>CM063465.1:17500000-20000000 GCA_032191425.1 Lymantria dispar | reverse complement strand
CGCTTAGCTTTGTATAATGTTCTAATGTGTCCCAGGTATTATTTATTCCGCGGGTGACGTGACCGGGGATTAGTCCGTCACCCGCCGAGAGGCCGACCACGTGAGGAAAGACCGACGTCCTCCCCGAGGGGGGGACGTCGGTCGATGGGAGGGTACCCCAATAGGGGGTATTCCGTCGGGCCGACCACTGACGACAAGTTAACGCTGCTCCAGTGGTCGGCCGAACGACGAAGGCGACGTGGTTTTTGGGTGGGTCGCGGGAGTTATGTGCTTAAGCCCCTCTGTCGCCCCGGACGGAGTGGTGCGGAGGCGCGCCGACCGCGGCCCACCCACAAAAAAAAAAAATAAAAAAAAATAAAAAAAAATAAAAAAAAAACTAGGTATTATTTCTTTCTAATTTATATGTATGCAATGTACAATAAATTGTACATAGAGTTTGCTATCAATTGTCATGTACAGTGGACCCGCGGTAATCCGGCCCCTGTTTAATCCGGCACCCCTTGTAATCCGACATGTAGAGTTTATTGAATATTTATTCGTCAAGTTTTGCTAATGTAAGTTATGCATTATAAATGCAGGTTACAACTTGTATGCGGCACTACTATTATGCTTTTGTTTTGATTCGGATTGTTTAGTTTGAATTTGACTACATGCTTTTTTTTTTATTGCCGATGCGCGATGGTGGCAAACGGTAGGGCCTAACGTGCGTTCATAGTTTAATATTTCATTGTATATTAAGTATATGTACCTGTCGGATTACAAGGTATTCTTTGTAAAAAAGCCTGATTATAAGGGGTTCTTAGGCAGAGGTCTCTATAATCCAACAAATTCGATAGTCCGACATTGCCGTGCAAAACGTTTGTCGGATTACCGGGGGTCCACGGTATAATAGCATGTTACTGTAAGATAGCGTTGTGGATCTCATGCGAGGCTCACTCATTATAGAAATGAGATAGGGAGCGATACTCTTTAGATGCCTACCTGACTACCTTTCTTCTATTTATAAGTAATTTTAACATTATAATATAGTCGCATATAGACTAAAAGGAATGAGAGTGAATATTTACGATGCGCGCGCATACTATCATAAATATCAACCGTTTTAATAAAACTAAAATATTAAATACCATTTTTCGTATTATTAGTGTTGACTTTTAGGATTCCGTACTCAAAAGATAAAAACCCTATTACTAAGACTTCGCTGTCTGTTCGTCCGTCTGTCCGTCTTTCACCAGGCTGTATCTCGAGAACCGCGATAGCTACAGTTGAAATGTTTACAATTTATGAATTTCTGTTGCCGCTGTAACAATAAACACTAAAAACAATCCATACTAATATTATAAATGCGAAAGTAAGGATGTTTGTTTGTTTGTTTGTCTGCTTGTAACGCTTTCACGCTTAAACCACCGAACCGATTTCAAAAATTCTTTCACCAATGGAAAGCTATAATATCAGGGAGTAACATAGGCTATATTTTATCCCGTTATTCCCACAGGAACGGGAACTACGCCGCGGGTAAAGCGACTGAAACCGAAGCGAAGCGAGGGCGGGTTGCTAGTATAAAATATTTTTTAGGGGGTGGCTCCCATACAACAAACGTGATTTGTTTGCCCTTTTTATAGATAACTAGCTTCTGCCCGCGACTTCGTCCGCGGAAAATTTCTTGTTTTAACATAAGATTACACTCGATTGATATTACTGTATTTAATTTTATTAGTAAAATATTTTTTGGAATCAGATCAGTAACTTAAAAGATTACCGAAGTTCTATTTTCTGCTCAAGGTAACTTAACCCTTAGTTGCCTTTTACTTATTTTATTTATTTGTTTAAGTTAGGTATCTATTTAATTTAAAGCTTCTCTATATACAATGTTTGAGGTTGTTTTATTTTCCGGTAACAGAATAATCTGCCTTTCGGATGATCCCACTCTTGATAGACCAACATATAATTGCCCATGGGAAAAACATTCTTTTCGTAGGTCAATGCCAACCAAAGAGAATGTTTGTCCCTGGGACTTATTAATAGTCAGGGCAAATGATGTTTTTATTGGAAACTGGAGTCGTTTAAACGGTATGGGTAGGTCCGTCGGAATCATTGGAATTCTTGGGATGTGCGCCAACTGGCCAGCTCCTGGGCCGATGAGAATGGTCGCCACAATTAGGTTGTCTTTTAAATCTTTTATTAGTAGCCTTGTGCCATTGCACAGGTTAGGTGGGCTTAAATTTCTTAAAAGCATGATAGGTGTCCCGGATTTCAACAGCAGTTCGTGAGGTGGCAGACCAGATGGTTTAAGGGAATTTAAAAATTCCTGCGGATAGTGGACTGCATCCTCGATATTACACACTGTATCAATTGACTTGTAGATTTTACCATGGCCGGGAACTTTTTGTAAAATTAGATTATTGATTTCATTGACTGTATCGTTCCTTGGTGAGACGATAGCCCTTGAACAATGCCAATGAATGTCTCTATCTAGTAAATATTCGAGGTCAGGATATACTGCATCTATAAGATGCTGTAGACTGTGAACTATACGACCCAGAGTCTCATTTATAACGATTTCCGCAGAGTTAGAGTCCAAGGTTCGAGAAGAAAAAGACCCTTCTCCAATTTTGAGCAGCTGTTGTGGAAAATCGTTATCCATATTTCCAATAACGTGGACTCTCATGTTCGTACGTAAATTCAAAGTTTGGACTATACTCCATAGGGGCGATGATTTTAGACATGCCTTTATGATATCCGCACGTGTACCTCTTGTGACGACGGGAAGTGTCTGACGAAAGTCACCTGCAAACACAAAAGTGACACCACCCATGACAGCGACTGAGTTTCTCAAGTCCTTAAGTGTTCGATCCACTGCTTCAACATGAGCTCTATGACTCATGGTACATTCGTCCCACATTATCAACGACGTATTCTGTAACAATTGACCAATGGGCCCATTTTTGCGTATCGAACATACCGACTGTTGCTCCAATGAAACTGTCAATGGGAGTTTGAAGGTAGAGTGAGCAGTTTTACCGTCACTCAATAAAGTAGCCGCAATCCCAGAAGAAGCCACTGCCAAAGCTATTTTTCCGGATTGCCTAACATGTGCTAATATTAAATTAGCGAGGAATGTTTTCCCTGTGCCTCCTGGGGCGTCTAAAAAAAAAATTTTTCCTTTATTATTCGTTACGCTATCAATAATTTCATCAAAAGCCTGTTTTTGGTCTGTGACTAATTTAGGCAAATTTTCATTTACAAAAGTAGCTAATTCACTGATGTTGTGCGGATGTACCAACATTGTATCTATTGCATCATTTACAGGGCGAACTGGAGACGGTAATCCAAAGTCACTCAATGTTTTATCATTCAATGCTAAAAGTTTGTTTTCAATTTGTATTAAACCTTCATTGTACATAACATCATTAAAAGGCATGGTAAAGTCCTGATTTTGTTGTCGATTTCTATGTCTGATATCTTCACAAAAATTGTCCTTGAAGATATCCCATAGTTTTAACGGTTCAGATGGCTGACAAAATAGCAGTATCACCACAAATAACTCCCTAAGTTTCAATGAACATTCCGACATCGAAGCTTCTCTTAATGTCTTCTCCCAGTGATCATCATTTTCCAGCAAACCTCTGTCCCGGCAAGCCGCTTGATACGTCTCCTTGACCACTCCATTTATAGTTTTCAAATCTTTGAATGATGTGGGACCGCGTACGTGGTGCAATAAAATTCTTAGATAAAAGCATTCTGATTGTGACGGATGTACACCGTACACTCTTCCCAAAGCTTCATCTCTTTTTATTTCTGGATGCCCATCGACGTCTTGACCGCGCCTTCGTCTTGAAAATTTGTTATTAGCCCACGTATAATAGTGTGGAACTTCGTGGTACAACAGCGTTTTTGCAAATTCGTCGGTATTGCAGAGTTCAAAAAACGCTAATAGAGTGGTTTTGCGCGGATTTTGGGCAACTTGTCGCGCAGTTCCTGGTGTGAAAAACACCCTTTGCCCGTTTTCTAAGTGCACGGCCAAATGCACGACCGTGGGATGTCGGTCGTGGATCGGAAATTCGAGTATTCGCCAGACGGCTTCCGATGTACTTATATATCGCCCATTTAAATAATTTTCCACCTCATCATGCGGATTTCTAACGCTGAACGTGGCTTGATCGGAACCTTTATTTATATATTTACATATATATTTTATAGCCTGAACTGAATGGCAGTATTCGACGTTAATGTGGGCGTTAAATGACCTGCACAACATTGGAGAGTATGGTACAATCCATCTGTTATCTATTGTAATCGGCCTCCCTCTGATGTTTACAACTGCGACTTGACCACCATTTTCAGCATTACGACGACGATATACAGGATAACCATCCTCGCCTGTCTGAGTATCGGTGACGAATCGCCGAGGATATTTCTTTGAACATATACCGTTCTTCATACACGGTGATGATAAATTGTGCTCCCCACAAGGTCCATGGATCATGTTTTTGGTGATAATATCGAATAATATTGGGTCATCATCTTTGTTTGGTAGTTCAGCAACTATTATACTGTCTATTTCATCTGGTTGTATTTTTTGTGCAAACCAAAACAGCATATGACAGTGTGGTAGTCCGCGTTTTTGCCATTCAACACTAAGCATATGGCATTTGACTTTGCCGAATACCTCGTCTTTAGTGAACGACTTGATCATTTTCTTCATCTTTAAATGAAAAACCCTAGCAATAATGTCATGACGGTCGAAAGAACGTTGGCCAGCAAATAGCTCTTTCTTAATTTCTGGCCACTCCGGATTGCAAGTGAACGTCACAAATAAATCGGGTCTTCCATAGTTGCGTACATACGTCATTGCATCTTGGGTTTTTTCATGCATGTAACGCGGAGAGCCGGTGAAAGATGAAGGCAAGATGACATGTTGGCCAATATTTGCAGCGTTGACATTAGCATCCTGATTTATAGCGTCTCTTAAATGGATATAGTCATCAGCTCTCAGTTGTTGTTGATTGCGACTTATGTAACTTAGTCTCTCTGTTATCATTTTAGCCATCATGTCAACACAGTATTGACTAAACAAATCCCGATAATAATGAAGGGGATTAAAACTGTTGGCCCTGGTCATCAATCTATACATATAAAATTGCATACACGAAACTGTTTTATTTCGCGCTGAATTTTGTAGAGGGATAGTCAAATAATAACCATCTTCACCGTTAACAAACATCAAAGGGTATTGTAAGGGATCGTAAGCTCTGTGTAATTCAGAAACTCTTTTCAGTTGACCATCTTTGCAATGAAGGACTATATCTCTAGGTCCCTTATCTTCGTCCACCAATAATACTGCAACTTCGTTTGCTGTAGGTGAATTGTATCTTCCACGATGTTGATTTTGTGGAGTGCGGTCAGCGTGAATGATTAATTTTAAGTTTTCAGATGAAGAGTTATGTTCTAAATTGTATTTGAAACTGCGAATATAAATGTTATGACTATTTAACGACGTCTGTAAATCATTGATTAAATCGATATTTAGGTTAGGAGCAATATTAGACCGCAACGAAAGTTGGTCGGCATCAGAAATGAAATAAATTTGTAGAAACTGCGGGCTTTGCCCTGGCGAAGGGAGTAGACTACCAATTAAGTGATAAACTTGCCCTTCTACTTTAAATGTAGGCATAAAGTTTCCTTCGCGAATTTCTTTAGCACCGAATGACGTCATTTGGAAGAGTGTATTATACTTTCGTATGTTTTTTAAAAAATGCGCAGATAATAGATGATTGCCCAGTAATAGATCTTTTATTGGTTGTGGTGGTGCCTGGATATCAGGAAGAACCACTTTTCCTGCAGCACAACACATACCATTTGGTTCATCGCTCCATTTATTTGCAAAACACTTAGGACATGTTTTATTCATTTCGCCTATTTTCACAGTGTTTTGCTGAGCATAATCTATATTGGCATCGTAATTGAAGGCTGATCTATTTCCTTGGGCTATATTCCGATTACGCGCTCTGACTGTAGCTGCTCGCTGTCTTTCTGTTGCTAGGCGCTGCGAGCGCTCAGTGCTAGTCTCCCTATCCCTTGTCTCACAGACATGCTGCCTTAACTCAGATAGACGGTGCGCACGTTCAGCGCTAGTTTCTCGAGCACGGGCCCGCGTCGTCCTCACATTTTGGCTTGCGAGGCGCTGTGAGCGCTCGGAGCTAGATTCTCTAGCGCGTGCTTGCGAAATATATTCTCTATTTCTCGAGAGGCGTTGCTCATTTTCAGGGGCAGATTCTTCCGTACGGCGTACTCGATCGGCTCTTGTCTGTGATGTCTGCCGAGACAGTTGAGATTTCCTTTTAGGCATGCTCTCAACAAACCACGCACAGACTTGAAAACAATTATGAACAAAGGGAGAGCGACTCGAACACCGTCCGCCTTTACAAAACAAAACAATCGTAATATCGAATAACTCGTGTCGATTATTACGATAGAACGAAGTACGAAACTACGAACATACAAAACAAACGTACAACGAAATTACGATATTTTCGATTATGAGGTATCTATCAACAACAACAACCATGCGAACGAAACAACCGAAACCAATAACCAACTGACATGTAATTTTTAGAACTCCAACTAACGACAACGTGGGCATAATAATTCGAGAGGGTCATCAATCCACGGAAAGTCTTAACACCGCGATTCAGAAAAATGACGTCATTGCAGAACGCCATCTATGGGCAAATAGGTAAAACGTCTGCACAATGAAAGTTATGCTAGGGTCATTTTGCGTTTTAGTAATTTTATATTATCTCCGAAACTTTATGACCAATTGATATACTGTAAATGGCAAATCTTATCTGTATGATGTTCCTGTGATACTGAAATAATTTATTGTCATAAGAATTAATATTTTGTTGCTCAAATAATCAACCAAACGTAACAATGCCGAAAAAAAAATTTTTTAATGCAATAATAGAAGTATAAAAGATAAAATATAAAAGATAGAGATATGGTATCGCTGACTTTTTTGTAGAAATAATTAAGATGAACCAGGTAGCCATACATTCTTTTTAATTTTAAGCAACTGTTTAGGCAGCGCACGCAAATAATTCTGTTTTACGAGGTATTTTTTTCCGACTTGCCAGACAAAAGTTGTGATAGCTCGGTTAATATACATGTTATAGAAACAATTTATAGCCTATAGCACTCAGGAATAATGTAGCTTTCTGCCAGTTAAAATAAAATTAGAATTAGATTATGAGTTCCAGAGATTACCCCCTGCATACAAACTTACAAATTTTACCTCTTTATAATATTAGTATAGATGGTATGGAACCCTTCGTGCACTACTCCGACTCGCGTTTAGCCGGTTTTTTATTCAACAAACGTTGAAGAACGCGAAGGTTAAATCTATACCAATAAATAAAATTGGAGTGTCTGTTTGTAATGTCAAAATAATAGGCTTTTTTCATGCTCACACGGTTATTTACACGACACCTATGCCTAAAATAGCAATTAAAAATTTTTGTCTGTCTGTCTGTCTGTCTGTTTGTTCCGGGTAATCTTCAAAACGGCTGGACCGATTTCAAAAATTCTTTCACCAATGGAAAGCTATAATATCAGGGCGTAAACTAGGCTATATTTTATCCCGGTATTCCCACGGGAACGGGAACTACGCGGGTAAAACGACTATAACCTATAACCGAAGCGAAGCGAGGGCGGGTTGCTAGTTTAAAAATAAAAATAATACACACACACCATAGAACCGTATTGTTACACCATAGAACTCTTGAAATTACATTGGCGGGTTTCGTAAAAAACGAGTTATGAACCTTAACCGAAGATACAGATTGGTTATTCGGAGCTATCACCATACAGCATTTGAAACGTCGAGATAGTAGAAACAAAAAACGCCAACAAATGGAATAATATAGTTTTATTACTTGGGTAAATATCACAAATTACTTGAAAACAAAATTAAGTAGTCACGTGTAGTTGAGTAAATAAAGGTAGAGAGCGGATTCCCCATTTCCACGTAAGATGATGGACGTTTTATGATATTCGGAAGGTAATAAGATCGTGAAAGATTTATTTTTATTGTGATTTGCCAAAGGAAAAGCTGTTGTCAACTTCAAAGGCAAAAGTCATAAAGGATTTATTTCATGTACTTTCGCAGCCATTTAGTTATATGAATGTTTTAATTTTTTTTGTTCGCTTATCTTTAGACTTTCCTTTTAACGCAAAAAAGGTTTTTAAGGACTTCAAAAGGGAGATTTTTTTTATTACCGATGGTGGCAAACGAGTAAGCAGCACACCTGATGGTAAGTGATAACTGCTTGTCGTAAGGTGATGGTGTGCGTGGAGAGTGACGTGACCAGCGTGGTATGTGATGGTGACGACACATGGAGTGACATGCCAACAACGCCGCTTAACTCCGGGTGTGAAGTTTCGTCCGACCTTTCCTCCGAGGACTATCAAGAGGCGAACACCTTCCCCGCACCCCTCATGGCTGTGTCGAGGCGCGCTGCTCGATATGCATCGCGCAGTGCACGCCGGGACCTCGCAGACGCCACTGCGCACTCGCCCTGATGATGAGCATCGGACATGCTCGAAACCCGGGTCGACGTAATCGATCTCAGCACGTGAGTGTTTTTGCCGTTTTAGATATTATAAGTATTATATTGTTTTAATTATAAAATAGAAGTAGTTCTAATACTAAAAAAGCAGCCGTAAACAAATAAAAATTTCTATTACTTAAGTTATCAACACTTTTGCTGCGCGTCTACCGTTTTATATAGAAGTGGAATATTCCCAACTCCTCTTGTTTATCTTTTATAATTAAATTTGTTGCGTAGTTACCTTTTTGGATATTGGCTTACAGTAATTACAGACGTGGCATTGTATGGTGAAATTAATCCCAAGAAAAAGCATGCAACATTTTTTAACATTTTCGCTTATGATATTTATTTCGCAGCAGCCATGGGCCGCTTTGTCTGGGATAGTACCACACTCTTACAAAAAAAAAAAGATCGTGTGTACAAAGTACGCATAGCAGAAGTGAAACTTCTTTATCCTTTGTCCCTTTGTCCCTTTGTCCCGTTGTTCCTTCGTCTCTTTGTCGTTTATCCCTATATCCCTTTATCCCCTTATCCCCTTATCCCCTTATCCCTTTATTCCTTTATCCCTTTATCCCTTTATCCATTTATCCCTTTATCCCTTTATCCCTTTATCCCTTTATCCCTTTATCCCTTTATCCCTTTATCCCTTTACCCCTTTATCCCTTTATCCCTTTATCCCCTTATCCCCTTATCACCTTATCCCTTTATAACTTTATCACTTTATCACTTTATCACTTTATCCCTTTATCCCTTTATCCCTTTATCCCTTTATCCCTTTATCCCTTTATCCCTTTATCCCTTTATCCCTTTATCCCTTTATCCCTTTATCCCTTTATCCCTTTATCCCCTTATCCCTTGATCCCTTTATCCCTTTATCCCTTTATGTCTTTATCCCTTTATCCATTTATCCCTTTATGCCTTTATCCCTTTATCCCTTTATCCCTTTATCCCTTTATCCCTTTATCCCTTTATCCCTTTATCCCCTTATCCCCTTATCACCTTATCCCTTTATCACTTTATCACTTTATCACTTTATCACTTTATCACTTTATCCCTTTATCCCTTTATCTCTTTATCCCTTTATCCCTTTATCCCTTTATCCCTTTATCCCTTTATCCCTTTATCCCTTTATCCCCTTATCCCTTGATCCCTTTATCCCTTTATGTCTTTATCCCTTTATGTCCGCTTAAACAACATGCTATCCCTACTCCACTGGAGAAAGTACTCTTTATTCGAATCGACCGTGGCGCGTAACGAAAAAATGTGACGCGTAACCGAAAAATGTGACGGTAAATTTTTTTCCAACGCCGATAAAGATGTTTCACTTCAAAAATTACGTCTCAGTGGTGGCAATTTTTTGTTTTGTTGCCATCTTTCTGAGGGTGTTTGCGTGTGGTAGGTTTTAGTGATTCCTTCACTATCACCGAACTTCATTACTGCCATTCACACTCCCTTTACCTTTTTCGTTAAGCAGTGGCATAGTAACGGTCTATGAGCGACAGTATTACCTACTTATCATCAGGTGTAATGCTTGCTCGTTTGCCTACAACAACAAAAAAGCATCGAAATAAACGATAAAGATAGTCGTTAATTTAATGTTTCTTGAAGTCAAGTCATTTACAATCCATAAGAGTTTCACATCATAAACTTTATTTACGAGAATTATTTTAAGTTAGAATAATTTAGATTAAAATGTGGCTCAGTCACAGATTTCTGTCACTGGCAAAGTTCCAAGTCATATTTCACGGCAAAACTTAAATCGCAATAATGCTGAACTAAATTATAGTCTGTGTGTTTATATCCAAAGTCGATTTTTGCTTGACAATGTCAGTTAGTTAAAGAAAGTTTAGCCGGCAGGTTTAACTCATTCATATTTCAAGGTGCTGTTTATAAATGTAGGTATTCAGAAGTTTGAAATTTTGTCAGAGTTAAGTGCACATAAAATAAATACGTTAGTTATCTAGTATTACATATTATTTCACTTTACCGTTAAATCACTAATATACCATATGATCGCCATCACATAAAACCTGGAGTATTAGTGTGTATAATTTCTGCGCCATACAACTCGGCACTATTTAACAATACAAAACTACAGCGTAGAGCTCAACGGTTCGGCAACAACTGAAATCTATATAGATTTATTTTTGAAGTGAAACTTCTTTATCGCCGTTGGAAAAAAATTACCGTCACATTTTTCGGTTGCGCGTCACATTTTTCGTTACGCGCCATCTTTTTCTCGTCCCCACCACGGTCGATTCGAATAAAAGGTACTTTCTCCAGTGGAGTAGGGATAGCATGTCGTTTAAGCGGACATAAAGGGATAAAGGTATAAAGGGATAAAGGGATAAAGGGATAAAGGGATAACGGGATAAAGGGATAAAGGGATAAAGGGATAAAGGGATAAAGGGATAAAGGGATAAAGGGATAAAGGAATAAAGGAATAAGGGACAAGGGAACAACGGGACAAAGAGACAAAGGGACAAAGGATAAAGAAGTTTCACTTCTGCTATGCGTACTTTGCACACACGTTAATTTATTTTGTGTGTGTGTGTATAGCTGTTGGTCGCAGATGACTTTGACAGCTTAGCCCGGACTATGGGTGAGCGCTGATGGCTCTCAACCCGGTATTCTATATAGAGCTTCCATCTTGTTTATATAGGTCGCAGCCGTGTTAAAACATTTGAAATGACCGTCACAAGAAAGTAAAATATTATTCTTACTAATATTATAAATGCGATAGTAAATTTGTTTGTTTGTTACGCTTAAACTACACAACCGATTTCAAAAATTCTTTCACCAATGAAAAGCTATAATATCATGGAATAACATATGCATACAATATATGTATATAATAACATAAACATATTTTATTCCGGTATTCCCACGGGAACGAAAACTACGCGGGTAAGGCGACTGAAACCGAAGCGAAGCGAGGACGGGTTGCTAGTATTACATATATTCGGTAGATGAGAGAGTTACTCCTCAGGGGGTATTCCGTCGGGCTGACCACTGACGAAAAGTCACCCTGCTCCAGTGGTCGGTCCAACGACGAAGGCGACGTGGTGTTCGGGTGGGTTACGGGTGTGCGTGCTTACGCCCCTCTCTCGCCCCAGATAGAGTGGTGCGAGGAGTGCGCCGACCGTAACCCACCCCAAAAAAAAGTATTATATATATATACGAGCAGCCCGCCCTCGATTCGCTTCGGTTATAGGTTATAGTCGTTTTACCCGCGTAGTTCCCGTTCCCGTGGGAATACCGGTATAAAATATAGCCTAGTTTACGCCCTGATATTATAGCTTTCCATTGGTGAAAGAATTTTTGAAATCGGTCCAGCCGTTTTGAAGATAACCCGGAACAAACAGACAGACAGACAGACAGACAAAGATTTTTAATTGCTATTTTAGACATAGGTGTCGTGCAAATTTTAATTTCAATTTATTTATTTCTCTTTAAGTTACAATACATGTTACAATTTTTTATCAATTTTTTAGCCTTAAGAAGAGCTGGTGTCTGTAGTAGGTACAAGACCTGTATGACAGATCACCAGGCCCTCTCTTAAATAAGGGTTCACACTTAAGTAAATAACAGTTCAAATATATATAAAACCTAAAACTATGAAATCTCACAAATAGTATATGTGTGTGCGTGTGTGCATGAGTGTGTGTGCGTGTGTGTGTGTGTCTGTCTGTGTGTGTGGGTGTGTGAGTGCGAGTGTGTGTGTTTTTCGTTTTTACTACATTCATCAACATTTATTTTATTATACGAATAATATTTTCTGCCTCTTCATAGTCCTAAAGTTTAAGCCAGTTCGATACAGTTTTTTTCAATTCGGATTTATACATTGTGTATATATTGAGAATTTTATTTATTTGATTATAAACATAACCGCCAAGGAAGTAAAAACTATTTTGTGCTAATTTTGTATTTACTGGAACAGTAGGACAAACCGAGTACTACCGACGAACGAAAATAAATTTATTGGGTTCATAGGGTATTCGAGAATGTGTGGTCATAATTAGATTTAAAATAAAAAGTTTTCTTACGGAGAGTACTCTACAAGTTTTATAAATTTCAGTAGTGGGAAATCGAAAAGGCAACCGCCAACCTACCTTCAACAAAATTCTTTGGGCACGTTCAAGTTTTAGTAGGTGGGTTTTAGAACTTCCACCCTAGACAACCACACAGTATTGGATTAATGATTGGCAAAGGGCTAAATAAACAAGTCTGATGATGTTCTCCCGCGCGACATGTCGAAGACTTTTAAAAATGAATATTAACTTGCGCAGTCTAGCAGTAAGAGTATCTATATGAAGATGAAATGATAAGCAATCATCGATCAGTACTCCTAAATGTCTAACGCAGTTCACGCGGCTTAAATGAGGGCAATTGCATACCATGGTGGTAGTGTTGCACGTATGGGCGATCAAAGAATGGCAATCTGATGGTTTACCAGCGGCTGTAGGAGAAAAAGTCAAGTATTTAGATTTACCGACATTCAAAGTCAGTAAATTGTGAGATAACCAATTGTTAACAGCGAGAAAACCTAATTGTGCATGTTTAAAAACTGTTTCCCACGTATCGCCGCTGAATATTAAGGCAGTATCATCGGCGTAAGTATAAATCGAACCATGTAATAGTTTTAATTGACAGAGATCATTTATGTACACGAGAAATAATGTTGGCCCAATAATACTACCCTGAGGAACGCCGTGAGATATGGAGAGCTTATCGCTAGTCCAATCTCCAATTCTGACACATTGACGTCTACTCGCAAGATAACTCTTGAAAAGCTTAAGTTGATTATCCCTAACCCCAATTCTTTCCAGTTTATCGATCAGAGTGGGGATAGAGATTGTGTCAAAGGCTTTAGCCAAATCTAGGAAAATACCAATCACTTTTTGTTTTTTATCTAGTTTGGTTATGATATGGTTGGTGAGATCTAAATTTAAATGTAATTGTAATTTTGATAGCGTTGGCAAGATTGAAATTGGTCTATAGTTGCATGGTTGAGTTCTAACTCCTCCCTTATAAACAGGATATACAACTGCAAGTTTAAACGCGTCCGGAAAGGTACCCAGCTTAAAAGCCATGTTACATATATATGTAATATACTAGTAACTAGTAGATACCTAAACCTTTTCAAAAAAACATTAGAAATATTATCAGAACCCACTGCACAGTCATTTCTAAGATTGTTTATCAATTGGTCTACTTCCAACTCATCAGTATCTAACATGACGAAAGTATTGTAGCAGGAGTTGATATTATTAGAAATTTGGGGCGCTTTTTCAGTACGTTGTATTTTTCAGCAATTGAGGAACCAATATTGACAAAAAAGAGTTAATTTTATTTGTGAAATATGCGGGATCTGTAGGTGATAAGAGTTCATTTGCAAGTGTCTTCTGTTTGTCAGAATATGTAATAGACTTTATAGCTGTCCAGAGTTTTTTATTATCATTCAGTGCATTGTCTATTTGCGATTTGTCATAATTCATTTTGGCGGTTTTAGGCAGTGTGCAACAATAATTCCTGTAACGTTTGAATGTTATTTGAAGGACCTCATTACTTGGGTTTTTTTTTAATTTTAGATGTAAGTTATCACGATTTCTTAAACATTTTAAGAGCCCAAGAGACATCCAGGGTTTTCGTAACCGCCTACGATATGGTACTGATTTTAGACACACGTTTTTATCTATAAAAGTAATTGGTGGCTACATTAATATCTGTAGTGCAGTAAATGGGGCTGAAGTTTGTTTGTGCCAGATCCAATCCAATTTTTTCATAATCAAAAACCTTAATCACCTTTTGTGTTTTGTGAGTATTACTGTTAATATTGATAGTCTGGAGATATAGTAAAACGGTGTCATGATCAGTAATTGAAGTATTAGCAATATAACAATAAGCACGGAGTTTAGTTTTTAAAATTAGGTGATCAAGACAAGAGCTATTATTTCTTGTAGGAATAGTTAAGGCCGGTAGCATCCCATGGTAAGCAAGCATGGAAAGGTATTCTGTTGAACGCAAGTCAGTACCATTATCAGAGATGTCGATATTAAAGACACTCGTTAGAATAATATTTTTATACGAGGAAAGAGATTTTAAAAGATCATTTAATGACTCTAAAAACAAAGACACATTCCTAACTGCAGGTGAGCGATAAATTGCTAACACTACTGTGTCTGTATTGAGAGTTAATACTAAACAGTTAGCGTCCTGAATTAAGGGTTCCGAAACAGAGACATGTAGGTAACTACGGTAGTATATTACAATACCTTCATTCTGTGTCCCATGCTGGCTGGTGGCAACAGAGTTATAATCGTGAAGCAGAGGTAGAAGAGGTGAGTTGTTTAGCCAGCATTCTGTAAGGATTATAAAATCCCAAGACGTACGACTTCTATGAAGAATTGTGGTTAAACTGTCAAAATTCTTATTTATACTTCTTATATTTTGACAGAGGAGTGTGAGAGCACCACAATGCAACCTAACAAATTTTTTACAATCCTCTATCATACATGATTCTGAAACTGCCACTGAAAGACTAACCGTGTGAGCATGAAAAAAGCCTATTATTTTGACATTACAAACAGACACTCCAATTTTATTTATTGGTATAGATATATATTATACCTTATATTATACTTTATTAGTAATCTCGTGATTATATATTTATATAGAAAATGTTCAAGATCATAACAATAAGATGTACAGAGTTTACATATCTTTGAGAAATGAGTTTCTTTGAACCAACAACAAACCTCGCAAAATAAGTAGCTTAGCATTATGATGTTATCGTTAATTGAAAGGTAGCACTTTCAAAACTTCTCAATTTCATTTACGTTCATACATTCAGTTTCGTATCCAAAGGGTAAAAACGGGACCCTATTAGTAAGACTTCACTGTCTATCCATCCGTCTGTCTGTCACCAGGCTATATCTCAAGAACCGCGATAACTAGACTATTGAAATTTTCACAAATTATGTATTTTTGTTGCTGCTATAACAACAAATACTAAAAACAAAGTGTGGTAGCGGCTTCGAATACTACCAACCCTTGCTTTGCTCGTGGGTGTCCTAAAAGACGACTAAGAGCCCTAGATTGACCCGGATCAACTCCAGCTGGTACCATTTGGGTCAACGATTACATTCCCAAGGAGGGTTGACGTCAGGCAGGCGGCCGGTCATAAAAGTCATTGCTGAAACTTTTTGCAATATGTCAAAACAGATGACATATTGCGTCGACCCCAAGTAATTGGGATAAGAGCAAGATGATGATGATGATGATGACTAAAAACAAAATAAAATAAATATTTAAAGGGGGCTCTCATTCAACAAACGCGATTTTTTCGCCGTTTTTATAGATTGCCGACCGACTTGCGCATAGCCGGTTTTATTTGTTTGCATAATGTAACCTGGCTGCTGAAAGAATAGTTTCCAATAATAAACACGAATACTTAGAGGGGTTGACGGATAAGGCTGATTAAAGACTATTAACAATAGTCTTAACTAATGGTTATAATTTTGACCTCAGCAACCGCATTGAACTATCATGACATCCAGGGACAGATACGTTCACACGGCCATATGTTATCTCAAGACAAAAGGTGGCAAATCCGAGAGTATTTGGCAATATTCGTAGCTGCGGCAAGTCCTATTTGAGGTGTTTAATAGTAGTACGGGTATAAATTTCGGACTTGAACATGTAGATGGAGTATGATACTCGAAAGGGTAACCGGCTGGGTCGACCACGTATTTCAAGGAATCTGTACCAGTGGTCGGCCCGTTGGCTATGGAGAGCGAACGAGAAGATTTATTGGTCCACACATCGTCCTTCCGTTATCGCCGGAATGAATGGAGAGAGTGGTTAATAATGGGAAAGAGGTTTCAAAGCTTAGAATAATTATGTATAGAAGGTAAGTTCGCGCACAAAAAGTGAAGCATTTCAATTGGAGCCTAATGGAGCTTACGCCGGAACCGTTCCGTAATGTACAAGTGATTGTAATGCACGTACCTACGCAACTCTTAAAAAATAAATAGGTAATTAAAACGGTTTGTGCATTCAAATGGTGTCATAACACATTTGAAAAACTTGAAAAGGTTTTTTATCGTTACATTTAAAATTATTTCGACGATTTATGTTAATAAAAACAAAATTTAATTTCATAATGTGTATAGTGGTGTGCGTGTGTACGTGTGTAATCGTCTGCGCGCCATTATTATTTTAAGATTCATGTTTCGAACGTTCGAAGTACTGACACTATCCTTCGATACGTTATTATTCTAAATTTCAAAGTCAAGACCTTTATATAAAAGTCCATTAGCTTAATTACAATACTGTTTCAAATTATAATTACAAGTTACTAAGAAGCGCATTTTACTTAATTTTAAGCCTTGTTATACTTAAAGTCTCCAAGTCTCAAGCCCTCGATCAAAGAACGAAGGTCACTAGCAGTGGCGAAGCTTTTCTCAGACCAGCATTAAAATACATTGGGGACTTAAAGGATAGGTTAAGACGTTTTATATAAAAGAAGAAAATGATTGGGTAGTCTATACCAGTGGTTCTCAAACTTTTTAAATGACGGAACCCTTTTGGGAAGCAAAATACTTGATGGAACCCTACAATAAAACAATTATTTTTATAAGTGTATTCTATATTAATCAGCATAATAAAAGTACAATGTATCAGTTACTAATTATTATTTACTTCACCACTTGGTAAGGACAATAATAGAAAACATTAAAAAAGAAAAAATCTAACTAGTGGGAGGTATGAAACTGTTTTTTATTTTTCATCAATTGCTTGATATCAGGTTTGATGGAAGAAAGTTGGAGTCTCATATCAGCTTCGGCGTCCAGTCTATTGCGATATTTTGTTTTCGTGGCTGCGTAGGTAGAGAATCCTGTTTCGCACAAATATGTAGTTGGGAACGGGAGAAGAATATCCAGAGCCATTTGGCCAAGCATTGCATATTCATCTTGGATTCTGCACCAAAAATCATTAAGAGGCGTCGTTTTGAACAATGACTCCATACTTGTGTCTGATGACATTTCTAAAAGAGATTCATATATCTCATTTGACATGTTTTCAGGCTTTTCCAAGTTGGGTAAAAAAGGATTATGAATCCAGGAGTTCACTTTAATTTTTGTATTGTGTTCTTCGGGAAAATACTTTTCAAAAGATGCGCGCATCGAACTGAGATATTGGACCAATTCTTCAAACACATTATCTTCAAACATTTCTGAGTCGTTTTCGCTAACAAACTCACTGAGTAACGTAAAACTTTCTATTTCTTTCTTACCAATGCAAATGATCCAAAAATCTAATTTTCTTTTAAAAGCAGTTATTTTATTATAGGCCTGAAACACTGTTGTCTGTTTACCTTGCAACGATAAATTTAATTCGTTAAGTTTTTGAAAGATATCCGCCATAAAAGACAATCGGAACAACCAAGTTTTATCATACAAACGGTCCTTCAAATTAAAAGAAGTATCTGCTGAAAGAAACATTTGTAACTCGGCTCTAAGTTCAAATAGCCTTGTTAAAGTTTTTCCCCGAGACAGCCATCGCACTTCTGTATGGAGCAGCAGTGTTTTATGTTTGCTGCCATAATCTTCACACAATAATGAGAACAATCGGGATTGTAGTGGTCGTGATTTGATAAAATTAATTATTTTTACCGCTTCATCCATAACTAATTTTAGATTAGACGGCATTTGCTTCATCGCAAGTGCTTGTCTATGCAGAATACAATGACTGGAACTACAATTAGGCGCTTTATTTTTCATTCGTGACACTGCTCCTGCTGTTTTACCTGTCATCGCCTTGGCCCCATCTGTACAAATGTCAATGCAATTGTTCCAACTGAGATTATGTTCTTCAAAAAATATATTTATTTTATTAAAAATTTCTTCCCCGGTAGTGTTTGTAAGCAGCGATGAACACATAAGCATGTCTTCTTCAAAAGAACTTTTATATGGATATCTCACAATAACCAGCAGGATAGCCAAACCAGCGACATCAGTCGACTCGTCCATTTGCAAAGCGAATCGTGTATTTTGTAGACGTGTAACTAGTTCTTGTTTGACGTAGCTTGCCAGATCATGGATTCGTCGTGAAACAGTATCGTTTGATAGCGGAACAGTAGAAAGATGCTTTGCAGATTTTTCATCAAGCATACATTTTGAAAGTGAAAGTTGCTGGGCGTCGTTGGATGCAGGCGGCACAGGACCGCACATTGTGGCGCAATATGAGGGAGGCCTACGTCCAGCAGTGGACGGCAATAGGCTGAAATGATGATGATGATGATACATTTTGTTATGTCTAATACACATGGTTTTATTAATTTCTCAGCGATAGTGTGCGCTTCACCTGCTTGTGCAATGCGATAGCTAACTAAGTATGATGCCTCCGTGGCCTTTTCGTTGGTAGTTTGTGTTACATGCATCATATTTTTTTGACTTTCTAATAACTGATCTTTTTTGCGAACAAAAAATTCTTTATTCTTGTCTTTAGTCTCGGGGTGTACGGTTTCTAAATGTCGACGCAATTTGGCAGGTGCCATGGAACTATTAGGAAGCAGTTTACTACAGAGCATGCAGAGAGGTGAGCCGTTGGAATCAACAAATCCGAAACTGATATAAGATTCATCATACTTCCTTTTTTTCGTCTTTGAAACCGTCGAGCTTGACGTCGTGGCACTCGTGGCATCATCTTCTGGATCGGTGATTGCTAAATTCTCCGCGCGCATTGCTTTTGAACATTCAGCGTCATTAGAAGATGTTGTTGGAACACGTTTAACACCTTTAAGCCAACGTTCCATTCTTCTTTATTTATAATGTTACAAGTCAGGATAGTGGGGTTTAAATAATGCACAATCGTTACTGCGTATAAGAGACTAAATTTAGAACCTACAGGGAAGAAATGTATAAAACTGAGACAACAGAATACAGCAGGCAGTAAAACAATGAACACTAGTTTCTCGCTAGCTAACTTGTAAGTAGGTAGTAACTTATCGCTCCGAACGCTAATCATCAACTGAAAATTGTGTACGTTAGATATTTGGGTAAAACTATGACACATTATAAGTTTTGTTGTCACGTGGGGGAGGGTACGCGCATTCCACAGACCGGCAAACTTAGAGCGAACGCGTTGTACAAGTATAAAATTGTTAAGACCAAACTTATGAGATATTGTACCAGCTAATGTAACACAAGCTTATACAAATACAAATAAATAAATAAATAACATTCATAGCGTTTTGTCTCCGCGCGGCCGCGGAGTCCGCACAGCCGCGGAGCGACCAGAGAGAGGTGTTTTGATTTTTTTATTTCTAAATTCTTGCGGAACCCCGACAGAGGTATCACGGAACCCTAGGGTTCCGCGGAACACACTTAGAGTATAGCTGGTCTATACCAATAAATAAAATTGGAGTGTCTGTTTGTAATTTCAAAATAATAGGCTTTTTCATGCTCACATGGTTATTTGCACGATACCTATGCCTAAAATAGCAATTAAAAAATTTTGGTCTGTCTGTCTGTCTGTTTGTTCCAGGTAATCTTCAAAACGGCTGGACCGATTTCAAAAGTTCTTTCACCAATGGAAAGCTATAATATCAGGGCGTAAACTAGGCTATATTTTATTCCGGTATTCCCACGGGAACGGGAACTACGTGGGAAAAACGACTATAACCTATAACCGAAGCGAATCGAGGGCGGGTTGCTAGTTGTAACTAAATTGAAACGCCAATAGGGTATGGTCATTGGTCCTACTGTTAAGCTTGGGCCTCATCATCATCATCATCTCAGCCCATATAAGTCCCACTGTTGGGCTCGGGCCTCCTCCATAATGGAAGGGTAATTGACCTACTATACCATGCTGGTCAGACGTGTTGGTATAGGGGGTTATTTCGAGTTTTCCTTCTCTCGCATAGATATTATATGCGTTTTATATCCCTTAGTCATCTCGTACGATCACCCACGGGTAAGATAGGGGGTGGTGAATTGTATTCTTACTCCGTCACCACACGGAATATAGCTTGGACCGCTTCCTATATAAAAGAGAAATTAACCAACTATACAACGCTGGTCAGTCGTATTGACATAGGGTTTTTATTCTTCGTGTGGTGACGGAGTAAGAATACAAATCATCACTCCCTATTTTTGTTTTTTTTTTTTTTGGTGTGTGCTACAGTCGGCGCGCCTCCGCCCCACTCCGTCCGGGGCGACAGAGGGGCTTAAGCACGCAAAACAAGCAACCCACCCGAACACCACGTCGCCTTCGTCGTTGGGCCGACCACTGGAGCAGGGTTACTCGTCATCAGTGGTCGGCCCGACGGAATACCTCCTACCCGGGGTACCCTCCCATCGACCGACGTCCTCCCCTACCGACGTACCCCCCTGGCACTCCCTATCTTGCCCGTGGATGTCGTAAAAGAAGACTAAGGGATATAATACGCATATAACATCTATGCAAGGGAAAGAAAACTTGAAATAAAACCCTATACCAACCTGTCTGACCAGCATGGTATAGTTAGGTTCACACTGGAAGTATGCCCCGCCTGGGGACCTCAGCGCCACGTCCTGTCAACGGAACTGGGAATAACAGACCTGTCGCTGCCGACCATAATCTCCAAGATGCTTGGCAGCGACAGCTGTTGGTCGTCGATGGCCTCCTTCTGTGAGGCTGTCATGACAAGGAAGGAAGCCGCGGAGAGGGCACGCGAGGCGCTTGCGTCCGCTGACTCACTCCGCCGGCGACGACCAGGGAGGAGGAGACGCCGCTATGCGCTCCTCCACCCACCGCTCTGAATGATGACAGGACGTGGCCAGACGGCCAAGCGTTGGGGTGTCGGGGATAGAATGTTGTCAGATGATCTCTCCGGCACCCCGTAAAAGCGCGGAAGGGGCCGCTGTGGTTTTAGTGGGTATTTCGGTCACTTCTGTGGCCGGCGAGTCCCACACACACTCCCCTGTCTGTAACCGGCGGGGGATGGTGCGTAAATGCATTTCCAGAGCGTGAAAAAAAATAATGGTATAGTTAGGTTCAATTTCCCTTCTATTGCGGAGGAGGCTCGAGCCCAACAGTGGGACGTATATAAGCTGAAGTGATGATGATGATGACATATTGTATACCTTAGTCATCCTTTGCGACACCCAACATACGGAAGAATAGGGTATAAATGAGTCCAAATGAAGTGCGTTGTCTGATGAATAATAAGTAAGCGATACGGTTTGTGTCCTGAATCCTGTGACATAGTTGAGTATCGACTTTGTACGCTCAGAGCGCCATCTTGTACCTATTTTTTATGTACTTTTGTTAAATGACTGTAAATGGGACAGCGATGGTTATGCAGACTATCGATATTATCTTATATCTTTAAACGAGCAATTCTTGTATATATATATATATATATTCAGGATCTCGGAAACGGCTCCAACGATTTTATTGAAACTTGACATACTAGAGGTTTCGGGTCCAAAAAATCGATCTAGCTAGGTTTCATTTATAGAAAATGTTGTTTTGTCCGTGTTTTTAGCAAAACAAACAATGACATTAAATTTTAAAAGAATATGAATTCAAATTTCGTTGTTAACGTCATGAGTTCCGATAGCTCAGGTGGGGAGGCGGGCGGTTTTTATATAATTTTCATTATTTATTTTTTATTAATATATATCTAAATAAATGCTACAAAAATACTCCGAGCGTAGCTCGGTCAACCTGATATTGTTTATTTATAAACTCATTTGCAAAAAAAACGGGCGGTTTTGATTTTCATTCATATTTAAAAAGATACAATACCAAAAAGGTTTCAATCGTTTGTACACGTTACTGGACGGTTTTAAAAATGCTGTGGTATTTAAAAAAGTACGTTCTAAATTCAATTTTTCATTTGATGTTCATTTTTACAGAAAACCCCTTTTTATCCTACATTTTTGGCGCGAAGTTCCAGAAGTTAACATCGACTTTCATAACTTTTATTCAATTTTTATCGATTAATTTCATATCCTTGACTGTCAAAGCTTTATTTAATGCTGTTTGGCTGTATCAAAAATGGTAGATAAAGTGGTAAAAGCTACCAAAATTATCGCGCTGCTTGAAGAGGGTTGTGCAGCCAATGTTTCGTGGCTAGGAGGCTAAATGTTAGTCGCTCGACAGTCCAAAGGACCTGGCAGCGATATCAGGAGACTAGTTCCGTCGAGAGAAGGCCTGGTTCTGGAAGAAAACCATGTACCCAACCACGGGATGATCGTTTTCTTGTGAGTCGCGCATTGAGAAATCGCAAATCTTCGTATGTGGATCTTAAGAACAACCTCCAAGAAGTAAGAAATGTGCATATTAGTCTATGGACGGTCAGGAGGAGGCTTCTCGCTGCCAATATACGCAGTCACCGCCCGGCCCGCGGCCCCAAATTACTCCGTGAGCACAGAGTTCACAGGCTTAGGTTCGCTAGAAATTGTGAATCATGGACTCAAGACGATTGGAATAGGGTTTTGTTCTCTGATGAAGCCAGGATATCTCTGTTCGGTGAAGATCGACGTCGGCGAGTGCTAAGAAGACAAGGAGAACGCTTTGCAGAGGCATGTTTCGAAGAAATCACACCTTATGGTGGGGGCTCTGTTATGTTTTGGGCAGGAATAAATTCAATGGATCGTACAGAGTTAGTCTTCATTGAAAACGGCTCACTGACTGGGCACCGATACATAACGGAAGTTCTAATTTCTCATGCACAACCCGCATTGGCCGCTCTAGGTGAAGACTCGATTTTTATGGACGACAATGCTCGCGCCCACCGATCCCGCGATGTTAATGCGTATGTGCAAGAGGTCGGCATTCGTCGTTTGGATTGGCCAGCTCGAAGTCCCGACCTCAATCCCATAGAGCATGTCTGGGACGTTCTGAAACGGCGTGTGAGATCAGTACACCCGGCTCCGCAGACCATCAGAGAGCTGAAGAATGTGATTACTGCGGAGTGGGAACGTATTCCGCAAGCAAGTATCCGGGATATACTCGCTAGCATGCCCAGACGAATTCAAGCTGTGATTTTAGCTAGAGGGGGTCACACTCGATACTAAACATTTATCTGCTTTTACTTTATTAAAGAAAAACAAACAAAAAAACTTTTTTATTTTTACTTCATGAGCATATGCACTACTAGCGAATATACACTACTAGCGAGGTTTAGCATTATTTCCCATAAATTGTATCTAAATTTTATGAAATACTGATGAAAACGATTATTTTCTTATTAATTTAGCAAATTGTGTGGATAAAACTACCTATAATTATCAAACAAAGAAATATTAACATTTGAAATGGTTCATTGCTTAGGTGCCCGTTTTTTTTTGCAAATGAGTGTATGTGTAATGTTGTGTGGTAGCGACCACGAATAACACCAACTCTTAGATTAGTTATGGGTATCGAAAAGATAACTAAGAGTTTTTCATGGACCTGGTGCAACTCCAACTGATCTCGTTAGGTCAACAATTATTGCGGAACGAAGCGGCAGATCGCTTGCGCGAGGAGTGCAGCCTCGATGAGGCGATCTGCCGCCGGCGACTGGGGCGGCGTAAGTGCGAATACTTGCGCCTCATGCCGCCCTAGCCGAGGCTGCGGGTGACGCGACCGGGGCAATAGTCCGTCACCCGCCGAGGAGCCAACCGTCTGAGAAAAGACCGACGTCCTCCCCGAGGGGGTCTTTTCTCACGCGGTTACAGGGTACCCCAAATAGGGGGTATTCCGTCGGGCCGACCACTGATGTCAAGTCGCCCTACTCCGGTGGTCGGCCCAACGACGAAGACGACGTGCATCGCAGGTGGGTTGCGGGAGTGCGTGCTTACGTCCCTCTGTCGCCCCGGACGGAGTGGTGCGCGAGAAGCGCGCCGACCGCAACCCACCCCAAAAAAAAAAGGTCAACAATTATATTTCAGGAGACGGTATTTCAGGAGGCGGTTCATAAAACTATAACTTTTACAATATGTACTATGAAATAAGAGTACATAATTGACACAATATCGACACCAAGTAATTGGGATAGGAGCACGATGATGATGATGCTGATATTTATTTATATATATAAATCAAGCTTTTGTGTCTCTTCATCTAATTTAAATTTCCCGCGCGTTAACTTTATACGTCCTAAAATTACCAATGGTGGCAGCACTTTGCACTATTTTTATTCAGTCACAATCTGAACACTTTCTCGAACTTTGTGCAATAAAACCTAAAGATTTGTAATAGTTTTTATAGTATAAGTATTTTAAGAAATAGCTTCAATTGTTGTTTCTCTTTACAGGTTAGTAAATACTAATAATTTGAATTATATAGTTGTAGGAGTAAGTTAAATAAGAAGTCATTTGTCATGTTCTTTTGTATTTCATAAAAGAAATATATAAGCTCTTTACAGAGCAAAAAATTTTGGTTTTTTTGTTTCAATAAACAACATACTACATTTTTATTGATATATTGCGTGTATATGAGTCACTTACTTACGGTACTGCACCTAAACGGCTTTACCGATTTTAGATTCAAAAGTGGTTTAGAATAAAAAAGAAATCAAGAGGCGGTGTTTAAATTTCAAGGATTTCTTTTTTGTTTAGAACGGCGTCTGTTGGTGTCATTTAGTACAGTTTAAAATCGATACCAGACTATGGATTATCATTATAGTGTCTTGTTTGGTCAGGGACATAAAGCTAACTGTGATTGCTAATACACTAAGCTAGGCGATTACAGTATTACATAGTTACTTATGCTCCTTTTTACGTTTCTTATTAAGCGATGGACTGTTTCTTATTTAAGAGACTATACTGCTAACATCTATGAATCTTTAAAGGCCACTGATGGATATAAGTCTCTCCACAAGAAGAATAACGAGTAATGAAGAGAAATACAATATCATCATCATCATCTCAGATCATATACATCCCACTGCTGAGCTCGAACTTCCTTCATAAAAAGAAGAAAATTGATATTATACGCCATGCTAGTATCCAAAATCTATGTCAATTTTCATTTCGAGATTCCCTGTTTTGCATAGACGCTAACTACATTTTATATTTCTTAGTCGTCATTTAAGAATTAAATGAATTGTATTTTTATTCCAACATTACACAAAAGACTGTAGTTACCACTGTTTTACATTTTGTCTTTATTTTCTTCCATTTTTATCTGTTTGAGCTCAGTGTGGCGTCTATACAGAAATACCATCTTAAACGTAGAATCATATAATGCTAAATTTACATGCATATCGGTCAAAAAGTTCAAGCAAATCTTTATGCCCTAGACGTAGAACTAGAACTTATTCACTATAAAGTCTATTTTACATACGGTACTGTCAAAAGACATTTTAAAAGCACATAAACTGTGATATCAACTTGAATCATAAAATATTTGCCCATCTCTATGCAAAATTCAAATGTAACTAACAATATAACTCGCATGAATTTCATAAATTCAAATAAAATTTACATAGTTCTATAATAATACATGTGGGCAAACCGCAAATAAAATCTCATAACGTTTCTATAACGTTTCAATATCGTCTCTAAAATAACCGTAGCAAAGTTTTCTCGTTTTTACTGCCTACAAAGAGACATGAATTTTTACGATAGCAGATAGAAGTGCGTAAAATATGACAGGATTGTACATCGACACGATACAGATGGCGTGACAAGCAGATGTTGTGTTTATTTTTTAAATTTATGTATCGGAAACTTGAATTGGACGTTTAGAAAAGAAATGGCTGTTAAGAGAGATATTTTTTCAAACAGACGTTGCATGCAAACGTTATTTAAACGATATTTTAAATTATCTATTATAAAAAAAATTAAAAAAAAATATCCGACTATGGAAGGTTATGATTTTGACAGGCTATGTATGTATGTTCATCTATTCCCTCATAGCTCCTTAACTACTTATTAGAACCTGACAAATGAGGTATCGTTAGAAGCGTTTTGATCGTCCGCTAGGCTATGTAATAAGTCTGAATCTAATATGGCGCTCGTTAGAGGTCTTAAAGTATTATGATAAAAAATAAATTTGAGACAAATATATCATGTTTCATATCATTAGAAAGGGCGTTACATGTACATTTCAAAAAATATATGTATATAATTAGCATTTGTTCGTGACTTTATTCGCAATTATCCGAAAACTCGTTTTTGATCGTAGTCGGGTTTTAGTTTTTACTTTTATCTTGTAAAACATTTGTATAGTATTATCTTATATCTTTAAACGAGCAATTCTTGTATATATATATATATATATATATATATATATATACATATATCAGGATCTCGGAAACGGCTCCAACGATTTTGTTGAAACTTGCAATACTAGAGGGTTCGGGTCCAAAAAATCGATCTAGGTAGGTTTTATATATAGAAAATGTTGTTTTGTCCGTGTTTTTAGTAAAACAATATAATGACATTAAATTTTAAAATAATATGAATTTGTTGGCATTCAAACAGCATTGGTTCGAATTTCGGTGTTATTATTAATCTCTTTTTGTAATTTTTATATAATTTTCATTATTTATTTTTTATTAATATATATCTAAATAAATTCGACAAAAATATTCCGAGCGAAGCTCGGTCAACCAGATATTTCATAAGTATAATTACGGAGTCAGAATACAATTAACCATGCTATCTCTTGCCTATATGTGTCGTAAAAGCCGACTAAGGGATATATTCAGGTAACATCCACGAAAGAGAATGAAATTTCGAAATAACACCCTATTCTAACACTTCTAACCAGCTTAGAATAGTAGGTCAATTCCACTTCCATTGTGGAAGAGGCCTTAGTCCAACAGGGGGGCTGATATCGGCTGAGATGATGATGATTATTAGTTATTAATGTGCCATAATCATCATCAGCATCATCATCTCGGTTCATATACGTCCCACTGATAGAATCGAGCCTCCTCCACAATAGGAGAGAATTCGACCTTACTATACCATGCTGGTCAGACAGATTAGTATAGGGTTTTATTTAATTTTTTTCTTCTCTTGCATAGATGTTATATGCGTATTACATCCCTTAGTCGTCTCTTAGGACATGCACAGGTAAGACAGGGTGTGATGAATTGTATTCTTACTCCGTCACCTCACGTCTGTTCAGGTCAGCTACTTAAAATATAAAGTTTTAATTGCATAACGCTTACATTTTAGATTTTATTTATGTCTTGAAACGTCTGATTTCGTCACCGACTCATTGATAATCATCCAAGTTCGTAGGGTACGAGGTAGGCCTGAGGTCCTAGAAAATTTAAATTTGTTATTTAAGCTAAGAGAGGAGAAGGAAAAGTCGAATTAAAACCCTATACTAACATGTCTGACCATCATGGTACAGTAGGTCAACTTTCCTCTCATTGTGGAAGAGGCCTGAGACCAACAAAAGGACATATGTAGGCTGCGCTGATGATGATGATTTAAGCTAATATTAGTACACGAATAACAAAAATAATATATATTTGGGTATTTTACTTCCACCTCTTAAACTAAAAGATAGAAATTTTTGTGAGACGTCCGCAAATTTTGACTTTAGAGGTATGAAAATGTATAATATGATAGATATTATATATCGGAAAAGTAATGAATAGTGAATAAAATTTCACCTTTCTTTTTGGGGTGGGTTGCGGTCGGCGTACTCCTCGCACCACTCCATCCGGGACGACAGAAGGGCGTAAGCACGCACACCCGCAACCCACCCGCACGGCACGTCGCCTTCGTCGTTGGGCCAACCATCGGAGCAGGGTGACTTGATGTCAGTGGTCGGCCCGACGGAATACCCTTTATTTGGGGTACCCTCCCATCGACCGACATCCCCCCCTCGGGGAGGACGTGGGTCTTTCCTCACGCGGACTAATTCCCCGATCACGTCACCCGCGGCCTCAGCTAGGGCGACATGAGGCGCAGGTATTCGCGCCAACGCCGCCCCAAAAATTTCATTTTACACCCATGTTGTTATTAATAGTGGAACAACGGTGTAAAGTTTTTGAAGTTAAAGCCTGTTGGGTTAGGCCATGTAGCTTGGCTGTATATCATCATCGCAGCCCACATACATCCCACTATTGGGTTCGGCCCTCGGGAATTTGACCGTACTGGTCAGACATGGTTGTGCTGGACGTCGATGGCCTCTTTTTGCGAAGAGGTCATCTCAAGGAAAGAGGCTGCGGAGCGGGAACGCGAGGCACTCGCGTCCGCGAACTCGCTTCGCAGGCGGCGGCCAGGGAGGGGGAGGCGGCGATACGCGCATCTCCTCCCACCGCCTTGAATCACGACAGGTCGTGGCCAGATAGCCTAGCGTAGGGGTGTTGAGGATCGAATGTCAAAAGACGATCTCTCTGGCACCCCGTAAAAGCGCGGAAGGGACCGCCGTGGTTTTAGTGGGTATTCCGGCAGCATAGGCAGCCGGCGAGTCCCACACACCCCGCCGCCAGACGCTGGCGGGGGTTAATGCGTAAACTGCATTTCCACAGCGTCAAAAAAAAAAAAAAAAGGCAAGGTTGGTACAGGATTTCACTTTGAGTTATCCTTCTCTTACACTGATCTTTTGTACATATTATTCTCTTAGTCATGTTTTAAGACATCCACGAGCAAGATAGGGAGTGGTGAATTGTATTCCTACTCCATCACCACACAGAAAATGGCTGTACATTAGATTGTATTCTTACTCTAATCACCACATAAAAAGTAATTTTTAATATACATCATAGATTTACCAATTCAATTAACTATATCTAAAAATTTTCCGTATCGTGACGGAGAAGAATACAATGCACCACTCCCTCTCTTTCCCGTGGATGTCGTAAAAGACGACTATGGAATATAATATGCAAATAACATCTATGCAAGAGAAGGAACTCTCGAAATGAAACCCTACACCAACATGTCTGACCAGCATGGTGTGGTAGGCCAAATTCCCTCCTATTATGCAGGAGACCCGAGCCCAACAGTGGGACGTATGTGGGCTGCGATGATGATGATGATATCTAAAAAACAGTCCCAGTCTAATGACGGAGTAAGAATACATTTCACCATCCTTTCTCTTGCCAGTGGTAGTCATATAAGACGACCAAGGGATATAATATGCAGATAATATCGATTCAAGAGGAGAGTGGTAGGATCACACTCCCGACAGTTGTCTGTCTACAGCCGCGGGCCGGTCCGTCCGGGGTAGTACCATACTGAGCAGAAGATCGACGTCTGAGTTGTAGCAATTTGTTACTGCACTTCGTTCGGTGAGCGAGAGAGCCGGAAGCCCAACTTTCTGCGGGTTTTTGCGTGTGGAGGGTTTTGGTGGTGCTCTTGGTATCACCGAGCCTCAATGCACTCATTCACACTCCCTTCACTTTCTTCGCGGTAGGTAGCGGACTTGTAAAGGTCCATGAGCGGCAGTAACACTTACCATCAGGTGTACTGTTTGTTCGTTTGCCATCGTTTGCTATAAAAAAAAGAAGGAAAACACGACATAAACCCACACATCACTGCCTTTGACTGCACAGATGGCGTAGTGGTTAAAATACCAACCTACCGTGTCAGTGTTGCAGGTTGGAATCCTACGTAGGACAATATATTGTACGATCCACGAACTATTATTCTGAGTCTGGATGTAATTTGTGTCTGTTAATTATATGTTTGTAAAGTGCCCCGCAATACAAGGGTTATTTCTTTAGTGCAGAGCGTTGTCTTTGAAAAAAATATGTCAACATGTCTGACTGGTAGAGTATGTTAAATTACCTCTTGTAGGACGCCGAAGGAGACTCGAGCCCAATAGTGGGACATATGTGGACTGAGATGATGATGATAAAGACACAAAGAAACAAAAATATGTAAGTACTTAAAAAAAACATGTAAATAAATCACCATACTGTCAAAGAAAAACACTTATTTATGAATATTTACATCGAAAATAATAAACATTTTTATGATTTAGATCTGTTTGTATTTATCTGTAATAAATAACATCTTATTCAACGGAAATTGACTACTCAAATGGCTTTTGTACGAAATAAATACCGTTCCGTTTCGTATTGAACGGGCTGTGACAGTATTTTTTTGAAGAAATAATTTCAAAGATTTAAGAGATAAATCTCCTTTACACCTTCGTTCATACAAATGCCACGTTTTCTCGGCATTTTCGTTGGATTAGGCGTGATTTTCATCTGAGACCTTTCTTGTTTTCTATTAATTTGTTAAGGATTTCTTTTTTGAATAGCATAGACTAAATATTTTTTTTTAATAACTATTGAATTATTCCGTGTTGTGACGGAGTAAGAATACAATTCTCCAAACATGTATTAAAAGAGTACAGAAAAACTAGAACAGAATGCATTAAAAATATGTAACTATCGTACTTTGGCATATCTATACCAATAAATAAAATTGGAGTGTCTGTTTGTAATGTCTAAATAATAGGCTTTTTTCATGCTCACACGGTTATTTGCACGACACCTATGCCTAAAATAGCAATTAAAAAATTTTTGTCTGTCTGTCTGTCTGTCTGTCTGTTTGTTCCAGGTAATCTTCAAAACGGCTGGACCGATTTCAAAACTTCTTTCACCAATGGAAAGCTATAATATCAGGGCGTAAACTAGGCTATATTTTATCCCGGTATTCCCACGGGAACGGGAACTACGCGGGTAAAACCACTATAACCTATAACCGAAGTGAAGCGAGGGCGGATTGCTAGTTTTTGAATAAAAATGATAAATCTTAGGCTCCGAATTGTGTTTGAAAAGCGTATGTTGACTATTTAAGGTAATGGAAAAGCGGCAAAAAAAGTAATTTTAAAATTAAAACACCAACAATTTGGCGAGAACCATAAAATCATATAGATGACTGTTACCTTTGCAGTATCGACATTAAAGGTATAATCTCAAAAATTCGAGCTCAATGGCATTAGATAACTTACGAAAGATACTGAATTTAAAAATTCTATGACGGAGCTTGAATTAAAAGTATGGAGGGTTTTCGTATCGGTCATGCGAAACTTCCTCGGTAACCGTCAGTCAGAAAATTTGAAAAACTTATAGAAGAGCGCTCTTACAATTAAGAGCTCTGGGATTCAATATGAGTATGAAATTCCTCTATCTCCATAGTCATCTAGACAGCTTTCCAAAAAATTTTGCAAATATGAGTGAAGAGCAGGGAGAGCGAATGCATCAAGCATTATCAGGGTTTCTAGGATAAGAATATGATGTTTGACAACTCATCATCATCATCTTGCTCTTATCCCAATTACTTGGGGTCGACGCAATATGTCATCTGTTTTGACATATTGCAAAAAGTTTCGACAATGACTTTTATGACCGGCCGCCTGCCTGACGTCAACCCTCCTTGGGAATGTAATCGTTGACCCAAATGGTACCAGATGGAGTTGGTCCGGGTCAATCTAGGGCTCTTAGTCGTCTTTTACGACACCCACGAGCAAAGCAAGGGTTGGTAGTATTCGAAGCCGCTACCACACAGCACATGATGTTTGACAACTGCTGGAGCCTTATACGCCATTCTTCTGAATCCACACATAAAAGAAGAGTTTTAAAGCAAAGTTTTTTGGAACACAATCACAAATGAAAGTAAAAAATATATCTTTTCTTCTAAAATAATTGTATTTTTAAACTAGCAACCCGCCCTCGCTTCGCTACGGTTATAGGTTATAGTCGTTTTACCCGCGTAGTTCCCCTATGAATAACGGGATAAAATATAGCCTAGTCTACGCCCTGATATTATAGTTTCCCATTGGTGAAAGAATTTTTGAAATCGGTCCAGCCGTTTTGAAGATTACCCGGAACAAACAGACAGACAGACAAAAATTTTTTAATTGCTATTTTAGGCATAGGTGTCGTGTAAATAACCGTGTGAGCATGCAAAAAGCCTAATATTTTGACATTACAAACAGACACTCCAATTTTATTTATTGGTATAGATTTTAAACATAGTTACCCGAAACTCGTAAACTAGAGCTGATAAAAAAATCTACTTGTATATTTGTAACCGACATATCACACGTATTCGGCAACAGCAAAAGTTTTATCGGCAACAGATACACTATAAACTAGTGTAATGGACATACTAAGCAGTACTTTAAACTCGAAATATAATTTACAAGACGCTACTTCAAAATTTCAATTTCGATAAATCAAATTTCCGTATTAGTTAACCCGTTATTCCATCATTAGTATTAAATACCTTACCAAGTTACTCATTCAAATCAATTTACAAACTTCACATACGAATACAGACTTCAAACATGACAGAAACTTTAATTACTTTCACGTGAAGAAATTATCCAAGTTGAATGATTGAAATTTAAATATTAATTATTATTTCACTTGCGTTTGATATTTATCATATTAATATTATTTAAATAGACTGTTCCGGAAACTTAAGAGGATCTTCTCATCCAACATATCTCAGTGTCTGCAAACACAGGTCTACGACCAGTGTGTGTTACCAGTGATGACCTACGGCACGGAAACGTGGTCCCTAAATGTAGGCTTCACAACAAGGCTCAAAGTCACTATTATGTACTATTGAGCGGGTTATACTCGGGATTTTTCTTGGAGATAGAATCCGGAATGCGGAAATCCGCAGAAGAACGGGTATAGCCGATACAGCACGAAGAATTAGCACGCTGAAGTTGCAATGGGCAGGCCACATCGCTCGACGAACAGACAACCGCTGGAGAAGAAAGATTCTCAAGTGGCGACCACGTATCGGACGACGCAGTGTAGGATGCCCCCCACCAGGTGGACCAACGACCTGGTGAGAGTTGCTGAGTGTCGTTGGATGCAGGCGGGACAGGACCGCACTTTGTGGCGTAACATGAAGGAGGCCTACGTCCAGCAGTAGACGGCGATAGGCTGAAATGATGAAATAGACTGTACAGATGGCGTAGTAGTTAAGATATAAACCTACCAGTGTCACGGATTCGAATCCCACGCAGGACAACAATTTGTGAAATCGACAAATTGTTGTTCTGAGTCTAATTAATAAGGTAAGGTAAGTGTAACTAATTTGTGTCCGTTAATTTACATGTTTGTAAAGTCCCTCGCAATTCAAGGATAATTACTATAGTGCAGGGAATCGTCATTTAAGAAACAAACAAAACTTTTGTTCCGTGTGGTGACGGACTAAGAATACAATTCACCACCCCCTCTCTTAACTGTGGGTGTCGTAACAGACGATTTAAGGTATAACAAGCATATAACATCTATGCGAGAGAAGGACCTGTACCAACACGTCTGACCAGTGTAGGTCAATTACTCTTCCATTACGGAGGAGGCCCGAGCCCAACAGTGAGCCGTATATGGGCTGAGATTATGATGATCACGGATAAAATTGTTGAATTGTATTCTTATTCTGTCACCACATGGAAAAGTTAATTAAATAGGGTATACCTAAGTCATAATAATTTGTGACTATTACTCAAGTAAATATATTCGTACATAACTTCACGCCTCTTTCCTAGAGGGGTAGATAGAGACTATGGATCCTGGCATACCTCCAACTCCTTCATTCACATTTATCCCAGTCTACAGTTATTTTTAATAAAAACTACTTAAAAAAGAAAACAACGAAGAGATCTTATGTTAAAACTGATTTTTAGAAAGAAAGAGAGAAAAAAGGAAAAGATCTATATTTGTTTTTACAATTAAAAAAAAAAACCAAAAAAAAAATATAAAACGTTCAAAAACCGGCCAAATGTGAGTCGGAGTCGCGCACGAAGGGTTCCGTACCATTATCTATAAAAATGACAAAAAAAAATGCGTTTGTTGCATGGGAGGAGAATATATATGTACTTGATTTTGTTTTTAATATTTGTTGTTATAGGAGTAACAGAAGTACATAATTTGTAAAAATCTCAACTGTCTAGCTATCGCAGTTCTTGAGACACAGCCTGGTGATAGACAGACGAACGGACAGACAACGAAGTCTTAGTAATAAGGTCCCGTTGTTACCCTTTTGGTACGGAACTCTAAAAAGTAAAAGTAAAACGTCGTTGGTTTTCAGCCCAAGCCAAAGCCGGTATAGGTATCATGCAAGTAACCGTATGAGCAAGAAAAAAATACCTATTATTCTGATATTACATACAAACAATTTAATTTTATTTATCTGTATATGTATATTTATATCCTTATTAATATTACTAATATTATAAATGCGAAAGTAAGTTTGTTTGTTTGTTTGTTACGCTTTCACGCTTAAACTGCGGAACCGATTTCAAAATTTCTTTCACCAATAGAAAGCTGTAATATCAGGGAGTAACATAGGCTATATTTTATCCCGGTAATCCTACGGGAACGGGAACTACGCGAGTAAGACTGAAATTGAAGTATCAATTCCTTCAATTTATATAGATGACGTTGCAAATCTGAAAAGCAATTACCTATTTAATGTGTTTATGACATATTTCGATTATGATCAACGTATTACTCATCTAAAAGATTGGAAGCATACATATAGCTATCAATATTAGTAGAGATATATCTATGACTAGCTTCCACCCGCGGTTTCACCCGCATCGAAATTAACTTTGCCAAAGTAGAACTATTATCGGAAGGAAAAGTATATTACATCTTAATTTTAATACACATCTCGTTAACGGTTCACACGTGATTGAGTAATCATCATTATCATCTCAGCCTATACACGTCCCACTGTTGGGCTCGGGCCTCCTCCACTATGGGAGGGAAATTGACCTTGCTATACCACGATGGTCAGACGTGTTGGTATAGGGTTTTATTTCGAGTTTTTCTTCTCTTGCACAGATTTTATGTGCATATTATATCCCTTAGTCGTCTTTTACGACACGCACGGGCAAGAGAGGGGGTGGTGAATTGTATTCTTACTCCGTCACCACACGGAAAATTTGATGAAGTAATAAACATCCAAATTTCTTCACAAAATTTCACATTTAGCATATTACTTCCACCCTCGTAGATCAAATTCTCGTCGAAAAACAATCATAAATATAGCCAAGATTCCATCCATCCATCAGCCAATAGACGTCCACTGCTGGACATGGGCCTCCCCACGAGAATGCCACTCTGAACGGTCCTGCGCCACTTGTATCTAACGGTTCCCTGCGACTTTGAGAATGTCGAATGTCCTACGCTGCGCCGTCCAATTCGTGGTCGCCACTCAAGAACCTTTCTTCCCCAACGGTTGTCGGTTCGACGAGCGATGTGGCCTGCCCATTGCCATTTCAAAGTGCTAATTCTGCGGGCTATGTCGGTTACACCCGTTCTTCTACGGATTTCCGTGTTCCGAATTTTATCACGTAGAGAAATACCGAGCATAGCCCTCTCCATAGCACGCTGAGCGACTTTGAGCTTTTTTTATGAGGCCGACATTTAGAGACCACGTTTCAGTGCCGGCCAAGATTAGTGGCTGACAACGCGGCTTTCCATTGGTAAAATATTTTTTTTAAATCAGTCTATATCACGCCATTTCGCCTGCGCATTGGCCGTTCCCTTAGGAATGCCGTACCTTGCCGTGTGGTGACAACAATTATAATTTTTTTTTTATTGCAAGCTGTGGCAAACGAGCAAACAGTACACCTGATGATAAGTGTTGCTGCCGCTCATGGACCTTTACAAGGCCGCTGCCTACCGTGAAGAGAGTGGAGGGAGTGTGAATGCGTGCATTGAGGCTCGGTGATACTAAAGGCACCATCAAAACGCTCCACACGCAAACACTCTCAGAAAGTTGGGCTTCCGGCTCTCTCGCTCACCGCACGAAGCGCAGTAACAAATTGCTACTACTCAGACGCCGATTTTTTGCGAGAGCGTAGTACTGCCCCGGACGGACTGGCCCGCGGCTGTAGACAGATAACTGTCGACAGTGTGGTCCTACCACTCCAAGAGTGCCTATCATAATATTTTAGAAAATATTCATTATCATCATCACCTTCGCAGCCCATATACGTCCCACTGTTGGGTTCGAGCCTCCTTCACAATGGGAGGGAATTTTAACATGCTGGTCAGACATGTTAGTATTTATTTTGTTTTTTTTTATGGGTGGGCTATGGTAAGCGCACGCGTGGTCCAGTCCGTCCGGGGCGATGAAAGGACGGCACGCGGGACCATAACCCACCCGTACCCACGTCACCTCGTTGGTGGGCCGACCACCGGAGCAGATGTGACTTGTCATCAGTGGTCGGCCCGACGGAATACCCTTTCGGGTACCCTCGTCGGGTGGACGTCGGTCGCCGTCGCGCGGTCAGCCTCTCTGCGGGTGACGGACAATTCCCCGGTCCGATCACCCGCGGCCTCGGCTAGGGCGGCATTGGGCGCAGATGGACATGTTAGTATAGGGTTTCATTTCGAGTTTTCCCTCCCTTGCACAGATGTTATGTGCATGTAATATCCCTTAGTCGTCTTTTACGATATCCGCGGGTACGATAGGGAGTGATGAATTGTATTCTTGCTCCGTCACCACACGGATAAAGAAGATATTAGAAGTTTAAAATGCTGGGGTAAGATAACTGAAACTGAAGCGAAGCGAGGGCGGATTGCTATTCTAAATGAACTTAGAATGGTTATACAAAATAACGTATTCAACTTAAGCTCATTCCATAGATATTTTTTACCATCTTTATATTGTAATTTTATTAAATAACTTTTTATATTTTTCCCTGTGCCGACGGGGTGAGAATATAGTCGTCGCTATCCCTTGCCCGTGGGAGTCGCAAAAGTCGGTCAAGGGTTCACCAGAAAAGCGGGCAATAGTTTTCTCCTAGGAAATGTATATATCAAAAGTTATTGGCAATAGGTTTGAATGACCGGCCGCAGGCCTGACATCAACCCTCCTTGGGAATATAATTGTTGATCATATGGCATCAAGTGGAGTTATCCCAAATGTATTTAAAGCTCTAAGTCGTCTTTTACGACATCCAATAGCAATGGCATTATCACCATAATCATTAAGCCTATCACCGTCCACTGCTGGACGTAGGCCTTCCTCATGCTTTTCTATAAAGCGCGGTCCTGTACCGCCTGCATCCAACGACGTCTAGCAACTGTCACCAGATCCTCGGTCCAGTTATTAGGAGTATCCTACACTGCGTCGTCCGATATGTGGCCGCCCCTCGAGAACCTTTCTTCCTGAGCGGTTCTCAGTTCATTGAATGACCTGCCCATTGCCACTTTGCTAATTCTTCGTGCTGTCTCGGTTACACCTATTTCTTTTTTGTTTGCCAACGGTGGCAAACGAGCAAGCAGCACATCTGATGGTAAGTAATGCTGCCGCACATGGACCTTTTCAATACCAAGGGCACAGCCAGGTCGTTGCCTACCGTGAAGGAAATACTCTTCTTAAACCTCGTTTAAAGAAGGACATGTCATAGCGCTCGGGTACACAGCAGCAGATAGTTCAATCCAGAGCCTGCGCGTACGTAGGAGAAATGAACGCTGGAAACGTACAGTTGAAGACGTTTCCAGGTGAAATGGATGAACCCTGCTACGATGTCAAGTGGTACGTTGGTAGAATGGTGGTACGTTGGTAGAATGGTGGCGGTGGTACCAAGTCAAACAGTTCCTCGGAGCACTCCCCATGAAAGAGTCAGTAGAGTACACAGAGTGATCCAAAGTCTCTCCGCTGCTCCAGCGACTCCAATCTGTCCGTAAGATTGATTAAGATTATTATTATTATTGATTAAGATTATTCTTCTACGGATTTCCATATTTCGAATTCTATCTCGCAGAGAAGTGTAAGAGTTGATAATATTCGTAACAACACAGTATTAAATTTTAGATAAAATTACTTATAATTTGGAATTGCATATTTTAATACTGAAGAAAGTAAGGTTACATTGGAAAGGATTTACTTGACAAAATTTACATTCCTCTTCATTCTCAACCTCAGAGTTCATACAGGTCTTAATGCTGGGCTCATACCTCCTGCACAATGGGAGGGAAATTGACCTATTATATCATGGTAGTCAGACATGTTTCCATAGGATAAAAATTCCGAGTTGCCCTTCTCTTGCAGATAATTATGTTATATACAAATTATAATCGCTTAGTTGTCTTTTACGACACCCTCGGCAGAAAAGGGGCGTTGAATTGTATTCTCAATCCATAACCACACGGAAACTAATAGAACAACTAATAATAAGATAAAATGAATCAATATGACATTGCCTTATCGCTGCCTTAAGAGTCTTAAGTCAAGATGTTTGTTCAGGACATCGCTAGTACTGTGAAGCAATAATAGATTACTTTGTGTGAAAGTTTTGCGTCTTAATTTGTTTTCTATGTAAATATAAACAATGTAAGTATATGGTATGGTTGACGGTCGATCGATCTTGGTCGTGGATGTTGTAAAAGACGAGTAACAGATATAAAATATACAAATGACATTTATGCAAGAGAAGGAAAACTAGATAAAAAAATGTATGTCAACCAGTCTAACCAGCATGGTATAGAAAGGTCAATTTTCTTCCTATTGTGGAGTAGGCTCGAGCCCAGCAGTGGGACGTATATGAGCTGAAATGATAATAAAATAATATCCATGTGGTGAAGGACACCCGTGTGGTGACAGAGTAAGAATACAATTCACCATCCCCTACCTTCCCGTGGATGTCGTAAAAGACGACTAAGGGCCATAAAATATGTAGCGAGCCCAGCATTACAACTTAAAAATTATTTTCATTTAAGCATTTTGGACTGTTGTTTTTAGACAACGTTCTAGCCAAATTTCATCATCAATTCACCTCATATACGTCTCCCTGTTGGGCTCGAGCCTCCTCATCCGCGGTGCTTTTTCTACCTCATAGTGGAGATGAGAATTTCTGCCAAAATGTGTGTTGAACTACATTTTACGGCGTTCGTACGCCAAAACTGTTGATTTTAGGAAAAAAGGGTTCAGATATAAATTGTAGGCAATTTTCTCTACAATTATTTTTTATTTACATGTTTTCCTGTAAAATACGTAGAAAAGGAGTAATTATCAAAAAAATTATTTTAGGCGCCGTTTTCCTAATATGGCGGCGCGAGCGGCAAAGATACGAGGTGGCAAAGTTGAAATTCGGAAAGAGCACGTCAAAATCTATAAAATTGCCAATTTTCAAAACTCCCGGAAAACTTTGATGATCTTAGTAAGTTTTAGCCCTAGATAATCCTTCGAACCAGCACATATTTCATAATATCAATAACCTAAATTCATCAAGTAAAACATTGTATGCTTTACAAATATTAGTAACAGCAAAAATAACTTCATTGATGTGGTTGAAGCACCCTCTCGACAGTCATCTGTCTACAGTCGCGGGCCGGTCCATTCTGGGTAGTAGCACACTGAGCATAAAATCAACGTCTATGTAGTAGCAATTTGTTACTGCACCACGTTCGGTGAGCGAAATGCTTTTAGTAACACCGAACCTCATTGCACGCAATCACAAACCCTTCACTTTCTTTACGGTAGGCCGCTGCCTAACAAAGGTCCATAAGCAGCAGCATGACGGTGTACTATTTGCTCATTTGTCACCAACAGCAATAAAATAACTATGTCTTTAGACCAAAATCACACTTTAAGCAATAAATCTTATAATTTGAGTAATCCGAGATTTTATAATAACATCTTTTACAAAGTCGAAAGCTTTTTAAACTTCTTCACCGACATTTCGCAGATATTTTTGGGCAGATTATTATAGAAGCATATACAGCATGAATTATTTTTGGGAAGTTTAGCATCAGGTAATATATTAATATTTATATTTATTTAAGACAACACCCTGCTTTAAGGAAATAATCCTTGTATTGCGGGGGGCTTTACAAACATATAATTAACGGACACAAATTACATCCAGACTCAGAACCACAATTTGTAGCACAAAGTGTTGTCCCGCGTGGGATTCAAACCCCCGACACTGGCGCTGTAGGTCGCTATCTTAACCACTACGCCATCTGTGCAGTCATAAATAAATACATGGATTATTTTAATGCAAATGGTGACCTGAAACCTGATGGTAAGTGTTGCTGCCGTTCATAGACGTTTGCAAAGCCGCTGCATACCGCAAAAAAGGGAAGGGAGTGTGAATATATACCATGAAGTTCGGTGATACTAAAGGCATCACTAAAACCCACCACACGCAAACACCCTCCGAAAGTTGGGCTGCCGGCTCTCTCACACACCGAACGAAGCGCGGTGACAAATTGCTACTACTCGGACGTCGATTTTCTGCTCAGTGTGGTACTACCCTGGACGGACCGGCCCGCAGCTGTAGACAAACAACTGTCTACAGTGTGTCCTAAAACTATAAAGGTGGATGAGGGATGGTAACATAATAAAAAGTACTATAAATGAAAGTTAGAAAATAAAGTTGGTGTGTGCTTCAAACAACACCACAGATGTGAAAACTTTAACAAGACGAGTTTAATTTTAATTGTATATTGGCACTGTGCACGACCTCAGTGCCACTGCACTGGGCCAGTGCACAAATTCAAAACCCCTTCACTTTCCTCACGGTAGGCAGCAGCCTTGCAAACAACAACACTTACCATCAGGTGTATTATTGGCTCGTTTGCCACGGTTTGCAATAAAAAAAAATTATATTACAAAATTACTCTGATGCCGTGATTTCATTGGACATGGTTATAAAATCATTCTTGGATATTGAAATTAAATCATCATCATCATTTCAGCCTATATAAGTCCCACTATTAGGCTTGAAGCTTCTCCACAATAGGAGTAGAATTGATCTACTATATCACGCTATCAGACTGGTTGGTATAGGGTTTTATTTTGGGACGCGGACGCAGTCTTCTGCGAGGCAGCGATCTCGCAGAAGGAGGTGCCGGATCGCCTGCGCGAGGAGCGCAGCCTCCATGAGGCGATCCGCCGCCGGCGACTGGGGCGGCGTAAGCGCGAGTACTTGCGCCTCATGCCGCCCTAGCCGAGGCCACGGGTGACGTAATTGGGGAATTAGTCCGTCACCCGCTGAGAAGCCGACCGCGTGAGGAAAGACCAACGTTCTCCCCGAGGGGGAGACGTCGGTCGATGTGAGGGTACCCCAATTAGGGGGTATTCCGTCGGGCCAACCACTGACGACCAGTAACCCTGCTCCGGTGGTCGGCCCAACGACGAAGACGACGTGCACGTGGGTGGGTTGCGGGTGTGCGTGCTTACGTCCCTCTGTCGCCCCGGACGGAGTGGTGCGAGGAACGCGCCGACCGCAGCCCACCCCCCCAGTTGCAATAAGCGTAATATATTTATTTGATTGCAGTTGAATGCAGCACGACTAATTAGCACGTGTAATCAATGTGGAATGTGATTACGTCTATAATCAAAGTGGTAAATGCAAGCACATCGCTCTTTTGATTATGACACACCCGACAATATTTCTACATTTGGCCACTATGAGCATCGCGATAGATATTACGCCCACGCAAAAACCTTTATATATATAAATCTTCTGACTGAAATTCTCCTAAACAGCTGGACCGATTTTGATGAATGTTTGCAGTGAAAACTTCTTTAGGCCCGTTGGGCACTTTTCCGTCTTGTCCAGGACCACCCTCAACCCCAGCGCCTCGATCCACCTGACGATCTCTTCGGTGCCTAGAGTCGCCAGGCTTACCGCCTCTTGTATCGTCCCACCGCGGGCTGTGACGAGCGTGTAGTCGGTGTAACAGATCACGCCCAGCCCGGGCGGGAGGCTCCTCGCAACGCCCAGTCGTAGCCGATGTTCCACAGGGTGGGTCCGAAGACTGACCCCTGTGGAACACCGCACGTCATGGGCGATCGCACAACGTCCCCTACTCGGTTGGCGTAGAGGACGCTGCGCCCCTCCAAATAGTCTGCCACCAGCCGCCTCAGGTAAGCTGGCACTCCATGGTAACGGAGCGCCTCTCTGACGCAGCTGAATGGCAGACTATTGAATGCGTTGGCGATGTCTAGGGACACAACCAACAGCACTCCCCCGCCGGTGACGGCCTCAGTCGCCACGGCCCTCAGGCGCAACAGAGCCGCGATCGTCGAACGACCCCTCCTAAACCCAAACTGGGCGTCCGACAGATCGGGCCCCGTGCCGACGAGGTGCCGCTCGATGCGGGCAGCTACTACCCTCTCCAATAGCTTGCCCATATCATCGAGCAGCATGATAGGCCTGTAGGCCGAAGGCGACTCCGGAGACCGTCCCGGCTTCCCGGCCGGAGAACCAGCCTCCCCTCTTTCCAGCACCCAGGGAAGAGCTGGCAATTTTATTCTTACAACCTTATTTTATACATAACAGACGTTTTTTACATAACAGACATTTGCATCCCTAATCGCTCCAGACGAAGTGGACAGCGTGAGTGCTGGCCACAGTCCGCCTACAAATAAAGTACCAATACGTGTGACTAGCGTGGTGAATTGTATTATTGTGGTATAGTAAGTCAATTCCCAGCCCAATAGCCTAGCATTGGGGCGTATTCTGAGATGATGACGACTGTGATAATGATTTTAATCCTTATTTCTTATGTACTAAAGATTAATACAAAATATTAAAATGAAATGTATCTACATTTTCTTTTACTATAGTCATATTTTCCTTTAAACTGCATCTTCGAGTATGCGGAAATAACTATTATATAGAGTATAGGAAGCCCGGATAGATTTTAAAAATACGAATATGAGTCAAGCAATCTTCATGCGGCCATGAATATTAACGACTGTTCTTAAGCGTGATATAACGCGACTTGCAAAGATAAATTAAAGAAATATGTAAAAGGAAATAAAGAAAGCAGAATAAATATACGACACGAATTTTCTGTATATTATTTCTGAATGGTGTTATTTTTATTTATAAACTAGCAACCCACCCTCGCTTCTTTTCGGTTTCAGTCGTCTTTCCTGCATAGTTCCCGTTCCCATGGGAATACCGGGATAAAATATAGCCTAGGTTACTCCCTGATATTATAGCTTTCCATTGGTGAAAGAATTTTTGAAATCGGTGCAGCCGTTTTGAAGATTACCCGGAACAAACAGATAGACAGACAAAAAATATAAAGTGTATTTTAGGCATATGTATAGTGCAAATAACTGTGTGAGCATGAAAAAAGCCCAATATTTTGAGATTACAAACAGACACGCCAATTTTATTTATTGGTATAGAAAACTGTGTATGTATATGCACGTAAGAAGTTATACTGTTCTGGCGTAACAAAATAAAAATCTTTCTAAAAATGTTATGATTTGCTTTATCCTCCGTTTGTGGAAAAAACGACTCTAAAATAGAAAAAAAAAGGTATTTAATACATTGAAAGTTTTATTATAACGCATTATCTAGTTTATATTTGTGACAGTGTGCGCATGCATCACAAAAAATGTTGAGTAGCTAACTTCAGGGTGTCGGTTTATCGTGGCGATGTGCGAGCGCATCGTAAGAATGTACTCTCATAATTTTTGTCTTGCCAAAAGAAATATAACTTCAATAATCTCTTGTAACGAAAAATCACCAATAATCCTGGATAATGTAGTGTTGGAATACTGGTCATAATGCAACTACCTTCAAAAATAAAAATGAAGCAAGGCTATAAAAGGCGACCGGTTCGAGATCGCCACACCCCCGGGTTGAGAGCCTTCCGCTCGCCCATTGACCGCGTGAAGCTGTCAAGGTCAGCGACCAACAGCTGCACACACAACAAAAAGAAAATAAAAAAAAAAAAGATCGCCACACAGTTCGCCGTCAACCACAGTGGAGTTAACGTCGCTTCCAAGAGGCTATCGCCAGTCAATACTTTTCGTGTTCAGTGACTTTGCGTGATAGCAGTTGTAGGCGTTGCGTTTAAATTAATTGTTGTGTGATTTATTTTTGTAATTAAAATATAAGTTAGTTTGTGTTCATGAGTGTATTTTTTTAAAGTAAATAGTGTTCAATATTCAAAAGTAGTCTCTTTTTATAAAAAAAAAGTAAAACCTAAAACGCAACTACGACAAAGAACGAGTTATCGAACCGATACGGACGAAGCCAGAAGCGAAAGCTAATAACATATATATATATATATATATATACATATATATACTGGCAGTGCCCTGCGGTTTCATCCGCAGTTCCTCTTCTCGTGGGAATATCGGGATAAATTATAGAATATATGTTATTCTGATATGTAAGCTATATTATTGTGAAGTTTCATCAAAATCCATTCAGTAGTTTTTGCGTGAAAGAGCAACAAACATCTGCACATCCTCACATATTCACAAACTTTCGCGTTTATAATATTAGTAGGATTTGAAATTACAAGTAATGCCCTTTCTAATGATACCAAACATGCTATATTTATCTCAAATTTATTTTTTAACGCTGTACTTTATGACCATTAGGGGGCGCCACATTGAATTCAGTGACACATCATATAGCCTATAGTCAGCGGACGTTCAAGACGCTTCTAACGATATCTCATTTGTTCAATTTTAATTAGTAGTTGAGGAGCTATGAGGGAACAGATGAACATACATACATCATCATCATCATCGCAGCCCACATACTTCCCACTATTGGGCCTCCTCCACAATGGGAAGGCATTTGACCTACTATCCAATGCTGGTCAGATATATTGGTATAGAGTTCGAGTTTTCCTTCTCTTGCACAGATATTATGTGCATATTATATCCCATAGTCGTCTTTTACGACATCCACGGGCAAGATAGGGAGTGGTGAATTGAATTCTTACTCCGTCACCACACGGAAAACCTACATATATAGCCTGTCAAAATTATAACTTTGTGAGGTAAAAATCTACTATTTCTTGCCAAAAATAGACTATGCCTGCAACAAAAGAAAATCTGGCAATATAATCTTCGTAAAGCGCTTTTATAATCTGTAAACAAAGTCATATCAAAACTAATAACAGATAAAACCGTTTATAGTTAAATTCGCACGCGGAATCTAAATTAAGCTTTCTAAAGCCAATCTAAGTTGAACAGTTATATGGGAGCTATAAATTGTAGGCAAGTTTGTTTACGATATACAAGTTAACTTAATACTAAACGGTTAATGTAGTATATTAAAATTAGTACAAGACAATACATTTAACTTTGGCCGTGTGGTGACGGAATAAGAATACAATTCATCACTCTTCATCTTACCCATGGATGTCGTAAAAGACGACTAGGGGACCTGCGCCTGATGCCGCCCTAACCGTGGCCGCGGGTGAACGGACCGGGGACTTTATTCTGGCATCCGCAGAGACGCTGACCGCGCGACGGCGACCGACGTCCCGGGACAGAGATGTCGAGAGGTGAGGGTACCCGAAAGGGTGTTCCGTCGGGCCGACCACTGACAACAAGTCACGCCGTCCTTTCGTCGCCCCAGACGGAATGGACCGCGTGTGCGCTTATCATAGCCCATCCATAAAAATAAAAAAGGGGTATTCCATAGTCGTCTTTTACGACATCCATGGATTGATTGTTATATTTAACACGCGACACCTATACACACATAGATTTCCTACCTCTTTCCCCTAGGGGTAGGTACAGACCACTTCCTTCCACTTGCTAAGATCTTGACATACCACTTTCGCCTCCTCCACATTCATTAGTCTCCTCATACATGTTCTTCAGTTTAGGGCACTTTTAACCTGGCCTTTCTTAAGAACGTTCCCGATTTGATCATGCAACGACCGCCTTGATTTTCCCTTTCCAACATTTCCATTCACATTCACTCTATAAATTCTACTTGTCAATCTCTTTTCATTCATTCTCTACTATGCAAGAGAAGGAAGCCTATCTTTATGCTCTATGAGAAGGAAAAATCGAAACAAAACCAACATGTCTGATCAGCATGGTATAGAAAGGTCAATTACCCTTCTATTGTGGAGGAGGCTCGAGTCCAGCAGTGGGACCTATATCAGCCGAGATGATGATGACGATTCATTTAATAACACAAGTCTTCAAGTAAAAAACTGCATGGGTTTTTATAAATTTTCTTATAGAATTCGATGTCTTTATATCGAAAAAAATGTTAAGAAATGCCATCACATCAATTTTCGAAATAAAACTCTATACCAACACTTCTGTCCAGGATGGTACTGTCGGCAATTTCTCACCCATGGGGAGAAGGCTCGAGCCCAGTAGTGAGATATTTAGAGCCGCGATGATGATGATGATTATGATTATTTAATGATTTTAAAATTTTGTATTTTATTTTTAAGCTTCAAATTTAACACGTTGGCGGCAGGCGCGGCGGGTCGAAATGCGCTCTCAACGAAATTACTGCCCGTGCGTGGTCTTTCTCGACCCACCAGCACTAGATTAGATGAAAATACTATAACTTTGCTATAACGTAATGAAGAGTAATAGTAGTTATTTTTGAAATTCGCGTATTTTCAAAACATATAATTCAGCAGAAACATCTTATTCAGCTGAAAAGATTTTTTGCAGACCTGTGTAATTGATTATCTTAATTCTAGTTAACGACGTGACTTTCAAACGAACAATGTTTTTAAATGAGTTACTTAATGTATAGAATATTAAAAACTGCAGACGAGTTACTTATATTTAGAATATTTGTAAAGTATTCGGTTAATTCTATACTAATATTTAAAGCTGAACAGAACAGTTTGTTTGTTTGAACGTGCTAATCTCAGGCACTACTGGTTTGATTTAAAAAAATATTTCAGTGTTAGATGGCTAATTTATCGAGGACAGCTATAAGCTATATGTCATCACGTTACGATCAATAGGAGCGGAGCACTAATGAAGAATGTTTCGAAATCAGTTTTTTTTTTGAGAGCTTCCGCTGCGTGCTGCACAAATGCTTAAAGTTTCGAATAAATCATGTTTAATAGAATCATGGGTTAAAATAATCGTTAGCTGATAGTAACTATTCCAGGCTGACGAAGTCACAGGCAGAAGCTAGTAAATTTATATTCGCGCTCATGAATAGATATTATAAAAAAAATGAAATTTGTTAAGTACAAATACCGCAATAATGCACTAAGTATTAGCAGAAAATAATAAGAAAACGTAATAAGCATAAACTATTGAGATAGCCAACGGTCTTTAGGGACCCAATAAAGTAATACATATTTTTCTAACTTTATGGTTGAAAGCGTTATCGTATTTATTTTATTTAGATGCAATGTCATTGTTATTTCATGTGGAAAATAAAAGTACGAAATTATACGATCAATTTACTAATTTGACTATTTTTTATGTTACAACACATTTTGTTGTATTACTATTTGTTGGTAAATGAGCAAGTTTTTTTTATTGATAAATGTAGCAAACAGACACCTGATGGTAAGTGTCACTGCCGCTCATGGACTTTTGCTAGGCCGCTGCCTACCGTAAAGAAAGTGAAGGGAGCGTGACTACGTACAATGAGTTTTGGTGAAACTAAAGGCATCATCAAAACTCACGACACGTAAACACCTTCAGAAAGTTGGGCTACCGCCTTTCGCTCACCGAACGAAGCGCAGTAACAAATTGCTAGCAGCAATTTGTTCAGACGCCTATTTTCTACGAGAGTATGGTACTACCCCGGATGGACTGACCCGCGGCTGTAGACAGACAACTGTCAACAGTGTGGTCCTACCATTATAGCTATCTTAGTACCTAAACATCATTCTGAGAATGTGGCAGCTTACTTCAGAGCCTTTTTTGGTGGGCTATGGTCAGCTCATATGGCCCCGTATGGTCCATGGAAGACAAGGAACTTGGTACTGTTGGTCCGCCCGATTGTGAAAGGGATACGGTGAGCTATGGGGTCGCGCGCCGTCTTGCCAATACCCCGGACAGAACCGACATCGAGACTGTCGACCATAGCTCGACCAAAAAAAGGGGACCTTGGGTGCAAAAAAATTCTAACTGACGAATCTGTCATTTAAAAGATGTCTGTCTGTCATTTAAAGGGTAATTTGTCATTCAAGAGTAAGCGTTGACACTTTTTTTTTCATCAATATCATTTCAGCCATTTGGTACGAATTCATAGACATACACTTATACAGAGTAATGGTACAGGTTGACCCATTTACAGTAGTACATATTTTTTTTTATTCTAAGACATCCTAAAAATTAATCTAAAGGTATAAATAATTTTCTTAAAATTTATTCATTGGTCATATGAACCCCGCTTGATTTAAAGTGGTTGTATTAAAAAGAAATGCAATGCAAGTAGTATAGATGTGTAGCTTTTGTTTATTTTTTTTCCTTTTTTTTTGGGTGGGCTGCGGTCGGCGCGCCTCCGCACCACTCCGTCTGGGGCGACAGAGAGGCTTAAGCACGCAACTCCCGCAACCCACCCGAACACTACGTCGCCTTCGTCGTTGGGCCGACCACTGGAGCAGGGTTACTTGTCATCAGTGGTCGGCCCGACGGAATACCCCCTACCCGGGGTACCCTCCCATCGACCGACGTCCCCCCCTCGGGGAGGTGTGTAGCTAGCATGCAAAGTACTAATTATGCGATTATTTTCGCATACTAATATGGTTGTTGAAAAGTTTTTAATTTTTCTCTGATGAATCCACTATACTGTGGCTACTCTCAAAAACTACATTGAAAAGTTAGGATAATATATAGGTTGGTAAAAAATAAGGTATTAAAAATTTTAAAATATCTATTTATGCCTTAAACATATAAATCACTCTGTATATATAGTCTTATTTAAAAGCGTTTTACCAATATGGCGAGCGACTATTAGAACTTTTACGTGAATTTTTTCGCAACTGTGAATTCACGTCCGTCGGGCCGACCACTGACGACAAGTTAACGCTGCTCCAGTGGTCGGCCCAACGACGAAGGCGACGTGGTTTTCGGGTGGGTCGCGGGAGTTGCGTGCTTAAGCCCCTCTGTCGCCCCGGACGGAGTGGTGCGGAGGCGCGCCGACCGCGGCCCACCCACAAAAAAAAAAAAAAAAAAAAACTGAATTCACAGCAAAATAACACCTGCTTACGTTTTATGTTAGAATAAGTAAACCTCACATTTAAGCTTGGATCTGTTCCAGCTCACGTCTTTCGTTGTATTACAAAATATATATTTATCATACATGCAGGCCTGTTTAGCATATTTTAGTACCTCTAAGGCGTAACTTTAAAATGAGATTATGGTCATGGCAAATTTTTAAACTAGAAAATTGCTTTGTAAGCTCCTTTTTATTATATTTTTATTAAAAAGTGTAGTTTTTATCATATAAAGTAGAATATTATTTGACTGTTTCATTTTCTATTAATTTATATGTACATACATATCAATTTTTCTTCGTCATGCATATAATTTTTATTTGGTTTAGTAGAATTTTGTTTTTAATATTCTACTATTTTTCTCTGTCCATAAGAAGACAGAATTAAAAACAAAAAATATTTTATATAATTCTCTTTTGGTGTAATGACGGAATAAGAATACAATTCAGCACCCCCAAGAGGGCGGAGTGTCGTAAAAGACGACTAAGGGATTAATAGACGTATAAGATCTATCATCATCGCAGTCCACATACATCCCACTGTTGGGCACGGGTCTCCTCCACAATGGTAGGTAATTTGAGCTACTATACCATGCTGGTCAGACATGTCAGTATAGGGTTTCTTTTCGAGTTTTCCTTCTCTTGCACAGACGTTATGTGCATATTATATCCCTTAGTCGTCTTTTACGACATCCACGGGCAAGATAGGAAGTGGTGAATTGTATTCTTATTCTGACACCACACGAGATAAGAGATCTTTACAACTGAAGTAAAAGTAAAACCAACGTGGTGTAGAAAATCAATTTACCTCCTATTATGGAGAAAGCTCGAGTCCAACAGTGGGACAGGTATGAGCTAAAATGATGATAATTCTTCCGTACGCGTGTACGTACCTGAATTACTCCGTAATGTCTGTTAAGATTTTAATATATTTTTTGTGTATATTCAAGTGGATTAAAAATTATTTCGATGAATAATGTAGCGCGTTAAATAGCGCTACGATCGATTCTGTTTTTTTTTTATTAGATTTATTCAGAACAGTGTCAATTGAGTCAGATAGTATAAATCTAATTTTCGCTAACAAATTCTTGTTGAATGTTTGTACTATTTTAAAACTTTTGCCTCTGTCTGTCTGCCTATACATATATTTTTATAATTTAAGGAGAAATGGAAGGACCTTGAGAAAAATTAATAAATAATAAATAGTAATCTTCTGTGTGGTGTTGAGTCAGAACATAATTCACCACCCCAAGCACATAACATACATGTAAGAGAAGGCAAACTTGAAATAAATCTCTATACCAACACGTCTCCGATCACTGACGACAAGTCACCCTGCTCCAGTGGTTGGCTCAACGACGAAGGTGACGTGACCGGTGGGTTATGGGCCCGCGCGCCGTCCTTTCGTTGCCCCGGACGGAATGGACCGCGTGCGCGCTTACCATAGCCCACCCATAAAAAAAAAGAAAAAATACCAACACGTCTGACCAGCGTGATATAGTAGATCATTCTTTTCTCCTATTGCAGAGGAGGCTCAAGCCCAATAGTGGTATATATCCTGAGATTATGAGATGATGTTGAAATAGTATCCGGTAAAATTAATAACAATAGTAGAGTTAATTAATCGTAATAAGGAATATCTTAGTCAACGCAAACAAAACTTTACAGACATATCGTTTTAATAAAATGTTATAAACATGGCCGTAAACTAATCTTACCCGTATAACTTTACCCAAGGGTGAAATACTCGGATACATTCTTACCTAAAACTACAAGGTCACAAGTAACTTTGAGCCTCCTTAATGTAATGTCTTATTTATCCCTTGGCGTGTACTTATGTGCCTTTTTCTCTTAATTATTATATTAATGAGAAGAGTGTAGGAGATTTTTGCTTATGAAATGCGACACTTTATTGCCGTTTATGGTTATTATGAGATTAGGTATCATTATCTCGACTCATGTACGTCCCAATCCTGGGCTCGAGCCTCCTCCACTAGGAAGGAAATTGACAGGTTGATATAGTTTTTTTTTTGTGTGCATGTGTAGGTATTGCGCAGTGTCTAAAAACAAAGATTTATAACCAGTGTGTGTTACCAGCGATGACTTACGGCACTGAAACGTGGTCTCCAAATGTCGGCCTCATAAAAAAGCTCAAAGTCGCTCAGCGTGCTATGGAGAGGGCTATGCTCGGTATTTCTCTACGTGACAAAATCCGGAACACGGAAATTCGTAGATGAACGGGTGTAACCTACATAGCTCGCAGAATTAACACGTTGAAATGGCAATGGGCAGGCCACATCGCTCGTCGAACCGACAACCGTTGGGGAAGAAAGGTTCTTGAGTGGCGGCCACGAATCTGACGGCGCAGCGTAGGACGAACACTAGGTGGACTGACGATATTCTCAAAGTCGCAGGGAACCGTTGGATGCAAGTGGCGCAGGACCGTTCCGAGTGGCATTCTCATGGAGAGGCATATGTCCAACATTGGACGTTTGTAGGCTGATGGATGGATGGATGGATGGTATAGGTATTAGCCGCAGATGGCTTTCATAGCTTTGCCCAGAGTATGGGTGAGCACTGTGGGCTCTCAACCCGGGAGTATAGGGTTGTGTGTCAAGTTGTCATTCTTTGGGTAGATGTTATAACTTAGTTATGTATATCACTTAGTCGTTTTATACGACGTCCACAGACAAGATAGGGAGTGGTGAATTGTATTCTAATCCTCAGTCCCACTGCTGGGTTTGAGCCTCCTCCACTAGAAGCGAAATTGACCTTACTATACCATGTACGTCAGACAGGTTGGTTTAGGGTTGTGTTTCGAGTTTTCATTCTCTTGTATAGATGTTATTTTCGTATTATATCACTTAGTTGTCTTATACGACTTCCACTGTGGGATCTTGTCCAGCTATAATTGTTTGCGGGTGACCGGACCGGGGATTTAGTCTGGCACCCGCGGAGAGATTCGCCTCGCGACGGCGATGGGCGTCCCAGTAGAGGGCGTCGATAGGAGAAGGTACTCCCTCGGGGTATTGCGTCGGATCGACCACTGAAGTCAAGGAACTCTGCACTGGTGGTCGGCCCAATGACGAAGGCGATGTGCTATACGGGTGGGTTACGGGTGTGCGTGCTTATGCCCTTCTATCGCTCCGGACGAGCGAGGAATGCGCCGACCGTAACCCTTCCCTAAAAAAACAAGCCATATTTGTTTGAATTATATTATGTATCTTGTGATTCGAAGGGCATCACACTGGAGCTAGTACTTATAAGACATGTTATGTCTACACAATTTTAAATCAAGTAAGAAATAAAAAATAAATAGACACACCCTCTGAGTTTCTTGCCGGATCTTCTTACGGTCGTGTTCCGATCCGGTGGTAGTTTATTTTTTTGGATAATTTAATTTAATTTTGTTAATTTGACAATATGTAAGTGCCCTCTCGGGGCTTATGCAGAATAAAGAATTTTGGAGTGGTAGGACCACACTGTCGACAGTTATCTGTCTACAGCCGCGGGCCAGTCCGTCCGGAGCAGTACCACACTCTCGCAGAAAATCGACGTCTGAGTAGTAGCGATTTGTTACTGCGGTTCGTTCGGTGAGCGAGAGAGACGGAAGCCCAATTTTCTGAGGGTGTTTGCGTGTGGAGGGTTTTGGTGGTGCCCTTGGTATCACCGAGCCTCAATGCACGCATTCACCCTCCCTTCAATTTCTTCGCGGTAGGCAGCGGCCTTGTAGTGGTCCATGAGCGGCAGCAACACTTACCATCAGGTGTACTGTTTGCTCGTTTGCCACCGTTTGCAATAAAAAAAAATTATTTAAATTTGAATTTGTCTCTAATTCCGTCACCACATGGACGGAGAGTAGGTGTATCGGCTGGTACGTTTATTCTTGATCTTTTGAAATAACTACTCTTGAGATCGATAATATAATTTTGTGTATTTACTATATTACAATACGTTTTATAATAGATAATTAATAATTGTTGTTACAAGTTACAAGGCTGGGGCTGGTATATAAGGCGTTATTAGACAAGATGTCGGGCCGAATCGTCGGCTCGGTAATCGTCGGCGCAGATCGGTTGCTTATATGTCACGCGTAGGCGATAGATGGCGTGACACGTTCTCAACGTAAACAGTAGGTATATTTGATTGATAGAAATTTTACTTATTGTTCGCATTCGCACTCCCTTTATTTTCTTTGCGGTAGGCAGCGGCCTAGCAACAGTCCACATTAGACTGCATCAAAAAAAGTTTTATTTTTTTTTTTATTAACGTACATACGTTTAATATTATATAATTAAGTATTTTGAGTTAATTTATTGATAAATTAATATAATAAATTGTTTTCGATTCTTAAATCATTAATTGATTTTTTGCCTTTTATTCAGCACCCTGTAACTTCGTTGCGGTTGAGTTTAAAAAAAACCCGGAAAGCAATTTGTAGAGAATTAAATTTCCTATAAGATAGTGAGAAGCAAAAATTTTTAACAAATTTATGCATGTAGATATTTTCAAACAAAAAAAAAAAATTTTTCCTATGTATTTTAAACGGGAAAGGACCCCCCTATGCGCCAGCTCAATTTTTGAGGTATTGAGCTCAAAATTTAGAAGAATTTTTTTTTATACTGAAGAAACTTTTTACATACGTTTAATAAAAAAAAAAAAAAAAACATTTTTTGACGCAGTCTAGTCCACATACGGTAGTATCACTTAGGTGTGCTATTTGCTCATGTGCTCCCAATATCAATAAAAAACCGGCTAAGTGCGAGGCAGAGTCGCACACGTAGGGTTCCGTACCATTGTCTATAAAAACGCGTTGTATGAGAGCCCTCCATCAATATTTATTTTATTTTTCTTTTAGTATTTGTTGTTATAGCAGCAACAGAAATACATAATTTGTAAAAATTTCAACTGTCAATAGGGGAAGGTATATAGATTGAGAAAATAAAATAATCAAACATTGGATTTATAATATTTTATGAGATACCAAAACCTCTTAACATTTCTCCTTCATCAATATAATTCTTCAAAATCAAGGAGCAATAATGGTGATTCATCTCGGTTAAGAGCTACGCGGAAACCAATCTGTGGAGTGGCTTCGATAATGAAAGCACACTATTTACTAGATGAAATTTCAATCGACTAAAATTATTCAAATAGTATTTCTTTAAAGACACATAATTTAATATTGAAATGTGGTTTAAATTCCATTTGTCGAATACATATATTTTAAGTTATGAGGTACGAGCATACTATCAACAGTTGTCTGTCTGCAGGCCCGCGGGGTAGTACCAGATTCTCATAGAAAACCGACGTAGGAATTTATTACTGCACTTAATTGCGAAGGTGAGGGAGTCAGAAGCCCAATTATCTGAGAGTGTTTGCGTGTGGTGGCTTTTGATGATACCATTAATATCACCAAACCTCACGCATTCACACTCCCTTCACTTTCTTTACGGTAGGCAGCGGCTTAACAAAGGTCCATGAGTGGCAGGCATACTTACAAAGAAGTGTGCTTTGTTTGCTCGTTTACAATAAAAAAAAAATATAGCTTTTAGTGAGATGTACATTCGATTTCCATTAAAAAACATTATCATTTCGGCTATAAATCTGATATTTTCAAAGGATCAATTATCACATCACAATATTATCATCAAGGCGAAAGTTTGTGCGTCTGTTTTTTTTTTTTCAGTCTTTAACGACACCAAAATTTGGCATAGAGGGTAGGCCGATAGCCTGGATTAACACATATGCTTTTTGTCCTGAAATTCCTACGGGAATGGGAATAGGAACTACTCGGGTGAACATAAGGAACTAATTAGCTAACTGACGACGAGCGCCAGGCTGATCGCAGAAAAATGAAATTTGACGGAGACATAATTTAGATACTCTCAGGGAGCAGTAAGAAAGGAAGTTCTGAAATTTCTACGGTAATAGGCATTATGACTAAAAATTCGTTAATTCGTAAACTCTTAACTAATTAATTTAGAGATTAAATATATATATTGTAGGTTTTATGAAGCCGAAAACGTTAGGGAACGACGCGAATAAATGCCATTCCGCTGATGAAAAGGTAGCCTGAACTGAATCATCTTTTTATCAACAAACCACGTGGGCGAAGTTACGGGTGAAGAGAAGTGTTTCTATACATTCAATAGTATTTTTATATATTCAGAATCTTGGGAGCGGTTTCAACTATTTTCATGAAATTTGGTACGTAATATAAATTGATCAAACTGTAGATATAACATTTCATTTATAGAAAATCTCGTTTTATCAGTGATTACTGGCAATGAAATAAAAATTAATTATAATATTTAATCACTGACATCGAGTATACAAATAGCTCAGTTGAGAAATCTAACAATCGCTGAATTCAGACTGCCTGGTTTGATTCTTGTTATTTTGGCCGGTTTTTAATTTTTCATTATGTTTTAAATTACCGCAAAAAAAAAATACGGACCTAAGGTCTTTAATTCAGATACTAAGAGTATTAACCTTAGTATCATATTACCGGCTCAGTGCGAGTCGTAGTCGCGCACGAAGAGTTCCGTATCATTATCTATAACGAGCAAAAAATGGCAAAAAAATGCGTTTGTTGTATGGGACTCACACTTAAATATTTATGTCATATTGTTTTTAGTATTTGTTGTTATAGCGACAACAAAACTACATAATTTTTAAAATTTCAACTGTCTAGCTATAGCAGTTCTTGTGATACAGCCTGGTAACTGATAGACGGACGGACGGACAGCGAAATCTTAGTAATAGGGTCCCGTTTTTACCCTTTGGGTACAGAACCCTAAAAAAGATAATCAGTTTAGTAACACATTAATTATATTATGGCCACTATCCCTTTGCTTTTTCCCTTTTCTCATAGATGATTATTAAAACGTACTCAAATTGTACACAAATTAGTTGTACATAGTACTCGTCTTCAGCGAGTTAACAGGTCTTTCATGGGGCAAAGTATACGCTTTTACAACAAATTACCGAATAATATCCGAGATATGCCAGTGAATAAGTTCAAAAAAGCAATCAAGAGTAGATTTTATCTAAAAGGTTATTATAAAATCTCAGATTATCTTAATGATAACTCGGACTGGCAATGAGCAGCTCCTCATACAAGAATTTCCTCATTATTACAATGATAGAAATTACGCACATGTTTATTATTATTATTTTTTTATTGTTGCTACTATAATTGTAAAGTATAGCGTGTTTTGCCAAACGATTTTTTTATTGGATCTGTGTTTTATGTTTGTGGCAAATGGTATTGGCCATGCTCACTGAAGGGTCTGCTAGCGGTAGCTATTAGGAGCTGGTCACTCCTTTCCCTCCATTATGGTTGAGGGGAGTGATGGCTGCTTAGTAGTTAACTCGTGATCGGGTGCCGCTTGCGGGATCTGGTCCAACCATAATTTTTTTATTACATTTGTGATTATTATTATATTTGTGAACTATATTATATAATATTTCGAATGGCATTACACTGGAACTATTAATAAGCATGTTGTAAGATGTAATTTTATTTAAAAGAATTAAAAAAAAAAATAGACAATCCCGCTGAGTTTCTTGCCGGATCTTCTCAGTGCGGTCGCGTTCCGATCCGGCGGTAATTATAACTTTAAGAAAATTGTAAAAAAAAAGACAATATGTAAGTGCCCCCGCGGGGTTTATACATAATAAATGATTTGAATTTGAAAAATAATACACAAATACAAAAAAAAATATAATTTCTAAATAAAAAACACCTGAAATGGAAACTGTTACATTCGACATGGGCAGACTATAAGATTTTTGATTTTAATAGTTTTCCTATTTTTAGCCGAGAAAACTTGTAATTCTTATCTATACATATAATAAATCTGTTGAGGTCGAAAATCTGTACATTGAATAAAATCGCTAAAAACCGATTCAGGATCCTCCTGAATCGGTTTTAGAAGTGTAATAGAACACATCTAGATTGTTTTCAATTTTTTTGTTTCTCTGTATGTTTGTCTGTTTATCTGTTTGTACGGGCTAATCTCCGAAGTTATTCGACTGATTTAAATGAAATTTGGCATTGTCGTACCTTACATCCCCGGTCAACATTTAGGATACTTTTATACCCGGAAAATTAAAGAGTTCCCGTGGGATCGTTAAAATAGTTATACAGCTTAGTACACAACCTACTTAATTGAAAATCGATTACAAAGACTCATTATAAACGAAAATTATTCTGAAAATCAACCCCATCAGAGGATATATTCTTTTCTAAGGGTGTAAAATAGGGGATGAATTATGCTTTGATATTTTTCACTCTAATACACAAGTAATAAATTCATACAACGTCAATGATTAATTAACTGCACTGATAGCATATCGACTTACCGCGCCAGTGTCACAGGTTCCATTCCAACGCAGGATAATCTTTTGTGTGATAGACAAATTGTTGCTCTGAGACTAGGTGTAATTTGTGTCCGTCACATATATGTTTGTAAAGTTTCTTAGTGAAGGGTGAAGCGCGAAATTGATAGTTTGTAGAATGAATAGAAAAGAAAGGCTGTGCAGGGTCACTCGAACACCTTTTTTTTGACCCCAGGCAGCAAACTATGTTGTTGTGGTGTCGCCCGCGCGCGATTAGTCACTCTACGGGTGGCGGACTAATCCCCGGTTCAGCCATACGTGTCTTTGACTAGGGTAGATTTTTTATTGCTGTTGTTGGCAAACGAGTAAACAGCACACCTAATGGTAAGTGATAGGTACTGTTCATGGACTTTGCCAGGTCGCTGCCTAGCGTTAAGAAACTGAAGGGAGTGTAAATGCGTGCAATGAGGTTTGGTAATACTAAAGGCAACACCAAAACCCACCGCATGCAAATACCCTCAGAAAGTCTGGCTTTCGGCTCTTTTCCTCTGGGCGGACCGGCCCGCGACAATAGATAGACGACTAACGAGTGTGTTTCTTTCATGTAAAGATAAAAAAACACAAATACTCGGGCTGGCCCTTCACCCAACATGATAGCAATGGAATGAGTCAGCTTGCCAGTTTTTCATCCTGACTCGCTCCGCCGAGTTCTTATGCGAAATAACTGCCAAGCAGAAGATGGTGGCCTTATATCAGTTCCTGACCTGTCGACTACAGTCTAAGTGATGGTCAGCTTCGGCAGTAATGCTTGCGATGAATTCACGGCGCTGCTCTGCTCAGACCACATAGATCTCAAAAGTATGTCTGCTGTATCGTAGGTGAAACCACAATCGTGGGAGGTCTCCGTGTATTTCCACATTTAATTCCCACAGGAGAGCCAAAGCGCACGCTGCCTCGGTCGACATGGTACGGCATCTGCGTATAGCCCTAAGTTATAAGACAAGTGGTCAGAACTTGCCCACACAGGTGCACCGTATAGGCCCGTTGATCGAACCAGTCTCACGTACAGCCATCAACATGTAACACTACGTCAACGAGCCCAGGAGTAATTTGATAATAATGCCCCTGAGAATACCATCACCCGTCGAGTACCAAGACCAAATACTTTATCTGGTCCTCGACCGAGTGGAATCGAATTAACAGTGATTGACAATCGAGGTCTATGAAACAGCAAATCATTCGTTTTATATAGAGCTATGTATATATAAGCAGCAGCGTGACTCATCAAATCACCACCTCGATACCGAGTATGGGCAAACGTATCGCTTATTTAAATTAAGCCCAGCCCGGAGAGGGTCCAGCCTCTGCTAATGTACTATAACGTCAATCAACCGCAAGTACGACCTCAGGTCGGAGCAGTACAACATAGGCGTTAGCACAATGTCCTCTGCGCGCTTGACACAAAGACCACTGTGCTGCTTCAAATAATCTGGAATCAGTCGTTTAGGCCTAGAAGCCCCTTGATAACAGCGCCTCCTTGGTATACAAGATTGGCAAACTATGAAATGAGATGACGACATCTAAATACACCGCCAATAGCACCAGTGAGCGCCTTGATGACAACGGGCCACAGACATAGAAAAGCTGCGATCATCTGTCAGAAAGAATTGGTTTGATCGAGACAACCTCACTAAGGTGCTGGCTGATGCGGGCAACCAGGATTCTCTACACTAGCTTGCCTTCATCATCCAGAGCAACACGGTGGATATGATATCTGTGATCGCCTTTGCCACATATGATTTCTACGCGGACGAAGTTACGGGCAAAAGCTAGTTTATTATAATAAAAGCGATGTTTTCTTGCCAAAATAGTGCTACGCAACATTAATCAGCGACAATGGGTAAACGTAAAATATACGGAAAATCGAAAACAGTCCTTTTTCCTTATTGGACATCTTCAATAACCTATCCAAGATTATAGATAAATCGATCAATGAACCTAATGTTTGGTTAAGTGATATTCTAAAACAACATAAATGTCTGTAATATACAGGACAGTCTCGTTTTCAGGCCACCAGAGCGATAACAAGAATATCTCGTTTTCGCAATCAAACGTGTTCCTGTAATGATTTCTGATTTTTTTCTGTTTACACGAGTATTACATCATTTTAAATAAAACTACTTTACGGATTTTATCGCATTTGTATTTAATTTTTGGTTGCCCGATGTCCCATGAATGCTGCAAAGTGTTCGAAACATCGGGCAATCAAAAATCAAATACAAATGCGATACAATCCGTGAAGTAGTTTGAGTTAAAACGCGTTCATGTGTTTTTTTTTGGGTTTTTAATTCATATTTTACCTATTTCTTCAGGAATTTTCATGCATCCTGTTATGACGTGATAACTTGTTATAAATTGATGAACGCCGGCTGCACGCACAAATAAGTATGACTCGTTGTCAAATTTCGCCTGAGCCGAGCATGCAAGCAATTCATAAAAGTATGTAATTTTTCATCAATGTTTTTTACGGCATTAACACGTTAAAAATTTCGTCCGTAAATCGACTAAACAGACAACCAATTTTTCATTTAGCTTTTCTATTATTGCTTATCTTTTTAAGCTATTGTATAGCTTTTATCGCGGGCTTGTCGCGGCGACCGAATCAAGAAATTCCGTAACGAAAATAAAACTTCACACCCCCCTACCATTTAACTAGCTATATGGTACGAAGTGGTTGGAAAGGCGGCACGGGGTGCTCTCCTTCCGACTCGTACAGGTCTTGACGGGGCATGGATGCTTCGGCAAGTACCTGTACAGGGTCGCTAGGAGGGAGAGAACTCCGTCCTGCCACCACTGCGATTGCGACGAGGACACAGCGCAGCATACGCTCGAGGTCTGTGCCGCTTGGGCAGAGCCGCGTCGTGAACTCGTCGCAATCATCGGTGCCGACCTGACGCTGCCGATCATCGCTAGGGAGATGCTCGGCAGCATCAGGAATTGGGACGCGGTCGCAGCCTTCTGCGAGGCAGTTATCTCGCAGAAGGAGGCGGCGGGTCGTGAGCGCGAGGAGCACAGCCTCGATGATGCGACCCGCTGCCGGCGACTGGGGCGGCGCAGGCGGGATTACCTGCGTGCAATGCCGCCCTAGCCGAGGCCGCGGGTGACGTGACCGGGAATTAGTCCGTCACCCGCCGAGAGGCCGACCGCGTGAGGAAAGACCGACGTCCTCCCCGAGGGGGGGACGTTCGTCGATGGGAGGGTACCCCGGGTGGGGGTATTCCGTCGGGCCGACCACTGATGACAAGTAACCCTGCTCCAGTGGTCGGCCCAACGACGAAGGCGACGTGGTGTTGGGGTGGGTTGCGGGTGTTGCGTGCTTAGCCCCCTCTGTCGCCCCGGACGGAGTGGTGCGGAGGCGCGCCGACCGCAGCCCACCCCAAAAAAAAAAAGCTATATGGTACGAGCTCCATGGTACGCGGGTGGCGGCAGCTCGGCTGAGCGTACGGTCATCGACATTCTGCGTTCGTCCGTCTCGGTACGCACACGTACCACCGGTTTGCGTAACTTACGTCACAAAAGTGTTTTCGCCGCGTTTTCTAACGGTCCCAACTTCAGCGGACGACAGTGGTAATCCAAACCGCCTTTATTGTTATACATATAGTACATTTATTTTCTTATCGGTCACCACGCTCAAAAAGTGTAACTTGAATTAATATCAAAGAAAAAATATACTGCATAAATAAAAAATAAATAAATAATTAGAATTGCATAAGTTGATAAAATATGCTATGCAATAGCTTTACCGCGGCAGTCCCCGAGTGCCACACTTTTCTTTTTTTTTTGGGGTGGCTCACGGTCGTCGCACTCCTCGCACGACTCCGTCCGGGGCGACGAAGGGGTGTAAGCACGCACACCCGTAACCCACCCATATAGCACGTCGCCTTCATCATTGGGTCGACCACCGCGCAGAGTTCCTTGACTTCAGTGCATTATTGCCTATCTATGAGTGTATCATTCTGACGCAGAAAAACGATGTCCATGTTATGTAAGCGTCACGTTAAAATATGATCACACAATATGTAACTAATGTAATGACGGAGTAAGAAATCTTGCCCGTGGATGTCGTGTAAAACAACTAAGGGATATTATACGCATATAACGACTATGCAAGAGAAGAAAAACTCGAAATAAAACCTGTCTGACCAGCATGGTATAGTAAGGTCACTTTCCCACATTTTATGGAGGAGGCTCGAACCCAACAGGGGACGTATATGAACTTAAATGATAATGAATATGTTACTGATTTCTCTCTAGTTATGGAGTAAGAATACAAAAACCTTCTCTCTTATCCGTGTGGAAGTCGGTATCGTGAAAGACGTCTAAAAGGTATATGCAGGTAACATTGATGCAAGAGAAGGAACAGTCGAAATAAAATCCAATTGGATGATGGAATGAAATGGATTTCCCTCCCATTGTGCCCTCACAACAAGCCCTGAGCTCAACAGTGGGGACTTAAATAGACTGAGATCAAGTGATGTTATCCTTACTAATATTATAAATGCGAAAGTAAGGAAGAAGTTGTTTGTTTCTTTGTTTGTTACGCTTTCACGTTTAAACCACTGAACCGATTTCAAAAATTCTTTCACCATTAGAAAGCTATAATATCAAGGTAAAACATAGGCTATATTTTATCCCGGTATCCCCACGAGAACGGGAACTACGCCTCGGGTAAGGCGACTGAAACCGAAGCAAAGCGAGGGCGGTTGCTAGTATATCATAACTAGACTACCACCAAAACCGTGGGCAAAGCGATATTGCTATTTAATAATATAGTTTCCTAAAATACATTAAAACAATAGACCGTATTAGGAACAACGATATATTGAGAATGTTTATTGGACAAAATTGGTAAAGTTCTCATCGAAGACTGAGGATAGTTGTGAATGGTGTATGGTTGTAATTGTTCCCTTTAAGTTAGTTAAATAACTTCAAATTCGTATGATACTTACACGGTAAATTGCCGTTGAGAAATCTCGGTAATAGTAAAATATTTGTCATACAATTGAATAAATATATCTGACGGAGTCGACTCATCAAAAATAGCTCTCTCTGGCTTTGTTATTTGTACGTATTGGCTATATATTAGGGTGTCCCAGACTATAAGGGCAAAATATTTTTTTACAGATTGAGACACGCATACCTTCTTATTTTGTTCTATTTGACCTTAATAACTGAAATAATAAATATTATTGAAACCAGATAGCGATAACCCGTGCCGACTTGATGTCAAACTATGAATATAAAAGTTTGTATGGAAACTATAGGGGTATATTTTAACTTTATATTTATTTTGTAAATAAAACAATGGTACTTTGATTATGTATTATATTTATTATTTATTACGCATATTCATTATTTAAAGGACATTATTCATTAAATTTTCTTTTTAATCTTTGTTTGTTACAGTCAGGATATACCTTTCTGTGTTCTTGTACGCAACGTAATAAATATTGTTTTTGTTCTTCGTCCACTGTGATTAAGCCATGAAAGTCTTGCATCAACTTAACAGCTCTTTCAGCCGTTTCATTAACTGCTTTCAGTAATTGCACTTTCATTTTAACGTATTGAAATGAAGCATTAACAGGCCACGAAGTAGGATACTCCATGAGAAAACTGTCATCGATTTTGAGTCGCCTGAAAAAAGATCTGCTGTTTCCATAAACAAAGTCATCGATGTTTTTTTCAAAAAGAGGCCCGCTAAATTCTTCTCTCGATGGAATGTAGCGTTTATTGTGGATCGATGGATTTTCTTTGGCCTAATTAGACTTTCACCTTACTTTCTTGGTTAATATCATCGTCAAATAGAGACAAGATAGACACTTCGTCTGCCAAATACCTCAAATGCTGGCAAAACTTCTCTATAGCCGCTTTTGATATAGTTTTGTCGACCATTTCGTAAGCCTTCACAGCCTTCAAAAAGCACAGGTCCTGGTAGGGCGCTTTTACCGCTAAAGTGCATTGTAGCCAAGGCTTGACATAGCATGTCGCGATAAACAGGCAGACGTCTAATAGAGCTGTTTTGTCCTTATTTGACATTTTGAATTGAGAGCTAAATAACGATATTTGTAATGAATAAATAGCTCTCGCCATCCATCTTGCTTGGTGCATGGCGCCTGGAGGTCGAATTTTAAATTTATTAACTGTATCGCCGCCAAGAAATATTATGCAGAGCTCTATTAACTCTCGATAGTCATCTCTTACAATTTCTTTGGTCAATTCTGTTCTGTAATACTCCAAAAGTTCATCGATTTTGAAATCGTTCAGGCGTAATAGTATTTCTTTGTGGCTTTGTATCTTCTCTACATTTATATTTTTCCAGTTTGATCGAAATCTTTTAAATAAAGGTATATTGGGACTTGTAATGACTTGGCTGATTTTGGCCTCGAACACAGCTTTTAGTACCAGTTCGTAGATGTGATGGCGGCAAGCAAAAATCAACATTTCTCTGTTCAATTTCTGTTCGAGAAGCACACATGCACCATTAATTTGGCCTGTGTTAGAAGCAGTAGTATCACAATAAAGGATCTGTGCTCTATCTTCAAGATTCCAGTCAACAATAGTATTCCAAACTGCTTGTGCCTGTTCGCTTCCCGATGAGTTTTCTAATTTTGGCACAGCAATAAGTTGTTCTTTACTATCATATGAAATAACGATTGGTAGACGTTCCTCTTTACATTTGCGTACATCTAAAGCCGGCAACAGTTTTCCATCCCAGTGGACAGTTACAGTATCTGGTACATCGTTTTGAAAATTAAGTTTTATAGCTTCTGCGCGCTGTTTTCGTTTTTCTGTACGAATTCTTTGGATGGAGGACTTGCTTATAGGAAATTCATCAGTTTTGTGGCCAAGTGTTTCAATAATTGCTTCAATAATAAAGACAGAATCTCTCACACTTAACTAACACCTGTCTAATGCCGCCACCAGTTTCGGAGTAACGAAATTTTTCTTCATAGAAGTTTTAATAGTATCGGGCTGGACAAATCTTCTTGTAAGTCCGTTACTTCAGAATCAGAAGATGAAGTTTCTTGTAATGGCTCATGAGGAGACGTAGAGGGTGTAATGGATGCCAAATAAGTGGCCAGTCGCTTTTGCTCCTGGATATTTCTAAGAATCGCCTTTTCCTCCTTTTCTGTCAATTTTTTGTCCACTCCAGCTAAGTGACCGGGTCGTCCTGGCTCTCTCTGCTTTTGTAAGAAAATCTTATCCTCATCTATCTTTTTTCTATTTTTTTATATTTGTAACAAACTCTTGTCGACGCTGCTCAAACACATCTTAAGTTTTGTTTGCATCTTTTTGCAATTTTCTCCAATCTTGGTATAAGGCTACAAGTTTCTTAACACAGTTAGGTAAAGATTTAGTCGGTATACGTGCCTTTTCCCAATAAATAATGCACTCACGAATAGTAAGATTTGCACTTTCATTAACACTTAAATTGATTTTGCGAATATTATAAAATAAAACCGCCAGCACTTGTCCATTAGAGGGCAGTTTAGAACCTGTAGTTGATGTTTTATATCCTCGACCAAAAATATTTCCTTATTAGAACTGCGTAACTCCACAGACATGTTGACATAATGAAAACAATGCATTCACTAATAAAAACAAACACGATATAACAAGCATACAACACTTAGTGCGTGCGCACCGTACTATGCAAGTTCTGACAAGTTTCGATGCAAGTCGGCACGGGTTGCCGTGATTCAATTCATTCAAAGTGTTTTGACATCATTCAAATAAAATTAGAGGGTATGCATTGTAAAATAAAACTTTAATGTTTCTGGGACACCCTTATATATATATATATATATATATATATATATATAATCTTTTCTTTTGTGCATAAGTTTAAATAAATTAATATAGGATAATTCATTACATCAGATTGATTTGAAGCCAATATATCTTGTGTCTCTCTGTATTAATAAGATCTTTATTTATTTAAAGAAATCATAAGCTATTAGGTACTTCCTAATAACTTAGATATCTATTGGTGGAGAATGGTTAAAATCGGTCCTGTAATTTAGGAGCCTTTTCATCACCAACAAACAAATATACGAGCAAAACCAAAAAAATATTCTATTAAATAAGCGTATCATTATTTTTTCAAACAGTTTTATCTTTAATATTACTCTTAGAATAGATATCAAAAGCCTTAATTATCTTTATGAAAACGTTCCAAGAGGAACAATGCCTTCAACGGCCTGCAAATGTTTAAAGGAAAGTTAAAATTAGACTCAGTTTTTATGCAAAAACTCCGGTCGTGTTGAATTTGAACGGTTTATTTTCTGTTAGATAATTTTGCTAAACTTTTAAAGAGTTAAGAGTTCATTGCCAAGAGGCTCGGAATAATGGTAATGGAAAATGGTAGAATCAACAATCTTTTTTATAAAATATTCGCAAATTATTCGTTTTAACATTTTTTTCTGTAATAATACAATATACCCTTTCTTACCTGTGGATGTCGTAAAAAACGACTAAGAGATATAATATGTAATATAACGGCTACGCAAGAGAAGGAAAACTCGAAATAGAACTCTATATAAACCCGTCTGACCAGCATGGTAAAGTAGTTTAATAACCCTCCCACTGCGGAGGAGGCTCGAGCCCAGCAGTGGGACGTATATGAGTTGAAATGATGATGATGAATGATATTATTGTAGAAATTTTGTTCAAATGTTGTACTTATTTAGATCTGGTGACGGAGTAAGAATACAGTTAGTAAAAAATAACTAAGGGATATGATACGCAGATAATAGCTATGTAAGATAAGTAAAACCCTATGTCAACACATCTGACCAGCGTGGTATAGTAGATCGATTTCCCTCCCATTATAGAGGAGGCCCGAGCTCAACAGTGGAATTTATGTGGGCTGAGATGATAAAGATTACACTTGTTTCCATGCAGTGACGTAGCTTAACCATATAGGCATTAGTCTGGTCAGATAGTGGTAAGATCACACTATTCACATATGTTTATCTACAGCTGCGGGCCAGTCCGTCCGGAGTAGTACCACACTGAGCAGAAAATCGACTGCCGAGTAGTAGCAATTTGTTACTGCGCTTTGTTCAGTGAGCTAGAGAGCCCGCAGCCCAACTTTCTGAGGGTGTTTGCGTGTTGGGGTTTTAGTGATACCTTTAGTATCACCAAACCCCACGCATTCACATTGCCTTCAATTTCTTCGCGGTAGGCAGCGGCCTTGCAGCGTTCCAGGAGTGGCAGCAACACTTACCACTTACTGTTTGCTCGTGTATCACTGTTTGCAATAAGAAAAATATCATTCACCACCACCCTTTATTCGCTGTGAGTATCGCAGTAGTCTTCTCTCGTGGTACTCACAAAGTCTTTGCATGGGAAGGAACATCTGAACTTTAATCATATACCAACCTATCCAAAAAGCATGGTGTGGTGGGCCTATTTCTCTCCTACTTTGAAGGAGGCTCGAGCCTAGCTGTAGGATGTCAATAAGCTGGGATGATAATGATGATAATTGTATTCGTACGGTGTTAGGTTAAGAGTCTGCGTCATAAAAATCAACCGAATGATCACTGAGAATGGGTTTCAACACACTCCTTTATGTCTTTTCTTCTTGTTGCTGTTGGTGGCAAATAAGCAAACAGCCACACCTGATGATAGATGTTACTGCCGCTGCCTACCGTGGAAAAAGTGAAGGAAGTGTGAATGCAAGCAATGGGGTTCGATGATAGCAAAGACATCACCAAAACCCACTATATGTAAACAGCCTCAGAAAACGGGGCAGCCGGCTCTCTCGGTCACCAAACGTAGTGCAGTAACAAATTGCTATTACTTAGATGTCCATTTTCTGCAAGAGTGTGCTACTACCACGGACGGACCGGCCCACATGCAAACAGCCTCAGAAAATGGGACTGCCAGCTCTCTCACTCACCGAACGAAGTGTAGTAACTAATTCCTACTACTCAGATGGCGATTTTTCTGCGAGAATGTGGTACTACAATGGTTGGACCAGCCCGCGGCTGTAAACTGAACTGGTCTGGATTGGAATTATCGAGTATGGTCCTACCACATAAATACATCTGCTGAAAATCAATCTCAAATGCATCTTGCACTTGCCTCCTAAAGCGATTTTGGAATTGTCCTGCCTCTGTGGTGTTATGCTAACAGTAAACTATGATAAGCTGATGGAGAGAGAGAGAGAGAGAGAGAGAGGACGAGAGACGAATTCTGTGATTGTCCATCATTATTGAGTTCATTGCCGTTATTTGAAGAAGATTTACGTATCACAATCTGACGTATACTTTTTGAGAAGAAGAAGAAGATAAATGAAAGACAGTAAGACAAATATAATAATGATATTTTCCGTGTGATGATGGAGTAAGAATACAATTCATCACCCTCTTTCTTGCTCGTGGGTGTCGTATAAGATATTAAAGGAAGACAATATGTGCATAACATCCATTTTAAAGAAGGGCATCTCGATCTCAAACCCTATATTAGCCAATCTGACCAGCTTGTAGGTCAATTTCCTATTTGTGATGGAGACTCGTGCCCAACAGTGGAATGAGCTAAGATGATGACGATGACTGAAAATAATAAAATACTGTATCTTAGATAGGTCACTATAGTCCATAAAATATAGCTTGATCTCTGTGACAGTTGTCCCTAGTGCTGTCACGCTTACGATGAAGTCCGTAGTTTTATATCGATGAAACTCTTTATTTTTAAAATTGTGATTTTATATTATAACTAGCAACCCGCCCTCGCTTCGCTTCGGTTTTAGTCGAATTACCCGCGTAGTTCCCGTGGGAATACCAGGATAAAATATAGCCTAGTTTACGCCCTGATATTATAGCTTTCCATTGGTGAAAGAATTTTTGAAATCGGTGCAGCCGTTTTGAAGATTACCCGGAACAAACAGACAGACAGACAGACAAAAATTTTTTAAACTGTATTTTAGACATAGGTGTCGTGCAAATAACTGTGTGAGCATGAAAAAAGCCTATTATTTTGACATTACAAACAGACACTCCAATTTTATTTATTGGTATATAGATTGAAATACAATCAATGAAAATCTTTTTGAATTTATTTCAAACATAAACTGTTTTTTTGACTATTTTGATTATTCAAAAGGACTACAATCAAGGTCTACGTCACTATTATCGTCATCACTGGAGCGTTCCTGCTAGAAAATTTATCACTTTTTTGCCAATACAGGGACAGTCGTTCGATTAATCGATCAATTGCGACTGTTTTGACAATAATGACAATAATGCGTATAAAATATTATCATTTACTCTGAGACAAAAAGTAGTTGTTTAATGTTTAATTAATTTAATTTATATATTTTATAATGTAACTGTTTGTCATAATTGTAAAAAATATGTTGAAAGTTTTATATAGGTACTATATTGGGTTCATTTCTTTAATGAATAATTTAGTAAAGATCGGTTATCGATTGACGTATATCGACTGTTCCATCTCTTTTATATTTTCAGTCCAGTATGACCTTGTACGTGTGTAACTGTCATTTTTCTATTAAACGTTTACTAGGTATTTCAGTATTTACGAGGTACATTTTAGGCATGGATATTAATATTTTTATATTTATAACATATTGCACTTCAGTTGCAATAAAACTAGCACGAAAAAAATGAAAATATATGTGATACAAAATGAAATTGTAAACATGTCGCTCATTCCAACTTACTTCGTCGGTTTCGTTGACATCTGTCACAGAGATCAAGCTATATTTTATGGACTATAGTAACGATTCCACGCACTCGGTGGATTATGCGTAAACTCCGCTGGGACACCCACGCATTCCTAATTTTACATTTTACCTTAAATTACTCTAATAAAATAACACAGCATCAGAACGTGACCGCCATTAAGAAGGACCCGGTAGAAGCTTAACTCGTCTCTCATTCATTTTTTTTTTTATAAAATGTACATAATATGTTTACTTGCGCTATATGGTAGTTAATGGCTACGAATACTACCAATCCTTGCAATTAGTCATGAGTGTTGTAAAAAGCGACTGACTTAAAGCTTTATAACCCAGAGCCAATTTTATCTGATGCCATCGCAGCAACGATTACATTACCAAGGAGGCTTGAGTCATAAAATTAATGCCGATAACTTGTGCAATTCTTACTAATATAATAAATGCCAAAGAAAGTTTGTTTGTTACGCTTTCACGCTTAAACCACCGACCCGATTTCAAAAATTGTTTCACTAATGGAAAGCTATAATATTTTACTCCAGTATTCCCATAAGAATGGAAACTGCGCGGATAAGGCGACTGAAACCGCAGCGAAGCGAGGGCGGGTTGCTAGTTATAAATAAAATTATTTCTATTCATCGATTTTAGTTTTCAGCGGTCTTGATCACAGGCAGACCCGTAACCATGACCGCTGAAAAGTGTTCGTAACGTGGGACAATTCAAAATCAAATAAGGCGCAATAAAATTCGTAAAATAGTTTTATTTATAAAGAAAATGTTGTCTCAAATAAATAAAAAAATTATAAAGAAAATAAATGTATAATATCTGGTTGACCGAGCTTCGCTCGGAATATTTTTATTGTATTTTTGTCGAATTTACTTAGATATATATATTAATAAAAAAAAAAACAAATTAAATAAAGAAAAATATATAAAAATTACAAAAAGAGAATAATAATAACACCGAGATTCGATCCGACGCTGTTTGAATGCCAAAACAAAAACAGAACTGGACAACTTCCCAACTGAGCTATCGTAACTCATGACGTTGACAACGAAATTTGAATTCATATTCTTTTAAAATTTAATATCATAGTATTGTTTTGCTAAAAACACCGACAAAACAACATTTTCTATAAATAAAACCTAGCTAGATCGATTTTTTGGACCCGAAACTTCTAGTATGCCAAGTTTCATCAAAATCGTTGGAGCCGTTTGCGAGATCCTGAAAATATATATCATCATCATCTTGCTCTTATCCCAATTACTTGGGGTCGACGCAATATGTCATCTGTTTTGACATGTTGCAAAAAGTTTCGGCAATGACTTTTATGACCGGCCGCCTGCCTGACGTCAACCCTCCTTGGGAATGTAATCGTTTACCCAAATGGTACCAGACGGAGTTGATCCGGGTCAATCTAGGGCTCTTAGTCGTCGTGATAGGAGTTGGCACTCGTACAGGTCGGACGTGTGCACTGGATGGATTGTTGGTTTAGGTCGGTCTTTAGCATCGGAATTAATTGGCGGGTTGTTGTCGTTGTCTTGTCGTGTTCGTTCGTCTTGTCGGGTCGTGTTGTGTTGTGTCTGGGGAAGGTAGAGTAGGGTTCGCTTAGGTACCGGGACTGCGACCATATTGTGGAAGCATTCAACCGGTGTCAAAAATTTTGCGACCAGACTGCTGATCGTGGCCGGCGGCTATATAAAATTTAAAATAAACTTCGATATCGCGATTCAGCCGTACTAACATTGTGGAGAAAATCTAATATCGCGATTCAGCCGTTGTATTAGGTTAGTGAGTTCGATACATTTAGTATCTGGGTTAACTACCAATCTACTAAATGGACGACGACTCTGAATTAGAGACGGACGCACCATCAGCTGTCGAATGCGACACGGGTGAAACGGACACCACCCCCACGGGGAGGAAGCTCCAGTATTTGAAAACCGGCCACTCTGGACGGAAGGATTTGGGCTCCGATACTGAAACGGAACCCAAATCAAAGGTAAATACCTCACGTCGGGGTAAGGCAGTGCAGAGGGGCCATAATGTAGGGCTCTCACGTGCCAAGGCGGATCTTCAAAGGAGAGACGCCGAAGCTGAAGAAATTGAGTACGACCGCGTGCTTAGAAGTCGTGCCTTCCGCAAAGAAGCTGTAGCAACACAGATGGACTCAGCGGATACTTCAGCATCGGAATGCCCTACTGCAGAGAACCTCTCCGCTTTAGGGCCTGAGGAGATACGCGCCCGTGGTGGCCGGAATGCAGTTATGTTCCTGGAGGTTACCCGAAAATCTAGCCATCTTCAGGGCCCTCTTATAAAAAAGCTTAGGGATGCAGAAGCGGATATGCAAGCCATCATAGAGGATTTGTGTTCCAAATCGAAGGCAGAGGAAACCCGCCGACTGAAAGCGGAGAATAAGAGGCAGCGCCAGGAAGTAGAAGCCCTCAAGGCGGAACTCAAGGCATATCGGCGAGTATTTTCAGAGATGAGGGCCTCTTCGTCCTCAATAGGAGTAGACACAATAGAAGAAATAAAATCCTCTATCGTGAAATCAGTTGGGGAGATAATGAACGCCCAGTTTGCGGGGCTAGAGGATCGCCTTCTCCCCGCTAAGGTAAACCGTCCGCCTTTAGCTGCAGATAGAAGAAGGAATCAGCGTCTGTCGTGTCCACAACCGGCGTCCGTGCGACTGCACCGCTGCCTTCTGGTCAGCCAGTCCCCAGTACCTCGGCGGTGGTTCCTTCAGCGGACGTTCCTTCAGCAGCCATGCCTCCGCCGGTCGGTCCTTCGGTCCAGCCCACGATTGCGGACACCTGGGCAACCATTGTAAGGAAGGGGAAGAAAAAGTCTTCCCCTCCTTCACCACCCTCTGCGGCTGCTGTGCCCTCTGTGACCCCCAATCCAGCTATCCTGGCGCAGAGGAAATTGAAGTCAGCGCTTGCTGCTCCACGCTCCCCGGCTGTTATCTTGAAATTGCAGCCTGCAACTGAAAAAAACGGGCTCACATATGCCGACGCAATGCTTCGCGCCGAGCAAGAGGTCAACCTCCAAGAGATGGGAATTAAAGAGGGCCTCAAAGTTAGGCGCTCCGTGACTGGGGCTAGGGTCCTGCAATTATCCAAGTCCCAGTCAATAGAAGTTGCTGACCAGCTGGCGGTCAATTTGCGTACGGCACTGGCGGGTATGGCGGATGTCATCCGGCCGGTGAAACGTGCTGATATTCGGGTAACCGGGATGGATGACTTCGCCACTGAGGATAAAGGGCGCGCGGCTGTAGTCCGCACATGTGGATGTGAAGCCGCAGAGGTCCAAGTTGGACAAATCCAACGTGGGCCGCGCGGTGTGGGCATGGCAAAAGTGCGTTGCCCCGTCGCCGCCGCTAAAATGCTTGCCGATGCAGGAAGGCTCCTGGTCGGCTGGAGCGCGGCTGGCATCCAGGTGCTGGAGAACCTGCCATTGAGATACTACCGGTGCCTGGAATTGGGGCATACGGCCCCGCTATGCCCGTCCACTGTAGACCGCTCCGAACTCTGCTTTCGATGCGGCAGCAGTGGACACAAGTCAGCTGCTTGTGTCGCCATGCCACACTGTGCAGTTTGCGCCGCCGCCGGTCGCCCAGCCGAGCACACGATGGGGGGGAGGCTTTGCAAAGCCCCCTCATCAAAAGGCAAGGTGGCCCAAGGACCTCGGGCCACCGCATTAAGCAGTAGCCGCAGAACCCAGGAAGATGCCGAAATGTCCATCTAATGGGAGACACAGTACGCTTCCTCCAGGCAAACTTGAACCACTCCGCCGGGGCTCAGGACCTGCTGCTACAGTCCATGGCGGAGTGGAATACCGATTTGGCTGTAGCCAGCGAGCCCTATTTTGTTCCCCAATCACCCAATTGGGTGGGGGACCTTAGAGAAGATGTAGCTGTCCTGTCACGAGGCCGTGCCGGCCCTCCCCTTTCTTCCCTTGAGAGGGGCAATGGATATGTTGTGGTGGGGTGGCGAGATTTTGCCATTATTGGTATCTATTTCTCCCCCAATCGCGGACTGGCAGAGTTTGAATCATTTTTGGACTCTGCCAGTGCCGCGGTTCGTCGTCAGTCGCCGAGAAGAATTGTGGTCCTCGGCGACTTCAATGCGAAGTCTCGTGCGTGGGGGAACTCCACCACAAACGCCAGGGGTACGGCTGTTGAGCAGTGGTCCCTTCTCTCCGGTCTGTCCCTCCTTAATAGAGGGACGGTCCACACTTGCGTGCGACATCGGGGTGGGTCTGTGGTAGACCTATCGTTTGCCACCCCCGGTGTCGCTCGTGAGGTAAACGGCTGGAGGGTAGAAGAAGGAGTGGAGACTCTCTCGGACCATCGATATATACGTTTCGAGATCTCCACCCCTCGGGGACCACTAGGGCCCCGGCGCGAAAGAAGAGGTGAACTCCCAAAATGGGCCATTGGCCAACTTGATCCGGAAATGGTCCGGGAGTCCGCCATAGTGCAGCGCTGGGGTATAGCAGGACCCTTGAAATGCCCTTGCAGCAATATGTGATGCGGCGATGCCAAGGGCTCGACGGATGCCGCCGCGTCGTCAGGTTTACTGGTGGTCACCCGAGATCGCTAATCTCCGGGTGGCTTCAAACCGGTCGCGGCGTGCCTACGTTCGATGCCGTCAGAGAGTCAACCGGGATGACGTCCTCGAGGATCAGCTGCGAAGAGAATATAGGACAAGGAAGAAGACACTGCAGCTGGCCATCAGCCAGGAGAAGGAGAGGGCCCGTGAAGAGCTTCTTGCGAGGCTTGACAGAGATCCATGGGGGCGCCCATATCAACGGGCGCGTAACAAGCTCCGTGCCTGTGGCACCCTCATCGTCGAAACAATGGACCCAGGTCTCCTGTCGGGGCTAATGGGGGAACTGTTCCCGCGTTCTATGAGGCACGTTCCCCCCAGAATGGCTCCTTGGTCGGTGGTGGAGATGGAAACTCCTATTTCACCCATTACCGACCACGAAATGGAAGTGGCTCTCTCCCGACTTCGTGGCAAAAGGAAGGCGCCTGGTCCGGACGGTGTCCCGGGGCTCGTACTCGGCATTGCCGCGAAATACCTCAAGGGTGAACTCCGGGAACTGCTCAATACATGTTTGAGGTCCGGGCAGTTTCCGGAGCAATGGAAGTGTGGACGTTTGTATCTACTGCGGAAGGAGGGTCGCTCAGCTGACGCCTCTTCCGCATACAGACCACTGGTGTTGCTGGATGAGATGGCTTAATTGTTCGAGAAAGTGCTCGCAGACCGTCTCGTCCAGCACCTCGAGGAAATTGGCCCGGGACTGTCAGAGAGACAATACGGGTTCAGGAGCGGCCGGTCAATAATTGACGCGCTGGCCGTTCTAAAGTCTCTGGCCACCGAAGCGGTGGCCAAAAAGGAAGTTGTCCTGGCAGTCTCGCTCGATATAAAAAATGCTTTCAACAGTCTCCCACACGAGACGCTGAAGGAGGCACTTCGATACCATGGAGTGCCTCCGTATCTTGTGAGACTGTTGGAGGCGTACCTCGAGGGAAGGCACGTGCTCTGGGAAGGGGGCGACGGGCGTATACATCGCCATCGGGTGGAGTGCGACGTCCCACAGGGCTCGGTCCTCGGTCCGGTGCTCTGGAACGTCGGATTCGACTGGCTCCTACGGGGTTAGCTCCTTCCTGGGATGGGGATCATCTGTTATGCAGATGACACCCTTATCACGGTGAAGAGGGCGGACTTCCGGGGGGCTGTTCGATTGGCAGAGGAAGGAGTGGCGCTCGTCGTGGACCGGATTGGGATGTTGGGTCTGAGGGTCTCACTTGACAAAACCGAGGCCCTCCTTTTTCATGACCCACGTCGAGGTCCCCCCCGAGGAGCACACATCAGTGTGTCTGGGGTTGCCGTGCCGGTGCAGGCCCAAATAAAATATTTGGGTCTGCACCTCGATTCAAAGTGGAATTTCGGGCCACACTTTGCCCAGCTCGTCCCGAGGCTCGTCAAGTCGGCCGCGGCGCTGGGAAGGCTTCTGCCGAACACTGGCGGTCCTGGGTTGTCGTGCCGGCGTCTGTACGTCGGCATCCTGCGGTCCATGGCACTGTATGGTGCCCCTATCTGGTCGGAGTCCCTCGCCGCCCGCAACAGAGCCCTCCTGCGTAGACCGCAGAGGGTCATCGCGGTGAGGGCTATTAGGGGCTACCGTACTGTGTCTTGGACTGCGGCAACACTGCTGGCGGACGACCCCCCTTGGGCACTGGTGGCGGAAGCGTTGGCAGAAATATACCGGTTCCGCGCCACATCGCGAGTCAACGGCGAGCGAGTCTCCACAAGGGGATTGGGCAGAGTTCAGGAAGTGGCCCGAAGGGAAGTCATCCGGCAGTGGAGGGAGGATCTAGAGTCCCCCGTAGCAGGGCGGGGGACTGTGGAGGCGGTTGCACCGCATCTCCACCGCTGGCTCAGGAGAAGGCACGGCAGCCTTACATTTAGGATGGTGCAGGTGCTTACCGGACATGGGGTCTTCGGTAAGTACCTGCACAAAATTGGAAGAGAAGAGGCCCCAGGATGCCATGAGTATGGCGCGCTAATCAACGATGCGCGCCACACACTAGAAGTATGCCCCGCCTGGGGGCCTCAGCGCCACGTCCTGTCAACGGACATGGGAACAGCGGACCTGTCGTTGTCGACCATCATCTCGAAGATGCTCGGCAGCGACAGCTGTTGGTCGTCGATGGCCTCCTTCTGTGAGGCTGTCATTACAAGGAAGGAGGCCGCGGAGCGGGCACGCGAGGCACTTGCGTCCGCAGACTCGCTCCGCCGGCGGCGACCAGGGAGGAGGAGACGCCGTTATGCGCTCCTCCTTCCACCGCCCTGAATGATGACAGGACGTGGCCAGACGGCCAAGCGTTGGGGTGTCGGGGATAGAATGTCATCAGACGATCTCTCCGGCACCTCGTAAAAGCGCGGAAGGGGCCGCTGTGGTTTTAGTGGGTATTTCGGTCACTTCTGTGGCCGGCGAGTTCCACACACACTCCCCTGTCTGTAACCGGCGGGGGATAGTGCGTAAATGCATTTCCACAGCGTGAAAAAAAAAAAAAAAAAAAAAAAGGGCTCTTAGTCGTCTTTTACGACACCCACGAGCAAAGCAAGGGTTGGTAGTATTCGAAGCCGCTACCACACAGAATCCTGAAAAAAATATATATATTTTTATCCCAATTACTTGAAGTCGACTCAAAATGTACTTGTATAATATTAGTAAAGATGCGTAATACTCGTTTAAGTTTTCCGTGTGGTTGCGGAGTAAGAATACAATTCACCACTCCTTTATCTTGGCAGTGAATGTGGTAAAAACGACTAAAGGATATAATAAGCAGATAACATCTGTGCAAGAGAAGGAAAACTCGCAACAAAACCCTATTCCAACACGTCTGACCTGTGAAATAGTTGTTCAATTCCCATTATGGAGGAGGCCTGAGTCCAACATTGGGACATATATAGATTCAAAATATGAAGAAGAATACTCGTGCAAATATTTATAAATTAATAGTGGTAGGACCACACTGTTGATAGTTGTCTGTCTGCAGTCGCAGGCCGGTCCATCTGGGGTAGTACCACACTGAGCAGAAAATCGACGTCCGAATAGTAGCAATTTGTCACTGCGCTTCGTTTGGTGAGCGAGAGAGCCGGAAGCCCTACTTTCTGAGGATGTTTGCGTATGCTGGGTTTTAGTGATGCTTTTAGTATCATCGAACCTTATTACATATTCTTCGCGGTAGGCAGCGGCCTCGCAAAGGTCCATGTGCGGCAGCAACACTTACCATCAGATGTACTGTTTGCTCGTTTGCCGTTTGCAATAAAAAAATAACATCAATATGTAAATATAACATTATCGAATAATGTATTTTTATACACCATAAATGTGTTTTATTTTTATTACGAGCCGAACAAAGTGTTGACGAAGTTCGAAAAGAAAATTTATAAGAAGTTAGTCTTAACACTTTGGCGAACATACATATGTTTTTCGTAGTTTGGAATGCATAGCTCTTGTAAGCAATATTGTTTTCTGAGTTATTTAAAACTATCTATACTCTTACCTTTCTGATTTATTTAGAACTATCTATAATCTTTTCTTTCTGATTTACTTAGAACTATCTATAAGCTTTTCCTTCTGATTTATTTATTACTATCTATAAGCTATCCTTTTTGATTTATTTAGAACTGTCTATAAGCTTTCCTTTCCGATTTATTTAGATCTATAAGCTTTCCTTTCTAATTTATTTAAAACTAACTATAAGCTTAAAGAAAGTCTGAAAGTAGCACCTTTGATAGAGAAGATTAGGAGCGCGAAATTGTCTTGGTATGGACATGTAATGGGGAGAGATGAAAGGCATGTGGCAGCGAGGGTTTTCACTATGATTGTGGATGGATGTAAGAATCGTGGGAGACCCAAAAAGAGATGGATGGATTTTGTGAATGAGTGCAGATATGATGGCTGATAGGAGCAGTAGAGGAAGGTAAGAACGTTTTGTGCCGACCCCACTTTCCTAAATCAAATATTTGCATTCTTTTCCAAGATTGCCTGCACAGATGCCATTATGGTTAAGGTATCGACCTATCGTACCAGATTCATGGTTTTGATTGCCACGCAAGACAATATTTTGGCTATCCACAGATTGGTATTCTTAATCTGAGTGTAATTTTTATCTGTAATTATATGTTTGTAAAGTTCAGTACAAAGATTACTTCCTTGCTATAATCATCATCATCATTATAGCTCATATGCGTCCCACTACTGGGCTCGAGCTTCCGCCGCAATGAGAGGGAAATTGACCTACTATACCACGCTGGTCAGACAGGTTTGATAAAGGGTTTCATTTCAGGTTTACCTTTTCTTACCTAGATGTTATATGCTTATTTTAAGCATCTTATTGACACTTTATAGTTTACTTACTTATTTTGTATTAAAAATTAAGATTAACTATTATTTTAATATTTGTTATGTTTTTTTTTTGGGGGGTGGGCTTCGGTTACCCGCCGCCCGTCACCGTCCGGGGCAACAGAGGAGCGGCACGCGGCCCCATAACCCACCCATAGCATGTCGCCTTCATCGTTGGGCCGACCACCGGAGCCGAGTTCAGAGTTGTTTTCAGTGGAATATTTGTTATGTTATGCTTTAATTAAATTAGCCATACTGTAATACAATATCTAAATTAAGGCGAAGTGATCCACCTGTGACCATAAACGCTGCAAAGTCGAAACGTCGGGCAATCAATAGTCAAATACAAACGCGATACAATCCGTAAAATAGTTTTAATGTGTAATACTCGCATATCAGAAACCACTATATAAAAACTATTTTCTTTCTTTCATTCTATATAAAAAACTACATCATATAAAATTCTCTAATATTAAATCCAATGTTATACTATAAATTTCTACGATATTTTAGTTGAGAAGTTGGAAACATTTTAAAAATATGGGAACGTCGAATACAGACTCGCAATTTAGTTCCGTCTCTGTGATTCCTGCACCGGCTTCGCGAGGAATGTCCCAAATCCAATATATCTTCTACATCAGTAGACGTAAGACCACGTGGTAAAGGTGTTAAGCAAAATATGATTTCACAGATGGCGTATTGATTTAAATAACGACCTTGTGTTCAAAGAATTTGATTTCAAACTAATAATCCTTACTAATATTATAAATGCGAAAGTATGTTTATCTGTTTATTTCTTTGTTTGTTACGCTTTCACGCTTAAACCACTGAGCCGATTTCAAAAATTCTTTCACCAATGGATAGATATAATATCAGGGAGTAACATAGGCTATATTTCATCCCGGTTTTCCCACGGGAACAGGAATTACGCGGGGAAGGCGACTGAAACCGAAACGAAGCGAGGGCAGGTTGCTAGTACATTATAAATATTGTTTTATTGCTATTGGTCGCAAACAAGCCAACAACACATCTGATAATGATACTGCCATGAACCTTAATATTGCCTGTATAAAAGGTCTTAATTACTACTTCTGTAACAATTATGGAGCCTGTAGAGTACAACAAATATTAGAAGAGAGTAAGATTTTATTGTTTAATAAACTATTATTATTAATAGTTCATTAAATAAATCCGTGTGATGAAAATATCTTCATCATCGTCATCATCATCATTTCAGCCTATCACCGTCCACTGCTGGATGTAGGCCTCCCTCATGTTAGACCACAAAGTGCAGTTCTGTGCCGCTTGCATCTAACGACGCCTAGTAACTTCCACTAGGTCGTCGGTCCACCTAGTGGGTGGGCGTCCTATACAAGTTAAAAGTGGTGAAAGTATATATATGTAAAATAATATCGCTAACTAATCTATCATAACAGATATTGTGATATTTATTAGATGAATACTCGGAATAAGGACAAATTAGTTGTACCTACTACTCATGTCTAATTAAATTAGCAGATCACTCATAGGCCAATAAATTACCCAAAGATATCAGAGACTTGCCTATGAATTAGTTCAAAACAGCTATCAAGAATAGACTTTTTAAAAAAGGTTATTATAAAATCTCGACTTATTTAAATGATAATACAATTTGTTTGTGAGCAGCTCCTCGTTTAGCAATATCCTCGTTATTTTAAATAAACTGTTACAAGTTTTTTTTTATTATAACTATTATTGTAAAGTGTACAAGGTAGTATGAAATAAATAGCATTATGCTCGGGATTAAAGGGAAGTCTTCAATGTTCGAAAGGATGAGGATAAATACTATTATTTGAAGCACGATGAGTAACATCTCTCTTTGTATTTACATCAGTCAGTAGAAAGAAAGAAAGAAAGAAAATAAGATTTATTGGACACCATAGTTACATGCCTGACATAGAAATATAGGTACACAAATGATATAAAAACTTAGACGAAAAAACAGTAAAAGAAAGTAAGAAAAATTAACTAAAAAAATATATAAAAAATTAAATTATGTATTTATTTTCCTCTTTCCCCTTCTTTCTCAAAAGAAATAAATAAAATATATAAAAAAACATATTTAAATTTTTCTTTCTTTTTATTATTTCTTAAACCCCCCTGCGCCGGAATAGGACTTATGATGAGATTCAGGGACCACGTAATCAGGGACCAAGGTCGATTTTCCTCGATAAAAATAATGGATTACGACTTCAGTTTATCTCTGGATTATTTCTCTATTGATAATAATTTATAAATCATTCAATTACACTTCAAACGCCTACAAGAAAAAAAAGCACGAGGCAAATCTTTTTTTTCTTGTGGGCGTTTGAAGTATACAGTAAAAGTATGAGATAATAATAAAGGCCCATTTACACGAGGCATGTTTCTAGCCTGTTGTATAAAATTAAGTTGAAGCAATAAATTACTTGTATGGTCTAAACAATACGTATCATTATTGATTTGTTTATACAGGTTTTGTTTCACAACGTTTCTCGGTGTATACAGCATAGGCAATAATTTCTTAAGCGATTCTTTCATTCAACTGAATTCTCAGTTCATTTTCAAACTTTTCACTAGCTGACCCAACAGAAGTTGTTCTGTTTAAATCTAAAAAAATAGTATACAAGCCTGTGTTTAGACAAGTCAAAACTTGCAAGCAATAATCTCCTAACATAATTGTATTGGTGTAAACAAAAGAGATTTGCAATTGTTTCTTGTCAAGTCTTTCATACAATAATTGCATTCCATTTTTACATATACCCGCGTGTGAACAGTCGCTTACAATTCTTGATGGCCAATTATTGCGCTGAATATATTGCATTCAACTATTGCCCTTGTATATACAAGAAAATAGCATCGTGTAAATGGCGCTTAAGTCTTGTTATGAGGATTTTTAACGCACGAGTAATCTTTGACGTGTTATTTATAGAAAATAAAAATAAGATCTCGCTGACTGATGGAAAATACTTCATTATTCTTTTATCGTTCCCCTTATTCGTTTTTTTTTTATTAATCCCTTACTTTTGTAATTATCGATAAAAGAAATAATATATAACATACAACCATTGTGTTAACCTCAAATACCTATGTACACAGTAATAAAAAATACGCCCACTAAAAATAAATAAAACACCGTGTTGTAATTTTTCTTTTCTCGTTCAACTTGTACCTACCGAGTATAATTTGTCAACGAGCACGATACGAGGATAATGGGGAATGAGAATTTTCCATGAATTATTTAAAGAAGTTTTTCTTACATTACATTACATATATTCACGCCTTTTTCCCATAGGGGTAGGCAGAGTCCACTGCCCTCCACCTGCTACGATCTTTGACATATTCAGCGTAGCAAAGCGGTTCTCTGTGGGCCACTTTTCGCCCCCGACGGAAACGAGACGTGACGTGTCGCGAACCACATCGCCGCCATTCTTTCTCGCCGTTTTTCTTTCACGTAATATACCAAGCCTTAGTACTTACTGTATAGATTTTTCATTATTTAATGAAGATGTATTTTTAGTAATATTGACACTCTTTACTTTTGTATAGGACTCGCAAAAATACTCCCCCCTCGGGGAAAACGTCAGTCTTTCTTTACGCCATCGGCCTCTCAGCGGGTGACGGTCTAATTCCCCGGTCACGTCACCCGTGGTCTCGGCTAGGGCCGCGGCCTCGGCTAGGACAAAGAGTGAACGGCTGACATGTTATTGACATGTAATGAGGCGGGATGAAAATAATGTTGTGAGAAAAGTTTTAGGTATGAATGTTGAAGGCTTTATGGGTAAAGGAAGACTGAGGAAAAGATGGATGGACTGTGTGAGGCATGACAAGGATAGTCTGGGAGTGACTGCAGAGATGACGTCTGATAGGACCGTATGGCAGATGACATATAGCATTAACCCCAAGTAATTAGCATAACAGCAAGGTCATGACGATACCGTGCTGGTCAGATATGTTGGCAAAACAATTTTATTGCATTTTATTTCCTTCTTTTGCATAGATGTTATCTATGTACATATCGAGGAGTGAAAGGCTATTTGGTTTAAACGACATTTAGTGTGATATTGAGTTATATACATATTCGGCATCAGCGAATTTTTTCCGTCGAATGATACAGAATTCATTAAAATCGGAGCACTTTTTTTTTCATACGCTGAACTCTTTTATATTTTCCATACGCTGAAAAACGAGGGCTTAAGGCAATTTGTATTGACATTTATCTTTGTAACTAAAGGTACGTTTTATTTAGTATTAGCATCAAGAATTCGATGGTTTTTATTGAATTTTAATTAAATTTACCCCATTCAAATAGCTGAAGAAGTCTTCTTGTTATGATTTGGTTCTAAAATTTAAAACTTTAAATGGTTCACCTGTAAAGTTACAAAAATGTCGCTTAAACCAAATAGCCTTTCACCTCTCGATATTATATTCCTTAGCAGTATTTTTACATCCACGGGCGAGAGAGAAGGTTATGATTTGTATTCTTACTCCGTCACAACACGGAATACGGAACACGTTTTCTATAATCGCTATTTGAATAATATAATTTACGTTCAAGAAACCTTCAAAGAGCGATTGTGTTTGACTTCATTAGCGATTTAGCTTCTGTTAGGTAAATATCTAGTCTGCATTAAGCAACGGTGCTTGAAACTGCTGGTAGATAGAATAGGTTAATTATATTTGCATAGCCTTCGTCATGCACTCACCTTGAAGCGAATAATTCTATGTAGTTAAGAGCCATTTCGCAAAATGATTACGCTCGAGTTTAGGTAAAAGACTGCAGAAATGTTTATGTGTGCGTAACTAACTACAGATGCGCGTGTAACGCGAGGGTCGCGATAGACAAAGTAGTCTTGAGTCGTAAACGTGATGTGATTTGATAAAAGATTAATTGTAAGAAAATAAGTTACTTATTTTAATTGTCTAATGAAATTTTCCTGTTAGATTAATAAGAAAACACAAATAAGTATGTTATGTAAAATAAATAATAACAATTACCATAAAAACAAACACATGTCAATTAAATGCTAAATTAATATTTTATTTGGATAGCATTTTCTCCTGCCAAAAGGTGGTCTTTTCCTATTGACTACTTTCAATAGAAAATGAGGACCAGTCCATATATCAAATACACATAAGTTTTCGCTATGTGCAATTGGCCTTGAAACCAGTAATACCAGTCGTGTTCTAAGATTGGCTGTTCACTTTAAAACATTTCAGTCTTTTAGCTTGTCAGACAGTATCAGGATCATTTTCAAATAGCGAGGTTGGACATTTCACTTTCACTAATGCTTCACTGTACAACGCATCTGGTGTTGCCCCTAAATAAAAAAAATCCACGTCTATAAAAAGACATTTTTCTATATTATAATTTTCTTGAGCACCGAGTTGGGCCACAATCCACCAGATTTATTACGCAGTCCTTGCGTCCCATGGCTGAAATAAGATAACAAAAAACTTAGCCCGCAATTATCTAAGAATGGGATCTACTTATACTTTGAAAGTCCCCTAGTTTAGTTTGTTAGGAGAAGAAATCTCGAAAATATTTCTCAATGAAAATTTAAAAATGTAGACATTTAGCCAGGAAAAGTCTGTGTAATCATAATCAACACCTCAAAAATATATCGGATTCTATCTCGCAGAGAAATCCCGAGCACAGCTTGCTCCATAGCACGCTGAGCGACTGAACTTGGTTATGAGGCCTACATTTAGGGATCATATTTTCGTGCCGTAAGTCATCACTGGTGACATACACAGGATATAGATATGTATTTTCAGAAACTGAGGTATGTTGGATGATCCTTTTAAGACCTTCTTAAGTTCTCTGAACGCTGCCCAGCCGATTTGGATTCATCGACTGACCTCTTTTTTGAAATTAGACCTACCCAACTGAACTGTTTGTCCAAGTTCATCATAATGATCGATAACTACGATAATCGCATTCGCAACTAGGACCGGTACAGGAATGACATGGGGATTTGACATGACTTTCGTCTTATTCATGTTCATTCATAAACTCGCGTGTTGGGATATCGTACTGAGATCGTTGAGCATGGTGCCAAGGTTCACCATGAATTCTGCCATAATTCAAGAGTGGTAGGACCACACTGTCGACAGTTATTTGTCTATAGCCGCGGGCTGGTCCGTCCGGGGTAGTACCACGCTCTCGCAGAAAATCGACGTCTGAGTAGTAGTAATTAGATACTGCGCTTCGTTCGGTGAGCGAGAGAGCAGGAAGCCCAACTTTCTGAGGGTGTTTGTGTGTGGAGGGTTTTGGCAGTGCCCTTGGTATCACCGAGCCTCAACGCACTCATTCACACTCCCTCCACTTTCTTCGCGGTAGGCAGCGGCCTTGTAAAGGTCCATGAGCGGCAGCAACACTTACCATCAGGTGTACTGTTTGCTCGTTAGCCACGGTTTGCAATAATAAAAAAAATTACGATATTACTGTAAATCGAAGATGAGTGATGTATTTGCCGTTGATGTTAATGCCGAGTCCGACTCAGTATTAGAGCTTGAAGACATATTCCAGTGCAGTGGTGGACAATTTCGGAGAGATGACGTATCCCTCTCTCATGCCTTGCCGCAATCGGATCGGATTCGTACTCTTATTCCGATCAAATCTTACATACACATGTATCGTACGTAAATCATACGTACTTGATAGTAAAAAATCTTAACTTATGACAAAATACGAAATGTATCAAAACTATGTAATTGCAGTATAATAATGATTTTAGAATACGAACGCACTGAATCGGGACGTAGGAACAAGTGACGTAGGTCCATCCTCAACGGGTGCTCGCACCGTACTAACCGGTGCCCGCTTGTGTATCGTAATTTATTGTAATTTGGACTAATACTCAATAATTAAATACAATTAATTGCATACAAGGATTTTCAACATAACTGTGGAATTCGATTCTCCAAAGATCATAGTTTAATGTGTAATTTAATTTAGAATAATTTTATTATTTTAACGCCATAAAATAGGCGATAAAAAAGCAATGCAAAATTTAAAAATCGCCCTAGAGTTTTATTTTTTTCTGATTAACGGTATAAAAAAATTAAGAATGTGTTAAATTAAATAGCAATAAGAGTATATTTCTGATCTTTACTATATTTTTTGTGACCTAAAATATAAATATTAGTCATAGATACAGGGCTCTGAAATTGACTCTGAGGCGATTTTCCAGTAAAATGGTTGTGGGAGATGGGCTACTATGGATCGAACAATTGACTTTTAGAAAAAGTGCTAAATTAATCATCAATAAGAAAGGTTGGCACATTTTAATATGTATTCAATAATATCTAGATGTTACTTACGACGGTAGATTAGGAGCCCAAAATCAGAGAATTTCGAGCGTAAACGCGAAATGGCTCTTAAAGGTATTTGTAATTTCTGTGTAGTAACGGAGTAAGAATATAATTCACCACTGCTTATCTTGCCCGCGGATATCGCAAAAGACGACTAAGGGATATAATATGCATATGACATCTATGCAAGAGCAGGCAAACTCAAAATACAACACTGTACCAGCCTGTCTGACCTGAGCATGGTATAGAAAGGTCAATTTCTCTCCTATTGTGGAGGAGGCTCGAGCCCAACAGTGGGACGTATATGATGATGATGGAAAGTGTAAGATTTGTGGTATAATTTTGTTCAAATGCATAGTACATTGTTTTTAAACCATTCTAAAAAGCTTTTATTTAACTTGCCCTGTTAGTATGTTAGTATCGGACAAATCTTGCGAGTCAAATCAGGACCACTTCCTGTCGTTAGATTAGGTTGAAATATGGTTTACTTACGTAACTTCGGTGACAATGCAATAATATGGTACCATGAAGCTGGTCTCAAGATGGCGTCAGAAGGTGGCTATGGGAACTCCTAAACTAAACAAGATAAAACCGTCGTGTTTGGACTCGTTTGAGTAGTCTTCACAAGCACTTTTTCTTCGTTTGAGAGCATTTAAATAAAAGCTAGTAATTAAAAAGCTTGTTTAATTAATATTTTTTGTTTTGAAATCGCGATTGGACACCGTGAGACCTTAAAAATCTTTTTTTTGGGTCGTCAATGGTTAGCGCATACGCCGTCCATTCCGTTCGGGGTGACGAAAGGGTGACGCGTGGCCCCATTACCCATCGTATTCCTTCTCTTTCGCCACTGGGACGACCACTAGTACCGAGTTGCTTGTCGTCTGTGGCCAACACGGCTGGATACCCTTTCGGGTACGCTCTTTCCCTAACGCTCCTCCCGGACCGTCGATCGCCCTTGCGTGGTCTCCACGGGTGACTGTCTATTTCCCGATCCAGTCACTCGCGACCTCGTCTAGGGCAACAGTACATACCTAGAAGGACATATCTCTGTTCTCAACCAAGACACGATTCATAATGCCATATCACACGATTCATAAACGTCATTGCTGGGCTTGAACCTCCGTCATCCGGCGGTGGAGGGAAGACTTAGAGTCCCCCGTAGCAGAGCAGGGGACTGTAGAGGCGGTTGCGCCGCATCTCCACCGCTGGCTCACAAGGAGGCACGGCAACTTAACCTTTAGGACGGTGCTTACCGGACACGGGGTCTTACCGAAGTACCTTACTTACACTTACCTTACTCACACTTACCGAAGTAAGTACCTGCATAAAATTGGAAGAGAAGGGACCCCAGGATGCCATGAATCGACGATTCGCGCCACACATTGGCAGTTTGCCCCGCCTGGGGTCCCAGCGCCACGTCATATCGATGGAATTCGGAATAGACCTGTCTTCGTCGTCCGTCGTTTCACAGACGCTCGATAGCGACAGGTGCTGGTCGTCGATGGCCTCATTTTGTGAGGCCGTCTTTATAAGGAAGGAGGCTGCGGAGCGAGAACGCTAGGTGCTTGCGCCCGCTGACTCGCTCCGCCGGCGGCGGCCAGGGAGGAGGAGGCGCCGATATGCGCAACTCCTTCCACCGCCTTGAATGACGTGGGACGTAGGACATGGCTAAACGGCCATGCGTTGAGGTGTCGGGGATCGAGTGTCATCAGACGATCTCTCCGGCGCCCCGTAAAAGCGCGGAAGGGGCCGCTGTGGTTTTTTTAGTGGGTATTCCGGACACGCAATGGCTGGTGAGTCCCACACACTCCTGCGTCTGTCGCCGGCGGGGGAGGGTGCGTAAATGCATTTCCACAGCGTGAACAAAAAAAATGGGCTTGAACCTCCTCCACAGTGGGATCAAAATTGAATTATTATACCAAACTGGTATAGGCCCAATAATATTGGCGACGGCATAAAGTAAGCTATGGGGTCGTGCCCTGGACCGCGCGTGCGCTTACCATAGCCCACCCATAAAAAAAAAAAAAAAAAATGGGTCGTGCCCGTGCCCTTTCCTCGCCTCCGACGGAACGGACAGCGTGTTTGATCTGGATCATAAGCTGTCAAAAAAGAGTACTTTTTTGTTTCTTTTAAAATATGCGCTTCCCATTGCTGGCTTAAAAAGTTGATATAGAGTTTTATGTCAACGTTATCGATGAGCAGCGGTATCATCTACCGTCAGGTGTGCAGTTTGCTCTTTTATCACACACAGATATAAAAAAAATATTAAGACCTCGTGAAAACCGAAAACAGTTCCGCTGTTAAGTAGTACTTATTTTTATTCACACAAATATTTGAACAGAGAGTGTTTCACAAGGTGCTTACTGCAAGAGCTATTAGAGGCGCTAGCTTTAAGTATGGTCCAAGTAATAGCGGAAAATAATTTTGAAATTATTTATCTGTTCATTCATCTTGACTGCTTGCTGTGTGGTAGCGGCTTCGAATACTACCAACCCTTGCTTTGCTCGTGGGTGTCGTAAAAGACGACTAAGAGCCCTAGATTGACCCGGACCAACTCCATCTGGTACCATTTGGGTCAACGATTACATTCCCAAGGAGGGTTGACGTCAGCCAGGCGGCCGGTCATAAAAGTCATTGCCGAAACTTTTTGCAATATGTCAAAACAGATGACATATTGCGTCGACCCCAAGTAATTGGGATAAGAGCAAGATGATGATGATTCATCTTGACTCATAACGTCTCAATGCTGGGCTCAAGCCTCCTCCACAATAGGAGAGAAATTGATCTTACTATGCCATGCTGGTTCAACAGGTTGGTCTTTTTTCTTTTATGGGTGGGCTATGGTAAGCGCACACGCCGTCCATTCCGTCCGGGGCGACGAAAAGACGGCGCGCGGGGCCATAAGCCACCCGTACCCACGTCACCTTCGTCGTTGGGCCGTCCACCAATGCCGAGTTCCTTGTCCTCAGTGGTCGGCCCGACGAACAGCTTGGTATAGGGTTTCGTTTTGAGATTTCCTTTTCCTAAATATCTAGATGTTATATGCTTATTATAGCCTCAGTCGTCTTTTACGACATTCCCAGGCAAGATTGGGAGTGGTGAATTATATTCTAATTCCGTTACCACATGCATTTTTTTTTTATCTGTGTTAGTACTATATCTTTTCTTATCGTAAATTACAAGAGGTTGCGGGTGACCGGACCGGGGATTTAGTCGGGGCACTCGCGGAGAGGTTAGCCTCGCAATGGCGATCGGCATCCCAGTAGGGGACGTCGAAGGGAGAGGGTACTCCCTCGGGGTATTCCGTCGGCCCGACCACTGACGTCAAGTCACCCTGCTCCGGTGGTCGGTCCAACGATGAAGGCGTGTCGCGGGTGGGTCACGGGTGTGCGTGCTTACGCGCCACTGTCGTCCCGGACGGAGTGGTGCGAGGAGTGCGACGAGCGTAACGCACCCCAAAAATAAAAACGCAAATTACAAAGCATCATAAGCAGATTACAGATTACAATAGAAAAAAGAAGCCTCGAAATAAAACTTTTTGATTTTTGATGTTTATACGAATTTTACACATGTGTTATAAAACTATTTTCATCTATTTTATCGAGTTTGTATTTAGGCATGGTGTATTTAGGTAAGGTAATGGTAGGACCTCATTGTTGACAGTTGTCTGTCTATAGCCGCGGGCCATTCCGTCCGGGGTAGTACCACACTAAGCAGAAATTCGACGTCTGAGTAGTAGCAATTTGTTACTGCGCTTCGTTTGGTGAGAGCTGGAAGCACAACTTTCTGAGGGCGTTTGCGTGTGTTGTGTTTTAGTGATGCCTTTAGTATCACAGAACATCATTGCATGCATTCACACTCCCTTCACTTTCTTCGCGGTAGGCAACGGCCTTGCAAAGATCCATGAGCGGCAGCAACACTTACCATTAGGTGTACTGGTTGCTCGTTTGCAATAAAAAATTGTTTATATTTTGTAAATAAAATACCGATAAACGTATGTTATTTAGAAGCAGTATAGCTACAACTAACTTTAAAAACAGCAGTTCTATAGCTTTTGTGTTTTCTAGACTATATGTTGTGTGTGTATATGTTATCCACTTCTGGCTAATACATGTGGTTAGAATACAATATATCACTACTTTTACTTTTTTATTGAAGTCGTAAAAACCGGCTAAGAAAGCAATAGTTCAATAACTCTTGGGCCGAACATCGAGGTCAAGGTATTAGTATCGGTATTCGATCTAATATCAATGGGTAGGTGATAAGACACTCACCGACCTTCTATCGCTGTAAATGGATCGAACGAGGTGGTTCTAAGCGATCTGCCATAAATGAGCAAGTTTTTCTGAAAACCTCTTAATACTAACCACCATGGTCCCTTTGCCAAGCGTGGTAATTATCGTTAGGTGGCTATGTCCAACATGGACGCTGAAATAATCAAACTAGCTTATATTACTAAATAAATTACATTTTTTTTTTCTAAAATAGTTAAAGCTCTTAAGAGATAACATTACCTACAGTGTGAACACCAAAAACAAATGATAACGCCAAATGTGATCGCCAATGTTATCCAACATTAAGCCATAGATTATAACAGTTCTTTATATGTTTATTATTAAATAAAATAAACTGTTGTTCCTTTAAAGTTAAAAAAAAAATTATAAATATTTTATTTCTCTGTCAATGGCACCAAACCCGATTACTCACCACCGAACGAATTAAAGTGATGACAATGACAAATTAACAGTTCGGGCTGTACCTGAGACGGTTAGCGAAAACGCGAACTGTTTACGAAATTCAAAGCACCATTTTTGTATATACTGGTGATAAAATATTTGACGAGGAAAGAAAATCTATCATCTCATCTTTAAGATGATTAGATACAGACTATGTTTGTCACTGTGACTTATCCTTCTTTGAATGAGGTTTAAGGAGAGCGTTTTTTAACAGTAGGCAACGACCTAGCTGTGCTCCCGGTACTCCAAAGGTCCATGTGCACCAGTATCACTTACCACCAGGCTGTGCTGCTTGCTCATTTGCCACCATCAGCAATTAAAAAGCTATACTACTCTTGTATCGATGTTGTCTGCATATTATATCCCTTAGTCGTCTCGTTCGTCGTTTTCAACACCCACAGATACCAGAGGAGGCGTTGAAATCTATTCTTTATTCTTCATCATATGGATGCTGCTCTTGTATTTCTGTACTACCAGATACACAACCAGGTCTATCTCAAACTGAAGTTTTTTTCTCCATTTAAATATTAATTCTATTTAGATGTAATTTTCTATAAGAATACCTTACCACCCCAGACAAGTCCATTTATGGCTGTAGATACAAAACTATCAGCAGTTTGGCCCTATTTCAAGAAAAAGTTAGTAAAAATGTTAAGACTTTAAATATGTAATCGAAGAAATTAAAAACCCAGTTCTTTCAAAGTGCTTCATTATATCCGGTACATTTATCACAAGTTTTAAAAAAAATGAACTCTTAAGTATCATGAATTTTAAGAAAATTTGACACGTCGAAGTTACTTTCTTACAATGGGACCCGTATGTCAACATAATTATTTTATCGACTTCAAAGAAAAACGCTGTCTGGTGGCGGCTACGATTACTCCCAATTATTAGCTTTACATGGACCTGGACAAATTCCATCGATGCTTTCTAGTCAGTTATGCAATCAAAAACATAAATTGTAAAAAAAAACAAGCCTCGCAACTCAATTATTTTCCATAAAAAATTGCGAGATCCATGTAATACTGAGGTGGTTAATTTATTCAGTCCCTAATTAAGAGACCTCCTGTCTCAATTACATAATAACTTATTATTATGTAATTAGCTAACCAAATAACATCTTATAGTGATCATATCAATATGAAAAAATGTCTGTTTTAAATAAATAGATTGACACACATTGATACAAACAAGTTTAGTGCGATTGTATGTATGATAAATATTGTATCGATCTAAAGTAATTAGGGTAAGACGCTGATGATGATCGCCTTTAAAGAGGGAACATGTTGTCAATTTGGATATCATCATTTTATGCGCTATTCAGCCTTACACCACCTTTCGCATTGGAGAAGTAATTATCATAATGGCCATGGTTAACGAGCGGGTTGGTGATCGCAGTAAGGTATTATACGTTTCTTATAATAGTGCTGCTTTTTGGATGTCGGAGATTAAATGTCATCATACTATCTCTCTGGTATTCCGTAAAATCGAGGATGGAGACCCTGTAGTTTTAGTGGGTATTCCGATCAGGTAGGTGGCCGGTGAGTCTCACGCACTCCTTCCCCGTCTGTCATCAGCGAAGGTGGGATAGCGTGAAGAAAGAATGAAAGCTTTCCTTCCATTTTCCTTCCTTTCCATTTTCCTGGTAATCCTTCAACCGATTTTTTTACTCCCACAGGTATGTAAAGGCTGGCTGTATTCTTCTTCTGTCATCGCGAGTCTTTTTTTTTGCCTAAATTACCCAATTTATTTATGTTTTCTCATGTGGTGACGGAATAAGAATACAATCGGAATAACAATACAAGGGATATTTAATCCCTTGATCGTCTTTTGCATATAAAATTTATGCAAGAGAAGCAAAACTCGAAACAAAACCCTACCACGAACAGAACTACAACAAAACTTTGAAGAAATGCCACTATGCCAACTTGTCTGACCAGCATGGTAAGGTCAATTTCCCTCCCATTATGACGAAGGCTCGAGCCCAGCAGTAGGACGTACATATATGAACCGATATGATCTAACTTTATTCATTTCGTTTTTGTGCGCTTTTTGGTTACTGAACTTCTAAAAAACTGGTTCGAAGAAAAATAATATTATGTGTGACTTGAAACCATCCAGATAGTGCTCTCGTGAGAAATTAATTACCGTCCAACTATGATCGCCAACCCATTTGTCAAGGTGATTATTTTATCGCCTTTTAACAGAGAGGATTATTTTCAAAAAGAAGGAAATAATTAACCTCTGCAGCCTATACAAACCCTATAGTACTATATGTAATATAGGGTTTGTATGATTTATGGTAAAACCGTTTAAGTTATTGATAAAATAACTTTTTCATTTAATATCTACACTAATATAATAAAAAGGAAAGATTTGTTTGTGCGTTTGTTTGTATTGAAATTGGCTTCGAAACTACTGGACCGATTTCAAAAATTCTTTCACCAATGGAAAGCTATAATATCAGGGAGTAACATAGGCTACATTTTATCTCGGTATTCCCATGGGAACGGGAACTACGTGTGTAAGGCGACTGTAACCGAAGCGAAGCGAGGGCGGGTTGCTAGTCGATTATAAATCGAAAGCATATTGTATACTTTAAAAATATTATTAATTTTTCTGAACAATAAATAAGGGAACCCAAAAAGACTATTTTTTTATAACAACCCAGCGGGATGGCTACATAACGAGCACTCGAAACTTGAAAGTCTGCCGGCGGCTACTCCGCATCCGTTGCGGTTGTATACAAACGACTTCCGTTGTATGCTTAAGACAGCAAAGAACACCTACTTTGGATTTATTTATAAATTTTTAGCTGTTTTATTTTGATTTTATTTACTACTATAGTTTTTTAATCTAGCGCTCAACGTTCATATATTTTGTTCTCAGTTTCAAGTTCTGCAATACGTTTCTAAATTTCTCACTGTGGATAAGGTTTTCTGCTGTTTTTCATCATTTCAGCCTATCGCCGTCCACTGCTAGACGTAGGCCTCCCTCATGTGCGGTCCTGTGCAGCCTGCAGCCAACAATTCCCAGCAACTTACACCAGGTCATCGGTCCAGCTAGTGGGGGGCGTCCTACACTTCGTCATCCAATACGTTATCACCATTCGAGAACCTTTCTTCCCTAACGGTTGGCGGTCCGTCGAGCAATGTGGCCTGCGCATTGCCACTTCAGCGTGCTAATTCCTCATGCTTTGTAAGTTACACCCGTTTTTCTGCGGATTTCCGTATTTTGGATTCTATCTTGCAGAGAAATCCCGAGCATAGCCCGCCCCATAGTACGCTGAGCGACTTCAAGCTTCGTTATGAGGCCTACATTTAGTGACTACATGATCGTGTCGTAAGTCATCACGGGTAAAATAAATACACATACCTACTTATTTCAAAATGTAATGCAACTAATTACAGCTGGATCAGATCTACAAGCTTATGACGTCATCTATGCAGTAATTTAAATTACACTTCCATTTTCATTAGGCACAATACACAAAGGATGAAATGCTTTGAAACAAATTGATTTATAAGTTAGAAGCTGTCGGGATGCAAAATCGTAGTGTTATTTAGCACGGCATTAAAATGCAGTCAGGGGAGTTGTGGCGAATGTCGGAGGACGCTCCAATGATCTTTATGTTCCAGAAGGGACAATAGATTTGGTTAAAATTAACTTCTAATTCTTCTTTGCATTTCATGTTTGAATGTTTTAAGCGCACTAGGTGAGGCCGCGGGTGACTGGACCGGGGATTAGTCCGTCACCCGCCGAGAGCCTGATCGTGAGACGTCGGTCACCGTCGTGAGAGGAGGGTACCCCGCGATTGGGATATTCTGTAGAGTCGACCACTGAAGACAAGGAACTCTGCACCGGTGGTCGGCCCAACGACGAAGACGACGTGCCACGGATGGGTCATGGGGCCGCGAGGCACCTCTCTGTCGCCCCGGACGGAGCTGGGCGGCGAGCGAGCTGACCATGGCCCAACCCCAAAAAAAAGATGATTGTAAATATATAGAAAAGAGAGACCGATAATAATTTATTTTGGGCTCTACAGCATGATTTTATAAAAATAACTTATTTACTAGATATTATTATTATAAAAACAAAGACTACTAATAAGAAAAATAACAGAAAATATTTAAAATGCTGCAGTAAACCAAAAAGGTTCAACTTCAGCATAAAATGTAGCACAATAGTGCTACAGCGCTGGTTTTCAGACAAAATCATTTGCATATAGTAATATACAAAAATTGCTCGTTTAAAGATATTGACTTTGAAGCCATTTCTATTAAAACTTTATATCCTCTATCGACACACTGAAGATCTCGGTTGAAGTTTGTAAATTTGAAACTACTGTAGGAACTATGGTTTGCACTTGAGCATACCGCTACGATACACAGAAGCAACTACTGAACACGTTATTTGTATAATTCAGTGAAGAGGAAAAATGGGGTTTGAATACGTATAGCTGAATAAATGGAGAGGCAAACTTTGTATCCTTTTGATGTAATGAATAAATTGAATGAAGATATTTAATGGTTTGCTTCTATCTTTTAAATTCGAAAGTATTAATATTTAGATATGTAAATAATGCTTCGTGCATGTAATTCACATGCGTGCGTTTGCGTGCGTGTGCGTGCGTGTGCTTGCGCGTGCAAGCATATGCGTGTGCGTGCGTGCTTTTGTGTACACGTGCGTATTTGTGCGCGCGCGTGTGTGTGTGTGTGTGTGTGTGCACCTGCGTGTGTGTGTTTGTGTGTGTGAGTGTGGGTGTGTGTGTATATGTGTATGTAAATGCATGTAATTATTTTTTAAAAATTAATGAATGCAGGTCGGCCACTTTCCTATAGTTCATTATTATAATTTAGACCTCAAAAAGGAATAGGAATAGGATTAGATTAGAATAGGATATCCTTATATCTTCTTTTTCTTCTTTTGGTACGGCTTGCTCCAATCCCAAATTCTATCCTTAGGTACTTGTGGTGTGCGGTATTAACCGTAACAAAATAGCGGCCTCTCCTTCCTTTTCTCCGTATTAAAATAAATATTTGCTTATTATTTATCAATAAAGGGGGGCATTGTATTCAAAATAGCGTATCAAATATTAATATGAACGCAGTAATAAATCGAATCCAAGTTGAATTCCTACATGATAATAAAAACTTCGTTGTACTAATAAATTTATTTGTAGTATATATCTACTATTTATTTCCACACAAATATTTAGCAATCCCTGATAACATGTAGGTCAAACAGAATTTTGCGATCACTATGAATCAATCTAGTATAACATTTACTTATTCAATACATCTTTTGGGAAGGGTCAGCAAGAATATGTATTTGTTCGTTTGAAGTTTACGTAGGCAATATTTTTCTTCTGAAATAAAATGAAATATATGCACGTACTTTTCTACTTTGTTAAAGATTTATATGCATAGGTCTTTATTTCAAGTTTTAGGCACAGTTTTGTGCAGACTATCTATGAATATATACTAGTTATGTCACTAGCTTTGCTCGATGGATTTTTTAAGTGAAAACTTTTATAGCTCCGTTGGGCACTTTTTAGTAGGGGAAAATCTTATGGGTTCGCGTAATCGACATGCCCATGACTAGCGCACGCGCAGTATGCTATGTGCCTTAGATATTTTTTGTATGGGTGAAATCTCGTGCGTTGGCATCACCGACATGCTTATATCAGTATATCTGTAATAGGGAATATGCATGATATTGGAACGAAGTTCCTTATCGCGCGTTGTGAAAGGGGGCTAGACGGAAAAAATTCTTACGAAAAGTTGTCACGACACTTTTTGCTATAGTAAGCTATTGTAAGCTGTGCGGCGTCGTATGTTTCTCTGTCTGTCTCTCTCTCTCTTATAGAAACCATTTAGAACCATTTTCATTTCTATTTCGCATTGAACAGTGTGGTGTCGCGACGATTATTTTTGTTGAGTGTATACAACAACAAAATATAATACTACCATTGATGCAGTTTTTTCAAGACATTTAAATAAAATAGAATCCCAAACATATGTTTCCTACTTCAGTTACCACAAGCCAATTATTACGAAAATTGAGCCAACTGATTAAGTTTATATAACATTATATTTGTTAATAATAAAAAAAATATTATTATAACTTAAAAAAAATAAAATTTTATTACAATTCCTTCACTAATTAATCGAAAGGAACTTCGTTCCATCCGGGTGTCCCTTGACACCTCTCATTTTTTTTTTTTTTTTTAAACCTTTCTACTAGTTATTACATTCATCATCATCTTGCTCTTATCCCAATTACTTGGGGTCGACGCAATATGTCCTCTGTTTTGACATATTGCAAAAAGTTTCGGCAATGACTTTTATGACCGGCCGCCTGCCTGACGTCAACCCTCCTTGGGAATGTAATCGTTGACCCAAATGGTACCAGATGGAGTTGGTCCGGGTCAATCTAGGGCTCTTAGTCGTCTTTTACGACACCCACGAGCAAAGCAAGGGTTGGTAGTATTCGAAGCCGCTACCACACAGCACATCTACTAGTTATTATATAGTCATATCTACTAGTTATTACATTACTAGAAATAAATATAACACATCCAAAATATAAACCATTACGCTAAAAAAAATTTTAAAAATCGCCATTATTTATGGGCTATGTAAACGCGACTACTTCGGCGCGCGTATTCTGTGACGTCAGAGTACTCGACACTCGTACAAGTTGCTAGGGCTGCCAACTAGGGCTGTTGATATTTTTATAAATATCGTTTTTCGACATATCGATATTTTACAATGTATCAATATCGCGGTTCGCTATATCGGAAAATATCGATATATCGATAAAAGTATCGATATTTTTATTATTATTACGATTATTAAATATATTATATCTTATTTACCTTGCAGCTTTTATTCCTCCGAGTTTAACAGACATTAAATCTGAATTAGACGCGAAATATGTTGTTATCATATACACGTCTATTTTAGGAAGATTATCTGACTATACCTACTTTGACGAAACCGGTTTTAGTCATTGTAATAACACTTATTCACAAGATTAATACATGAACACAGAAAACTAATAACTTATTATGAAATAACTAGGTAATAATACAAAATAATTAGGGATGTGACTTAGAGGGAGAAAATCGATTTTGTAATTATCGATTTTTTGTTCTTTAAAATAAATCGATTATAAAATAATCGATTAATTTAAAAAAAATCGTTTGTAAAATAATCGATTAATTAAAAAAAACGATTTTAAAATAATCGATTATAAAATAATCGATTAATTAAAAAAAATCGATTATAAAACAATCGATTAATTAAAAAAAATCGATTCTAAAATAATCGATTTTTTCTCCCAACAGGATTATGATGGCTTTTTTTAGGAAATGTGAGCTTTATTTTATAATAGTATGATGAATTTTGATCGAATTTCGAATAATAAAAAATCTATTAATAATCGACTATTATTATTTTGATAATCGATTGTAAAAATCAATTATTAATCGATAATTTTTTTGTAAAAATCGATTTTTATAAAGATCAATTAGTTTTTCACATCCCTAATAATAATCACTAGAAACATACAAACAGCAACTTGATATCACTAGGTTCTCCTCCTATCCAAGGTTCAAGGAGGGCTGTTGACAAAATATCGATATGTCAAAATATAGATATTATTATTTAAAAATATCAATATGTACTTAATACTGAACTTTTTTTGGACGATAATAAAAAGTACTATATATATAGTATATCGAGGGTCGATATTTAATTGAATAAATTTGGTGTTTTATCTTTTCTTCCAAAGTATTTATTTTACAAAATCACCGTAAACTTAATCTAATGTAGAAGCGCTGGCATGAAACTAATGATCAGTTATCACTTACTCCTAGAATTTGATAAAAAAAAGCTCGGCACGGAAACCCCGCAATGAACGAAGTTAAAGAGTGGTCATGGGGAAAATATCGAAATATCGATATTTTTTTCGTTATATCGATAACTACGATATTGATATATTTAAAAATATCGATATATCGAAAAACTGTATTTTTTTTTTTAATATAGACAGCTCTAACTAGAAGACTCGGGTGTCACGTGTTCAAAACGTGACATCATAGTACTCCAACCAATGCGATGCGTTTCAGAAATTTTGCGCGCGAATCTCAAAAAAGGCGCTTTTTGATAATTAAATTTAATTATTAAATAATGGTAAAATTAAAAAATTATTTTATAGGTACGTTTTTTAAGCAATAAAGATTACAAATAAAAATAATTTGTTCATTTTGGAGTTTCGTGCATATTCCCTATTGTATAGCTGACGTTTAGTGTTCTGTATATCTTATAAGTGAAATTGAATAGATTTAGTGAAAAGTTTAATGTGTATATACTGTGCATTGTTGAAATTGTGTTTTTTTAATATTATTTGAATCTTTTAATTGAAGAATGCTGGTGCAGTATAATAGTGAGAACCAAATAAATATACTATTATTTTTTTAAGATAAAAAAATAAATAACAGAAAATTAATTTAAATACTCGTATTTATTTTGGCGTTTGAAAATTATACACTATTTATAATTTATGTATCTCAATACCAAATTGTTGAAACTTTTCAATTCATTCTTGTATATATATATATATATATATATATATATATATATATATATATATATATATATATATATATATATATATATATATATATATACCTATATATATATATATATATTCAGGATCTTGGAAACGGCTCCAACGATTTTGTTGAAAACTTGGCATACTCGGTGTTATTATTATTCTCTTTTTGTAATTTTTTATATAATTTTCATTATTTATTATTTATTTTTTATTAATATCCAAATAAATTCGACAAAAATATTCCGAGCGAAGCTCGGTCAACCAGATATTATATATATATACAAGAATTGCTCGTTTAAAGATATTTGAATATTTGAAAAGTTGCCCGCAATACGAAGAATATTTCCTTAGTGCTAGGTAAACTGGAGTGTATAAGCATAACAGAACAGATTACGACAGGAACTAATATGGCATAAAGTATTAATAAAATATTAAGACTTCTTTCCAGAAAATGATGTTTTTATTCAATAAATTTTTTTTTCCTTATTTTAACACTATAGGTATGTGTAAACACAACTAACCTAAAGGTTAGTAATTTATTTTGAGCTCATTAGATGGCGTTGTACAAAATTTTAAAACAGGTTATGGTTTTGTTGCACAAATGTACATGCCCAAGCGTGGCGTTAACGCCACGCGAACGATCAGGTTTACCCTCGCCTATAGATGTTTCACATCAAAAATAGCACAAAAAAAAAAGTGTTACTTCGTACTAGCTTTAAATAAACAGAGCTTTTATCTTTTAAAGAATATAATTAAATTGTCAAGCATATACTTTTTAATGCAAGTTAAAAGTGAACTTTCTAGTTTCTCATTAACCTATTTTCTTTTTAAAGAAACTCAAGACAAGAGAAACAAAATAATATTGTAGACTTTGCTCTTATTTAAAAGGGGTTTTAACGGTATATACTGTCCCGCGGTTTCATCCGCTTAGTGACCGTTCCCGTATAGGGCTGCAAATATCGAAACCAAAAACATCGATATTTGATAACGAACATCGTTCTGAAAACATCGATGTATCGAAACATCGATGTTTTTTAGAAATCTATTCGATGAGCTTTTTTTGCAGCTAAATCAAGCATATTTTTTACATGAAACAACATTTACGTGATGCGAGGACATTTTCTTTGCAGACTAAAAGTACCATACATTTTAAATCATGGAGGCGAAACATCGATGTCAAAACTAAAATAAAATCACATCGATGCATCGATGTTTTACAATAGTGAACATCAATCATCATGTTTCAAAAACATCAATGTATCGTTTGCATCCCTATTCCCATATGAATATTCTTTTCAGGTTTAAACATCCTGCTGGGGTCAAGCCTCCTTCAATATAAGAGTGAAATTGACCTACAAAACTGTACTAAACGTATTAGAGTTAGTATAGGGTTTTATTGCCAGATTTACTTCTTGTGAGATGACGTCATCAGTATATTATTTGCCTTACTCATCTTTTATGACATCCAAGGGCATGAGAGGAGATAGGGAATTATATTGTTACCACGTGGTTCGCACTCAATATGTGCATACGCACTTGATATGTCACTTTGTTTGAGCTATCTCCATAAAAGCAGAGGAAATGACCTACTACATTATAGTGGTCTATTTTCCGTGTGGTAACGGAGAAAGAATACAATTCACCACTCCCTATCTTGCCATGTAAAAGACGATTAAGAGATACAATACGCATATAACATCTATACAAGAGAAGGAAAACTCGAAACAGAACACTATATCAAGCTGTCTGATCAGCATGGTCAGCAAGTAAAGTCAATTACCATCCTATAATGGAGGAGGTTCGAGCCCAACAGTAGGATGTATAGAAGCTAAAATGATGATGATGATATGATATAGAATTTGATTACCAGTTTTTTCTTCTCTATCATCTGCGTATCAAGTAGGCTTTTACAACACATATGGGCAAGAAAGGGATACTGAATTGTAATTTTACTTCCTTATCATATGAAAAAGTACCTACTTTTACTGTCATTATTTCAGCTCGTATACGAGTATGTTTCACTACTGGCCTCGATTTATCTCTAAAATGAGAGAGAATTTGATCTACTTGATTATGCTTAGTTTTACCTCGAGTTTTCCTTCTCCTGCATTGATTTTATCTTTATGCTCATTCTACAGTGGTCTTTTACCATACACATGAGCAAGAAGGCGGTTAACTGATTTTTTTTTTTACCTTACGGTACAAATAAGTATTTCTGTGTTGTAAGTGGTAGGACCACACTGGCGACAGTCGTGCAGCCGAGGGCTTATCCGTCCGGGGTAGTACCACACTCTCGCAGAATTAACATCTGATTAGTAGTAATTTGTTACTCCACTTCGTTTGACGAGCGAGAGTGCCGAAAGCCCTGAAGCCTCTCTGAGGATGTTACCAAAAGTCAATGCACACATTCATACTCTCTTTTCTTTCTTCATGGTTGGCAGCGGTCTAGCAAAAGTCCATGAGCGGCAGTGTCACTCACCACCAGATGTACTCTTTGCTCGTTTTCCACCGAACCTCGTCACCATACGGAAAACGTGGTATAGGAGGTCAATTTCCTTCTATAGTGGTTAAGACTCATGCCTAGTGAGGTGTATATGGGTTTTAGTAATGATGATGAATGCTGAATTGTATTGAGGTCAATATCTTAGTCTAATCCATTTCTAAATTATTTTTAGAGACTATCATCTAAACAGAAAAGGCAGAGTGATATATTACATCTGCGCCTAATGCCGCCCTAGCCGAGGTCGCGGGTGATCGGACCGGGGAATTGTCCGTCATCCGCAGAGAGGCTGACCGCGCGACAGCGACCGACATCCCAGAACGTCGAGAAGTGAGGTTACCCGAAAGGGTATTCCATCAGGCCGACCACTGACGACAAGTCACATCTGTTCCGGTGGTCGGCCCAACAACGAGCTGACGTGGGTACGGGTGGGTTATGGGCCCGCGCGCCGTTCTTTCATCGCCCCGGACGGAATGGACCGCGCGTGCACTTACCATAGCCCACCCATAAAAAAAGAAAAAAAAAATGATGTATTACGATTAGGTCAAATGTTAGAATATTTTTATCATAGTTGTTAATGTTCAAGCAACTTAAGAGAATCTTCTCATCTTATATACTTCAGTGTCTGAAAGCACAGGTCTACTGGTGTGCGTTACCAGTGATCATTTACGGCACGGAAACGTGGTCCCTAAATGTAGATCTCATAACCAAACTCAAAGTCGCTCAACGTGCTATATAGCGGGCTATGGTCGGAATTTGTTTGCGAGATAGAATCAGAAATACGGTAATCCGTAGAAGAACGAGTATAACCGACTAGGAATGAAGAATTAGCATGCTGAAGTGTAAATAGGAAGGCGAAATCGCTCGACGAACCGATAACTGTTAGGAAAGAAGAATTCTCGAGTGGCGTACACGTATCAGTCGACGCAAGGTAGGATGTCTAATTAAGTGGAACGATGACTTGGCGGCAGAGAACCGTACTTTGCAGCGAAACATGAGGGAGCCCTATCTCCAATAGTGGACCACAATAGGCTGAATAATGATGATGTTGATGATAAAATATTAATGACAGCCAGGACGGTATAAGATGTTCATCATGACAAAATTTTAAATGTTTTTGAGTACTTACTTTTAACACTCTTATACTCATTTTTACCGTGGCGGATCGCCTGCGCGAGGAACGCAGCCTCGATGAGGCGATCCACCGCCGGCGACTGGGGCGGCGTAGGCGCCCCATGCCGCCCTAGCCGAGGCCGCGGGTGACGTGACCGAAGATTAGTCCGTCACCCGCCGAGAGGCCGATCGCGTCAGAAAAGACCGACGTTCTCCCCGAGGGGGGACGTCAGTCGATGGGAGGGTACCCCAAATGCCACCCTAGCCGAGCTCGCGGGTGATCGGACCGGGGAATTGTCCGTCATCCGCAGAGAGGCTGACCGCGCGACGGCGACCGACGTCCCAGGACGTCGAGAGGTGAGGTTACCCGAAAGGGTATTCCGTCGGGCCGACCACTGATGACAAGTAACCCTGCTCCGGTGGTCGGCCCAACGGCGAAGATGACGTGCGTCGTGGGTGGGTTGTGAGTGTGCGTGCTTACGCCCCTCTGTTGCCCCGGACGGAGTAGTGCGAGGAGCGCGCCGACCACAACCCACCCAAAAAAAAAATACTAATTTTTTCCAATGAATAATCGAAATAATGACTGTAACAACAGAAGGATAACTCGAAATAAGCACTACACTAGCCTATCTAACCAGAGTGGTAAGTTAATTTCCTTCCCATTATGGAAGAGGCTCGTGCCAAGCAGTGGGAGACTATGGCTACATGGGCTATAAGATAAGAAATAAATAAACGGCAAAAAAACTAAAACCCAATTACGACAATAACCGAGTTATCGAATAAATACGGAGAAAGTTATAAGCATTTACTAATAATAAATATATTTTTTGTAATGTACTAGTAACGCCCTTTCCAATGATACCAAACACGGCATATTTATCGCAAATTTATTTTTAACATAGTACTTTATAACCGCTAGAAGGCGCCATATTAGATTGCGTGATTCTTCATATAATCAGCGGATGCTCAAGACGCTTCTAACGATACCTCATTTGTCTAGTTCCAATAATTAATTGAGAAGCTATGAGGGAACAGATAAACATACATTGCCTGTCAAATTCATAACTCTCCTCTGGCTTTAGTAGCAGTTGGGTAATAAAACAGACAGAGTATATAGTTATTAAAATAATTTATTATGAAGCTAGTAACTAATTGTGTATTAATACAATGTAATAGTGTCTTATTTATCATAAAGTGGATATTTAATCATTATCATATCTTGTTTCACAAGATAAAAGCACCCACAATCCTCTCCACAACACGACGTAAGCTAATTAACGAGTAATTGGACCGATTAAACTCTGTGATGTAATTAAACATAATAAGTGCTACATAATATAATACGCTTGCTAATGCCTGCGATATCACTCGTATAGTTCCTGTTCCCGTGCGAATCATCATCATCACAGCCCACGTACGTCCCACTGTTGGGCTCGCGCCTCCTCCACAATAGGACGACAACGGACCTATTATTCATGCCGGGCAAATAGGTTGGTGTAGGGTTTTATTTCGAATTTTCCTTCTCTTCCTCCCTTTTCCTCTCTTGCATAGATGTTATATGCGCATTATATCTTACAACATCCACGGGCAAGATAGGGAGTGGTGAATTGTATTCTTACTCCGTGCGAATATAGAGATAAAAATAGCTTAAGTTATTTTTTTATATAGACAGACATCTGGTAGTGATATTTTCAAAATCGGTCTAGCTGTTTTGAAGATAACCTACAACAAACAGACAGAGAGACAGACAAGAAATATTTTGAATGGTTTTTAGGGATAGGTATCGCAAAAAAATGTATAACGGCCAACTCATCTGATGACGTCTATTTAAAAATCATGAGCATTATTTTGACATTTGACAGCCGCCATCTTAAATTTTTCAAGATGTCATAAAGCCAGCGGATAATTCAGACTCTTTAAACGGCACTTTATTATTAAAAGCTTTTATTTAACTTGCCCTGTTAGTATGTTAGTATGGGACAAATCTTGCGAGTTAAATTAGAACCACTTCCTGTCGTTAGATTAGGTTGAAATTTGGTTTACTTACGTAACTTCAGTGACAATGCAATAATATACCATGAAGCTGGTCTCAAGGTGGAGTCGAAAGGTGGCCATAGGAACTCCTATTTTAAACAAATTAAAACCGTCGAGTTTGGACTCGTTTGAATAGTCTTGATAAGCACTTTTTCTTCGTTTTAGAGCATTTAAATAAAAGCTTGTTTTTTTTTTTTATATTTTGTATTAAATTATGATAAGTAGTTTAGAAGTTATCAGGGAACAGATGAACATTTTCACATATACAGGGTGGCATTTTGTAATGCCACCTGAAGGGAAAGTACTCTCAATACTGTAGATAGAAAATTTTACTCAAAGAACACATTCTTATAATTTTCAATAGAAAGAAAACGGCATTCAAAGATTTTAAAAATTCGTTATCCACACCTAGGAATCGAACCTACTAAAATCTGTAAAAATCATAATCTGTACTTTTATTTTATCGTTCGTCAGGATCAATTATAAGGATGAAATCTCTCTAAGAAACATGATAAATTAAATAATAGGAAAACCATAAAATCTGGACTAATAAATGAGATAGAGAGGACTTATAATGAGATGAGTCAAGTTAAAGCTCTTTACTCAAAGATCCATCTGTTTACTTATGTTAATAATTAATAATTATTATTTGAAATTTATCCATTAAAATGACGAATTACTATTTAGATAAGATGATTGCAATTTGTACGTGTTTGTAATGCAAACTCCTTTCTTAGAAGCGACATAACTGCGTGTATGACGTAGTTTAAATATGGAATGTTACATTTCGAAATAAATTGTGGGCTGCGCGGCGACCGAATCAAGAAATGCCGTAATGAAAATAAAACCTCACACCCCGTACCATGTAACTCGGGCCATCTAGCTAGAGACGAGTAACATGGTAGGCAGGTGGCGGCGGCTCAACCGAGTGTACGATCGTCGACACATTCTGCGTTCGTCCATCTCGGTGCGCACACGTGCCACCGCTTTGCGTAGCTTATGTCAAAAAGTGTTTTCGCGCGTTATCTAACGGTCCCAACGATCTTCAGCGGACGACAGTGGTAATCCAAACTACCTTTATTGTTATACATATAGTACATTTGTTTTCTTATCGGTCACCACGCTCAAAAAGTGTAACTTGAATTAATATCAAAGAAAAAAATACTGCATAAATAAAAAATAAATAAATAATTATAATTGCATAAGTTGATAAAAATGCTATGCAATAGCTTTACCGCGGCAGTCCCCGAGTGCCACACGTTATTTTTTTTTGTGGGGATATGTGAAAAATCAAATTTACATTAAATCTTATGCGACTGTAAACGAGTTGAGAGTTGAAGTTCAGAATATGATTTATAATATTCACCAAAACACATTATTAAAGGTTACTAAAAATGAATTCCTTAGAAGAATACTTTTGAGTATCCAAGAAAATGGAGCCCATTTCGAGCAACTAATTAGTTAGTTTACTATTTTCTGTAAATAATTAAAATAATTTAAGATTTCATGATTTTCCTGTTAATTAATTTATCAAGTTTGTTAGAGAGATTTCATCCTTATAAATTGATCCTAACGATCGATGCAATAAAAGTACAGGTTGGCATTTTTACAGATTGTAGTCGGTTCGATTCCTAGGTGTGATAGGCGAATTTTTGAAAATCTTGAATGCCGTTTTCTTTCTATTCAAAAATAAAATAATATTTTCTTTGAGTAAAATTGTCTATCTACAGTATTGAGAGTACTTTCCCTTCAGGTGGCATTACAAAATTCCGCCCTGTATACATCATCATCAACATTATCATCACAGCTCATATACGTCATACTGCTACGCTCGAGCCTCCTCCACAGTGGGAAGGAATTTGACATACTATACCACGCGGGTCAGGCGGGTTGGTATAAAGTTTTGTTTCGAGTTTTCCATTTCTTGCACAGTTATATGGATATTATACCTATCCCTTAGTCGTCTTTTACGACACCTACGGGTAAGAGAGGGAAGTCATAAATTGTCACCACTCCGTATCTTGTCCGTGGATGTCGTAAAAGATAACTAAGGAATATAATACGCTTATAACATCTATGCAAGAGAAGGAAAGCTCGAAATAATCCCTATACCAACCTGTTTGACTAGCTTGTTATAGTAAGGTCAATTTCCTTACCACTGTGGAGATGGCTCGAGCCCAAAAGTGGGATGTTTATGAGCTTAAATGAATGATGATTATGATGTATTGTATTCTTACTCCGTCACAAAATGGAATCATACATAGACTGTCAAAAAATAACCTTCCTTGTAGTCTGGTAGAAAATATAAGAATAATGGGAGTTTAATAAAGATATATGTTTTAGTCATTATAAGAACTTGTGTTAAATGAGCTTTTAATAAAATTATATAAAAAAGAAAATATCTATTTAAGATTATTTCATACGATTAGCGCTTGCCAAGTTCTTGGGAAATCTTTATATACAGTCTGTATCAGGTTATAGGGCAGAATAAAATAAAAATATCTATTCGTTAATGAAATAGAGATATGTAAAGTTTTCAATTTTGTCTGTTTTTTTGTGTGAATCTGATGGAAATGTATAACGTCAATGATACTTAATCTACAAAATATTCTCACTTTGTTAAATGTTCATTAGAAATTGAATAAATCAATGATTACTTTCGCATAAGCAAAACAAACTTCGCTTTAAATCAGCTAATGGGCCGCAGATCATTGACGAGGCGTCTTTGTACCTACGCTACCATTGAACTGTTCGCTTAAATAATACCTATTTATACTGTCGAAGCTTTATATACCTACACGTATCCTGTCTGTATATGCCTAAATAATACGCAATATTTAAGGCATAGACTCTTAGACACACATTTTTGTAATCACTTTTATGTTATATTGTTTTTTGTGTAATATATATTCTAATTACGATCTATGACCGTTAAACTACAACATACTCGAACAGTTGGTCCATAACCTGATACACCCTAACCCACGACACAAACAAAAACAATTAAAAAATGTAATAAGTTCCCTTCAACAGATGCAGCTTCCCAGTGCCACCCACTGGATTTAATTGTCAATTTAAATCAATCTTGAATCCATCTGAAAACACACAAAAATTCTATAATTTACGCGAGTATTACACATTGTATAATAAACAATCTTTACAGATTTTTTCGCATTTGTATTCGATTTTTAATTCAAATGTACTTAATATCCTCCCAGAGACAATAAACGCTGTAAATCATTAAAAACATCGGGCAATCAAAAATCAAATACAAACACGATAAAATCAGTAAGAATAGTTTTATTTTCAACAATAAAATTAATCAAAAGTAATCCACGTTTTTAAGAAAAGCCTAATCACATACACGCGAATGAATTGCCTTTTATCTAAAGGAATTCTCTTTAATTTCAATATCATCATCATCTCGGCTCATATACGTCCCACTGCTGGGCTCGATCCTCCACCATAATAGGAGGGAAATTGATCTTACTGTACCATGCTTGTCGGACAGGTTGGCATAGGGTTTCGCTTGTAATTTTCTTTTTTTTTGCATAGATGTTGTGCGTCTATTATGTCCCTCAGTCGTCTTTTACGACATCCATGGGCAAGATAAGAGTTGGCGAATTGTATTCTTATCCCGTCATCACAGGGAATCTAAATATCATCGCAAAATAACTCAATCAGGACTTAATAATAAAAAAGCAAAACTCGATCGATGTCGCAAACAATTTAATAACCAATATAACTTTGAATCTGTTTGCGGAGTTAAAAGCCCGCAATTATACCCGCGAGTCATTGACAAAAACTTTCTCAATTTCATTCAACGAGAAGGGATTCAATGCCTGAATTTTACAAGTAGTGTTTGTTAAAAACTTTTCAGAATGTTACACCTAAAGGTTAGCCTTCAATATTTATCTGGATACCAGAAACTTTACCGTGTGAAGGCAAAGTAAGAATACAATTCACCACTCCTTATCTTGCCCGTGGATATTGTAAAAGACGGGGATATAATTTGCACATAACATCTGACCAGCGTCTGACCAGCGTGGTATAGTAGGTCAATTTCCCTTTCGTTGTGAAGGAGGCTCCAGCCTAGCAGTGGGACGTTTATGAGCCGAGATGATGATGATGATCTGTGCAAGAGAAGGAAAACTCGAAATGAAACCCTATACCAACATGTCTGACCAGCATAGTATAGTAGGTAGAATTTCTTTCCATTGTGAAGGAGGCCCGATGTCAACAGTAGCACGTATGTAGTCTGCGATAATAATGATGATGATACCAGAAACTAGAATCTTTTTTTTTATTAAGCTTTAATTTGCAATCAGTCTTTCTGACTATGAGATGATGTGGTGAGGGATAGAATTTGGACGGGGACATTCCTCATTAGGAATGTATTCCATATCTAATATGGTGACTTAGTTCACCTTGAATTTTGTCAACTTTATAATTCAGCAGTTGAATATTCTTTAAGATTATAAATTATCATCCGTTTGGTGTCGGAGTAAGAGTGCCATAAATCCTTCTCTTCCCCGTGGCTGTCGTAAAAGATGACTAAGGGATATAATATGTTTATAACATCTATGCAAGAGAAGGATAACTAGAAACAAAGCATTGTGGTATAATACGCCAATTTCCCTCCCATAATGGATGAGAACCGAATCCACCAATAGGACGTATATTGGTTGAAATGATGATTTACATTACACCTATAGGAACAAACAAGAAATGAAAGAGGAAGGCCTTATTTTTATTTCCTAACATTTTGCCGTAAGTGGTAATGGTAGTTCAGTAATGACTAAACGTAGGAATCCTTCATATCTCGCCATTAAAAGCCGTTCCTGAAAGCCGTCTTCTTAAAAGCCGTGATGGCTGCTCTAGTAGTTAACTCGTGATCGGGTGCGGCTTATGGGATCTGGTTCAGCCATAATCATTTGAATTATATTAAGTATCTTGCAGTTCGAAGGGCATCACACTGGAGCTAGTTCTTACAAAACATGTACACAATTGTATATCTAGTAAGAAGAAAAAAAAATTAAAATAATAAACAAACCCGCTGAGTTTCTTGCTGGATCTTCTCAGTAGCGATCGCGTTCCAATCCGGTGGTAGTTTATTTTTTTTGGATAATTTAATTTTATTTTGTAAAATTAACAATATGTATTTACATATTGGCTCTCTCGGGGTCTATGCATAATAAATGATTTGAATTTGAATTCTATGCCGCCTGGATGCAACGACACCCAGCAACTATTACAATCACACGGAATGTTGGCGTCTTACAGTACGTTATTCTATAAGTAGTTGCCACTCGAGAACGTTTCTTAAAATAACGTTATCTTATATCTTTAAAGGAGCAATTCTTGTATATGTATATATATATATATATATATATATATTCAGGATCTCGGAAACGGCTGCAACGATTTTATTGAAACTTGGCATACTAGAGATTTCGGGTCCAAAAAATCGATCTAGCTAGGTTTTATTTATAGAAAATGTTACAATGACATTAAATTTTAAAAGAATATGAATTCAAATTTCGTTGTCAACGTCATGAGTTACGATAGCTCAGATGGGCAGTTGACAGGTTCTAATTTTGTTTTTTTTGGCATTCAAACAGCGTCGGTTCGAATCTCGGTGTTATTATTATTCTCTTTTTGTAATTTTTTATATATTTTTCATTATTTATTTTTTATTTTTTATTAATATATATCTAAATAAATTCGATAAAAATATTCTGAGCGAAGCTCGGTCAACCAGATATTATTAATAATGATAGGAACATACTGTTGACAGTTGTCTGTCTACAGCTGCGGGCCAGTCCGTCCGGGTTAGAACCACGCTCTAGCAGTAAACCGACATTCGAGTAGTAGCAATTTGTTACTGCGCTTCGTTCGGTGAGAGAGTCGGAAGTCCAACATTCAGAGGGTATTTGCGTGTGGTGGGTTTTAGTAATGCCTTTAGTATATACCAAGCTCATTGCACGCATTCACACTCCCTTCATTTTCTTCGCGGTAGGCAGCGGCCTTGTAAAAGTCCATGAGCGACAGCAACACTTACCATCAGGTGTACTGTTTGTTCGTTTACCACCGTCCGCAATGAAAAAAATATTAAATCAAATTTGCCATACAATGACTCATGATATAAAAATTTCATCATCGTTTTCATCATTTCGGCTCATATGCCCACTCCTGATCTCAAGCCTCCTCCGTAATAGGAGGGCTGTTGACCTACTATACCACGCTGATCAGGCGGGTGGGTATAGGGTTTTATTCGAGTTTTCCTTCTCTTGCACAGATGTTATGTGCATATTATATCCCTTAGTGGTCTTTTACGACATCCACGGGTAAGATAGGGAGTGGTGATTTGTATTCTTACTCCGTCACCACCCCCTTGGAGAATTGTATTTCTACTACACGAATATACGACTGATTCATCATCTCGGCTCAGATACCTTCCACTGCTGGGCTTGAGCCTCCTCCATGTTGGAATAGGGTTTCATTTTGTTTTCCTTCTCTTGCACAGATGTTATGTTCATATTATATTCCTTAGTGGTCTTTGTCGACATCCACGGTTAAGATAGGGAGTGGGGATTAGTATTCTTACTCCGTCACCACACGGACGGTCAAGGAACATAAATCTGAAATATACATACATATGGCATCGAAACAATCTAGTAAATTTCATATTTATTATAATAGAAACATCGGTAGATCCATACAGATAACTATTACCGAAACTACGAGTTTTAATCTCACAAATTCGTCGCTTACAATTTTAATTCAGGGTTTCAATTCGTAAGCGGTAGCATTTTATATATTTTTATCCACTTATTTCCTGACGACATAAGATGATGTGTTCGATAATAAAAATTTGAAAATTTTAAAAGACATATATGCATCTTTGGATGATACATAATCTGTCTATCATCAATGCAATAATTTCTTTTGAAAATTTGTAGAAAGCTCCAACTACTTTTTCCTGATTAGGGATGCAAATATCGAAACCAAAAACATCGATGCATCGATACGTCGATGTTTGATAACAAACATCGTTTGATAACAAACATCGATGTACAAGAAAAATCGCCTTGAAAACATCGATGTATCGAAACTTCGATGTTTTCTAGAAATCTATGCGTTGAGCTTTTTTTTAACTAAATCAAGCATATTTTTACATGAACTACCAACATTTGCGTGATGTGAGGACCTTTTTATGCAGGCTCTGCTAAAAGTACCATTCGATATCAAAACATCGTATAAAATAACATCGGTACATCGATGTTTTACAGTAACAACCATCGATGTATCGTTTGCATCCCTGTTCCTGATACAGTCTTCGTACACAGAAGTTCACAATCAGCAATCATGTAATTATATTATTGAATTAATAATGAAGTAAAAAAGTAATTGAATAGCAAAAATATCAAAACAGTTATTTGTCTTGACGTATATTTATATTATATTCAATAAGGGCAATAGGAATATGATTTTAATTTGAGACAGTGTTGACTACGGTAAAGCTAGAATACAGCACTACCTGTGTGCAAAGCCAAAGAATCATTTTTCAAGTTTAATTTTAATGATTTGTTTCATTACTCCTTGTAAATATTAGCGTATTTATGGAAGCATTATTTAATTTACCATTACAGCTCAGACATCTAATCTTTATAAGCACAAAAAAAAACAATAAAAATACTTCCGAATTATTATTATTTGTTATAACACTCAAATTTTGTTATAATACTGTGAAATACAACAAAGAAATTGCGAGTCGAAAGTTATCGATGCTATTGTTGACATAAATTTCTTATTAAACATGGACAGTAATGGAGTAAATATGTCATCTTATCTAAGATCCTATATGACTGACTACCCAACTCCAATATCCTTCACAATATAAGCTAAATTAATCTGCCACATCATGCTGATCAAATGGGTCGGTATAGGATTTTATTTCAAGTATTCCTCTTGCATAAACGTTATTATATTTCTTAGATGTCATTCACAACATCTACGGCAAAATGAATTCTTAGTCCAGCGTTCATCATCTCATATCATACGTACGTATGTCCCACTGCTCGAGCCTCTGCCATGCTAGTCAGATAGTTTGTTAAAGGGTTTTATTTCGAGCTAGCCTTCTCTTACATAGATGTATACGAATTATATCCCTTAGTCATCTTTTACGATATCCACGATTCAGATAAGAATTGGTGAATTGTATTCTTAGTTAATCATCATATCTAAATTGAGTGAATGACATATTGGTATTCACGATGGGAACAAAAGGAATAAAAATAGGTGAAAATTACAATATTGATATATTTTACAAAATTCTATAATCTTTAATCCCCCATTTTTATCTCTAAATGTGAATATATTTCCGTGTAATATGTATTTTTAAGGTGACGAGCTAGTGGCCTATATGAATAAAGCGAAGGTTTAAATGATAATTAAGATAATAAGTACGTATGTAGTATGAATATTGTTACATTTATAATGGTGGCAATAATCGACATTATTTATGTCAATAATATGTTCATGTAAATAATTTTAAACATATTTTTAACCGCTCCCTCTTATATTTTGTAGCATCCTATAAGGTGGGTGGCTGGGTCGAGCCCAGTCCCCACATAACAATCGTAGCTATTTGACATTAACGAGCGAACTTCTGCCATTAAATGAGATTACTCCGCCAGTTAAAATACTTGCACAAGGCGCAAGGATTTCAGAGGTCTGAAAAATGCCCTTAAATAAATTCTGGTCTACAACATTACGACGTTTAGGGATCATTGGTCTCTTGATAGCTGGGGCGGAGTTAAAAGTAACAGTCCGTCTAGTATAATTATCATTAAAAATTTTGATGTTTGTTGTATTGAATTAATGGAATTGACACAACAAATCCCTATCTTTGTTTATACTAACTTCTTCTTTGCGATATTTTTTGTCTTTTTTTCTTTTACCGACTTCCAAAAAAGGAGGAGGTTTCTCAATTCGACCGTATTAGTATTTTTTTATGTTTGTTCGCGGATAACTTCGTCGTTTATGAACCGATTTCGATGATTCCTTTTTTTGTTAGATAGAAGATATTTCAAGGGTGGTCCTATGATAAGGAAATCAGGGTTTGATGATGGCAGACCAGAGAAATCGAGGGAAATTTTCAAAAATCGTAGGGGCGACTAGTACGTTTGTAAGTGTTTTCATTAAGTATTTTATTTGCTTTTTATTCTGCTGTTTGAAGTCAGTTTCTTTTTGTTAAAAATTATTTATTTCGTAGGTCCCACTGCTGGACGCATAGGAAATCATCATCGCATCCTCCACGATAGGAAAGGAATTACTATATAGCGCTAGTCAGACGTGTTGATATAGGATTTTATTTCGAGTTTTTTATGACATACACGGCGAATAAAGAAGGTGAGAATTGTATTTTTACTTCACTGATAAATGGATAAATGCAATGAAAACAAAAATGACTTTTTATATACCACGTTTCCGTATGGTGACGGAGTAAGAATACAATGTCAACATGTCTAACCAGGACAGTAGCTCAATTTCAATTCAATCACTCCCATTGTGGAGGAGACCCGAGCCCAACAGTAGGACTTACCCACGTGGGCTGAGATGTTGATGACGCCACAAGGGCAAGGTTTTTCTGTCGATTTTTCCTTCTTTTGCATTGATGTTATCTGCATATTACATCCCTTAGTAGACTTACGACACCCATGGGTGGTGAATTGTATTCTTACTCCATCACCACACTGAAGTAATTGAATATTATTTTTGGAACGAAGTTCCTTACGGCAGGCTTGGAGGAGATAGGGATTTTGCTGCGCGACCGAACTGAAAAAAATGTGATAGTAAAACCGTAAGAATAAAACCGTAAGAAAAAGTGCGTGGAATAAAACCGTTAAATGAGACGAAATTGTTTTGACCGCCGAATCTCAAAAGCTATAAGTGCTAGACCATTTTTGATAGAAATTCTGACCCCCCTTGTACCCCATATTGCCGCCCGGACTACCCCTACCCCCCCATTAGAAACTCCCCCCCCCCTTCTTTTGATGTGACACATCGTTCAACCTACAATTGTTTTGACCGCCGTATCTCAAAAACTATAAGTGGTAGACCACTTTTGATAGAAATTTTGACCCCCCTTGCATCCCACATTGCCGCCCGGACTACCCCTACCCTCCATTAGAAACTTCCCTCTCCCCCTATTTTGATGTGAAACATCGTTCAAACCCCAAACTGCCATAAATCAGTCATCTTTGACCGCAGGAACTCCGGATTTTTGACAAACCTCATAGAATTTCCAGTAGAACCGATTTAATACTAAAAACCTAAATTTCAAGAGCCTACACCCAATAGTTTAGTCACAATAAATTTTATAATTAGAAACTAACAATGTTCGGAACAAGGACACCAACTAAAAGAGCCTTGAATTTTGATTTTTTTTGCAAATTGTGTCGATTCTACATTAGCCGAAGGAACTTCGTTCCTACCTGGTGTCCCACGACACCACATTTCTTTTTTTTTTATTGCAAACGATGGCAAACAAGCAAACAGTACACCTGATGGTAAGTGTTGCTGCTGCTCAAGGACCTTTACAAGGTCGCTGCCTACCGCGAAGAAAGTGAAGAGAGTGTGAATGAGTGCATTGAGGCTCGGTGATACCATGGACACCACCAAAACCCTCCACACGCAATCACCGTCAGAAAGTTGGGCTTCCGGCTCTCTCCTTCACAGAACGAAGCGCAGTAACAAATTGCTACTACTCAGATGTCGATTTTCTGTGAGAGTGTGGTACTACGCCGGACGGACCGGCCCGCGGCTGCAGACAGATAACTGTCGACTGTGTGGTCCTACCACTCTTAAAAAAAACGTTTAAAGGAATACAATACCAATTGTATCCAGTAGACAAAATCTACAGGATGCAAGACAAATGGGTGATCACAAATAAAACAAATATTTACGTATCCCTCGTACACTGTGTGTTTATACACATGTTATTGTTTGGTTTTCATTAAGTTTTCAATATGACGCAAATGGAGGATTTTAAGCAAACATTTTTTGGATGCAAACTGGGATAATTAATTCATAAATTTTAAACAAAATATATTTGCCGGTTATTTCCGTATGGTGAGGGAGTAAGAATAGAAAATGAGTTCCCATGTGTTGGGGCTAAATGTGTGTGTAATGTGGACAATTTTATATTTCTATGGTGGTTTTAAACCGCTGTTTATGATAGAAAGGTTTTATAAGGTCAAGTGATAGGCACTAATAGTATCATCATCGTCATCATTTCAGCCTACCACCGTCGACTTCTAAACGTAGGCTTCCTTCATGTTATGCCACAAAGTACGGTCCTATGTCGCCTGCATCCAACAACGCCTAGTAACTTTCACCAGGTCGACGGTCCACCTAGTTGGCGTCCTAAATTGCATCATCCGATACGTGGTCACAACCAAAGAAACTTTTTTCCCCAGCGGTAGTCGGTTCGTCGAGCGATGTGGCCTGCTTATTGCCACATCAGCGTGCTATGTCGGCTATACCTGTTCTTCTGCGGACTTCCGTATTTCGGATTCTATACATAGCACGTTGAGCCACGTTGAGCCACTTTGAGTTACTCATAATAAAGGTAATAAAATCTGCTTTTTTTCGTTGATAGCAGGCGTAGGCCATGATGCGCGGAGGGGAGGTCCAAACAATCCCATAGCCCACCGGGTGTGTACCTTTTTCAAACGCCATGCGGCCAGCCACTGGTACCCGACCTTGATATCAGTGACGCGTTCGGACCTACTGGTATATTTATACATTTTTATTTGTACTTTGGATATTAGATTAGCTCTTATATCTTTAATAGAAATACGTGTAAAAATGATCTGATAAAGTCATTGATATATTGGTAAGCAAACCATACGATGATCCAGTTATGCTCTTGTTACAGAGTTTCATCATCATCATTATTTCAACTCAAATACGTCCCACTGTTGGGCTCGAGCCTCCTCCACACCAGGAGAGCAATTGACATTACCTATATCCTGCTGGTCAAACAGGTTGGTATAGAGTTTTATTTTGAGATTTTCTTCTCTTGTATAGATGTTATATGCGTATTATATCCCTTAGTCCTCTTTTACGACATCCACGGCAAGATAGGGAGTGGTGATTTGTATTCTTACTTCGTCACCACACGGGATACAGAATTTCATGAATTGCTAAGTGGTAAATTTAAACATACCTTTAAACGGGGTGCTTGAATGTCTATCATTAAAAGCATATATAAAATAAATAAGATGCCGGATGTCCGGATGACCACGAATGCTGTAAAGTGTACAAAACGTCGGACAATCAAAATCAAATACAAACGCGATATCATCCATAGAAATAGTTTTATTTACAATACGTAGGATTGCCTATCGCCTTATTCTCCTATCCTCAATCCACCCCCACTTCTCCTTTAGGATAATTAGGCTAGTACATTTTCAAATTAATAAATTTTATACATCATTATTTCAGTTTATATACGGCCCACAGTTTGGCTCGATGCTTCTCCAAAATAGAAGGGAAATTGATCTACTATAACGCTGGTCAGTGGTGTTGATACAGGGCTTTAACTGGGCTCCGGCACTGACTGACTAGTATATAGTACCTAAATCTAACCTACTTCCAGATGACCTAGAAGGATGAAATTTAGAATCAAGCCCGGTAATTGTGTGTAAGCGTAGGAAAAAATCTAAAAATAAAAAAAAGTAAAAAAATTGGGGTGTCCCCAGATATTTTTTTTTTTCATTGTAGCGTTGGAACCGTTACAACGTTACAAGCAGATATTTGAAACTAGCACAATATATGTATTATTATATTTGCTATATAACAGAAATCCATACTATATTTAAGGATGTTTGTTTGTTTGTAGCGCTTTCATGCTTAAACCACCGAACCGATTTCAAAAATTCTTTCACCAATGGAGAGCTATAATATCAGCGAGTAACATAGGCTATATTTTATCCCGGTATTGCCACAGGAACGGGAACTACGCCGCGGGTAAAGCTACTGAAACCGAAGCGAAGCGAGGGCGGGTTGCTAGTATAAAAATAAAGTTAAGTCAAAAAATAAGTGGTGTACATACATAATACCCCATACAAAAAACTTGTAATACGCGCTAAACAAATAGTAGAATATAACCGCTTGAGATCGTTATATCGCCCGGACTTGGCTAATTTAAGCATAAAGAGGAAGCAAAAATGTAGCAGTTTTTAGTACAGGGCTTTAGCTTTAACTGAACGTACAGGGCTTTCGAGCTTTCCTTCTCTTGCATAAATGTTATATGCATATATAATCCCTTAGTCGTCTTTTACAACATTCACAGGCAAGATAGGGAGTGGTGAATTGTATTCTTATACCGTCACCACACGGAAAAACTTTTAATATAGTTCAAATATTTTTGAACCTATCGTTTACCTATAATATTAAATAATAACATAGGAGCTATCATTAACATCATATAAAATTCTGGGTCGTGTCAATATGGCGCCCTGTAATTGATGTTTTAACTTGTTATTTGAATAAGGATATGAAAAAATAAACATATTAATCATTTTTATTTACTTTCGCTTGAATATTCTTGTACCAAATTGTTTATTTATTTGTTAATCAATCATTTTATAGACTAACTAACGTACTTATGGTATAAGGTAGAGGTGCTTTTATCATCATCATCATTTCAGCGTATCACCGTCCACTGCTGAACGTAGGCCTCCCTCATGTTACGACACAAAGTGCGATACTGTACCGCCTGCATCCAACGATGCCCAGTAACTTTACCAGGTCGTCGGTCCACCTAGTGGGGAGTGGGGGCTATACTGCGTCGTCCAATACGTAGTCGCCACTCGAGAACCTTTCTTCCCCAGCGGTTGTCGGTTCGTCGAGCGATGTGGCCTGCCCATTGCCACTTCAGCGTGCTAATTCTTCGTGCTATGTCGGTTACAACCGTTCTTCTGCGGATTTCAGTATTTCGGATTCTATCTCGCAGAGAAATCCCGAGCATAGCCCGTTCCATAGCACGCTAAGCGACTTTAAGCCTTGTTATGAGATGCTTACAGTCGCATTTTATTATCATCGTCATTATCGCAGCTCATATACATCCCATCCCACTGTTGGGCTCAGGCCCCGACATGGGAGGAATATCGACCTATTATACCACGCTGGTCGAACGTGTTGGCTTTCAAGTTTCCTTTTGTTACATAGATATTATATGCATGTTATATCCATTATTCGTCTTATGATTTCTAATGTTTACGCGAGTATTACAATTATAAATAAAACTACTTTACGGATTTTATCGCGTTTGTATTTGATTTTTGATTGCGCGAAGTTTCTAACACTTTACAGCATTCATGTTCACGGGCTGAATAAGATGTCTGACGTTCAAACTAGTCAACGTTAATACAGATTTTTATATTTATCTACCCGCTACAGTGAATTAGTTATTAAATTTTGACCAACATTTTTGGTACAAATTTATTGCCAGTACAAGACGAAAATGATTCCATATGAAAAAATTATATTGTTGAAGAAAATGCTCTTTTTAAACCTTGTTTAAAGAAGAACATGTCATAACGCTTAGAAATCATAACAGCAGGTAGTTCATTCCAGATCCTGCAAGTACGTGGGAGAAATGATCGCTGGAAACGTACAGTTGAAGACCATAACGATTCCAGGTGAAATGGATGAACCCTGCTGCGAAGTCGAGGTACGTTGGTAAAACGGTGACGGTAGTAGCAAGTCATACAGTTACTCATTGCACTCATTCAACAAAAGTGGTAGGACCACACTATTGACTGTTTTCTGTCTACAGCCGCGGGCCGGACCATCTTTTTTTTTTTTTTTGCCGATGCTGATAAACGAGCAGGCAATACATCTGATGGTAAGTGATAATGCCGCACATGGACCTTTGCAATACCAGGGGCACAGCCAGACCGTTGCCTACCGTCTGGGGTAGTACCACACTGAGTAGAAAATCAACGTCTGAGTAGTAGCAATTTGTTACTGCGTTTCGTTCGAAGAGCGTGAGAGGCGGATGCCCAACTTTCTGAAGGTGTTTGCGTATGGTGGGTTTTAGTGATGCCTTTAGTTTCACCGAACCTAATTGCACACATTCACACTCTCTTCACTTTCTTTACGATAGGTAGTGGCCTTGCAAAGGTCGATGAGCGTAGGAACACTTACCATCAGGTGTATTGTTTGTTCGTTTGCCACCGTTTGCAATAAAAAAAAATATTTTTTTTTTTGAATAAAACTACTTTACGGATTTTATCGCGTTTGTGTTTGATTTTTGATTACCTGACGTTTCGAACACTTTGCAGCATTCATGGTCACGGGCGGACTAAGGTGTCTCACGTCCAACAAGTAATCGTTATTACAGACATTTATAATTATCTACCCGATACAGAAAATTTGTTATATCAGCGCATTTTAAAACTTCAATATTTCTTTAGATATTGCGGTGCACGATTGCAGTCCATGAGGCCCCACGATGATGCCTGTAACGGGTAAATTTTTTTAGGGATTTTGATTTTTGATGTTTACGCGAATATATATGTACATATGTATGTACATATATATATATACATATGTATGTACATATATATATATATATTTGTCTATATGAATAAACAGAGTTGAAGTTTCGGTTTGTAATGTCAAAACAGTAGGTTTTTCCATTCTTAAATGATTAATTGTACCTATACTTGAAACCTATGCTTAAAAACCAGTTTAAACGTTTTTTGTATGTCTCTTTGTCTGTTTCAGAGAATTTTCAAAACGGCTGGAACGATTTTGACAATATTTTACTGCCAGTTTATCTATATAAGGAGTAACGGTTATTTTTACTTTCAGAAAATCCCTATAAATTTTAAATAAAACTACTTTACGGATTTTATCGCGTTTGTATTTGATTTATGTTTGCCCGACGTTTCGAACACTTTACAGTGTTCATGGTCACGGGCGGAGTCGAATCTGGATTGTTATGTTTTTGAGTGACTATAACTGTCAACCGCAGATAGTTATGGTAACTTGAGATTGAAAATTTGAGAGCTTGCTTTTGCTGAACCAATTCTGATAAAATTTGCCACGGGAGTAGCGGACAATCTGGATTATTGTAAATAAAACTACTTTAAGGATTTTATCGCGTTTGTATTTGATTTATGTTTGCCCGACGTTTCGAACACTTTACAGTGTTCATGGTCACGGCCGGACTCGAACCTGGATTATTATTTTTTTGGGTGACTATAGGTGTTACCCGCAGATAGGTATGGTAACTTGATCCGGACTGATAGGTGAAAGCTTTCAACCTGAATCCTAAATATTATATTTCTTGGTTATCTTTTAAGACACCCACGGGTATGACAGGATATGGTGAATTATATTCTTTCTCCGTCACCACACGGCAAAATGCATCAAAGACTTGTTTTTTTTTTTTTTGTTTTGTTTCGATAAATCTTGAATAAAATTCTTTCTATCATGTCTTTATAGCATATTATCATTATCACCGCACCATGAAATTTTCATAAAAAAAAATATAAACATATTTAAATCACGAATACTTTTACTGAAATCATATTACACGCTTCGTGAAATATTTTAATATACATTACATTACAGTCAGCAAAACTGGTCGATATCAAGACGCTGAATTTCAGGAATTTCCACTAATAATTTACTGTTTCAAGGCTTTTGCTCGTAACATTCAAATATATATAGATTCAAGGAATGTAACCTTATCTAATACGTGTATGTTTCGAATACATATTCACAAGTATTTGGAATGAAATACGCTGAGAAATTCATCCATCCGTCAGCATATTGATGTCCACCTACAATATAGGCCTCCCTAGGCGAAATAATGGCATTATTATAATCATCTCGGCGCATACATCTCACTGTTGGACTTTAACTTCCTTCGCAATACGAGAGAATTTGACCTATTTTTTTTTTTGGGCGTAGGTTGCGGTCGTCGCGCTCCTCGCACCACTCCGTCCGGGGCGATAGAGGGGCGTAAGCACGCACACCCACAACCCGTTGACGTTAGTGGTCGGCCCGACGGAATACCCCCTATTTGGGGTACCTTCCCATCGACCGTCCCCCCCCCCCTCGGGGAGGACGACGGTTTTTCCTCACGCGGTAGAATTTGACCTACTACAGCACGCTGATCATCTGACACACACATTACAACAAATCTGTATTGATATATAGTTTTATTTTGAGTTTGCCTTCCTTGCATATTCCATGTGATGACGAAGTAATTCACCACCCTCTCTCTTGCCCTTGGATGTCGTAAAACACTACTAAGGGTTATAACTTGCATATAACATCTTTCCAAGAGAAGGAAATCTCTGAGGTGTATATGAGCCGAGATTATCTTTATATATATAAATTTCTTGCATACGTGTGTATGTCAGTGAACTCCACCTAAACGGCTGGACCGATGTTGATGAAATTTTTTTTGTGTGTTCAGAGGGAATCGAGAATGGTTTAGATTCACAATTAGACCCGGTAGGCGACGCTGCAATCGATTTCAAGGAGCATTCTTTTTCTTTTATTTGAACAGAACAACGTCTGTTGGGTCAGCTACCTTGCATTTATCGTACGTATAGTGTAACATTAACAAATGTATTAACTGCCTGTATTTTAAAGTATTACGTCATGACCTGCTTTCGTTTAAGTATGCATATACATTTCATTTCAAAATAAAGTAATATTAATATCTTGTTAAATATCATTATTGAGCGCATATACATATTAAATTTCTTAAAATTGTTATTTAACCTTTATATTTATCTTATTAATCTTTATAACGTTAGCATATTAATAGTACCTTATAATCTGTCACTGTAAGATAATTCTAGGATTATGTTTATGTATTTCGGGAAGGAACTGTCTCTTGAGACAGGTATTACCTAATTCAAGAGGCAGAGACAACCATGTAAGTGTCAAATGTATATGGTCTTTAATAAAGATTATTATTATTATTACATTTATTCAACTTAAAAACTACCTAATACATTTTTAAATATGATATAAAAAATAAAATATTTAAAAATATAAAAAGCGTATTGACCCACCGGCAGCGAATACAAGGACCAAGCCGCCGGCGGTTAGGGCTACAAAGAAAGGAACTTCCTCACTATGCGCGCCGTGTCCAATAATACCGCCTTCTGCATCAGACCCGCAATCCAACTACCTAATGCGAGCCTCTTTGGGTGTTGATCGAGGCTCTTGGCTATTATCCCATTGGTCGAAATGATGGTACAACGAATGCCGTGTCCACATCCCACATGTCGACTATCTCGTGAGCTAAGTCTTGATATTTTATTTGTTTATCTTTCTCAGCCTTCACGAGATTCGCGTTATTATTATTATTTTCATGTATCTCAGTGTCACGAGTATCTTACAAAGGAAGATACCCGGTCCTTTGGTAGGCTTACATGGGGATATGGATCCAACACGCAGAGGCCTTTGGAGAAATTTAATGTTAAAATGGGATGGGACATCTACCGATGATACTCCACGTTTGAACATAACACTCGTGGACTGCCAACGATAGGTGTAAAACTATTGTACAATGATGATATCTAAAACCTGGTTATGGGGTTGTGAGGTTTGATGGACTATTTTACTTAAAACTATTGATTTTGATCTGTCGTCTGCCTTCAATCCCTTGCACCGTATTGAACGGTGGCAGACGGTGACTCGCCAACTCACTGAATGGGCCCCCCTAAACGGTCGCCACAGACACGCAGGCCATACGGGCAACAGGGGGGCAACATTGGTGCAAGTGGCTTGGGGTGTCGAGCGGTGCGGCGCCGGTTTCACCATCGCAGTGGTTTCCCCGTAGTTATGCCCTTGAAAATGACACTTCCACCCCCGAGCATAAAGCTCTGGCGACCCCTCTCTGACCAGCCATTTAAGGCAAGCCAGAGTTGAGAATCCTGCGGGCACTTTTCGGTTTCCACTCCAGCCAGCCAATAAAGGCGAGCTGGATACGAGGCCCTGGCCGACTCTCTGGGGCACTCAGGACCGCAGTGTCGCCACTCACATTCAGCACGCCACAAGCTGCCCTGCGGTTTATTATTATTATTATTATTATTATATTAATTATATTATTAAAATGAAAAACATACATTCGACTTAATAACAAATGTCATATTCATGGTTTATTGTTATACAAATAAGGTTATTACAAAAAGTATTTTTAAACGCACTTTTTATTTCGATTCTGTTCGAATTATTATTAAACCGTTTTTTATACAGTTTTTTTTTATTTTATTTATAAGTCATATCAATTATTAATATGACTTGTTGGACGTCAAACATTTTAGTGCACCCGTGACCATTAACACTTCAATGTTTTCGAAATGCCGGGCAATCAAAAATTAAATACAGACGCGATAAAATCTGTAAAGTAGTTTTATTTACAATGTGTAATACTCGCGTAAACATATGAATTCATTAAAATTAAGATGTTAATAATAACAAGGGCACAACATTACCATAACAATCATATCAAAGAAGGAAAACTCGAAATACAACGCTATACCAACCCGTCTCGTTCTCAGTAAGCGATCGCGTTCCGATCTGGTAATAATTTATCGCATAATTAAATTTATTTGTGTTAAAATTGCCAATATTTAAAGGCTTTCGCGACGTTTATTCATAATAAATGGTTTGAATTGAATTCGATGGAAAGTGGTACTATCGCTCATTGACCTTTTCAATCCCAAAGATACAGCTATGACTCTGCCTACCGTATAATTTAAAACCTTCTTTAAATTTCTTCCGTCTTCTTCTATTTTTCTTGTATTGGTAATCAGTAACATCAAATTACAATTTCCTTAACAAATCATCAGTTTTTAGTAGTTTCTTCATATCAATTAGTCAGTGCCCTGTAGTAAGTCGGATTGTCGCCTTCAAAAATGCTATGGCCACAGTGTTAATAGTACCTTTTGGAAATTATGATGGGAAATGGTAACATTAGTAAAGCACTTTTATATCATACCAGCAACCCGCCCTCGCTACGCTTCGGTTTTAGTCTTACCCGTGTAGTTCCCGTTCCCGTGGTAATACCGCGATAAAATATAGCCTATGTTACTCCCTGATATAGAATTTTTGAAATCGGTTCGGTGGTTTAAGCGTGAAAGCGTAACAAACAAATAAACAAACTTACGCATTTATAATATTAGTAAGGATTATCATTTGCACAACGAATAAAAAAATGACATAGCTTAAACAAGTCACTAGTAACGATTCCATGATCTCGGTGGTTTATTTGTAAACCCTATTGGGGCACCTAGGCATTCCTAATTTTACATTTTACCTTAAATTACTCAAATAAAATAATACAGGATCAGAACGTGACCACGATTAAGATAGACCCGGTAGAAACTTAACTAGTTTCTTATTATTTTTTTAATTCTATAAAATGGTATAAAATGTCAATATTAACGAGGATTCGCTACACCGCAGCAGTTACGTAGGTATTAGGGCTTTATGCTTTTTGAGAAGGCGTCTGTCTTTAAATTGTATTTTTACTCCGTCACCACACGAAACAACCTAAATTAGGCTTAAACATATTTTTTTATAAATAAACATGATGTTGATTATTATTTCTCAAGCGTGATAAACAAACTCCAAACTCATGTCATTTCCTTCGGCGCTACATATCAACTCGTCAAGGCGCCTACGCGACGGTAACGGGAAACGGAAGCTGGCTTATCTCACGTCTCGCTCTGATAATGGTGTAAAACATAAAAACAAGCGAGACAATAGTTTCTTTCACCTTCGTCTTTTAATCAATAAGTTTTTCATAACAATCATGTCAAACAAATAGGTTCAGAGAATACCAGAAAAATGGGCAGCAACACTGTCTTTCAGTTTCCGTGGGGTGACGGAGTAAGAATGCAATTCACCGCTCCCTATCTTGCCCGTGGATGTCGTAAAAAACGACTAAGCGATATAATGAATATAAAATCTATGCAATAGAAGGAAAACTCGAAATAAAACCCTATATCAACCTGTCTGACCAGCATGGTATAGTAAGGTCAATTCGTCTCCTAATGTGGAGGAAGCTCAAGGCCAGCAGTTTTACGTATATGAGCCGAAACGAATAAAATGAAGTAATTCTCTTGAGAAATTTAAAACTTCAATTGTAATCACGAATCCGCCTGCCAGGGGTAATTATAGCAATAATCCCCCTGGATGAAGTCTATGCAGTGGACATCGATAACACGATGAACAGATGAATATATACCCATTTGGATGTCTATTGAATGTTTATTGGCTGCTACGGCAAGAACAGCCTCCAAAATATTTAAGAAATTGAACAATTGAGGGCGAATTATAATTACATAGCTCAAATAATTCCTTCGTTCCTCCAAAAATCTTATTCTTCACTGTCCTTCTCATTCCTCTAATCTAGTACACTCTTCGTTTTATATCCAGGCTATTCTTCTCTGGAATGCGTTACCATTAAAGATCAGACTGGCCGCTAGCCGTGATGGTTTTAAAGCTATGATAAAACGTCTATACCTAGACGGAGTCAACTCATCAATGATGGCTCTCCTCTACCTTTAATAAAATTTATATGTATGTATATATGTTTTTCTATGTGTATATATATATATATATATATATATATATATATATATATATGTGTGTGTATTTTTTGTGTGTATAGTGTATAAGAATATAATTGCTATGCTTGGATAACCAAATTTTAGAAATTACCCCTTACAATGTATTGCACCTGCCTAAATTATTTCTGCTCCACCCGTGGTTGACTGGCAGAAAATGCCTAAGGCATTAAGTCCGCCATGTACCTTATTTTTGTGTGCTAAAGTTTAAATAAGTAAATAAATAATAAATAAATAATCAAATTCAAGTTTAAATTAAAAATTATTTATATGCCTTTGGTATTACACAGGCCATACTCTCACACTACTGGACCGATATTAACCAAACATAGCTAAGAACCACTGCAAGGAAACTAGCATTCAAATGAAAAGAAACCGCATCGAAATCCGTCCATCTGTTTGAGAGCTACGATGACACAGACACACATACAGAGACAGACAGACATCGACGTCAAACAAGCATCTTTTTGCATCAGAGTTAGGTCAGGTTAGGTTAATAAAACGAAGCGGCGCAGGCGCGATTACCTGCGCCTGATGCCGCCCTAGCCGTGGCCGCGGGTGACTGGACCGGGGAATTAGTCCATCACCCGCCGAGAGATAGACCGATGTCCTCCCCGAGGGGGGGACATCTAGAGGTATTCCGTCGGACCGACTACTGACGTCAAGTCACTCTGTTCCGGTGGTCGGCCCAACGACGGAGGCGACGTGTCACGGGTGAGTTACGGGTGTGCGTGCTTACGCCCCTCTGTCGCCCCGGACGGAGTGGTGAGAGGAGCGCGCTGACCGTAAAGAAAAGGGCTTAATAAAACGAACAAAGAAATTAATAGTATAGGAACAGGTTAGATTTTTTTTTTTTTTTTTTTTTTTTCACTGACGACAAGTTAACGCTGCTCCAGTGGTCGGCCCAACGACGAAGGCGACGTGGTTTTCGGGTGGGTCGCGGGAGTTGCGTGCTCAAGCCCCTCTGTCGCCCCGGACGGAGTGGTGCGGAGGCGCGCCGACCGCGGCCCACCCACAAAAAAAAAAAAAAAAAAAAAGGTTAGATTTTTTGTTTTTCCTATAACTTGGACTATACTCATATCAGAAGTCATTTACAATACAACAATATTAATGATTTTATTATGTAATTATCTTTTCCATGATTCATGAATTAACTATGTAGGTAGTGTACTTGTTCACATGTTGATGATCGGTGCTGACTGTCATGGATTCGATTCTCAGAAAGGATAAATTTTATGTTATCTACAAATGATTTTTGTCCATAAATATTATGCTTCTGAAATAACCGATACAAGAACATTTTCGTAAAGTTACGTTAAAAAACGTGTGTGTACTAATTTATGTATGTAAGAAGTTATACTATTTTGGCGTAACAAGATAAAGATCTTACTAAAAAAATTATCCTTCGCGTTATCCTACGTTTGTACTTCGACACTAATAATAGAAAAAGGGAGCCGTCGCTCAAGACGCCCGGCAGATGCGAAACATCGAAATTATTTTGTACAAGTATTTCTTTTTTATTTATTTAAGACAACACCCTGCACTAAAGAAATAATCCTTGTATTGCGGGGGACTTTACAAACATATAATTAACAAACACACATTACATCCAGACTCGGAACAACAATTTGTGGATCGCACAAAGTGTTGTCCCGCGTGGGATTCGAACCCCTGACCCCGAGTATATATGCATAAAAGGATAGATTACGACAGAAACTAATATGGTATAAAGTATTAATAAAATATTATGATTTTTCTTCCAGAAAATGATGATTTTTATTCAAAAAATATTTATTTTCATTAGTATACAGTATGGATATGTGTTTAGGTTAATAATTTACTTTGAGCTCACTAGATGGCGTTGTACAAAAATCTAAAATAAATTGGTTTCGTTACATAAATGTACATATCCAAGCGTGGCGTTAACGCCACGCCAACGATCAGGTTCACCCTTGCCTATAGATGTTTCACATCAAAAAAAGGTATTTAATACATTAAAAGTTTTATTATAACGCATTATCTAGTTGACATTTGTGACGGTGTGCGCGCGCAAGGTAGACGGTGTTGACCAGCTAACTTCAGGGTGTCGATTTGTTCGTGCAAGTGTCCGCGATCATCGTAAAAATTTACTCTAACTTCAAAAATGTATACTAAAACTGTTTATATATTATCATTATCTTCTTCTTATCCTTTGAGAAATTTTCCGTGTGGTGACGGAGTAAGAATACAATTCACCACTCCCTATCTTGCCCATGGATATCGTAAAAGACGACTATGGGGCATTAATATGCACATATGTGCAAGAGAAGGAAAACTCGAAATGAAACCCTATACTAACATGTCTGACCAGCATGATATAGTAGGTCGAATTCCCTCCCGTTGTGGAGCAGGACCGACCCCAACAGTGGGACGTATGTGGGCTGCGATGATGATGATAATGATATGTACAATTCTTCTATCTTAGATATTGCAAAAGTTACGGCAATGGGTATATAATCACCCAGTGGCCTGAACCCTCTTTGTGAAAGTAATTGACCATGCGAAGTTGGTCCAGGTCTAAGTCAATAGCAAAGCTGACCCCCATAGGCAACATTCGATTTTCAATGTCAAGAGTGGCGATAGCTCAGCTGGGAAGTTGTCCAGGTTTTTTTGTTTTATTTTGGCATTCAAACAGCGTGGGATCGAAACTCGGTGTTATTATTATTGTCTTTTTGTAACTTTTCACACACAAATCTGTTAATATCATCTTCATAATCCTCACATGCTGAGTTCGAGCCTCTTCCTCAATAGGAGGGAATTTAATCTACTTCACCATGCGTATTATATCCCTTAGGCGTCTTGTATGATATACTGCCCGTGGAGCAAAATAGGGAGTGACGAATTTTACTACAAAAAAAATTCCATGTTAATATATAATATTAATAATAACTTATACCAGTACATTTATTTTCCGTCAATAAAATTATGCAATAAACTTATCTGTATTCCAACGTGCATACAAAATTTCAACACGATCGGTTCAATATTTATGGTAAGCAAACTGCAACAAACAAACAAACTCCTAATTACATTAAGTCAAGATTATATGAGCTTTAAAAGCCATAAGCTGGTTTAAAGTATTATAAATAATGTTAAATAAATAACAACATACTGCTCTGATGATAATCAAACTTAAATATGTCGCTGCATTAAGAACGTAAAACAAATTTAGACTCCATATTTTGTCAAAATCATATGCGAATATAAAGAAAATTTATCTTTGATATGAGTTCTTGCTGTTTTCAATTCACTAATGAATTTCTGTATTCAAACGTAATTTGTAATTGACACTTAAAGTTGTACAAAAGAATAATGAAGCGAATTACATTTAAAAAAATCGTGTGCGTCTCGGAACGCCTGACAGAAGTAATAATTTAAACTAATTTGAACTATTTAATATTGATTTTTTTTTTATCGCAAACTATGGCAAATGAGCAAACAGTATACCTGATGGTAAGTGTTGCTGCCGCTAATGGCCCTTTGCTAGGCCGCTGCCTACCTTGAAGATAATGAAGGGAGAGTTAATGCGTGCAATGAGGTTCGGAGATACTATAGGCATCACTAGAATCCACCAAACGCAAACACCCTCAGAAAGTTGGGCTTCCTGCTCTCTCGTTCGCCGAACTAAGCGCAATAACAAATTGCTTTTCTGTAAGAGTGTGGTACTACCCCGGATGGATCGGGCCGCGGCTGTAGATAGACAACTGTCAACAGTGTGGTCTTTTTTTTTTATTGCCTACGGTGGCAAACGAGTAAGCAGCACACCTGATGGTAAGTGAAACTGCTGTACATGGACCTTTGCAATATCAGGGGTACAGCCAGGCCGCTGCCTACTGTGAAGGAAATACTCTTCTTAAACCTCGTTTAAAGAAGGACATGTCATAGCGCTCGGGAAACACAGCAGCGGGTAGTTCATTCCAGAGCTTGCACGTACGTGGGAGAAATGATCGCTGGAAACGTACAGTTGAAGACCATAACGTTTCCAGGTGAAATGGATGATTCCTGCTATGATGTCGAGTGGTACGTTGGTAGAATGGTGACGGTGGTACCAAGTCAAACAGTTCCTCGGAGCACTCCCCGTGAAAGAGTCGGTAGAATACACAGAGTGACCCAAAGTCTCTCCGTTGCTCCAGCGACCCCAATCTATCGGTAAGATTGGGATCCCCGACGATTCAAATAGCCCGTCTTTGCAGGGAGTCAAGTGGGTCTAGCAGCTGATATTTGGGCGCACCTGCCCAGAGATGTGAGCAGTACTCCACATGAGGACGAACTAAAGCAGCTAAAGCGGTCTACCATAAAGCCTTTTTAATTTCATTTCGATTTTTCCTTCTGTTTTATAGATGTTATATACTTATTAATCCTTAATAATATTTTATGACACCCACGCTCAAGACGTGGGCGGTGAATCTATTTTTACTCTGTCATCTCACAAAAAGTATATCTATTATAAATACGATTTTCCTTATTGTGACGGAGTGAGAATACAAATCACGACCCTTAATCTGGTTCGTGTGTATATTTTTTAAAGACAACACCTGCACTAAAGAAATAATCCTTGTATTGCGGGGGACTTTACAAACATAATTAACGGAAAAAGATTACACCCAGACTAACGAGGTGTCCTGCTTGAACGACGAATACGACGCGACACGACACGACATGACCTAGTGCGGTGCGATGCTACAAGCGACAAGTGTCCTATGTGATTTTGGTCATTACTTCTCCAATCATGGACAAATACACTACAATTTTGTTAGAAAGTTCGTATTTAGCGTACAGACTTAAAAAAAAATACCGTAAAAAAACCAGAAAGAAAATAAATATAATCGCTTCTGAATCAACTATTCTGTAGTTCGTGATGTCGCGTCAGTTCGCTCTCAAAACAGGCATGATGATAGGCTTGATGTCGCGTCACGTCGTAAACTCTCATATAGGCTGCAAGCAGGCATGTCATTGAGTTGTTCGCGTTCGTCGTGTTCGCAGCGTCGCGTCGTGTCGTATTCGTCGCTCACGCAATACACCGCCTAAGAACAACAGTTTGTGGACCGCACAAAGTGTTGACCAGCGTGGAATTCGAACCTACGATACTGGCACGGTAGATTGGTGTATTAACCACTGCGCCATCTGTGCAGTATGCAGGTATCGCAAAAAAATTACTGAGGAATTTCATATACAAATGACATATCTACATGAAAAGGAAAACCAAATTAAACCTTACACCAAGCCATCTGATCAGAGTATAGTAGGCTAATTTTGTTCGTATGGTGGAGGCAGCTCAAGCCCAGCAGTGGGACATATATAAGCTGGGATGATGATAATGACGAAATGATTATTTAAAAAGACAAAATCTCGTAAAATATCCTAATCTAATTTGTATTAGAAAACGAACGAATCTTCCTCAAATAAATTCGTGTAAGCCCCAAGAAATATTTCAAGATCCTGATCCGGAATTAATTTATTAAGGAAAATAATTCGCTAGGTTTTGGAGACTAAAGCTTAAAATCCAATAAAATGTAGTTTAAAGTTAGCAATGTCTTTATTGTATAAAGTTTTTTCGTTTGTCAATAAATGGCAATTGGTTAATTTAGTTGCTGAGGCGTATAATGGCCTCAGAAATAACGTAAATAATTGGAATCTGTTTGATATTTTCCTTTCAAATTCCGCCCAGTTTCCTCTTTTCAGCTGAATCGCCAATAAAAATAATTTCTTTTGGTTATCATCGTAATAAATTTTTCTTGGGAAAGAGGAAATAATTTTTTAAATGTTATATAAAAATGGCTGTAACTTATTGAACGCAATTGTTTAGGGGTCGTAAATATTGTATGTTAAATAATTTTCTGGTACAACAAGCCATTTTTTTTTCTATAATTAGCGTTTAATAATATGATGTGAATACACAAATTGCGTAATATATATGTTTATATAATATATGTTTATTTATTTTTTATTTATTTATTTATTTAAGACAACACCCTGCACTAACCAAATAATCCTTGTATTGCGGGGGACTTTACAAACATACAATTAACGGACACAAATTACATCCAGACTCAGAACAATAATTTGTGGATCGCACAAAGTGTTGTCCCGCGTGGGATTCGAACCCCCGACTGGCGCTGTAGGTCGCTATCTTAACCACTACGCCATCTGTGCAGTGCAGTAATTTAAGCAAAATTGAAAATTTTGAAGAAACCCCGACACAAACTTAATAAAAAAAAAATTATCACGTTCTCTTCAACAGGAGTTATTAATTAATTGTCATTTAACGACTGTACTGGTGACGCGTGAAGCATCTAATCGAGTAATCATACGCCATTACATCACTTTGGTAAAAAGCTGATACTCTTACACTGCTGCACCGTTATTAATCAAACATAGCTAAGAACTACTGCAAGAAAACTGGCTTCCAAAGGAAAAAAAAACCGCATCAGAATCGGTTCATCCGTTTGAGAGCTGCGATGCCACAGATGGACACACACACACAAACAGACAGACATCAACGTCAAACTTTTGACTTGCAAGAAAATTACTTCGTAGAAATTCGTCCATCCGTTTGAGAGCTACGATGTCACACATACACACACACACACGCATGCACGCACGCACGCACGCACGCACGCACGCACGCACGCACGCACGCACGCACGCACGCGCACGCGCCCACGCACACGTATACGCCCACGCACACTGGGCTCGAGCCTCCTCCAGAATAGGAATATATCAACCTGTATACCAAAGGAAGTAAATAAAACCGTATATAGTATATCTAAATGTTGCTTTTCTGGTATAGATAGGCTGTAGTGGAGATTATATGCGTATTATATCTCTTTGTCGTGTTTTATGACATCCACGGGCAAAAAAGGGAGTAGCGAATTGGATTCCTTAGAATAATAACGTATAGAAGGATAGTGTCAATACTTTTCAAACTTCGAAACATGAATCTAAAAATACTAATGGCGCGTAGACGATTACACACGTACACACGCACACCACTATACAAATTATGAAATCAAATTTTGTTTTTATTAACATAAATCGTCGAAATGCTATTAAAAGTAATGTTAAAAACCTTTTCAAGTTTTTCAAATGTGTTATGACACCATTTGAATGCACAAACCGTCATAATTACCTATTTATTTTTTAAGAGTTGCGTACGTACGTGCAGTATAATGACTTGTACATTACGGAACGGTTCCGGCGTAAGCTCCATTAGGCTCCAATTGAAATGCTTCACTTTTTGTGCGCGAACTTACCTTCTATACGTTATTATTCTAAGATATTATCCCTTGTATCCTGTATATTATCTCTTAGTTATCTTTAATGATACCTAAAGGTGAAATAAGGATATCTGTAGAAACTAGACAACGATACAAAAAAAATAATTCAAATAATAACAATAAAAATCGTTAAAAATAGTTTTATTTTCAAACGGCATTCAACGTAGACATTTCTGTCAACGGATAACGAGTTGATACCAATAAAGATGAGGTGATTTCCCACGGGTGAAGTGTCGATTGTGTTTTTAGAAGGTCAAACGTTCTGTAATAAAAATCTAATTTCACCTCATGGATTTTGTTCTAGACGATTATTTCAGGTACTAGTTTATATTTGATGACTGAATCCCAATAAGTCACCTTTTCGTGTGGTGACGGATTAAGAACACATTTCATCATCCTATTTCTTGGCAATGAATGTCGTAAAAGTCACTTAAGAATTATAATACTACACAGATGGCACAGTGGTTAAGACACGGACCCACCATGTCAGTGTCTCGGGCCGACCACTGATGACAAGTCATTCTGCTCCGGTGGTTGGCCCAACGACGAAGGCGACGTGAGTACGGGTGAGTTATGGGCCTGCGCGTCGTCCTTTCGTCGCCCGGATGGAATGGACCGCGTGTGTGCTTCCCATAACCCACCCATTAAAAAAACCATGGCAGTGTCACGGGTCCGACAACACTTTGTGCGATCCACAACTTGCTGTTCTGAGTCTGGATGTAATTTGTATCTGTTACTATATGTCTGTAAAGTCTCCTGCAATACAAGGATTATTTTCTTATAATAATAATAGTTTATTTCAGACATAATAACATCCATAGTAGTTTAGATACATTCATTTGTCAGTTTGTTAGTATATGAAATAATAACCATTTAAATTGTTAGTAGGTATTGTTAGTAATCTACTCTAGCTGAAACTGCACTTATGGGCGGGTGGGGATAGCCACAGGCTCAGTTTCAGTTAAACCTATGGCCAACCTCATCCACCAATTTTGAAATGGGCAGTCAAAGCGTGCTGCAAGAGAATCAGAATGCTGCTGCCGCTACTCCGTAGTCGATGTAACAGTGAGGATGCTTTTTTGCGCATGATTGCCTGAAAGCCATCCGTATGCGCTTTTGCAAACATCCCCGATGCGCTACACTGCCAGGGAAGGCCCAATAATATTCTAAAACCGTTATTATATTGGGTACGCAAGCCCCTGTAAGCTCGCTATGTGTAATTTACCCACAGGCCACTCGAATAGAAAGACTGGCAGTAGGCTTTAAAAAGTGTAATTTTCACGTCTCTACTGCATCATACGAACCTGTGGGCTAGCATATTAGTTTTTTAGCGCAAAGTGTTATCTTTAAAATATATGCTAATAACATCTACACATGAGGATTCGATGGCAAGCATATCCCTAAAATATCGATTTTTTTATTATTATTATTTTATATTTTCCAAAAAAATATCGATTTTTTTATTGAAACATTGATGTATCGTTTGCATCCCTATTTCCCAGTAGTCCTGTTTTATAATGACCTACGCAAAAGGGTGGTACAACTGTATCCTTACTTCTTTAGCACACGAAAAATCAATAATGCTTACCTGTCGAAAAATGAAACGCTGTGATCAATTCACAAGTAGTATGAAGGAATAAATTTGCATATAAATCGAAAGGTCTTGATGTGTCAAAACTTTTATTAGAGACCCGATAAAAAAAAAGTTATTCAAACTTGAAGCAAAACGAAATGACTTGAAAATCCTTTGAACGGGGCGCCTAGAAAGTTTTCGATGCTCCGATAGCGGTTGATTAGAATCTATATGAATTTCTACTTAGATTGTGGTTTAATTTTCAGGATGATTTGACCACTTGATTTTGCAGATTTTATCACGTTTCGAAGACTGTCGTCCTGTTGGTCCTCCCGTGACCATGAATGCTGAAAAGTGTTCAAAACTTCGGTAAAGTAAAAATCACATATAAACGTAATAAAATCCATAATAACAGTTTTATTTTACATTGTAAATATTTTACGGATTTCATCGAGTTTGTACTTGATTTTTGTTCATGGTCACGGGCAAACTGTTTTATTTAGTTTTATTTCACCAGTGCAATACTGGTGTAAACATCAAAAATCATTATATTGATATTTCTGTATGTGGGATTAAACAACTCCTAAAGGGCTGTAAATTCATGATCTTTTTGTATCCGTTCAAGTAGATTTAAGAATGTTTTAGAACAACCATTCGATCCGTTAAGTGGCACTACGATCAATTTAAGGGAATTAAGTTTTTCTTTTCAAAGTGCAAATTTTTGTGGGTCCTTAAATTTGGTCCACAACCTTTTGCTGTGATGAATATTTCGTGAAAACAGAGTGCAGTCCTGTGCCGCCTGCATCCAACGACGCCCATCAACTCTCACCAGGTATTCCTAGAAATCGATGTACCTGCTAGTTTAGGCGTGACAGCATGACAAATCCACTTTCGCCTTTATAATATTAGTTAGGATATAAATGTAATTTAGAATGTACTTTGATAAAATTATTATGCGAAAGGATCAATAAATTTTTTTACGAAATTTTTAATTTTAAAGCATTTTCTTATTTTTCATTAATGTCCTCTACATTAAATTAACCATCAGAATGGCTTATCATACTAACAAATTGATAAATTGTTATGTCCAATATTTTATAATGACAAAAAAAACTTTTAAAAATAACATAGACTGGCAAACCCGTGCAAATGGCATAATTTTAAAATATTGTTATTATTATTCTTTTATTTACAACTTTCTGATTTTACAATGTTACTATGTAAGTTTCGTAAAAATTATAACGTTTATTGTTTTTTTTTTTAATATTATATTTGACTTCTATTGCTAAACAAGCGTGGTACAGTAGCTCAAATTTCCTTTCATAAGAGGCCCGAGCTCAGCAGTGGGACATTTATGGGCTGAGATGATGACTAATACATCTGACTAGCGTGGTATAGTAGGTAAATTCCTCTCTTATTATCAAGGAAACTCGAGCCCTATCTTGGAACGGATATGAGCCGAGATGATGATGAGTCTATAGGAGATATTTAATCATCACAGCTCATATGTATATGTCCCACTTCTGAGCTAGAGCCTCCTCCACAATACAAGTAAAATTGACCTATTATAGCACACTGGTCAGACGGATTGCTATAGGGTTTTATTTTGAGTTTTCCTACTCTTGCATAGCTGTTACAGGCATATATTATCCCGAAGTCATCTCTTAAGACACTGCCAAGATGGAGTTGGTGAATTGTATTCTTACTCCGTCATCATACGGAACCAGGAAGTAACATACCTTTACAATATATTAAATAGAACTACATTAAAGGTTGCCAGGTCGCTAGACCTAATAGCCGGACAGACCAGCTACTTTGGCTGGGCAGTTGCTCAAAAACAATTGTTAACAAAACAGTTTACATAAAATAGATGTAAAATCAATCTTTCGTGATAAAACTTATTAAAATGTAATGAAATATAACAAACAATACAAAAAGCCTTACAAAAGTTGGACAAGCCGGACACAGCTTATTTAGGCCGGACACGCAATCAAAAAGCCTAACTATATCCGGCTTTAACCGGACGCCTAACAACGCTAACAATATTGATAACTATAGGTATATCAAATTTACACATATTTGTTTGATTATCTAATAGAATAGAACGGTTAACAGACATATCATAGCAATTTGCCAAGTCATTAGGCAAACATATGATTACTAGTACATGTACTAGTAGAATTAACTTCACGGCTTATCTGTTTACGTTATGCCAACAGATTGAGATCGGATCAAATTGATTCAGTAATATTGTTCATTCCGTGTCAAGTGTTTAGCAATATCATGAACTAGCAACCAGCCCTCGCTTCGCTTCGGTTTCAGTCGCCTTACCCTTATAATTCCCGTTCCCGTAGGAATACCGAGATAAAATATAGCTTAAGTTACTTCTTATACAGAGTATGTCAGGTTATGGGGCAACTATTCGAGTATGTTGTACTTTAACGGTCAGAGATCGTAATTGGAATGTATATTACACAAAAAACAATATAACATAAAAGTTATAGTGATTTCAAAAATATGAGTCTTAATAGTCTATGCCTTAAATAATTTATGTATTTGTTTATTTATTATTATTACGTACGCATACACAGACAGAACACATGTAGGCATAAAAAGCTTCGACAGTATATATAGGTATAAATTGCGCAAACGTTTCAATGGTACGTAGGTACAAAGGTGATTTGTCAACGGTCATCAGCCATTCAGCTGATTTAAAGCGAAGTTTGTCTTGGTTATCCGTACGTAATCATTGATTTATTGAATTTCTAATGAACATTTAACAAAGTACGAATATGTTGCAGTTTAGGTATCACTGACTAGTGACTTTATACATTTCAATTAGATTTACACGAAAAATTTATGACAAAATTGAAAACTTTACATGTCTCTAATTCATTAACAAATCGATATCTTTCCTTCAAATTTTTTTTGTGGGTTCCTACCACCATTGCGTCACTCCCGTTTCAACAGTTGCCACATAACCTGATAAAGCCTGTATAGACAGCTATCTGGTAGTAAAACTTTATCAACATCGATTCAGCCGTTTTGAAAATTACCTCAAACAAATCGACAGACAAACCAAAAAATTTTTAAACCAGTTTTTAGGAATAGGTATTTTGCAAATAATCGTATCAGCATGAAATAAGCTCATTATTTTGACAATACAATACAACACAAAGTGCTGTGTGGTAGCGGCTTCGAATACTACCAACCCTTGCTTTGCTCGTGGGTGTCGTAAAAGACGACTAAGAGCCCTAGATTGACCCGGACCAACTCCATCTGGTACCATTTGGGTCAACGATTACATTCCCAAGGAGGGTTGACGTCAGGCAGGCGACCGGTCATAAAAGTCATTGCCGAAACTTTTTGCAATATGTCAAAACAGATGACATATTGCGTCGACCCCAAGTAATTGGGATAAGAGCAAGATGATGATGATGATTTTGACAATACAAACAGATACTTCAATTTTATTTATTTGTATAGATGTTATGCAATCTTAGCCCATATGTATTGTGTGTCCTACTGCTGAGCTCAAGTCTCTTTCATTATAGAAGGGATATTGACCTACTGCACTGCGCTGGTCAAACGGGTTAAGGTTTTATTTCGAAATTTTCTTCTGTTGAATAATAATATAGTAATAATTTCCGTGTGGTGACGGAGTAGGAATATAATTCACCACTCCCTATCTTGGTCGTGGATGTCGTAAAAGACGACTGTAGGATATAATCGAATATAAAAGTATAGTTGTCGTATCTCGAATATGAAAAAATTACTCTTAAAAATTTAAAGTAAATTTAAGCTTCTCAGACATCTACTTCATTATGCAATAGACGTAGCCACAACACGCAGTAGGAAATAAAGAAAATTTCTAAATGTTACCCTTGTCTAATTTACATCAACGCTTAATACCTCTTTGCAAGTTGTGAGATAAAGCTGAACTAACGGCTTATGTTCCTGGACTTGGTTTCTTAGATATAGGGTCCAATTGCTAGCGGATTTAGCGATTAATTGCTAAAAAAGTTAAATATTTTCTCTGTTTTAAGCACGCTTATATGTAAGGGAATCTTTGAACATGATTTTCATCCTATTGTAAAAGTTCAATTACTTTGAATCTGCACACTTATCAAGTACCAAAAATAATACAATTATTTAAATTAGTAATTTAGTTTATCCCCTTTGGCTAAGATTCGATATCGTGACTCGATCGACGTCACTATCCTTATTTTGTATATTGCACTGTTTAGTTCAGTTATCTACAAAACCTAGTTTTTTTTACTAGCCTTTTGTAGCAGACGATTTTTTTTTTGTTTTTTTTTGGGGGTGGGCTGTGGTCGGCGCACTCCTCGCACCACACCGTCCGGGGCGACAGAGAGGCGTAAGCACGCACACCCGCAACCTACCCGAACACCACGTCGCTTTCGTCGTTGGGCCGACCACCGCAGCAGGGTTACTTGTCATCAGTGATCGGTCCGACGAAATATCCCCTATTTGGGGTACCCTCTCGTCGTCCGATGTCCGTCGATCGGTATTTCTTCACGCGGTCGGCCACTTGACGGGTGACGTGGCAGACGATCTAACAAATCATTTGAGGATAAGTGGTAATTGCTAATCTTAGGAGCACAGCTAGGTATCTCGTTCACCGAACGAATCACAAAAGCAAACATCTAGTACAAAATCATTGATTTTCTGCGAGAGTATGGCATTGCGTTGGATAAATTGGTTTATTTATTGTATACCAAAAACTTAATGCATTTCTCTACCATAAAAAACTCACTCTTAAATTTTTTTAGCATACCATTATTGGCCGTGGATCGATTATATAAAAGGAGTAAAAGTAGTCTACTAACCCAAGCTGGGCAAATAGGTTAACATTAGCTTTAATTTATAAGTTTATCTTTAAATAAGCTTTATTTCTGCTCCTTTTGTCAACCCAAATATGTGCCACTGCGTGCGCACTGGCACTTTAACTTACTATTACACTCTAAGCAACCGTGTTAGCAAGAAAAAAGTTACTATATCAAGTCTTTTTCCCTTTCATTGAATTATCTGCTGAAGTTACTTAGTTATGTTTTTCAAACACCCCCGAGAAAGTAAGCGATGGTGTTAATTATATTCTTATCCCGCCGCAAAAGAAAATATTAATAAAATTATACGTCAAAAATACTTCATAGTTATCCGCTAGAACTAAGGCCACACCCAAAGCGGAGGATTAAGACAGGACCAAACTCAAAGGCGTTACGCAGTCACACGATAAGAGCGTTAGGTGGAAAAACCGGGAATTAAAACTTTGTTGGGGATCGCCGACGAGATCTCAAACTTGCTGGACTAGGCTTTCATAAAAATCTAAGAAATGTGGGACAAAATTAACAGAAAACTTCTATACGTTAAGATAAATTGGATTTTAATACCATTGGTTTCAAGTGAGACATTCAGGCCTATAAGCCTATTTTTGGGTAAGTAATAACTGCCTCAGTAATACCAGGCGTACCTGTCTACCGTCAGATAGTGTTAGAACTTCAGTTTCTTTAAGATAACTAAATAATAATAATAATTTTTATGGTTTTCCAAAGTTGCTTGATGTTATGCTGACGTTTTAATAATTCATTTCGTTCATAGTTAATTTTAACTTTCTTTAACAAATTGTTGCAGACGTTTCTATAGTAGTGTATAAGTTAGTTTAATAATTTCATTATTTGGATATTTTTTAAATTTTAAATGCAGTTTTTCCCGATTACATCGCAAGAGACCGAGTGTTACTCAATGCTTGATTATTCTCTGCCGCCTAACACAATTAAAACAATCAGACATGAGGTTGGTAACGTTAGCTATAACGCAGCTTGCATTATCAGGGTTAGACATTGAAAAGACAGGAGATAAATTCAGTGTTTTGATTTTTTTGTCAAGTAAAGTGTAGTTAATCCTTTTTTTGGTTGAACTAGCCAAAACATGGCGCGATGCCTGCGTCAAATCAATACTTAAGATGACAGTATGGTCATTTAAAATGGTGAGTGCAATGAGATATTTGGCTGGAAAATTAGATTTAATAATGAAATGGTCAAGGCAGGTTTTTGAATGTGTAGAAATGTAGTAAATGACTCGGAATAACACACAGTACCTACACAATGAATTGACCTGCGTGATCGATCGAATCTGTTACACATGATATGGTAACTAGTGCTCTTAACCGCTACACCATTAGTGCAGATTTTAATAATCCATACTAATACTATAAATGCGAAAGTAAGGATATTTGTTTGTTTGTTTGTTTGTTTATTTGTTTGTAACGCTTTCACGCTCAAACCACCGAACCGATTTCAAAAATTCTTTCACCAATGGAAAGCTATAATATCAGGGAGTAACATAGGCTATATTTTGTCCCGGTTTTCCCACAGGAACGGGAACTACGTGAGTTTAAGCGATTGAAACCGAAGCGAAGCGAGGGCGGGTTGCTAGTACTGATATAAATTGACAATAAAGTGTAAAAAATCGCCATCACCTTTAGTTAGAGTATTTATGAATAAATATCCAATAGTATTATGTACATATTATTTTTAGTACATACTTGTTATTTCGTCATAGTTTATAACTTGAATAATAATTAACTGTATGTATATTTTGGTCTAAATTATGACCTTACGTGCTGAGAATTGTAGTTCGAATCCTACACAGGATAATTCCTTATGGTTATGATTACCCTGTTCTAATCCAAATTATTTGGCTGGACACTAGGTACACTCTCCGCGTGATGATGGAGTAAGAATACAGTTCACCCTCTCTCTTAACCCGTGGGTATCGTAAAAGACGACTAAGACGTATAATACGTATAATAACATCAAAGCAAGAGAAGGAAATCTCCAAATAAAACCCTATACCAACACGTTTGACCAGCGTGGTATCGAAGATCAAATTCTCTCTCATAAAAGGTCGCTCGGCGTGCTATGGAGCGGGCTATGTTCGGGATTTCTCTGCGAGATAGAATCCAGAATACGGAAATCCGCAGAAGAACGGGTGTAACCGACATAGGACGAAGAATTAGCAGGCTGAAGTGGCAATGGGCAGGCCACATCGCACGACGAACCGACAACCGCTGGGGAAGAAAGGTTCTCGAGTGGCGACCACGTATTGGACGACGCAGTGTAGGAACGCCTAAATAATAGGTGGACCGACAACCTGGTGAAAGTTGCTGGGCGTCGTTGGATGCAGGCGGCACAGGACTGCCCTCTGTGGTATGACATGAGGGAGGCCTACGTCTGGCAGTGGACGGCGATATGCTGATATGATGATTCATGTTATACCCTCAATTTCCATTTATACAAAGACATAAAATTGAAGTGTCTTTAGTGTCTGTAATGTCAAAATATTGGGCTTTTTTGTTGCTGATACGGTTATTTCCACGATACCTATGTCTAAAAACCGGTTTAAAAAGTTTTTGTCTGTCTGTCTGTTTGTTTTGGGTGATGTTTAAAATGGCTGGACCGATTTTGATAATATTTCACTCTCAGGTTGTTGTATATATACGGTGTAAATTAGGCTATATTTTATCGCGGTATTCCCACAGGAACGGTAACTCCGCGGGTAAGACGACTGAAACCGAAGCGAAGCGAGGGCTGGTTGCTAGTCATGCATATTACGAAAGATTTTGCCAGATCTTTAGTGTGGCCGCGTTTCGATTCAGTGATAGTATATTAGATTTATTAGGTTTAAATTAGAAAATTTTTATAATATAACCATAAATTTACTTTAATCATTATTGACCAAAAAACATTTTTTTTTTCATATAAATTCATTTTCTTTTAGTACTAGCAATAAATTTGTACACAAAAGTGGGTGAAAATTCAATAACTTATTATGTAGCGGGTAGATGTAAATCTCTGTAATAACAACGATTTGTTGGAAGACATCTTAGTTCTCAAGTGACCATAAACACTAGAAATTATTTGAAAAATTGCGAAATCAAAAATTAACTACAAACGCGATAAAAGCCGTAAAAATAGTTATATTTGAAATGTATGTATACCCGCGTAAACATCGGAAACCATTTAGCCTTAGAATAATAACGTATAGAAGGATAATGTTGTACTTAAGCGACCAAAAATATGAAGCCAAAAATACTTCATGCATGCGTGTAAGCGATTACACACGTACACACCACTATACAATAAAGTTGCCTTGGGTACGAAGTGACCTTGCACACTACGGAACGATTCGGCGTAAGGCGCTTGATTTTTTGTGCGCGGCGTTACCTTCTATGAGTTATTATTCTAAGCCATTTAGCCTTAAAATTAGATTGATTTCCTTTTTCCTTTTCTTGCATAGATGTTAACTGCATATTATGTCCCTTTTTTAAGGTGGGTTACGGTCAGCGCTCCCGCCCCGCCCGGCTCCGTCCGAGGTGACAGAGGGGCGGCGCGCGGCCCCATAACCCACCCGTGGCACGTCGCCTTCGTCGTTGGGCCGACCACTGGTGCAGGGTGACCTGCCGTCAGTGGTCGGCCCGACGGATATTATACCCCATAATGATCTTTTACGAAGCATGCCCGAACAAGTGAGGAGGTGGTAAATTGTATTCTTGTACCGTCACCACATTAAAAGTGTGAATTAAGTGTATAAAGTGTCAAAAAGTGAATTAAAGGATGTTAATTAATCATCACCCCCTTGTGGTGACGGAGTAAGAATACAATTCACCACTCCCTATCTTACTTTATTCCGGCACCCGCAGGGAGGCTGACCGCGCGACGGCGACCGACGTCCCGGGACAGGGACGTCGAGAGGTGAGGGTACCCGAAAGGGTATGCCGTCGAGCCGACCACTGAGGACAAGAAACTCGGCACTGGTGGTCGGCCCAACGATGAAGGCGGAGCGGGTACGGGTGGATTATGGGCCCGCGCGCTATACTTTCGTCACCCCGGACGGAATGGACCGCGTGTGCGCTTATCATAGCCCACCGATACAAAAATAACCATTCCCTATCTTGCATGTGATAAAATTAACGGACCCACGGACAGATTCAGAACAACAATTTTTGGATCCCACAAAGTGTTCTGCGGTGTGGGGTTCGAACCCGCGCCATTGGCACGATAGGTCGGTATCATAACCACTACGCCATCTGTACAGCGTGATGTTAATTAATTAATATAACCTAAATATATTACACTAATTTTAAATTACTATTGTTTGTTTTGTACTTACATATAATTCAATTACACAAACCGCGAAATGCTTCTTTCGTCTCGCTCTAATAATACTTTCTAATCCTACGTCTCATTCGCACGCAACCTTCGCGGAATCGTGAGTTGTTTAGCGTGTGGTTCAAGTTACAGGCATGTGTTGTATGAGCCACTTTTTTTTTTTCTTTTTATTTTGAGTGTGATTGATGACAAGTCACCCTGCACCGGTGTTCGGCCCATCGACGAAGGCGACGTGTCACGGGTGAGTTGCGGATATGCGCGCTTACGCCCCTCTGTCGCCCCGGATGGCGACGGGTGCGCTGCCTCCCAAAAAAAAAGAATGTGTTGTAGGTATGAGCAAAATAGTAAGAACATTTTACATATACATCATGTTATTTTATTTCAAACTAATAGTGTGTATTTGATTGCAGAGATGGCGTAGTGATTAGGACATCGACCAATTGTACTAGTGCCGTATGTTTGAATTTTGCGCAGGATTTTGCGCAGTTTTATTTTGTGCGATCCATAAATTATTGTTTCGACTCTGGATCTAATTTTATATCCGTTTATTGTATGATTATAAAGCCCCCAGCAACACAATAAGTATTTCTTTAGTGCCACCTACACTTATCTACTAAAGAAAAAATAAGGATTTCATCCCAAAATATTCTTCAAAAAGATAGTTGCAGCACTATTTTGTATTGCAAATAATAAATAAACGGTCACCATCAGCATCCAGGCGCACATGAAGTACTTGGGCCTGGTGCTCGACGGGCATTTTTGGTTCCGGGAGCATCTCCATCGACTTGTTCGCCGGCTTGTCGGCGCGGCGTCCGCCCTTTCGTGGTTGATGCCGAATGTGGGCGGACCCAGTGCTACGTGCCGACAGCTGTATGCGGGGGTGATCCGGTCCATGGCCCTGTATGGCGCACCGGTGTGGGCGGGGTCCCTGACCGTCCGTCTTAGGGCCCCCATGTGGCGACCACAGAGGGTCATGGCGATCAGGGCCATACGGGGTTACCGCAAGGTGGCAACGGAGGCAGCGTGCCTCCTGGCCGGAAGTCCCCCGTGGGACCTGGAGGCGGAGATGCTCGCCGACATTTATCGGCGGGTGTCGGAGACGCGCGCCCGCGGCGGTATGGTCTCCATCAAAGAGATCACCGCCTGGCGGGTCGACGCCCGCCGGGAAGTCATTTTCCGTTGGGCAGTCCGGCTGGAGAGTCCTCGGTACGGTGTCAGGACCGTCGAGGCCCTCCGGCCGGTGCTGATGGAGTGGTTGGAGCGGACGCACGGGGTGCTTTCCTTCCGACTGGTGCAGGTGCTGACGGGGCACGGTTGCTTCGGGAAGTACCTGCACAAGATTGTCAGGAGGGAGAGCATACCGTCCTGCCACTACTGCAGTTGCGACGAGGACACGGCGCAGCACACGCTCGAGGAATGTGCTGCATGGGAGGGGGAGCGCCGTGAACTCGTCGCGATTATCGGTGCCGACCTGGCGCTGCCGACCATCGCCAGGGCGGCTGATGCTCGTCAGCGTCAGGAACTGGGACGCGGTCGCCGCCTTCTGTGAGGCCGTTATCTCACGGAAGGAGGCGGCGGATCGTGTGCGAGTAGAGCTCCTATTCGGCGACACGTTCCGCCGCCGGCGACTCGGGCGGCGCAGGCGCGAGTATCTGCGCCTAATGCCACCCTAGCCGAGGCCGTGGGTGATCGGACCGGGGAATTGTCCGTCACCCGCAGAGAGGCTGACCGCGCGATGGCGACCGACGTCCCAGTACGTCGAGAGGTGAGAGGTTACCTGAAAGGGTATTCCGTCGAGCGGACCACTGATGACAAGTCACATCTGCTCCGGCGGTCGGCCCAACAACGAGGTGACGTGGGTACGGGTGGGTTAGGGCCCGCGCGCCGTCCTTTCATCGCCCCGGACGGATTGGACCGCGCGAGCGCTTACCATAGCCCACCCATAAAAAAAAAAACAAAAAAATATTACCAACATGTCTCCAGCATAGTAGGTCAATTTACACTCCTATCTAGGAAGGAAACTCGAGCCTGAACGGGATGTATATGAGCTGAAATAAATGAATGAATGAAATTACTTCACTTAAGCTGCGTTTCCACTTAAGATGTGTTATACAGCTAAGCTGTAAGACATAAACAGGCTGATATGTAGCAGGCTCTTTTCAAACGTGAGGGAAAGGGGTGATGTGCGGTAGGAGCAAAGCGCGCGCATCTTTTCTGGGACCAATTAGCCTTTGCACGCATCCTTGGCACTAATTCCTTGCTTGTTTTGTGCGTACAAATACCTTGCTGTTTCCATTGAAGTTGAGTTGAACGAGAATAGTGCCCTACTCTTAAAGCGTTTCTATTGGTTCTTAGCAAACCCATCTCTTACTACCTTGCACTTCTTTGGTAAAACCGCGGTATAATGATACAATATATATACCGATTACCATTACATAAGTATTTCCTACAGATCTAATAGCCAATAAGCGTTAAATATTTACGGTCGTAAATACGGTCTCTTATAACTTGAACCATTCACAATAATTGCGACCGTAACGTGATTGCGTACTGAAAAGTTATTCGGTCAAGTTTAATTTGTGGATAAACCGGTGCTTTTTAATGCTAGTATTATAAATAAGCAGTGTTTTTGTTGAAATGAACAATAACAATGTGTTCTATGACCGTCGGTTAGAATAGTTGACTATAAATAGAATTGTTAGTATATTTTTTACATAGTTCGTATTTTTCTAAACGTCTCTTATTCCGCGATCAACGATATTAACGAAGAGGTCTCGGTGCCCCTATTCTCTGTGGTGACGGAATAAAAATAAAATTTACCAACCCCTTTCTTGGTCGTAGGTGTCTTAAAAGATAACTAAGGAATACAATATGCAAATAATATCTATATAAGCGAAGGAAAGCTCGAAATAAAACCCTATATCAAGCCGTTTGACCATCGTGGTAAAATAGAGCCTGGAGGCTCGAGCCAAGCAATATGACGTATATGATCTATATTAAGAATACAGCGCTACTTCTTTAAAAAGAAGTAATACGAGCTGAGCCATGAATTTTAATTGTACCTCATTAAAATTAAATTATCTTATGTAAGAAGTTCTTTTCTTTAGTTATGTTTTTTATCAGATTTAAGGAGAACGGCATTAATAATTATCTTTCTTTCTTTCTTTCTGTCTCTGATGACCCTTGGCATTAAAAAAATAATAGGGCTTAGCCGGGACTTTGTAAATAGAGATTGACAAGACTTGTAAAAATATTCCTGAATTTTCTTCACATTAGAATTAAATTTGATCTACTATTTCAAGCCGACCAAACAGCTTAACATAAAGTATTATTTCATGATTATCTCTATGATCATCACAATCATCCTCTCATCATCATTTAAACATCCCACTACTTATAAACACACACTTCCTCCACAATATTAGAGATATTGATCTACTAAACCACGCTGGTCAGATGAATGGATATAAGAGATCATTTCGAGTTGTACTTCTCTTGCATATTATATTATCTGCATATTATTTCATGTCGCTGTAGCCGAGGTCGCGGGTGGCTGGACCGAGGAACAGTCCGTCGCCCGCAGAGAGGCTGACAGCGCGAGGTCAGAAAGGGACAGTGCCCAAAAGGTTATCCCGCCAGGACGTCGTCGTCTAGCTACGGACGTCATGAAACTCGGTACCATTGGTTGACACAAAGGTCGCAAATTCGGAACCGTTCCGAATTTGCGGCCAAAGGCATAAAGAAGGAATTACGTTGGATTAAGCGGCCAGGCGCCGTAATCATTAAGTAAGGTGGTTTACTTAATAATTAATTTCTATAGCGGGTAAATCATTATAAATATCTATAATAACGATGATTCGTTAGACGTCAGACATCATAGTCCCCCCCGTGACCATGAACGCTGTAAAGTGTCCGAAACGTCGAACAATCAAAAATCAAATTCAAACGCGATAAAATCCGTAAATCAGTTTATAAATAAGCACTTCAATTACATTTATTTGTATAGATTAAAGCAGCTTGCTCGAAGAATAGATGTGACCAATACAACCCGAAGAACGTTTAGAACGTTACGAACTTAGCTCGGAGAGGTAAGGTTAATAATAATAATAATATCTATTTATTGCAGACCATATAGATCCATAAATGTTAGTAATATAAAAATACTTAGGTAGCTAGGATTAGTAAAAAATAAAAATAACAAAAATAACACTACACACGGAATTAAAATAATTTAACAAATCATATTAAGACAAAAGCTAAATCACATTACATTTTGCAACTGGGGCGTGTAAATGCGTCCAGTGCTCCAGTATTGGACAATCCCACCTATCGTTTAGCACTGACAGGATACTGTGTGAACTGGAGCGTAATCTCTGTAGCAGGGAAGCGCAACTTTTTCTCACGAGAGTTTTGAAGCCGTCAACGCCCTTCTCTGCGAACATCCCAGAAGCGCTACAAAAAATAGGCAGCCCCAACAGCACCCTGAATGCGTTGTTATACTGAACACGCAGGTCACTGTAAGCCCTCTGCGTGTCCTTGGCCCACAGGCTACACGTGTATACAGGCTACACTTTAATGAACATATAGCAATGGGCAGACCACATCGCTCGTCGAACCGATAACCGTTGGTGAAAAAGATTCTTAAATAGCAACCACGAATTGGACGATGCAGCGTAGCATGAACCCCTGCTAGGTGGACTAACGACGTCTTGAAAGTCGCAGGTATTCCCGTGGCAAGACCTGTATTCAATAGCGAATGTCTATGGATGTATAGAAAGCCACAAAAATAGTAAATACTAATTACTGATGATAGGAGATGAAATGCTGCCTGTCCCTAACTGGTATATTTAAATCTATTGAGGGTTAGGATAAATTCACTATTTTTATTACTCTTTATGCCAAAAAAAGTGATACTAAAGGCATCACGAACCCACCGCACTCACACACTTTTTTTTTTCTTTTTTTTTTGGGGGTGGATTACGATCGGCGCACTCCTCGCACCACTCCGTCCGGGTCCACAGAGGGGCGTAAGCAAAATTGGGCTTACGGCTCTCTCGCTCACCGAACGAAGTGCAGTGACAAATAGCTACTATTTACGTCGATTTTCTGCGAGAGTAAAGTACTCCGGAAATTCCTGCCCGCAGCTGTACAGGCTGTTGACAATGCTACAGACAAATACACACACAGATAGACAGACATCGACATCAAACTTATAACACGCCAGTTTTTCGGTCGGGGGTTAAACAAAGGCCTCAAGCTGGCAGTCGCTGCGGGTGACCCGACCGGGGAATTTAGTCCGGCACCCGCAGAGAGGCTGACCGCGTGACGACGACTAACGTCCCGAGACAGGGACGTCGAGAAGTGAGGCTGGCCAAAAGGGTATTCCGTCAGGCCGACCACTGACGACAAGTCACCCTGCTCCGGTGGTCGGCCCAACGATGAAGGGGACGTGGGTACGGGTGGCTTATAGGCCCGCGCGCTGTCCTTCTGTCGCCCCGGACGGAATGGACCACATATACGCTTACCATAGCCCAACCATAAAAAAAAAGCTGAAAGTCGGTCGTAAAACTTTTGCCAATAACTTTTGCAACAAGTATCATGATAGATATTACGTCGACCACAGTATTTTTTTTTTTTTATTGCCAACGGTGGCACACGAGCAAACAGTACACCTGATGGTAAGTGTTGCTGCCACTCACGGACCTTTACAAGGCCGTTGCCTACCGCGAAGAAAGTGAAGGGAGTGTGAATGCGTGCATTGAGGCTCGGTGATACCAAGGGCACCACCAAAACCCTCCACACGCAAACACCCTCAGAAAGTTGTGCTTCCGGCTCTCTCGCTCACCAAACGAAGCGCAGTAACAAATCGCTACTACTCAGACGTCGATTTTCTGCGAGAGTGTGGTACTGCCCCGGACGGACCGGCCCGCGGCTGTAGACAGATAACTGTCGACAGTGTGGTCCTACCACTCTTGATTTGGGATAAAAGCAGGATTTCTAATAGTGTAGATTGATTAACTAGTTGGTAGATGGAAGGAACTATTCTCAGGGTCGTACACTCCTATTTGCTTGCCATTACGGCATTATTACTGCAAATATATTTAAGTAAGGTAAGCAATGTAAATATTGTAATACAAGTTACGAAAGACACTTAATTTTAAATGTAAATTACTTAACCGTTATCGGAATGATCACGTATGTATGCTTACTCAGGAAACTGTCTCGTTATATTAAACGTGGGATTTTGAGGCCTCAGTTTCGATTTTTATATCGACAAATATTATCATAAATTTCAAGGATTAGTCAAGTATTCTTCACGCCCCCTTTCCGGGACGTCGTCCCATTGAGAAGGGAGGGTACCCCGCGGGGGTATTCCGTCCGGCCGACCACTTATGACAAGGAACTTGGCATTGGTAGTCGACCCAACGACGAAGACGATGTGCTACGGGCGGCTTATGGGGCCGCGCGCTGCCCCTCTATCGCCCCGGATGGAGCCGGGCGGTGGGTGCGCTTACCATAGCCCACCCCAAAAATGTTATGAGGGAGTAAGAAAAAATTCACCACCACTTCTCTTGCCCGTGGATGTCGTGTCAGACGACTTAGGGATTAAATGTACATATAACATCTATGTAGGAAGGAAAACTCAACATAAAACCTTTTCACTCCGTCTAACCAACATGATGTAGTAGATCAATTACTTTCCTATTACGGAGAAGGCTCGAGCTCAACAGTGGGACGTATATGAGCTGAAATGATGATGATGACAAGTTCACAATTGTTCACAGCAATTAGTTGATGACCTACTTCTCTGGGTGCAAAAGTTGCATGGTGAATTAAATTAGGAGAAGTCTTTAAGAATACAAAATATTCCCTTAGTTGCTTATTCATCTCACAGGCTATATAAGTCTCTATTAGGTTCATACCTCCTCCATTTTGGGAGGGGTTTTTGATCTACCTTACCACGCCAGTCAGATGTGTTGGTATAGATTTCATTTCAAGTTTTCCTTCTCTCACATCGATATATTTTACATACTTTATATCCTTTATTCGTCTTATACGACAACCACCGGGAAGTGATGATTTATATTCTTACTCTTTCACCACACAGAAAAGTTGATGCCCATTATAATCCTAAAATCTGGCTCAGGTAGCATAGGCGAGAGTCGGAAGCATGCGCTGGGGTGGGAGAGGAAATCCTCTACGCTAACACATTCCGATCCCAACATGTCGAGAGCCGAAGGCATGAGTACCTTACGCCTGATACCACTCTAGCCAAGTTTATGAGTGGATGAACCGGGCATTAGTTCCCTAAACAATTATGCGGATCCTCAGCAGATGGTAAAGGCTTTTTTATATTTTTTTTATTGCGAACGGTAGCAAACGAGCAAACAATACCTGATGGTAAGTGATGCTGCCGCTCATGAACTTTTGCTAAGTCACTGCTTACCGTGAAAAAAGTGAAGGAAGTGTGAATGCGTGCAATATAATTTGGTGATATTGAGGAACTGTTTGACTTGGTACCACCGTCAACATTCTACCAACGTACCACTCGACAACGTAGCAAGGCTCATCCATTTCACCTGGAAACGTTATGGTCTTCAACTGTACGTTTCCAGCGATCATTTCTCCCACGTACGTACAAGCTCTGGAATGAACTACCTGCTGCTGTGTTTCCCGAGCGCTATGACATGTCCTTCTTTAAACGAGGTTTAAGAAGAGTATTTCCTTCACGGTAGGCAGCGGCCTGGCTGTGCCTCTGGTATTGCAAAGGTTCATGTGCAGCAGTTTCACTTACCATCAGGTGTGATGCTTGCTCGTTTGCCACCATTGGCAATAAAAAAAAAATTAAAGGTATCGTCAAACAAAACACGCAAACACCCTCAGAAAATTGAGCTTCCGGCTCTCTTGCTCACCAAAAGAAGCGGTAGTAACTAATTGCTATTACTCAGACGTCGATTTTCTGCGAGAGTGTAGTACTACTCCGACGGACCGGCCCGCGGCTGTAGACAAACAACTGTCAACACTATAGTCCTACCACTACAACGTCACTTGCAGGCAAAAAAATGGGTGGTGAAGTGTATACTTCCTCCGTCACCACGCGGTAGTAAAATAGTAAAAAAGATTACTAAAAGTGATTACTTAAGGTTCTCTCGCAAGACACAATCAATGTTCCGCTCAGTAAACACACTGCAAAACTATATAATACTATACAAAACTAGATGACATATTTCTTAAGATTTTGAAAGATTGTCGTATGAATACAACTTTGTAAGTGGTATTTTCTGCGCGTATAAAGAAACGTTAATTATATAAAAAACTTTCAATAAATTTAGATTAAAAATTATACAATCTTACAGCAATAAGGAAATTTATTGGCTCTTGTTGTTATAATGGATTTTTTTTAATTAACAAAAAAACAGGCTTCAAACAGTAGCTGCTGTGAATCGTTGAAGAGTTCCCTCGACGGTTAGATCTACTCTAGACTAATTTATAGTGCATTAATAAAACAATGAAAAACTTACAAACGCACTAGTCGCCTCTACGATTTTTGAAAGTTCCCCTTGATTTCTCTGGTCTGCCATCACCAAACCCTGATTTCCATAGAACCTTTAAAATATCTTCTTTCCAATAAAAAAAGAATCATCAAAATTGGTTGATAAACGACAAAGTTATCCGCGAACAAATATAAAAAAGCATAATACGGTCGAATTTAGAAACCTCCTCCTTTTTTGAAGTCGGTCAAAACGCGTAATTTTTTTTAATAAATTTAATCCTTCAGTCGTCTTTTACGACACCCACGCGCAAAAGAAGAGATAGTGAATTGTATTCTTACTCCGTCACCACACGGATAATTGTCATATAGTAATGGAGGTAAGTAATTATCCGTGTGATGACGGAGTAAGAATACAATTTACCACTCCCTATCTTGCCCGTAGATGTTTAAAACGATGAATAGGGGATATAATATGCATATTATTATAAAATCTGTGCAAGGACAACTAGATACATAAGCCAATTCCAACATGTCTGACTAGCGGATAGTTGGATCAATTCCTCTCCCATCGCGGAGATGGTCTGAGACCAACAGTAGGGTTTATATAAGCTGAGATAATGATCTGAGATAATTATCCGTGTGGTGACGGAGTAAGAATACAATTCGCCACTCCCTATCTTGCTCGTGGATGTCGTAAGAGATGACTAAGGAATATAATATGTACATAACATATGTGCAAGTAAGGAAAACTCGAAATGAAATCCTAGGGTCAAATTCCCTCTTATTGTGGAGGAGGCTCGAGCCCAACAGTGGGACGTATACAAGCTGAAATGAAGCGTATCACATCACTTATTCCTCGTTTATAATACCTAGGGGAAGAAAAGGTGGTGAATTCTATACTTACTCCGTCATTAAACTGGAAAATCCATGTAATGAATATAAGACAATAGTTATCCAAAAAAAACTGACTTCAAAAACCCTAAATGCACTAAAATGTTAAAATATGTAGAGTAAACGAAAAGATCGTTAATGTAGATAATATTTTTAGATTTTTGATGAATTTTTTAAAAGCGCTTTTTTAATTTCAATAAAACATGGGACCATTTGAGCAGTATACCCTTTCCAACAAAAACAGAATTTTTCAAATTCTAACATCCGATTTCAGAAACTTGCCCTTTTTTAGAAGTCTGTTAAAATATTCCATCATGCCCTCCTTTAATCGTCGCTCGAGAACCTTTGTCTCCAATGGTTGCCGGTTCCATGAACGATGTGTCCTAATCATTGCCATTTCAACGTGCTAATTCTTCAGGCTATGTCGATTACACATATTCTTCTACGAATATTCGTATTCCGGATTTTATCAAGCAAAGAAACCAAGCATAGCTCTGATCAGCAGCTTTAATCATATTATACACTTAATATATTGCACAAAAACTTAAGATACTGAATAAATATATTTAAATTTTGCAATTGCTATTTCTGTAATAAAATATATAAGGCTTAGAAATGTAATAAATGAGTAATCAACGCAATATTATCTTGAAGGTAATGTTTTAAAAGAACGAAGATATAACGCAATTTGAAGGCCATACATACTTTTAATAAAAATTAATTAGTCCATTACATGTTAATACTCTTGACAAATTTTTAAGTATCCTTTTTGCATCATCAAACACATATCTATAGAAATGTATGACAAAGATAAATACAGCTTATAATTTTTGAATATTAATTCATGCCAAGGTGAAAAATGATTTGAACACATTACAAACAAAAAAGGAAAATATGGCCGTACAATGTTTAATGTCCGTCTAATGACGGAATAAGAATACAATTTACTCCACTCCATCTTACCAGTTTCTTCCCATTCTTTCACCAGTGAGTAGCAATATTTTTCAGCAAGTAACAAATACTGGCAATTTTTTTCTGTATTCCCACGGGAACGAGAACTACGCGAGTAAAACCGCTAGATCTTAAAGGATTTTACAAATTATTTCACAAATGGATTGTGAGCGAGTAACATAAAGAATTTTTTGTCCAGGTATTCTTATGGGAATAGAGAATACGTGGCTGAAATCGCGTGATGGTGACTGATTTAAAAAAATTCTTTCTCCATAGGGAAGCAACATTATCAATAAATAACAAATGTAGGCCATTTTTATTCCTATATTCCCACAGGAACGAGAACTACGCGAGTGATACCGCGTTATATTAACCAATTCTCAAAATTGTTTCATTAATAGAAAGCTGCATTATCAGTGAGTAACATACGTATGCTCTTTTTATCCCGGTATTCCCACAGGAACGAGAACTACGCGAGCAACATAGGTATTTTCATCTCGTATTAAATAGTTTTGATGGCATTTATTGTATTGTGATGCGGAAGAACTACTGGAGTGTAGCGAATACGATATAAAAGTGCTTTACAAATGTTTTTGATTTGTACCAAAATTCCCAGAAGATATCATTAACAGTTTGACCACAGCATTGTTGAAGGCGACGCTTTGACTTACTGATGAATAATAACTGATAAAAAAACTAAGGATGTAATGAAACTGATAAGTTATGAAAATTATAACTCGACATTGGCAACAATATGCTTGTTCTAGTAGCTAGTTTGTCAATATAAAAAATCAAGAGAATTAGTAAATTATAATTATTCCATTAGGTTTATGAAATGAAAAATTATATAGGTTTGTATAGAGAGTAAATTCATATAATTCGTCAACGACAAGGTTACGTGACGTGTTAATATTAACACTAATCTGTAGCTATGTCAATGTCACTATATCTATGCAATTAGATGTCAAAACTTTTAAAGTTACATTTTTTTATTTCTACTATCGGCAGGTTCCCATAAAATAAAAAAAAGTTTTAATTTAAGATGAAAAAAGCTAATGATTTTGAATTTGAATTTGTTTGTTTGTTCCGCTTTCACGCTTAAACCACCAAACCGATTTCAAAAATTATTTTACCATTGGAAAGCTATAATATCAGGGAGTAATATAGGCTATATTTTATCCCGGTATTCTAACGGGAACGGAAACTACGCGGGCAAGACGAACGAAGCGAAGCGAGGTCGGGTTGCTAGTTGTAAATAAAACTACGTTAACGGATTTTATCGCGTTTGTATTTGATTTATGATTGCCCGGCTTTGCGAACACCGCAATCCGCCCGTGACCATGAATACTGTAAAATATTCGAAACATCGGGCAATCATAAATCAAATACAAACGCGATAAAATCCGTAAAAGTAGTTTTATGAAAAAAGCTTACTCCTCAATTTGAATATTCAAAAATAACAACTGCTTATTCATAGTTTTAAGTTTTCACTTTTTCGTTTCAAGTTTGCACTTTTTCTACCACCAATGAGAGTTCAAATTCAAGTGCGAGTTATTAGTGCAAAATCATTTTCTCCAGAGAAATAGGCTCTACACAAAAAATATAGCGATATTTGTCTAATCTCATCTCACATAAATCTCATTATGAGGTCAGGTCACTTCCACAATGGGAGGGAGATTGACCTACTATACCGCGCTGGTCAGACTTAGCATAGGGTTTTTATCGAATTTCCCTGCTCTCGCACAGATGTTATCAGATTATCATATCCCTTAGACGTCTTTTACGACACCCACGGGCAAAAGAGGGGCTGCTAATTCTTTCTACGCCACCACTTAGAGATAGCGATATTAATCTTAATCAAAATATAATGCATCATGTTTAATTGTAATTATTTTTTTATTTATTTATTTATTTATTAAACTTCATGCAACATGTACAGTGGCGGACTTAATGCCAGAGGCATTCTCTACCAGTCAACCATAGTTGATGCAGAGATGAAAAAAGGTAGGTGCATGTACCGAAATAGGTATATTATTATAAAATAAAAAAGGTAATATATTTTGCATAGATAAATAAGTATATAAAAAAATAAATAATACAAAGATACATACATAGATAAATCTTAATATATATAAATTACGTGTTACGTTGTTTGTCCGCGATGGACAACTAAACTACTTAACCGATTTTAATCAAATTTGCACACCGTGTGCAGTTTGATCCAACTTGAAAGATAGGATCGCATACATCTTAATTTATAGTCGCAATATTATTTTATTGTAAATTATTTGTATTACCTATATTTACCTATTATTTGACATTCACAATTATCTATTAACTCCAAACGATTTTAACAGATGGCGATATCTGTTAACTGGATTGAGTGATTAATTAATAGTCAAACCTACAGACGTGTCATATATGATTTTAACTTGCTTTTTTACATAGATGCCATTTGTAAAAAAATATAACGACCTCCATGACAGATGTTCTCCTACAGTTCCACTTAAATAGGTTAATAAAATGTAATATAACAAAATCATTAGCCACAGCAACGCGTGGCCGGGTCTGCTAGTATGATATATATTAAAATATATAAATATACATTTAGCTGTGTGGTAGCGGCTTCGAATACTACCAACCCTTGCTTTGCTCGTGGGTGTCGTAAAAGACGACTAAGAGCCCTAGATTGACCCGGACCAACTCCATCTGGTGCCATTTGGGTCAACGATTACATTCCCAAGGAGGGTTGACGTCAGGCAGGCGGCCGGTCATAAAAGTCATTGCCGAAACTTTTTGCAATATGTCAAAACAGATGACATATTGCGGCGACCCCAAGTAATTGGGATAAGAGCAAGATGATGATGATGATGATATAAATATACATTTAGATACATAAATATATACATACACATATATACACAGTACATATACATAACTATAAGGACATTATATCAGTTGTGATGATTCTGCCAACTCGTTTAAGAGATGTAGAGGAACGCTCTTCTTAAATGTTTGACGGCTGGTGGCCATCCTGATACCGAGAGATAGTGAATTCCAGAGGAGAACTGCCTGGACAAGGAAAGAAGAATGCACACGATCAGAATGATGAAATGGACAAAATAGGAGCAAGTTGTTGAAGGACCGAAGGTTTCTGTCACGATTAGTAGAGAGGTATTGAAAGAAACAAGACAAGTAATTAGGAGAACTAGTGGTCGCTGAGTGGTCGAAATTCAGCCATAAATCATTTAAATTAATTTTCTGCTACACAATTTTCTTTTAATTTTATTTATGTATAATTGTAAATTGAACAAGCTGTATTTCACTTATAACTAATATATAAAGTACTAAGTACAAATGTCTATTAGACATTGTCATCATAATTATAATTATTTGACATTGAGTTTGACCAGAGATTTTAACCGTAAACAAAAGTGTATAAGCACGCGCATGTGTGCGTGTGTGTGTAACGATTGCGCTGTAGTGTGCGTAATGCCTTTTTTAATGAATTTAATGTATTTCTAATCCATTATTATATGAAATTTCAGTTTTATGCACTTCTCCTCATTATATACTTCAACTGTGCCAAATTTCATACTTGTCCATCCACGTAATTTTCGTAAAAAGGGGTACAAAGTTTTTGCTTCACGTATTAATATATAGATTACGAGAGTTGAGGATAGAATATAGGAAAGAAAAGGTACGCAAACTACGGCTGTGGCTACGAATAGTTAGAAAATTTAGTTGAGAACGATAAGCAGAAACATGGTCATACTTGAGAAGATTATCGATTATCCTAATTATCATAATCTCTGTTCGTATACGGCCACTATTGGTTTCGAGCCTCCTACCCAACAGAAAATAAATTAATTTACACCACGCTAGTAAAATATGCTCGTATAAGGTTTTATTTCGAGTTTTCCTTTATTTCAGCTCATACATATCCCACTTTCGGGCTCGAGCCTTCTCCACATTGGCAGAGAAATTGACCTACTATACCATGCTAGTTAGGATTTTATTTCAAGTTTTCCTTATCTAGCATAGTTGTTATATGCACAAGATATCACTTAGTCGCCTTTTACGATCACCCACGGGTAAGAGAGGGGTTAGTGAATTATATTCTTACTCCGTCACCACACGGAAGAATCTTATAGAGTTCGAGTTCGATTCGAGTTTTTCTCATCTTGCATCAACATGTGTATTGATTGTTAAATTTTAAGATGCCCAAGATAAAGGTAAAGTAGGGAATTGTATTCTTACTCCGTCTAGACGAAGTTAATGTATTAATATATGAAATTTATTAATAAAATATTGTCCTTACTAATATTATAAATGCGAAAGTAAAGATGTTGGTTTGTTTGTTTGTTACGCTTTCACGCTTAAACCGCTGGACCAATTTCAAAAATTCTTTCACCAATGGAAAGCTATAATATCAGGGAGTAACATAGGATATATTTTATCCCGGTATTCCCACGGGAACACGTGGGTAAAGCTACTGAAACCGAAGCGAAGCGAGGGCGGATCACTAGTAATATTATAAATGCGAAAGTAAGGATGTTTGTTTGTTTATTTGTTACACTTTCACGCTTAAACCACCGAATTGATTTCAAAAATTCTTTCACCCATAGAAAGCTATAATATCAGAGAGTAACATAAGATACATTTAATCTCGGTATTACCACGGGAACGGGAACTACGCAGCAAAGACTGAAAGAATTTTTGAAATCGTCCAGGCGTTTTGAAGATTACCCGTAACAAACAGAGAGACAGACAAAAAAAATATAAAGTGTATTTTAGGCATAGGTGTCGTGCAAATAACCGTGTGAACATGAAAAAAGCCTATTATTTTGACATTACAAACAGACACTCCAATTTTATTTATTGGTATAGATATAATTTTATTTAACAAGTTATAGTTTAAGCAAGTTACTTGAAAATCAGACGTAATTTTGTCCCCTCCTTATAATTACGACAGCGTTTGAATCGGGCACCGTTCGCTCGAGTATTGCAGTTGTACAGTGATTTAACCATGCCGAGGTGGTTTTTAGTGTTGTGTATCTGTGGTTTCATTTATGCCCAAGATGGCAACGATACGGAACCAGGTAGGATTATTTTTATTTATCTCCTTGCATAGTATATCTATACCAATAAATAAAATTGGAGTGTCTGTTTGTAATGTCAAAATAATAGGCTTTTTTCATGCTCACACGGTTATTTGCACGACACCTATGTCTAAAATAGCAATGAAAATTTTTGTCTGTCTGTCTGTTTGCTCCGGGTAATCTTCAAAACTGCTGGACCGATTTCAAAAATTCTTTCACCAATGGAAAGCTATAATATCAGGGCGTAAACTAGGCTATATTTTATCCCGGTATTCCCACGAGAACGGGAACTACGCGGGTAAAACGAAAATAACCTATAACCGAAGCGAAGCGAGGGCGGATTGCTAGTCCGAAATATATTTATTCCATACAAATTATTATATTATCCTTGTGGTGACGGAGTAAGAATACACACTACTCTCGCTCTCTCGCCTTTGTCAGGCCGACCACTGAAGACAAGTCACCCTGCTCCGGTGATCGGCCCAACGACGAGGGCGACGTGGGTACGGGTTATAGGCCCGCGCGCCGTCCTTTCGTCGCCCCGGACGAAATGAACCCCACGTTACCATAGCCCTATCATAAAAAAAACCTATCCCGCTTATTGATGTCGCTAAAGACAACTAAGGGATATAATAAGTATATAACGTGGTAGTGGTAGGACCACATTATCGACAGTTATCTGTCTACAGCCGCGGGCCGATCCGTCCGGGGTAGTACCACGCTGAGGAGAAAATCGACGTCTGAGTAGTAGCAATTTATTACTGCGCTTCGTTCGGTGAGCGGGAGAGCCGGCAGCCCAACTTTATGAGGGTGTTCGCGTGTAGAGGGTTTTGGTGGTGCCTTTGGTATCACCGAGCTTCAATGCACTCATTCACACTCCTATCATTTTCTTCGCGGTAGGCAGCGGCCTTGTAAAGGTCCATGAGTGGCAGTAACACTGTACTATTTGCTCGTTTGCCCCTTTTTGCAATAAAAAAAAACATAGCTATAAGACAAGGAAAACTCCAAATAAAATCCTATACCAACACGTTTAACCGGCGCAGTATCTTATATCTTTAAACGAGCAATTCTAGTATATATATTCAGGATCTCGGAAACGGCTCCAACGATTTTGTTGAAACTTGGCATACTGGAGGATTCGGGTCCAAAAAATCGATCTAGCTAGGTTTTATTTATAGAAAATGTTCTTTTGTCGGTGTTTTTAGCATAACAATAAATGACATTAAATTTTAAAAGAATATGAAGTCAAATTTCGTTATAAATGTCAAGAGTTGCGGCAGCTCAGTTGGGAGACGGCCGGTTTTAATTTTGAGTTTTGTAGCATCCAAACAGCGTCAGTTCGAATCTCGGTGTTATTATTATTCTCTTTTTGTAATTTTTTTATATAATTTTTATTTTTTATTAATATATATCTAAATAAATTCTACAAAAATATTCCGAGCGAAGCTCGGTCAACCTGATATTACGTAATTACACGACGTAAATTAAAAGTAATAATTATTATCATCATCATCATGGCTCATATACGTCCCACTGTTGAGCTCAAACCTCCTTCACCATAGGAGGGAAATTAACCTTACTATACCATGATTTTCCGTGTGATGACGGAGTAAGAATACAATTCACCACTCCCTATCTTGCCCGGTGGATGTCGTAAAAGACGACTATGGGATATAATATGCATATAACATCTGTGCAAGAGAAGGAAAACTCGAAATGAAACCCTATACCAACATGTCTGACCAGCATGGTATAGTAGGTCAAATTCCCTCCCATTGCTGAGGAGGCCCGAGCCCAACAGTGGGACATATGTGGTCTGCAATGATGATGATGATACCATGCTGGTCAGACAGGTTGGTATAGGATTTTATTTAGAGTTTTCCTTCTCTTGCATAGATGTTATATACGTATCTAACCCTTAGTCGTCTTTTACGGCATCCAGGGGCAAGATAGGGAGTGGTGAATTATATTTTTATTCCGTCACCACACGGATATAATTAATTCCCTGTGTGGTGATAGAGAATATTATCACCCTTTCTCCGTGCATGATCGTAAAGGAGGACTAATGGATATAAGAAGATAAGATCAATGTAAGAGGCTCGAAGTGCTGTTGCCAACAAATGATTACATATCTATCAAGTACATCTTATTAACATAGAATTAACTGACTCGATTACAAAATACCATAATGCATGTATGCAACAAATATTCTATTAATTCAATGATCTTTTATACGATAAGGGCGATTATAAATAGTACTAGCAACCCGCTCTCGCTTCGCTTCGGTTTCAGTCGCCTTACCTGCGTTGTTCCCCTGCCCGGGAGAATACCGGAATAAAATATAGCCTATATTACTCTCTGATATTATAGCTTTTTTTTTGGCTTGGTCTCGGTTGGCGCACTCCTCTCACCACTCCGTCCGGGTCGACAGAAGGGCGTAAACACGCATACCCGCAACCCACCCGAACACCACGTCGCCTTCGTCGTTGGACCGAACACCGGAGCATGGTTACTTGTCCCCAGTGGTCGGTCCGACAGAATACCCCCTAGTGGGGTACCCTCCCATCGACCGACTTGCCCCCCCCCCCCCGGGGAGGACCTCAGTCTTTCCTCACGTGGTCGGCCTCTCGGCGGGTGACGGACTAATTCCCCGGTCACGTCAGATGTTATAGCTTATGCTGTCGTCGTTAATATATACCGCTACACTTACCATTGGTGAAAGAATTTTTGAAATCGGTTCGGTAGTTTAAGCGTGAAAGTGTAACAAACAAACATACTGTCGCATTTATAATATTAGTAAGGATGTACATTATTATGGAATAATGTGGTAAGAGTGCACTGTGGAGTGAACGAAGAAGTAGTGACAAAGTTAAATTAAAAAAGATAAGTTGAGTTGGTTTGGACATGTAGAAAGAATTAGTGAAGAGAGAATGACGAAGCAAGTATACAAAGCGTGTCTGAGTGGGACGATTGCAAGAGGAAGACTATGCGTACGTTTTTGGATCAAATTGAAGGCTGCTGAAAGGTTAAGAGTACGCGTACGCGAGCGTAGAGAAAGCATGAAGACTTTGATGAGTGTGATTGAATCGATGGAAGTATGTCAGGATCGTGGCTTGTGACAATCCGTAGTCTCTGCCTACCCTTCTGTGAAGAAGACGTGAGGCTATAAATCTTATATCTTTAAACGAGCAATTCTTGTATATATATATATTTGCATCTCGGAAACGGCTCTAACAATCCAACGATTTTCATGAAATTTAGCATACTATAAGTTTCGGTGTCAAAAAATCGATCTAGCTAGGTTTTATTTAAAGAAAATGTTGTTTTGTCGGTGTTTTTAGCTAATCAATACAATGTCATTACAATAGGAATGTAAATTTAGCCGTCGCCGTCAAAAGTGACAATAGCTCAGTTGAGAAGTTGTCCAGTCGCATTCACACGGCGTGAGATCGAATCTCGGTGTTATTATTTTGGTACGATATGGTGTGACCCTATAACCCGCCTTCTTCCCTACCCATCGCCATTAGGCCAAGCACTGGTATCGAATCCTTGATTTTCTTGATCGGTGAATCCGACGGGTTGCTCTTTCGGGTACCAATCCCCGTCGACGCTCCGCCAGCAAACAGTGGCGGCGGGTTCGACGGCCACCCCTTCTGCGGGTAAAGGATTATTCCCCGGTATATTGACCCGCGACTTCGGCTAAGGCAGCATCAAGTGTAGGTATTCCTGCCTGCACCATTTCAGACTCCAGCGATGGAATGTAAATTCATGTAGTAGTTATCAGACGTCATCTCTGCCTCTATTCCCAGCTATTCATGCTTCATACAAACACCATTTATTTGATCTGCCCTTATCCCTAAAGTCTTCAAACATTCATACCTAAAACCTTCTTCATAATATTACTTTCATCCTGTCTCATCCCATGTTCATACATGTGTTCCCTATTCAACTTTTCCGTCACTGGCGCAACTTTCAAACTTTCTCTTATACGTTACCTTCTTCGAATTTTCTTCGCTGGCATAGATATTATCTGCATATTATATCCCTTAATCTTTTATCTACGGGTACAAAAGAGATGGTTATTTGTATTGTTGCCACACAGAAAATACGGCTGTTTACTCTTTCGTATTATCTCACCAATCGCTCGCTCGCTCGCTATTTTACCAATATTTTATAATATTTTATTCCATATTAGTTCCTGTTGTAATCTTTTATGCTTGTACAAAATAATATCGATGTTTCACATCTGCAAGGCGTCCTGAACGACGGCCCCTTTTTTTATAAGTAACAAATGTTTTACATATAACCCTTTAGAGCATGTATCATTGCCCTTTATACATAAACATATATCCCCTTCTATTGATTGCGACAAGGTAACATTGAAAGTCGAAACATCGTTCAGTACCGAAGTGTAAATAGTTGGCACAAATATTACAAATGCAGTGGTTTATTGTGTTGTATTTTATTGGTTATAGTTCGGTATTTGCTAATAATGGGAATCAAACAGGTATGTAGAAAAATTAAATATTACTACCATGATAATGAATCATTCCATGTGGGGACGTAGTAAGAATACAATTCACCGCCCTCTATCTTGAGTGCGGGTGTCGTAAAAGACTACTAAGGGATCTTGACATGCGGTAGCGTGTCAAACCAAGTTCAAGCTAACAGAAAGACGAGCGCTACAGTTTGTAATATTACACGAATCATTTGGAGCCACTTTTTACGTCCTCATAACTCAAAAAATATTTCATATAAACATCTCAAATATACACGGTGATATTTATATCGTCTTAGAAAAGCAGGTCAATTAAAGTATCCAGTATCTACTATACATTCGTACAACTAAAAGGTTAAAAACAATATTTACTAGAATATTTTTTAATAAAAGTTATTATAAATAATTACCAATTAAAATAGTAAGGAAGCAGTATGTTGTGAGCGCTTAGGTACTCAACACAGCTGATGTAGTACTCGTATGTAGGTACTACGACCACTTGACCTCGGTGCCAATCGGGCATCGCAAAGGATACCTGTTAGGTATCTAGCGTAGGGAATTACGCTTTGTAAAAGCCGTCCACATGGACTTCGTACCTATGATTGGCTAACAAAATTCCGCATGATTTCTTTTGTTTAAAATGTAAACATGATAAACAGGCTGTTACAAAATATTAACTTTAATTTATTTTAATTTATTATTTTTTTATAACTGCCACTATTGAACATTTAAATATGTTAGATATGTTTCTTTGGTTGGATACTTTTAGGGTTTTTTTTTGTAAGACGATAAAAAAGTCACCGTGTATATATTGCGATTACGATATAGGCTCATATATTGAAACTTATGAGATATATCATCATTTCATCATTTCAGCTCATATACGTCCCACTATTAGGCTCAAGCCTCCTCCACAATAGGAGGGAAAGTGACCTTACTATACCATGCTGGTTGGACATGTTAGTATAGGGTTTTATTTCAAGTCTTCCTTTTCTTGTCTTCATTAGTCGTCTTTTACGACATCCATGGGTACGATAGGGAGTGGGTAATTGTATTCTTACTCCGTCATTACACGGAACATGAGATACATATGTACTCCAAATTTAATAAACACGCTGCAAACAGTTATTTAGATATTAACACCCAAAAATCGTAGTTCTTGTTACTGACTGAGCTATAGTCCAAAAGTCTAACCCTGATCAAGATGAATGGCCCCTCCGTGACTATTTTAATACGCTTTTATTAGCTTTACCTATATTTTTGTTCGTAACGTCCACCCTTGAGCTCGATTTTGCCCTACTTTGAGCGATCAGACTTTCTTTAAACTTTGCACACCTATCAAAAACCGATGACAATGCAATAATCCGCTTTGTTTTTTTTTTTTTATTTTGGTGATGGTTTTTTGGGGGTGGGTTACACTCCTTGCCCTCTCCGTCCGGGGCGACAAAGGGACGTAAGCGCGCACGCCCGTAACCCACCCACAGGTGACTTGACGTCATTGGTCGGATGCAATAATCCGCTTAAAAAATATTTCTTGGGGCGCTTTGTGCCACATTTTCGTAAGTCAAGCACTCCCACGCTTTTTTCACAATAATATTAATATATTTCGTTCATTATTATTTTCTGCCTATATTGAAAATTATTTTACGCTTTTTAGTTGAAAGCGTGTTTTTTAGTTTAATTAAACTATATTTATTTAGAAGGTACTTAATAATAATTCGTATATTCGAATTAGTCGAGGCATATCTTAGGCTTCAATATATTATCCTAAATTATGAAAAGAAATAATATTTTAAGTTGTTATAAAATATTTTATGTTGTTCTAAATAAATTTCAGGACTGACCATTGAACTTCGCTCCCATTTTACATTTATGTTTTTGATGGGATTATAATATACATATAACATCTATGTAAGAGAAGGAAAATTCAAAATAAAAACCCTGTAATAACACGTCTGACCAGCGTGGTATAGTAAATCAATATCCCTCCTATTGTGGAGGAGGCTTGAGCCTAGCAGTGGGACAAATATGAGTGGAGCTGAAGTTAATAATTTAATGTTCGCTGTTCGTGCTGTTCGAATCGTCGAGGATCCCAATCTTACGGACAGATTGGAGTCGCTGGAGTAGCGGAGAGACTTTGGGTCACTCTGTGTACTCTACCGACTCTTTCACGGGGAGTGCTCCGAGGAACTGTTTGTCTTGGTACCACCGTCACCATTCTACCAACATACCACTCGACATCGTAGCAGGGTTCATCCATTTCACCTGGAAACATTGTGGTCTTCAACTGTACGTCTCCAGCGATTATTTCTCCCACGTACGTGCAAGCTCTGGAATGAACTACCTCCTGCTGTGTTTTCCGAGCGCTATGACATGTCCTTCTTTAAACGAGGTTTAAGAAGAGTATTTCCTTCACGGTAGGCAACGGCCTGGCTATGCCCCTGGTTTGTTGCAAAGGTCCATGTGCAGCAGCATCACTTACCATCAGGTGTGCTGCTTGCTCGTTTGCCACCGTTGGCAATAAAAAAAAATACATTTCAATGTTTTCAATTTGGGTATTTTTAACACGCTTTTATTATTTTTGCCTGTATGTATGTATCTATGTATATAACGGAATCTTTGAATGTCATTTTGCCCCACTTTGAACGAACAGATTTTATTTAAACTTTCCACACTCGTCAAAGGCCAATGACAACGCCAATTCGATCCAAATATCGGAATATCCTGATTAGATTCGCTATGACTTAGCAATTTCTAATCGTATCCTTTGCATAAGAGCAAAAGGTATAGAGTTAGTGCGCGAACTACGCCTGCGCGAAATTCGACACTAGCAACTATTTGATTTGTAACTTGTAAGTGCGTGTTTTTAGTTTTTTGAAGTGAAACTTCTTTAGAATCGTTGTGATTTCAAACTAGATGAAACGAAAAAGCGTCAATAAAGACATAAACACATAAATGTATAGGATTCAGCCGGCGAGTGAATGAGATAAATAATAAAGGATGAAGGACGAAGTATGAAGGATGAAGGTGGAAGGATGAAGGATAAAGAAGTTTCACTTTTGCCATGCGTAGTTTGTACACACGCTTTTTTTTAAAACTATAATTTATTAAGTTTGTATTATTAGTATATTTGAATTGTATTATTACACAATTGGTAATGAGGTGAGGTTATAATTATAATTAATGGCCGGAATTTACTTAAGACAGCTTATAATTAGTGAAATTATTATATTAAATTAGGTTTCATTGTCATCCTTAAATCAAATTATTTGTAAAATTCTTTATTATATTACCCCCTCTTTACCATATGAACGGTCAACCATGATTTTTCAGTGAGTGTGTGTAATCCTAACTAATATTACAATTAGATATTTGTTTATTACGATTTTCTCCTCAACTACACAGCTATGTTACAAACAATCACGCTGCGAAAAGAATATAAAGTACCTAATATTTAGAAAAAGTGTAATGTTTTACCGGCTAGTGACGGAGTAGGAACACTATTCAACAATGGCTAACCTCTTCACAGTGGGTGTCGTAAAAGTTGACTAAAGGATATGCGAATATAACATATATACAAGAAAAAGTAAACTCAAAACTGAACCCTAATCCAACGCGTCTAACCAGCGTAGTATAGTAGGGTCAATTCCTCTATTGTGGAATACTCCTATTGTGGAAGAAGCTCGAGCCCAGCTGTGGAACGTATATGAACCAAAATGATGATTTATAAAAAAGGATTTAATTATATTAAAAATGACGTACTCTTAACAATAAATAATAGTTGTACGCGCCTTTTATTATTTAAATAAAATCTAAAAAAACCACTTCACACTAAACGCATTACAAAGGTACCTACACAATCTTTATTTACATTGCCGGTCTTCTTGGTCACGTCTCCTCATATCCACTACCGCTATTAAGAATAAAATGAAGAATCAAGAGACATGGACGCCACGCAAATCACTACGCTCTCACAATGTCGAGTCCTAAACTCTAAATCTAATAAACGCAATTGAGCCCGCGCGTACGCTAAAACTAACTAAATAATCCATATTGTTCGTGACGTGTAATTTGTGATTAACTTTGTATGGAAACAATAAGAACAGCGAGCCGAAGGAAATTAGGGATTGCTGCGACCAGTAAGTTATCGAAGGACATTACAGGTACCCAGCCTTTCCTACCTAGAATAAAACTACACAATAGTTTCTGAACTAAAAAGTAATAATTTGATTAGGCATACGATAAATGGCGAAAATCCATTCAGTATCCTGCAGGCATTTAACTTTCAATTTAAATTGTAAGAGGAACCGTCCTGAGGGTCCCTTGTTCAGAGTCGAAGCACGTGTTGAATCAATAGTCGATGTTCTGAGGAAAATGGCAAGTTGAAAGTTCTGGAGATTGCTCATCACATATGAGTAATAAGTTCCATCTTGATCCCATCTTGTATTCCTTCTTTTCTCAAAGTGTGCGATAAATTGATTAATCGTAGGGAAATGGTGAATTTGCCTGCCTTTCCTCCAATACAAAATTAAAAAAAATATTGTTCTTAGTTGCAAACGAACAAACAGTACACCCGATGATACTGCCGCTCATGGACCTTTGCTAGGCCACCGCCTACCGTGAGCGGAGTTAGAGAGAAGGGAGTTCATACTCCCTTCATTATTCATATACGTATGAAAAAGGCATCACCGAAACATGCAGATGCCCTCAAAAAATTGCTCTTCCAGCTCTCTCGCTCACCCAACGAAGTGCACGGCGTTTAAGTAGTAACAAATTGTTACTACTTAAACGTCGATTCTCTGCTCAGTGTGGCACTACCCCGGATGGACCGGCCCGCGGCTGTAGACAGACAACAGTTGACAGTGTGGTTCTACCACTGTTTGTGCTCCAATCACTGTAAGGATAATACACAGGATATATAGGTGTATCAAGCTATGGGGCAACTGGTCAAACGAGAACTAGGCAATGATGGTAGGGACTCATGAAAAAAATTTGAATGAAAAATATCGACTCGTTAATGAGTTAGAGACATGTAGTTTTCAATTTTGTCATCGCCTTTTCATGTAAATATGATTGAAATGTATAAAGTAAGTGATACTTAATCTGCAACATATTCGTACTTTGTTCAATGTTCATTAGAAATTGAATAAATCAATGATTACGTTCGCATAAACAAGACAAACTTCGCTTTAAATCAGCTGATCGGCCGATAACCGTTGACGAGGCGCCTTTGTACCTACGTTACTATTGAAGTGTTTGCGGAACTCATACCTGTTTATACTGTCGAAGCTTTACATGTATTTTGTCTGTACAAGCCTACATAATACGTAACATTTAAGGCAGAGACTCTTAGACACACATTTTTGAAATCACTATAACTTTTATGTTATATTTTTTTTTGTGTAATATACTTTCTAATTACGATCTATGACCGTTAACCTACAGCATACTCGAACAGTTATCCCATAACCTGATACATTTGTATATATAGGGTAATACACATAGAGAGGGTACTTGGTATGAAATCTTAGATCAATAGTTCAAATACGTATTGTATTTTTAAAAATATATAACATATAAAACATCAATATTGACAAAGCATTATGAATCAAGAATCGAACCTAAACCATACAAACAACAATTTCAGTTATACCACAAGAAGAACAAGGCTGGCAGCATAACATAATATATTATATTTAAACACTGTACTCGCAAACTGGATACACATTGCAAAAGCGAGAAATGTGCGGTTTCTTGCAGTAATATCTTGCTATTTGAAAACTTGTTTAACCACTAGGCTTAATTTTGTCCTAAAAATTTCTCGGTATTCGTGTTTATATATTTGCTCAAATTTTTCGATCGCTCGTCCAACGTGGTAATCACTATCTTCTCTTGGGATAATATTTAACAGAGGATGCGGATAAGCTAACAGATGAAAAAAAAGATAGAAAAGAAAGGCATTTATTTGACGCTAAGCCACACGCCATAGTTTACCTTTTTTTAATTGCAAGCAGTGGCAAACGAGTAAACAGTGCACCTGATGGTAAGTGTTGCTGCTGCTCTTGCAAAGGGCAAGGCCGTTGCTTACCGCGAAGAAAGTGAAGGAAGTGTGAATGTGTGCAATTACTAAAACCCACCACACGCAAACATCCACAGAAAGTTGGGCTTCCGGCTCTCACGCTCACCGAACGAAGCGCCGTAACGAATTGTTGGTACTCAGACATCGATTTTCTGCGACGATATGGTACTACCTCGGACGGACCGGCCTGCGGCTGTAGACAGACAACTGTCAACAGTGTGGTCCTATCACTATCAGTCCTAGTACCATATTTCTTTTGCAGTGTGGTGACGGAGTAAGAATACAATTAACCACTTATTCTCTTACGTGATATGCAGGAAATAGCATAGCAAGAAACAAAAAGCCCCATATAAAACCCTATACCAACCCGACGATAATCAGATGATTTGCATGGTATAGTAGGTCAAACTCGCTTCTGCTGTAGAAGAGGCTCCAGCCCTACAGTGGGGCGTACATGAACTGTTTTGATGATGATGATAATACAAAGATATTTATTGCGGAAACTGTGTTTTACATTGATGTTTACAAAATTTTGGTATTAAATTATGTAATTTATCGTTATTGAACGATTCTGTAATTATTGTTTATATAATGATGATCATTTTTCGTATGCAATGATCAATCCAAAGCTTGTATAAAATCATGATATATATATATATATATATATATATATATATATATATATATATATATATATATATCAGAACGATTAATATAAGCGATATATATCGATTAATGTCAGTGAAAGACCCGTTAAAATCAGTCCAGCCGTTTCGGTAATTTCTCAGTGTTCTTAATTTTTTTTCTCAGAATCCCATTCTTGTTTCTGAAATAATAATAGCCTTAAATTAGTCATTATTACATCAACTAACTGACAGCGAAAGTCTTGCTTAAATCAGTGCAGTCTTTTCTTTTTCTTTTATGCCTATGATGGCAAACGAGCAAGCAGTACACCTAATGGTAAGTGATACGTACACATGGAACTTTGCAATACCAGGGGCACAGCCAGGCCGTTGCCTACCGTGAAGAAAATACTCTTCTTAAACCTCGCTTAAAGAAGGACATGTCATAGCGCTCGGGAAAAACAGTAGCAGGTAGTTCATTCCAGAGCTTGCACTTACGTGGGAGAAATGATCGCTGGAAACGTACAGTTGAAGACCATAACGTCTCCAGGTAAAATGAATGAACCCTGCTACGGTGCCGAGTGAAACGTTGATAAATCGGTAATGGTGGTACCAAGTCAAACAGTATTTCGGAATACCCCCTATGAAAGAGTCGGTAGAGTACACAGAGTGACCCAAGCCTGCAGTGACTCAAAATGTTTAATCGTTTACATGTTCCTTTTTTTTTTAATTTATTCATATTTATTCGCTTTCATAGTGCCCTTAACATGTTTATTAATGGGACGGGGCATGGGAGCTTCGCCAAATACCTGCACAAGGTCGTAAGGAGGGAGAGTACACCGTCCTGCCACCACTGCGATTGCAACGAGGACACGGCGCAGCATACGCTCGAGGCCTGCGCCGCTTGGGCCACGCAGCGCCGTGAACTCGTCGTAATCATCGGTGCCGACCTGACGCTGCCGGCCATCGCTACGGCAAAGGTCGACAGCGTCGGGAATTGGGACGCGGTCGCAGCCTTCTGCGAGACAATGATCTCGCAGAAGGAGGCGGCGGATCGCCTGCGCGAGGAGCGCAGCCTCGATGAGGAGATCCACCGCCGGCGAATGGGGCGGCGCAGGCGCAACTACCTGCGCCTCATGCCACCCTAGCCGAGGCCGCGGGTGACGTGACCGGGGATTAGTCCGTCACCCGCCGAGAGGCCGACTGCGTGAGGAAAGACCGATTTCCTCCCCGAGGGTGGGACGTCGGTCGATGGGAGGGTACCCCAAGTAGGGGGTATTCCGTCGGGCCGACCACTGACGACAAGTTAACTCTGCTCCGGTGGTCGGCCCAACGACGAAGGCGACGTGGTTTTCGGATGGGTTGCGGGAGTTGCGTGCTTAAACCCTTCTGTCGCCCCGGACGGAGTGGTGCGGAGGCGCGCCGACCGCAGCCCACCCATAAAAAAAAGAAAAAAAGAAACATGTTTATTAATTTATAAGTTCCTATTCAATTAATGTTGCCCTTGAATGGGTTCGACAATAGGGTATCATAATTTAATTCAAGTCTGACTTTATAGAAATATATAATAGTTCCGTTTAAATAAACAGTCATGACAAAAGGTCTGACCTTCGTATTAAAGAAAATTCTTATGCGTACAGAGCTGAGTAGGGTCGTTACTGAACGACGGAGATTTAGAAATACATCATCATCTCAGATTATATAAGTCCCAATGTTGGGCTCAGACTTCCTCCACAATAGGAGAGAAATTGACCTTCCACGCTGATCATACGTGTTAGAATAGGGTTTTATTATCGCGTTTTCCTTCTCTTGCATAGATGTTACCTCGTATTGTAATCCTTTAAATATACGTCCCATTGCTGGGCTCCAGCCTCCTCCGGTAAGAAAAGAACATTGACCATTTACTATACTACATTCTCTTGCATAAATATTATCTACAAATCATATCTTAGTCGTTCTTTACGACACCTACGAGTAAGAGAGGGGGTAGTAAACGGTATTCTTACTCTGTCATTGAAAAATTGCCGTAGGAATATAGGGATAAAATAGAGCCTATTTTACTAGCTAATAATGTAGCTTTCCACTAGTAAAATATTTTTGAAAATTGTATTAGCTTTTTAGGCATGTAAGCGTAACAAACAAACAAACTCATATGCGCCTTGATATTATTAGTGAGGATGTATGTAAAGTATAATTCATTAATTATATCTAGTTTTTTTCTAATTATATCTAGATACAACACAGATAAATTCATTTCGGAAGCAATTTTATTTACCGTATTTGATTTTAAAAATAATTTGGCGTAATTACAAATTGTAAAATTTTATAATTGAACGAAGTGCACTGAACCGACGAGGTATTTTAATCGGTTTGAAGGTAAACGTTGCAAGGAGATTGATATAATGTACTCTTTAAGGAATTGTAAATTGCATAAGCAAGAGAGGGAAAGTTGACAAACTCGAATAAAAACCAACTCTAACAACTATGGTATCAAGTAACTGAGATACATACTTTATCTCTTTATTATCTTTATACATACATATATTTCTTGTGCTGTGTGGTAGCGGCTTCGAATACTACCAACCCTTGCTTTGCTCGTGGGTGTCGTAAAAGACGACTAAGAGCCCTAGATTGACCCGGACCAACTCCATCTGGTACCATTTGAGTCAACGATTACATTCCCAAGGAGGGTTGACGTCAGGCAGGCGGCCGGTCATAAAAGTCATTGCCGAAACTTTTTGCAATATGTCAAAACAGATGACATATTGCGTCGACCCCAAGTAATTGGGATAAGAGCAAGATGATGATATTTCTTGTGTATGTCACTGAACTCCTAAACGGTTGGACCGATTTTGATGAAATTTTTTGTATGTGTTCAAGTGGGTTCGAGAATGGTTTAGATTCACAATTGGGTCTGTAGGTGGCTCAGCTATCGATTTATAGGATTTTATTTGAATAGATTTACATCGGTTGGGTCAGCTAGTCTTTATATATAAATTTGTTGTGTACGTGTGTATGTCACTGAACTCCTCCTAAGCGGCTGGACCGATGTTGAAGAAATTTTTTGTGCGTATTCAAGGGGATTCGGGAATGGTTTTGATTCAGAATTGAACCCAGTAGGTGACGCTTATTTGAACAGAACAACGTCTTTTGGGTCAGCTAGTATTTATATATATATATATTTTTTTGTACGTGTGTATGTCACTAAACTCCTCCTCAACGGCAGGATCGATGTTGATGAAATTTTTTATGCATGTTCAAGGGGATTTGAGAATAGTTTATATTGACAATTGGACCCGGTAGGTGACGCTACTGTCGATTTTAAGGAGAATACTTTTTATTTTATTTGAACAGAACAAAGTCTATTGGGTCAGCTGGTATTTATATCTATCTATACTAACTGACCCAACAGACGCTGTTCTGCTCAAATCATCATTCAGCCTACCACCGTCCACTTTTGGACGTAGGCGTTCCTCATGTTCTGCCACAAAGTGTGATCCTATGCCCAGCGAATCCAACGAAGGCCAGATATTTTCATCAAGTCTTCGGTCCACCTAGTGGAGGGCGTCCAGTACTGCGTCGTTCGATACGTGGTCATCACTCGAGAACCTTTCTTCCCCAGCGGTTGTCAGTTCGACGAGCGATGTGTCCTTTCTACTGCCATTTCAGCATGCTAATTCTTTTTGCTATGTCGGTTACACCCGTTCTTCTACGGATTGCCGTATTTCGGATTATATCGCTCCATAGCACGCTGAGCGACAAAGTCGCTTATTTATGCCATCCACAATTAGGGACCAAAAGTTCTAAACCAAAAAATAAAATAAAAGTAATTCTCCTTAAAATCGATTGCAGCGTACACCTATTGGGTCCAATTATGAATCTAAACAATTCTTGACACACTGAAATACACATAAAAAATTAAGTCCAAAATCGGTTCAGTCGTTTAGAAGCAGTTCAGTCACATACAAATAGACAGAAGAATTGTATATATAAAAATGGTCGCTTAATTATCAAAATCGAGGACATTTAATTTTTACTTCTAAGATGACGTGGTTAAGATGCTGACCGTGATAGTTTGATTCGATTTCGAGGCAGGAAAATACTTTGTGCTAAAAACAAATTGTTGTTCTTGGTCAGTTTGTTATTTGTCTTTAATCACCTTTTATCGTACCTACCTATCCTTACTAATATTGTAAATGCGAAAGTAAGTTTATTGAAGTGAAACTTTTTTGCGCGCATGAGGGTAAATTTTTTACGGATGAAATGCAATTTAGCGTCACGAAGATGTGCAGCGTTTTTGTCGAAGAAGAGGGAGAGAGTAATTGAGAGAGAGAGTGAGAAAGGGCGAACATAGCACGAAGCACAGCCATGGGGCGAGAGTAGGGAGCAAACGAGTGAGAATGATCGAGATATTTTTTTTTAATAATTATTTTTAATACTGATAAAAAACACATGAAACCAAAGAAGTTTCTCTTCTCACATTTTTTGTTTGTTACACTTTCACGCTTAAACCAATGAACCGATTTCAATAATTCTTTCACCAATGGATAGCTATAATATCAGGGAGTAACATAGGCTATATTTTATCCCGGTATTACCACGGGAACGGGAACTACGGGCAAGATGACTGAAACTGAAGCGAAGCGAGGGCGGGTTGCTAGTTAATTATAAAATGACAGAATAAATACCAATATGGCTTACTAGCATGTTATAGTAGGTTAATTTCCCCCCTTAGGGGGGAGGCTCGAGCCCAACAATGGGACGTTATGGTGATATGATGGTTTTCGATGCCATTTGATTTATTTTTTGAAAATTTGATATTATTTGAAGATATCTATTCTTTTTGTCCCCAGATGGATCTCCAGAATTCGATTACCACTCAATGCCAGTTCTATCTGAGCTGGACGATTTCGACTTATGCCTAAGAAAACCTGAAGCCGTTTACTGTATAGTAGACCTTTCAATTTTGGAAGATGATACACCATTATATCAGTTTATCAAGGTAAGGAAAATTTTTTTGGCAGGCTCCGTTCTGTCCAGGGCGACGAAAGGCCGTCGTGACCCTATAACCCATCGTCCCTCCCCATTGCCATAGGGCCGACTACTGGTAATGATTCTTTGGCATCCATGGCTAGCACTGCATGACTAATAGAGTTAGATATTGCTGGAATTGCTGTATGTTAGTGTTCATAAATGATAGTTTCCATCCAATCCAATTTCATTCCATTCAGTTATCATCAACGTCATATAATACAAAGGACCGGACATCGGTGGTCTGTCTGATGATGGAGAGAAGTACGACAGGTTATAGGGTTAACGGCTCTCACTTGCACAGCCCCGGATAAATTAGAAAGGGCACTTATATATTTTCCTTTATTGCTGGAGATGGCAAACCAGTAGACAGCACACCTGATGATAAGTCATAAAGCCGCACATAAACCTTTGCAATACCAGAGGCACAGCTAGGCCGTTGCCTACCATCTCAAACCTCGTTTAAAGAAAGACATATTCCAGCGCTCGGGAAACACAGTAGCAGGTAGTTTATTCCATTAGGCCATACCCTGGGCAAAAAGACATCATCGTCCTCATCATAATTTCAGCTTATAAATATAAGTCTCTTTGCTGGGTTTCATACTCCTCCACAACCGGAGCAGGGTAAAAAAGCTCTAGACCGGCAGTATGACTTAAATTGAAATGATGATGATAATTTACATGACGTTATTCCTTATACTACTAGGTACTTCAACATCATTATCATTTCAGTCTATAGCCGTCCATTGCTGAACGTAGGCCTCCCTCATGTTACGCCACAGAGTGCGGTGCTGTGCCGCCTGCATAGTGAGAGGTCCCCATCTAGAAAGAGTCCTACACTGCGTCGTCCGATACGTGGTCGCCACTCGAGAACCTTTCTTCCCAACGGTTGTCGGTTAATCGAGCGATGAGGCCTGCCCATTGCCATTTCAGCGTGCTAATTCTTCGTGCTATGTCGGTTACACCCGTTCTTCTGAGGATTTCCGCATTTCGGATCCTTTCACGTAGAGAAATCCCGAGCATGGCCCGCTCCATAGCACGCTGAGCGACTTTGACCTTGTTTATGAAGTCAGTTTACTACTTAATGAAGATAAAAATATATAAGGAAACTACAGTAACAAATAATCAGAGGCATAATGTGTTTATTTAGCTTGGTTTAATAGCACACAAACATTGGAACAAGCAAGCAAACATTGGATCAAGCACGCAAACCTTGACACGATATGCTTGTACACGTATGGTAATAATGTTTGAGTTCGTCGTCATTATGTGTTTGACTTGGTCGTAATTTCTTTAGTTAAGCAATAATTTGTACTAATATTAATCAGTAGTCAATCTTCAATCTCTCCTCAACATAAAATGTCTACATTATATAGTTAATTTCTATAAGTAAAATTGAAAATTTTGAATAACCCCCGATATAAAGTCAAATAACAATAAAAAAGTATGATGTTCTTTCTTTGTCATTTAACGATTATAATGTAGTTGAGTAATCATCCGTCATTACATCATTTTGTAAAAGAGCTGATGCTTTTACTCTGCTGGACCGATATTAACCAAACATAATTAAGAACCACCGCAAGGAAACTGGCTTTCAAAGGCAAAAAACCGCATTAAAATCAGTCCATCCGTTTGAGCATCTTAATGATACATACACTCACACAAACATCGAAGCCAAACTTATAACCTCTTTTTGGGTCGGGGGTTAAAAATCTAAAAGAATCGCAAAACTTCAAGACGCTGTGAGCACTAATTGTAAAGATTTGACTCACAATAATAGTTTTTTTATGGGTGGGCTATGGTAAGCGCACACGCGGTCCATTCTGTCCGGGGCGACGAAAGGACGGCGCGCGGGCTTAGTTCGACCGTGACCTTGAACGCTCTAAAGTTTTAGAAACATCGGACGATCTAAAATCAAATACAAACGCGATAAAATTCCTAAAATAATATTATTTACAATGTGGCGTGAACATGAAAAATTATTACGATACTTGTGTTTTTATAATGTGCTGTGTGGTAGCGGCTTCGAATACTACCAACCCTTGCTTTGCTCGTGGGTGTCGTAAAAGACGACTAAGAGCCCTAGATTGACCCGGACCAACTCCATCTGGTACCATTTGGGTCAACGATTACATTCCCAAGGAGGGTTGACGTCAGGCAGGCGGCCGGTCATAAAAGTCATTGCCGAAACTTTTTGCAATATGTCAAAACAGATGACATGTTGCGTCGACCCCAAGTAATTGGGATAAGAGCAAGATGATGACTTGTGTTTTTATAAAGGAGAAACTAAAGACTTAATTCAAGGTCAACTTTACACCTCTCTTATCTATTAGATATAGCGGCGAATCCCAGTAAGATTGATCTCCATCTATCCCCTTATCCGGTGAGATTTGTTTTTTTATCCAATAAAATATATCTCTCAACGTATACTAATAGTTGCCGCGAGTGAAATCATAGCTGTCATCATCAATATTTCGGCTCATATACGTCCCACTGCTGGGCTCGGGCCTCCTCCATAATATAAGGGAAATTGATGTTACTATACCATGCTGGTCAGACAGGTTGGTATAGGGTTTTGTTACGAGTTTGCCATGTCTTGCATAGATGTCATATGCGTCTTACGCATATTCCTTAGTTGTCTTTTACGATAGCCACGGGTATGAGAGGGGGTGTTGAATTGTATTCTTACTCCGTCACCACACAGAAAATTCATATCTGTAATTAATTCATTAATTAAAAAAATAAAATCATATTATTTTTTTCGGTGTGGCGACGAAATAAAAATGCCATCAAAAACAAAACTTGTAAAAAAAATTCAAGCCAGCGAGCCTTGAATTTACAGAGTTCTTCTACCATAAAAAGTTGTGAGAGTGCATATTATATCCCATAGTCGTCTTATACGATATCCACGGGCAAAATAGAGAGTGGTGAATTGTATTCTTACTTCGTCACCATACGGAAAGAACATATAATTAACCGACACAAATTACGTTCAGACTCAGAACAACAATTTGTGGATCGTACAAGGTGTTGTCTTGCATGGGATTCGAACCCGCGACACTAGCTCGGTACGTTGGTATCTTTATCACTACGCCATCTGCGCAGTCTTTAGCAGGTTTTTACGATTACCATAGGGAAGTAATGATGGCGACAAATGTATTCTTATATTTTACAAAGTCACATTTCATTAACTGCAATTGTAACTTTGTAATCCTATATATTTATATGGATTTACAAAATTATTTATGCATTTAATGTATCTCGGAAACTGGTCAAAAATTACAATGTTTCATAATTTTTCTTCATTTATACACTAAACACTACTTGTATTCTAAATTTGAAGCTTCTATGTCTGCTAGAAGTGCCTCTTTAATATTGATGATCGGTCAGTCAGTGAGTGACAAAATTACGAAATTTTGACTAGTTATAATTCTTAAACTATTAGTTCAAATTGAATGAAATTTGAAATAAACAATGTGTATACAATACAGCAGGTATTGTATACACATTTTTAGGGTTACTAAACATTAAGGTTTCTAATTTTAATCACAACGAAGTTCGGGTCGAAAATGGCCTGAATTGCTTCGAGAAAAGTATGTTACGGCAGTGTTACGTTTCGCCCGACTTTTTTTTGCTCGACTTATACAACAGACTGATACAACTCGTCAATCCCTCTCTTGCTCGTGTGTGTTGTAAAAGACGGCTAAGTGATATAATATGCAAATAACGTATGTACCAGAAATGGACTTTTTTTAATAAAACACCATGCTAATAAATCTGGTACAGTAGGTCAATTTCACTTCAACTGTAGAGGAGGATCGAAGCTAGGAAGAGACTCATATGACCTGCGATGATGAATATTATTTTATAACCATTTAAATATTTTGTTCATCATCATCATCATCATCATTTCAGCCTATTGCCGTCCACTGCTGGACGTAAGCCTCCCTCATATTGCACCACAATGTGCGGTCCTGTGCCGCCTGCATCCAACGACGCCCAGCAACTTTCACTAGGTCGTCGGTCCACCTAGTGGGGGGGCGTCCTACACTGCGTCGTCCGATGCGTGGTCGCCACTCGAGAACCTTTCTTCCCCAGCGGTTGTCGGTTCGTCGAGCGATGTGGCCTGCCCATTGCCACTTCAGCGTGCTAATTCTTCGTGCTATGTCGGTTACACCCGTTCTTCTGCGGATTTCTGTATTCCGGATTCTATCTCGCAGAGAAATCCCGAGCATAGCCCGTTCCATAGCACGCTGAGCGACTTTGAGTCTTGATATGAGGCCTACATTTAGGGACCACGTTTCCGTGCCGTAAGTCATCACTGGTAACACACACTGGTCGTAGACCTGTGTTTTCAGACACTGAGGTATGTTGGACGAGAAGATCCTCTTAAGTTTCCCGAACGCTGCCCAACCGAGTTGGATTCGTCGGCTGATCTCTTTCTCGAAATTGGATGTACCTAACTGGACTGTTTGTCCTAGGTAAACATAGTGATTGACAACTTCGAGAATCGCATTGCCAACTAGGACCGGTACAGGAATGACGTGGGTATTTGACATGACTTTCGTATTGTCCATGTTCATTCGTAGACCCACTGGTTGGGATACCCTGCTGAGATCATTGAGCATAGTGCCAAGGTCCTCCATGGATTCTGCCATAACAACGATATCGTCTGCGAATCGAAGGTGAGTGATGTATTCGCCGTTAATGTTGATGCCGAGTCCAGTCCAGTCTAAGAGCTTGAAGACATCTTCCAGTGCAGTGGTGAACAGTTTCGGAGAGATGACATCTCCCTGTCTCACGCCTTTCTGCAACTGGATCAGGTTCGTACTCTTATCCCGGATACGGACTGACATTGTGGCGTTCCTATACAAACACTTCAGCACTTCGATATAGCGATGGTCGATTTAGCACCGCTGAAGAGACTGCAGCACTGCCCAAGTTTCGACTGAATCAAAGGCTTTCTCATAGTCCACAAACGCCAAGCACAGGGGCCGATTATACTCCTCGGTCTTTTGTATAATGTTTTGTATAATCTTTTGTTCATAACATGTTTTATTTAATAAAATATGACTTTCATTCTATAAGCAGATTAAAGATCGACGTTACTGTGGATCTAAACCACTATTTGTAAAAAGATTAAGAAGATATAATTGTAATACTTGCTGAAGTTTACTTGAATATTATCCCTCATAAAGACGGATAATTGGACAAAAAATTTGGCTCTGTCTAGACGGATCGTAATAGCATTTTATTTTTTTTTTTCTCTTTGTAGTGATGTAATCAGATTGCTACTGTGTGCCAGCCTCAACATAATGTCAAGTCACCTGCTCCGGTGGTCGGCCCAACGACGAAGGCGACGGGTCTTACTGGTGGGTTACGGATGTGTGCTTACGTCCTCCTGTCGCCCGGGACGGAGCGGACAAGGAGTGCACCGACCGTAGCCCACCCCAAAAAAAAAAGCCTTAACATAATAGCTGTAATTATAATCCAAAAAATATTCTGCATTTGGATTAACTACATTAAAACACCTGATGGATTAAGAAAGCGATGCGTTAACGCTTCTTTCTTTCTTATCTTAAAGGTGCCGAGGTCTTAAAAACTAGTTGAAGAAGAACTAAGATGTGATCATCATCATCATCATCTTGCTCTTATCCCAATTACTTGGGGTCGACGCAATATGTCATCTGTTTTGACATATTGCAAAAAGTTTCGGCAATGACTTTTATGACCGGCCGCCTGCCTGACGTCAACCCTCCTTGGGAATGTAATCGTTGACCCAAATGGTACCAGATGGAGTTGGTCCAGGTCAATTTAGGGCTCTTAGTCGTCTTTTACGACACCCACGACAACCACGATGATAGCATTAATTTCATCTGTGGGAAGTTCTATATTCGGCAGTAAATATGTATCATAATCATTATCACAGCTCATTTCCTTCTCACTCCAGGGCTCAAGCCTCCTCCATACTACAAGAGCAATTGAACTCCTATACCACGTTGGTCAGATGTGTTGTTGTAGTACTTCATTTCAAGTTTCCCTTCTCTCCCATAGATGGTATCTGCATATTTTAATCCCTTAGTCGTCTGCTACGATAATAATGAGCAAGAAAATATTATTAGCCTATACCTAGTCTTGCCATAAATACGGTAACAAAGAAAATATTTTTCTATTACAAATAACTTTTATTAGTTTTTCATATTTATGTATTAAACTAACACACTGTGTGTTAGTTTAGTCTATACCAGTAAATAAAATTAGAGTGTCTGTTTGTAATGTCAAAATAATAGGCCTTTTTTATGCTCACACGATTATTTGCTCTATACATATGCCTAAAATCAGTTTATATTTTTTGTCTGTCCGTCTGTCTGTTTGTTCCGGGTAATCTTCAAAACGGCTGGACCGATTTAAAAAATTCTTTCACCAATGGAAAGCTTAATAGCATTCCATAAAAAATAGCCTAGGTTACTCCCTGATATTATTATCAGGGAGTAACCTAGGCTATATTTTATCCCAGTATTGCCACGGGATTGGGAACTACGCTGGTAAGGTGACTATCTGTTTTGACATATTGCAAAAAGTTTCGGCAATGACTTTTATGACCGGCCGCCTGCCTGACGTCAACCCTCCTTGGGAATGTAATCGTTGACCCAAATGGTACCAGATGGAGTTGGTCCGGGTCAAGCTAGGGCTCTTAGTCGTCTTTTATGACACCCACGAGCAAAGCAAGGGTTGGTAGTATTCGAAGCCGCTACCACACAGCACCATAAAACAATTTAAAATATAAAAAGCTTATTTGAAGTGGTCTCAAATAAGGCTTTTGGCTGGAATACAGTCCTTTAAACGTTAAGGCCAGGTGTCAATAAAAGCAGGCACTCTTTCCATGGGAAAATTCTTCACTGCCAATCGTATGGAGTGTTTTAGAGACTCCAAATTATCATGGCGTTTAGTGCAAGCCGTACTCTCTAAAACTGATCATAAATCATAATCCAGCGGATTAAAATCGGGACTAGACGAAGGCCCGTCTTCTGCTCTGATGACGTCCGAAATCTTCGTTTCCAACCAAGACTACGTAGACTGAGCTTTATGACCCGGCGCCGAGTCTTGCTGGAAGGACCATTCTTAATAATTGAACATGGTACTGTTAAGGGACTTCACTACCTTCTCAAGAATGGTACACTTGTGGCGATGTTTTGATACCTTTTTCAGCTACAATACGTTAACGGCACGCCAACGATCAGCTTCACCCTCGCCTATTGATATTTCACATCAAAAATTATATTTCTTATGGTTAGTAATTTATACTAGTATGTATGAAACGTCGGGCAATCAAAAATCAAATACAAACGCGATAAAAGCCGTACAATAGTTTTATTAACTGTCTTCTTAGATGTGAAATTAATATTAAATTCTTTGTTCATAGAACTATTCTTCGTTAACATACAAGAACTATAAGCATTCAAAACTGCATCGTGGAGTATGTGGGTCACAGCATTGCGGACTTAATACCAGTCATGCAGACGCCGGTGAAACAACAGCTCAAAAACTAAAAGATTGTATGAACACTAGTTTGCATGAAGTATACGGATTACAGGTAAAATTTGTTAAATATTTACTCAAATTCTTAGATGGAGTATTGGTTAAGATACCAAACTACCCTGCCAGTGTCATGGGTTCGAATCCTATGAAGGACATCGCTTGGTACGATTGACAAATTATTTATCTTTTTTGTGGGGTGGGTGGTCAGCGCGTCAGCGCGCCGCCCGGCTCCGTCCAGGGCGACAGAGGGACGGCGCGTGGCCCCGTAACCCACCCGTTGCACGTCGCCTTCGTCGTTGGGCTTACCACCGGTGCAGAGTAACTTGTCTTCAGTGGTCGGCCCGACGGAATACCCGATCGCTGGGTACCCTCCCTGTACGAGGTTCCCCCCTCGGGGACGCAAATTATTTATCTGAGACCGAATTTGATTTTTATCGGTAATTGTGTATTTTTAAAGTAGAGGACTTTACACACATATATGGGTTTTTTATTAACGCAGGTTTAAAGGTAAAAAGAAATTGTATTTTGCAGTTATAATTCTCTTGCGTAAGGAAAAAAATATGTGAGTAATTTTTTCTGATGCGCGCGCGCACACAGTCAAAAATGTCAACTAGATAATGCGTTATAGTAAAACTTTCAATGTATTAAATACATTTTGTTTTTCTATTATTAGTGATGTTTTTTTTCTATAAACGTAGGGAAACGCGAATTATAACATTTTTAGAAAAAAATTATTTAGTTACGCCAAAGAAAGATAACTTCTTACTTAAGTACAAAACACTTTCTTTTTTTTCTAAACTTATACATATCGCATTATATGATAAGCCAAATGAGGACACACCATTAGCCGGACTGCTTGCTCGACTACCAATCCATACTAATACCTATTATAAAGAGGTGAGATTTGTTTGTTTGTTTATATTGAATAGGCTCCGAAACTACTGGACTGATTTCAAAAATTCTTTCACCCATGGAAAGCTATAATATGCATGAGTAACAAAGGTTATATTTTATACCGGTGTTCCCACGGGATTGGGAACTACACGGGTACGGCGACTGAAACCGAAGCGAAGCGAAGGCGGGTTGCTAGTAGCCAATAAAATGTATTAAAATCAATTTGTTTTATACAGGTAGATACCTTATCTGTAAGATACTGCAAGACCCAAGATGATTACGTACCACCTGATGTCTTGGACTATGTCGTTGGTGGATTGCTTTTGCTGGTACTTTTAATCAACTTGGGGTGTTCTGCATATTATTTCCTATTTGCCAAGGAGAATGGACAAGGTATGTTGGTTTCTTGAGTTACTCATTTTATTTTTAACAATATCTGGTTGACCGAGCTTCGCTCGGAATATTTTTGTCGAATTTATTTAGATATATATTAATAAAAAATAAATAATGAAAAATATATAAAAAATTACAAAAAGAGAGTAATAGTACCGAGATTCGAACCGACGCTCTTTGAATGCCAAAAAAACCAAAATTAGAACCGGTCAACTTCCCAACTGAGCTATCGTAACTCATGACGGTGACAACGAAATTTGAAATCATATTCTTTTAAAATTTAATGTCATTGTATTGTTTTGCTAAAAACACGGACAAAACAACATTTTCTATAAATAAAACCTAGCTAGATCGATTTTTTGGACCCGAAACCTCTAGTATGCCAAGTTTCAACAAAATCGTTGGAGCCGTTTCCGAGATCCTGAATATATATATACAAGAATTGCTCGTTTAAAGATATAAGATAAGATAACGGCCCAATTATAGGGAAGTGATTTGGAGGGAAAATAATCCGTTAATAAATAATCGATATTTTTTCTTTGAAATCGATTTTAAAATAATCGATTAATTAAAAATAAATAATCGATTATAAAATAATCGATTTTTTCTCCCAACAGGATGATGATGACCTTTTTTTTTGTGGGATTTATTTTCTAATATAGTATGAAACACTGCACACAGTATCGTGATGACCTTTTTTTGGAAAATCTCGCAGTGATTATATTTTAAACAAAAAAGCAAATACTGAAATAATCGATTAATTTTATTATAAAAAAAAGATCTATTTTTTATTATTAAATAATCGATTACTAAAATCGATTTCTACAAAAAAAATAATCGATTAATATCAAAATCGATTATTTTTTCACATCCCTACCCAGTTATCATCACCTCATTTAACTTGTTACCGCCCACTATCTTAACTATAAGTGCCTCCCTATAGTTATCCATATAGTTAAGATTAATCTACTGTAAAACTTAACGACTTTCATCTTATAATGTATTTAAACTTTATTGGCATAAGTAAACAAATCAATACCATTTTTTTTGGGTGGGCTATATTTAGCACACACGCCGTCCCTTCCGGCGGCAATGAATGGGCGAAGAGCGGCTCCATTACCCATAGTATTCCCTTCCCTTCGCCATTGGGCCGACCACCAATACCAAGCTTCTTATCGTCCATTGTCAGCCCGACGGTATACCCTTTCAAGTACCCTGCGTCCCTAACTTCCCTCTAGGGACTATGTGCTTCGTGCTATGTTCGCCCTTTCTCACTCTCTCTCTCAATTGGTCTCAATCACTCTCTCCCTCTTCTTGGACAAAAACGTCCCACATTGTCGTGTCACTAAATTGCGTTTCATCCGTAAAAAAATTATCCTCATGCGCACAAAGAAGTTTCACTTCAAAAAACCCCGTGTGGCCGAAGGTATTATATTATCTGAATCTCGGCAACGGCTCCAACGATTTTCATGAAATTTAGCATACTAGAGGTTTCAGGGCCAAAAATCGATCTAACAAGGTTTTATTTATAGAAAATGTTGTTTTGTCGATGTTTTAGCTAATCAATACAATGACATAAAATTTCATGGGAATAGGAATGTAAATTTAGCTGTCGCCGTCAAGAGTGACAATAGCTCAGTTGGGAAGTTGTCCAGTCGTATTCAAACAGCGTGAGATCGAATCTCGGCGTTATTATTATTCTGTTTTTTTTTTTATTTTTGATACTTTTTGATATTTTATTATTTCATCTTTTTTAGTATTTTATGTAGACACGCGGCAGCGCGTCAATTCAAGTTCAAGCTAAGGAAAGTTAGGTTAAGTTAGATTTGACTTGGCCAGTTTTTATTACATCAGTCATTTTATAAAGTTATTCAACATAATATATATATTTTAGTTCTGATAAAAACTGGCCAAGTCAAATCTAACCTATTTTAAGATCTCACTTTTTTTAAATAACAGCAATTGTTATAGGTATCCAATAAAGCAAAGAAATAGAGTTTAAAGCTTGTTCATATTTTGTTCCTATAAATATTTATATATTTATATACATATTTGGATTTTGCATAGAACTTGGCACTCATTTAGATCTCCATTCTTTTTGCGGCGAAGCCCACAGCCAAGCATAATTTTTGTATTGACCTTGACTCTCCTTTTTTACATTTATGTTTTTGGTGGGATTAATATATGTCCTAAATATATTCGTTAAAATATATTCGGATATTGATTTTACTATGACTCAACTCGATCTCAGGAAACGTTGGCAATAAAAAATATTAAATCTGTTAATTGTCTTTTACGATACTTATAAGTTAGAAAATGAATTGTATTCTTAATTTGAGTACGTAATTTTTTTAAATGGATATCAAAATTCTTCATTAACATTTGATTCTTGCGTGAGCATCAGAAATCCATTAATTTAATGTATTTTTTTATTATGCTCAATACTTAAGTATAATATAAGCAATTCGTTGCAGATAACAGATATTTATTGGCATTTTGCGTTCAAAAGAATTGGAAAGCCTTGAAATATGGAGGCAGTGCTGAAGGTGGAATTTTTAAATGTTTCCAAGCTTTAAGGTAAGTTGTTTCTTTAAAAGGTGAATTATGCCCTGATGGAATTCCAGGCAGTTTGTGTTAAAATTTTAGTGCTTCTTAATCAAGTTTTGCGACTATTACGAAAAAGTAAGGCAGTAGGTAGTTTACTTAACTGCACCACATGGTTAGATTACAAGAAAAACTTCTAAAATATTTTTCAAATACTTATTCCGTATGGTAACGGAGTAAGAATACAATTCACCGCCCCCTTTCTGGCCTGTGGGTGTCGTACAAGATGACTAAGGCATATGATATGATTATAACATCAATACAAGAGAAGGAAAACTCGACAGAAAACCCTATACCAACACGTCTAACAAGCGTAGTAAGTCGATATCCCTCCCATTGTGGAGGAGGCCCGAGCTCTACAGTAGATCTAATGTAGGTTAGGTAATGTGTCCAAAAAGCCAACAGCATTACCCCATTGAAAGACAATGCTATTCTCTTGAGCAAAATATAGACCATAATTCTAATCACGATATAATTTGTAAATTGTTCTAATATAGGTAAAATTATTGTCCGTATGGTGACAGAGTAAGAATATAATTCACCCCTTTCTGGCCTATGGGTGTCGTAAAAGACGACTAAGGGATGTAATATGCACATAAGATCTGTGCAAGAGAAAGAAAACTCGAAATTAAACCCTATACCAACATGTCTGACCAGCATAGTATAGAAGGCCAAATTTCCTCCCATTGTGGAGGAGGCCGGAGCCCAACGGTGGAACTTATGTGGGCTGCGATGATGATGATTTTTATACTTTTTCATTATTTCTATTGAATTTGTTAGTATTCCTCACTATCTTGTAAGTGTCGTAAAAATCGATTAAATGTTATAAGCCGGTAAAAAAAATAGAAGCATTATTTATTATTTACTTTAAATTTTAAAAAGACATACTTTCGATTTTCCTGAGCAAAATGTATTTTTTTTTTGTATTTTTGTATCTTTGTTTTAATCATATCACAATTGCAGATTCTACACCATGGTGATGATACTCGGTCTTCACTCCATGATCTTCATTGGCTACGGATACACTGCCAACCCTGAGTTTATTGAAAGGGTAAGTAATCTCTTTTTTAAAACGCTATAATTAGTTTCGCCTGTATGTATGTAACGGAATCTTTGAATTCACTTCAAAACGTCGGATTAAAAAATTTACGACAGTACTATAATTTAAACGTCTCTAAATCATCATCTCGACTTATATACGTCCCACTGCTGGGTTCGAGCCTTCTCCACAATCCTGGTTAGATAGTTTGGTACAGGGTCCGGCTCCAAATATTTCTATGAAATTTTATATGCGGCAAGTTTTGGAGGCAATAAATTAGTCTCATTTTCATTTACTATTCAGGTGATTTAATTTTTTTTAAATATACTAAGAATCATTATCATCACCCTTAATTATAACTAGAATATGAAGGTATTAATAAATAATTATAATTAAAATATGAAGGGCTTAATTGCAGTGAAAAAATTCACTGCAATTAAGAATAAAAATAGCGCACTTGAGACAGGAAACCGTTTTTTTTTATCTAAACAGCCTACGTCCGATCCTTTGATTTTCCCCTTTCCTTAAATATTTACCTCACAAAAGGAGATATGTTTCTCATAATATAAAACTTTTTCTACTTTTATTTTTTAATGTCCTCTCCTAAACTTCAGATTATCATTATCCTGCACATATCCTCATTACCTACTTGAAGTCAATGCACTATTTACTAACATCGTATATATTGCAAACGTTTTGGTAACAGTCACGCAGTATGCCACATGGAGAGAGGGCTATGCTCGATATTTTTCTACGTGATAAAAGCCAAAATACGTCAATCCGTAGAACAACTGGTATAACCAACATAGTCCAAAAAGTTATAAGGTTGAAATGACAATGGGCAGGTAACATCTCTAGCTGGACAGACAACCATTGGGGAAGAAGGTTTCTCGAGTTGTAACCACGATAGGGATGTGAAAATAATAATCGATTTTTATATTAATCGATTATTACAAAAAATTAATCGATTAATAATCGATTTTTACAATCGATTATCAAAATAATAAAAATCGATTATTAATCGATTTTTTATTATTAGAAATTAATCGATTATTCACTGGCAGATTTGCTAAAAAAAAGTCATCACGATTGTTTCATACTATATTAGAAAATAAAAGCTCACATTTCCTAAAAAAGGTCATCATAATCCTTTTGGGAGAAAAAATCGATTATTTTATAATCGATTTATTTTAAGAGCAAAAAATCGATTATTTAAAAAATCTATTATTTTCCCTCCAAGTCACATCCCTATACCACGAATCGGACGACTCAGCGTAAAGCCCCCACTACACGTCGGCAGATGCGTCCACAGATGTCATCGGCGGACGCGTACGCGGACGTGTAGAGGGGGTGATTTGCTCGTTTGTGGTAGGTATTTGACATCCGCAGATGCATCCGGCACTCATCCGTTAGTTGTCGGTTTTTGTAGCACGGATCAAAGGGTTTCAATGCCAGCGCTGAGTGTTGCGTCCACACGTCTGACGACGCATCAGTGTTCATCGGGAAGCGGATGAGAATGCACGCGTGATTTCTGCAGTATTTCTTCGTTCTTTCTTTTTTACTTGTTCGTTAAAATGGCTAACACGAGCACTGACAAAATATTCAAATTCCTGGAGCTGTATCAAGCAGAAATTCGAACAAAATTATCAAATTCTCGGGATGGCTCTGCATATATGTAGTTCTAAAAGCTAGTTATCCACGCTATTCCTGCGAAAAAAAAATGGCGTCCAGGAGGATGTGTTAAAAAAATTGCAATATATCATCATCTTCATCATCTCGGCCCATATACGTCCTACTGTTGGGCTCGGGCCTCCTCCATAATGGAAGGGTATTTGACCTACTATACCACGCTGGTCAGACGTGTCAGTATAGGTTGGTATAGGGTTTTATTTCAAGTTTTCCCTCTCTCGCATAGATGTTATATGCGTTTTATATCCCTTAGTCGTCTCGTACGATCACCCACGGGTAAGAATGAATCTGTGGGGGATGGTGGTGAATTTTATTCTTACTCCGTCACCACACGGAAGGCAAAAAATACATTATGGAAATGATTTTTTTCCACATTATTCGGTTTCTATGTATGCTGATTACAGCGTCCACCACGTTCCTCTTCTCCATTTTTTTTATTAACTACTGCGATGGACACTTAAATAGTACTTAAAGGTCCTAAATAAATAAATAGCTGCAACAGCTACGGTCTCAATATCCATTTCGCGTGCGTACGTGTTGCGTCCGTCAAGAGTCAATACAGACTGATCGACCTACAGACGTGTGGACGGCGCACAGAGATCCATCCGCGGATGCATCTGACGACGTCTGCGGACGCATCTGCCGACGTGTAGTGGGGGCTTAAGACATCTCCGTACTAGGTGTACTGACGACATCTTGAATGCCGCAACGAACCATTGGAGTGTAAGTGGCATAGGAAAATTTCGAGTTGTATTCTCGTTGGAAGGTCAGGCCAACTGTGGAAGTCTATGACCTTGATAGATGGATGTATCGATAATAAAAACAAAATACATATTTATTATATGAAATCCAATCATCATCCTTTTTTTGGTAGGCTTTGGTCTAGACACACCTCGTCTTATCTGCCCAGGGCGACGGATGGATAGTGTAAGGCCCCATAACCTACCGCAATCCCTCCCCAACGTCATTGGGACGACTACTGGTACCGATTACTTGACTTCTGTGACCGGCCCAATGGGTTATCTACCCTTTCGGGTATCGTCCCATTCGACGCCCCGAAGCATCGCCCTCACGTGGTCGACCTCGGGTGGCAGACCAATCCCCAGCCCGTCCACCCGATCCAATCACCATCCTACTCTTATCCTAATTACATGGGATCGCCGCAATATGTAGGTATTACAAATTACATTTAGACTCAGAACAACAGTTTGTGGATCACACCAAGTGTTGTCCTGCTTTGGATTTGAACACATGAAACTGGCAAGGTAGTTCGATTTCTTAACCAATACGCCATATAATCCCTTAGTCATTGACAATCACGACAATCACGGGTAAGAGAGAGAGGGTGGTGAATTATATTCTTACTCCGTCATCAAAAGGAATATGTAAATTACACATTCAAGTAAAACATATCGTACATGTTAATAAGATTATTATGTATGATACTAATAATTACAAATCGAATATTATTCACGTATAATTCCATTGAAAATTAAACCAAACTATGAACTATTAATCACTTGTAACGGAACAATAAAGAGTTCACGCTAGAATTAATCGGAATATATTTGTATTTTGCATGAGCGGAATTAATAAATTGAAAATACATTCAATTGCAGATGTTAAAATATCATATATTTAATTTAAAAAAATAATATTGTTGCCGTGTAGTGATGGAGTAAAAATACAATTCGCCACCCCCTCTCTTACCCGTGGGTATCGTAAAACAAGACTGGAGAATATAATATGCATACAACATCTATACAAGAGATGGAAAACTCGATGTATTGGAAATCGACCTACTATAGTACGTTGGTCAGAGTTGTTGGTATTTTTTTTTTTTTTCTATGGGTGGGCTATGGTAAGCGCACGCGCGGTCCAGTCCGTCCAGGGCGATGAAAGGACGACGCACGGGCCCATAACCCACCCGTACCCACGTCACCTCGTTGTTGGGCCGACCACCGGAGCAGATGTGACTTGTCGTCAGTGGTCGGCCCGACGGAATACCCTTTCGGGTACCCTCACCTCTCGACATCCTGGGACGTCGGTCGCCGTCGCGCGGTTAGCCACACAGCGGGTGATGGACAATTCCCCGGTCCGATCACCCGCGGCCTCGGCTAGGGCGGCATTAGGCGCAGATACTCGCGTCTGCGCCGCCCGAGTCGCCGGCGGCGGAACGTGTCGCCGAATAGGATCTCTACTCGCACACGATCCGCCGCCTCCTTCCGTGAGATAACGGCCTCACAGAAGGCGGCGACCGCGTCCCAGTTCCTGACGCTGACGAGCATCTCCCTGGCGATGGTCGGCAGCGCCAGGTCGGCACCGATAATCGCGACGAGTTCACGGCGTTCCCCCTCCCACGCAGCACACTCCTCGAGCGTGTGCTGCGCCGTGTCCTCGTCGCAACTGCAGTGGTGGCAGGACGGTGTGCTCTCCCTCCTGACAATCTTGTGCAGGTACTTCGCGAAGCATCCGTGCCCCGTCAGCACCTGCACCAGTCGGAAGGAAAGCACCCCGTGTGTCCGCTCCAACCACTCCATCAGCACCGGCCGGAAGGCCTCGACGGTCCTGACACCGTACCGAGGACTCTCCAGCCGGACTGCCCAACGGGCAATGACTCCACGGCGGGCGTCGACCCGCCAGGCGGTGATCTCCTGCAGGGAGACCATACCGCCGCGGGCGCGCGTCTCCGACACCCGTCGATAAATGTCGGCGAGCATCTCCGCCTCCAGGTCCCACGGGGGAGTTCCGGCCAAGAGGCACGCTGCCTTCGTCGACATCGTGCGGTAACCGTGTATGGCGCTGACCGCCATGACCCTCTGTGGTCGCCTCAAAAGGGCCCTCAGCCGGACGGTCAGGGACCCCGCCCACACCGGTGCGCCGTACAGAGCCATCGACCGGATCACCCCCGCGTACAGCTGTCGGCACGTAGCGCTGGGTCCACCCACATTCGACATCAGCCGCGAAAGGGCGGACGCCGCGCCGACAAGCCGGGGAACAAGTCGATGGAGATGCTCCCGGAACCAAAAATGCCCGTCGAGCACCAGGCCCATGTACTTCATGTGGGCCTGGATGCTGATGGTGACCGACTTCACGATGATCGAAGCGCCGGCGGGAGGCCCGGCGGTACGGAGGCCATGGAACAAAAGGGCCTCCGTCTTTTCCAGGGCTACCCTCAACCCCAGCGCTTCGATCCGCCTGACAATCTCCTCGGTGCCGAGAGTTGCCAGGCGTGCCGCCTCCTCTAGCGTCCCACCCCGAGCTGTGAAGAGTGTATCGTCGGCGTAGCAAATGCAAAAGAGTTGTTGGTATAGGGTTTTATTTCAAGTTTTTCTTCTCTTGCTAGATGTTATATGCATATGTAATCTTGAAGTCTGAATTATTTGACAGAAGTTATAAAAAAGTCGATTATTGCATATATTGCACATGCAATATACTTTCTGCTTGAAATTTAAATTCAACTCTCATGTTTTATGCAACGGTGTTTTCAATAAAAAATATATAAAAGGCAATGTACACCTTCTGCGGCGTTATTAAAGTTAAAAAATGTTGTACGTTGTGTATTTTTAAAATCAACTTTTTAAAAATAACTTGGCATTTTCAGAACGAAATTGTATTAAAGTTTTCTTTTGTAATTTTTGGTCGAACGATGTCTTTTTATTCGTCTACAAATACTTTTCCCTTTGTTTTTTCGGCAGACTATGTTCTTGACACACTCTGCTTAAGCAGTCCAAGGTTACGAATTTTTTTTTTTTAGTTTGTAGCTGTTGGTCGCAGATGACCTTGATAGCTTAGCCCGGACTATGGGTGAGCGCTGATGGCTCTCAACCCGGTAAAGTGACGAAATGGCTGCAAACGGTCTTAAAACTGGCGTATTAACGCCCCAATCGCCAATTTAACTGAGCACCAGTACAGATACCTAGAGTGTGTTTGTTATCTATAAACCCTAGGGATTTTGCTTATATTGACGCAGTAATTAAATAAATTTTATTAATGTAGTGTATTTTTTGTCCTTTCTTCAAATCTGGTATTAACTCACCGGTGTTAAGAGTATTCATGAACTATCAAGAAGAAAGTTCACAGGCTCTTTGTGGTTAGAATGACTACTAGCCGAAAGTTCTAAGAAAAAGAAAGTGTATAAACACTTGTTTACGAGTGAAAAATTTAATAGTTTTTAAGAACAGCATCCCGTACTAAGGGATCAATCTTTGTGTCACAGGCGACTTAATAACGGACACTAAATAAGGTTAGACTTTGGTACAATCATTTTTGAATCGATCAAAGTTATTATTTTTTTTTTTGGGTGGGCTACGGTCAGCGCACCCGCCGCCCAGTGCCCAGTGCCCAGAGGAGCGGCACGCGGCCCCGTAACCCACCCATGTAGCACGTCGCCTTCGTCGTAGAGCCAACCACTGGTGCAGAGTTCCTTGACTTCAGTGGTCGACCCGACAAAATACCCCGAGGGAGTACCTTCTCCCGTCTACGTTCCCTCGGGACGCCGATTGCCGTCGCGAGGCTAACCTCTCCGCGGGTGCCGGACTTAATCCCCGGCCCGGTCACCCGCAGCCTCCGCTAGGGCGGCATCAGGCTCATTTATTTTGTTTTGATAGAAACCTTCATCAAAATAATTTTTGAGTTAATTTGACGTATGGCATAACGATTAATATATGATCTACCCTACTAGTGCCGTTCAGCCATCACAATACCTTGTGCGATCCAGAAATTGACGTTCTGAGTCTGGATAAAATTTGTATCCATTAATTTTATGTATGTAAAGTCCCATATTCAAGGATTTTTGACGTGAAACATCTATAGGCGAGGGTGAACCGGATCGTTGGCGTGGCGTTAACGCCACGCTTTATTATGTACATTTGTGTAACAAAGTCACAACCTGTTTTAGAATTTTGAACAACGTCATCTATTGAGCTCAAAATAAATTATTAACCTAAACACATACAAATAGTGTAATAATAATACTAATGAAAATAATTGTTTATATTCAATAAACAACAACAAATTAATAATTTTCTAGAAAAAGAAAATCTTAATATTTTATGAATATTTTATGCCAATTAGTTCCTGTCGTAACCTATTCTTTTATGCATGTCTACTTGGACAAAATAATTTCGATGTTACACATCTGCCCAGCGTCCTGAGCGACGGCTCACTTTTTTTTTATCCTTAGTGCAGGAGTTCGGTAGAGGAGATAAGGATATTAGACCATAAAATAAAAATCAGCGATCTAGTAAACGTCTATGAGCGGCAGTGTCACTTACCATCAGGAGTACTGTTTGCTCGTTAGCCATTAACAGCAATTTAAAAAAAAATGACTGTACCACCATAATTCCCTTAAGCATTTTTGCCGAAAAAATGACTCATTCATTGATAAAACAAACAGTATAAATATAGCAAACTGGTTGTACAACAAGTTCACTGACTCGTCTAGATCAAGGTTGATGCAATTGCGTAAGACATAATTTATTTTCGACACCGATTTAGTTATGTTCTGAAGTGATTATATGATCTTTCTTTTTAATTTTATTTTTAAAGTGAAACCTCTTTAGGCACGCTATAATAAGGAAAAGCATTGTTACGATTTTGTAACAAAGTAATAATATTAAATGATTACATCGGATTGTTCTGGTAGCGTCGGAGTAAGAATTGAATTTACAACTTCCTATCTTAGCCGTGGATGTCATAAAAAACGAGTAAGGGATATGATGTGTATATTGTATCTACATAAGAGTGGAATCTCATAATAAAATCCTATACCAATCCGTCTGACCAGCGTGGTATAGCAGGTCAATTTCTCGCCTATTGTGAAGGAGGCTTGAGCCCAGCAGTGACACTTATATGAGCTGAGATGATGATGATGGCACTGGAATGTTCATCATTCATCATCATCATTATTCAGTGCATTTATGTCCCACTTCTAAACTCGAGCCTCCTCCGCAACAAGAAGGCAATTGACCAACTACAACCACACTGAACAGAAGAGTTGGTATTGGCTTTAATTTTAAGTTTTCCTTCTTTCGCATAAATGTTATATTTAATCCATTAGTCTTCTTTTACGACACCCATGGACAGAAAACGGGCTAGTGAATTCTTTTATTACTCCTCCACTACATGGAAACTGGAACGATACGTTACATAAATTCCGTTACATGAAAAATATGTGAAGACTATTTGTTTTACGAGTACAAAAAACTTGGGTTGATAAATTTATTATTATGAACACCAGTTTTTTAAAGTACGGATAACCTTAAGAAAAATAATTTACTTTTTATTTATACTCTTACGCCTACATAAACCTGAGGTGAACAGAGGTGTCGAACACCCTTTTTATAAGTGCTTTACAAATTTTGTTTCGTACTTTTTATGACCACGGCGCCGCCGCCATTCATATTTTATCCCAGATAATCGCTATAAAAGTAATAACTGGGGTGACCAGACCGGGGACTTAGTTGGCAGTGGTCGACCCAACGACGAAGGCGACGTGCTATACAGGTGGGTTACGGGTGTGCGTGCTTACGCCTCTCTGTAGCCCCGGATGGAGTGGTGCGAGGAGTGTACCGACCGTAACCCACCTAAAGAAAAAAACAATAAAGCTAATAATTATATTTTTCTTTTAAAAAAATGATCCCTGGTTTAATTTGTGGTGTATTTTGTGCGCAATTTATTTATTTAAAATAAGAAAATCTGTCTAATCATCATATCAGCTCATACGCGTCCCATTGCTGGGATCGAGTCTCTTCTGCAATGAGATGGCAATTGACCTGCTATACCACATTGGTCAGATGGGTTGGTATAGGTTTTTATTTCGCGTTTTTATTTATTGCATAGATATTTATAATCTGCATATCCCTTAGTTGTCTTCAAGAGCAAGAATGGGGGGGTGGTGAATTATATTGTTACTCCGTCACCACACAGACATTTAAGTATATGTATATTAAATATCTATTTATTAATACATTTATAATAAGAAAATTTGCACTTCCCTTCTCCCCTCCGCTCGATGCAGTGCGAATTCAGTTAGCGCGTATAATAAAAATAGTTTTTGTCCTTTTAAGGATTAACTATCGGCTCTTGCGTTGTTTCTAATTGTGTTTTATTGTGTTTAGTGCGTGTTTACGTTCATAACGATAAGTATTTGTGCTTATTTATTCTAAAATTCAGCTTAAATCGGTAAGTCTTTAACTTTTATTAAGTAGTGGGTCTGGGTAGTGACAAGTCACTTTACGAACAAAATAATTTTTATTCGTTGATTGTTACTTTGTTTACATTCGTTGAGTACTTTTATTTCATTATAAAATGTCGAAATATTATACGGACACTGAACCCCCTGATCGCGGGGAAGAAGTTTTTCGCCTCAGTCAGCTGACACCGCGGTCACCGCCCGCTGCCAACAGCAGGCGTGCGCTCTATACCCAGCCATTGCCTGCCTACGTTACACCCGAAACTAGGCTTCAACAGGAGAATAGTGCAAAAAATTCTCCATCACTTAATATTAGCGATGCTAGACAGGCCGACTATTGCGATCTCGTCACGGAGGCATCGTTATTTTTATCGAAAATTAACGATATCGTCAACGATCAAGGTTCTCGCATGAACATCGCGAACAAAACAACGATAATGGATTACACTCAACGTGTTACTACCATTGTATCTCTTTTAGCCTTGAAATCATCGTCTAATGAGACTAAATTAGCGAATATTGAGCTAGAATTAAGCCATACTAAAACCCAACCGCCGTCAAATATTCATAAACTATCTTACGCTGAAAAACTTAAGCTACCAAAGGTTGTGCCAAGTGTTGAGGTGCGAACGTCACGCGCTCTCTGCGTTATCGCTTATCCGACCGCTGAACGTTCAGCCGATTACGCGTCGTCGTCTGCCACAAAGAAAGCGTTATTGAGCGCGATTAAGCCAGTTGACGATGGCTTTCAAATAGTAGGCGTTAAGAAGGCCGCGAAAGCAGGTGTAGTTCTGCGAGTCACTAACGAAAAGCAGATTAAAAAATTAGAATCTGTAGACGCCATTAAGGCTGCGGGTTTACGTCTAGAAAAACCGAAAGGTCGACGACCATGCTTACTAATTAAGGACGTCCCCATCTCTATGGAAGACAATGCGTTCCTAGTCGCTCTCTATCGACAAAATATTAAAGACGAAATATCTATTAAAGAGGACGACTTTATTAAAGCCACTAAAATTATTCGCAGTCGAAAATTGCAGAACGGTCGCAAGTGGATAGGCATAGAACTCGACCCAGAAGTACGTACCCATTTGTTAAGCACCAAAGAAAAAGTTTTTATAGATTGGGCTAGCTGCCGTTTTTATGACGACCTTGAAATTGTACGTTGCGCGAACTGTCAACAGTATGGTCACGTCGCTAAATACTGCAATGAAAAAACACCCACATGCGGTCACTGTACGGAAGGACATAACAAAGTCCTGCACAAATAAGGAAACACCTGATTTTAAACCAAAATGTGCCTCTTGTAAGCGTTTTAAGAAACCTTACGATCACCCCTGCGGCGCGTCGGACTGTCCCACCTACAAATTTAAGCTGGAACAACTAGTCTTAAACACTAACTATTAAAAATGGATAGCTTAAACATAGGACAGCTAAATCTTCACAATGATAGGGTGGCTACATCAGAATTAGACCGTCTTGTTATGGAAAATAATTTGGACATAGTACTTATTCAAGAGCAATACCAGAATGCTCGCTTGCGCAGTAGGGTTGTGCAATTAGATAACAAAGCACGCGCCGGAATATATGTATCAAATTCTAAATTTACAGTCACATCGTTACAAAATCTAATGACATCACACTGTGCTGTCGCGGAGGTTACATCCCCATCCTATAGGGTTTACGTTGTGAGCTGCTATTTTCAATACTCAGACCCTGTCACCTCACACTTAAACCATCTCCGTCATGTCTTGCGGTCTCTTACGGGCCGTAAAACGATAGTAGGTGCTGACGTAAACGCGTCATCTACTCTGTGGTATGGCAAGATTAGATACACCGATACTGATCGTCGGTGTGCGATAGAAGATTTCATCGCCGAGATGAACCTATCCATCCATAATACACCTGATGCACCACCAACTTTTTGCAGCCCTTTGGGCGAATCTTCTATTGACGTCACGCTATCAAGCGCGGACGTCCGCTTGGATAGGTGGCGCGTCCTCCCAGACGCGTCGTGTAGTGATCACCGCCTGATCGTGTACGAATTTAAACCGAGACTGATACAAGATCCTCCCAGTCAGAGTTACAATTATAGATATAAAAGTAAGGGAGCAAACTGGGAATTCTTTAGTTCGTTATTTTCCTCGTGTGCCGGGCATTTCACTCGCGAAGAATTAAACGCGGAAGAAAGCGCTGAGATAATGTCACACTCTATGATATACTGTGCTGACATAGCCCTAGGTCGCATATCTATCCCTAACACCAGAAGGTGCGACTGGTGGAACAATAAACTGGCCGAACTTCGCAGACGCTTTCGAAGAGCACGTAGAAAATTTAACAAACTTAAAAAGTCATGTGTAACGGGAGTAACGTTTGATGAGTCCTCACTTGCACTCAGAACTGCAAGGTCTTACTACCGGATTGCGGTGGAAAGGTCTAAAGATGCTTTATTAAATAGGGTAGTAGAAAAACTGGAAAATGAAGGCCCGTGGTCTCCATTATATCACGAATTTAAAGCCAATCGATCAATTGACCTAGCTTATATACAAAATATCAAAATAGATAATAAACACACCACGGGTGTAGAGGAGACCACAGAAGCTCTAATAAATACTTTAATACCGGACGATAACGTAACAGCTGATAGCGAACATCATACGCAAATAAGAGCGTGGGCCACTTTGCCACCTCTATCTCCTATGTCTGACCTGCCCTCTCTAACTGAACTTTTAAATACCGTAAAAGCCCTTCCTCTAAACAAAGCAGCCGGTGAAGATAAAATCTCTAATAAAATGATTAAAGAAGCTTGTCGAACGTCAGCCGACTCAATGTTACTAGTTTTCAATCGTTGTATAGCGAAAGGCATCTTTCCTCGGCTATGGCGTCGCGGGTTTATACGTATAATACCGAAACACGGTGATAAGCCACCAGACGACCCGAAGTCATATCGACCAATTACTCTACTGCCGTCACTAGGAAAACTCTTAGAACGTCTGATTGTTCCCCGTTTGTTACCGGGTGGCCCCACATTCAATCGTAGTCAGTTTGGATTTACCCCGGGGAAATCGACTGTCGACGCGGTCATTGCCGTTAGAAAAATTGTTTCCCTATCAGATTTTAAATATATACTAGGTATTTTTCTAGATATCTCAGGTGCTTTTGATAACGCATGGTGGCCGATGCTACTTCTTAAACTGAAGGCTCGTGGATGCTTTAGGAACATCTACCAACTCGTACAGTCATACTTTCTACAAGGTTCAACCACACTGAAACTCGGACACCATGCCGTGTCTAAATCACTGACGTTGGGCTGTCCTCAAGGATCGGTATTAAGCCCATACTTGTGGAATCTAGAGTTTGATGACCTTCTTGAGCTACCTCTACCGCAAAATTGCTCATTGATTGGCTATGCTGACGACGGTCTTCTACTTATACAGTCAAACACTAGAGACAGACTGGAGAAATTGGCGGATATATGTCTCAACTCAATACAAAAATGGGGTATACAAAATCGACTTACTTTCGCCCCCCACAAAACGTATCATCTTTTACTGAAAGGTAATTTACAGTCGAGCCCCCGTATAAAATTTAACAACACTGTAGTTAAAAAGAAGGAGTCAGTATGTTACCTCGGCCTGGTCCTAGAGAAAAATTTTTCGTTCATTGAACATATTAAAACTGTAGGTGAAAAAGCCAAACGAAATTTCTATGCGCTTACCAGAATTTCAACTTCCACCTGGGGCCTTCGTTTTAACACACTTAAAATTATATATACAGCCACATATCTGGACTGTATCTGTTATGGTGCATCGGCCTGGGCTGATCGTACTACCATAGGCGCGGCTCGGCGTAAGTTACTACAGAGTCTACGATTAGCGCTAATATTTCTGTGTAAGGCATACCGAACAGTTAGCACCGAAGCCTTACCAGTACTTGCAGGTGTACTTCCGGTCGACTTAGAGATACAAAAACGTGCGTCCATGTATTCCACTAGGGAAAACATGACTAACAATTTTCTTTTACCACGCGATCGTAATAAAATTACTAGACTTTTTGCACCGCAATCCGTCGTTAACGATAAGCTCCTGACCGAATGGCAGGCAAGATGGGATTCGTCAACAAAAGGTCGTCATCTATATCTATTCTTTCCATCTGTTCGTGAACGTTTGGAGAGAACTTGGCTAGAAATTGACCACTATGTAGCCCAATTCCTCACAGGCCATGGGAATTTTAGAAGTAAATTATTCTATTTTACACTAGTAGATTCACCATTTTGTCAATGTTCGACCTCAAACTCCAATTGTGAACAAACAGCTCATCACATCCTTTGGGAGTGCATTCTCTGGCGCAACGAGCGGAACGTCATGTTAGATAATATGCATGTCACGTCTGGGGTAGTATACTATTCGGATCTTGTAGCAACTCGAGAAAATTTCCGTGCGTTTAGGCGCTTTTGCCATACCTATTACTGTAATCAAACCTAAAGCTCACAAATAGGTCCATTAAGCTTTGTCCAATCCGTGGTGCTGTACCGCTGCGTTTCACGTAGTTGTACAAACTCTTATTTACTGGCTTATCAGCCAACTTTGCTTCATGTCTCCCGCTTTGCATAGGAGGGAAGTGGAATCTTTCCAACTCCTCCTGTTTTCTTTTCTAATTAAATTTGTTGCGGGTCCCAAGACAATTAAAAGCGATTCCCGGGACTTCCTGAGGGTCAAACCTCAGTGTCTTATACGGAGACCATTGTGGATCCTGGCTTACAGGAGTTACAGTGGTGGGAATGTGTGGTGGGATTAGTCCCATAAAAAAAAAAAAAAAAATAAGAAAATTTTAAAACATGTCTAAAATGAGGCAATCTGTCTATCTATCTAAAATATATTTAAAATGAAGCAATATATCTATCAAAAACACATTTAAATAAGGCAATTTATCTAAAAACATTTAAAATATGGCAATCTATGTATCTAAAAGCACATTTAAAATGAGGCAATCTATGTATCTAAAATCACATTTAAAATGAGGCAATCGATTTGTCTAAAAGCACATTTAAAATGAGGCAATCTATGTATCTAAAATCACATTTAAAATGAGGCAATCTATTTGTCTAAAAGCACATTTAAAATGAGGCAATCTATCTATATAAAAACCACATTTAAATAAGGCATTTTATCTAAAAACACATTTAAAATAAGGCAATCCACATAGATTGCCTTATTGCTTTAGATATGAATCTAAGAGCACATTTAAAATGAGGCAATCTATGTATCTAGAACACATTTAAAATGAGGCAATCTATCTTTCAAAAAACACATTTAAAATGGAGCACACACATATAAAATGAGACAATCTATTTATCTAAAAGCACATTTAAAATTAGACAATCTATTGATCTAAAAACATATTTAATTTAAAATGAGGCTATCTATCTATCTAAAACACATTGAAAATGATGCAAACTATCTATCTCTATACATTTAATGAGGCAATATACCTCTACAATATAGCAGAATTAAAATGCACTCATGAAGGAAAATTCCGGTACAAAATGATTGCATTACTTGTTGCGTCAATTCCTCAATGTAAAGCACTTTAATAAAATTACACTACTTATGACTATGTTCTTGAATGTTCCGTAATGGTTAACGGTTATTATTAAATGGTTAACTCGTGGTATAATGACCGTGTGGTTAAGAATACAATGGACGGTGTACATGACGGAATAATCTAAGTAGCGACCTTTAGGTTTGTTCTCCGTGTAGGACATTCTTTGTCGGATCTAAAAAAGATTATTTCGAGTCTAGGTTTTATATGTATTCGTTACTTGCATACATATTTGTAAGATTTTACTCCTAATGTAAGTTGTTGTAAAAAAAAATAACTCACAACACTATTTATGGGGTTATGAGAGTCGTAAAAGCTGCCTGAAGTATCAAGAGAATGGATAATAGGGGGTATTCCGTCACATCACATCTCCATCTATATCTATACCAATAAATAAAATTGGAGTGTCTGTTTGTAATGTCAAAATAATAGGCTTTTTTCATGCTCACACGGTTATTTGCACGACACCTATGCCTAAAATAGCAATTAAAATTTTTTTGTCTGTCTGTCTGTTTGTTCCGGGTAATCTTCAAAACGGCTGGACCGATTTCAAAAATTCTTTCACCAATGGAAAGCTATAATATCAGGGCGTAAACTAGGCTATATTTTATCCCGGTATTCCCACGGGAACGGGAATTACGCGGGTAAAACAACTATAACCTATAACCGAAGCGAAGCGAGGGCGGGTTGCTAGTTTTTTTTTAAATATCTATCAGCTTATCGACTTCCAGTACTACACAGATGGTGTATTTGTGAAAGATACCCCCTGTTGTGAAAGATATCCCTAAAAACACCCCCGTCAGTATCGCGGGTTCGAATCCCACACAGGGTAACACTAAGTACGATCCACAAATTGGTATTCTAAGTCTAGATGTAATTTGTGTCCTTTAATTCTATATTTGTAAAGGCTCCCGCAATAAAAGGATTATTTACTTAGTGCATAGTGCTGTGTTTTAAACTCAAAATAAAAGAGACAAAAAGAAATTCCTCCAAGATTGAATAGTGGCACTATTCAGAATCAACATTCTTGGTGGGCTTAATGATCGCAGTTGGTGTTTTATTTGTCAGACGAGTACTGCCTCTTCTTTCCTAGTGATCTTTAAAATCTCTTCTTTTTTTTTTCTATTTTCTTTAGTAGTTAGTTTTTTACGATTATCATATACAAATATCTTATTGGTTTCTTAACGCGTCCCCATACGAGTTGTTCAAGATTCAATTTATGGTATAGTAACTGATATACAAAAATAATATATCACCAAATTGAAAATCTCACAGCAACCGTTTGTACGTTAAAATAAAAAAAACCTAAGCGCGATTCAGTGTCGCGCACGAAGGGTTCCGTACCATTATCCTTACTAATATTATAAATGCGAAAGTAACTCTGTCTGTCTGTCTGTCTGTCTGTCTGTCTGTCTGTCTGTCTGTCTGTCTGCTACGCTTTCACGTCTAAACCACTGAACCGATTTTGATGAAATTTGGTACAGAGATGGACTAAAGCTTGAGAAAGGACATAGGCTACTTTTTATCGCGAAAAAATGGGCATAAGGGGTTGAAATAGGGGATGACATTTTGTATGGAAATTCGTCATTTTCGACGATAGAACCATGAATCTTTGTATTAAGGCACTTTATAATAAATAAATAAATATTCGTTCTAGCATTTTGGAAATTTCATTTATATGGGGATGAAATTCAACCCCTAAAAGACAAAAAAGCATACAGCCGAAACCACTGGGCCTAGAAACGTAATTTTTTTACACCGTAGTATTTCTTGGGGTACACGAGCTCTAGCAAAGAAATCGCGAAAAAATGGGTATAAGGGGTTGAAATAGGGGATGACATTTTGTATGGAAATTCGTCATTTTCGATGATAAAACCATGAATCTTTGTATTAAGGCACTTTATAATAAATAAATAAATATTCGTTCTAGCGTTTTGGAAATTTCATTTATATGGGGATGAAATTCAACCCCTAAAAGACAAAAAAGCATACAGCCGAAACTACTGGGCCTAGAAACGATTTTTTTTTACACCGTAGTATTTCTTGGGGTACACGAACTCTAGCAAAGAAATCGCGAAAAAATGGTTATAAGGGGTTTAAATAGGGGCTGACCTTTTGTATGGAAATTCGTCATTTTCGATGATAAAACCATGAATCTTTGTATTGAGGCAGTTTATAATAAATAAATTAATATTCGTTCTAGCGTTTTAGAAATTTCATTTATATGGGGATGAAATTCAACCCCTAAAAGACAAAAAAGCATATATCTGAAACCACTGAGCCTAGAACCGTAATTTTTTTACACCGTAGTATTTCTTGGGGTTCACGAGCTATAGTAAAGAAATCGCGAAAAAATAGTTATAAGGGGTTGAAATAGGGGCTGACCTTTTGTATGGAAATTCGTCATTTTCGATGATAAAACCATGAATCTTTGTATTGAGGCAGTTTATAATAAATAAATTAATATTCGTTCTAGCGTTTTAGAAATTTCATTTATATGGGGATGAAATTCAACCCCTAAAAGACAAAAAAGCATATATCTGAAACCACTGGGCCTAGAACCGTAATTTTTTTATACCGTAGTATTTCTTGGGGTTCACGAGCTATAGTAAAGAAATCGCGAAAAAATAGTTATAAGGGGTTGAAATAGGGGCTGCCATTTTGTATGGAAATTCGACATTTTCGATGATAAAACCATGAATCTTTGTATTAAGGTATTTGATAATAAATAAATAAGTATTCGTTCTAGCATTTTGAAAATTTTACTTACATGGGAATAAAAAAACAAAAAGTATACAGCGGCAACCACTGGGCCTAGAAACGTATTTTGTTTTACTCCGGCGTATTTTTGGGGTACACGAGCACTAGCAAAGTATTTTTGGCAAATCACCCCCTTAAGGGAATGAAAAGCGTATAGCCGAAACTATTGGGGCTAGGAACGTGAAACTGTGTATTTCTGTATATTGTTCGATTCTCTTTCTTTTGTTGTAAATGAGCTCTAAGAAATTAGTTTTTGAAATTCATTCTCTAAGAGGGTGAAAAATGTATAGCCGAAATCATTAGGCTTAGAAATATGAAATTTTGTACAAAGTTGTCTCTCTTGGAGAAAGTGCTCACTAAAAAAGGGCTTTTTGCAATTTTACCCCCAAGGAGGTGAAAAGCATATAACCGATATCACTGAGCCTAGGAACGATCATTTTAGTATACGGTCGGCTTTCTTGGGTTACCCCATTATTTTTTCTTATTGCTCGCTTATCAAGATAGCTTTGGATCGACGCAATATGTAGGCACTGCTCTGCCATCATAGATATTGCAAAGGTTCTTCTAGCAACATTTTATGACCAGCTGCCTGCCAAACGACATTGCTGGCTAGATGGCATCACCAATTGGTCCAGGTCGATGTAAATCTTTGTCTTAGTAGTATTTTGCGATACTCACAAACAATGAAAGCGTTATAATATTCCTAGCCGCTACCAGACAGTAAGTTAAAATCAAGATATTAATCCAATTTTCTATGTCTAGAAATAAACAAATTTGAAGCGTCTATTTGTCTGTCAAAATAATAGGATTTATTTATGGTACCAGAATTATTTGCACGATACCTATGTCTAAAAAACCGGCCAAGTGCGAGTCGGGGTCGCGCACGAAGGGTTCCGTACCATTATCTATAAAAAGGGGGAAAATTGCGTTTGTTGTATAGGAGCCACCTTAAATATTTATTTTATTTTGTATTTTATATTTATTGTTATAACGGCAACAGAAATGCATAATTTGTAAAAAATTCAACTGTCTAGCTATCGCGGTCCTTGAGATATGGCTTGATGACAGACAGACGGACGGACAATTTTTTTTTGACTTATATTCGTTACGGGGTAACCTTCAAAACGGCTGGACCCATACTGATAATACTTTACTAACAGGTCTACCAAGCCTTACATAAGGAATAACTTGGGCTATATTTTATTCAAGGCTATATTTTATCCCGGTGTGGCTGGAACAACTGTCAGAATTTGGTCGATTTTAAAATTATTTCACTAACGCAAAGCTATTTTTGAGCGAGTAACATATTTAGGATATTTTTTTATCCCGATATTCCTACGGGACCGGGCACAATGCCGGTGAAATTGCGGGAACTAAATGGATATGAAAATTAATTTACGAATGAAAATCTACATTATCAGTGAATAACAAATAAAGGCTATTTTCATCCTGGTGTTTGCCCGGGAACGAGAACTCCGCGAGTAAAACCGGTGGATGTTGACTAATTTTTAAATTCTTTCACCAATAGGAAGCTACGTTATCAGCGAGTAAGATAAGCAATTTTTATGTCGGATATTTGTATGGGATTTGATAATTATTATTTTTATTTTCACCCATATAAACTTATAATATCAGCGAGTAACATAGGCAATTTTTATCTCGGCGTTTGCATGGAAATGGGGTCTACGTGGGTGAAACTGCGGGAGTTTGATCGATATTATTTTTTTCCCCAATGGAAACCTATCATGGATAATGTATTATCAGCGACTAAGGATGGCCATATTTCTCATCGTCTTTCCACTTGAATTTAAACTACAAGGGTGGAAGTAATATTCAAATATAAAAATTTGTGAAGATATTTGGACGTTTGTTACTCAATCACGCGTAAACTGTTGACCGGATTTGGACGAAAATTGACACAGAGTATTTCTTAAATTAAGAATTATGAAAACCAACTTTTACGCGGGCGAAGCCGCGGGCAAAAGCTAGTCTATAATAAACGGCGAAAACCTCTTTTATTGTATGGGAGCCCCTTAATTATTTATTTTATTTTAATTAATTATATTTAAAAAGAACATGAAACTAAACATTCTGTGAATAGTTAAAACGTCTAACTGTCACCGTTATTAGTATCGAGCAAGAAACGGTAAAAAAATCAAGTTTGCTGTATGGGAGCCCCCTTAAATATTTATTTTATTTTATTTTTAGTATTTGTTGTTATAGCGTTGTAATATAAATACATCATCTGTGAAAATTTCAACTGTCTAGCTATCACCGTTCTTGAGATACAGCCTGGTGACAGACGGACGGACGGACAGCAAAGTCTCAATAATAGGATCCCATTTTTACCTTTTAGGTACGGAACCCTAAAAAATGAAAAAAGTTAATGTTTAACTTTTTGTCATTTTTAAAGATTTTTTAATCAACGACGATTTTATTATATTTCTAATTAAATCATTTTATTAATAAAATTAATTATGTACATTTTTTCCACTCAAATTATCTTTTTAAAATCATTATTTTAAGTATTATAGCGAATTAAAAATTTTGGGATAAAAAAAACTCGCAAACTAAAGCGAGTAGCTAATCTTTATATATAAATATATTTTGGGACGCGGTCGCAGCCTTCTGCGAGACAGTGATCTCGCGGAAGGAGGCGGCGGATCGCTTGCGTGAGGAGCGCAGCCTCGATGAGGAGATCCGCCGGCGACTGGGGCGGCGTAGGCGCAACTACCTGCACCTCATGCCGCCCTAGCCGAGGCCGCGGGTGACGTGACCGGGGATTAGTCCGTCACCCGCCGAGAGGCCGACCGCGTGAGGAAAGACCGACGTCCTCCCCGGGGGGGACGTCGGTCGATGGGAGGGTACCCCAATAGGGGGTATTCCATCGGGCCGACCACTGATGTCAAGTAACCCTGCTCCGGTGGTCGGCCCAACGACGAAGGTGACGTGGTTTTCGGGTGGGTTGCGGGAGTTGCGTGCTTAAACCCCTCTGTCGCCCCGGACGGAGTGGTGCGGAGGCGCACCGACCGCAGCCCACTCACAAAAAAAAAAAATATATAAATATATTTCTTGTGTACATGTGTGTCACTGAACTCCTGCTAACGGAAGGACCGATGTTGATGAATTTTTTTGGGTTGTCCAAGGGGATTAGAGATTGGTTTAGGTTTACAATTGGGCCTGGTAGGTGGCGTTATTTTATTTGAACAGAACAACGTCTGTTGGGTCAGCTAGTCTTTATATATAAATTTCTTTTTACACGTGTATGTCACTGAACTCCTCCTAAACGGAAGGACCGATGTTGATGAAATTTTTTGGGTGTGTTTAAGGGGATTCGAGATTGTTTTAGATTTACAATTGAGTCCGGTAGGTGGCGTTATTTTATTTGAACAGAACAACGTCTGTTGGGTCAGCTAGTCTTTATATATAAATTTCTTGTGTACGTGTGTATGTCACTGAACTCCACCTAAACGGCTGGACCGATGTTGATGAATTTGTTTTTTGCGTTCAAGGGAATTCGAAAATGGTTTAGATTTACAATTGGACCCGGTAGGTGGCGTTGTGATCTATTTCAAGGAGAATTCCTTTTACTATTTTTTTAGAATTGAACAGGTCTGTTAGGTCAGCTAGTAGTAATGTAAAATCTGCCATCTGTTTACCTATTACAGATCACGAAACCTGTTTGGACAGATTTAGTATCTCCCCTTAATAAGGACCTACTCTTTGGGAAGGAATTCTAAAAATTAATAAGGTTTACTGATTTTGTTTCAGTCCTACGATGATTTCTTCAAAGCCCTGCTGTTCAATTCTCGCATTATAGTACAGATATTCTTCGTGATGGGTGGATTCCTCATGGCTTACAAGATGCTCGTTTATGCTGAAACTCACCCTTTCTCTTTGAAGACTGTACCTATGGCTATTGTGAACAGATGGATCAGGTAAGTTGGTACCTTTTATCTTTTTTTATAACTTATGTTTTCTACTTGTTTCATTGTATAAAAGTTGTAATCATTCTAAGAAAGAAAGAAAAGCATTCATTTGGCCTTGTTAAATCTAATGAAAAGCATAACTAAAGAAAAGTATTTCTTACACTTAGAATAATAACGTATAGAGGGTAAGTTCGCGCACAAAAAGTGAGGCATTTTAATTGGAGTCTGATGGAGCTTACGCCGGAACCGTTCCTTAATGTACAAGTCATTGTACTGCATGTACGTACGCAACTCTTAAAAAATAAATAGGTAATTATGACGATTTGCGCGTTCAAATGGTGTCATAACACATTTGAAAAACTTAAAAAGGTTTTTAACATTACTTTTAAAAGTATTTCGACGATTTATGTTAATAAGAACAAATTTTGATTTCATAATTTGTATGGTGGTGTGCGTGTGTACGTGTGTAATCGTCTGCGCGCCATTAGTATTTTCAGATTCATATTTCGAACGTTCGAAGTACTGACACTATCCTTCTATACGTTATTATTCTAAGTTCTTACATAAAGTAATTTAATTTTAACGAGAACACAAATGGCTGTTAGTTCATCTCGTACTACTTCTCTTTAAAGAAATAGTGCTGGTATTCTACCAACATATGGTATAATACAATTTAAAAATACGTATCAAAACTAATATGTGAATCTGCATGTGTGTATCTATCTATGTACGTGTGTGTCTAAATATTGTATTTCTATGACAAGGTTTAAGAAGAGTATTATCTTCATAGTAGGCATTGGCCTGACTGTGCCCCTGGTATTTCAAAGGTCTATGTACGGCAGTATCACTTACCATCGAGTATGCTGCTCGCTCGTTTGCACTTATGGCAATAACTAAAAAAAACAAAAAAGGCCATCTATTTATTAGGCTATAGAATTGCATTACGGGGTATGGACATTATCACAAAAAGAAAATAATAAGGAACGTATGATAAAGGTTTCATTTGGTGAAGAAAGTAAGAATACAATTTATCACCCTTTTCATTGGTGTATAGGACTTTCACTGAAGATGAAGTGACTAATAACGTGTATATAGACTTAGCGAGACGTATTCTTGATTAGTTACCATACGAGGATTAAAAATTCATAATGAGTTAGAAGTAAAATAAGATATATAATTGCTTTTTTTTTTGGGTGGGCTGCGGTCGGCGCACTCCTCGCACCACTCCGTCCGGGACGACAAAGAGGCGTAAGCAAGCACACCCGCAACCCACCCGAACACCACGTCGCCTTCGTCGTTGGGCCGACCACCGGAGCAGGGTTACTTGTCATCAGTGGTCGGCCCGGCGGAATACCCCCTATTTGGGGTACCCTCTCATCGACCGACGTCCCATCGGGGAAGACGTCGGTCTTTCCTCACGCGGTCGGCCTCTCGGCGGGTGACGGACTAACTCCCCGATCACGTCACCCGCGGCCTCGGCTAGGGCGGCATGATGTGCGATCTTATACGGGCTCGAGCCTCCTCCACAATAGGAGAGAATTTGACCTTATTATCCCATGCTTGTCAGACAGGTTGGTATAGGGTTTTTCAAGTTTTTCTTCTCTTGCATAGATATTATATACGTAATATATCCCTTAGTCGTCTTTTACGACATCCACGAGCAGGATGAGACATGAGTGGGGAATTATATTCTTAATACATACGGAACTCAAATAATAAATCGCATTATTTTTCTTACAGACTTATGCCAGCAGTCTTGGTTGTTATGGGTCTAGCTATGACCTGGGTACCACATATGGGTTCTGGGCCAATGTGGGATGCTGTTGTTAAGAGAGAACGTGATTTGTGCAGAGATAACTGGTGGCAACTTGTGATATTGATGCCGAATCTATTTCCCTTCGAGAACTTATGCTTGCCTCAAGCCTGGTAAGTTATATTATCATTATTAATCAGTCTTTTTCTCTCCACTACTGGATGTAGGTCTCTCATAGGCCAATACAGAGTGCGGTTCTAAGCAGCTCGCATCCAACGACACCTTTTTTTTATGAGTGGGCTATGGTAAGCGCACACGCCGGCCATTCCGTCCGGAGCGACGAAAGGACGGCGCGCGGGCCCATAACCCACCCGTACCCTCATCGCTTTCGTCGTTGTGCTGACCTCCAGTGCGGAGTTCCTTGTCCTTAGTGGTTGGCCTGAAAAATACCCTTTTGGGTACCCTCACCTCTCGACGTCTCTGTCCTGAGTCGACGGTCGCCGTCGCGCGATCAGCCTCTCTGCGGGTGCCGGAATAAGGTCCCCGGTACCCAACGACACCTAGCAAGTTTCCCCAAATCCTATGTCCACTTGATATTGGAGCGCCCCACACTGCATCGTCCCTTAAGTGTTGACCTCTGGAGAACCTTTCTGCTCCAGCCGTTATCGGTTCATCAAGCGATGTGGTCTCATCCATTACTAATACAGCTTATTCTTTATGTTATCTTGGCTTGTAAGTTGGCTGGTCTATCCATCAACTTCTAGATATCTACTGTTAGACATACCAATGGGAGAAAATACCCTAATCCCTACTAAGAACTTATTGCTATAAGTTTCCCAAGAGATTATTGCCGACTTGCTTACTGCTTCTCTACTTACTTCTGCCAGGTAATTTTTATAGATGGTGATTTTAAACAGATGTTACGACTTTCTGTGGAAATAAGAGGCGATGAGATACTTTTTTTAAACGGACAACATAGATGAATTGCTTTTATTTTATAAGACTTAGCCGCATTGCAGTGATATTTTTACTTTTTTTTATTGCAAACGTTGGCAAACGAGCAAACCTGATGGTGTGTTGCTGCCGCTTATGAAAGGAGTAGTAGTAAGGACACCACCCCCACTACTGCCCGTGGTTATCGTTAAAAACGACTAAGAAATTAAAAATGCATATAACATATATAGAAGAGAAGAAAACTGGAAATAAAACCCTATAACAACACGTCTGACCAGCGTGATATAGTAGGTCAATTTCATGGCAAAGGTTCGTGCGCAACAGTAGATTGTTGTAAAAGACGACTAAGGAATTAAATATGCATAACAGTTATGCAAGAGAAAAAAAAACTGGAAAGAAAACCGTACAAAAACACGTCTGACCAGTTTGGTATAGTAGGTCAATTACCCTACTATTGTGGAGGAGGTTCAAGCCTAATAGTACATCCCATATCATCATTATCATCATCATTTCAGCTTATATATGTGCCACTGTTGGGCTCGAGCCTCCTCCACAATAGGAGAGAAATTGACTTTACTATATCATGCTGCAGATAGGTTGATATAGGGTTCTGTTTCGAATTTGCCTTCTCTTGTATAGATGTTATACCCGTATTGTATCCCTTGACTGACTTTTACTACAGCCACAGACAGGACAGGGAGTGGTGAATTGTATTCTTACTCCGTCACCACACGGAAAATCCCGTATATGAGCTATATACCATATATATATACCATATATATATATATATATCTATACCAATAAATAAAATTGGAGTGTCTGTTTGTAATGTCAAAATAATAAGCTTTTTTCATGCTCACACGGTTATTTGCACGACACCTATGCCTAAAATAGCAATTAAAAAATTTTTGTCTGTGTCTGTCTCTCTGTCAGTCTGTCTGTTTGTTCCGGGTAATCTTCAAAACGGCTGGACCGATTTCAAAAATTCTTTCACCATTGGAAAGCTATAATATCAGGGCGTAAACTAGGCTATATTTTATCCCAGTATTCCCACGGGAACGGGAACTACGTGGGTAAAATGATTATAACCTATAACCGAAGCGAAGCGAGGGCGGATTTCTAGTTACTAATAACTAGCAACCCGCCCTCGCTTCGATTTTAGTCGTTTTACCCGTGTAGTTCCCGTTCCCGTGGGAATACCGGGATAAAATATAGCCTAGTTTACTCCCTGATATTATAGCTTTCCATTGGTGAAAGAATTTTTGAAATCGGTCCAGCCGTTTTGAAGATTACCCGGAACAAACAGACAGACAAAAAAAAAATATAAAGTGATTTTTAGGCATGTGTAAAGTGCAAATAGCCGTGTGAGCATGAAAAAAGCCTATTCTTTTGACATTACAAACAGACACTCCAATTTTATTTATTGGTAGGTATAGATAATGATAATCCGTGTGGTGACGGAGTAGTAATACTATTCACCACTCCCTATTTTGCCCGTGGATGTCGTACAAGACGACTATGGGATATAATATGTACATAACATCTGTGCAAGAGAAAGAAAACTCGATACAAAACCCTATATCAACATGTCTGACCAGCATAGTATAGTAGGTCAAATTCCCTCCCATTGTGGAGGAGACCCGAGCCCAACAGTGGGACGTATGTGGGCTGCGATGATGACGATGATAAATGATATTGCAAAAGTTTTGGCAATAGTTTTATAACCAATTTCCTGCCCGACGTTACTTCTTGGTAATGTAATTGTTGACCAAGCATATCATTATCTAATACATATATTTCTGAAATTACCAGTAATATGAAGATTTATTAAAAACTAAACTAAACATTGAAGAAATAAATACAGTATACAATTTCTAAACTAGTTATGATGTTCAGAGACGCGTAAATCCACTGTCGTAATATTTGCAGCGGCCATGAAATTGTCCGTTACAAATCGCAATCAAGCGGTACCGTTGTCTGTAATGTTTGAATGAAAAATAATAAAATTCAATTCAGTAAAACTTTTAGTATTTAAAACAGCCGTAGTTTTCTGTGACGGTGCAAATATATAATTTAACCTCTCTTGTCCGTGGGTGTCGTAAAAGACGACTAAGGGTATACAAATGTAGAAAGACTCAAAATAAAATCTTATAACTAATGTGGTACGGTTTGCCCTCGGAAGCCCTGAAGCGCTAACCCCTTGCCCTCTCAATCGTGTAATATGTGTTAGCTAAGATTATAATTATAAGGACAATAATAGTTTACAGATCCAGTAATATTAACATGAATGCCAGTCTAGGCTACGTCGAACGAAAATATTTAGTGCGAAGGAAAATGTTTGATCTTAAATGAAAAAAGAAAAACACTAAACCGACTTTAATTTTTTTCTTTCTAATGGAAAGCTACATTATCAGTGAGAAACATAAGCTATCTTTCATTTCCATATTCGTACAGAAACGGGAACTATGTGGGGGAATCACGGGCATCTGTTGATAACAAAATATTACCAATTTCAAGTGATGCAAAAAAAAACAAAATGTCGCTACGCAATTATCATCACCAACCAACCTTTTTTCATTAGTAAAAACTAACAGAAAATTGCAGTCATTACCAAAATTGTAACCTACATTTTATTACAAACAATCCGAAGGCTATGCTCACTTTCCATTTCAATGTATGTACCAATATTATTTAAAATAATATTCGTACAAAACTAAGCAAACATACATACATTACTCTACAAATTTAATTTAGAAATTAGTATTATTGCAAAATCTTTAACATGTTTAATAAAGTAATTTATATTAAATATTTTTATCTAAGTAAATGCTATTGAGAAATTTTATAGAAAGAGGATATCTTAATCTTGAGCGTGCTTAAGGCACTATATTAAATGTTTTCCTTGACATAGTTTTGATGTTAACGCTAGAAGGACTTTAATGTGCAGAATATATTAAAAAATTTATTCAAATATTATACTGAATATTAAATTTGCTGCTTTTTTTTTTTTTGTGGGTGGGCTGCGGTCGGCGCGCCTCCGCACCACTCCGTCCGGCGCGACAGAGGGGCTTAAGCAAGCAACTCCCGCAACCCACCCGAAAACCACCTCGCCTTCGTCGTTGGGCCGACCACCGGAGCAGGGTTACTTGACATCAGTGGTCGGCCCGACGGAATACCCCCTATTGGGGTACCCTCCCATCGATTATATTTGCTGCTGTCAGTTACAAATATTACCAACCCTTACATTGCTCATTGGTATTGTAAAATATGACTAAAAATTTAAATTGACCTTTTTAACGGGTGAAGAGAACATGTAATTTTGAACACCATCTTGATCACAAAAGAAGTATGAATCGACAGTTTCCAGACCAATTTACATTTGTCTAAGCGACTATTTGCGTAAGTGAATCAGACTACTACGATTGGCAATTATGGCATTTTCGTATTTTTAAAAGGTGGACAATGAATGGGTGATGGATAAATAAACAAATCACGCACATCTTTTTAGTAACTGGACTTTAAATAAAGATAGACTACTACATTCCAGGACTATTACATTCTAAGACTACCCTCCACTAGGTGCATTGATGACATCTTAAAAGCCGCATTGGACTATTGGGTGCAAGTATCACAGGATCGTTCTAAGTGTCATCTTTGTGGAGAAGTTTATGCTCAGCATTAGATTTCTACAGTTTGATGGCCTATATTACATACCTTAAATGATATACATAAATTTTGTTACAGGTACCTAGGTACAGACACCCAGCTCTTCCTAATAACAATGATAGTTCTGCTCATCATCTGGCGCTGGCCCAAGAGTGGAATCCCTGTCCTATCATCAGTAATGGCTATCAGTCTTCTCATCCCGTTCTTGCAGAGTTATTTGATGAATCTCTTACCTATAAGAGTCAGCTTATATCCGGAGTAAGTAGTATTTGAGACATAAAATCTATACAACTAAAGAATGTAAGTGGATAACATCCCTGTAAGAGCGAAAAGTCGGAAGAAAAAGTCACAAACAACTCAAAATCCCAACCAAACCCACACCCAAATCTGTCCAACACTGCTTTCCGTGTGGTGACGGAGTAAGAATGCAATTCACCGCCCTCTTTCTTGCCCGTGGGTGTTGTAAAAGACGAATAAGGGATTACAACATGCATATAATAACTATGCAAGAGAAGAAAACCTCGAAATAAAACCCTATTTTTAATACTAACACTTTCGCTCCTATTATGGAGGAGGTTCGAGCCAAATAATAGAACATTCATATATGAACTGAGACGAATCTGTCTAACATGATTAAGTAGATCATGTAAAAGTCATATTTGCCTTTCTCACTGTGGAAGATGCACGTACCTCGCATTACATATGAGTTGGAGAAAATAATTTATCACATTATATACCGACTTTACTCACCATTGTTCTCGTGTGAAGTAAGAATTTCCCTTCACACTTTCGTGGTTTTCGCAAAATATTACTATAGTTGTCACAAAATAAAAGGCCCGTTTTGACAGTTCACGCCCAAGAAGTATTCTAATTTTTACCAATCGAAATGTTTTGAAGGTTATAACATTTTTCATTGACGGGTACTGCCCACTGGGGTAAGTGCTGTGGCATAACGATTTTTTCATATTGTTCACAGACTATTAATAATCGGTAAAGGAAAAATAAATCGATCAAGATATATTTTTTAAGGCGGACTCGTACTGGGCCGGTATTATTAATTTTAATACTAGTATTTAGACCAACTAATTATAGAATTTCACCAGCTGTGTAGTGATTTTTACTGAAAATTCGAGACGTCAATATTGACAATATGAAAATTAAATAATATATATATGAGTGACGATAGCTCAACTGATAATTATAGCTCATCATCTTGAGAAAATGATTGACTGAAGATTAAATTTTTCTCGATATTTTTGTGATTGTGTTTTGTGAGTGAATGTTATTGTAACAAAAATATTAAATGATAGAAAAATGATCATTCATAACATTGTGTCATTTCAAAATACCTACAATATCACAGTTTAAGTAAAATTTTCAAATCAGAACTTTAATGCAATGCACAATTACAATACATATTCAAATCGATTATATACTCATGCAAACTTGAATCGATTTATCGTGAGTATCGAGTACCGAGTCGTATGGTTCATCACTATTTACATCGGTAAGACCAAATGTCAGAACAGGCCTCTTATTTTGTGACAACTATAAGGAGTATAATTTGTTGATATTGTAAGTGCAACTGTTTGAGTAGTGCCGGGTGTTGTCGGAGTAAGAATACTATTCAACACTCTACCTTGCTTTTGGGTGTCGTATAAGAAGACTAAGAGATGCAATATCCGTATAATATCTATGTAAATAAAACTGGCAATTGACCATGCTACACTACGCTCGATCGATCCGTATGGTGACGAAGTAAGAATACAATTCACCACTCTCTATCTTGCCCGTAGATGTCGTAAAAGACTACTAAGGGATATAAGACGCATATAATATCTATGCAAGAGACGGTAAACTCGAAACAAAACCCTATACCAACCTGTCTGACCAGCATAGTAAAGTCAATTTTCCTCCTATTGTAGAGAAGGGTCGAGCCCAATAGTGGGATGTATATGGGCTGAAATGATGATGATGATGATACCGCGCTTGTCAGATATGTTGTCACAAGCGACATATGTTTTCTGACAAGCGTGGTATGGTTTCCTGCTTCTTCTTTTAGCTAGACTTTATTCCATTACTAGCAACCCGACCTCGCTTTGCTTCAGTTTCAGACACCTTATCTGCGCAGTTTCCATTCCCGTGGGAATACTGGGATAAAATATAGCCCATGTTACTGCCTGATATTACAATTTACCATTGGTGAAAGAATTTTAGAAATCGGTTCGGTGGTTTAAGCGTTAAAGCGTAACAAACAAACAAAGACATAAACAAACAAACAAAACTTTCGAATTTTTAATATTAATAAGGATTTAGGGTCAGTCTTATTTGTCCTCAATGTGCATTTTAATGCTTCATCTGCGTTTAAACTAGCATCATTCACATCTCTTGCACCGTTATCTATATATAAGAGTCTTAAGACCTCACTAGAGTTTTAAAATAAAGTTACAGTTTTAACTTCACCTTCGAACATTTTGATGAAATCGTGTCAGTCATTTATCTCACGCACACCAATTTTGATCTCAGAAATAATGACGCTCATTTTTGATGTCGCCAACATGTCGCTAACTATAATCTTGAGGCTACCGAATAATAATAGATTTTAGCAGAAACGTAGCTCACCTTGGATTGACCCTGTAAACGTGTTAGGGAGCCTAAGGAAAAGTTATCCTTATTAATATTATAAATACGGAAAGTAAGTTTGTTTGTTACACTTTCACTCTTAAACTACCGAACCGATTTCAAAAATTCTTTCACCAACGGAAAGTTATAATATTAGGCAGTAACATAGGCTATATTTTATCCTGGTATTCCCACGGGAATGGCAACTACGCGGGTAAGGCGACTGAAACCGAAGCGAAGCGAGGGCGGGTTGCTGGTTTTTTTTTTCATAAAAGTCTTCAACATCTTCATTACACGGCTCATATATACGTCACATTTCTGAGTTCGAGCCTCTTTCACACTAGAAAGACATGTATGAGCTGAGATAAGGATGACGTTAGACAACTAAAACACGAGCTTCAGGTGGTATATGACTCCCACGGAAAGTATGGGGCACTTGAATAGTTGATTTTTAAGGAGCATGTCCAAGGACCACTTTATTTTTAACAGTTTTTTGAATAAAAACTTTCAATGGCAGATTTGGATGTAAGTTCGTGTAAGTTCTTCTTCTTATTTAATGGCAATGAGCTACAATAATATGAGCTATTGGTGCCAGTATCGAGTTATTATTTCATTATTCACGTCTTTAGTCTTCGTCTGTCAGTCAGTCGTTAGCATGATTTGGTGCTGATATCCAAGTCATGCCTTCTCTGAGAATTTTGGCAGAATGTCAAAATGCACGCAATTCGCTATTATATCACATTCTCTATATTTTAGAAATTTATCTGCATTATATTACATAAAATATCAGCAAAATTATTCAATATAACACTTCAAAACACTAAAATAATAAAAAAAATATAAAAGCGCTACGTGACATTTTGACATTCGTGTCAAAAGACCAACCTTCGTGTAAGTCGTCATCGACATGGTCACGTGACGTGTTAATAATAACACTATATCTGTAGCTATGTCAATATCATTATATCTTCTTCTTCTTCTTCTTCTTATTGAGTAATGGCAATAAGCTACAATTATGAGCTATTGGTGCCAGTGTCGAGTTATAATATTCTTCACGTCTTCAGTCTTCGTATTCAGTCTTAGTCGTTACCATTGATTAAGTGCTGACAACCAATCAATTGGGTACCTCTGGGAATTTTGGCAGAATATAAAAATACAGGCGATTCACTATTGAATACATTATATTTCAAAATGTTGTCCGCATTACATTACATAAAATACTAGCAAAATTATTTAATACTAGCAACCCGCCTTCGCTTCGCTTCGGTTTCAGTCGTCTTACCCGCGTAGTTGCCGTTCCCGTGGGAATGCTGAGATAAAATATAGCTTATGTTACTCCCTGATATTATAGCTTTCCATTGGTGAAAGAATTTTTAAAATCGGTTCAGTGATTTAAGCGTGAAAGCGTAACAAACAAACAAATAAACAAACAAACAAACTTACTTTCGCATTTAAATTATTAGTAAGGATAACACAGTAAAGCACTAAAATAATGAAAAAAATATACCATCAAAAACAAGACTTGTAAAGAGAAGCCAAGCCTCGCAACTGAGTTTTTCTACCATAAAAACTTGTGAGATCCATGTTATTCCAAGTCGGTTAACTCATTGAATCCCTGCTTAAGGGACCTTTCTACTTAAGTTATTACGTAAATAGCTAACCTAACAACTTCTTATAGTGACTGTATCAATATTAAAGACCTTTTATGTTTTAAATAAACTGAATGACTTGGCAATCGCATGAAAACACACCTCACAAGTAATACATATTATATTAAATTCTACTAAACATAGTGCTATTAGCTATGATAGCCATGATTAGAGCTCATTTTTCTTCGCCTTACGAGTATGAGGAAGAATGATGTAGTCACCACGTTTGGTAGGCGAGTTGGTTTCGCAGTTAGATATCATACATTTCCCCTGCGAGAGCTGCATTTTTTTTTTTTGGTGGGCTGCGGTCGGCGCGCTCCATGCACCACTCCGTCCAAGGCGACAGAGGGTCGTTTAGCACGCAACACCCGCAACCCACCCGAACAACACGTCGCCTTCGTCGTTGAGCCGACCACTAGAGCAGGGTTACTTGTCCTCAGTGGTCGGCCTGACGGAATACCCCCTACGTAGGGTACCCACCGACCGACGTCCCCCCCTCGGGGAGGACGTCGGTCTTTCCTTAGGCGGTCGGCCTCTCGGTGGGTGACGGACTAATCCCCGGTCACATCACTGGTCACTGGGGCGGCATGGCACGCAGGTAGTCCCGCCTGCGCCGCCCCAGTCGCTGGCGGCGGGTCGCTTCGTCAAGACTGTGCTCCTCGCGCGCGCGACCCGTCGCCTCCTTCTGCGAGATCACTGCCTCGCAGAAGGCTGTGATCGCGTCCCAGTTCCTGATGCTGCCGAGCATCTCCCTAGCGATGGTCGGCAGCGTCAGGTCGGCACCGATGATTGCGACGAGGCGAGAGCTGCTGCCCACTCTCCTTCCTGTTGAATCTTTTTTTTTAAATGACCAACGCCTTGCAATAAGGTAATAATAATTCTTATATTATGGGGAATTTACAAACATATAATTCAACATCGAATCATCATTGCAGCCCTCATATATCCCATTGGGCTCGGGCCTCCTCCACAATGGGAGGGAATCGAACCCACTATACCATGTTGGTCATACATGTTGATATAGGGTTTCATTTCGAGTTTTCCTTCTCTTGCACAGATGGTGTGTGCATATTATATCCCATAGTCGTCTTATACGATATCCATGGGCAAGATAGAATGTGGGGAATTATATTCTTACTTCGTCACCATACGGAAAGAACCGACACAAATTACATTCAGACTCAGAACAACAATTTGAGGATCGTACAAGATGTTGTCTTGCATGGAATTCAAACCCGCGACACTAGCACGGTACGTTGGTATCATAACCACTACGTGTTTAGCCGGTTGTTACGATTCCCATAGAGAAGTAATGCTGACGACAAATGTAGAATACATTTGTATTTTTTACAAAGTTACATTTCATTAACTGCAAATGTAACTTTGTAATCCTATATATTTATATGAGTTTACAAAATTATTTATATAGTTAGTGTATCTCGGCAACTGAATGAAAATTATAATGTTTCATAATTTTTCCTTCATTTATACACTAAACACTAATAGTATTCTAAATTTGAAGCTTCTATGTCTGCTAAAAGTGCCACTTTAATATTGATAATCGGTCAGTCAGTCAGTGAGTGACAAAATTACGAAATTTTGACTAGTTATAATTCTTAAACTATTGGTTCAAATCGAATGAAATTCGAAATACACAATGTGTATACAATTCCTGCTAGGTTACTAAAAATTCAACATTGTAGCTTTATTAACAACGAAGTTATAGGGGGTCGAAAATGGCCTGAATGGCTTCGAGAAAAGTATGTTGCGGCAGTTTTGCGTTTTGCCCGACTTTTTTTTTGCCCGACTTGGCGGGGGCACTGCCGTGCCCCCAGATAAAAACGCTACGTGACATTTTGACATTCGCGCCAAAAGTCCATCATTATATCTATGTCGATTTATTTTTTATTTATCTCTTACCTTCACCATCAAAGAGCTGGAGAGAGAGACATATGTAATTTATACATATTTGTGATTTATTAATACAAAATCTGTCATCTGTCTACTTATTATGTTTTATGAGATACAGATCTCTGATAAAAAGATGGACGGATGAATAAAAGTGGGAGGCTTGATATCGACGCTAAATATTTACCTAGGATTTTTGACGCGAATGTCAAAATGTCATGTAGCGCTTTTATATTTTTTTTATTATTTTAGTGTTTTACAGTGTTATATTGAATAACTTTGCTGATATTTTATGTAATATAATGCGGATAAAATTCTGAATTGTAGTGAATATGATATAATAGTGAATTGCGTACATTTTGACATACTGCCAAAATTCCTAGAGAAGGCATGACTTGGTTATCAGTACCAAATCATGCTAACGACTGACTGAAAAACGAAGACTTAAAAACGTAAATAAGTAATATATAATACTCGACACTGGCACCAATAGCTCATTATTGTAGCTCATGGCCATTAAATAAGAAGAAGAAGAATATTTACCTATTGGAAAGAACCCTAAAAATTAGTAACGTGTTCTGGTTATGTTTTGGTTCTATAACAACAAGTAATTTTGAACTTTGTTCACAGATCTATAAGAGAGATATTCGGTTACAATGATACGTTTTACCATGCTTACGTATCGGCACAAGGAAATTGGGCTGGTTATCATTTGGGTGTTTTAACTGCATACTTCTATCACAAGGCTAAACAAGAGAAATGGGACTTTGGAGACTCTATTGTAAGTTTCGAAATGTTATTTTCCTTCCAAGTGCATATGGAGCTTGGACCCACTACTGGGGCGTATATATATTTTTTTTATTGCTATTGTTGGCAAACAGCATACCGGATGGTAAGTGATACTACCGGTAACTAACATTTGCTGCCTACGGTGCAAAAAATGAAGGGTTCACGTGCAACGAGTTTTAGTAATACTGAAGACATCACTAAATCTCGTCACCGCAGCGGAGTTCATTCATTACACCTGGAACCGTTATGATCTTCAACTGTATGTTTCCAACGATCATTTCTCCCACATACATGCAGGCTCTGGAATGAACTACCTGCTGCTGTGTTTCCTAAGCGTTATAACATGTCCTTCTTTAAATGAGGTTTAAGAAGAGAATTTTCTTCACGGTAGTCAACGGCCTGGCTGTGCCCCTGGTATTGCAAAGGTCCATGTGCGACAGCATCGCTTACCATCAAGTGTGCTCTTCGCTCGTATGCCATCATCCTAAGAAAGATGGGCTGCCGGGTTCCTCGCTCGCCGAACGGAGCGCAGTAATAAATTGCTACTACTTAGACGTCGATTTTCTGCGAGAGTGTGGTACTACCTCGGACGGAGCGGCCCACGTCTGTAGACAGACGACTATCGACAGTGTAGTCCAATGTACTAGGACCACATACAAGCCGTATATAAGCAATATCTAAAGATTTATTTCTAGATAAACACAAACTCTTTCTGTTTCTTTATAGGGTTTCGTGCCCAAAGGGTAAAAACGAGACCCTATACTGTCGAAAATTTATAAATTATCTATTTTTATTGCTGCTATAACAAGTTATACTGAAGAAATAAAAAAAAATATCGGGTGCTCTCATACAAAAAAAAAACGCGATTTTTTGCTCTTGTTTTGCTCGATATCGATAATGGCATAAGGCACTTGAAATATTCACGAAATACTCAATTTTTTTTGCTTTAATAATGAATAATTAAATTAAAATAAAATTAATATTTAAGGGGGGCTCCCATACAATAATCGCCATTTTCTTTGCCTATTTATGCTCGATATTATAAATAATGGTACGGATCACTTCGTGCGCGACTCTGACTCGCATTTAGCCGGTTTTGTAATCTATATTTCAATGTTGGCATTACTTTAAAATGACATATTATAAGCAAATAATTAAACTACTTCTCTTTAAAATGAACTAAACAGCACTTTAATATTTTTCAGCTGATGAAACTACTATTCATAGCATCTGTTCCGATTGCATTTGGTACCGTTCTAATGGGATGGGACCTTCATCACAGAGAAGCGTCCGCCTTAGAATCAGCTGTTTTCAATGCTTTGAATCAGAACTTCTTTGCTTTAGCTATTTGTGTGTTCATCATAGGATACTTTTACAAATGTAATCGTAAGTATTTCAAATTTTCTTAAGATTGTATGTACGTATGGGGACGGTTCACCAGTCCTTTATATCACCCGTGGGTATCCTAAGGGACGATTAAGTGATTTAAGTTCCATATCTATTATCCGTGTTGTGACGGTGTAAGAATATAATTTACCACCTTCTCTCTTTTCCGTGGATAAAAGCGATTAAGGGATATTTTGAGTATATAACCACTGTGCAAGAGAAGGAAAACTCTAAATAAAACCCTACACCAACCCGCTTAAGCTGGGTGGTATAATAGGTCCCCTCCTAATGTGGAGGAGGCTCAAAACCAGTAGTGGGATGTATATGAGCTATGATGATGATGTTGATCTATAATATGCACGTCTATGCAATAGATGGAAAACTTGAAATGCAAGCCAATCCAACACGTCTGACCGGGGTGATATAGTAAGTTAATTTTTCTCCAATTGCGGAGTAGGCTCGAGCCCAGCTGTGGGACGTAAATGAGCTAAGTATTATAAGTATTTTATTTTAAAAAAATAGATAAAGTTGTATAAACCTATTTCGCCAAATACCTGCATAAGGTCGTTAGGAGGGAGAGTACACCGTCCTGCCACCACTGCAATTGCGACGAGGACACGGCGCAGCATACGCTCGAGGTCTGTGACGCTTGGGCAGAGCAGCGCCGTGAACTCGTCGCAATCATCGGTGCCGACCTGACGCTGCCGACTATCGCCAGGGTGATGGTCGGCAGCGTCAGGAACTGGGACGCAGTTGCAGCTTTCTGCGAGGCAGTGATCTCGCGGAAGGAGGCGGCGGATCGCCTGCGCGAGGAGCGCAGCCTCGATGAGGCGATCCACCGCCGGCGACTGGGGCGGCGTAGGCTCGAGTACCTGCGCCTCATGCCGCCCTAGCCAAGGCCGCGGGTGACGTGATTGGGGAATTAGTCCGTCACCCGCCGAGAGGTCGCCCGCGCGAGGAAAGACCAACGTCCTCCCCGAGGGGGAGACGTCGGTCGATGGGAGGGTACCCCAAATAGGGGGTATTCCGCCGGGCCGGCCACTGACGTCAAGTCACCCTGCTCCGGTGGTCGGCCCAACCGCGCCGACCGCAACCCACACCCAAAAAAAAAGAAAAAGTTGTTTAAACTTATGTGCTCAAATAGATAAATCAATTTGAGTACGTAAGTTTCGTTTCAAAATAAATTATTTTAGTTAAAAATACGAAGTTATTATTTTTGTGTAACTATCTGTTATCTTTTGACAACTTCAACCTTAGAAAAGCGACTATGAATAAAATTGATTCTTGAAAATTTCTTTTGATATAGGTACATATTATTTCTAAAAGATTTCTTTAAATTAATAACGTCTATGTATAATTAATGAATTAAAAATAACTAACTTTATAACTCAATGCAAAATAAACGAAAAGATCGAAACGAAAAAATGTAGACAATATAGATAAACTTTTAGATTTTTGTTAATTTTTCATAAACTGCTTGTCCGATTTCGATAAAATTTTCATGGGACCTTTTCAAAAGTATACCCTTTAAAACAAAAAAAATATTTTTCAAATCGGTTGGCAAGCGAGGGAGTTATGCGCGAATAAACATTAAAAAAAATGCAAATATCTGAATTGAGAACCTGCTCCATTTTTAGAAATCGGTTAAAACTTATTATAAAATATCTTCATTATTATTTTGCAGGTATCTACGTAGGCTCAGTTGAATGGGGACCACTGCAGCCATTAGGTAGAATGTCATATTGTGCAATGTTGCTCCACGCTACCGTTTTAAGGACATATGGAGGTCAAATGAGGAGATCATTCTACGCTACAGACTATACAGCTGTAAGTATATTTTATAAAAAAAAATAAAAATAATAATCAACTACACAGATCGCTTAGTGGTTAAAAGACTTACAATCACGAGTTCGATTTCCACGCAGAATAACACTTTGTTTAATCCACAAACTGTTGTTCAGAATCTGGGTGTAATAGGAATATTAAATTATACATTTCTTCATATGGTGAAGAAATGTGTTATGATGGACACAATGCATCACCCCCTTTCGGCCCCTGGGAGTCGTAAAAGACGATTAAGGGATGCATATAACATCTATACAAGAAAAAACTCGAAATAAAACTCTATACCAACACGTCTCACATCTGCTCCGGTGGTCGGCCCAAGAACGAGGTGACGTGGGTACGGGTGGGTTATGGTCCCGCGCGCCGTCCTTTCATCGCTCCGGACGGACTGGACCGCGTGTGCGCTTACCATATCCCACCCATAAAAAAAAAAATACCAACACGTCTGACCAGCGTGGTACAGTAGGTTAATTTCCCTCCCATTATGCATGAGACTCGAGCTCAATAGTAGCACGTATATGATTTGTAATGATGATGATTATGAAATCGTATGTTTGTAAAGTCCCCCGCAATACAAGGATTATTTTCTTAGTGAAGGGGGTAGTCTTAGAATAATAACGTATAGAAAGTAAGTTCACGCACAAAAAATGAGGCATTTCAATTGGAGCCTAATGGAGCTTACACCGGAACCGTTCCGTAATGTACAACTTATTGTACTGCATGAATGCACGTACGTACGCAACTCTTAAAAAATAAATAGGTAATTATGACGGTTTGTGCATTCAAATGGTGTCACAACACATTTGAAAAATATAAAAAGATTATTAACATTACTTTTAAAGGTAATTCAATAATTTATGCTAATAAAAACAAAATTTGATTTCATAATTTGTATAGTGGTGTGCGTGTGTACGTGTGTAATCGTCTGCGCGCCATTAGTATTTTTAGATTCAAATTTTGAAAGTTCGAAGTATTGACACTATCCTTCTATATGTTATTATTCTAAGGGGGTAGTTTATAAAATAAAAAACGTGTGGCACTCGGGTGCTGCCGCGGTAAAGCTATTGCATAGCATTTTTTATCAACTTATGCAATTATATTTTTTTTTCTTTGATATTAATTCAAGTTACACTTTTTGAGCGTGGTGACCGATAAGAAAACAAATGTACTATATAACAATAAAGGTGGTTTGGATTACCACTGTCGTCCGCTGAAGATCGTTGGGACCGTTAGAAAACGCACGAAAACATTTTTGTGACGTAAGCTACGCAAAGAGGTGGCACGTGTGCGCACCGAGACGGACTAACGCAGAATGTCGACGACCGTACGCTCGGCTGAGCCGCTGCCACCCACCTACTCCCGCCTAAAATCTAACTCCCGCCTACCATATAGCTCGGCCTGAGCTACATGGTAGGCGGGAGCTAGGTTTTATTTTCGTTTCGGAATTTCTTGATTCGGTCCCCGCACTCAAAGCCTGCGATAAAAGCTATGCAACAGCTTAAAAACATATAAATATAATAAATCCCTCCAATCGTTTTCTCACCATGAGACTAACACAAAACTCAGAATAACATTATGTGGCTAAGTTATTTTGATGTTGTTTGATGGCTAAGTTGCTAAGTGATTTTGATTAAAAAGAAAAACAAATTTCGTACACGAATTATTATTTCTTTTCCTTTCCGTGTGGTGACGGAGTAAGAATACAATTCACCACGCTCTATCTTGCCCGTGGATATCGTAAAAGACGACTAAGGGATATAGGTACGCAGATAACATCTATGCAAGAGAAGGAAAACTCGAAATAACCTGTCGGACCAGCATGGTATAGTATGGTTAATTTCCCTCCTATTGTAGAGGAGGTTCGAGCCCAACAGTGGGACGTATATGAGCTGAAATGTTGATGATTATTATTCTAAGTAATATTCACCATATAAATCATTAATTATCTACTACCGTATGTTGACAGAGTAAGAATATAATTCACTACTCCCATTTCTACTCATGGATGTCGTAAAAGACGACTAAGGCATATAATATACACATAACGTCCGTGCAAGAGAAGCAAAACTGGAAATAAAACCCTGTACAAATCCGTCTGACCAACGTGGTACAATAGGTCAATAGCCCTGCCATTAAGGAGGAGGCTTGAGCCCAATAATGGGACATATATGCCGAAATGATGAATGATGAAATTATTAATATAAAGTAATGACACTTGATGATTTGATTTTGATTATTTTCAGATAATGTTATACGCTGGTATCGTGACAACAACTTACCTCTGGGCACTTCCACTTCACCTCTTCGTTGAAGCACCGGCATGCCAACTTCAGAAACTCTTATTAGGACCAAAACGAAAACCAAAAGAGGCTGAAATGACAAATAATAATCAAGTTAAGCCTGGTATTTCCAATATGTCTGTATCCACAGTATCTACTCATATTTAAAATGAAATTGTTTAAAATTAATTATGCATACAGATATAGAATTTAAAATTGTTGGCTTTAATATAATTTCTAGGTTTGAATGACACTATAATTTAAATAAAACTAGTTTTACGGGTTTTATCGCGTATTTTTGAAGACAATGGTTACGTAAAAACAGACCAAAAACGCTGAAGTGGGGACATTTTTACGGATTTTATCGCATTTTTTTCAGCGTTTATGGTTACAAAAGGACTGACCATAGATGCTCATGTGTTCGAAACATCAGGTAAAGATCAAATACAAACCTGATTAAATCCGTAAAAATAGTTTTATTTATGCTATAATTTAGTAAGATTTCTCTTAAAGTACTTATATTCTTTGACAGACTTAATCTGTGTAATATCTCGTATAATTTTAGTGTGATGTAATATGATGAATTAATTACTGGATATGAGTAAGTACCTAATTACACTCCTTTTTTGGTGTGGCGGCTTCATCCGGGGCGACACAGGAGCGGCGGGCGACCCCATAACCCACCGTAGCACGTCGCCTTTATCGATGGGCCGACCACCGGTACCGAGTTCCTTGGTCGGCCCGACGGAATACCTTGCGAGGTACTCTCTACTCTGAACATCCAGGTCGTCGTCGCGCGGTCAGCCTCTCTGCGGGTGATGGCCTAAAATCCCCGGTCCGGTCACCTGACCTAATTACAATCCTGGGATTCAAAAACACTTTATTGATTATTTGTTTACAAATTCATTTTATTTGTAACAGTTTTATATTTCTGATATTTACAAGAATATAACCATAAAAATAGTTTTATTTCAACTAATATATGTATCTAATATACAACTATTTGGACGAATTTTATCGCGTTTATATTTAATGTTTACTTTTCCAACATTTCGTACACTAACGTCTATGGTCAGCCCTCTTGTGACTCAGAACGTTGAAAATACTCGATAAAATCCGTAAAAATTTCAACACATTAACGCTTATAATCAGTCCTCTCATGACCTTGGACGTTGAAAATACGCGATGAAATGCGTAAAAATAATTTTATTTCAAAGATTTATATTATTAACTACATTTGAATTCTTGCGTTATTGTTAACTATATTTACGTTTTAATCTAACCTTTGAGCTTGTGGTAATAGTAATAGGTTTAATTACAAAAACATTTTAAATTTACTTATTCATGGAGATTATTATTTCCAAGTAGCCGTTTTAACCTCACTAAAAATACTTGGTAGATTATTTTATTATTAATCTTCTTATAATATTTATCTATTATCAGTTGGTTTGAAATGCCTATTTTTGATTTTGTGATACTCTCCATCTTTAACAAGAGATCTTTTTGAGCTGACTATGGTACGGCTTTATCTTGCCCAGTCGTTTGAAATGACAAATTCTCGGAATGGAATTTAGTAAACGAAAATTCTGAAAATTATAATTAATTTCCTATTTATAGTTTCGATTGACACTTAAGCTTAAATATAACTTAGAAAGGAATATAAACAAAATAATAAGGACCTAAAATAATATCCTCTTTTGCTTGTTACCTAATATTAACGCTATAGTGGGAACCATAAATTAAAATTTATTAATCTAATCTCATCCCAACTTATATACGACCCACTACTGGGCTCGGTCTTCATCCACTGTGAGAAGTAATTTGCCCTACTATGCTACGCTGGTCAGACGTGTTAACGTAGGGTTCGTTTCGAGATTTTTTCTCTTACATCCATGTTTTCTATATATTATATCTCTTAGTCGTCTTTTACGACAATCACGGGCAAGAAACAGGTTATGAATTGTATTGTTAGACTATGGTCACATTGTAAATTAATGCATAATAGTTATCATAGACAAGATCATCATAGATGAGATACAATTTCTAAGGATGTACATTATTCCATTCGATATTGAGATTAATCCTTCCATTCGATATTGAGAAAACTTTCTCTTGCTCTCTTGCATAGATATTATGCGTATGCTTCTACTACATTCACGAGTAAAAAAGGGGATAGTGAATTGTATTCTTACTCCGTCACCACATGAAAAAAGTATTAAGGATATATCTTACACAATTTTGCCAATGCATATTAACCCATTTAGACATGAGCTTGCTTAAATGCTTCCTTAGTTTCTGCATCAAAACAAGAAACCCTCAAAACTTTGTAATTTTAATTACAAATTTTTGCTGAGCACTAATGAGTTAGTCATGCAGCTTCCTTATACAGATATGTAACAGACTTCAAGACGATATTAGAATTAATAGATTCTTCAGTCATTTTTATCATCACAGCTCATATACGCCCCACTGATGGGCTCAAGCCTCCTCCACAAGAGAACGGAAATTGACCTATTATACCACGCCGGTCAGACTAATTGGTTAGGGTTTTAATTCAAATTTTCCTTCTTTTACATATATGTTATATGCGTATTATAATCTCTTACTCGTATTTTACGACACCCAAGGCTAAGATAGGGAGTGGTGAACAGTATTGCTACTCCATAACCACGCGGAAAAGTTGTGATAAATAAATCTATTTAATTATGCAGAAAGTCGATTGTAAATCAATTATTGCAATAAATAAGATTATTTATATATCATTACTAAAATAAATCACTGGTTTAATTATAAATTTTATTTAAAAACGATTGTACAGAATATTAATCAGTTGATCGAAAGCAGTATCAATTTAATTGAAATAAAGTATCAAAGCCAACTTGAGCACGAAAATAATTTTGTTTGGGTTTCAATTATGAGCCAAGCCCATATTTTATATTTCTTTGTAGAGTTCAGGAACTCAAAATAATACATCAACATATTTTATCACTTTGCGTGCGGTTATGGAGTAAGAATACAATTCACCACCCCCTCTTTTGTCCCATGGGTGTTACAAAAGACAAATAATGTCGTATTTACACACACATGCACGCACGCGCTCGCGCACACACACCCACACACACGCGCACGCACGCACGCAAACACACACATGCACATATATACATACACACACACACACACACTCCGTCATTTAACACACAATACGCCACCTCACCTACGCGCAGGCATACAGGCCTTTTTTTATTTGAGAGTGGGTTATGATCAGTGCACCCGCTGCCCGGCTCCGTCCGGGGTGACAGAGGGGCGGCGAGTGGCCCCATAACCCACCCGTAGCACGTCGCCTTTGTTATTGGGTCTACCACCAGTGCAGGGTTTCTTGTTGTTAGTGGTTGGCCCGACGGAATACTCCCGCGGGGTACCCTCTCTTTTCGACGTCCACTTTCCGGGACATCGATCACCGTCGCGCGGTCATCCTCTCTGTAGGTGAAGGACTAATCCCCGGTCCCGTCACCCGAAGGCACACAGGCCTGAAACTATATCACCGAACCTTCATTCTAAGTTGTTATTTCACCCATTAATGACTTGCTAAAACTCACAGCTCTGGCTCCCGAGATGCACGCATTAGCCTAGTTCAGGAACGACAAAAAAAACATTTTGTTACAGCACAATTTTGCACTTTAATATTGATCATATCTTATAGTGGTAGGACCACACTGTCGACAGTTATCTGTCTACAGCCGCGGGCCGGTCCGTCCGGGGTAGTACCACGCTCTCGCAGAAAATCAACGTCTGAGTAGTAGCAATTTGTTATTGCGCTTCGTTCGGTGAGCGAGAGAGCCGGAATGGGCTTCCGGCTGTAAAAAAAAAATAAAATCTGTGCAAGAGAAGGAAAACTTGAAATGAAACCCTATACCAACATGTCTGACCAGCATGGTATAGTAGGTCGAATTCCCTCCCATTGTAGAGGAGGCCCGAGCTCAACAGTGGGACGTAAGTGGGCTGCGATGATGATGAATATCAAATTTTCGCTCTTGAAAGTCGGTTAAAAGAATTGTAAGTAATACGAAATTGTCCAAATCATTTAATTTTTTTTTATAAAAAGAGGCGAGTTTAATTTTTAACCCATTTCAAAAAAGGAGATTCTCAAATCGTATATATATTTTTAAATTCTTTATTTTGTTTTGAAAGATATTTACTTTCCGAATTACTCAAATATATTTGTAAAATATGTTTTTTTTGTTTTGAAAGACATTTATTCGGAACTGGATTATTTCAGAATACATTTCGTAAAAATCTGAAATTCATGTAGTGATGGAGTAAAAATACAAATCACTATACCTTAAATTGCTTGTAAGTGTCATAAGAGAGGGTACTCCCTCGAGGTATTCCGTCGGGTCGACCACTGAAGTCAAGAAACTCCACATCGCTGGTCGGCCCAACGACGAAGGCGACGTGCTGTACCGCACGTGCCGTACGGGTTACGGGCGTGCGTGCTTATGCCCCTCTGTCGCCGCGGACAGAGCCGGACGAGGAGTGCGCCGACCGTAACCCAACCCCAAAAAAAAGGTATATAATATGTATCTAACATCTATGCAAGAGAAGGAATACTCGTCTCGGAAGTCAAATTATATATGATTTCTTTCATTATCGTCATCATCGTTCAGCCCATTACCGTTCACTATTGGACGTAGGCCTCCCACATGGTGCACCACAAAATGCGGTTCTATTCCGCTTGCATCCAATAACCCCCAACAACCTTCATAGTGGCGTCGGTCCACCTAATAGGACGGCGTCCTACACTGCGTCGTCAGATACATGGTCACCACTTGAAGACCTTTCTTCCCCAATGATGTGGCCAGTGATGTGACCAGTGATGTGGTCTGCCCATTGCCACTTCAGTATGCTAATTCTGTGGTATGTCGGTTACATCCGTTCTTCTACGGATTGCCGTATTTCCGTCTGTCCGTCTGCCCGTCTGTCTGTCCATCCGTCTCTCCGTTCGTCTGTCCGTCCGTCTGTTCGTCCATCTGTCCGTCCGTCTGTCTGTTTGTCCGTCCGTCTGTCCGTCCGTCTGTCCGTCCATCTGTCCATCCGTCTATCCGTCCGTCTGTCCGTCCGTCTGTCCGTCACCAGGCTGTATCTCAAGAACCACAATAGGCAGTTAATTTATTTACAAATTATGTATTATGTTGCCGCTATAACAACAAATACTAAAAATTTAAGGGGGGCTCCCATACGACAAACGCGATTTTTCTGCCTTTTTTTACTCAATGAGACGGAACCCTTCGTGTGCTAGTCCGACTCTCACTTAGGCGATTTTTTTTATTAAATCCTAAGTAGCCTTAGATTATTTCTAGTTACGCCTCACTTAATCCTTGAATGCACGATACGTTTGTTATATTTTATCTCCTGGGCTTGGGTAGATCCACGAAGTCTTATGTTTAGCGATAATTCTAAACATAGTGCAGGTAATGATTTGATTGAATTGAGCATATATTTAAATATTAAGTTCTTCGTTATTGTTAAGGTTACCGACTCCGTGTCTATCTTATATATTAGGCCAAGTATATTATCCTAAGTAAAGCCCTTTAGTATATTTATATTCTATTAGAGTACAATAGGTGATATAGATAATTGAGGCAATTCGTATTCGTAATTCTTAAGTCTAGTATACTAGTGAGGTTAATTTAAATAGAAATATATTTTTTATTCAAATTCAAAATCCATTAACACTTTGAACGCCATGAGAGACACCATGTGGGCGATATTTGCATAATATTGTAACCGCCTTGGCGTTCAACGTGTTAAGAGAAATTCCGTAAGGTAACTTGCATATTATCAATTAACATTTTAGCTAAAAATTAATTCAATAAATTACTATCTTAAATCGACCGCTACTAAGAATATCTGACAAGAATTCTAGCAAGAACTTCAAAGGTTTTATTTTATATATTTTTTGATGATGATTTTCTAACTATAATTTCTTTCGAATTGCCTCTCAACTACTATGCAGGTAAGGGACTACCCTTTTATTTCACCAGTTATTGGATGAATATGCCCAATATTGGGAATATAATTACCCAACAAAATTATTTTGTTTATATATAAAATCTATTACCTATTATTTTACAGAGAATTCCCTAATTTATTTTTAATACCATTCTGCTTTACGGCTGCCTGAGTAATCTATTAATGTACATTTAGGTTTATTTCGTAAATTTAAAATAAAATATATAATTTGTTTAATTATGTCTCAAGTTTATGTTTATAAAATATATTTATGCATGTAGTAAACATGACACTAATTTTGACACAACTTGTTTTACGCCGCCTACAAGGTGTAACGACCAACTTAAAGCAGCTTGACTACCTTCTACATTTATAACTGACCCCTTCCTTCGATACAATAAAATTGTAACATATCTGTACATTATAAATATTGACGAAAAACTAATATTTCAAGCTGGATATAGAACAAAAGAAGCCAATACAACAATTTTAGATTTTCTATCTGTATGTTTGTGCATGCACCACACAAAAACTACTACAACGAATTGAATGTTGATTTCACCAATGTATTGCTAGAGATTTAACTTTAAACGCGGTATTATTTAAGATAAAAATAAAAAGTAATATATATGTAAGTAATCAACGCACAACTCTTATGAAATAAAACTATTTTTACGGAATGATTTCTAATGTTTACGTTATATGTTGTTATGATATCTTTTGTTTGGACGTCAGACATCTTAGTCCACCCGTGATCATGAATATTGTAAAGTGTTTGAAAGGTCGGGCAATCATAAATCAAATACAAATGCGATAAAATCCGTATAGTGATTTTTTTGACGGATTTAATACTGAAAAGTGTTTGAAACGCCCACCGGGTTAGATTGAAATAATGAAACCCGTAAAAATGGTTTTATTTCAAATACAATTTTTCAATAGGGCATTATTAAATATCATTCTTTTATTCATTACGTTTTTGAATTTGTACTTCTTTTGGCGTATTAAGGAAAATGGTTTTATTAAAATATAAGGATGCGCTGCGCGCGCACATCGTCACGATAAAACGCCCTGAAGTTAACTAGTCAAAATTATTAAATTTATTACATCTCCTCAAACTTTTTCGTCTATCTATTGCATGTCGCGTGACGGTCGGCCACGGAGTAAGGGGTAAAGTTAAAGGCACTCGACAGAGCTGACCGTGTAGTGTATAGACTGGTTACTCATTTGTGCCAGTGCTCCACTCTATTTATTTGTATCGGTGTTTAATATAAATGTTGCTATTTTTAGTTAAATGTTTACGATGCGAAAAAAAGTTTCACTTTTACCGTAGTTTCATAAAACCATAGAATAATTTTTTACTATGCACGCATACACCGTCACAAATGTCAACTAGATAATGCTCTATAATTAAACTTTGATTGTATTAAATACCTTTTTTTCTATTATTATAGTTGTCACAAAATGCGAGGCCCGTTTTGACATTTGGTCTTACCGATGTAATTAGTGATGAACCATATGACTCGATACTCGATACTCACGATAAATCGATTCAAGTTTGTATATCGATTTGAATATGTATTGTAAAGTGCATTGGATTAAAGTTCAAATTTGAAAATTTTTCTTAAACTGTGATATTGTAGGTATTTTGAAATCATACAATGTTACGAATGGTTATTTTTCTATCATTTAATATTTTTGTTACAATAACATTCACTCAATCACAAAAATATCGAGAAAAAGTGAATTTTCAGTCAATCATTTTCTTAAGATGATGAGCCAAAATTATCAGTTGAGCTATCGTCACCCATATATATATTATTTCATTTTCATATTGTCAATATTGACGTCTCGAATTTTCAATAAAAATCACTACACAGCTGGTGGAATTCTGTAATTAGTTGGTCTAAATACTAGTATTAAAATTAATAACACCGGCCAAGTACGAGTCCGCCTTAAAAATATATCTTGATCGATTTATTTTTCCTTAACCGATTATTAATAGTCTGTGGATAATATGAAAAAATCGTTATGCCACAGCACTTAGTCCAGTGGGCAGTACCCGTCAATGAAAAATGTAATTACCTTCTAAACATTTCGATCGGTAAAAAATAGAAAACTTCTTGGGCGTGAACTGTCAAAACGGGCCTTTTATTTTGTGACAACTATAGTGTCTTTGTTGCTACAAACGTAGGATAACGCGAAGGATAAAATTTTTAGAAATATTTTTCTCTTATTACGCCAAAGTAGTATAACTTCTTACATGCGTACATGAACACATAAACTTATTATTTCATTTAAAACTTATTATATATAATTTTGATATCATTAAATATGTTTCCTTTGATTTCACTTGCTCAAGCCAAAGTATGATATGTTAAAATATAACTTAGTACTCATTAAATATTTTTCTTTCTCCTTCTTCTTTATCATAAAATAATCTAATAGGTCTTGGTGGTAAGCAAATGTTATGTCTATATGTAAATATATAAAGGATATTTAAATATAAGAAAAATGTATTAAAGTATTTTGTACATAATTGTAATATGATTTATCAATAAATTTATAATTTAAATGTTTTTTTTTTTTATAGATATATAACCTAACAAGATTATTAATTAAATTAATCGATACATATTTCACACCCTCTCTTACCCGTGGGTGTCGTAGAATAAGATTAAGGAATGTTATCTCGTTTGTATTTGATTTTTGATAGCCCGACGTTTCGAACACTTTATAGCGTTCATCGTCATGGGCGGACTAAGATGTCTGACGTCCAATAAGCCATTGTTATTACAGATATTTATAACTAGCTTCTGTCGTGACTTTGTCCGCGTGGACTTTAGGCTAAAGTTAGCGTAACTTTAACCCGCGTCTTTGTTTACGTAGAAGTTGAAAATATTTTTAAATAATACGATTCTGTCACACATGATTTTTGCCAAACTTTAACGGTTTATGTATGCGCGTGCGCTGCGCACGCAACGAAAGGTTCGAAAAGTTAAAAATACCCCCAATTTTTAAAAAATACATTCTTCATTTTTCTCCGCTCCTATCAGTCTTAGCGTAATGGCATGTAGCTTTATAACCTTCCTCGAGAAATGGGCTAAACTCTTCAGCTTTATATAGCTTTATATAGTATAGAATATAGATTATTTATCAACCCGCTACAGAAATTAGTTATTAAATTTATAATATTATTATTAATTCATAACTTATTTGCAATGTGTAATATTCACGTAACCATCAGAGATAATTAACATTAAGCAATATAATATACAGATAATATCTATGCAAGAGAAGGTAATCTTATAATAAAACTATATAAATACTTCTGGTCAGCGTATAGTAGATCAATTTCCCTCTTATTGTGGAGGAAGCTCGAGCCCAGAAGTGGAACTTAAATAAACTGAGATGATTCATAGCTGCAATCCAATAGAATTTTAAAATGGATGATTTGATGTTCATCTCATAGAAGTAAAAAGATTTCCTTATATCCTATTCCACCTTTATCCATCTCGAAATCTCTCCTTTCTTGAAATGAGCAATATATTGAATTAAATTTCAAAATTAATAATAATGGACAACGAATATAAAAACGATAACTTACATATAATATAAAATAATAAGTTTTTTTTATTTTTATTTATTATAATAGGCTTTGTCGCTGAGCGACCATATCGCCTTGTAAGAAATTACAATTCTCTTGCTAATCTAATACTAATAAAATAATAATACTAATCTAATACTAATGAAATACTAATCAAATATTAATCTAACACTAATCTAATATTAATACAGTGATTACTTACTAATACTAATCTAAAATTTAGCTAACCTATAAAACAAAATAGCATGTTGAGGGTTAGGATATGCTAAAATGGAGTTACAGAACCTGATGTCAAATGTATAATTCTGTTCAAGAAACAATCTTCTACAGTTTTCGTTTCGCACACATTTCATCAAAATATGCTGCACATCTTCTACCTTTCCACATTCTACACAATTAGGCGATGGGGTTTTTTTCATTAAGAATCTAAACTTATTTGATGTGTGCTGAACGTAGACGAAGGGCTATTACAGTTATTTGTCGATTCAACCTATTGGTCGCAAACCAAGAATGTTTCGGTATTTGTGGTTGTATAGGGCGATACCAAATACCCTAAAATCTAGATCGTTCGTCGAAATATTCCTGCCAAAATAATATGTTGATTAGCTAAATATAAAACGACTAATTCCATATGGTGACGCAGTAAAAATGCATTTCACCACCCCCTCACTAACCCAGAGGTGTCGTAAAATACGAATAAGGGATTAAATATGCAAATACAATCTACACAAGAAAAAGAAAACTCTGAGTAAAACCATATTTCAACACATGTCTGACCAGCGTGATATAGTAGATTAATTTACTTCCTATTGTGAAACTTCTTTCTTGCCCAGCTGTGGGATGCATATGATCTACAATTAAATGCTGATAAATGAATATATGAAAAAACAGGCAAACATCTTTTATCAACATACTTTTCCCTGTCGAAATAAAATGTACAGTTATTTCATTTAAGAAACAGTTGGAACAAATAAATCCATCGTCACTTTACTGAAATACGTAAATTTTAAGTGACAGCTGAACGAAATAGCAAGCCGTCATGACAGCTTTGACGATTCTACGAAAAACATTATTTTATTTCACATAAAAGTATAGAACGCCAACACAAAACACATGTCGAATCAATGTTTAATATTTATGCTCGGTACTTATTGGAAATTTAAGTGACTACTGAAAATACCTAAGACTAGCAAAGTCTCACAGTTTCACTCACGTAGTTGGTGTTTCCATAGGAATACGGAAATAAAATAAAGCCTATGTTACTTGTTGATAATGTGCCTTTACATCAGTGGATGAAATTTTGAAATCGGTCTATTGATTTAGGCACGAAAGCATTATAAACAAACAAATTTATATTGGCATTTATAATATTGATTATAATAATATTCGTTGATAATATAGCTTTCTACCGATACATTTTGATACAACAGTATTCAAAAAATATTGTCTCGCCATTTGTTAGTACCTATGTCTGTATATCATCGTGATTAAAGTGAGTGAAGTGAATTGATCGCGAAAAAACTTATAATATTTTAAAGTTTTTCTTAAGACAAGTCTCTAATGAATGTTGTCACTAATCTTATAAGTATTTAAAGAATATTCACAGAATTTTCTCTCAATTTGCGTCCATTGAGTTCATCGTCGTGACGTTTTCGTCTCTTTTTCTCATATTTATTAAGACACGTCTTTCTAATTTTTGAAAAACTTACGGCTTAAGAGCTTTAATAGGTTGTAATAACCTCCAAGTATATTTATTATAAAAATGTTTTATCACGTAACTTTAAAAATATAAAATCAAGTTAATAAGCGACAACCCTGTTTATATTTCTCACAGTGTTAGATCTGTTATATAAATTGTAACCATAAATATACTAGTGTAAAGTCCAGTTTCCAATACCGGTGCGGGGATGAACCAAACTAAGCACTACATATCGATTATCGACACAGCTATTAAGGATGTCACTTGCATGGGATTTGCCTAATTCATAGTGCATGTGTCGTCACTTCGAGTGTGACGTAGCGTGTTAAAGGGTTGCCACTCACACTATTGCGTAACACACTTTATTCGTCATCATCTCAGCTCTCATACGTCACACTATTCCTCCTCTGTAATAGGAGGACAAATTAACCAACACCCTGGTTAGTCAAGTTAGCCCATACTATTTTAATACCCTGTGCTAGAGAAGAAAATTAATTCTGCTCTTGCATAGATTTTATAGGTATATCATTATTAGCCTTTTACGATACTCACAGGGAAGATGGCGGTGAATTATATTCTGAAAAAAAAACTGGCCCAATGTTTAATGGCTGTTGTAAACTAGCGGTCCTGCGTAGCGATAGGGTAGTAATACAATTGTCTCATGTTTTACTTGCTCGTGGAAGACGTAAAAATGGGCTAAGCAGCACACACCACAAAATCGAGCAGCGGCTCCCTACCTAGAAACGTATAAAACCTCACTAAAATCGTCAACCCATTTGCCAAGGGTTTTGATTACGGTACTATGCCTTAATACATAGTAGTGAAGAGCAGCTGACTGTTTCTTTCTCGCTTGCGTACACTTGGCGGTCCCAAGTTAACGCGATCGAGCCTTTCACCTCAGAGCGTTTTTTTTTGTTTTTTTTTTTATGGGTGGGCTATGGTACACACGTGGTCCATTCCGTCCGGGGCGACGAAAGAACGGCACGCGAGCTCATAACCCACCCGTACCCACGTCGCCTTCGTCGTTGGGCCGATCACCGCAGCAGGGTGACTAGTCGTCAGTGGTCGGCCCGACGGAATACCCTTTCGTGTACCCTCATCTCTCGACGTCCCTGTCCCGGCACGTCGGTCGCCGTCGCGCGGTCAGCCTCCTTGCGGGTCACGGACTAAATTCCCCGGTCCGATCACCCGTGGCCTCGGCTTGGGCGGCATCAGGCGCAGGTTCACCTCAGAAGGTGACGGATCAGCCTCTCTTACAAGTAACAGCATAAAAATATTCCCCAATCACGGCAACGCCGCTATCCAACAGGCTCATTTTGGTAGTGTGTTTATTAGTGGTGGATTTAGTGTAAATTGGTGAAAATCATTGCATGTAGATGGCAAAAGACTTATCTTTACGGAATTCTATGAAAAAGGTTTAAATTCATCGATAAATGGCGATAATAAACGTAATTTATTCTGTGTAATAGTCAGCCAAACGAAGGCTGTACCGTCAAGATACCTCGACAATGTATCGTGCTTGTAGCCAATCAATCCGTACGGCTCTTGCTTCTATTGTAAAATTAACACCATAAATTCACCACTTCCAAGTAACCGCTTCGTTTCATGCAAGTGTATTGGTTTGAGTACTGGTATAAGATAATTTTCTAATATCGAAACTATGATTACAAAATGTAATCACAGTTTGTATAATGATCATTTAAATTATCTTTTATGAACATATGAGGGTATTTACATATTTTTGATATTACATTTTGTGTGTAATTCATCTAATAATCAACCAACGAATTGGAGCGCGGCCGCAAGCTGACATGAGCCGTTTTAAAACGTACCTGACCTTAGTGATGCCGAGCCATAGGCTACTATCGATGTTGTGGCAATAGTCCAATCCTATGGATTGTATCGATAGTTACGTTATCAAGGATGATAATAGTATCGAAATTATCAATACTATTGCAAATCAGCAATAGTATTACCACATTTTGTACTGTCGATACTATTGGTAGTATCAATACTGTTAATACTGTCACTAGCTAACCTATCATATAGTTACTACTTTGAAATAAAATTTTATATGTGATATGCTTAATAAGTACTATCAAATCTGGATAAATTTATATATATATATATTTCATTTTCAAAATTTAACACAAAATATTATAAGCCCAAATCCAAAATATCCGAAATATATAGTCCAAATCCCGCAATGGGCGGTGACAAATTGGGAATGAAAATCATTATCCCTTCTCTGCTCGCAATACTTATAAAGCATAATGTCTCAACTCAATACCGACTTGGTTGATCAGCGCAATATAGTGTATCAATTTTCTCCATTCCACAATATAATATCCGGTAATAACTGCCGAACTGCGGAGCGGAAGGACGTAGTTTCGGATTCCTAACTTCTGTATGACAGTCTATTTAAGTTTCCTTGTCAAGCTAGGTGGAGCAAAATAGCTTAAATATCTATCAACACCTTGTGTAATCAAACAACACGCTCTCCATTGTATTTTGCAAGGTTATTTAAAGAAGAAATTTGTATAATGATATCTGATGTTTACGCGAGCACAACACATTGTAAATAAAACCACTTTTACGGATTATATCGCGTGGTATTTGATTTATGATTGCCCGACGTTTCGAACACTTTGCAGCATTCATGGTCACGAGCAGACTGAGGTGTCTCACGTCCAACAAGTAATCGTTATTACAGACATTTATAATTATCTACCCGATACAGAAAATTAGTTATAAATTTATTAAATTTCCGTGACCATGAATGCTGCAAAGTGTTCGAAACGTCGGGTAATCATAAATCAAATACAAACGCGATATAATCCTTAAAGAAATTTGTAGTGTCGTGGGAGTATACTGTTGACAATTGTCTGTCTACATACGCGGGCCGATCCGTCCGGGATAGTACCACAATGACCAGAAAATCGACGTCTGAAGAGTAGCAATTTATTATTTCGCTTCGTTCGGTGAGCGAGAGAGCCGGTAGCTCAACTTTCTGAGGGTGTGTGCATGTGATGGATTTAGGTGATGCCTACAGTATCACTGAACCTCATTGCACGCATTCACACTCCCTTCACTTTCTTTATAGTAGGCAATGGCCTAGCAAAGATCCATGAACAGTAGTATCACTTACCATCAGGTGTACTGTTTGCTCGTTTGCCATTGATAGCAATTAAAAAAGTTCCCTATTTTGCGTTCCTAACTAATTTAAATTAGCTATTAAGACAATAGAGAACCCCTCTTGCCTTAGCATTTTAAGCACTAAGAATAATAATAAATCAATCAACCTGGTACATCAAAATATTCAGGGTATGTTAGGTAAAGATTTGGAAATTGAATTATTTTTGAATGATTATCAAATAGACATTTTATGTATTACTGAACACTGGCTCAAAGGTAATCAACTAATGTTCAATTTTCCTAATCACCAGGTTGTTAGCTCGTTCAATAGAGTCAATAGGATACGAGGCGGCTCATTGATCATTTTAAATAAGATGGTTAAATTTAAAGAAAGAAATGATATTGTGAGACTCTCTATTGAACGTGTTATAGAAATTGCTTGTATTGAGTCAGAGCAGTTCATAATTGTATGCGTATACAGACCTCCATGTTCACCATATGATAATTTTGAAAGATATATGGGGGATATTTTGTTCAAAATCTCTACCTCTAATAAAACAGTTATTATCTGTGGCGATTTTAATATTAATTTATTAGACCACAACAACATCATACAAAAATTTATAACTCTTATGAAATCATATGATTTATATAATGTCTTCTTGGAGCCTACTAGGATAACGTCTGGGAATGCAACTTGTATTGATAATGTATTTACAACTGTTAAACCCATTGCTCACTCTATTCTGAGTGCTCTAGAATCGGATCATTGTGGTCAATTTGTTGTATTTCCTAGAACTAGTAGGGTTCAACGAGAAAGTATTAGCTTTGTTCCCATGACTGCTAGCCGCTTAGAGCAGTTTAAAGATGAACTGAGTATGAAGGTACCGCTGTTGCCTATTCATGACAGTCCTAATGAGGTATATACATCTTTATTTCACACAATTAATACCGAATTTAGTAAAATTTTTAAACCAAAAACATTAACATTTGGAGTGCCTGCTGGTTTTAGTGAATGGGCTACTTGTGGTATCTACAAGAGTAGAAGAAGGTTATATGATCTTTACAGTGAAAAATCTTATAACCATAACCCAGTATTTTTAGAGTATGTTAAAAATTATTCAAAAATTTTCAAACGTGTCTGTTCTAGTGCTAAATCCATTTATTTAAGGAGGAAAATTAAAGGATCTAGTGATATAATTAAAATGACTTGGACAGTGATTAATAGTGAAACCGGTAGGAACACTGTGCGGAAGAAGGACTTTAATTTAAAGATTGGTGATAAAAATGTGACAGTAAATAAAGAAGTGGCACATGAATTTGAAAACTATTTTACAAATGTGCCTATATTAACAACAAAATCCTTAGCGTCGTGCCCTATTTTGGCTGAATCGCTCCTTAAACAAAGCATTGTAAAATGTGACACTTCCTTTGAATTTTCAGATGTAGGTGTGGATGATATTTTAAAGTCTTTTAAAAATCTTAATATTAAGAAAACAGCAGATTTATGGGGTTTATCAGTAAAGACTATTGATTTTATAATACCTGTTATTGCTCCCCACCTGGCATTTGTATTTAATGGTTGTGTTGCTCAGGATGTGTTTCCTGATCTCATGAAAATTAGTAGAGTAATTCCTTTATTTAAATCTGGTAGTATGTCAGATATTAATAATTTTCGTCCTATTTCCATACTACCAACACTCAGTAAAGTATTCGAAAAAATTATGCTTAATCAGATGTTGATTCATTTTAAGAGACATGGTATTTTTCACAAAAATCAATTTGGCTTTACTAAGAATTGCTCTACTACTGATGCGGGCGTAGAGTTATTGAAAAATATTTTTGCAGCCTGGGAGGAATCACATGAGGCCTTAGGTGTTTTCTGTGATTTATCCAAGGCATTTGATTGTGTACAACATGAAACACTCATCAGAAAACTATACCACTATGGGATCAGGAATAACGCTCTTGAACTTGTAACTTCTTATTTAAGCAACAGAATCCAGAGGGTTGATGTTAATGGTGCACGATCATCTGGTTCTATTATAAAAATGGGCGTTCCACAAGGGTCCATTCTAGGGCCATTTCTGTTTCTTGTATATATTAATGACCTACCCTACCATATAGGGGACAATCTGGACATTGTGTTGTTCGCAGATGACATTTCTTTGGTATTTAAAATTAAAAGACAAATGTTGAATTATGACGATGTGAACAATGCACTGTCTAACGTTGTTCATTGGTTTAACACTAATAATTTGGTTCTCAATGAGAAAAAAACTAAATGTATCAAATTTACTACTCCTAATGTGAGGCAAGTGGAAACCAATGTCCAAATGAATGGTGTGGCTCTAGACCTTGTGGAGTCAACAGTCTTTTTAGGTATCACCATAGATGCTAAACTTCAGTGGGGACCTCATATTGAAAAGTTGTCGAGTAGGCTTAGCTCAGCGGCTTATGCAGTAAAAAAAATTAGAATGTTAACAGATACTGAAACAGCTAGAATGGTTTATTTCGCTTATTTCCATAGTCTTATGTCTTACGGTATATTACTGTGGGGATGCTCCGCGGACTTTAATAGAATCTTTGTTCTCCAAAAAAAGGGCTGTCCGTGCAATTTATAATCTAGGCCCAAGAATCTCACTTCAGGAGAAATTCACAGAAATAAATATTCTAACTGCTGTATCACAATATATATACGAAAATATATTATATGTCAAAAAAAATATCGCTAACTTTAAGAGATATTGTGACATTCATGAAATGAATACTCGTAATAAGGACAGATTAGTTGTACACACTACTCGTCTCCAAAAAGTTAACAAATCATTCATGGGGCAATGTATACGCTTTTACAATAGATTACCTAAAGATATCCGAGACCTGCCTATGAAAAAGTATAAAAAAGCCATCAAGAATAGACTTTGTAAAAAAGCTTATTATAAAATCTCGGATTATGTAGATGATAATACAGATTGGTTGTGAGCAGCTCCTCATTCAGCAATTTCCTTGTTATTTTAAATATACTGTTTGTAAATGTACTTTTAACTTTTATTGTAAAGTGTAGCGTGTTTTGCCTAACGAATTTTTGTATTTTCAGCGTTTGTAACATATTGTGGTGTTGGTCATGCTCACATAAGGATCTACTTGCGGTAGCTGCGTGGAGCGGGTCTCTCCCTTCCCTCCATAGTGGTTGAGGGGAGTGATGGCTTCTCTAGTAGTTAACTCGTGATCGGGTGCCGCTTGTGGGATCTGGTCCAGCCATAATCGTTTAAATTATATTAAGTGTCTTGCGGTTCGAAGGGCATCATACTGGAGCTTGTTCTTACAAAACATGTACACAATTGTATAACTAATAAGAAGAAAAAAAAAATAAATAAAAAATAATGACAAGCCCGCTGAGTTTCTTGCCGGATCTTCTCAGTAGCGGTCGCGTTCCGATCCGGTGGTAGTATATTTTTTTGGAAATTGTAAACCTGACAATTGACCGAGTGGTGACGGAGTAAGAATACAATTCACCACTCCCTATCTTGCCCGTGGATGTCGTATAAGACGACTATGGGATATAATGTGCACATAACATCTGTGCAAGAGAAGGAAAACTCTAAATGAAACCCTATACCAGTGGTTCTCAAACTTTTTAAATGACGGAACCCTTTTGGGAAGCAAAATACTTGATGGAACCCTACAATAAAACAATTATTTTTATAAGTGTATTCTATATTAATCAGCATAATAAAAGTACAATGTATCAGTTACTAATTATTATTTACTTCACCACTTGGTAAGGACAATAATAGAAAACATTAAAAAAGAAAAAATCTAACTAGTGGGAGGTATGAAACTGTTTTTTATTTTTCATCAATTGCTTGATATCAGGTTTGATGGAAGAAAGTTGGAGTCTCATATCAGCTTCGGCGTCCAGTCTATTGCGATATTTTGTTTTCGTGGCTGCGTAGGTAGAGAATCCTGTTTCGCACAAATATGTAGTTGGGAACGGGAGAAGAATATCCAGAGCCATTTGGCCAAGCATTGCATATTCATCTTGGATTCTGCACCAAAAATCATTAAGAGGCGTCGTTTTGAACAATGACTCCATACTTGTGTCTGATGACATTTCTAAAAGAGATTCATATATCTCATTTGACATCTTTTCAGGCTTTTCCAAGTTGGGTAAAAAAGGATTATGAATCCAGGAGTTCACTTTAATTTTTGTATTGTGTTCTTCGGGAAAATACTTTTCAAAAGATGCGCGCATCGAACTGAGATATTGGACCAATTCTTCAAACACATTATCTTCAAACATTTCTGAGTCGTTTTCGCTAACAAACTCACTGAGTAACGTAAAACTTTCTATTTCTTTCTTACCAATGCAAATGATCCAAAAATCTAATTTTCTTTTAAAAGCAGTTATTTTATTATAGGCCTGAAACACTGTTGTCTGTTTACCTTGCAACGATAAATTTAATTCGTTAAGTTTTTGAAAGATATCCGCCATAAAAGACAATCGGAACAACCAAGTTTTATCATACAAACGGTCCTTCAAATTAAAAGAAGTATCTGCTGAAAGAAACATTTGTAACTCGGCTCTAAGTTCAAATAGCCTTGTTAAAGTTTTTCCCCGAGACAGCCATCGCACTTCTGTATGGAGCAGCAGTGTTTTATGTTTGCTGCCATAATCTTCACACAATAATGAGAACAATCGGGATTGTAGTGGTCGTGATTTGATAAAATTAATTATTTTTACCGCTTCATCCATAACTAATTTTAGATTAGACGGCATTTGCTTCATCGCAAGTGCTTGTCTATGCAGAATACAATGACTGGAACTACAATTAGGCGCTTTATTTTTCATTCGTGACACTGCTCCTGCTGTTTTACCTGTCATCGCCTTGGCCCCATCTGTACAAATGTCAATGCAATTGTTCCAACAGATTATGTTCTTCAAAAAATATATTTATTTTATTAAAAATTTCTTCCCCGGTAGTATTTGTAAGCAGCGATGAACACATAAGCACGTCTTCTTCAAAAGAACTTTTATATGGATATCTCACAATAACCAGCAGGATAGCCAAACCAGCGACATCAGTCGACTCGTCCATTTGCAAAGCGAATCGTGTATTTTGTAGACGTGTAACTAGTTCTTGTTTGACGTAGCTTGCCAGATCATGGATTCGTCGTGAAACAGTATCGTTTGATAGCGGAACAGTAGAAAGATGCTTTGCAGATTTTTCATCAAGCATACATTTTGTTATGTCTAATACACATGGTTTTATTAATTTCTCAGCGATAGTGTGCGCTTCACCTGCTTGTGCAATGCGATAGCTAACTAAGTATGATGCCTCCGTGGCCCTTTCGTTGGTAGTTTGTGTTACATGCATCATATTTTTTTGACTTTCTAATAACTGATCTTTTTTGCGAACAAAAAATTCTTTATTCTTGTCTTTAGTCTCGGGGTGTGTACGGTTTCTAAATGTCGACGCAATTTGGCAGGTGCCATGGAACTATTAGGAAGCAGTTTATTACAGAGCATGCAGAGAGGTGAGCCGTTGGAATCAACAAATCCGAAACTGATATAAGATTCATCATACTTCCTTTTTTTCGTCTTTGAAACCGTCGAGCTTGATGTCGTGGCACTCGTGGCATCATCTTCTGGATCGGTGATTGCTAAATTCTCCGCGCGCATTGCTTTTGAACATTCAGCGTCATTAGAAGATGTTGTTGGAACACGTTTAACACCTTTAAGCCAACGTTCCATTCTTCTTTATTTATAATGTTACAAGTCAGGATAGTGGGGTTTAAATAATGCACAATCGTTACTGCGTATAAGAGACTAAATTTAGAACCTACAGGGAAGAAATGTATAAAACTGAGACAACAGAATACAGCAGGCAGTAAAACAATGAACACTAGTTTCTCGCTAGCGAGCTTGTAAGTAGGTAGTAACTTATCGCTCCGAACGCTAATCATCAACTGACGACGCCAACTTTTTTTTTTTTTTTTTTTTTTTTTTTTTTTTTTTTTTTTTTTTTTTTTTTTGTGTGTGTACAGCTGTTGGCCGCAGATGGCCTTGACAGCTTGACGCGGACTATGGGTGAGCGCTGAGGGCTCTCAACCCGGAGAAGAGTATGCTAAGCGACATCGCCCAAGGGCTCCCCCTGTGGGGAACGGACCTCGGCTTGGGGCGTCGCTGGAGGCAAAGTGGGCGTGCCCACGTTTTTAGTAGTGACTTTTGCGCGGCGCGGTTTCGCACCTCGACGGCGAGGGCGGAACCGCGGATATTTATTTGTTAAGGCCTCGCGGGCCGTGTAGGCTCTTTGTTGAGCGAGTGTGATATTGTCGTCCTCTTCGTCGAGGACGTGACGAGGACGTCGGATGGAGGAGATTTTGGAGGGTCTATAGGAAGCCGCCCCAACCACTAGTTGGTTGGGGTGTGTCATGGCAGAGTCAAAGTAGCTCTGAGAGCACCGTTTCATAAACTGCTTGATGGTCGGCAGTTCGAGGTCGATATGGAGATCGACGTTTCGTATGAACCACGGTGCTCCCGTAGCTCGGCGCATGAAACGATTTTGAAGTGTCTGTAGCCTGTGGATCCTGTGTGGCTTAACATGCGCGAACACCACGCTGGCATAGGTCATGATAGGCCGTATGCAGGTGGTGTATAGTCGGATTTTGCTACTCAGGGGCATACGCAACCTAGAGTTGAGTAGACAGTGGAGACGGCCCATCACAAAGGCTGCCCGTGCGCGGACTTGCTTTATGTGAGGGGCGAAGCTGAGTCGATCGTCAAGGGTCACACCCAAGTATTTGGCCTGCCTGGTCCAAGTGACCGGCTTGTTGAAAATTTTAAGGGAGGGAATGCTGTCGATAGAGTAGGAACGGGCAGTTCGTCTAGTGAACATGACCGCCTGACTCTTCTCGGGGTTGATTTCTAATCTCCATTTCCTAAACCAATTGGCTAGGGCGGTAACCGCTGTTTGGAGAGTCTTGGCTACTGTTGTCGGGGATCTACCAGCACAAAAGAGTGCGGTGTCATCAGCGTAAAGCGCTTTATGTACCCGGTTGAATTTGGGCATATCGCTAGTGTATAGCGTGAAGAGAAATGGGGAGAGGACCGACCCCTGAGGGACGCCGGCCTTGATAGGGTGGGAGGTCGACAACGTCCCTTCCACCCTGTAGCGAAAGCTGCGATGACTTAAGTAGTCATGTATAATGAGAATTAAGTAGTGAGGGATCTTGAGGAGATAGAGTTTGTAGATTAGGCCTTCATGCCAAACCTTGTCGAAATCTTTCGCTACGTCTAGGAATAATACACCCGTATATCTGTTCATGATGAACTGACTACTTGTGTATTCTACCAAGCGGTGAACTTGTTGTACGCAGCTGTGTTTAGCTCGGAAACCAAACTGTGCGTCGGGAACGAGGTTGTTAGCCTCGGCGAATGTGCGTAGTCTACTGAGAACTATTCGTTCGTAGATCTTACCTAGACCTTTTAGTAGACTAATCGGGCGGTAACTACTGGGTTCGGTACGGCGCTTGCCGGGTTTGTGGATTGCTATTACCACGGCCTCTTTCCATTGCGCGGGAAAGATGTTATTATTTAGTGCTGCATTGAAGATGCAGCACAACAGGACTATCAAGTGGGCGGGGAATAATTTAATGACTTTATTTGAGATTCCGTCCGAACCTGGGGCTTTTCTGGTTTTAAGACCCCTGACTAACGATTCGACCTCATCGGTGGTTACTACTGGGATAGGTTGATCGGGGTTGTCGTTTCGTAACGAGCGCGAGAGAGTGGTACGACGTTCCACTTCGTCGGCGATGAAGCGGTGATTCGCGGCGTCGGGGTGTAGTGTACTCGGCGTACACTGAAGCTCCAAGCAGTCGGCCAGGCATTCTGACTTTTCATCGTCCATAAACGCCGGTGGCTGGTTGGGTCTGGTGAGAGGAGGGAGAGTGGACACGATGTCTTTTTTGAGTGAGCGGGAAAGCTGCCAAAAGGCTGTGTGAGAGGGCTCTAGCTCCTCGAGCATGGCGTCCCATTTGCTCTGTCTCAATTCATTAATAGCTTGTTTAACCTCCCTCTGGAGTGACCGTAGGCGGGTACGGTTGTCCTCCGTGGGGTAGCGGTCATAAGCGCGTGTCGCGGCGTTTTTACGTCTTAACAAGTCACGGACGTCATCTGGCAGGCGCCATTTACGATCGTTCGTATCTGGTACCGGCCGCGAGCAGTCGTCCATTATCGACTGCACGTGACTTGTAAGCGACTCGATCGCCTGAGAGGTATGTTCCTTAGACGTAATGTCATTGGGAATTTGATCAAGGTGGACCGACGAGGTTGACTTGAGATTTTTCTCTAGCCGTGCCCAGTCAGTCGCTATCTTGGTCCTTTCGTTGTTGTGGCCTGAGGGGCCGGGGGTGCGGGAGGCTAATTCCAGAGTCACCGGGCGGTGATCTGAGTCTAACTCGTGTTGAACTTCTATTGAACATAAACGAAGGTTTATGTTTTTGAGAAGAAAGATATCGAGTATGTCCGGCCTGTGCGAAACGTTAAAGGGGAAGTGTGTCGGCTCTATGGGCGCTATGACATCAAATCCCAGTCTGTCAGCGAATAGCTCTAAAGTCTTGCCCCTCGTATTGGAACTTTGACAGCTCCAAGAGGTGTTCTTGGCGTTAAGGTCACCGCCAATGATGACGGCGCCTCCCAATTCTAGCAAGGCTTTTAGATCTTTTTCAACCAACTGTTTCGAATGTTCTCTATTGGGAGAGAGATATGCGGATGACGACGCCAACGCGCGATCGCCGCTTTTATACTTAGTCCTAGACTCGATCTCAAATATTCTCGAAAATACTCGAGTCGGCACCTTTGATAAACAAAAAACAAAAATAAAAACAGAAATTTAAAAATAGCGTTGTAAACAATATCGACTTTATCCTTTGAAGTTAGAGACGAAAGTCGCTAGTTGACAACTATAGCGTCTAATTCAGAGGCGGCTTTTATCAAAGAGACTGAGCGCTTACAAGTATACTACCCGCTCGTTTTAAGTTTGCCGCTGGCGATAGGTATGAGTGTATGACGTTCGAAATTTTTTATTTCATTGTAACAATAAAAATTGTGTACGTTAGATATTTGGGTAAAACTATGACACATTATAAGTTTTGTTGTCACGAGGGGGAGGGTACGCGCATTCCACAGACCGGCAAACTTAGAGCGAACGCGTTGTACAAGTATAAAATTGTTGAGACCAAACTTATGAGATATTGTACCAGCTAATGTAACACAAGCTTATACAAATACAAATAAATAAATAAATAACATTCATAGCGTTTTATCTCCGCGCGGCCGCGGAGTCCGCACAGCCGCGGAGCGACCAGAGAGAGGTGTTTTGATTTTTTTATTTCTAAATTCTTGCGGAACCCCGACAGAGGTATCACGGAACCCTAGGGTTCCGCGGAACACACTTAGAGTATAGCTGCCCTATACCAACATGTCTGACCAGCATGGTATAGTAGGTCAAATTCCCTCCCATCGTGGAGGAGGCCCGAGCCCAACAGTGGGACGTATGTGGGCTGCGATGATGATGATGAAACCTGACAATATGTAAGTGCCCTCTCAGGGTTTATGCATAATAAAATAATTTGAATTTGAATTTGCGAATGTTATCGAGAAAATTTCTTTTATAAATTAAGATGTTCTAGCCATTGTTATTTTAAATTCCTGAAGCGCTCAAGTGTCCAATCCATCTCTCAACGTCCAAAATAATGGAGAAACCTAAAAAATAATGAAGTAAACATAAAATTAAATTATCACCCAACAACAAACAGACGTTCACTGCGCAACACTTTATCATTTCAGACAACAGATGTCGCTTCTAAACAAGCTTTTAAAAAGAAAAAGTAGGCGCCAATATATTCTCGTTCAACTTTTAATGTAAAGCCATCATTCTTCAAGAGTTGTTTAAATGGGGAGGGTAGGAATGTTCACTTTACAATATACGCATTTTGAAAGGTGTTACAAGTTTGTGTTACAATGTTTTTGTATTTTATTAAACGAGATAGAAAGTTTTGTTTAAATCAATTACGTTACAAGTTTCCACATATTTTTATTATTATTGCTTGGTTAACAAACGAGCAAGTAGCCAATAGGGAATGATTACGGGCGCTTTCAGATTTCTGTATTTCTTTTTTACCCCCTTCACAGGATTTCCCCAAAAACTCTATTTAGAGCAATTTTTGGAGCTGGAAAATGAATGTTACACGTTTAAAATAAAGCTCTTTTCACGACTTTTTATAGCGTAAATGTTTGGTTTTAAACTTTTCGATGTATCGAACACTTTACATTTTAAAGTGAAAAGTCAGGCTTTTCGAACACTTTTTTATAATTAGTAAAACAAATACAAACGCGATAAAATCAGTAAAAATAGTTTAAAAGAAACCTCTATGAAGTCAGACAAGTTAAAGTTTGGAAAGATTTTTTTTGGTGGCAGGCTATAGTAAGGAAGCACTCTGTCAATATGCAGATAACATCTATGCAAGAGAAGGAAAACTCGATATAAAACTCTATGCCATCACGTCTGACCAACGTATAGATCGATTTCCCTCTTAATGTGGAGGAGACGCGGGCCCAACAATGGGATTTATGTTGGCCTAAATGATGATGATAGTTTACTATTATTTGAGTTACTGTCATCATCATCAACACACATACGTCCCACTGTTCGGCTCGGGCCTCTTCCACAGTGGGAGGGAATTTGATCTACTATACCATGCTGGTCAGACATGTTAATATAGGCTTGCATTTCGAGTTTTCCTTCCTTGCACAGATGTTATGTGCATATTATATCCCATAGTCGTCTTTTACGACATCCGCGGACAAAATAGGGAGTGGTGAATTGTATTCTTACTTCATCACCACAGGGAATACTATGCTAAAATATGGAAGAACGTGAAGTGAGCAGGGAATTAAAATTGAATAGATGTGAAATGAATTCGGCAGGTGTCAATTATACACAGGATGACCTTTTAGGACGTTCAAAGAAAATCTTCTTCATCTAGAAAACATTCACAAAAGTTAACTACCCTTAATATAAAGACGTAAACTAGAAAAACTATGACCAAGTTGCTGTCCGTGTGGTGACGGAGTAAGAATACAATTCACCGTAAAAGACGACTAAGGGACATAATACACATATAACATCTATGAAAGAGATGGAAATCTATACCAATATATAAAATTGGAGTGTCTGTTTGTAATGTCAAAATAATAGGCTTTTTTCATGCTCACACGGTTATTTGCACGACACCTATGCCTAAAATAGCAATTAAAAAATTTTTGTCTGTCTATCTGTCTGTCTGTCTGTTTGTTCCGGGTAATCTTCAAAACGGCTGGACCGATTTCAAAAATTCTTTCACCAATGGAAAGCTATAATATTAGGGCGTAAACTAGGCTATATTTTATCCCGATATTCCCACGGGAACGGGAACTACGCGGGTAAAACGACTATAACCTATAACCGAAGCGAAGCGAGGGCGGGTTGCTAGTCTTGAAATAAAACCCTATATCAACTTGTCTGACTAGCATGGTATAGTAAGATTGATTCGTCTCGCAAACCTATTGTGGAGGAGGCTCGAGCTCTACAGTAGGATGTATATGAGCTGAAATTATGACGATGGTGATCAACTTTGAGACGGCAAAAAAGATCTGTATCTTCGATACAATCAGGTCGCTGTACCTTAACTTGAAGCTTGGACCCTTGGCTCTCTCTATCGCCGAGCGGCTTGTACAAAATCCTATTCGAATGTTGATTTTGTAACAGTGTTTACTTACCAGTCCGTTTATAGCTGCGGGTATAAAACTGCCAGTGCCGTGGGCCTGTCAATAGAAAAGCTGATGTGCCACATACACAAGTGTTTTTATAAATACAAAATATCTTTTTTTTAGGGGTGTGCTACAGTCAGCGCGTCCACCGACCTGCTCTGTGCGGGGCGACAGAGGGGCGCCGCGCGGCCCCGTTACCCACCCATGACACGTCGCCTTTATCATTGGGCCAACCATCGGTGTGAGGTGACTTGTCGTCAATGGTCGGCCCGACGGAATACCCCTTGAGGAGTACCCTCTCCTCTACCGACGTCTCCCCGCTGTTCGGGGAAGTTGGTCGGCCTTGGTGACGGACTAACTCCCCGGTCTCGGTCATTCACGGCCTCGGTTAGGACGGCAAAAGGCGCAGGTAATCGCACCTGCACCGCCCCAGTAAATACAAAATATCTGCTATAGTATACACTAAAATAATAAGAGAAAAAAACTACACCTTTAATAAAATTTTATGCATCAATGTTCTGATGATTATTTTCCTTCTCCCTCTTTATATCCCTTATTCGCCTTTTTCGATACCCACGGCAATAAATAGAATATCTGCAGGGTTGCCATATTGCTGGAGCATCAAAATAACTAAGTGGAGTTTACACAATTTGCTATCATAATTTGAGTAGGCATATGTCCTATGCAAGTAAGCAAAGTCAAGGAATCGATTTTAGTAATTTGATAGAGGAGTACAGCAAGTTACTCTGGATGGTAGTCCCTTTCCGTGTGGTGAAGGAATAAGAATATAATTCACCACCCCCTCTCTTTCCCGTGGGTGTCGTAAAAGACGATTAAGAGATATAATATGCATATAACATCTATGTAAGAGAAAAAAACTCTAAACAGAACCTTGTGCCAGCACATTTGACCAGCATGGTATAGTAGGTCAATTGCCCTCCTATAGTGGTAGAGTGGAGACCTGAGCCGGACCTGACCGGATGTATATGGGATGAGATGAATGAATTCAATGTATAGGTACACTTTCGCCACTTCCTATCTTACTGGTGGATGTCGTAAAAGATGAATGAGGGATATACTAAGCATATAATATCTATGCAAAGGAAGGAAATCTCGAAATAAAACTCTGTATCAACCTGTCTAACCAGCCTATAGTAAGGTCAATTTCCCTGTTATTGTAGACGAAGCTCCAGCCCAACAGTGGGACGTATATGAGCTGAATTGATGATGATGAATGATGATTCAATAAATCTGTTTTCTTTATACAATAACGTGATTCAAGAATAAACCATGTTAATGCGATTCTTACAACCATAAAATTAGGCTTTCAAACTGTAGTAATCAATGGAAGAATCTCGGTGTGTTGACGGAGTGAGAATATAATTCCCTCTTGCCCATGGGTGTCTTAAAACGACTATTGGATATAATAAGCAGATAATATCCATGCTACAGAAGGAACACTCGACATAAAAACCTCTACTAACATACGTTTGAACAGCGTTGAATAGTTGGCCCATTTCCCTAGGTATGGAATGTTTTATGGAAAAGCCCCGAACCCATAATGGCGCTTATGTGGAATGACATAGTGATGGCGATGATTCTTCCGTGATTATAAAGCTTGTAACATTACGAAAATACCGGCAACTCATTATTTATTAACTGGCCCTCGACCCATGCTAATTGTCGGCACAATCTATTCTCACCAGACACAGCCATCATACCTGCACTTACAGCTTTCATACGCATATCCTCATTCACACAATACATCAATCTCTTTTTGGGTCTTCCACGATTTTTGTCCTTACATAATTTTATTGATTACCCTCCTTGACAAATGCCTTTTATCCTTCCTCATCACTAGTCCATTCCAAGACAATCTCTCCTAATTTTCTCTATCACAGATGCTACTAACAAAATATCGGCAACTTGTAAGTAATAAAATTAGTCTAAATCTCATTAAATAAAACCTCTTGAAAAAAATTAAGACACTATTAACGCGTAAATTCTGAATCATATATATATATACTTATATATATTGTACTAGCAACCCGCCCCCGCTTCACTTCGGTTTCAGTCGCCTTACCCGCGTAGTTCCCGTTCCTGTGGGTATATCGGGATAAAATATAGCCTATGTTACTCCCTGATATTACAGCTTGCCATTGGTGAAAGAATTTTTGAAATCGGTTCAGTGGTTTAAGCGTGAAAGCGTAACAAACAAACAAACAAATAAACAAACAAACAAACTTACTTTCGCATTTATAATATTAGTAAGGATATTGCCCGCGTTTTTTTTTTTTTTGTGGGTGGGTCGCGGTCGACGCGCCTCCGCACCACTCCGTCCGGAGCGACAGAGGGGGCTTAAGCACGCAACTCCCGCAACCCACCCGAAAACCACCTCGCCTTCGTCGTTGGGCCGACCACCGGAGCAGGTTTACTTGTCGTCAGTGGTCGGCCCGACGGAATACCCCCTACGTGAAGGATATTGCCCGTGTGGTGACGGCGTAAGAATACAATTCGCTACTCCCTTCTCTTGCCCGTGGATTTCGTAAAAGACAACTATGAAATGAAACATGCATACTTATAACATATATGCAAGAAAAGGAAAACTCGAAATAAAACCCTATGTCAACACGCCAACACGTCTGACCAGTGTGATTATAATAGGTCAATTGCCCTCCTATTATGGAGGAGACTTGAGCCCAACGGTAGACATTTATAAGCTACAATGAAGGGTATATAATATGCAAACAGCAGCCAAAGCTAGTAAAGGCAAACTCGTAATAAAATCCAGTATTAACCCATCTGACTAGGATGGTATAGGTCAAGCGTAGGAGGGAACCTATCATTATAGAAGAGGCTCAAGTTCGGTAGTGGGACGTATATGAGCTGTCATGATGATGATTTGAAAGCCACACAGAATTGTCCTGAGTGAGCATAATATCTAAAAGCTGGGTATGAGAGTTTGGTCGTTCACTGTTAGACAAACGCTTTCTTACGAGGACAATAGTATCTCATTCATTATGTATTTGTTATGAGTTTATCAAAAACAGATGCTTCTCTCAAACGGATTTGTATAACTCCCAGGGCAAAAGGGTTCCCGCCAGGCTGGTAGCGCTCGTCAAGGATTGGGTACCAGGTCGGTCCAGTAACGATTAGGAGGGAATACAGTGGTTTGTGGAGCCGCGCGCAGCCCTTGCATCGACTTATGACTATAGCGCGCCAAAACAAAAGGACTAAAGGGTAAAGGGAGATGGTTTATTAGATTCTAAAGCCGTATTCATACAATAATCGGGTAAATTCGAAATATCAAGCGTAATATCCGTGTGGTGACGGAATAATACTACAATTCACCACTCCCTATCTTGACCGTCAATGTCGTAAAAGACAACTGAGGGATATAATACGCATATAACATTATTGAAACGTAGTCCCTAAATGTAGGCCTTAAAAAAAGCTCAAATTTGCTCGACGTGCTATTGAGAGGATAGTCTTTTTTTTTATTGCAAACGGTGACAAACGAGCAAACAGTACACCTGATGGTAAGTGTTGCTGCCGCTCATGGACCTTTACGAGGCCGTTGCCTACTGCGAAAGTGAAGGGAGTGTGAATGCGTGCATTGAGGCTCGGTGATACCAAGGGCACCACCAAAACCCCTACACGCAAACACCCTCAGAAAGTTGGGCTTCCGGCTCTCTCGCTCACCGAACGGAGCGCAGTAACAAATCGCTACTACTCAGACGTCGATTTTCTGCGAGAGTGTGGTACTGCCTCGGACGGACCGACCCGCGGCTGTAGATAGATAACTGTCGACAGTGCGGTCCTACCACACTTACTGTCCACAGTCCTCTTTGTATTGGGCTTGGTATTTCTTTACGTGATAGAAGCCGAAATACGGAAATCCCTAGAAGAACCGCTGTAACTGACACAGCCCGTCGAAATAGCACGTTAAAATAGAAACCATTGGATGCAAGTGGCGCAGGACTGTTCCGAGTGGCATTCTCTTGGGGATGCCTATGTGGACAGTGGACGTCTATAGGCTGATGGATGGATGGATAACATTTTTGCATAAAAGGAAAACTCGAAATAAAACCCTAAATTGTCTGACCAGCTTGGTAAGGTCAATATCCCTCCTATTGTAGGAGGAGGCCCAAGCCCAAGAATGGGACATATATGACCCGAGAGGCACCTTTAAATTTATTTTTATTTTTACGTTAGAACATAGTAGACTATAAAAAAAGCATTGCGTAAATTAACCAACACAAACGTGTATAAAATATATTTTATGAAAATTATTCACCGCTAATAAAGTTACTCGCTTTTTTTTTTCAAGAGAACAGAAGCGCGGGAAAAAATATATATGAATTGCCTCCTTGCTACTGACAGTACAGTCGTTATGGCGAAGTTTTATGTTCTACACTTTATCAGGATGAACGGGTCGCTTATAAGGTTTTAAGAAATGGAACGGAACCTTGGTGATTGCATGGCATATCAATATATATATTGATATGCCATGCCATTTAGGTTTATAGAAAGTTGTAAATATAACTTATACTGATAAATAAAATCGAAATGTCTACGATGTTGAAATATTAGTTTTTTATATGGGCAATTACAAGAAAAATCTTAGATATTTTTGCCTGTCTATCTATATTTCTGTGTGGTGACGGAGTAAATATACAGTTCACCACTCCCTATCTCGCCCGTAGATGTCGTAAAAGACGACTAAGTCATATTAAATCAAATCAAATCATTTATTATATGGTCTTAGCTCCAGTGTGCTGCCTTCGAGATAGGATATAATTTTTTTTTTTAAATTTAGTCCAAATAAAAAAGGAAAAGAAAACATGGTTGGTCCAAATCTCACAAGCAGCACCCGATCACGAGTTAACAACTAGAGCAGCCATCACTCCCTTCAACCACATTGCAGGGAATATACCATCGTCTGATGAGCATGGCATAGTAGGTCAAATTCCCTCTCATTGTGGAGGAGGCTCGAGCCCAACAGTGGGACGTATGCGGACTACGATGTTGATGATGATGAGTACTAACTTTATCTATATCTCTTATCCTAAAGAGAGTTCTTTAATTCAACTTTACATCTAGAATTGTATCAAGCAATTACATACTTTACTAAGAATTTAGTAAGAAAGAATTTTACGTGTGGTGACCGAGTCAGAATACAATTCAACACCGCCCCCCCCCCCCTCTCTTGCCCGTTGGTTCCGTAAAAGACGACTACTCATATAACATCTATGCAAGAGAAGTAAATATCAAATTAAAACCTATACCAATATATCTGACAAGTGTGGTATAGTAGGTCATTTTCCTTCCAACTATGGGGGAGGCTCGACCCCATAACAGTAGGACATATATGAGCAGAAATGATAAAATGTTTAAAAACAATGCGAGTAATAATTTGGTTACCATACATATACATATTGTAGTATTTAGAATACGGGTATTATATATATTATATCGCGTTTAAATTGTTAATACAGTAGGTAACGAGCATTGTTGAGTGATTGCCTCTTATTGATCGTCGCACTTGAATTTATATAGCAATTAGCGTGGGCGTAACGTATGATAACCAAAATATCGTTCACATTATCATCTTTAAGGGAGAACTTCCACAAAGCATCTATCAGTAAATACTTACTCATTATTCCAATCCAATGCACACATTTTTTTTAAAAGATTAAATTTTATTGTCATCTAAAACGGACTTGCAAAAACATAATTACTTTGACCTATAAAGGTCCATGCCAATTGCCCCACTCAATAGAAACACTAAATTTCATCAAATCTAAACTTGTAATAAAAATTCAAATCACATTCTTGTCCTGAAGCTTCAGAAATAATAATTTTCTCTTTAGCAAAGTCAAAGAAAATGCTGTAAAAGAGAAAACCAATAAATGACTATTCGCCCGACTAGATATTGCTTTGCGACTTGTAGTGCCAGCTAAAATGTATGAAGAAGGACTTTAGGAATACAAATTTATAATAGATTCACTAACCAGCTGGTGCTAAATTGCAAATTATGTTTAGGTCACTCTTCACCTCATCCATAGCATCAGAACCCAAAACTAACAGCATTTTTTGGAGAAAGGCGGCTCGGTTGCTTCAAACCCCCTGGCCAGCTGACATCTCCATCACCATCTAAGGGAACCATCACTACAGGGTACTTATCTTCGGTGTATTAAGACACTGCGCTAAGGAAATCACCCTCGAATTGCGGGGACTTTAAAACATACACATGAATGTTATATTCAGACACAAATACCATTCGGACTCAGAACAACAATTTGTGGATCGCACAAAGTGTGGTTTTGCGTGGGCTTCGTTCCCGCGACACTGGCATGGTAGGTCGGTAACTTAACCACTACGCCATCGTTGCAGTCCACCTTCTAAATTGCCCATTGGTAACATGGATATATAGTTTCAGTGATCGACAAGTTATCCTATCAACTACCTCCGGAGTGACCAGCATAATCCAGAACGTCGCACTTACTAAAAGCGTCTAATAAGTCCAGCACTTAAGATGGGAGGGAAATAGTTCTTTGCTTCTCCGTTTGATAATTCAGAAAGACTACGATCCTCATAATCTTTCTTTTTTACAGATATCCTTAAAACCGATTAAGAGGGCATAATATTACTGGAAAGGAAGTAGAAACAAAACTCATCCGTCCGATCAGCTTGGTGTAATTGGCTAATTCCCCTTATTCTTGACCGCCGCTCATCAGGGAGACCTATGTATATATGAGCGCATATCGCCCTCTATCGGCAATATTTGTAAATTGTTGATGTATATGTTATCAATTATAGTTGTAAACATGTTTGAAATATTTGCAACTAATATTTAAATAATTATTTGTAGTAACAACACTGCTATTTATCATGCCATGATATTTAAAAGACACTTTTTGAATGTATTTCTAGAAATTTTTGATTTAATTGTTTAAATATTTATACAAGTGATCAAAATAAAATTGATTAGAATTAATGTAATTATTTGTAATCATATTTAGTTGTTTTTACGCAAATGAACATTGCAATTGATTTCTACTTACAGTGCCGTCTGTTGAACAATATATGAGAATAATATTTCCTTTAATTTCATTAATGTAAATTGTGTAAAAGGGACTATTTGGCATTATGTTAAATGCATTAGAATATTTATCGTTATTATTTAAGCTATATTTCGATAATTGTTATAGTTGTTTTATTTGTTTGTTATAAAAAGTAATTGTAGTTACTAAGACTAGACCGTTTCATTGTAAAGCGGAGGTTATAAAAACATTGTAAGATTAGAATAGCACACAGTTTTACTTCACTCACTTCTCCAGCAATAACTCCTAATAAATAACAGTGATTACATACTCGATATTTTAATATGGACAACGTAATTCCTGGCGCAACGCCGACATATACTTACTTATTAGATTAATTGTGAAGTATAATTCAGCACACACGCCATTTATTCCATCCGGGGCGATGTTAGGAGGGCGCGCGGCCCCATAACCCACCGTAATCCCTCTTTATCGTCCGTAGCCAGCTCGGCGGGATACCTTTTCGGGTACCCTCCCTTTCTAACACTTCTCCCGAGACTTTGGTCGCCCTCACGCGGTCAGCCTCACTACAGGTGACGGACTATTCCCTGGTCCAATCACCCGCTGCCTCTGCTAGGAATGACCAGCAAACTGCCTGACTTTAGCCCTTCAAATGTAATTGTTGACCTGATAGATAGAGTTGGCCCAGGTCGATGTAAATCTCTTTTTCGTCTTTTACTATACCCACGAGTATTAGATTTTAGTAGTATTCAGAACCATCTCTTAATATAGATGAGTAGATGAAAGTATTATTTAACTAGCAACCCGCCCTCGCTTCGCTTCGGTTATAGGTTATAGTCGTTTTACCCGCGTAGTTCCCGTTCCCGTGGGAATACCGGGATAAAATATAGCCCAGTTTACGCCCCGATATTATAGCTTTCCATTGGTGAAAGAATTTTTGAAATCGGTCCAGCCGTTTTGAAGATTACCCGGAACAAACAGACAGACAGACAGACAAAATTTTCTTAATTGCTATTTTAGGCATAGGTGTCGTGCAAATAACCGTGAGAGCATGAAAAAAGCTTATTATTTTGATATTACAAACAGACACTCCAATTTTATTTATTGGTATAGATAACAAAAAAAATCCTTTCCATATTAACCTACCTTCGCAGTTTAGCACCAGTAACCAATAAAGAAATATTCAAATTAGATGCTCTTCCCCCGGACGAGACCCAATACAACATTATTTATGATCCAACATTCTATTCTATAATGTGTCTTGTTTCCTTGCTTCTTCTACCAATTATTTACTGGTGAATAATTTGTTAGTCACAATATTACTGCTGTTTTCTTTATGAAGACAATACTTAAGTCTTAATGAATAAATTTCTGTGTCAGACAGCTCATATACGTCCTACTCTTGAACTCGAGGCTCCTTCACAATGGGAGGGAAATTGACCTACTATACCATGCTGATCAGAGGTTGGTATAGGGTTTCATTTCAAATTTGCCATCTCTTACATAGGAGCTGTACTGTGCTCTTGTTATATGCATATTAAATAAACTTTTTTTTTGGGGTGGGCTACGGTCAGCACACCCGCCGCCTTCCCTTCGGGATGACAGAGGGGTGGCGCGCGGCCCCATAACCCACCCATAAAACACATCGCCTTCGTCATTGGGCCGACCACCGGTGCAGAGTTCCTTGACTTCAGTGGTCGACCCGGAATACCTCGAGGGCGTACCCTCTCCCATCGACGTCCCCCCGGGACGCCGATCGCCGTCGCAAGGTTAATCTCACCACGAGTGCCAGACTATATCCCCGGCCTCTGCTAGGGCGGCATCAGGCACAATATTATATCCCCTAGTCATCTTTTACAACACCCATGGGCAAGAAAGGGAGTGGTGATTTATATTTTTACTTCATCACTACACAAATTTAGGGATATTACAAGGTTTAAAATGCTCTATTTTATGAGTGATTCAGAATCTGTGTGGTAACGGAGCTACGAAATTACTAACCTATCATATTCATCATCATCGCAGCCCACATACGTCCCACTGTTGGGCTCAGGCCTCCTCCATAATGGGAGGGAATTTAACCTATTATACCTTGGTGGTCAGACATGTTGGTATAGGGTTTCATTTCGAATTATCCTTCTCTTGCACAGATCTTATGTACATATTATATCCCTAAGTCGTCTTTTACGACATCCACGGGTAAGATAGGGAGTGGTGAATTGTATGGATATAAATAAAAAAGGTAAAAAAAAAATCTGATAAAAAATATTGGACCGTACTCGTTGCTAACGCTCGCGCTGGCCTGTAACGGGTATACTACGCGCATGCGGTCGAGTGCCACGCATTCACTCTCGCTCAGTCTCTTTCTATTCCTGTAGCGTTACACGTTTAACGCAACCTTGTTGGAAGTCGCATTAGACGTTTCTCTTCAAAAACCCATACGGTTTCATAATTACATACGTTCAGTTTCATTTAAAACAAACTAATAATACATTGTACATATATAGTTTGTCACAGTCTCAAGTTTATAAACTTACACTATAGTTAGTATTATTTTGTCCGGATAATCTTTGAACTATTTCCAACTTTGCCGACCGCAAAATAGTCTTGAGTATGTAAATGTAAAGTTATCAAAATCTTGTGAATTTCGGGTAGAAACAAGTTAAGGAATTTTATGGTAGTCTTGCATACTTGCTTTTAAGTCAAAGAAGAAATGTGACTTGAGATGTGACTTCGAATATTTTGAGATAACCTACATATTAAAATTATTATGATTTTATGCTTGAACCCGGGAAAGGGTAAGTTAAGTTATAACAAAATTTTACTGTATAGATTTTCAAGTCACAATTTTACAAAGGTAAAGAATTCTGGAGCCGTTAATATAATCATCATTATCTTATTTACGTCCCACTACTAGGCTTAAGCCTCCTTCACAAAAACAGGGCAATTAATATTAAAAGGAGGGGAGAAAGTTAACTTAATACCAAAGATATTTTAATGATGGGATATACTAGCATAGGTTAACCATTGTCATACCACTAACGTTAATTTACCCTGCTCCAGTGGTCGGCCCAACGATGAAGGCGACGTGTCACGGGTGGGTTACGGGTGTGCGTGCTTACGCCCCTCTGTCGCCGCCCGCCCCGGACGGAGTGGTGTGAGGAAGTGCGCGCCGACCGATTCATATTTTAAGTTTTTTTATAGCATTTATGGTTCTAGCTATATAAAAGAATTTAAAATAAGTATAAATACAAATAGTTGTAGTATAGTACTTCCCTAATCCGGAGAAGCCCTGTTCACTATAATGGAACTTGTATAGACTTATTAAAATATAGAAATATTTTAAAATACTATTATTTTTAATCAAGTCTAGATTGATGATTAGCATAGAAGTCTAAGAATCCCAAGTCATCTCAGCTCATATACGTCCCATAGTTGGGTTCGAGCCTCGTCTACAATAAAAAGGAAATTGACCACACTCGTCAAACGGCTTGATATAGGGCTTTATTTCTAGTTTTCCTTCTCTTGCACAGACATTATACCTATATTATATCCCTTAGTCGTCTTTAACGACACCTATGGGCAAGAAAGAGCGTAGTGATTTCTATTCTTAGTCCACACAAAACTATTACACGGTGGTCAAACAACTTGCTATAATTTCGAGTTTTAATTCTCTTTCATCGATGTCATTTGCATATTATAATTCCTTAGTCGTCTTGTACGACACCCACGGGCAATAAAGGAGACTGTGAATTGTATTCTTACTCCATCACCACACGAAATATGAATCCAATAGTCCTATTTCGCTTTAGTTTCAAACACACGCAATTCTACAACTAGCCACAGCAATCACGGTTTACCGCAATATGGATGAAGTTTATTGATGCCGAGAACCTATTGATAATAAACGCCTCTAAGGGTTCGTCTGTAGAGTTGAGGTGTACCACAATGATTAATAAATCAAATAATTCGATTGAAATGTGACCTGATCCTAAGCGAGCTTTGTGAATATTTCTCAGAAATAGTTTAATTAAAATAGTTTAGTGAAAAGATACAAAAATATTTATTGAAGAAACCGTGTTTTATGTAGATTTTAACAAATTTTATGGTCGGGAATTTCAATAATGTTTTCATTCCATAAACAGTGTTCATTTATTAATGCATATTAAATAATATTAGTTTATGTAATTTATCCGTATAAAATAAAATGTAACATGCTGATATTACTACACTTTCTTGTAAACTATTTTTTTTTGTAATAGCCATTATTTTAAAATCAAAACAAATAAATAATTTATATGAAAAAAATAATGAATCATTTTTATAACAGATCCCGCCGAGACGTCATTGTCCGTTGGGCAGTCCGGCTGCAGAGGCCTCGGTTCGGGGTGCGAATCGTGGAGGCCTTCCGGCCGATGCTGATGCAGTGGTTGGAAAGGCGGCACAGGGTGCTCTCCTTTCGACTAGTACAGGTGTTGACGGGGCATGGGTACTTCGCCAAATACCTGCACAAGGTCGTTAGGAGGGAGAGTACACCGTCCTGCCACCACTGCGATTGCGACGAGGACAAGGCGCAGCATACGCTCGAGGCCTGCGCCGCTTGGGCAGAGCAGCGTCGTGAACTCGTCGCAATCATCGGTGCCGACCTGACGCTGCCGACTATCGCCAGGGCGATGGTCGACAGCGTCAGGAACTGGGACGCGGTCGCAGCCTTCTGCAAAGCAGTGATCACGCAGAAGGAGGCGGCGGATCGCCTGCGCGAGGAGCGCAGCCTCGATGAGGCGATCCGCCGCCGGCGACTGGGGCGGCGTAGGCGCGAGTACTTGCGCCATGTCATGCCGCCCTAACCGAGGCCGCGGGTGACGTGGCCGGGGATTAGTCTGTCACCCGCCGAGAGGCTGACCGCGTGAGGCAAGACCGATGTCCTCCCCGAGGGGGGACGTCGGTCGATGGGAGGGTACCCCAAGTAGGGGGTATTCCGTCGGGCAGACCACTGATGACAAGTAACCCTGCTCCGGTGGTCGGCTCAACGACGAAGGCGACGTGGATCGTGGGTGGGTTGCGGGAGTTGCGTGCTTACGCCCCTCTGTCGCCCCGGACGGAGTGGTGCGCCGCAAACCACCCCGAAAAAAAAAATCCAGTTCTAAATTATGGTCATTCTTCTGAATATTATCTATGTAAGAAAGCTATACCAACATGATTAGCGTGAGTTAGTATGATCATTTCTCTTCTCCTATTATGGAGGAGCCTTGAGCTCATCAGTGGGACGTATATGAGCTGGGATGATGATAATACCCCTAATATATATATCTATAATTATACAAAAATTTGGTCTTAAGAGATCGTCATTTGTATTGGAATACTCTAAAAATGCTCCCTTAGGCGACAACATCCAGCTTTACGCGAACGAGCATTACACAACCAAGCGTGATGGCATTCAATACCCACAAAGTAGAGTCACGTTTCTGAGTTTTAACTTCAAAATATTTAGATAATTCTCCTTTAACAACAGCAAATCAGTAGATACTATCAAAGTTAGCGAGCAAACTAGTTCACTAAAATAACTCAATAGTTCCTAGCCAACGAATTGGAATGCTTTAAAGAAATTTTACACTTCATCTGGCCTTCTAGGGGTATTCAAATCCATTGAATATTTCTACACTTTCGAAGTGATTCAGTAGATTTAATTTTCTGATATATTTTTCTGTGTATTGTGAATTTACTTAAATGAATTATTAATTATATAGCCATTTGGCGTTCTTTTTTTGGACATAAGTTTTCTCTACAATTCAGGAGATAGGGGTGTAATCGTCGGTTGGTGATAAAGTGCATTGCCCGAGAGAGAGAGCTTCTGCCCAGTCTCCTGATAAAACCCTTAGCCAATTTTTAAGACTACCGTGGACAATTAAGTGATAACGGATTATTAGAATACAGTTCACCACTCTTCCCTTCCCTCCATAGAGATTGGGGGGAGTGGTGGCTGCTCTAGTAGTTAACTCGTGATCGGGTATGGCTTGTAGTATTTGGTCCAGCCTTATAGCTGAACACATATATAATTCAAACGATTATTCGTTTGAATTATATATGTGAATTATATTACGTATCTTGCGTTTTAAAGAGCATTATTACATTGGAGCTAGTACTTACAAGAAATATACAAAATTTTATTTTTAGTAAGAAAAAAAATTTATAATAAAAGACAAGCTCGCTAGCCGGATCTTCTCAGCTGCGTTCCGGTCTGGTGTTAGTTTTTGGATTAATTTGATTTAATTGTATTGAAATTGTTGATATGTAAGTGCCCTATGTAAGTTCATGCAAAATTTCAGCTCATTCGCACATCGGGACATTTATCCTATCCAATAATTGATTATAGAGGTGATCATAGAAGAAAATGTGAAGTTAAATGAAACCTTTAAAATTTTAAAGTTTAAAATAAACTAACGAAAACAGAACTATTCGCAAGTTATCTCAAATTTTACGCACTAATGGAAGCCTTAGTATTTCTAGTCCAGTGATTCAGTTTTCTTTAAAGAAATTTCACAGCCTGCTAAACCCCTGACTCTGTTGAAATGTCCTTTTACAACAGGTGTGCCCTTCCGACCGTTTAGTCATAGCTCTAACGATTTGTAACTTGAATTTTGCAGAAATATATTTTGATTTTGAAGCGAAACTTTGATGTATTTTCTAAGGAAATCTCATATTATTAAATGGCGCATTGAGCTTGACAATTACTATTATTTGTTAAACTTTATGAGGAAGAGAAATTAGAGATTGAGAATAATTCAATGAGAAATCATTCGAAATTAACCTTTTTGGAAAGTGATGTTGCCGCTCATGAACTTTTGCTAAAGTTCTGCATACCGCGAAGAAAATAAAGAGAGTGTGAATGCAGGTAATGAAGGTGGATGATGCTAAAAATATCGCAAAAACCTACTACGCGCAAAACCTGTAGAATTTTGGAGTTCCGATTCTCTCGCTCATCAAACGAAATGCAATAACAAATTGCTAATTATTTAGTTAATCGTTAGTCCGCCTGTGACCATGAACGCTGCAAAGTGTTCGAAACGTCAGGCAATCAAAATCAAATGTAAACACGATGAAATCCGTAAAGTAGTTTTATTTACAAATTGCTAATACTTAGACGTCGATTTTCTGCGAGAATATGGTACTACCCGGACGGACCGGCCTTACGTTCGCTTGTCTGCTCGTTGCTCGTTTGGCCCCAAAATAAAAGGAAAAAGAAAAGGTGGAATCTATCTAAATCTATTTATCGATTTTTAGGCTTAAAGATATTAAATATTCCCTTGAAGTGCTTGATGAAGTGGAACATCCACTTGATGAACTGACGGAGGAATAGATAGATGAGGAAAACCGCAAATAAAAACCTATATACAATCCAATCCATCAGCCTGTAGACGTGCACTATTGGACATAGGCCTCCCCATGAGAATTCTGCTCAGAATAGTCCTGTCATTAAATCGACGTCTGAGTAGTAGCAATTTATTACTTCGTTTCGTTCGGTGAGCGAGAGAGCCGGAAGCCCAAATTTCTGAGGGTGTTTGCGTGTTGTGGGTTTCAGTGATGTGTTCAGTATCACAGAACCTTATTGCACGCATTCCCACTCCCTTCAATTTCTTCGTGGTAAGCAGCAGCCTAGCTGTGCAACACTTATCATCAAGTCTATTGTTTGCTCTTCTACCACCGTTTGCAATAAAAAAAAGATCTTTGCATCCAACGGTTCCCTGCGACCCTCAAGATGTGGTCAATCGACCTAGTGGAGGATAAAACCTATGTGGTTTATTCAAAATTGACTGACGTTAGTATTATACAGATCTAAATGCAGTTCTTGTATCAAATGCACAGATGCATTGCCACTAAGATCGTAAGAGCTTTTGAGGCGATGGAGCTTTTAGTATTGTGTACCGTAAATGGAATTTAATTGGCTCTCAGATTCCAGTACGAAATGTTCAGACTAAACTTTACAAGCATATATTCAGATATTTACGCGAGTATTACACATTGTAAATAAAACTATTTTGGATATTTTATATTAAAACTAACTGACCCAACAGATTTTGTTCTATTCAAATCTAAAAAAATATTAAGAGTCGTTTGAAATCGATCGCATTGCCACCTACCGGGTCCAAATATTAATCTAAACCATTCACAAACCCACTTGAACACACAAAAAATTTGATCAAAATCCGTAGTTTTAGCCGTTTAGGAGTTCAATCACAAACACACAAACATTTTAACATATGAAGATAAAATCGGGCGGATAATCGGGCGGATTGTCCGGCCGTGTCCATGAACGCTGTAAAGTGTTCAAAACGTCGGGCAATCAAATACAAACACGATAAAATCCGTAGTTTTATTTACCAAGCATATATTCGTATTATCTAAGAATGCCATCACTTTTTTTAATTTAATACGTTTTATAGCATGGCTACAAAGACCTTTATGCCAGGTCTTTATTTTACACTGATCACTTCACTTAAAGTAATGGTCTATCTGTAAGATAAATCGTCACTTTCAATCGTCCGATGGACATACTATTAAGAATAAGGCTATTGGAATACGAAAATATAAATCAAGTACTAATACAATATATACTATTTAATACAATATATACTATTTATTGATTTCTGATGTTTTCTGACGATTATACGTTTTAAATAAAACTACTTTACGGATTTCAGTCTGCCCGTAACCATGAACGCTGAAAAGTGTTCGAAACGTCGGGTAATCAAAAATCAAATACAAACGCGATAAAATCCGTAAAGTAGTTTTATTTTATTTATTCGGTCGATGGCCCTGTACGGCGCACCGGTGTGGGCGGGGTCCTTGACCGTCCGATTTAGGGCCCTTCTGTGGCGACCACAGAGGATCATGGCGGTCAGGGCCATTCGCGGATACCGCACGGTGGCGATGGAGTCAGCGTGCCTATTGGCCGGGACTCCCCCGTGGGACCTGGGGGCGGAAATGCTCGCCGAGTTGTATCGGCGGGTGTCGGGGGTGCGCGGGGAGGGCGGTGTTGTTTCCTTGAGGGAGCTCACCGCCTGGCGCGATTGCCCGTTGGGCAGTCCGACTGGAGAGGCCTCGGTTCGGGGTGCGAATCGTGGAGGCCTTCCGGCTGGTGCTAATGCAGTGGTTGGAAAGGCAGCACGGGGTGCTCTCCTTCCGACTAGTGCAGGTGTTGACAGGCCATGGGAGTTTCGCCAAATACCTGCACAAGGTCGTAAGGAGGGAGAGTACACTGTCCTGCCACCACTGCGATTGCGACGAGGACACGGCGCAGCATACGCTCGAGGCCTGGGCCGCTTGGGCCACGCAGCGCCGTGAAATCGTCGCAATCATCGGTGCCGACCTGACGCTGCCGGCCATCGCTAGGGCGATGGTCGACAGCGTCGGGAATCGGGACGCGGTCGCAGCCTTCTGCGAGACAGTGATCTCGCAGAAGGAGGCGGCGGATCGCCTGCGCGAGGAGCGCAGCCTCGATGTGGAGATCCGCCGCCGGCGAATGGGGCGGCGCAGGCGCAACTACCTGCGCCTCATGCCGCCCTAGCCGAGGCCGCTGGTGACGTGACCAGGGGTTAGTCCGTCACCCGCCGAGAGGCCGACCGCGTGAGGAAAGACCGACATCCTCCCCGAGGGGGGGACGTCGGTCGATGGGAGGGTGCCCCAAGTAGGGGGTTTTCCGTCGGGCCGACCACTGACGACAAGTTAACTCTGCTCCGGTGGTCGGCCCAACGACGAAGGCGAGGTGGTTTTCGGGTGGGTTGCGGGAGTTGCGTGCTTAAGCTCCTTTGTCGCCCCGGACGGAGTAGTGCGGAGGCGCGCCGACCGCAGCTCACCCACAAAAAAAAACAAAAGAAAAAAAAAGTGGTTTTATTTAAAATATACTATTTACTTCTGCACTTTTTCTGCATTACATTACCTGAAATGGCATTAAAATTAATAAAAATTTAAACAAGTAATTTTTGTAATATTTACCTATATATTAAAAATTTCGGCCAGAATTTTGATAAAGTTTAGTATGCAGAAGGTTTCGGGAGCGATAAATCTATATAGCTTTCATAAATAGAATAGCTCCTTTTGACAGTATTCTCAGACATTGAAAAAATTATAATGAGAATGTGAAGGTAAATAAAATTGAAGATAAAACAGATTAGTATGGTAATCGAGCAGTCTCTTAACCTAAACAGAGGCGGGTTGGACCCTTGGTTGTCTCGTTTTCTTTTAAAATTTTTCTTTACATAATTTTTTATTTTCGTGTTTAGTCGGAGTAAGAATACAATTCACCACCCCTTCTCTTACCCGTAGGTGTCGTAAGAGACGACTGAGGGATTATAATATGCATACAACATCTGTACAAGAGAAGGAAAACTCTAAACCAAACCATGCCAACACATTTGTCTAGTGTGGTATAGTAGGTCAATTTCCCTCCCATAGTAGAGGAGGCCCGAGCCCAACAGTGGGACGTATGTGGGCTGTGATGATGATGATTCTTTTTTTAATTAAATTACTCTCTAGTTTATATCGTCATTTGCCGTGTGGTGACGGAGTAAGAATACAATTCACCGCCCCCTAATCTGACCCGTGGATATTTTAAAATAGTCTTTTAAAATCTAAAGGATGATTTGCATAAATAACTATACAAGAGGAAGAAAACTCGACATAATAAAATGAAATGAAGTTTATTCTACTGATTTTATGGTGCTGATGCAGTGATTAAAACGGCGACACGGCGTGCTTTCCTTCCGACTGGTGCAGGTTTTGACGGGGTATGGATGCTTCGCCAAATACCTGTACACGGTCGCTAGGAGGGAGAGTACACCGTCCTGCCACCAGTGCGATTGCGACGAGGACACGGCACAGCATACGCTCGAGGTTTGTGCCGCCTGGGCAGAGCAGCGTCGTGAACTCGTCGCAATCATCGGTGCCGACCACCGCCAGGGCGATGCTTGACAGCGTCAGGAACTGGGACGCGGTCGCAGCCTTCTGCGAGGCAGTAGTCTCGCGGAAGGAGGCTGCGGGTCGAGCGCGCGAGTAGCGCAGCCTCGACGAAGCGACTCGGCGCCGGCGACTAGGGCGGCGTAAGCGCGACTATCGGCGCCTCATGCCTTCCTAGCCAAGGCCGCAGGTGACGTGACCGGGGAATTACTCCATCACCCGCCGAGAGGCCAACCGCGTGAGGAAAGACCGACGTCCTCCCCGAGGTGGGGACGTCGGTCGATGGGAGGGTACCCCATTATTGGGTATTCCGTCGGGCCGACCACTGATAACAAGTAACCCTGCTCCAGTGGTCGGTCCAACGACGAAGGCGACGTGGTGTTCGGGTAAGTTGCGGGTGTGCGTGGTTACGCCCCTCTGTCGCCCCGGACGGAGTGGTGCGAGGAGTGCGAAAAAAAAATACAAGGTGTATTTTTTTTGGGGTTTCATCTATACCAATAAATAAAATTGGAGTGTCTGTTTGTAATGTCAAAATAATAGGCTTTTTTCATGCTCACACAGTTATTTGTACGACACCTATGCCTAAAATAGCAATTAAAAAATTTTTGTCTGTCTGTCTGTTTGTTCCGGGTAATCTTCAAAACGGCTGGACTGATTTCAAAAATTCTTTCACCAATGGAAAGCTATAATATCAGGGCGTAAACTAGGCTATATTTTATCCCGGTATTCCCACGGGAACGGGAACTACGCGGGTAAAACGACTATAACCTATAACCGAAGCGAAGCGAGGGCGGGTTGCTAGTAGTTAATAAAGCCATAAAAAATTACCTGCAAAAGTATCTTAAGTAAAGTAGGTACTGATTTAATCCAAGGATGTTGTTTTTATTCACATTTAAAAAAGGTTTTCCGTTATGACTGACGCAACGAATCATCGTAAAACAAAGATGGAGTAATCTTCACTCCCCTTTATTCAAATCTCGCAGCTAGTAATAAACAAAATAAATTATTTACGTAAAGGAAATGAAAGTGTTTAAGGTCTTGAAGTAACAGTATTCTGCGTACATCTTAGTGAAAATTACTCGTAAATTAGGCAGGATTTATAGCTACCGACAATCGTCAAGAGTTGTTGCAAATATTTTGCAATGCGAAGGAAATTAAATTGTTTATACATTACTAGCAGCGCCCTGCGGTTTCACCTGCAGTTCCTCTTCCCATGGGAATATCGAGATAAATTATAGCCTATGTGTTATTCTGATATGTAAGCTATATTATTGTGAAGTTTCATCAAAATCCATTCAGTAGTTTTTGCGCGAAAGAACAACAAACATCTTCACATTTTCACATCCTCACATACTTTCGCGTTTATAATATTAGTAACTAGCAGCGCCCTGCGGTTTCACCCGCATAGTTTGCCTTCCCGTGGGAATATCGGGATAAATTATAGCCAATGTATTATTCTGATATATAAGCTATATTATTGCGAAGTTTCATCAAAATCCATTCAGTAGTTTTTGCGTGAAAGAGCAACAAAATTCTTCACATCCTCTCATACAAACTTTCGCGTTTATAATATTAGTAGTAAAGTAAGGAAAGATAAGGATTATTATGGATGGAAGATGAGAAGAGAAATGTACTTTTCCATCGTTGAGAATAAAAAAGAGGAATGAGAAAAAAAAAGAAAGTAGAAACAAAATTTATCTAATTAAATTAAATGAGATGTCATAATCCGTGTGGTCACGGAGTAAGAATACAATTCACCACTTGCCCGTGGATGTCGTTAAAGACGACTAAGTGTCAATTCACATAATATCTGTGCAAGTGAAGGAAAACTCGAAATGAAGCCCTAAAGGTCAGACGTGTTGACATAAAGTTTTGTTTCAAGGTTTCCTTCTGTTAAATAGATTTTTCTACATATCATATCCCTTACCCGTCTTTTACGAAACCTATGGGATGAGAAGGGGGTGGTGAATCATATTCTTACTCCATCACCACGCGGAGTGGAACTTCATACAATTATAATAAATTAAAATATATAAAAATATTCCTACATGACTTAAAACAAAACTTCAGAACACAATACTCTCAGATTTCAGCAAATTAGTTCACAGTTAAGTTTATAATTAATTATATCTTGAATTTTAAGCCCTAATTAGGGGGGTTTAGTGAAAGTGATTTATATGACTTAGTAATCTGATATTATTTATTAATAGCAAATACCCGCGGTTTCACCCAGGTAATCCCCATTCCAGTGGAAATACCAGGCTAAAATATAGCCTACATAAGTTATTCCTTATATAGACTACTGTTAGTAAAATATTATTAATATCTGTCCAGCTGTTTTGAAGATTACCCGGAACAAACCAACAGACAGGCAAATAAAAAGTTTTTAAAACGGTTTTTACGCATAGCTATCGTGCAAATAAACATGAGAGCATAAAAAATACCTACTATTTTGATATTACAAACAGACACTTCATTTGTATAGATAAATATGTCTTAAATATAAGATAAGCTGGCTATATTGTAATTATAAACTTTTTTTAAACCCTATTTCAAAAAGGGAAGTCTTATATGATTAATGTGTCTATCCTTAAGTCGTTGTGTGTATGTCTGTGGAATCGTAACTTCTAAACAAATGAACCAATTATGATGCGTCTTTTTTTTATTACACGCTGATATATACTTAGTTATATCTGAAAGGCTCAAACTCTCTCAGCATGATATGGCGGGGGCTATGCTCATTATTTCGCCGACAAACCAACATAGCCTGCAGAATAACCCCGTTGAAAGAGCAATGGGAAGGCCACATCGCTCATCGGCCCAACAACCGTTGGGAAAGAAAGGTTCTCGAATAGCGACCACGAATCGAATGACGCAGCCTAGGACGACCCCCGACTAGGTGAACTGAGGACATACGGGCCGCACCGGAACCGTTAGAACCGTTAGACATGGGACCTGTAAGAAATAAATATAAGCGTGTTAAAACAGATCCAATATATGACAAGTGGCTAACGTCCCAAAATGTTTTTTTTTTGACGTAATAACGTCTTATAATTCCATGAACGCCTGCTACAGCTGCACACACGAAACAGCATGACTCATTGTCATGTTCCACCTGAGCCGAGCGTGTATGCTAGAGGCCAGAACAAGCGATAAAAATACACGATCGGCCTAAACGTTCGGCTTGTGACAGTGTTACTTCTAATTAATCTGTGTCATCACCATCATTATCATTTCAGGCTATCAACGTCCACTGATGGACGTAAGCCTCCCTCATGTTTTGCGACAAAGCTCAGTTCTGTGCCGCTTTTTTTCTGTCCGCCGCCGGTGATAAACGGAAGAGTGTGTGGGATTCGCCGGCCACCGCGTGACTGGAATACTCACTAAAACCACAACGGCCCCTTCTACGCTTTTACGGGTTGCCAGAGAGATTGTCTGATGACATTCAATCCCCGATACTCCAACACATGGCTGTCTGGCCACGTCCTATCGTCATTTCAGACGCTCCATGGCCTCGTTCCTTGTCATTACGACCTCACAAAATGAAACCATCGACGACCGTAATGTCATGATATGTTGCTGTCGAGCATCTGTGAGATGATGGTTTGCAACGACAGGTCTATTCAAAATTCCATAGATAAAACGTAGATAAAACGTAGCGTAGCTTGAACGGGCCATAAGCGGGTTATACTTCCAATGTGTGGTGGGAATTATCGATTGCTGCGCCACACTCATGGTATCCTCCAAATTTGAAGGGAAGGGGCCCCCTTTCCTTGCAATTTGGGGAGAGATCCCTTGCAATCTTGAGAAAAAGCGACTTAAGTAATGAATAATGAATTCTTTTTATATAAAAAGGAATATGTATATAACAGAACAGTATTTTTCATTATATAGTATATTATAATTATCCGTACCCATATTAAGATTCTGTCCCAAGCAAAGGTCGGGAATTTTTCAAATAAATCGTCCCACTAAATTTTACTGTCCCATCAGAAACGAGATCATCGTTCATAAGTTTGGGTCGGTAGATGTCCGGGCAGACGTGACGTCATTAAGGGCGACGTGCACACTAACTAGATTAGGACTAGGTCACATTGGTGGATATTTTTTTTACCAGTTTTTATTAAATTTGTAACGGTTGTTAGTTTTCTTAAATTTTAGAAATATCCGTAGTTATTGCCTTTACTAAGCGACGATAACGAAATTCTTTTCTCGTTACAATATCGCTGTTGGATTAGTAAGTTAAATTGTTCAAAAGTGTTGGAAGAAAAAAAGAGGGCCGTTGCCCAGGCCGTGGCAGATGTGAAACATCAAAATTATTTTCTACAAGTAGGTATATATGCATAAAAGAACAGATTACGACAGGAATTAATATGTCATCAAATATCAATAAAATGTTGAGATTTTTCCCAAAAAATGATGTTTTTTATTTAATAAACATTTATTTTCATTGGTATACACTATAGGTATGTTTAGGTTAATAATTTATTTTGAGCTCACTAGATGGCGTTGTACAAAATTCTAAAACAGGTTATGGTTTCGTTACACAAATGTACATACCCAAGCGTGGCGTTAACGCCACGCCAACGATCAGGTTCACCCTTCCCTATAGATGTTTCACATCAATAACTAGACTCGAATATCTATAAGAAATCGAATCTAGTAAGAAGAAAAAAAATTTAAAATAATAGACAAGCCCGCTAAGTTTCTTGCCGGATCTTCTCAGTAGCAGTCGCGTTCCGATCCGGTGGTAGTTTATTTTTATTGGATAATCTAATTTTATTTTGTAAAATTGACAATATGTTAGTGCCCTCTCGGGGTCTATGCATAATAAATGATTTGAATTTGAATTTATATTGTTGATGCTTTTAAGAGTCAGCCATTCTCGCACAAAATTATATTTAGTAAGCTTAATACATTTGAACATCCTAATTAAACTACATATTCATCATCATCTCATCATCTCAACCCATACACGCCTCAGACATGTCGCTAATTTTTTTTTTATTATTGATAGGCTATGGTTATCGCATACGCCGTCTATTCCGTCCGGGGCTACGAAAGGACGGCGCGCGGGCCCATAACCCACCCGTAGTCACGTCGCCTTCGTCTTTGGGCCGACCATCAGTGCCTAGTTCCTTCTCTTCAGTGGTCGGCCCGACGGAATACCCTTTCGGGTACCCTCACCTCTCGGCGTCCCTGTCCCGGGACGTCGGTCGCCGTTATGTGTTGCTATAGGGTTTTGTTTCGAGTTTTCCTTCTCTTGCATAGATATTATTTATCTTAATCCCTTAGTCGTCTTATAAGATATCCTCTAGCAAGTGAGGGGGGCTGGTTAATTGTATTCTTACTCCGTCACCACGCGATGAAGTGAAGTAGTAAGTTCAAAACAACAACCGTAAACGTAACGTAACGCAAAAAGTAACAAACTTCAAAAATACGATAACTACGAGTAAGAAAGGGCGTGGGGAATTGTATTCTTACTCCGTCACCACAACAAGGAATATAACTCTCGTGTCAAAAATAATAATTTTATAGCCGTTATGAACGCACCTTATGATTACATGTTCACGATTCTCTATGATAATGGAATTTACTACAAATATCCTCTGATATTCCCAACTATCTAATTTAATGTCTATTACGTTTAGTTATTTGCGAATGCTGATTCCACAAACGACTATATACCTATGTTTGATTTTGCTTTTGACTTTATATATAAATGCCATGATGTTCATTCGCTAATCTTTCCGTATCATTCCAAGCAAGTTTTAATTAAATCGAAATTATGTTGTTGTCCGTATGGTGACAGAGTAAGAATACAATTCACCACCCCCTGTCTTGCCCATGGATGTAAAAGACGACTAAGGGATATAATATGCATATAACATCTATGCAAGAGATGGCAAACTTGGAACAATACCCTATGCCAACACGTTTTGCCGCCCTAGCCGAGGCCGCGGGTGATCGGCCCGGGGAATTGTCCGTTGCCCGCGGAGAGGCTAACCGCGGGACGGCGACCGACGTCCCAGGACATCGAGAGGTGAGGTTACCCGAAAGGGTATTCCGTCGGGCCGACCACTGACGACAAGTCACATCTGCTCCGGTGGTCGGCTCAACAACGAGGTGACGTGGGTACGGGTGAATTATGGGCCCGCGCGCCGTCCTTTCATTGCCCCGGACGGACTGGACCGCGCGTGTGCTTACCATAGCCCAACCACAAAACAAAAAAAAATGCCAACACGTCTTACGTGGTATAGTAGGTCAATTTCCTTCCCATAGTGAAGAAGGCTCGAGCCCAACAGTGGGACGTATACGAGCTGTGATGAGGCTTATGTTTAATAACAAAAAATCAAAGACACCAACCAGACTGTTTATGCTTTATAACACACAGTTAGTGTATAACAGGAACGAAGCTCTATGAAGGCGAAATTAGTCGACTGTCTCTTTCCACGGATTGATGTTTAATATTTCTCAATCGATGCTTTAGTTGATGAAAGCGTTCTCGTGAATGAGTCGATTCTATCTAGACGTAATACGACCTTCGGTGTTTGGGATAAGGTCGATGGCTCCTAAGTACCTATAGTGAGTCAACTAACATTTTTAGGTATTTTAACTTTTTTTAATGAAATCATAAAAAAATAACCTTATTTATCAATCTCGGTCATAAAAATTAAAAAAATCATTGCAGAAAATCATTGAAGCTTTTTCACCTGTGGATGCTCATTACTCCCGCAAAGATACAAATCGTAAATACTTGGATGGATCCTTGTCGTTTCCTAAGATGTTTGACCTCTATAAAGAATGGTTTGATCCCGTTAACTATATAAATGTCCAATGAATCACGTCGTAATCAATACAAAAACTTAAAAATCCTAGAAGTATTTGAAAAAAATGTAAATATTTTATCATTGACACGCTCCTCTGTAAAATTGGAATTTTTCAGATGACTCACTATTCATAGGAGCCATCGAAATGTTATAAATTAAATAACTTTACTCGCTCAATAAAAAAATAAAAATATCATTCACGCTTAGGTAAGAACTTACACGGTTTACGCAGCTATCTATGATATAGGCCTCCCCAAGAAAAAAAGGATGCAATAATCGCTATGTCTAGCAGGCGGGCTGATTGTCAGAATTGCTTGTTGATTGGAAGATGTTTTTATATTAAATGTATTTTATATGAAGCAATAAAAATTGTATGGTCGACAAAGGACGAGTAACAGAATATAAAAAAAGAAACTTATCTACTAATTAAATAAAGGCCTTATTTAATTTTAATTGTCAGAGTGTCAGTGTCATCAAACCTAGAAATTTGATGCCCCTCCCGGTATCCAACTGATCTAAAATTCTGTATAACATTTAATTCAAATCATTTATTATGTATAAACCCCGCTTACATATTGTAACTTTTATCATTTTTCCTTAAAATTACCACCGGATCGGAACGCGACCACACTGAGAATAGCCGACAAGAAACTTAGCGGGATTGTCTATTTATTATTAATTTATCATTGCATTTAAATAGAATTACATGTAACAGCATGCTTATGCGCTTATGCGTTCCCGTAGGAATACCGGGATAAAATATAGCCTAGATTACTCCCTGATATTATAGCTTTCCATTTGTGAAAGAATTTTTGAAATCGGTTCAGCCGTTTTGAAGATTACCCGGAACAAACAGACAGACAGACAGACCAAAAAAATATAAAGTGTATTTTAGGCATATGTATAGTGCAAATAACAGTGTGAGCATGAAAAAAGCCTATTATTTTGACATTACAAACAGACACTTCAATTTTATTTATTGGTATAGATAACTAAAACACGTCTCTTTAGAACTATAACAAGAATTAATAATTATTTCACTTCAAACCAACTGAATATTCACATATACCTACTTATAATTCTTATTTGTAACAACAAACTAAAATAAATATAAATCAGCCACGGCCCAGAAAACTTATATATACCCAAAGACCACGGTAAGGTTTAAAATGGGCCTGGCTACCAGGCCAATCCATGAGAGTATGATGGATGACTAACTATTTTCAAGAAATACATACGTATTCCCTAAAAACGATAATATCCTCACTCCGTAATATGAAATTAGAAACTTATAGTTACCGTTATTTTTTATTAGTAGTCTATACTTTTATTAAGAGTATTAAATATCAAAACATTGAAACGGTTGTTAAATTTTAATTCAAACTCAAATTAAGAGATGGCGCTAGCACAGAAACTAGAGCGTTTTATGCCTTCGTTACAGTAGTATGTAATTAAGACATGAAGGATAATTGAATATAGAACTGGGTGAGTACTCTCCAATTTCAAATCTGTAATGTTAGAATATTGAAATGGTTGTTAAATTTTAATTCGAACTCCAATTAAGAGATGGCGTGGGCGTGAAACTAGAACGTGTTATGGCTTCGTTTCAGAAGTATTAAGTTTGCAATTAAGGTATGGAGGATTATTGAATACGAGAGGAGATACTCTATGCTCTTTAATTTCAATTAATCGATATTTAGGTGTTTTGAACTACACAGAGCATGAAACAGTGTGGCTGTAGATACTTTGATTCTACTATGACACCTCAATCTCCTCATCATCACCATCACCTCAGCCCACATAAGTCTCTCGGGCCTCCTCAACAGTGGTAGGGACATTGACCTACTATAGTACGTTGGTGAAACATAATAGAATAGGATTTTAAGTTGAGTTTTCCTTTTCCTTCGTAGATATTATCTGCATGTCATTCCCCGTTTTTTTTCTTGGTTGTGGGTCGGCGCACTCCTCGCACCGCGTCCGAGGTGACAGAGGGGCGTAAGCACGCACACCCGCAACCCACCCGAACACCACGTCACCTTCGTCCTTGGACAGACCACCGGAGCAGGGTTACTTGTCATCAGTGGTCGGCCCGACGGAATATCCCCTAGTGGGGTACCCTCCCATCGACCGACATTCCCCCCTTAGGGAGGACGTCGGTCTTTCCTCACGCGGTCGGGCGGGTGATGGATTAATTCTCCGGTCACGTTACCCGCGGCCTCGGCTAAGGCGGCATGAGGCGCAGGTAGTCGCGCCTACACCACCCCAATCGCCGGCGGCGGGTCACTTCGTCGAGGCTGCGCTCCTCATGCGCGCGATCCGCCGCCTCCTTTTACGAGATTACTGCCTCGCAGAAGGCTGCGACCGCATCCCAGTTCCTGACGCTGTCGAGCATCGCCCTGGCGATGATCGGCAGCGTCAGATCGGCACCAATGATTGCGACGAGTTCACGACACTGCTCTGCCCAGGCGGCACAAACCTCGAGCGTATGCTGCGCCATGTCCTCGTCGCAATCGCAGTGGTGGCAGAACGGTGTACTCTCCCTCCTAGCGATCGTGTACAGGTATTTGGCGAAGCATCCATGCACCGTCAAAACCTGCACCAGTAGGAAGGAAAGCACCCTGTGCCGCCGTTTTAGCCACTGCATCAGCACCAGCCGGAAGGCCTCCACGGTCCAGACACCGTACCGAGGCTTATCCAGCCGGACTGCCCAACGGGCAATGACATCTCGGAGGGCGTTGACGCTCCAGGCGGTGAGCTCCCTCAAAGAGATCACACCGCCCTCCGCTCGCACCCCCGACACCCGCCGACACGAATCGGTGAGCATTGCCGCCTCCAGGTCCCACGGGGAAGTCCCGACCAACAGGCACGCCGCCCGTGCGGTATCTGCGGATGACCCTGATCGCCATGGCCCTCTGTGGTCGCCACAGAGTAGCCCTGAGTCGGGCGGTCAGGGACCTCGACCACACCGGTGACCTCGCACACACCGGTGGCATATCATTCCCCTAGTCGTCTTTTACGACACCCATGCCTAAGATAAAAATTAACAATGGTAAAGTACGGAACCAGTCAACATATTTGATTCGTGCTCAGCCACTTTGCCATAAAATTACAGTCTACGACTGAAGAGAGATATTATTAGATATATTAGAGATATATCTAGAGAGAAGATATTTTTTTTTTGTTTGAAGAGTACTTGCCTGTACAAATACACAAAAAATTATTAAACCAATAATATTTTTGCTATAAATATAAGCAACTAGCAGACCCGGCCACGCGTTGTTTTGGCTAATGTTTTTGTTATATTACATTTTATTAAACTATCTCTATAATATATATATATATATATATATATATATATATATATATATATATATATATATATATATATATATATATATATATATATATCTAAATGATGATGAATGATCTATGTAAAAAAGCAAGTGAAAATCGTATATGACACGTTTTTAGGTTTGACATAGCAGCGCCATCTATTAATTAATTACTCAATCCAGTTAACAGATATCGCCATCTGTTAAAATCGTTTGGAGTTAACAGATAATTGTGAAAGTCAAATAATAATTTGCAATAAAATAATATTGCGACTATAAATTAAGATATAAGCTATCCTATCTTTCAAGTTGTATCAAACTGCACACTGTGTGCAAATTTGATTAAAATCGGTTAAGTAATTTAGGAGTCCATCGCGGACAAACAACGTGACACGTTGTTGACAATTTATATATATTAAGATATTGCTTATAGGTTCAATAAATTCAAGTCAGCCTGCTCCGGTGGTCGGCCCAACGACGAAGGCGACGTGCATCGTGGGTGGATTGCGGGTGTGCGTGCTCACGCCCCTCTGTCGCCCCGGACGGAGTGGTGCGAGGAGCGCGCCGACCGCAAACCACGCCCAAAAAAAAAATAGGTTCAATAAATATTATATCATCATAATCAAGATGACATATTGCGTCGACCCCAAGTAATTGGGATAAGAGCAAGATGATGATGATGATCATCATAATCATCATCATTTCAGTCTACCGCCGTCCACTTCTGAACGTAGGCCTCCCAGGTGGTGAACATATCGTTAGTCCATCCCCCTGAAACTATTTAACCTGCCTGGTATCGTAGGTCAATTTCTGATCCATATTATGAGTTTCTGTAAAAATGCCGCTACCTACCCCTTTGATGCTTAAAGAGTATTTACGACTCCAATGGCAAAGTAAATGATTTAATTCACTAACACTTCCTTGTACTTATTTTGCGCTATCTATACAAATAAATAAAATTGAAGTGTCTCTTTGTAATGTCAAAATACTGGTCATTTTTCATGCTCACAAGGTTATTTATTGTTGCACGACACCTATGCCAAAATACAGTTTGAAATTTTTTTGTCTGTCCGTTTGTTCGAGGTCTGGCATGTTGGTATAAGGTTTCATTTCGAGTTTCGCTTCTTTTGCACAGATGTTATGTACATATTATATCCCTTAGCCGTCTTTTACGACATCCACCGGCAAGATAGTCTTACTCCGTTACCTAATAGGAAGATTTAATTATACTAAAAAATAATAGTTACTCGCCGACGAATAAAATGTCAAACCAATAAAGGCTGGTGTACTTAAGGCCAGTTCTTATCCATTGTGTTTCATGGACTGTCTGAAGTACATCATTATTGAAAAATGCTATTGTGAAACTTTTCAATAGGAACTTTACTATTCTATACTTCTCGATACAAAACCGACTAGTAATAAAATTGAGGCCTTGGATTATAAAATCGGTCTATATAGGTACTATGGGCACTTCTATGGTGACTGGACTGCAGAATAGTCCGTCACCCGCAGAGGCTGATTGCGTAAGAACGACACCACGGGGGCGTCGGGAAGGGAGGGTACCCAAAAGGATAGCCCACCAGACTGGCCACGAACGTCAAGGGTTCTGTACCAGCGGTAGGCTCAATAACGAAAAGATGGGAATACGTCGGGTTATGGGGTTGCGCGCCGTTCTTTCATCACCCCAGTTGGATGGCGAACACCATAGCCCGCCAAAAAATCAAGATAGGTAGTACGGTTATTCAAGTGATGACAGGGTCTTGGTCTATACACCTAAGCCGCCGGTAGCCTTATTCAGAAACGATCTAACCAGCGGCTTGCTTCCGCGCGATACCATTCTGCGCTCGTTTAGTTGCCTGTATACTCTGCCCAACCCAACACAAATCCAGAAACAGTTATATAGGATTGGTAGTATTTGTAACCGCACAGCACCAAAAACAAATTGCATTTCGGCTCATATACGTCCCACTGCCGGGCTCGAGTCTCCTCCATAATAGGTTGGTATAGGGTTTTGTTTACAGCTTTCCTTGTCTTGCTTAGATATCATATGCGTAATGTATTCCTTAGTCATTTTTTATGACACCCACGGGTAAGAGATGGGGCGGTGAATTGAATTTTTACTCCGTCACCAGACGTAAAATAAAACTACATATTTATACATACATAACTAGCTGACCCAACAGACGTTGTTCTGTTCAAATACATTAAATAAAATAAAAGGATATCTCCTTGAAATTGACAGCAGTAACAGGGACTGACCGACTGCAGCGCCATCTGCCGGGCTGATTTGTGAATCTAAATCATCCAGGCCCCCACTTGAATGCATTCGCAAAAATTCATTCAAATCCATCCAGCCGTTTAGTTGCAGTATATATAAATAGCCTAGATACCTAGTCATTAAGTTTTCTTAAATTTCCAGATTTTCTGCGCAACTTTCTATTTTTTTTCCGTAATAGCCTTTCTCAAAGTGGTAGAAAAATTAAAAAGAAAGATGGACGGAATCGGTAAAGTCGTTCTCAAGTTATGTTATTGTCCCGCCCGAACAGCGTCACCTACCGGGTCCAATTGTGAATCTAAGCCATCATCGAATCCCCTTGAACACACAAAAAAATTTGTCAACATCCGTCCAGCCGTTTAGGAGAAGTTCAGTGGCATACACACGTACGCTAGAAATTTATATATAAGACTAGCTGAGCCAACAGACGCTGTTCTGTTCAAATAAAGCTCCACCTACCGGGTCCAATTGTGAATCTAAACCATTCTCGAATCTCATAAAGCACACACAAATTACTTAAATTACTTAAATCCCGTCAACAGATATCGCCATCTGTTAGAATCTTTTGGAGTTAACAGATAATTGTGACTGTCAATTAATTATAGACAAATAATTTGTAATAAAATAAAATTCCGACTATAATTAAAGATCTAAGCTATCCTATTTCTCAAGTTGGACCAGACTGCTCACGGTGTGCCAGTTTAATTTAAAATCGGTTAAGTAGTTTAGGAATCCATCGCGGACAAACATCGTGACAGGAGATTTATATATATAAGATTTTAAAAAAATAGAGTCACTCCGGCAGTGGATTCAGAAATGTAAACTTGAACAATTACGTGAGTATTTCTCGAATCTGTGAATTGGGCATTGGCCATATGTGTAGGTACAATATATGAACAATGGTTCGGTTAACAGCAACGATGTCGCAAGTTCAATTATTTTTGCTCATCACAAAAAAGTTCAACACGCGTTTTCACTTGAAAAATTGAACATTTCCGTATTTGTCATACAAAATTATCAAAATTCGCTTTTTGTGGTAAGTCAATGATAACAATATTTACTGTATTATTATGAACTAGCAACCCGCCCTCGCTTCGCTTCGGTTATAGGTTATAGTCGTTTTACCCGCGTAGTTCCCGTTCCCGTGTGAATACCGGGATAAAATATAGCCTAGTTTACGCCCTGATATTATAGCTTTCCATTGGTGAAAGAATTTTTGAAATCGGTCAAGCCGTTTTGAAGATTACTCGGAACAAACAGACAGACAGACCGACAAAAATTTTTTAATTGCTATTTTAGGCATAGGTGTCGTGCAAATAACCATGTGAGCATGAAAAAAGCCTATTATTTTGACATTACAAACAGACACTCCAATTTTATTTATTGGTATAGATAAAAAAAAATAATCTATCCGACTTATTGAAATAATCCGCTAGCCAGAATACTGGCGGCATTACCACATTAAATGGCAATGCTTAACCTCTGTGCCAGATATAACCAGCATTCCTGTCACGTGTCACTTCAAAGAAGCGCTTATTTTAATCTATAAAGATATTATGCGCCAAGCCCCTGCAGCCCCAACATTTTTGATATAAATATAAATATTTAAAGAAGATACTAGACCGTGATAAGAACCAGAACAAAACCTAATAAACCTTTTAGGGAGAGGTAATAAAAAAATTAATAACCAAGACCCTTTCAATCCCTCCCCATTCCCTCCTTGAAACGAACAAAACCACTCTGTTACCCAAACGCTCCTAAACAAGATATAAAATTATTTTACGACATAACTGACCCGTTAATTGTCTATCAAAAGTTAATTTAACAACTTTGACCCCATTGTATACCTTTGATGTTAATTATGTTGGACTACTTCACTTTTCAGTGGTTAATAGCTGAATTGGTTAATTAAATTAGTTATTATTACTCTGTTTAGGTAAATATATAATTTATTGTTTTAGAGGATAGCAATTATAAGTACAACTTATTACTCTGTTTAGGTAAATATATAATTTATTGTTTTAGAGGATAGCAATTATAAGTACAACTCTGTGTGACTAGGGATGCAAATATAATACATATAATATCATCGAAACATCGATATTTTTTTCGATGATCTATGGCTATAAATACTAAACAATCGTAAATTTTATGTAAAACGCAAGCATAGTATTTATTGAATAAGCTTACCTATCATTAGAGTTAGGAGTAGTGAATTGTATTCTTACTCCGTCACCACACGGTGATCCTTATCTTGTCCGTGGATGTCGTAAAAGACGACTAAGGGATGTAATATGCACATAAAGTATGTGCAAGAAAAGGAAAATTCGAAATGAAACCCCATAAAAACATGTCTGACCAGCACGGCATAGTAATTCAAATTCACTCCCATTGCGGAGGAGGCCCGAGCCCAACAGTGGGACGTATGTGGGCTGCGATAATAATGATGATCTTTAGAATATGGAAGATATAGAGTAAAAGACATAAAATTACATTTACAATTTCTTTTTTTTTTTAATTTAGAGAAGTTAATAATTCAACTGCAGCAAAGTTATTTAGAAATAAAGTTTGCAAATATTTTATTTTTTTAAGAGATAAGTCATTGTTGACCAGGCAGTGTCACGCAGGCTTAGTTAAAATTACCGACGTCCCCGAGGGAGGACGTCGAGAGGAGAGGGTACTCCGCAGTGGTACTTCGTTTGGCTGACCACTGAAGACAAGTCACCCTGCACCGGTGGTCGGCCTAACGATGGAAGAGACGTGCCACGGGTAGATTACGGGGCCGCACACAGCCCCTTTGTCGCCGCGGACGGAACCGAGTAGCGGGTGCAAAGACCATAGCCCAACCCAAAAAAGTAAAAGGCTTAGGTAAAGTTACCAAACATTTCTAATAGTTGACAGGCTAAACATCGATGTAAAAACATCCTAATACAACATCGATTCTTCGATGTTTTGTAATAGTGAACACCGATAGCAAAAATCGATGTTTTTTTACCGAAACACCGATCTTTCTGAAACATCGATGTATAGTTTGCATCCTTAGCGGTGACGGATATTGAATACAATTTACTACAACTTTTCTTGCCCGTGGGTGTCGGAAAAGGCAACTAATGGATTATATTATACAGATAATATGTAAGTAAGAATAGAAAAACTCAAAATAAAATACTAAAACGTCTGAACAAAGTGACATAGGACATTACTGCAGCGGCCGAGGCGAAGCCGAGGCACACATCTTGCGTATGTGTGCCTCGGCTTCGCCTCCATCAATGCCTAGTTGTAGCCAAGGTTCATCATCATCATCACTGCAGCCCACATACGTGCCACTGTTGGGCTTGGGCCTCCTCCATAATAGGAGGGAATTTGACCTACTATACCATTCTGGTCAGACATGTTGGTATAGGGTTTTGTTTCGAGTCTTCCTTCTCTTGCACAGATATTATGAGCATATTATCCCTTAGTTGTCTCATACGACATCCATGGGCAAGATAGGGAGTGGTGAATTGTATTCTTACTCAGTCACCACACGGGAAAAGGCTTGTATAGTACTTTTCTCATATAATGCGCGGAAATTAAAACTAAGTAGTACTAAGTAGACCTTTTTATTTGAAAATAGATACGACTTACATTTACGAGTTTTCTATTATAGATCTTACCGCCTCTTGAATTTCTGGTGACGCTAAAGAAGTTCATAACAGTGTCTTCATTTGAACTTTTTTTTTTTATTGCCGATGGTGACAAACGAGCAGGCAGCACACCTGATGGTAAGTGATACTGCCGCACATAGACCTTTGCAATACCAGGGGCACAGCCAGGCCGTTGCCTACCGTGAAGTAAATGCTCTTCTTAAACCTCGTTTAAAGAAGGACATGTCATAGCGCTCGGGAAACACAGCAGCAGGTAGTTCATTCCAGAGCCTGCTCGTACGTGGGAGAAATGATCGCTGGAAACGTACAGTTGAAGACCATATCGTTTCCAGGTGAAATGGATGAACCTTGCTGCGGTGTCGAGTGGTACGTTGGTAAAACGGTGACAGTGGTACCAAGTCAAACAGTTCCTCAGAACTCATTTTAAGTCAGGTACAATTACTTTTCAAAATCAATGAAGAACAACGAACAACATTTTTCACGCGCCAAAGGGTTCATATGTTTTTTTCTTCATTATCAAGTAGGTTTCTTTATCAAGCCAGTTTGAAATTTAAATAAAACTGATAAGTTGCCTCCTTGGTTGCGATGTGTTGGAGTAACAATACGTTTCATTTTTAAAATACACGAAAGATATGAATTTACATCTATACCAATAAATAAAATTGGAGTGTCTGTTTGTAATGTCAAAATAATAGGCTTTTTTCATGCTCACACGGCTATTTGCACGACACCTATGCTTAAAATAGCAATTAAAAAATTTTTGTCTGTCTGTCTGTCTGTCTGTTTGTTCCGCGTAATCTTCAAAACGGCTGGACCGATTTCAAAAATTCTTTCACCAATGGAAAGCTATAATATCAGGGCGTAAACTAGGCTATATTTTATCCCGGTATTCCCACGGGAACGGGAACTACGCGGGTAAAACGATTATAACCTATAACCGAAGCGAAGCGAGGGCGGATTGCTAGTACAATATATATTTGTAAAGGAATACCTAAGATACCTTTTAATTATTTTTTAATTAAGGCGCGTGTTTTAAATGTCGATAAATAGCGATTGTTGTTTCAGTTTAATCAACAGATGGCGTTAGCTGCCTACTAAGATTGTTAAAACAATATGGATGTATTTTTTTTTACTTTATACGTCAAATTATCAGTGATTAATTAAAAAAGGAATTTGTTTGATGTAAAAGGATCGACAAAGAAACTTTATATGTCGTTTCTTTGTTTTACAGGTACAGGCAGGCACGCACACCCACGATGCACATCACCTTCGTCGTTGGGCCGACCACCGGAGCAGGGTGACTTGACGTCAGTGGTCGGCCCGACGGCATACCATTTGGGGTATGCCATCCTATCGACCGACGTCCCCCCCTCGGGGAGGACGTCGGTCTTTCCTCACGCAGTCGGCCTCTCGCCGGGTGACGGACTATCCCCGGTCACGTCACCCGCGGCCTCGGCTAGGGCGGCATGAGGCGCAGGTATTCGCGCCTACGCCGCCGCAATCGCCGATACTACCATACTCTCGCAGAAAATCGACGTCTGAGTCTTTTTTTTTATTGCCAACGGTGGCAAACAGGCAAGCAGCACACCTGATGGTAAGTGACACTACCGCACCTTTGCAATACCGGACCTTTGCAATACCAGGGGCACAGCCAGGCCGTTGCCTACCGTGTAGAAAATACTCTTCTTAAACCTTGTTTAAAGAAGGACATGTCATAGCGATCGGCTAACACAGCAGCAGGTAGTTCATTCCAGAGCCTGCACGTACGTGGGAGAAATGATCGCTGGAAACGTGCAGTTGAAGACTATAACGTTTCCAGGTAAAATGTATGAACCCTGCTACGATGTCGAGTGGTGGTTTCTCTTGTCAAGTGCAGCAGTTGTGGCACAATCCCTCCTTCATGAAAATAAAGGAGTGATAAGTTTTTATTCTTTCGGATAGATATTATATATCCGAAAACAATATATACAGTAAAACCCGTTTAAGACGATTTCGCAGGGACCCGACCAAAAACGCGTCTTAGGCGGGCAAGCCTATTATGCGGGAAAGGAAAAAAAATATGCCATTATTATTTATTATATTCTATTATTATTTTGAATACCTACATATTGAATTTAACATTTATTAAATTACCTAAAATAAAATGTTGTTTATTATTATTACGTTACTTAAAGTAATCAATTATTTTAGTTCGACAAAAATATTTTGAGGCATTAGGTATTACAAGATTTTCAACGTAATTTAATTTTCGCAGTGCGTCTTCGCTTTGATTCAAAGAAGTTACATAGCGTCTTAAATCATTAACAGTGCGTCTTCGCTTTGATTCAAAGAAGTTACATAGCGTCTTAAATCATTAATGATAATGCCTGGGCGTGTGACAAAATCGGAGTTGATTCATCTTCTTCTTGGTCATTATCACTTAGGGTCGCTCAACAATCGTCACTTCGTCAGTCGCTGGCCGCTGTCGCAAGGGGTAATATGTGTACTTGAGTGGCACGTGTTGGCGTATTAAACGGGATGAGAATCGTATTAAGCGTTAAGAAATGTATGAAAACATGTCTCAAGTTGCTGGGACCGACGCAAAATGGCGTATTATGCGAGAAATTGTATTAAACGTGATCGTATTAAACGGGTTCTACTGTATATTATATCGCTTAGATGTCTTTTACAATATATAAGGGCAAGAGAGGGGGTGGTGAATTGTATTCTTACTCCGTCACTACATGAAAACATTTACCAACAAACGAACTATTGGTCGTGGCGTAATGTTTCATAGCCTGTCAATAGCCTTTTTCGATAATTGCATTATTCGGTAATGAACTTGTTTATATTGTAACCTCCGTGTGATGACGGAGTAAGAATACAATTCACCATCCCCTCTCTTACCCGTGGATGTCGTAAAAGACGACCTAAGGATATATATATTATAATATCTATGCAAGAGAAAGAAAACTCGACATAAAAAAAATCTGTGCCACCAGACCAGCGTGGTATGATAGGTCAATTATCATTATCATTATCACCATTGTGGACAACGGGAGGACAAGCATAGGTATCGTGCAAATAACCGTGTGAGCAAAAGCGTATTATTTTGACTATACAGATACTTCAATTTTTTATATTTGATAAGATTACAATTTCAGAAAGACAGTGGTTTAGAGTTTCAAACATCAGCTTGTATACGTCCCACTGTTGGGCTTGATCCTCCTTCGTAATAGCAGGGCTATTTACCTTACTATACCATGATGATCAGACAGATTGATACAGGTTTTCATTTCGAGTTTTCCATCTCTTGTATAGATATTATATGCGTATTATATCCCTTAGACATCCACGGGCAATATAGGGAGCGGTGAATTGTATTCTTTATCCATCACCACACGAATGTGGATATATTTGATCTCAAAATAGTATCAATCGTTTCGTGCCTCTAAAACTGTTTCTATTGGTCCGCATAACGTGATCCCACAACAATATGGCCTAACGAGATATTTGAAATACGTCTGTCGAATTCAAATTCACCATCGAAATGCAATTCAAAGGTGAAATTATGGAATTGTATTATTTTAGACGTATTTGTGTTTAACTGGTTTTTATTATCATGTCACTGCACTGATCGCGTAGTGTTTAAGATACCTTAGTATAATAACGTATAGAAGGTAAGTCCGCGCACAAAAAATTAAGTATTTCAATTGGAGCTTAATGGAGCTTACGCCGGAACCGTTCCGTAATGTACAAGGTCGCTGTACTGCACGTACGTACGCAACTCTTAAAAAATAAATAGGTAATTATGACGGTTTGTGCATTAAAATGGTGTCACAACACATTTGAAAAACATAAAAATGTTTTTAACATTACTGTTAAAAGTATTTCGATGATTTATTTTAATAGAAACAAAATTAGATTTCATAATTTGTATAGTGGTGTGCGTGTGTACGTGTGTAATCGCCTGCGCGCATGTAGTGTTTTTGGCTTCATGTTTTCGATCGCTCGAAGTATCGACACTATCCTTCTATACATTATTATTCTAAGATACCTATTTACAGTGTCAATGGTTAGAATTCCAAGCAGAACAACACTTTATGCGATCCACAAATTGTTGTTCTGAGTCTGGATGTAATTTGTGTCCGTTATATATAACATATTTATAAAGTCCCCCGCAATACAAGGATTATTTCCTTAGTGCAGGGTGTTCTTTAAAAAATAATGTCAGCTCATTTACGTACCACTACTGGGTTCGAGTGACTTTTTCTTTGGTGATGGAGTAAAAATACTATTCATCACGATTCATAATGCCCATGGGTATCGCAAAATACGACCAAGGGATATAATGCGCATATAACATCCATACAAGAGAAGGAAAACTGGAAATAGAACCCTAAACCAACCTGTCTGACCAGCATAGTATAAGGTCAATTTCCCTCCTATTGTGAAGGAGGCTAGATGACTATGGGATTGTAGTATGCATATAACATCTATGCAAGAGGGGGAAACCTCGAAATAAAACCCTATAGCAACTAGGGACGCAAACGATACATCATGTTTCTGAAACATGGATGTTTCAGTAAAAAAACATCGATGTTCCTTATTGCGAAACATCGATGTATCGATGTTATTTTTTACGATGTTTTAACGTTGATGTTTCACCTTTTTTTTTTTTGGGGGTGGGCTGCGGTCGGCGCGCTCCTCGCACCATTCTGTCTGGGGCGACAGAGGGGCGTAAGCACGCACACCCGCAACCCACCCGAACACCACGTCACCTTCGTCGTTGGGCCGACCACCGCAGCAGGGTTACTTGTCATCAGTGGTCGGCCCGATGGAATACCCCCTTTTTGGGGTACCCTCTCGTCGACCGACGTCCCCCCCTCGTGGAGGACGTCGGTCTTTCCTCACACGGTCTTGATGTTTTACCTGACATCTGTTTGAAATGTATGGTCATTTAAGCAAAACTTGCGTGACAGTTTATTTACCAGAATAAATAACTTACGTATTCGTAAAAACTTCGTAAAGCCTGTTATTTTTAAACTCTTCTTCTAAATAGGCAACTTGCTGCAGTTAAGCTTGTAATAACTTTACTGAATAGAGAAATATATGTTAAATATAACTTTATTTCCTCAACTCTACATCTCCCTTGTTTTAAAGACTCACCTATTCAATGATAATGCTGTTACAGATAATAAATATAGCTTGCATTTTAATGTTAAAGTTGTTTGCACGATCTTTAAAAAAAAATCGATGTTTTTAGGCCGATCTTTTTTGTACATCGATGTTTCTTCTGAAACATCGATGTATCGATACATCGGTGTTTTTAGGGAGAGTACACCATCCTGCCACCACTGCGATTGCGACGAGGACACGGCGCAGCATACGCTCGAGGTCTGTACCGCTTGGGCAGAGTAGCGTCGTGAACTCGTCGCCATCATCGGTGCCGACCTGACGCTGCCGACTATCGCCAGGGTGATGCCCGATAGCGTCAGGAACTGGGTCGCGGTCGCAGCCTTCTGCGAGGCAGTAGTCTCGCGGAAGGAGGCAGTGGATCGCGCGCGCGACGAACGCAGCCTCGATGAGGCGATCCGCCGCCGGCGACTGGGACAGCGTAGGCGCGATTACCTGCGCCTAATGCCGCCCTAGCCGGGGCCACGGGTAACGTGACCGGGGAATCGAATCGAAAAATCGGTGTTTTTGGTTTAGATATTTGCATCCCTAATACCGACACACCTGACCAGCGTGATATAGTGGGTCAATTTCCCATTCGTTGTGGAGGAGGCTTGAGCCCAGCAGTGGGACTTATATGAGCTGTGATGATGATATATTTTAAAAGAAAATTACTTCATTCATTTATTCATACACGAGCCGGAGGTATGAATGATTGAAAAGTACTTCATAATATTTTCATTACATTGCTGAGCTGAGTAGGAGGGAAATTGACCTTACTACCATGCTGATTAGACAGGTTGGTAGATTATGTTATTTCAAGTTTTCCTTCTCTTACATAGATGTTGTTTTTACCATATCCAAGGTCAAAATAGAGAGTGGTGAATTGTATTCTTACTCCGTCACCACACGGACAACTGGATTTAAATAAAATGTATTAACAGTTTAATATTAAGATAAGAAGGCTTATCGAAGTTAAAGTTGTTTACGATAGTTCTCTCATAAATCCAGCAAGGGGTCTCGTCGTGTTTACATAAAACAAAACATTATCGAAATAATCTTGTGAATGCTTAAAGAAACATATTTGACAAATATAACTTGAACTCTACAATACAATGAGACAAAAGCGCATTGTATATTTTTATATATAAGTTTCTTCCGTACGTGTGTATGTCACTAAACTCCTGCTAGACCGATGTTAATGAAATTTTTTATGCATGTTCAAGGGGATTTGAAAATGGTTTAGATTCACAATTGGACCCGGTCGGTGGCGCTTATTTAAACAGAACAACGTCTGTTGGGTCAGCTAGTCTTTATATATATAAATCTTATATTCGTGTGTTTGTAATTAAACTCCTTCTAAACGGCTGAACCGATTTTGGTGATTTTTTTATGGCTTTTCCAATAATTTTCTTGTCGGCTCTTTCTCAGAGTGGCCGTGTCCGGATGCAGTTTCATCAGATTTGTTAAATGTCCAATTGTGAATCTAAACCATTTTTGAATCCCCTTGAACACACAAAAAAAGTCATTCACATCGGTCCAGCCGTTTAGGAGCAGTTCAGTGACATACACACGACCCGCCCTCGCTTTCCTTCGGTTTCAGTCACTTAAACCCGCGTAGTTCCTGTTCCCGTGGGAATACCGGGATAAAATGTAGCCTATGTTACTCCCTGATATTATAGCTTTCTATTGGTGAAAGAATTTTTGAAATCGGTTCAGTGGTTTAAGCGTGAAAGCGTTACAAACAAACAAACAAACAAACAACCTTACTTTCGCATTTATACTATTAGTATGGATTGTAGCAGTTTCATAGGAATCTCTGTAATAACAATGATTTGTTAGACCTTTTCTTCTTTGTCCTGACCATGGTCATCGCACTCGCCAAACGGCTCCATCTGGGGCAACAGAGAGACGACGCGCTGCCCCATAACCCACCATAGCCTGTCGCTTTCGTCGTTACTCACCGAGTTGAGAGCCCTCAGCGTACACCCATAGTCCGCGTCAAGTTGTAAAAGCCATCGTCGGCTAACAGCTATACACACACAAAAAAGCCTTCGTCGTTGGGCTGACCACCGATACCGAATTCCTTGTCCTTCGTAGTCAATCCGAAATAATTTGTTAGACCTGAGACACCTAGGAATAGTCCGTCACCCACAGCCACCGGCTGACCGCGCGAGGACGACCGACGTATCCCATCGGGCTGGCCACGGACTATAAGGAACTCGGTACCTAGGGACACGCTATCGAAAAGAAAGTATCGATACTGTAGTCATAAGTAGTATCAAAGGAAAAGTATCGTACTCATTAATGTATCGAAACAAAGGTATCGATACTTCAAAGTATCGAGTACTGAGGTTCATTACGCTTTAACTATAACGTTACCATAAGCATGAGGCGTAAGGTTCAGTTTAACATGGATAATTTCTACGTCGCCGGCGGTGGATCGCCTCATCGAGGCTGCGCTCCTCGTGCAAGCGATCCGCCGCCTCCTTCCGCGAGACAACTGCCTCGCAGAAGGCTGCGACCGCGTCCCAGGTCCTGACACCGACCTCGAGCGTATGCTGCGCTGTGTCCTCGTTGCAATCGCAGTAGTGGCAGGACGGTGTACTCTCCCTCCTAACGATCTTGTGCAGGTATTTGGCGAAACATCCATGCCCCGTCAACACCTGCATCAGTCGGAAGGAGAGCACCCCGCGCCGCCGTTTCAACCTCTGAATCAGCACTGGCTGGAAGGCCTCCACGATCCGCACCCCGAAACGAGGCCCCTCCAGCCGGACTGCCCAACGGGCAATGACTTCGCGACGGGCATCGACGCGCCAGGCGGTGAGCTCGCTCAGAGAGACCACACCGCCCTCCACCTGCACCCCCGACACCCGCCGATACAAACCGGCACATTTACTTTGGTTAGGGAAAAAACCACAATTTGTAAAAAAATCTAGTTCTAAATTTTTGATTGGCACGACTAGATTGTTTCCCTAGTCAGGCTAATTAGTGGTAGCCATCACCCACCATTAAATAATTTGTTTATCACCAAAGACAATAAAAATAGAATAGTCATACCATAGATCCTATAGGTCAAACAAAACTGGTTGACAACACTTTACGAGTTTACCTGAACTCATAAAACTGTGAAAGGGGGTGTAAAGGGGTGTAAAACCGTTTGATAGCACGACTTGGGGTAAATTATTGTCCATTGATGCCACCTAGAGCGCCTGAGACGTCATTTATTGTTTAATGGGATCCCTTGTGTCTTTTAAATTTATAGAATACTAACAGTGCCCGCGACTTCGTCCGCGTGGAATAGTAACTTTGGGGGTATAGTGACTTTCAGGATTGATTTATTTATTTTAAAACTTCTGTGGCCAAACGTTGAGAACCTTCACTTGATTCCCGTTGTCCCGTTATCGGTGACTCAACTTCATAACGTTTGTTATCGGTGACGCAACTGATAACGGTTGTTATCGGTGACGCAACTTATAACGGTCATTATCGGTGACTCAACTGATAACAGTTGTTATCGGTGACTCAACTGATAACGGTTGTCATTGGTGACTCTACTGATAACGGTAGTCATCGGTGACTCAACTGATAAAGGTTGTTATCAGTGACACAATCGATAACGGTAGTCATCGGTGTCTCAACTGATAAAAGTTGTTATCAGTGACACAATTGATATCGGTAGTCATCGGTGACTCAACTGATAAAAGTTGTTATCAGTGACACAACTGATACCGGTAGTCATCGGTGACTCAACTGATAAAGGTTGTTATCAGTGACAACGGATAACGGTAGTTATGGGTGACTCAACTGATAAAGGTTGTTATCAGTGACACAACTGATAACGGTAGTCATCGGTGACTCAACTGATAAAGGTTGTTATCAGTGACACAGTGAAAACGGTAGTCATCGGTGACACAACTGATAACGGTTGTAATCGGTGACGCAACTGATAACGGTTGTTATCTGTGACTCAAATGATAACGTTTGTTATCGATGACGCAACTGATAACGGTTGTTATCAGTTACGCAGCTGATAACGGTTGTTATTGGTGACTCAACTGATAACGGTTGTTATCGCTGACTCAACTGATAACGGTTGTCATTGGTGACTCTACTGATAATAGTTGTTATCGGTGACTCATCTGATAACGGTTGTTATCGGTAACTCAACTGATAATAGTTGTTATTGGTGACTCTGACCATCGCCAGGGAAATGCTCGACAGCGTCAGGAACTGGGACGCGGTCGCCGTCTTCTGTGAGGCAGTCATCTCACGGCAGGAGGCGGCGGATCGTGTGCGAGAGGAGCTCTTCTTCGGCGATACGTTCCGCCGCCGGCGACTCGGGCGGTGCAGGCACGAGTACCTGCGCCTGATACCGCCCTAGCCGAGGCCGCGGGTGACTGGACCTGGGAATTTAGGAAGCTGACCGCGCGACGGCGACCGACGTCCTGGGACAGGGACGTCGAGAGGTGAGGGTACCCGAAAGGGTATTCCGTCGAGCCGACCACTGACGACAAATCATCCTGCTCTGGTGGTCGGCCCAAGCTCTGGTGGTCGGCCCAACAACGAGGCGACGTGGGTACGGGTGGGTTATGGGCCCGCACGCCGTCCTTTCGTCACCCTGGACGAAGTAGACCGCGAGTGCGCTTACGACAGCCCAACCATAACAAAAAAAAAGGGCAAGAACCCTTGTAGCGATGGGGATGGTGAATTGTATTCTTACTCCGTCACCACAAGGAAACAGTAAATACATAAAACTATAATCCTTACTAATATTACAAATACGAAAGTAAGTTGGTTTGTTTGTTTCGCTTCCACGCTTAAACCACGGAACCGATTTCAAAAATACTTTCACCAATGTAAAGCTTGAATATCAGGGAATAACATAGTCTATATTTTATCCCGATATTTTCATGGGAACGGAAACTGCGTGGGTAAGGCGACTGAAAGCGAAGCGAGAGCGTGTTGCTAGTATCCAATAAATTCCAAAATATCATTGGCTATTTACATAGATAAAACTTATAACTTAAGTTGAGGTAAGCAAAATGTAATAAAATATATCATATGCAGAAGTTAAGCTTTAAACGTGCATTGAATTTCAATTCATTCAGGGATTAACGCTGAGGATACACCGAGATGTAAATTTAAATTATTTTTTATTATTATTTTCCTTGTAATGATGGAGTAGTAATTCACCACCACCTCTCTTGCCCGTGGATGTCGTAAAAGACGACTAAAGAATATAATAAGCATATAATATCTATGCAAGAGAAAAAAATACGAAATGAAATCCTATACCAACAAGTCTAACCAGTGTGGTATAGTAGGTCATTTTTCCTCTCACTGTTAAGGGTTTTTTTTTCTCCGCAAGCTGTGCGGTGACAGCTACAAATACTACCAACCAAGCAACCAAGCTCATGGGTTTCCTAAAACACGAATAAGACTTTTTTATTGCCTAGGCCATTTGATGCTATCAGATCAAAAATTACATTACCAAGGAGCTGGACGTCAGGCAGGCGACTGGTGATAAAAATTGCCAAAATTTTGGTAAAAAAAGTACTATTGAAAAAGAGTGCATACCGAGTCGACCCCAAGTAATTATGACAAGAGTAGGGTGATAATGACGATAATAATGTGGAGGTTGCCAGAGCTAAATATTATATTATTATGTATATTTTTTTTCCGTGTGGTGACGGAGTAAGAATACAAATCACCACTCCCTATCTTCCCCGTGGATATCGTAAGATACGACCAAGGGATATAATAGGCATATAACATATAGCAAGAGAAGGAAAACTCGAAATAAAACCCTATACCAACCTGTATGACCAGCAGAGTATAGTAGGGTCAGTTGTGCCCTCCTATTGTGGAGGAGGCTTGATCCCAGCAGTGAGACGTACAGGAGTTGAAATGATGATGATGATTTTTTTTTTTTGTAAAAGATAGGAAAGGATATAGTCCTTGCATTGTGGAAGACTACAAACATATTTAACTGATACAAATTAAATCCAGACTCAGAACTACAATTTGCGGATCACGCCAAGTTTTGTGCTGCTTGGGTTTCGAACCCACAACACTGACACAGTAGGTCAGTATCTTAACTACTACAGCATCTATGCAGTCAAAGTATATGAATTGAAAATAAGAAATGAGCATATTATTTTTGTTATTTATCCCTCAGTGTGTCCCCAGTTTTATCCATTTTCAGCTGCACGGTGCATCAACGTACCATCGCTTCCTACGTAGTTTGATATCAAAGAAAAACTAGCTACATGTTTGCTAGAAGAACTCGTATTAAATATTCTGTTTGAACTAAAACATAAATTTAGAGAAGTAACTGTTAGAGTATTGCAATTTATTCTGTTTTGCATGCTTCTTTGTATAAAAAAGATTGTGTGGTTTTATGAAACCACGGTAAAAGTGAAACATTTTTTCGCATTGTAGACATTTAACTAAAAAATAACAACATTTATATTAAACACTCGTAAATAAAAACAAACAAATAGCGTGGAGCGCTGGCACAAATGAGTAATCCTTACTAATATTATAAATGCGAAAGTATGTTTGTTTGTTACGCTTTCACGCTTAAATCACCGAACCGATTTCAAAAATTCTTTCACCAATGGAATGCTATAATATCAGGGAGTAACATAGGATATATTTTATCCCAATATTCCCACGGGAACGGGTACTATGCGGGTAAGGCGACTGAAACCGAAGCGTAGCGAGGGCGGGTAGCTAGTAGTCTATACACTACTCGGTCAGCTAATGCGAACCATAGGCGCCGCCATATTGGCCTCGGCTGCTCTGTCGAGCGCCTTTCGCTTTACCCATACTTCGCGGCCGACCGTCACGCGACATGCAATAGATGGACAAAAAAGTTTGAGGCAATGTAATAAAAGTTACACTTTAATAACGTAATTATTTTAAGCTTATTACTTTGTGTGTAGTCACCGAGTTCAGAATAAACTTCACCACCCACTTTCTTGCTTATAAATGTCTTAAAAATTAATGATTTTTAAAAATGACTACTAGATTGTGATATATAGATAATATATAGCAAGAGAAGGAAAACTAAAAATAAAACCCACAATTTCCCTAGCTCATTTTCTAGCTTATTTTTTTTCTCTATCATGGAGCAGGTTTTTTTGAGTCCAGCAGTTGGACTTAAACCTATCAGCTATGAGGCCGATGAAGCTGATTCTTACTGTACAGTGTATCATCACTCTCTTTCTTTTTCGCCTTTTTGCTAGTAGTAAAAATAGGTCTAGTAGGTCTAGCTCTGGTAATCACCAGGTTAATGCCCATTAAGCAGCACTTGCCTGGGAATCATAACACCAATGCCGAACGTCAAACTGCCTACTAAACGTGATATTTGGGATATTAACCCCTTCGAAGGCTATATCAGGTCGATACACTGATAGATATATGAATCGGTATCTTCCTTCCCTCCAATTGGCTTGAGGAGAATAAGGGCTGGTCTAGTAGTGAACTAGTGATTAGTTGCCAGCCATATTTTTTTAAAGAAAAATCCTTGCACTTAATAAACTAATCCTTGTATTGCGAGGGACTTTATAAACATATAATTAACCGACACAAATTACATCCAGACTCAGAACAACAATTTCTGGATCGCTCAAAGTATTGCTCCCCATGGGATTTGAACCCCCGACAACGGCACTGTAGGTCGGTATCTTAACAAATACGCTAAGACATTTTCTTTCGAGACTATTATACTATTGCTAATAAATATATTACATATAGTTTTATTTAAAAGGTAAGGAGTCCGCAGGGTTCATTGTCGGTTTTCCTCGACTTGTATACGCATGCCAATCTGGGTGTAGATAATTGCATTCATCATGATCACAGCGCATATATGTCCCACTGTTGGGCTTGAGCCTCCTCCACAATGGGAGAAATTGATCCACTATAACATGCTGGCAAAACATGTTGGCATAGGGTTTTATTTCATATTTTACTTCTCTTGATAGATGTCATATGCGTGATATATCTCTTAGTGGTCTTTTACGACACCCACGAAAGGGAGTCGTGAATTGTATTCTTACTCCGTCACCACGCGATGTAATGCTTCAAATTTCACATAAAATGTAATGCTTCACAGATTATAAATAATTTGATATGATTTGATGTATCGATAAATAGAAATATTAGTCTTAGATATTTACGATGACTGCATCCAGTATCGAGGGAGAAGAGCTGTCTTGTCAGGTCGTATGTTTATCACGCATTCCTATGGGATGTAGATGAAACACAGACAGATTACCGTCACAAGTCAAGCACAAAATTTTCAGCTTCATGCGGTATGCAAAATATAGAAAATTTTTAGGATTTTTAGAAATTTATACCTATATATATCGAGGTGTTGGGGGATGGGGGTGCCGTGCTGCATCACTATCAGGTCAGTCACACATCGCGAGGGGATAAAATAATACTTCGGATGGCTACTTTTAAACTGTATTGAACAATTAGCGTTAACACTATTTTCTATTACAACTAATGATTACGTATGCCGACAGCTACATTACACGTATTTTTTTTTTTGTGGGTGGGCTGCTGTCGGCGCGCCTCCGCATCACTCCGTCCGGGGCGACAGAGGGGCTTAAGCACGCAACTCCCGCAACCCACCCGAATACCACCTCGCCTTCGTCATTGGGCCGACCACCGGAGCAGGTTTACTTGTCGTCAGTGGTCGGCCCGACAGAATACCCCCTACGCGGGGACGGAATACCCCCTCCCATCGACCGACGTCCCCCCCTCGGGGAGGACGTCGGTCTTTCCTCACGTGGTTGGCCTCTCGGCGGGTGACGGACTAATCCCCATTCACGTCACCCGCGGCCTCACCTAGGGCGGCATGAGGCGCAGATAGTTGCGCCTACGCCGCCCCAGTCGCCGGCGGCGGATCTCCTCATCAAGGCTGCGCTCCACGCGCAGACGATCCGCCGCCTCCTTCTGCGAGATCACTGTCTCGCAGAAGGCTGCGACCGCGTCCCAATTCCCGACGCTGTCGACCATCGCCCTAGCGATGGCCGGCAGCGTCAGGTCGGCACCGATGATTGCGACGAGTTCACGGCGCTGCACTGCCCAAGCCGCGCAGGCCTCGAGCGTGTGGCGCGCCGTGTCCTCGTCGCAATCGCAGTGGTGGCAGGATGGTGTACTCTCCCTCCTTACGACCCTGTGCAAGTATTTGGCGAAGCTCCCATGCCCCGTCAACACCTGCACTAGTCGGAAGGATAGCACTCCGTGCCGCCTTTCCAAATTACACGTTAGGGAAACGCGGTGAATTTGATACAACACGGCAGCAACAACGACCGCTCGCTCTCAAGTCTCGCTCTCAACTGACTATTCAACGGACCGCTCTCAATAAAGAAAGCTCGGTATCATTTCAAACGTTAACGGTCAAACGACAAACATCAAAAATCATTACCAACGTTGTATCAAAAACACCCAAGTATAATACTTGACGTCTCCGTAATCGATTGATTCTTAAAAACTATTAAGATATGGCGCCAGAGGTAGTGACGCTGCGACACCTATTTCATTTTTTATTGTTTCCGACGTTTCAAACTTTACAGCATTCACTGCTACGGGCGGACTGACTTAATACAGGGTGTAACCGACATAACACGAAGAATTAGCACGCTGAACTGGTAATAGGTAGACCACATCTCTCGACAAACCGACAACCGCTGGGCAAGAAAGGTTCTAGAGTGGTGACCACGTATCGAACGATGCAGTGTTGGACGCTCCCGCACTAGATAGCCCGACTACCTGGTGAAAGTTGGTGGGCGTCGTTAGATGCAGGCGACACAGGGCTACACTCTGTTGCGTAACATAAGGGAGACCTACGTCCAGTAATGGACTGCAATTGATGAATGATGACAACATTTTGAAAGTCGCAGAGGACCGTAGGATGTAAGTGATGTAGGACCGTTGTGAGTAGGATTCTCGAAAGAAGATATCCAATAGGAGGTCTGTGGGCTAGTGATTGAATAAATGGATGTAACAAAGTTTAATACCATATTATATAATAGACATGATGACTCTTCTAGTAAAAATACTTGAACGTAATTCAAGGGCCATTGCATCCGACAGTGCATAGATCTATGTTTGTATATACTCCTTACTATGTGGTCAGCCTTGTTCCGGGACTGGAACCTAAAATTTAGTAAATTTGAATCGCTTTGCATCGCATTTAGAAATCTTATTTTAGTAATGGTTTTTGCTATATTTACCGGAGCTAACTTCACATGATTACCAAGTAAAAAAAATAATTGGGTACAATAAAAATTTATTACGAGATTTAAAACGTAATTAAACGCTTCGTGCGGTGACGGAATAAGAATACAATTCATCACATGTGCATGATTCACTCAACATGTATATGATTACACATGCACATATGCATACATGCACGGATATACTCAAGAATGCATGCATATATTTAAATACATACTATATAATTATTTGGGAATGGACTGGCCTCCACGACACAGGGTTTCCTAGTGTGGAGTTCAGAGCTAAACCTAATCTAGCAAATAGATATAAATGTATGCCGAAATTGTATAAGTTTAATTTAATTAATTTGATGTTCCTATTTCAATAAATAAATAAATAAATCACCCCCTATCTCCCTCTCTCTCTTTTCTCCATATGGGGACGGGTTAAGAATACAATTCACCACTCCCTATCTTATCCGTGGATGTCGTAAAAGACGACTAAGGCATTGCCTAGTATTATATAATACGCATATAACACCTATACAAGAGATGGAAAACTCGAAACAAAACCAACCTGTCTGACCAGCATGATATAGTAAGGTCAATTGCCCTTCTATTGTGGAGGAGGCTTGAGCCCAACAGTGAGATGTACATGAGCCGAAATTGATGAATGAATTAAATTTTTTTGATGTTGTGAAAGGTAAGACCTTGGCACATTAACTCAACATTCGGTCCGGCTGACGTGCTGCCCAATTTAGGATAGCGATTTGATTGCATTTTAAACGCATACGGCGACGTGTGGTCCCGCAATTTACTGTAGCCCCTTCCATCACCATTGGACTTAGCACTGATACTGATTTCTTATGCTTAGGGCTAGCTAGCCCTGGTAATAAACAACAGCGTTGTCGGGGCGTCGCTACCAAGCGATCAATATCTCTGCAGGAGTAATCCCTGGTCCATCCACCCGCATAATACTCATTCCTAACAATAGCTTTTTTATTTTTTAACTTTTTACTAAGTAAATAATCCTTGTATTGCAGGAGACTTTACAAACATAATGAACAAAAATCACACCCAGGATCAGAACAACAATTTGTGGATCGCACAAACTGTTGTCCTGCGTGAGAATCGAACCCATAACACTAGCACGGTAGGTAGGTATCTTAATTACTAAGCTATCTGTGCAATCAATTGTGAAAAGCATAAGATTGATAGTAAAATACCACTTTTTAGGTGGTAGAATGGTTAAATATCCTTCCTACTGAGAAGGAGGATCGATTCCAGTAATGGGGTGTAAATGACCTGAGGTGATGATACATGCGTCTAGTAATTAATAGAAAAGGCATTATTTACTATTAAAAAAGCATAAAATAATCCTATCATCTTATTCATTGTCATTTCATCTCACACGCGTCCTACTGTTTGGCTCAAGCCTCCTCCACAACAAGAAGGACCTATCATACCACGCTGGTCAGACGTGTTGGTATTGAATTTAATTTCAAGTTTTTCTTGTCTTGCATTGATGTTACATATATGCATACTGTAATATCCCGTAGTCGTCTTTTAGAGGGGGCTATGAATTATATTCTTACTTAGAATAAAATACTATAATCTATTCAAAAGAAATAGCAAAAAGGAAAATAAAAATTCCGAAGCTGTGAAGGCAAAGCAAATTCACGAGACACCTTATTGAATCTCCTTGGGTGCATTTAGAATATATCTCGCCGAGTGTGAATTTTAAATGCATGCATACGTTTTACACGATGCCGATGCACGTATTCGGTTAATGTGTTTGAGAATATTGGTTAGGTGTTTTGGGGTAATATTTTATACTAGCAAATTTATCCGCGTAGTTCCCATTTCCGTGGAAAAATTATAATAAATAATAATCTAAGTTACTCCTTATATAGACAGCGGTACTAATCATCATCATCATCGCAGCCCACATACGTCCCACTATTGGGCTCGGGCCTCCTCCACAATGGCTGTTGCCACAATGCTGGCCACTCTCCTAGTGAACCCTTAGTCGATTTTTACGACTCCAACGGGCAAGTAAGGGGTAGCGACAAATGTATTCTTACCCCGTCGCAACTGTGGATGCAAGAGAAGAAAAACTCGATACTTTAAAATCTATGCCAACAAGTCTGACCAATGCGGTATAATATTTAAATTTCTATTTAAATTCCTTCCATTGTAGAGGAAGTCCAAGCCAAACAGTGAGACTTACTCGTACCTATATGGGTTGAGATTATGATGATTTAGGGCGGACTAGATATTTTACGTTCTATAAGTCATCTTTACTAAAGAGAGCTTTCATTTACTTGCTATAGAATAATTTGTTAAATTTTAACCCACATTTTTATACAAACTCATTCCAATTAAGAAAAGAGAATGACCTGCCACAAGCTATCCACCGAAATCAAGGAATCGGTACCGCTGGTCACCTTACCTGGTGCTTTAGCGTGGAGAGGAAGTAATAGGCTAGGTTACAAAGCCGCACATTGCCTTTCTATCACCACGAACGGATCGGTTAGGATATGGCCCGATGAGGTATAGCCATTATAATAAAAATCTCCTTAGTGAAGACCTAGACTGTACTAAATTAACAGGAAATCGACTATGTAAAAATTACACCTTATATGAGATAATCGAACTCGGTAACCTGTCCAGTATCACTAAAATTCGGAACGACCACGGACCACGAATGACAAGGAACTGGTGGTCGGCCTAACGACAAAGACATGGTGCTACGCGTGCATTATGGGGCTGCGCGCCGCACTTCTGTTGCCCCGGAAAGTGCCGGGCGGCGGGTGCGTCGTCCAAAGCCCACCCCAAAAACAATAACACTAAAATTAAAAATAAATTCATTGTTAAAGACCTTTTTTCCTTTTTGGTGATGGAGTAAGAATACGATTCATCACCTCCACCCTAGCCCGTGGCGATAAAGGCGACTAAGGGATATCTTGTATAACAATTATGCAAGAAAAGGAAAACTCGAAATAAAACCCTGATATAGGCCTGACTAACGTAATATAGTAGATCAATTACTCTCTCAATATGGGGGAGACCCGAGCCCAGTAGTGGGAGGTATATAAGCTGCAATGATGATGGTGTTGATAAAAAAACATTTAAAAAAAAAACATGCTTTTATTTTGGTTCTGAAAAAAGAAAAAATAAACCTTAAATTTAATCAAACCAAACAATTTATTAGATAACTTAATTTATGTTATACAAGCTTGTTACAAACTTTATTTATGAGCTTAAACAAGAATACTATAATGACGTAACTTGATTTTAACGTCAGTAAATCTAAAACTCTACGTGTGGTAAGGGAATGAGAATACAATCCACCACCCCTTCTCTTACCCGTGGGTGTCGTAAAAGACGGCTATAGGATATTATATTCAGATACTAACATGTCTGACTAGCGCGGTATAGTAGGTCAATTGCCCTCCCATAGTAGAGGAGGACGTTTGAAAGTTGCACCAGTGACAGCAAAGTTATTAAGTGAATATCTGACATGGTATGGACATGTGACGAGGCGGGATGAAGGTAATGTTGTGAGAAAAGTTTTGGGTATGAATGATAAAGGCTTTAGGGGTAAAGAAAGACCGAGGAAAGGATGGATGGACTGCGTGAGGCATGACATGGATAGTCTGGGAGTGACTGCAGAGATGACGTCTGATAGGACCGTATGGAAGAAGATGACATATTGCGTCGACTCCAAGTAATTGGGATAAGAGCAAGATGATGATGAGTGGAGAAGGCCGGTACCCAATAGTGAGAAAAAGAGCACAAACCAATTATGAGGACTGCCAACAGTAATGTAAACTTAAAACATAAAACTATGAACAAACAATTGTTATTTATGGCTATTCGAATTAATTAATGATATCTGATGTTTACGCGAGCACTACTCATTGTAAATAAATATAATAGTTCAAAAAAACTAAAAAAATACGCTTAAATCGCTAATCCTGATTATCCTAGTAAGGATAAACGGGTCAAACTGTTTAAAATATTGAATTGTCATCGGTCCTTAATAAGTATGCCAAATTTCGAGTTAATCCGACGTTTTGAAGGACGTCAAAATCATGTTTAAAAATTCCGTTACATACCAACATACTAACATAGATACGTCTGAAGCTAATAAAAGCGTATTAATAAAACTGTTATAAAAATCTGTAATATCGTTCATTTGTTTGGACGTCAGACATCTTAGTCCAGCCCTTGACCATGAATGCTGTAAAGTGTTTGAAACGTCGGGCAATCATAAATCAAATACAAACGCGTTTAAAATCCGTAAAAGTAGTTTTATTTACAATATTTGAATTAATCGTTTGATATTAAATTAAAAATTGTAAATTAAACTATTTATCTGATTTGCATTAAGATATCATGTAACCATGTTAATGACGACTGAATGATTCGATGATTTACTCTTATTAGTAGTGGTAGAATCACACTATTGACTGTTGTCTGTCTACAGCCGCAGGCCGGTCCGTCCGGGTTGTACCACGCAGAAAATCGACATCTAAGTAGTAGCAATTTGTTACTGCGCTTCGTTCGGTTAGCGAGAGAGCCGGCAGCCCAACTTTCTGAGGATGTTTGCATCACCGAACCTTATGTACATGCGTGTACATCCATACTCTCTTCACTTTCTTCACGGTAGGCAGCCGCCTTACAAAAGTCCATGAGCGGCAGCAACACTTACCATCAGGTGTACTGTCTGCACGTTTGCTAACGTTGGTAATAAAAAAAAAAAAACCTACTTAAAGAAATTTTCACTTTAACAAGTAAATAGCATTATGCTATAAATATTAGGCTTGTGTACCTATACAAGCAAATCTCTCGACAAGGTTTTGTATCATATAAATTGATTAATGTAATTAATTCATTGGTTGAATTTAATTTAAAGTTTGCTTTCTTTGCAAATGATTTAAATTAGAACTTGTTTTTAAAAAGATTTTTTACTATTAATTTGTTTATATTTACACAAAAGAACTATTGAAAATAGCTCTCTTATTTGATAGTTTTGGATAGCGAATAAGTTGAACGAAAATATTCCAAATATAACAACGAAAAAACAGTTGAATTCAAATTTATTAAAGTACAATTCCGAAGGTAATATCACATCTTTGCTAAATTAATCAAGTTTTTCTGAGCAAATGCTTCCATCGTCGAAGTTTTTATCAATTTGGCCAGTTTCCAAGTGAGAAGAGCAAATTAGACGCTTTCAGTATAACTTGTTGTCTATTGTTCTCTTTTGTACGGTTAATTTAATATTGTTGAGATTGCTAAGATTTGTTTACCGAAAGCGACGAGTTTTAGCTTGTTTAATACTGGTTGACTTTATTTTTGACTTGGTAAACTGCATCCTATAATGATTCAATCTAAAACTTTTAGGATCTTTTAGACGGCGAGCTTTTGCCGCAACTTCGTCAATTATTTGTATTAGGAGGTGAAAATAATCAAGAGCAAAATTCACTTACCGTTTTACACCATTAGAGAGAAATATATCCTACAAGGACCTGTGTTACAGAACATTCTTTTGTAGTCTCCACAACACAAAATATAGACGCTGTCAAGTACTTATTTGCTATAATTTTGAAGTAAAAATGTCACGATAAAGTTTAATTCCTCTACCTTTCTTTCCATAACAAGTTTACCTTCTTCTTCTTTTTTAATCTTGGCAATCAGATACTAATACGAGCCACTTTTGCTAGTGTCTAGTTTTAATTTTCTTTACAAATTATCAGTTCCTTCGTGTTAGTGATTGTCCGTCAGTAAGTCAAATTGTCGCCATCAACAGTGGCTTTAAATGATTTCGGAGGCAACAAAAAAGCATGTAAAGCACTTTTTTATAACATTCACTACACCCCAGCCGTTCTGCCGCTACATATTACATAAAATGCCATGAATACTATTTAATATAACACGTTAATATACTAAGATATTGAATATAATACAAGGACACCACATGCCACTTCCACATTCCCGCCAAAAAGTTCCAACTTTGCCTTTCTTAACTTTGCTTTAGAGTTTGAGTTATATAAAATCATTTACAAAGAAATAAAAAAACTACTGTCAAATTTTTGTGTTTTTATTTTCAGTTGTTTTAGTTCGCATTAATAAACTACTAAATAGCCTTGTAAGACATAAAAACCGACTATGAGATTATTATTTAGGAGAATAGGTCACAATATTTAAGCAAATATTATTTCATCATCATTGCCACTCATTATACAAAGTGTATCAAGTTATGGGTCAATGGTGGTAGGAATCCATGAAAAGAATTTGAAGTAAAAATATCCATTCGTTAATGAATTAGAGACTTGTAAAGTTTTCAATTTTGTCATCGTTTTTTTTTTGTGTGAATCTGATTGTAAAGTCAGTGATACTTAATCTGCAACATATTCGTACTTTGTTAATTTTTTATTACAAATTGAATAAATCAACGATTACGTTCATATAAGCAAGACAAACTTCAAATATCAGCTAATCGGCCGATGACCCTTAGTCGCACGCGACTGCGTGTTCATTCTTACCTATTTTTATGGCCGATGCTACTTAACTGCCTATATGTATCCTGTTCATTTCAGGCATAGGCTCTCATGATTCATCATCATTTCAGCTCATATATGTCCCACTGTTGGGCTCGAGCCTCCTTCACAATTGGAGGGTAATTGACCTTACTATACCATGCTGGTCAGACAGGTTGGTATAGTTTTATTTCAAGTTTTCCTTCTCTTGCATAGATGTTATATCCGTATTATATCCCTTAGCCGTCTTTTACGACATCCACGGGCAAGATAAGGAGTGGTGAATTGTATTCTTACTCCGTCACCATACAGACAACATAGGCTCTCAGACACACCTTATTAAAATCACCATAACTATTATGTGTTATTATTTTTTGTGTAATATACATTCTAATTACGATCCATAACTGTTAAACTGCAACATACTGGAACAGTTGTTCCATAACCTGAGACAGTCTGTATATATGCGTTGGCATAGTGTTATGTCGAGTTTTCATGCTCTTGAATAGATGTTATCTGGGCAGCATCTATGCATGAGAAGATAAACTCGAAATAAAACCCTATACTATCACGCCTGACCGACGTGGTATAGTAAGGTCAATTTCCCTCCTATTGTGGAGGAGGCTCGAGCTCAACAGTTGGACGTATATGAGCTGTGATGATGATGATGATATATGTCTCAATGCTGGGATATGTGGGATACATATCCCTGCTGGGCTCGAGCTTCCTTGATTATGATACGCTGCAATAATGAAGATGAATATTACATTCTAAACAGTGAAAGTAATTATTGTGTAATAATTTTTAAAAAGTCACGAAAATGACTGTAAAAAGTAACATTGATTATAAATTCTCTAAAAATAACACCACGTAAATAGCTGAAAAAAAAAAACAAAAGTTAAACTCAAAATTGTTAGAAAACCGGCTTATATGGCTAATGGATTTAAGTAATAACTTAAGCATAAGTGATAACTTACATAATCTAGAAATCTCAGCAAATATAAACTAAAGCGAACTAAATTCAAATATTTTCATCTTGGATCTTGCTTTCTTGAGATTTAAGCAAATAGCACTCAGATATATGTTCAGTACTTTGGTAGTAGACAAATATTTTGAAATCTAATTTCATGTGTACCAAAATGGATTAACATAGAGGTATTTTGAAGAGCTTATTTACTTATTATGTTCAAAGAAACAGTATTATGAGCTAATTTACAAGGAAAATAAATTAATAACGCTGTCACCAATCAAATTGTAATATACATTAAGAAATTAATAAATAACGAGTTAATTTTTGAAGTTATAAGTACGTCTTTTGGTGCGTTAGATAAAACAAAAATGTCAACTAGATTATAATACAATTTTCAAATTATTAAATACCTTTTTCTATTAGTAGAGTCGTTGTTTTCTACAAAAGTACGATAACGCGTAGGACAACATCCATTTAGCTATTCATTTGGCGTTCACTGTGAAAGTAGCCTACAAATTCCACTTAGAGTAGGTTTGCTCGACGTGTATCTAACGGTTCTTTGCAACTTTCATTATATCTATGAAACTGGTGGAACCTGGTCCACATTACATCGTGTCATTTGTAGTTTACTAACTACAAATGACACGATGAGAGTCCTCGAGAATCTTTCTTCCCTAATATTTGTTTGTTCGAAGAGTAATGTACTTTACCCCTTACCACTTCAGCGTGCGAATTCATTGAACTAATTTGATGACACCCGTTCGTCTACAGATTGCCGTTTGGAGGCTTTTATTCCGTAGACATTTAAATTCTGAGGCATCTTGATAGTGCGATAAGCATCTTTGACTTTAGTTATGAAGACGACATCGAAGGACCAGTTTCTGTTATATAAGTTATCGCTGGTAATACACATTAACACAATTGTTTTTATTACAAACGTTGGCAAACGACCAAACAGTACATCTGATAGTAAGTGTTGCTGCCACTCATGGACCTTTTTAAAGCCGCTGCCTACCGCAAAGTAATTGAAAGGATTGTGAATATGTTCAATGAGGTTCAGTGACACTAAATGCAACACTAAAACCCACCACACGCGAACACCCTCAGAAATTTGGGCATCTGGCTCTCTCGCAGAGTTTTCAAACTGATAATAGTCTTAGTTAATGCTTTCTTGATTCCGTAAAGGAATTGACACCAAATAGGTCGTCGAATTGACAATGCTCGCTATTAAAATCTCCCCTTTCTTCTAGATCGCTTCACTTTGATAGGCGTTGATTCGTTTTGCAACGCTGAAACCGTCGATTGACGTTTCGTTTCTGAGCCGTATTGATAAATCCAGGACTCATCACCTGTAATAATGTCCTAAACACATCAAGACGAGCACGTTTCAAATTTGTGTTTCATATCACGGCACCATTCCACCCATGCCTGCTTCTGAGGCTCGGTAATATTGTGCGACACCCGTCGTGAAACTATCCTCCACATGCGAAGAAGCACATGTAGACTCTCGTGAACGCTTCCTGGTCTAATCTGCAGGATGTGCTGAATCTTCTGATATGAAACTCACCTATTGTTTTGGATTAAATTTTTCCCTACTAGCACGCGTCTTCTTACATAACAGCGATCAGGAAAGTACTTTTTCTTCATACCTCAAAGTTAGTTGACCGCACTTGAATTCGTTATACCAATGATACACGGTTGCCTTGGAAGGGCGTTCATCCATAGATCCATTTGAAGTCTATCCCACGATTCACAAACTTGAAATCGTAAAAATCATTTTTCAATGGGACACGATAATTTTCATTAGCCCGCAAAAATATGAAAGAAAACTTTGAAATTGGAACATACCTATTTTTATTTATAAATAATTATATTTCTTTTTTTTTTATTTATTCGCCCTTAAGGTCAGGTTATAGTCAGACCATACTGCCTAGTCTTACGTTGCTTACAAATAATTTTCTTCACGTATTATTTAACATTTCTTCATATTGAGACTTACTGACGAACTTTACCATTAATTGAGTGCAGAAAACCAAATTTTTGATTCCCCTGAGAATTTCGGTAGAATATGAATATATGCGTAAACCACTATTATATCATATTCCCTACACTTCAATACCTTTACTGTATAAAGTTAACATAAACGAACACCAAAATTATTTAATATAACACTATAAAATACGAAAAAAAATTATATGATTCAAGAGCGTGACACGACTCTCGTGTATTCGCGCCGAAACTGTAAATAATTATATTATCAATATAGATTATAACTGGCCAGTCTCACACACATAAAAACTTTTTCGTTATCCTTTCTGAGTGGCCTGACAAGGTGACACAATATATTTTCAGTTAAACAACAAGCTACTAGTATTAAATATATAAAAAAGAAATTGCATTGTGCATTTCTAAGAATATACATTTTCTATTAGAATTTGCCTTACCAGACAGGCAAGACTGTAGCGAATAAACTTAGAAAACGTGAAATCGCATTGTCTTTTTAAACTTTGTCTGAGAATTGTTAGGAACGTATTGTAATATACCTATTATCTTATATATATTATAATATATTATTATTAATAATAGGTCTTTACCTATGTAATTGCCAAAGATGCATTGATTGCATGGGTGATTACTTCGATTAATACAAATAAAGAATTGTTTAATTTTTTTTCATACATAACGGCAATTTCATAGGTAAAGACCTAATATATATTATAATATATTATTAGTATATAAAAATATATGTCATTAATTATTTTGATTATAATCTTGATTTTTATTTCTTAAACATTACAAGACTTTTTTAACCCACTCCAAAAAAGGATATTTTCAATTTGTCAGACTCTTTTATATTTTTTTCTTGTTTATGTATGTATGTTATATGTTGTTCTCCATGTGGTGACGTAGTACATATACAATTCACCGCCCTCTTTTTCGCCCGTGGGTGTCGTAAAAGACGACTAAGGGATATAATATGCATATAACATCTATGCAAGAGAAGGAAAACTCGAAATAAAATGCTATACTACCTGACCCGTTGCCCAACAACGAGGTGACGTGGGTACGGGTGAGTTATGGGCCCGCGCGCCGTCCTTTCATCACCCCGGACGGACAGGACCGCGCGTGCGCTTGCCATAGCCCACCCATAAAAAAAATTAAAAAAAATACTACCTGACCCGTGTGGTGAAGTATGTCAATTTCCCTCCCATTGTGTAGGAGGCTAGAGCCCAACAGTGGGACGTACATGAGCTGTGATGATGATGATGTATATTCACCGATTACTTTAAAAGGCTGGACTGATCCGGATTTTTTTGTTGGATAGGTTATACTTTCCAGGTGGTCCCATGATTGTATTCTTAATCCGTCATCACACAGACAATAATACTCCAAATACAATCAGTAAATCTAAATAGGAGCTAATACCTTTTTTTTTGTGGTAGGCTATGATGATACGCCCCGTCCAATCTATCCAGAGCGACGGATGGGCGGCGTGCGGCTCCATAACCTATCCACTGGCGTCGGTTCCTTGACATCAGTGGCCGGCTTAGCGGGTTACGGTAACGGGTATGCCGGGGCATCGCTCTCCGCGTTCTCGACGTGTCGTGATAGAGAAGTCTTTCCCAGAACCACTCCTCCGCCGCCTTCTGCGAGACAGTTGTCTCCGCGGCCACCGCGTCCAATAGTAACTATTCCTAGCATTTAAAATGGTACTGATTTCATGTCCTCTCATATACATCGCACTATTGGAGTCGGGCCTCCTCCACTATGAGAGGGAAATTGACCTACTTTTTTTTATGGGTGGGCTATGGTAAGCGCACACGCGGTCCATTCCGTCCGGGGCGACGAAGGGATGGCGCGCGGGTCCATAACCCGCCATCGTTACTGCAGCGCTTCTTATAATTATCTACCCGATGACAAAAAAAAAAATTTTTTTCTGCAGTAACGATGACTTGTTGGACGTGAGACATCTTAGTCCGCCCGTGACCATGAACGCTGCAAAGTGTTCGAAACGTTGGGTAATCAAAAATCAAATACAAACGCGATAAAATCCGTAAAGTAGTTTTATTTAAAATGTATGTGTAATACTCGCAAAAATAACAGAAAAATATTATATTACTATAAATTAAGTCATAAGATATCTAATACCTAATATTTATTCTCGCTTTTAACATTAAATACGAATCTACACCCGCTCTAATTAATTAATACACCTAGACGTTTACATAGACCATTCTTAGCAGTAATCTCTAAGGTTTAGTATCAATGAAATCCTTACCTGTATTCTGTAGTTTATTGAGCAATGAATCTCTACTATAACTTATATGGACATTGTATTCTTGTCTTTATTATTAAATACAGATTTTAAGATGAATAAATGATATATTAAAGTTTACATTTCTATAATAATAATAATTTTCCGTGTGGCGATGGATTTAGAATACAATTCACCACTCCATATCTTGGCCGTGGATGTCGTAAAAGACGACTATGGGATATAATATGCATAATGTCTATGCAAGAGAAGGAAAACTGGAAATGAAAAGGGTTTCATCAGGGTATAGGGATTTTTTTTTATGGGTGGGCTATGGTAAGCGCACGCGCGGTCCATTCCGTCCGGGGCGATGAAGGACGGCGCGCGGGTCCATAATCCACCCATACCCATGTCACGTCGTTGTTGGGCTGACCACCGGAGCAGGGTGACTCGTCGTCAGTGGTCGGCCCGACGGAATACCCTTTCGGGTACCCTCACCTCTCGACGTCCTGGGACGTCAGTCGCCGTCGCGCGGTCAGCCTCTCTGCGCGTGAGGGTATAGGGATACCAAGATGTCTGACCAGCATGATATAGTAGGTCAAATTCTCTCCCATTGTGGAGGAGGCCCGAGCTCGACAGTGGTACGTATGTGGGCTGCGATGATGATAATAGTAAAATGAAATAATAAAGTCGATTATTCTGTCAATAATAATGATTTCTGATGTTTACGCGAGTATTAAGTACACATTGTAAATAAAACTATTTTTACGGATTTTATCGCATTTGTATTTAATTTTTGATTGTCCGTCTTTCCGATCCGGTGGTAGTATACTAGATTTTGTTGGGTTTAAAATAATAAATTGACACAACAATTACTACAAACTTAATGTTTAATAATTACTAGCAACCCGCCCTCGCTTCGCTTCCGTTTTAGTGGTTTTACCCGCGTAATTCCCGTTCCCGTGAGAATATCGGGATAAAATATAGCCTAGTTTACTCCTTGATATTATAGCTTTCCATTGGTGAAAGAATTTTTGAAATCGGTACAGCCGTTTTGAAGATAAATATCATCATATTGAAAAGTTGTCGAGTAGGCTTAGCTCAGCGGCTTATGCAGTAAAAAAAAATAAGAATGTTAACAGATACTGAAACAGCTAGAATGGTTTATTTCGCTTATTTCCATAGTCTTATGTCTTAGGGTATATTACTGTGGGGATGCTCCGCGGACTTTAATAGAATCTTTGTTCTCCAAAAAAGGGCTGTCCGTGCAATTTATAATCTAGGCCCAAGAATCTCACTTCGGGAGAAATTCAAAGAAATAAATATTCTAACTGCTGTATCACAATATATATACGAAAATATACTATATGTCAAAAAAAATATCGCTAACTTTAAGAGATATTGTGACATTCATGAAATGAATACTCGTAATAAGGACAGATTAGTTGTACACACTACTCGTCTCCAAAAAGTTAACAAATCATTCATGGGGCAATGTATTGTCGGAGAAGCGCGCCCGCGGCGGCATGGTCTCCATCACAGAGATCACCGCCTGGCGGGTCGACGCCCGCCGAGAAGTCATTGCCCGTTGGGCAGTCCGGCTGGAGAGTCCTCGGTATGGTGTTAGGACCGTCGAGGCCCTCCAGCCGGTGCTGATGGAGTGGTTGGAGCGGACGCACGGGGTGCTTTCCTTCCGGCTGGTGCAGGTGCTGACGGGGCACGGTTGCTTCGGGAAGTACCTGCACAAGATTGTCAGGAGGGAGAGCACACCGTCCTGCCACCACTGCAGTTGCGACGAGGACACGGCGCAGCACACGCTCGAGGAGTGTGCTGCATGGGAGGAGGATCGCCGTGAACTCGTCGCAATTATCGGTGCCGACCTGGCGCTGCCGACCATCGCCAGGGAGATGCTCGTCAGCGTCAGGAACTGGGACGCGGTCGCCGCCTCCTGTGAGGCCGTTATCTCACGGAAGGAGGCGGCGGATCGTGTGCGAGTAGAGCTTCTATTCGGCGACACGTTCCGCCGCCGGCGACTCGGGCGGCGCAGGCGCGAGTATCTGCGCCTAATGCCGCCCTAGCCGAGGCCGCGGGTGATCGGACCGGGGAATTGTCCATCACCCGCAGAGAGGCTAACCGCGCGACGGCGACCGACGTCCCAGGTCGAGAGGTGAGGTTACCCGAAAGGGTATTCCGTCGGGCCGACCACTGACGACAAGTGACATCTGCTCCGGTGGTCGGCCCAACAACGAGGTGACGTGGGTACGGGTGGGTTATGGGCCCGCGCGCCGTCCTTTCATCGCCCCGGACGGACAGGACCGCGCGTGCGCTTACCATAGCCCAGCCAAAAAAAAAAAAAAAAAAAAAAAAAAAAAAAAAAAAAAAAAAAAAAAAAAAAAATGGGGCAATGTATACGCTTTTACAATAGATTACCTAAAGATATCCGAGACCAGCCTATGAAAAAGTTTAAAAAAGCCATCAAGAATAGACTTTGTAAAAAAGCTTATTATAAAATCTCGGATTATGTAGATGATAATACAGATTGGTTGTGAGCAGCTCCTCATTCAGCAATTTCCTTGTTATTTTAAATATACTGTTTGTAAATGTACTTTTAACTTTTATTGTAAAGTGTAGCGTGTTTTGCCTAACGAATTTTTGTATTTTCAGGGTTTGTAACATATTGTGGTGTTGGTCATGCTCACATAGGGATCTACTTGCGGTAGCTGCGTGGAGCGGGTCTCTCCCTTCCCTCCATAGTGGTTGAGGGGAGTGATGGCTGCTCTAGTAGTTAACTCGTGATCGGGTGCCGCTTGTGGGATCTGGTCCAGCCATAATCGTTTAAATTATATTAAATGTCTTGCGGTTCGAAGGGCATCACACTGGAGCTTGTTCTTACAAAACATGTACACAATTGTATAACTAGTAAGAAGAAAAAAAAAATTAAAAATAATGACAAGCCCGCTGAGTTTCTTGCCGGATCTTCTCAGTAGCGGTCGCGTTCCGATCCGGTGGTAGTATATTTTTTTTGGAAATTGTAAACCTGACAATATGTAAGTGCCCTCTCAGGGTTTATGCATAATAAAATAATTTGAATTTGAATTTGAAAGATTACCCGGAACAAACAGACAGACAGACAAAAATTTTTTAATCTGTATTTTTGGCCTTGGTGTCATGCAAATAACCATGTGAGCATGAAAAAAGCCTATTATTTTGACATTACAAACAGACACTCTAATTTTATTTATTGGTATAGATTGTTAATTTCCTCGCAAACGCAAACGCTACGTCCCACAATTTTAAATCTGTAATATCTTCGAAAATATTCATTTAAATCATATGCTGTAATGGGCCATATAGATCTATATTAAATCAACAATGTATTTAAGGCATTTAATTGGATAAGGATTAATCAGAAACAACATATTTTTTTCATATAAAATCATTTTATTCTTGTACTGGCACTAAATATGCACCAAAATATGGGTCAAAATTTAATAACTAATTTCGGTAGCGGGTAAATATCTATAATAACGATGACCTGTTGGACGTGTGACATCTCAGTCCGCCCGTGACCATGAACGCTTTTTTTTGGGGGTAGGCTATGGACAGCCGGCTCCGTCCGGGGTGATGAAGGGACGACGCGCGGTCCCATAACCCATAACCCTCGCCTTCGTCGTTGGGCCGACCACCGGTACCAAGTTCCTTGTCCTCCGTGGCAGACCCGATTGCATACCCTGTGGGGTATCCTCTCTTTCCGACGTCCAGGACGTCGGCCGCCGTCGCGCGGTCGTCGTTTTTCTGTTCATATCTAAAAAAATAATAAAAGGAATTCTTCTTGAAATCTATCGCAGCGCGACCTACCGGTTCCAATTATTAATCTAAATAATTCTCATATCCATCTGAACAGTCACAAAAAATCATCAAAATCGGTCTAGGCCCAGATTTCCCGAGAAGGTAAACCCAAAATAAATTTCTACGCCAATCTAATCATTATCTTTTCAACATGAAAGGTATTATTATGCAATAATCGAAGTGAAATTGTAGGTATGTAAACAGATAAACAGTATTACGAAGAGTTATGATTATACCATCAGTAATTGATATGGTACTGAAAAAAGCAAATAAAAAAGTAAATCCGCTAAGGTATTCACGTCAATATAAAGCCATCTTAGCTGGGCTGTAGGGCACGTTAAAGAATGAAGTCTATTTAGTGTACAGCAGAATTTATAGGAGCAATGAAAACTACGAGCCGAGAGGGTATATTGTTGCGACTTAGTCACAGTAAAGCTTCTTGATATTTCTGCTTGCCTAGTACTTTGTGTTGGAAGATTTTCTTTCAATTTATTTCGGATCAAGAATCTTTTGAAATATATCAACAAACTATCCACGTTTAGTCTATATCGCTTTGATTTTCTAATACATAGAAATCTATATATTTTTATGTACATCTTAACTAATATTATAAATGTGAAAGTAAGTTTGGTTTGTTTGTTTGTTACGCTTCCACGCTTAAACCATAGAACCGATTTCAAAAATTCTTTCAACAATGGAAAGCTATAATGTCAGGGAGTAACATAGGCTATATTTTATCCCTGTATTCCTACGGGAACGGGAACTACGCGAGTAAGACGACTGAAATCGAAGTGAAGCGAGGACGGGTTGCTAGTAGTTTTAATATTTTCCGTGTGGTGACGGAGCAGGAATATAATTCACCACTTCCTATCTTGCCGATGGATATCGTAAAAGACGACTAAGGGATGTAATATGCACATAAGATCTGTGTAAGAGAAGGAAAACTCGAAATGAAACCTTATCCCAACACGTCTGACCAGCATGGTATAGTAGGTCAAATTCCCTCCCATTGTGGAGGAGGCCCGAGCCAAACAGTGGGATGTATGTGGCCTGCGATAATGATGATGATATTTTTTAAATTGATTAAATAATAATTTTAATTGATTTAATTGACAATTCAACCTTTGGATTATTGCATATTAACAAAAAACGTAGTAGTCTTCAAAACAACGTAGTCGAAGTCACCATCGACTGCATAGATGGCGTAGTGGTTGAGATACCGGCTTACCGTACCAGTGTCGCGGGTTCGAATCTTGCGCAAGACAACACTGTGTACGATCCACAAATTGTTGTTCTAAGTGTGGACATAGTTTGTATCCGTTAATTATATGTTTGCAAAGTCGGGTGACTTTGCAAGAATAGACTTTGCAATGCGAGGATTATTTAATTAACGCAGGATGGTTTCTTTATTAAAGAAAATATTGCGAATGATATAAAAAACACTAGTTAGATCTTGATCAGATTCAAATCTGACAACGTATTAAGCATCAGCAAACATTAGCAATTACCAGCAATTTAAAAAAAAAACTTGAGAGGTGTCAAGGGACACGCGGATGGAACGAAGTTCCTTTCGATTAATTAGTGAAGGAATTGTAATAAAATTTTATTTTTTTTAAGTTATAATAATATTAAAATAACATATTATTATCTGTATATAATCTCTACTTACCTAACTCCATCAGCAATATCCGGAACTTGTGCAGAAACACTGTCAGGATTCATTATTATTATTATTTTTTATTATTTATTATTTACAAAACACCTGTATACACTCAACAAAAATAATCGTCGCGACACCACACTGTTCAATGCGAAATAGAAATGAAAATATCTGGCTTGCTTTCTATAAGAGAGAAAGAGACAGAGAAACATGCGACGCCGCACAGCTTACAATAGCTTACTATAGCAAAAAGTGTCGTGACAACTTTTCGTAAGAATTTTTCCGTCTAGCCCCCTTTCACAACGCGCGATAAGGAACTTCGTTCCAAAATATTATCACTATCAAAATCGGTTCACCTAGTTGTTAGGTATTTAAGTAAGCGGGTGACCGGACCAGGGATTTAGTCTGTTACCCGCAGAGAGGCTGACCTCGCGACGGCGACCGACGTCCCGGGAAGAGGACGTCGATGTGAGAGGGTACTCCCTCGGGGTATTCCGTCGGGTCGACCACTGAAGTCAAGGAACTCTGCACCGGTGATTAGCCCAAGGACGAAGGCGACGTGCTATCGGGTGGGTTACGAGGCCGCGCGCCACCCTTCCATCGCACCGGACGATCGCCCGGGCGGCGGTTACGCTGACCGTAGCCAGACCGTATCTAAAAAAGAAATAGAAAAAGGTACTTAAGTAAAGATCTTGAGTAACAAAATTAGACAAATTGAGAACTTCCTACTGTTTTTTTTTTTATATAGATACAGTTTATTTCAACATGTAGTGACGGAGTAAAAATGCAATTCATACCCGTGGGTACGCTAAAAGACTATAGGAATATAATATAGAGATAATATCTATGCAAGAGAAGGGAAACTCGACAGAAAAACCTATTCTAACACATCTGATTAGCGTGGTATTGTAGGTGAATTTCCCTCTAATTATGGAGCAGGCTCGAGGCTTACTGTGGAACTTATGTGGTCCGAGATGATGATGCCCATAGTTCATTTTCTTTGCGCACGCGCATTAAATTTTAAGCACATTTATTTATTGAACGAAGAAGAACGGGTGTATCCGACATAGCCCGCAGAATTAGCACGTTGAAATGGCAATGGGCAGGCCACATCGCTCGTCGAACCGACAACCGTTGGGGAAGAAAGGTTCTTGAGTGGCGACCACGAATCGGACGGCGCAGCGTAGGACGACCCTCCACTAGGTGGACTGACGACATTCTGAAAGTCGCAGGGAACCGTTTGATGCAAGTGGCGCAGGACCGTTCCGAGTGGCATTCTTGTGGGGAGGCCTATGTCCAGCAGTGGACGTCCGTAGGCTGATGGATGGATGGATGGATTTATTGAACATTAGCTGACCTGACGAACTTCGTACCGCCCAACAGTCGATTCTTTATTTTTTTAGATTTTCTAATACTTGTACTGCTATTCGGGCCTCTGGGTCAGCTAGTAAGATAAAAAAAGTTAAAAAGTCAAGAATTACATTATGTTAAAAAATTAAAATTATAAAACATCACAACGTTTGTATAGGAGTATAGAAAAAAGTTGTCCTTTGACCTTTTTAGGCAATTTTTGAAATATTTCACTCCGTAAGAACCATCCTTGTACTTCAAGGTATATTCTCAAAAAAAGAATTGACGTAATCGGTTGAGCTGTTCTCGAAATTTGCCCTTAGCAACACATTCAGCGATTCATTTACATATTATAGAGTTCTGGATTAACGCTTTGTTGTAGCGGCTACTAATACTGACAATATATTAACTGATCGCACACGCTCGATATTATATTCTTTTAATTTACAGAACACGGAAAAAACTGCTTAGCATTACGCTTTTCTTAAATTTTGGATAATTGGTATTATGTAATACAGTAAATTTTATTATATAGCGCCATCTGTTTCCTACCGCGCGTAACACCGTCAAACCAAATAATGGCAATGTGGTAGTACTCGTCGCTGCCAGTTACGGTTGTGCGGCTGCACACGACGTATGAGTTTCTAGCCACATCGTAGTATATTTGCATGCAATATATAACCGGAGTAATCGTGTTAATTTCACTGTTTATTGTTTTAGTTAATTTCACTGCTTATTGTTATAGTCTTTCTTATGTATGAATTAATTGTCGAGGCCGCGGGTGACGTGACCGGGGATTAGTCCGTCACCCGCTGAGAGGCCGACCGCGCGAGGAAAGACCGACATCCTCCCCGAGGGGGGGACGTCGGTCGATGGGAGGGTACCCCGATTAGGGGTATTCCGTCGGGTCGACCACTGACGACAAGTTAACGCTGCTCCAGTGGTCGGCCCAACGACGAAGGCGACGTGATTTTTGGGTGGGTCGCGGGAGTTGCGTGCTTAAGCCCCTCTGTCGCCCCGGACGGAGTGGTGCGGAGGCGAGCCGACCGCGACCCACCCACAAAAAAAAAATGTATGAATTAATTATATCTATTCTTCTTTTATTTCTATCTCTCTTAATGCTGTTGCTTATTTTCTTGCTTATTTCCGAAATAGTTTTTATATCTTGGTTACTTTTTTATTTTTTAATAATTGTCTTATTTCTTCTATTAGAGTTTTGGTTTCGTTTTCTATCACACTAGTATTATCCTTTGCCCGTTTATTACGAAATGGTTCAAATATCTCATTTATTTGTAAATCATCTTATCTTTTGTGTTGTATTTTGTTTCACTTGGATGTCTTGGTGTTTTTGTTGGGTTAAACTTATTTCTGCTGGTCTTTGTTTCCATACCACTTACTCTTGCTCTGATCATTCTATGGTTAGTATTAAAATTCAGTTGATTAAGAACGCTTACATCCTGGAATACCTTGAAGTTATTAGTTGCTATATAGTCTATCTCGTTTTTATATGCCGTCTGGAGACAGCCACGTCCACTTTTTCTTTGTATTTTTCTTGAAAAAGCTGTTTATAAATGCAAGATTATTTTCAAAAGCCAAAATAATCATTCTTGCCCCATTTTTGCTTCTGTTGCCACAACCAAACCTGCCAACAACGTTCTCCTCTCCAGTTCTTTGAGAACATATTTTGTCATTAAAATCTCCCATTACGATAACATTCTTATATGTTTCTTGTAGAACTAGTGCTAGTCGGGTTGAGAGCCCTCAGCGCTCACCCACCAGTCCGGGTAAAGTTGTCACAGCCATCTGAAGCTAACAACTAAGTCACCCAAAAAAAAAAAAAAAACTGTCAGTTGATCATAGAAGGCGTCTCTTCATGCTGCTCAGTAGGGGCATAAACTTGTATAATTTACCATTGTTTCTATACATTGGCAAATGTATGTTAAGTAAGGCAATTCTCTCTGATATTCCTTTGAATTCCTCTATGTATTTTTCGAGATATTTTTTAATCATGAATCCCACTCCATGACTTCCTTTTGTTCCGCCTTTATGATATAATATATATTCTTTACGGTCTTCGATACTTTCCCCTAATCTTCTGACTTCACTTAAGCCTAGTATATCCCATTTTATGTTTGACAGCGCTAGTTCTAATTCAATGAGTCTTTCTTGTATTCTTAGTGTTAGGCAGTTTAAAGTGGCAATATAAATTACGTTTTACCATCTAATGGTGTTTTAGTATTTGTGCTAGTTTTATTTTCTGTTTTTAAAGCTGGAAGGGATTGGTCGCTTTCCCCCACGGGGATCAACCGGCTTGGGGATGTTCGTTTCTTGCTGTTATTCCTTAACATATTTTTTCTTTGTTCGTACTAATCTTCCGGTCACCGATATGTATTGGTTGCTATTCTTTATTTATTTCTGACGTTGAATGAGATCTATTTCTGTACATTCGTTCAAAAGCATTTATTTTGATTTTTTGCCGGGTATTCTCATTGGTAACGATGTTTGGGGATGATAAGATTGTTCTCTTTTGCGTTTATCCCGAGGTCTGTCTGCTTCACCCTTTACCACTAGTTTGTCGTATTTAATAAAAGCTATACGACCTTTATTTCTTTTTTCCTTCAACTGAGGCATACCTCAGTGTTAGAAAGAATTACAGAAGTGTTAGAAAAACGTAGAAATGTCATAACATTTCTACGTTTTTCTAACACTTCTTTGCTGAAGTATTCGTTGACATAAATATTGTTAGGTAATCTTTTTTGTTTTTCAAGATTTCATTTCGTTTCCATATATTCAACATCTTAAGTAAAATCGGACGAGCTTGCTTTTTTGGCTTACCAATACGGAAGGCTTTATTGATGTCCCTATCACTAATTTCAATCCCAGAATTATTTAAAGTTTTTGTAATCATTTTAATAATACTAAATTTTTTATCTGTGGATTCCTGAAAGCCGTAGAAAATCTGATTATTCTCTCTTTTCTCCATCTCTAGGCGATTAATCTTCTCATTTAATTTTTCCACTTCGTTTTTAAAATACTGATTTTCTTCTACTAATGGTTTCAATTTCTCGTCGATTTCTTTTCTAATGGAATTTTTAATGTTGTTGTTTGCTTCTCTAATTCTAGTTTTAAGTTTGAAAATAATAATTGCGTTTGTTCGTCCATTTCGGTTAATTTTAATTTATATTTATGGCAACACTGACGAAGTATAGTAATTTATTTATTTACGAAGTGGCAACACTTTTTTAAGATCTGCGTGGAACGAAACGTTTTCTTACGTTATCTGATGTTGGTAGATTTGTTTATGAATGTCAAATATTGTTTGTAGATAAATTACGATACATTTATTAGCAATTATTTTAATCAACACGAAACAAACTGTCACTTGGTAGTCTTTATTTTTAACATTTTGCCTTGAATGTGTTTTTCACTTGCATAGTTTGTAGTTTAAAGTTAGTTTTTAACACTTATAAGTTTTTATTTGCGGAGATCACTTCTTGACGTCTGTACAGATAAACAGTTAAACCGGAAGTTCTTGTGCAACAATATATAATCGGAGTAATCGTGTTAATTTCACTGTTTATTGTTTTAGTATCAATTCTTGTGCAACTGCATGAACAGAAACTAAAGAAATGAACTGGGCCGATATTAGCGAATAAGACACGTCGTTAATTGCAACAAATCCATAGGAACACAGCACATAACACACAACGGTATTGCAACTCTCGGCGCGCTACCAATTTTGGTAGAAATCTTAATGTTCACCAAACAACATTTTTTACCATCATATAAATAAAATTTCTGCCAATTTCGAACCAGACAACTATTAATACGTTACGCTCTTTCTGTTAATTATATATAAGATTAATTAAGAAACCTGGAAAAAGGTGAAACTAAGGATGCACCTGGGGCTGAATAAATACCTACTTGCTACTATACAAAACGTTCGCTAGTTTTTTTAAGCTATTTTTATATTTCGTAACGGTGACTAATATATTTTTTTTAATGTTTGAAAAAACTAATAAATTAAGATTTTCTATAAATTGCACCTAGCTAAATAAATTTATCGCCACGGAAACCTGTGTACTAAATTTCATATTAATCATTAGCCACGTTATTGAGATTCTAAATACATAGAAATATATTATGTTAAGTATTGTTCCTTGTATCCGTATAGTGACGGAGTAAGAATACAATTCAGCACTCCCTATATTGTCCGTGTATGTCGTAAAACACGACTAAGGGATATAATAATGGCAATGACTTTTATGGCCGGCCGCCTGCCTGACGTCAACCCTCCTTTGGAATGTAATCGTTGACCCAAATGGTACCAGATGGAGTTGGTCCGGGTCAATCTAGGGCTCTTAGTCGTCTTTTACGACACCCACGAGCAAAGCAAGGGTTGGTAGTATTCGAAGCCGCTTCCACACAGCACCATATTAGGTATCGTAAAGAAATAGCCTATAATATAAAATATTAAAGCACAATCCTTTTAAAGACTAAGCTGGTTAACTTAACACTATCGCTATTTATGAGTACTAAGAAATATAATACTATGCTTAGTTTATTTAAAGAAATATTTTCCCCGGTCCTAACCATGTATTTACCCTCGAGGACAGCAAAATCCTCTAACTATGTATAAAGCTGACGTAACAAGATACTGTTTTTATTACTCTGTAACATATATGTATATCTCTAGCCTACTGGGCACTATCTTAGTTTATACCCTGTGATTTAGAACAAGAATGGCACATTAAATGAACCTTTCTATTTTATAGTAGAAAATATATTACAAAGTCCACTATTGGGCATGATTCTCATTTTGTAATGAAGGTTTTAAAGTAAAGTCCTCATGAAAGTCCAACGCGTTTTATTGCTTCATATTCCCTTGCGAAATTCTTTTAATCGTACTTGTTTCTTTAAAAAAGTCATGTTACATTTTGAGGGTTCCGTACCCAAATGGTAAAAACGGGACCCTATTACTAAGACTTCACCGTCTGTCCGGCCGTTTGTCTGTTGCCAGACTGTATCTCAAGAACCGCGATAGCTAGACTTTTGAAATTTTACAAATTATGTATTTCTGTTGCCGCTATAACAACAAATACTAAAAATAAATATTTAAGGAGGTTCCCATACAACAAACGTGATTTTTATAGACAATGGTACGGAATCCTTCGTGCACGGCTCCGACTCGCACTTTACCGGTTTTTTATACTGCTACTCGTATGGGGACGAGTTTATAATACAATAAGTCAACACCACTTACTTTCTTTTGAGACTCATTTAATAAGCTATAAAGTTCCAGACAACTGACCAGTTCTTCAAGGTAAACTAATCAAACCAAAAACGATTGTGAAGCTAGCTATACGAGCTCGATAGAATTATTAGCACTGTTATAGTATGGTGTCTACTACATCAGAGACTGTAATAGGCACCATATTTTGGCCTTGCATATTATTGATTCATGTGTTTTCAAATAATAAAGGTTTACAAAAAAAAATCTTTTTAATAAAACTATTTTTACGGATTTTATCGCGCTTGTATTTAATTTTTGATTATCCGACGTTTCGGTCATTTTTCAGCGTTCATGGCCACGGGATACTTAAATATCAAAAATCAAATACAATAGCGATAAAATCCGTAAAAATAGTTTTTTTTTTAATGTGTTTACACACTGTTATTCACGTAAACATCAAAGTTTTTTATTATTTTTTTCTATCTGGTGATAAATTATTTCGATATCCCTAAGGTTAAAATGTCTCCATTATTAACAAAAAGCCCTGGATAACAGATTCATTATTTAGTAGTAAATAGGTCAATATGCCGTGTGGTGACGGAGTAAGAATACAATTCACCACTCCCTTTCTTACCCGTGGATGTCGAAAAAGACAACTAAGAGATATATGTAGGTAACATTGATGCAAGTGAAGGAAAACTTAATATAACTAGAAACTCGCCCTCGCTTCGCTTCGGTTTCAGTCTCCTTACCCGCATAGTTCCCGTTCCCGTGGGAATACCAGGATAAAATATAACCTATATTACTCAAGGATAATGTAGCATTTTAATGGTGAAAGAAATTTTAAAATCGGTTCAGTACTTTTTGAGCAATTCGTTACAAATATATATACAAATCTTTCCTCTTTATAATATTAGTATAGATCAAACGAGACATGTTGATATAGGGTTTCATTTCGAGTTTTTCTTCTCTATTATATGCATCCCATAGTCGTCTTTTACGACATCCGCGAGCAAGATAGCGAGTGGTGAATTGTATTCTTACTCCGTCACCACACGGAAAGCAATTTAACTTTATAGTAATTAATAATAATTATCTCATTATCGTCATCATCATTTCAGCTCATATACGTTCCACTATAGGGCTCGAGCCTCCTCAATAACAGGAGGGAATTTGATGTGCTATACCGCACTGCTCAGACGTGTAGGCTTTTATTACGATTTTTCCTTCTCTTGTATAGATATTATATTATTATATGCATATTTCACCTATTAATCATCTTTTACAGCACCCACGGACAAAATAGAGGCTAGTGAATTGTATATATGGGCGCATATCGCCCTCTATCGGCAATATTTGTAAATTTAGATGTATGTGTTATCAATTATAGTTTAAAAGATTATTATACACATGTTTGAAATATTTGCAACAAATATTTAAATAATTATTTGTAGTAACAACACTGCTATTTACCATGCTATGATATTAAAAGACACTTTTTTGAATGTATTTCGAGAAATAATTTATTTAGTTGTTTAAATATTTATATAAATGATCAAATTAAAATCGATTAGAATTAATGTAATTATGTGTAACCATATTTAGTTGTTTTTACACAATAAACATTGCAATTTATTTCTAATTACAGCGCCGTCTGTTTATATGAGAATAATATTTCCTTTAATTACATTAATGTAAATCACGTAAAATTGACTATTTGGAAGTATGTTAAATGCATTAGAATATTTATCATTATTATCTAGCTATATTCCGATAGTTATTTTATAGTTGTTTTATTTGTTTGTTATAAAAAGTAATTGTAGTTACTAAGACTAGACCGTTTCATTGCAAAGCGAAGGTTTTACTTCACTCACTTCTCCAGCAAAAACTCATAATAAATACAGTGATTGCATATTCAGTATTTTACTATGGACATCCAAATTCCTAGCGCAACGCCGACATATACAGTGTCGGGGGCTTGAATCCCACGCGGGACAACACAAATTGTTGTTCTGAGTCTGAATGTAATTTGTGTCCGTTAATTATGTTTGTAAAGTCCCCCGCACTACAAGGATTATTTCCTTAGTGCAGGGTATGGTAAAAATATATATATATATTACTACCGGGATAAAATAACCATCTAACTAAATCTCTATCCCTTTCCTAAAGTGCACGCTAAGTTAATCCTTAAGTAGAGAGAAAGTAATCCTAATACTCTATATCCTTCCTTACTTAGTTCACAAACAAATAAAAGTTATATGCTCACGGATGTAAGTGACAATTATTTTCTTTAAGATTTTCCTCCATTTGATTTTATGAAAACTTTTTCTGTTATGATTTTGTAAAATTGTATTGTAAATTATTTTTTATTTGTTCTTGATTAAGTTACATTTTTAACCCCCGACGTATAAAGAGGGGTTATAAGTTTGATGTCGATGCTGTCTGTCTGTGTGTGTGTATGTGTCTATCTGTGGCATCGTAGCTCTCACAAGGATAGACCAATTTTGATGCGGATTTTTTTTATTTGAATGCCAGTTTCCTTGCGGTGGTTCTTAGCTATGTTTGGTTAATATCGGTCTAAGATACTCTTACACTGCTGGACTGCCTAGGCAAGGTCAAGATAGGATAGAATAGGATAGAAATTTTATTAATAAATAATTACTAATTTAAAATATTATGTTGTCTATTATTATAAACACCGCTGTTTCAATGTTAACACCGTTATAATTATTTCGGTAGTCTTATCTATGCTTTTGTGAGTAACCTCGCGTATTTCATGGCCCCATTACGCTAAGGGCCATTGCTTTATTTGAACAAATTCTCCGGATTCCTTAAGACATTCCCTCTTTGCGCCTAATCTTTGTTCCGTGATCAAAGACCAACAATTCTGTTTGATCGTGGACAAATATTTGATTGAAATGTCCCCACCGTAGTAGATATTACGCCTTAATTTGTTACTACGAGGTTTTTAATAAGGATTATTTTTAAATGATAATTTTCCGGGTAGTAACAGAGTAAGAATACAATTCACCACCCCATATCTTGCCCGAGGCTGTCGTAAAAAAAAAATACTAAGGGATTTAATATGCATGTAACATCTATGCAAGAGAAGACAAACTTAAAATAAATTCTTTTAGTTACCTTTACCATGTGGTGACGGAGTAAAAGTACAATTCACCACCCCCTATCTTACCTGTGGGTGTCGTAAAAGAAGACTAGGGGGAGGACAACTCAAAATAAAAGCCTACCCGATCGAACAGTGTGGTATAGTAGGCTAATTTTCGTCCCTCTGTGGAGGAGGCTCAAGCCCAGCAGTGGGACGTATATGACTTTTATGGAGAAAGCCAGCAATTGAACTTATATGAGCTGAAACGAATGAATGATGATCCTAAAGTAAGTTTGTTTGTTACGCTTTCATGCTTAAACCATCAAACCGATTTCAAAAACACTTTCACCAATGGAAATCTATAATATCAGTGAGTAACATAGGCTATATTTTATCGCGGTATTTCCACGGGAACGAGAACTACGCGGGTAAGACGACTGAAACCATAGCGAAGCGAGCGCGAGTTGTTAGTATTTAAATAAATCAATCCATCTAATATTAACGTCAATTATTGGACATAGGCCACCCCAATCCTTAGATTTGACTAACAAGTCGGCGCTTATACTTGATACGCATTTTCCCAGGCAAATTCTGTTATTCAAAATGCTATTCCCAGTGAAAGTGATGACAGTGAACGCATAAAATATTGTACCACTCTCCCTGTGTGGGGATGTAAACGATACAATGTTGATGTTTCAATAAAAAAAATCGATGCTTGCCATCGATGTTATTTTATACGATGTTTTGCCTGCATGATATAAAATGTATGGTACTTTAAGTAAAGCCTGTAACAAAAGGGACATCACGCAAATGTTGGTGTTACGTGTAAATATATGCTTGATTTAACTAAAAAAAAGCCATCGCATAGATTTCTAAAAAAACATCGATGTTTTCAGGGCGATGTTTTTTGTACATCGATATTTGTTCTCAAACATCCATGTGTTATGTTATGGTATTTTATTCCGATAAAATATAGCCTATGTTACTCCCTGATATTATAGCTTTACATTGGTGAAACATTTTTGAAATCGGTTCAGTGGTTCAAGCGTGAAAGCGTAACAAACAAACATAATTATTTTCGCATTTATAATATTATTAAGAATTAACATATCTTTATAAATATATTTTTCTTGTGTACGTCATTGAACTCCTCTTAAACGGCTGGACCGATCTTGATGATTTTTTTATGTGTATTCAAGAGAATTCGAGAATGGTTTAGATTCACAATTTGACCCGGTAGATGGCGCTGCTGTGTTATTTAGGTCTGTTGAGTCAGTTAGTTATACCTATATATAACATATTATAAATAGTTATCATTGCATTCAATTCAGCATTATCCAATAATTGGCAAACCATTAATTAGACGGCATTGAACTGGAAATAGCAGATAAATTACTATCCGATAACATTACAATGCTCATTTGTCTATGGGCTTTGATTATGTTCCAATCAAAAATTATTACATAAACTAGCAACCCGCTCTCGCTTCGCTTCGGTTTTAGTCGTTTTACCCACGCAGTGTCCGTTCCCGTGGGAATACCGGGATAAAATAGAGCCTAGTTTACGCCCTGATATTATAGCTTTCCATCGGTGAAAGAATTTTTAAAATCGGTCCAGCCGTTTTTTAAGATTACCCGGAACAAACAGACAGACAGACAAAAATTTTTTAATCTGTATTTTAGGCATATGTATATTGCAAATAACCGTGTGAGCATGAAAAAAGCCTATTATTTTGACATTACAAACAGACACTCCAATTTTATTTACTGGTATAGATATAGATATAGATATAGATATAGATATAGATATAGATATAGATATAGATATAGATATAGATATAGATATAGATATAGATATAGATATAGATATAGATATAGATATAGATATAGATATAGATATAGATATATATATATATATATATATATATATATAAAGAGAACCATCATACACTAAGGAATTCATGTATCATATCGTACCACTCGACATCGCAGCAGGATTCATCCATTTCACCTGGAAACGTTATGGTACCGTTGCATAATTCGAATCATTTAATTCGAATAACTCGAATAAGACTATTGACTCGTTCATTCGAATCGCCGTTGACCGAAACCGAATCAACTCGTGTCGTACTCGTAGGCAGGTAGGTTCGTAGCGCAGGCGGCCGTGGCGGCGCAGCGCGGCGATCAGTCGACTCGGTTTGATAGGACATTCGTTGATTCGTTTTCTATTCGTTGATTCGCTCTCTAATACGGAGTCGAAGAATCATAAGAATGAGTTGTACGAGTAAGAAAATACGAAAATACACGAAATGTTCTAAGAATCACGAGTTGGTTGGATGCAATTCGATTCGTTTGAAGTAGATACCTATTACATTTACAATTCGTCCCTCGCGCGATTTAATGTTTTTTTGCTTTTGTTGACTGCTCGTTTACGTAATTAGTAATAATAGCTATTAATTATGATTATACCTGAGACGTATAAACGTTTTTTTTTTTAAGTTAATTTATCGTGTAATTACTAATTAGAATCAGACTATATTTAAAAAAAAAAAATTTTTTGTATATGATTTTATTATTACTTTTTTGTTACTTAGTAAGCTGATTTTAATCATAATAATAAAAAAGTATTGTCATTAACTACGTGTTTAATAAAAGTCAATATACCTATAAGTCCCCTTGCCGTAACAAAATACCGAGCACACTGTTGTAACTCGAAATCTCGACTCATTCGTAATGCAAACCGATCTGCCAAAAAAAAACTGTAGCTCGAATAATAATGTACCTAAACGAATTATAACTCGGCAAGCGGATGACTCGACATACGAGTACGAATTTGATTATAATGCTGACGTGACGATTCGAATCAATTCGAATTGCTATTCGAATCAATAGTAATTTTAATTCGAATGATTCGAATTGAAAAAAAGCAATTCGTCTCATCGCTGCGTTATGGTCTTCAACTGTACGTTTCCAGCGATCATTTCTCCCACGTACGTGCAAGCTCTGGAATGAACTCCCTGCTGCTGTGTTTCCCGAGCGCTATGACATGTCCTTCTTTAAACGAGGTTTGAAAAGAGTATTTCCTTCGAGTTTCACTTACCATCAGGTGTGCTGCTTGCTCGTTTGCCACCGTTGGCAATAATAAAAAAAAAATGTATTGCTGGAAACTTTATATACGAGCGTATACCCAGTTCATCATCATTCAAACTATCGCCGACCACTGCTAGACGTAGATCTCTCTCATGTTTTGCTACAAAATGAAGTCCTGTGCTACCCGCATCCAAAGACGCCCAGCAACTTTCACCAGGTCATCGCTCCACCTAGTAAGGGTCTCCTACACTGCGTCGTCCGATACATGGTCGTCACTAGAAAACGCTTCTTCCCCAGCGGTAATCGGTTCGACGAGCTATGTGCTAGATTGCCTCTTGCCTATTGCCTCTTGAGCGTGTATTGGCTAAAAAAAAAATTACACACATTTGAAATACGGAGCTACCATGCCTAGTATTGTGGGTTCGATTCCCCTCGTCTGAATAAGTGAATACTAATTCCGAATATTTTAATAATTTTTCGGCACTAATTGCCATAACCATAGCTCAAATACATTCCACTACTGGGCTAAAGCTAACTCTACAATAAAAGGGTAATGGACTACCACATGAATCATGCGGATTGGTATAGGCTAAAGGTTTAAAAAAGCGTATTAAAAAGACATATCAATATAGGATATAGTCAAGTTGTCGTAAACTTATATGTATTACCTATAGACTTTTGGTTCAGTTGTAGTGTCGGTCAGATCAAACCACAACTAACTCAGTGAACCTAAATAGATTTTGTTAAGTTACCCCGTTTCATATAAAGCTTATTTCATATTTGTGACTCATTTTAAGCAGTTTTAATTTAAGTAAAGAGATATTCGTGACGGAGTAAAAATACATTTCACCATTCCTGTCTTGCAGAAAATTCGAAATGAAACACTATAACAATATGTCTCACCACCATATAGTATCCATCCCATTATGGAGGAGGGTCGAGCCCACTAGTGGGACGTATATGGCCTTCTTTTTTTTTTTAATGACGCATAAGGCCTGCGATAACGATGATGGTGATGGTGTAAGAAAACAATTCACCACCCCCTATCTTACCCATGGGTGTCGTAAAAGTCAACTAAGAGATACCCTATACATACATATAGCAAGTAAGTAAGAAAAGGAAAACTCGAAACAAAATCTTATACCAACCAGCATCGTGCAAATAACCGTGTGAGCATGAAAAAAGCCTATTATTTTGACATTACAAACAGACTCTCCAATTTTATTTATTGGTATAGATAAATTTCCCTTTTAATGTGGAGGAGGCTTGAGCACAGTAGTGGGACGTATAGCTGTGATGATGATGATGATGATGAGAGAATGTGTTATGTCGTGTGGAGAAGGTCTATCCTAAGCCTGTCTTAGCAAGAAATGATCAAATTTGATGGATAGACATACTATTCAATTCCTCCGCATCAAAATAATATCTTATATGGCCACGTCTTTCATAACTATACTACTTATATCAATGTAGGACCCAAAACCACAACCTCTTACGAAACGGTATCATATTAAATTGAATTTCATGAACCAATAATCTGCGAGGTTACGTTAAGGCTGAATACACAAGTACTAAGAGACTTCCTGATCTGTACATAACTGTGAAATCAATTTCTCGTGTGGTGACGGGGTAAGAATACAATTCACTACTCCCTATCTTGCCCGTGGATGTCATAAAAGACCACTAAGGAATATAATATACTAGCTGACCCGGCGAACTTCGTAGCGCCATAATTTTTTTCGTAAATATATTTTCTAAATTGCCGAATATATAGTCTCTAATGCAAGAACCATTACGGCTTTGTCGGGAAAGATTCGATCGTCTTGGTCGCGGCATTGTTAATGAAGATTCGAAGAGAATACAAATTACTGATGATTTCTGACAAAATTATAATTATCAAATTTTCAACCATACTTAACTATAGACAAAATTACGTTTAACTGTCATTTGCTATTACATATCAAATGCGTTTTTATAGGTTATAGTCGTTTTACCCGCGTAGTTCCCGTTCCCGTGGGAATACCGGGATAAAATATAGCCTAGTTTACGCCCTGATATTATAGCTTTCCATTGTTGAAAGAATTTTTGAAATCGGTCCAGCCGTTTTGAAGATTACCCGGAACAAACAGACAGACAGACAAAATATATATAAAGTGATTTTTAGGCATGTGTATAGTGCAAATAACTGTGTGAGCATGAAAAAAGCCTATTATTTTGACATTACAAACAGACAATCCAATTTTATTTATTGGTATGGATTTTTATTTTAATGAAATCATTTTTAGGGGGATTTTTATGTAATTGTGGTAATTTTAGGGGTTTTTAACTAAGATTTAGGGATAAATATTTTAGGGAGTTGATAACACTGATGGTCTCCGGTTCGCCGACAATATACACATACTAATACTACAGAAAGTCGACATCCGAGTAGTAGCAATTTGTTGCTACGCTTCGTTCGGTGAGCGAGAGAGGCGAAAGCCTAACTTTCTGTGGTTGCGTGTGGTGGGTTTTGGCTTTTAGTTTCGCCGAATGTCAATGCACGCATTCATATTCCCTTCACTTTCTTCACGGTAGGCAATAGCCTAGCAAAGGTCCATGAGTGGCAGCAATACTTACCATAAGGTGTACTGTTTGCTCGTTTGTCACCGTTTGCAAATAAAAAAAATAACATGTGTGCAAAAGAAGGAAAACTCGATATAAAACCTTATACCAACATGCCTGACCTGCATGGTATAGTAGATCATATTCCCTCCCATTGCGGATGAGGCCCGCGCCCAATAGTGGGACGTCTGTAGGCTGTGTATTAAAAAGACAATTAGTCCTTCCTCCACATCGCCATTGGACCTACTTCTGGCTCTAATTTCTTCACTTCCATGGGCAGTCTGATTGGTTACCATTTCAGTTTTTTCTTCTTTCGTGATAACGTTACTGATCTCTGGTCTTATCATTCACAGCCTCAGCTAGGGTGACTATAGCCGTATGTATTTTCGCCTGCGTTGCCCGAAACGCCAGCGGCGAGCGTTTGTGTTCCCTCAAACATGAGGTGTTTCAAATGATAGATCACATTTGGTAGTAAGTAAGCAGCGAATAAAAAGAGGTAATCTAGAAAACCTTTTCATAAATTGTAGCTAATCGCATCAGAATTATCAGCACTGTAATAGATACGTAGGTGTCGTCATTAACTATCCAAAATATGGTGACTTAATGGTCCCGCGCATTTTTGATTTATGTGTTTTAGATATTTTACCCTGTGATCTAAATTAAGGTGTGGGGGAACATGATTTCTTTCTCTCTTCCTTTCTTTCTTGCCTATCTGCTCGCGTACCTCATTACCCGATTGCCCGCTTGCCTGTTAGCCTGCTTGCCCACTTGCCCGCTACTACGTGGAGTGACGATAACACAGATATCTATCTAGACAGATCCACAGAGACGTCAAACTTACAACATCATTCTTTTTAGGTTCTTTTAAAAAGTTTCACTCCTATCGAGTGTCTTTACGACACACCCTATTATAATTTCCCTACTATTATCAACTTGCAAGATGTTTACATATAACAAACATAGTTTTAAACCTATTAAAACTTTCGATAAACCGAAACGGTGGACTTAACGGTCACAATGGCTTGCAATAGCATCCGAGATGTTCGTAGAGGAATTTAATTCAATGTCCGCTACGGTTACGTAAACTGCTACGATTATTTGAAATTTAAAACTATTTCCTTAAAGAAATAACTGTACAAAGGTAATGTGTTTTATGTAAAACTGTATGTTCTTTCAAAATAAGTTCAACTCGTATGCCGTGATGATAAGCAGCATGACGATTATAGTAGCGTCATGTGGAAGCGGTTTAGAATAATACGAACCTTTATATTGCTCATAATCATCGCAGCCCACATACGTCCCACTGTTGGGCTCAGGCCTCCTCCACAATAGGAGGGAGTTTGACCTACTATACCATGCTGGTCAGATATGTTACTATAGGATTTCATTTTGAGTTCTCCTTCTCTTGCACAGAGCTTATGTGTCTATTATATCCCTTAGTCGTCTTTTACATCCACAGACAAGATAGGGAGTGGTGAATTGTATTCTTACTCGTGGGTAATATTGCTCGTGGGTGTCGTAAAGGACGACTAAGAGCACCGACTTGGGCAAATTTCATATAATGACGTCTGCTCACCAAAACCCACCACACGAAAACACCTTCAGAAAGTTGCAATACCGACTCTATCGCTCACCTAACGAAGTGCTGTAATACATCGGCTACGCAAACGTCGATTTTATGTGAGAATGTGGTACTAGTTAATATCATCATCATCTTGCTCTTATCCCAATTACTTGGGGTCGACGCAATGTCATCTGTTTTGACATATTGCAAAAAGTTTCGGCAATGACTTTTATGACCGGCCGCCTGCCTGACGTCAACCCTCCTTGGGAATGTAATCGTTGACCCAAATGGTACCAGATGGAGTTGGTCCGGGTCAATCTAGGGCTCTTAGTCGTCTTTTACGACACCCACGAGCAAAGCAACGTTTGGTAGTATTCGAAGCCGCTACCACACAGCACTCGCTACCACACAGAACAGTAGTTAATATATTATCTTATATTTCATAAAATAGTATATTCTCTTCTATTAATACAATTTATTTGTCACTAGCAACCGGACCTCGCTTCGCTTCGGTTTTAGTCGTTTTACCCGCGCAGTTCCCGTTCCCGTGGTAATACCGGGTTTAAAATATAGCCTAGGTTACTCCTTGATATTATAGCTTTCCATTGGTGAAAGAATTGTTGAAATCAGTCCAGCCGTTTTGAAGATTACCCGGCACAAACAGACACACAGACAGACAAAAATTTTTTAATCTGTATTTTAGGCATAGGTGTCGTGCAAATAATCGTGTGAGCATAAAAAAAGTCTATTATTTTGACATTATAAACAGACACTTCAATTTTATTTCTTGGTATAGATGAGTGACTTCACTGATGACTCTGTCAGAATATCAGCGCTAGGTAACCATATTGCGCTTGAAACAGCTGAAACCAGACGCTATATTTTAGCTTCACACATGTGGACATTATTAGTCTTACATAAAAATTCATTGCTTGAAGAATATGTGAGATTGCAAAATATAACCACTTTCTTTCTTTTTCTTTACTACCTCGGATGGACCGACCAGCGTCTGTAGACAGAAGACTGTCGACAGTATAGTCCTACCACATTACAAAGTTACATCATTTCATGACATCCTACTGCTAAACTCGAACCTCCTCCCTAATAAAACAAAAAATAACCCGCAATTTCATGCTGGTCAGACGTGTTGGCATAGAGTTTTATGTCGAGTGTTCCTTCTTTTATCCCTTAGAATAATAACGTATAGAAGGTAAGTTCGCGCACAAAAAGTGAGGCATTTCAATTGGAGCCTAATGGAGCTTACGCCGGAATCGTTCCGTAATGTACAAGTCATTGTACTGCACGTACTTACGCAACTCTTAAAAAATAAATAGGTAATTATGACGGTTTGTGCATTTAAATGGTGTCACAACACATTTGAAAAATTTAAAAAGGTTTTTAACATTACTTTTAAAAATATTTCGACGATTTATGTTAATAGAAACAACATTTGATTTCATAATTTGTATAGTGGTGTGCGCGTGTATGTGTGTAATCATCTGCGCGCCATTAGTATTTTTAGAGCGGCCGGAGACATAGAATTGTAAGTTGGCCAACTAAATTGTAAGAGCACGCAATTTAGTTGTACGATACTCGTCCAACTTGCAATTGTATGTGTGCGGACTCTCTTAGATTCAAGTTTCGAATGTTCGTAGTATTGACACAATCCTTCTATACGTTATTATTCTAAGCTTTTATCCATTTAATCGTCTTTTACGACATCCACGGTCAAGATAGAGAGTGATGAATTGTATTCTTACTCCGACGCCACACTGAAAATGTCAAATTAATTACGTAAAGGTTTCTAATGTTTACGCGAGTCTTATATATTTGTAAAAAGAATTATTTCATCGAATTTTATCGCGTCTATGGTCATGGGGGAATCGGGGTCCTTGTCCTCCCACGAAAGATTGAAAGTGTTCGAAAAGTTGGCTAATTAAATATACTAATATATAAAGCTGAATAGTTTATTGGTTTAAACGCGCTAATCTCAGAACTACTGGTCCGATTTGAAAAATTCTTTCAGTGTTAGATAGCCCTTTTATCGAGGAAGACTATAGGCTACATATCATCACGCTAAGGTTAACAGGAGCATTAACATTACCAGTCTGTTTGCGGTAGCTACGAGGAACGGGTCACTCCCTTCCCTCCATTGTGGTTGAGGGGAGTGATGGCTGCTCTAGTGGTTAACTCGTGATCGGGTGCCGCTTGCGGGATCTGATCCAGCCATGGTACTTTTTCGTTATATTTAATAACTGTATTGTATGATGGTTTGAAAGGCATCACACTGAAGCTATTAATAGACATGTTGTTGTATATTATTTTATTAAAAAAAATAGTAAATGAATAAAAAAGAAGACAATCCCACTGAGTTTCTTGCCAGATCTTCTCAGTGCGGTCACGTGCCGATCTGGTAATAATTTAAGGTAAAATGTAAAAAAAATGACCATATGTAAGTGCCCCCGCGGGGCTTATACATAATAAAGGATTTGAATTTGAATGCAAAATGTTTCAGAATCGGATTTTTCCCCTTTTGAAAGCTTCCGCTGCATAAACGGCAAAATTTTCGCAAAAAATCATGTGTGACAAAATCGTATTATCCTTACTAATATTATAAATGCGAAAGTAACTCTGTCTGTCTGTCTGTCTGTCTGTCTGTCTGTCTGTCTGTCTGCTACGCTTTCACGTCTAAACCACTGGACCGATTTTGATGAAATTTGGTACAGACATGGACTAAAGCTTGAGAAAGGACATAGGCTACTTTTTATTGCGAAAAAATTGGTATAAGGGGTTGAAATAGGGGATGACATTTTGTATGCAAATTCGTCATTTTCGATGATAGAATCACGAATCTTTGTATTATGGTACCTGATAATAAATAAATAAATATTCGTTCAAGCGTTTTGGAAATTTCAATTACATGGGGATGAAATTCAACCCCTAAAATACCAAAAAGCATACAGCCGAAACTACTGGGCCTAGAAACGTATTTTTTTTTTACACCATCATATTTCTTGGGGTGCACGAGCACTAGCAAAGGATTTTTGGAAATTCACCCCCTTAAGGGGGTGAAAAGCATATAGTCTTTCACGTCTAAACCGATTTTGATGAAATTTGGTACAGAGATGGACTAAAGCTTGAGAAAGGACATAGGCTACTTTTTATCGCGATAAAATGGGTATAAGGGGTTGAAATAGGGGATGACATTTTGTATGAAAATTCGTCATTTTCGATGATAGAACCACGAATCTTTGTATTAAGGCACCTAATAATAAATAAATAAATATTCGCTCAAGCGTTTTGGAAATTCCATTTACATGGGGATGAAATTCAACCCCTAAAATACCAAAAAGCATACAGCCGAAACCACTGGGCCTAGAAAAGTATTTTTTTTTTTACACCATCATATTTCTTGGGGTGCACGAGCACTAGCAAAGGATTTTTGGAAATTCACCCCCTTAAGGGGGTGAAAAGCATATAGTCTTTCACGTCTAAACCGATTTTGATGAAATTTAGTACAGAGATGGACTAAAGCTTGGGAAAGGACATAGGCTACTTTTTATCGCGAAAAAATGGGTATAAGGGGTTGAAATAGGGGATGACATTTTGTATGAAAATTCGTCATTTTCGATGATAGAACCACGAATCTTTGTATTAAGGCACCTAATAATAAATAAATAAATATTCGCTCGAGCGTTTTGGAAATTTCATTTACATGGGGATGAAATTCAACCCCTAAAATACCAAAAAGCATACAGCCGAAACCACTGGGCCTAGAAACGTATTTTTTTTACACCATCGTATTTCTTGGGGTGCACGAGCACTAGCAAAGGATTTTTGGAAATTCACCCCCTTAAGGGGTTGAAAAGCATATAGCCTTTCACGTCTAAACCGATTTTGATGAAATTTGGTACAGAGATGGACTAAAGCTTGAGAAAGGACATAGGCTACTTTTTATCGCGAAAAAATGGGTATAAGGGGTTGAAATAGGGGATGACATTTTGTATGAAAATTCGTCATTTTCGATGATAGAACCACGAATCTTTGTATTAAGGCACCTAATAATAAATAAATAAATATTCGCTCAAGCGTTTTGGAAATTCCATTTACATGGGGATGAAATTCAACCCCTAAAATACCAAAAAGCATACAGCCGAAACCACTGGGCCTAGAAAAGTATTTTATTTTTTACACCATCATATTTCTTGGGGTGCACGAGCACTAGCAAAGGATTTTTGGAAATTCACCCCCTTAAGGGGTTGAAAAGCATATAGCCTTTCACGTCTAAACCGATTTTGATGAAATTTGGTACAGAGATGGACTAAAGCTTGAGAAAGGACATAGGCTACTTTTTATCGCGAAAAAATGGGTATAAGGGGTTGAAATAGGGGATGACATTTTGTATGCAAATTCGTCATTTTCGATGATAGAACCACGAATCTTTGTATTATGGTACCTGATAATAAATAAATAAATATTCGTTCAAGCGTTTTGGAAATTTCAATTACATGGGGATGAAATTCAACCCCTAAAATACCAAAAAGCATACAGCCGAAACCACTGGGCCTAGAAAAGTATTTTTTTTTTTACACCATCATATTTCTTGGGGTGCACGAGCACTAGCAAAGGATTTTTGGAAATTCACCCTCTTAAGGGGTGAAAAGCATATAGTCTTTCACGTCTAAACCGATTTTGATGAAATTTGGTACAGAGATGGACTAAAGCTTGAGAAAGGACATAGGCTACTTTTTATCGCGAAAAAATGGGTATAAGGGGTTGAAATAGGGGATGACATTTTGTATGAAAATTCGTCATTTTCGATGATAGAACCACGAATCTTTGTATTAAGGCACCTAATAATAAATAAATAAATATTCGCTCGAGCGTTTTGGAAATTTCATTTACATGGGGATGAAATTCAACCCCTAAAATACCAAAAAGCATACAGCCGAAACCACTGGGCCTAGAAACGTATTTTTTTTACACCATCGTATTTCTTGGGGTGCACGAGCACTAGCAAAGGATTTTTGGAAATTCACCCCCTTAAGGGGTTGAAAAGCATATAGCCTTTCACGTAGAAACCGCTTAACCGATTTTGATAAAATTTGGTACAGATATGTACTAAAGCTTGAGAAAGGATATAAGGCTACTTTTTATCGCGAAAAATAGGTATAAGGGGTTGAAATAGGGGAAAGTATTTTCTTTTTACATCGTCTTATTTCTTGGGGTATACGAGCACTAGCAAAGGATTTTTGGAAAATCACCCCCTGAAGGGGGTGAAAAGCGTATAGACTAAACTATTAGTGCTAGGAACGTAAAACTTTCTATGCAATTCTCTTTCTTTTGTTGTAAGTGAGCTCTAAGAAATTATTTTATTAAAATCAACTCCTAAAGGGGTGCAAAATATATAGCCGAAATCATTAGGCCTAGAAACATGGAATTTTGTATAAAGTTGCTTTTCTTGGGGAAAGAGATTTTTGCAATTTTAGCCCTAAGGGGGTGAACAGCGTTTAACCAAAATCACTGAGTCTACGAAGGATCATTTTAGTACAGGCTTTCTTGGATTACCCCAAGATTTTCTTGAAATGTTTTCATGAAAAAATTTTTGGCAAGGATAAGCGAGCTCTAACAAAGAATTTTTGGAAATTCAACCCCTAAGAGGGTGAAAGTGTATAGCCAAAGATACTAAGCCTAAGAATGTGAAATTTTGTATACCGATCGGTTATTTGGGGTAAGCACTCACTAAGAAACAATTTTGGGCTGCCCCAAAAGGATAATACGCATATAGTCGAAGACACCCAGCCAATGATATATCATCATTATCTTGCGCTTATCCTAATTACTTTGGATCGACGCGATATGTAGGTACTCTTCTGCCATCGTAGATATATTGCAAAGGTGCCAGCAACATTTTATGACCTGGCGGACGACATTGTTGGCCAGACGGCATCACCAATTGGTCCAGGTCGATGTAAATCTTTGTCTTAGTAGTATTTTGCGACACCCACGAACAATGAAAGCGTGGTAATATTTCTAGCAGCTACCAGACAGTAAGTTACAATCAAGATATTATTCCAATTTTCTATCTCTACAAATAAATCAATTTCAAGCATCTGTTTGTCTATCAAAATAATAGGTTTTATTTATGCTCACACAATACGGTCCAAATTTTTTTGTCTGTCTGTCTATTCATTACAGGTAATCTTCAAAATGGCTGGACCGATATTGATTACATTTTACCATCAGGTCTACCAGGCGTACATAAGGAATAACTTAAACTATATTTTATCCCAGGCTATATTTTATCCCGGTGTGGTTGGAGCAACCTTGAGAATTAGGTCGATTTTAAAATTATTTCACTAATGGAAAGCTATTTTTAAGCCAGTAACATATGTAAGCTATTTTTATCCTGATATTCCTACGGGATCGGGTACAATGCCGGTGAAATCACGGGAATTTAATGGTTTTAAAAATTAATTCACTAATGAAAAGCTATATTATCAGTGAATAACATATAAAGGCTATTTTCATCCCAGTATTTGCCCGGGAACGAGAACTAAACCGGGGGATGTCGACCAATTTTTAAAATTCTTTCATCAATGGAATGCTACCTATGTTATCAGCGAGTAACATAATTTTTATCTCTGATATTTCTGGGATTTATATTTTTTTTTTCATCCATGTAAATTTATAATATCAGCGAGTAACATAGGCATTTTTTATCTCGGTATTGGCATGAAAATGGGGTCTACGTGAATGAAACTGCGGGTGTTTGATTGATATAATTTTTTTTTTCACCAATGGAAAAGTACGTTATCAGAGACTAAGGAAAGACATATTTATCATCGTATTTGCACGGGAATCTGAACTATAAGGCTGGAAGTAATATTCAAATGTGAAAATTTTTGAAGATATTTGGATGTTTGTTACTCAATCATGCTTAAACTGTTGAGCAGATTTGGATGAAAATTGACACGTAGATAGAGTATTTCTTAAATTAAGAAATGTAATACTTTTTATGCCGATAATATTCTTTGCGATAATAGTTCAATATTCAAGTAAATTTTACGCGGGCGAAGCCGCGGGCCAAAGCTAGTTAAAAAATATTTTCTCCTTCTACATAAACAAAGTCTTAGGATAAAGTTAGCGTTAGCCCAAAATATCTATACCACACGGACGAAGTCGCGAGCAGAAGCTAGTCGAATATAAACACAACAAAATTCGCAGACCATGTTTCTTTTATTTTTCAAAAGTTTAACAACCTTTAAGTACCCTTTAAGTACAAGAGTATAAGCATAGCATAGATAAAAATATACATAGATCATAGCAAAAATGGCGCACTACGGCTTATTTTGTATTCAAACATCGGAATTCAATATAAATTTGCAAATTTGATTACAAACTTGTCAACGTTGGCGTGAAATTAAATAGGAGAAAAAAAACAATAGCTAAAACAAGATTTGTTTCTGTAGAGGGTTCTGTGCCTTATTATTTCTTTGTTATATCCCATTACCACCATCTTCCACTTATTCCAATTACTCGAGGTTGACTCAATACAAGAGTATTTTCTTCTTTCGTATATATCTTTATAAATAAACTAGCAACCCACCCTCGCTTCGCTTCAGTTTCAGTCGCTTTACCTGCGGCGTAGTTCCCGTTCCTGTGGGAATACCGGGATAAAATATAGCCTATGTTACTCCCTGATATTATAGCTTTCCATTGGTGAAAGAATTTTGAAATCGGTTCGGTGGTTTAAGCGTGAAAGCGTTATAAACAAACAAACAAACAAACATCCTTACTTTCGCATTTATAATATTAGTATGGATAAGATTTATGTATGTTTGTAATGTCAAAATACTGGGTTTTTTCATGCTCACACGATTATTTGAACGACACCTATGCCTAAAATACAGTTTAATTTTTTTTTTCTGTCTTTCTGTCTGTCTGTCTGTCTGTTTGTTTGAAGTAACCTTCAAAATGATTGAACCAATTTTGATAATATTTTACTACCAGGTAGCTGTCTATATATGGAGTAATTTAAGCTATATTTTATTTCGGTATTCCCACGGGAACTATGCGGATAAGGCGATTGAAACCGAAGCGAAGCAAGGTCGGGTTAATAATTTACTATAAAAGTGTTGGCAATCATTTTAAGACCGGCCGCCTGCTGACGTCAAACCTCTTTGTGTGTGTAATTGACTAAATTAACGTCGATGCTCTTAATTTTATACTACACCCACGACTGGTTTAAGGGTCGGTAGCATTCGTAGCCACACAGCAATTATTGTTACCTTTTATTAAAACACATATTCATGTTCGTTCCATTTTAGATTTCTTCCATAATAGAAAGGTAATTAAGTATGCCATGATGGCTGTAGAGATTTATTTAAAATGTCTCTCTTGCAGTAATGTTGTCTGTATACGTAAGGAAGGGTGACTGACTCATTAACGCCGGTAAAACTACTGAAACTAAAAGTATAAGATTTTGAGCAAGGTTATTTTTTATGACTTAGACTCACCAAGAATTCCACCCCAAAGTTTATTACGCAATAGCAAATTGAGTATTGTGTTTATTTTTAGAGCTGAGATGGTAATAATCTCCAACAGTGTACGTTGATTGGCTAATGAGTTCACGGGTGGACTAAGATGTCTCACGTCCAACAAGTCATCGTTACTGCAGAAAATTTATAATTATCTACCCGATACAGAAATTAGTTATTAAATATTGACCCACATTTTGATACAAAATTTATTGCCAGTGTAAGAAGAAAATGATTATATATGAAAAAATTATATTGTTTATGGTTAGTAATAATTAAACATTAAGATTAATAGTAATTATATTTAAAACTAACTAATAATCTAGTATACTACCACCGGATCGGAACACGGTTACACTGAGAAAGATCCGGCAAGAAAACCCAGGTAACATGATGCTAAATTAAAGTTAATTTTGAAGGCGGCTTACTTTGATCATGAATGCTGTAAAGTGTTCGAAACGTCGGGTAATCAAAAATCAAATACAAACGCGATAAAATCCGTAAAGTAGTTTTATTTAAAATGTATAATACTCGCGTAAACATCAGAAATCATTAAGGTAAAAATCTTTATAAAAATTTTACCTTCTCATTATCCTACGTTTGTAGAAAAAAAAAACGTCACTAATAATAGAAAAAAAAGGTCTTTAATACATTGAAAGTTTTATTATAACGCATTATTTAGTTGACTTTTGTGACGGTGTGAGCGCGCATCATAAAAAATATTGACTAGCTAACTTCATGGTGACGGTTTTTTGTGACGCTTTACTAAAAATTTACTCTCATCGTTTTCCCTTACGCATCGAAAGAAATATAACTTCAAAAATCAAAGGCAAACTTCAGTGGATTCTTAATTCGTAACTACGTAACCCAAAAATAATACACCTAAAGAAATTGTTTTCACGCGTCGCCGTATTTTCCGACGTCAGACGAAAGTTGTTTTCTAATATTATTATTTTTCCTTGAACACCTCAAAATAATATCTATCGTTTCATAAATCAATCTGTTTACTTCGTTTTTTTTTTATTTAATACATTTATGATTCTTTTGTATTTTATTGATGAAAATTTTCAGATGCCTACGAAAAAGTAAATATGGCATCTACATAAATAAAACGAGCGTGTTTTTAATTTTCTGTGTAGTGACGGAGTAAGAATACAATTCAATATTGCTTATTTATTCTATGGATATTGCAAAAGATAACTTAGGGATATGGAAATAACATCTACGGAACAGAAAGAAAACTCGAAATAAATCCCTATATCATCCCCATCTGACCAGCGCGGTACAGTACATCAATTTCTCTTCCATTGTGGAGAAGGCCTGAGCCCAATAGGGGGGACTTAGGAGGGAGTTACATGGCCTGATATAACAATGATGTTGTATTTTTGATTGATTTTCTAACTCAACTAACATACGCCATAATGCTTCAGTGGCGCAGGTCCTGTTTCCGTGAGAATACCGGAATAAAAATAGCCAACACATGTTTCTCGCTCGTAATGTAGCTTTATATTGGTGATCGAAGTGTATATTACTCGATGATAATATTATCAAAGCTATATGGCTTTCTATTGGTAAAGAAATTTTTAAAATATGTGCTTTCTGTAAAAGAGCCGGCAGCCCAACTTTCTGAGGGCGTTTGCGTCTTGTGGGTTTTAGTTACTTAGTATCATCAAACCTCATTGCACGCATTCACAGTCCTTTCACTTTCTTCGCGGTAGGCGATCTAGCCAATCCGTGAGCGGCAGCAACACATACCATCAGGTGTACTGTTTGCTCGTTTGCCACAGTTTGCAATTAAAAAAAAAGCCACGCGGTTTAAGTGTAAAAGCGTAATAAACGAACAACCAACTATCGCATTTATAATATTAATAAGTATAGATGACACGCGTAACATCAGAATTCATTATATATGTATACACACTTCATATGCTGTTGTTTTCCAATATGTTAATATATCACGAATATTTTTTTTTCTACATAAACACGGGCAAACAACCGTTCGCTTTGACATAGGTCGTTGACATGTCGATCTAAAGGTAATCCATCACGTTGTTTAGTGAAGCACTTTGCTGAGTTACCCTTAGAATATTGCGGTATCAATTTCAGCTTAGATCATATTTTGTAGCGAAAACTTCTTTATATGAAATTTAATTAAACGAATCATATGAAATTACTTGCTATACAAGCCGTGTAAGTGATAAGATCACACTTTTTGGGCGGCGCAGGCGCGAGTACCTGCGCCTGATGCCGCCCTAGCGCGTAGGCTGCGGGTGACCGGACGGGGATTTGGTCCGTCACTGTCCATCCTGACCTACCGACGGTGAACGACGTCCCGGGATGGGGACGTCAATGGAAGAGGGTACTCCCTTAGAGTATTCCGTCGCGCCGACCACTGAAGTCAAGGAACTCTGCACCGGTGGTGGGCTCAAAGACGAAGGCGACGTGCTATCGGATAGGTTACAGGGCCACGCGCTGCTACACTATCGCCCCGGACGAAGCCGGGCGACGGGTGCGCCGACCGCAGACCACCCCAAAAAGAAAAAGGTCACACTTTTGACAGTCGTTTGTCTTCAGCTACGGACCGGTGCATCCAGGGTAGTACTACATTCTTACAGATAATTGACGTGTGAGTAGCAATTTGTTACTGTATCTTGTTCGGTGAGCGAGAAAGCCGGCAGCCCAATTTTCTGAGGGTGTTGGGATTGGCATTTGGTGGGTTTTCATGATGCCTTTAATATCACCGAACCTCATTGCACGTATTCACATTTCCTTCACTTTCTTCACGGTAGGCAGCGGCCTAGTAGAGTTCCATAAGCGGTTGTAAAAAAAACCATATAATCTGCCATTTTATTGACGACCATATTAGATTTGCATTTTCTTTCAACGTGTAAATTATTCTACTAGTCAAACCCTTTCAATTGGTACCTATATTAAAGGCAGTGGTGAAAAAATACATAATCCGCCATCTCAGTGTTACATTAACACCAAATTAAAAAAATCGTATTATCATTAGAACTAAAGACGTGTACGGAATCAGGCCAATCGGTGAACGGGAAGGAGGTGAAATTTTAAATGAGTCTCAAAAAGCGAACAGATCAAACTAAATAATGACAAGAACATTTCAAATATGCGTCAGTAAAAATATGTTTGCACGAACCATGCAAAATATTCAAAGGAATGAATTCAATAACTGTCAACTTCGACAGCTGTGCGTGTCAAACAACTTTTACTATTACGTTTTAACGACATGAGTCATGACTCAACTGCGATGAGTTGAATCGCAACCCGTTTTAGCAACTGGTTGCTCGAAATTAAAAATATAATCAATTATATATCGGGCATCGGACAGCAATATTTATTAAAAATTAAGTGCGCTATCGCTCAGGACCAGGCGTCCTGGCGTCACAAATATGAATCATCGAAATTATTTTGTACAAGTATTTATGCATAAAAGAACAGAATACGACAGGAACATTGATTGATCTACTGTACCTGCTGGTCAGACGTGTTGGCAAAGGGTTTCATTTGGAGGTTTTCTTCTCTTGCATAGATGTTATATACATATTTAATCCCATAGTCGTTTTTACGACACCCATGGGCAAGAGAGGGGGTGAGTGTATACGTAAGTAATATAATAATAATCCTAATCCTTCACCAGATCGAAAAACAATTTCCATACAAAGAATAATAATATACCAATCTATTAATCAAATTTTTTCTTATGAAACCGATCATTTAGCAGAAAAACTTCCTTTCGGGTACAAGTCTGTCCAAAAGTACTAATCTACATATACAGTCTATTTTATCAATATGGTGAAGAAGTAAGAATACAACTCATAGCCTTTCTTGCCATTAGGTATTGTAAAAGTCGACTAAGATATATAATATGTATTGTTATCAGGCAACACTTCCGGCCACAATGTGTGAGGCGAGCGCATTGTAATTAATATATTATTAAGCGTTTTATAAGTTTATTGTAATAATAAGTAAATAATTGATTCGTATCTCTGTAAAATAAAATAGTTGATTCATATATCATAAACGCCTGGTACTCCCTTACATTATGTTAATTAATCAATCCTAAGATCATTTTGATTTATTATATATAATATAATGATTAAGTTATTAGATTCTTATTTCACTGAATTATGATTTCATCATACTGATCTCTGCATGTCAACTTCCTGCGTAATAAATCTTTAATGTTACATAAACCTGTATAATATTTACATATAAATAACTATTAGAATAATTAAGATATTTTACATTTAATATTATCTATTAAGTTTGTGTATTTAATATTAGCTCGAGCCGCGTGTATCTTAAATACCGCCATCTTGAATATTTTGATTCATTCGTATTGTAACCACTATATGGTAAATTACAACATCAAAAGTATAACGTGTCTTCATTGTTGCCGCCACCACCCTCAGCATCCTCACAGTATATAACTTCATGGCTAAAGAAGGGAAACTTGAAATAAAACTTTGTACCGAACCATCGGTATAGAGTGTTTTAGTAGGCCAAATTCCTCGCACTGAGCCCAGCTGTGGGACCTGTGTAATTCCTTCCACATACATCATAAACTCTACCTCTTTGAGTAAGCTAGGGTAATTAAGATAGTCATAAATAGCATACATAAACTGGCAACCCTAATTATCAGGCCAGAATACTACCAAATTTATAGGCGCATCGGGGATCTAAGTGTCACTCGGCGTAACCAGCAATATCAAATGTCACTTGTTGGCAAATAAGTGTGAAACAAAAACACTTGACTGTATGTATGTTAGTTAGATCTGCGGTTTATAACCCCGTGTCGGTTGTGTTTTATTGCACGAGTCTGCAAAAATGCGGTTTGGTCCAAGTTAGAAGCGTAAAACTAACCCATCCATATGTTTATGTTTGTGGCAAATTTGCTCATGCCCACTGAAAGGTCTGCTTGCGGTAACTATGAGGATAGGGTCACTCCCTTCCCTCCATCGTGATTGAGGGGATTGATAGCTGCTCTAGTTGTTAACTCGTGATCGGGTGCCGCTTGCGGGATCTGGTCCAGCCATAATCTTTTTATTATATTTGAGAACTGTAACATATCATTTTTCGAAAGGCATCATACGGGAGCTGTTAATAGGCATGTTGTTGTATGTAATTTTTTTTTAATGGAATTAGTAAATAAATAAAAATAGACAATCCCTATGAGTTTCTTGCTTCATTCTCAGTGCGGTCGCGCTTCGATCCGGTGGTAATTTAAGGTAAAATGTAAAAAAAAATATAATATGTAAGTGCCCCCGCAAGGTTCATGCTCAAGGTTCAAGGTTCATAAATGATTTGAATTGAATTTGTCCATCGAGATTAGCCGATTGCTGTCCATTGTTGAATATTAGACCGATTTTTAAAACGACCATGAGAATATTAATACTGGTGATGCATTATATACCAGTAAAAACATATATAGGAAAATGGGAATCAAGTTCAATAATATGATAATTATTGTGTGGTTTCGACTTCATTGACGGAAGAGTTAAATGGGTACCAATTTCTATAGACAATTCTGAAATTTATTTAGTAGAATAATGTCTTTAGCAAAATTTAAATACAATTTCTTGTTATCTTTTATGTTATAAATATGTTTATTATTTAAAAATATGACTTTTAAATTCTGTTTCTAATTATTTACACAAAGCAAATAACTAATCTGCAGTATTTGATATGGCTAATTTTCATATACTAGCTAATCAACTTATTATCTTTATGTTCCAATTTAGTGTTTATAGTTTAATATTCGATGGTTATATTTTCTAAATATTTGATTTGCTCCTGAAAACTAGTCAGCTCGAAACTATGAAAACACAAGCCTCTGGAAAAAAGCTATTATCTCTTCCTCTTATAACTTATACCAACCACATTTCTAGGACGCACAATTGACCTTCGCTAGGCTGGCCAATAAAAAGGGGTTTTTACGGGAAAACTTCACAGCTCGCAGTTTTTCTATCTCCACTTATTCCAAGGAAATACGACTTAAGTGGCGCCCTCTAGATTTTTACAGCGAACATAACATAAAACCTCTTTTCTGTCAAATCAAGATTTCTTTATGAAGTTACGAATTGTAAAACCGCGTCAAAATATTTAGATGCAGTAAAAGTTATTAAATAATTTTTATGGCGTCATTTTCTTTTGAAAAGACATAAAATTTTCGTTTCAACGTAAATTACGTTTCGGCACAAATTCACTTGTTTATTATCACAATAAAGAAGGTACGCTTCAATTGTGTAAAGTTTTATATCCTTACATATTTTTAACGTGACTTTACTTGCTTGTTTTAATATCAAACAGACATCAAAATAGAATAAATATTGAGAAGCTGTTTTTACCCGACTACGGAGGGTTATGATTTTAACAGGCTATGTATGTATGTTCATCTGTTCCCTCATAGCTCGTCAAGTTCTTTTAGAACCGGACAAATGTTGTATCGTTAGAAGCGTCTTGATCGTCTGCTGGTTATAGGCTATATGATGTGTTACCGAATCTAATCTAATACCCTCTAGAGCAGCTATACTCTAAGTGTGTTCCGCGGAACCCTAGGGTTCCGTGATACCTCTGTCGGGGTTCCGCAAGAATTTAGAAATAAAAAAATCAAAACACCTCTCTCTGGTCGCTCCGCGGCTGTGCGGACTCCGCGGCCGCGCGGAGACAAAACGCTATGAATGTTATTTATTTATTTATTTATATTTGTATAAGCTTGTGTTACATTAGCTGGTACAATATCTCATAAGTTTGGTCTCAACAATTTTATACTTGTACAACGCGTTCGCTCTAAGTTTGCCGGTCTGTGGAATGCGCGTACCCTCCCCCACGTGACAACAAAACTTATAATGTGTCATAGTTTTACCCAAATATCTAACGTACACAATTTTTATTGTTACAATTAAATAAAAAATTTCGAACGTCATACACTCATACGAGGGGTGATCCAAAAGTAATGATAATCAGTTATTTCTAGTGCACACAAAAATACAAAAAAATTTCAGTCACTTGCTCAGTTACCCACTAGTTCAGGAAAAAAAAATCATATAAATAGGCCACAATTCCCGGGAGCTACATTCATTTGAATACGGACTGTCAAGGAGTGAACATCAAAATGGAAAAACACGAAATCAGAGCTGTCATTAAATACCTCTGCTTGAAAAAAATGTCTACCAAAGACATACACAGCGACTTGGTGGAAACATTAGGGGACTCTTCTCCTCCATATTCCACAGTTGCACGCTGGGCTAAGGAGTTTAAGCTGGGAAGAACATCGACGGAAGACGAACACCGCGAAGGACGCCCATCGACGTCCCTCACTGAAGAAAATGTGAAAAAAGTTGAAGAAGTTGTATTGGAAGATCGAAGAGTGACTATCAGGCATGTAGCTGAGGTCACAGGGATCTCATATGGCAGCATTCAAAGAATCCTTGCGAACGAATTGCATATGAGAAAGGTCTCCGCGCGTTGGGTACCGAAAATGTTAAACGACGAGCAAAAGAAGAAACGAGTCGACATGTCAAGAGCAAATCTCGAAAAGTTCCAGGCAGACAAGGACAATTTTTTGTCACGTTTTGTGACCATGGACGAGACCTGGATCCACCATTTTGATCCTGAAACAAAACAACAATCGATGACATGGAAACGATCCGATGAACCGACGCCGAAGAAATTCAAAGTGTCAAGCTCAGCAGGGAAGGTTATGGCGTCTGTTTTTTGGGACGCTGAAGGAATAATCATGGTGGACTACTTGGAAAAGGGGGCCACTATTACAGGCTCCTACTATGCAGAACAAATAAGAAGATTGCGGGAGGCTATTAAGGAGAAAAGGCGAGGCAAACTGCGGGCTGGAGTGTTGTTCCATCAAGACAACGCACCTGTTCACAAAGCTGCAATTGCCATGGCTGGCATTCAGGAAGCGGGCTTTGAGTTGGTGGAACACCCCCCCTATTCACCAGATCTAGCCCCCAGTGACTTCTATCTCTTTCCACGACTCAAGGAACACCTCCGAGGCAAGAAATTTGATGATGATAGCGACGTGATGGCCGCGGTTGAGGACTTTTTTGAGAGTCAAGATAAAGATTTTTTTTGTAAGGGAATTTTAGGTTTAGAAAAGAGATGGACTAAATGTATAGACTTGCTAGGAGACTATGTTGAGAAATAAATATATTTTTTTATTTTATTCATTGTGTTTATTATTGATTATCATTACTTTTGGATCACCCCTCGTACCTATCGCCAGCGGCAAACTTAAAACGAGCGGGTAGTATACTTGTAAGCGCTCAGTCTCTTTGATAAAAGCCGCCTCTGAATTAGACGCTATAGTTGTCAACTAGCGACTTTCGTCTCTAACTTCAAAGGATAAAGTCGATATTGTTTACAACGCTATTTTTAAATTTCTGTTTTTATTTTTGCTTTTTGTTTATCAAAGGAGAAACACTAAGGGAAACGCTATTTTTAAATTTCTGTTTTTATACAAAAGGAAAATACTCGAGTCGGCAGACTCGAGTATTTTCGAGAATATTTGAGATCGAGTCTAGGACTAAGTATAAAAGCGGCGATCGCGCGTTGGCGTCGTCAGTTGATGATTAGCGTTCGGAGCGATAAGTTACTACCTACTTACAAGCTCGCTAGCGAGAAACTAGTGTTCATTGTTTTACTGCCTGCTGTATTCTGTTGTCTCAGTTTTATACATTTCTTCCCTGTAGGTTCTAAATTTAGTCTCTTATACGCAGTAACGATTGTGCATTATTTAAACCCCACTATCCTGACTTGTAACATTATAAATAAAGAAGAATGGAACGTTGGCTTAAAGGTGTTAAACGTGTTCCAACAACATCTTCTAATGACGCTGAATGTTCAAAAGCAATGCGCGCGGAGAATTTAGCAATCACCGATCCAGAAGATGATGCCACGAGTGCCACGACGTCAAGCTCGACGGTTTCAAAGACGAAAAAAAGGAAGTATGATGAATCTTATATCAGTTTCGGATTTGTTGATTCCAACGGCTCACCTCTCTGCATGCTCTGTAGTAAACTGCTTCCTAATAGTTCCATGGCACCTGCCAAATTGCGTCGACATTTAGAAACCGTACACCCCGAGACTAAAGACAAGAATAAAGAATTTTTTGTTCGCAAAAAAGATCAGTTATTAGAAAGTCAAAAAAATATGATGCATGTAACACAAACTACCAACGAAAAGGCCACGGAGGCATCATACTTAGTTAGCTATCGCATTGCACAAGCAGGTGAAGCGCACACTATCGCTGAGAAATTAATAAAACCATGTGTATTAGACATAACAAAATGTATGCTTGATGAAAAATCTGCAAAGCATCTTTCTACTGTTCCGCTATCAAACGATACTGTTTCACGACGAATCCATGATCTGGCAAGCTACGTCAAACAAGAACTAGTTACACGTCTACCAAATACACGATTCGCTTTGCAAATGGACGAGTCGACTGATGTCGCTGGTTTGGCTATCCTGCTGGTTATTGTGAGATATCCATATAAAAGTTCTTTTGAAGAAGACATGCTTATGTGTTCATCGCTGCTTACAAACACTACCGGGGAAGAAATTTTTAATAAAATAAATATATTTTTTGAAGAACATAATCTCAGTTGGAACAATTGCATTGACATTTGTACAGATGGGGCCAAGGCGATGACAGGTAAAACAGCAGGAGCAGTGTCACGAATGAAAAATAAAGCGCCTAATTGTAGTTCCAGTCATTGTATTCTGCATAGACAAGCACTTGCGATGAAGCAAATGCCGTCTAATCTAAAATTAGTTATGGATGAAGCGGTAAAAATAATTAATTTTATCAAATCACGACCACTACAATCCCGATTGTTCTCACTATTGTGTGAAGATTATGGCAGCAAACATAAAACACTGCTGCTCCATACAGAAGTGCGATGGCTGTCTCGGGGAAAAACTTTAACAAGGCTATTTGAACTTAGAGCCGAGTTACAAATGTTTCTTTCAGCAGATACTTCTTTTAATTTGAAGGACCGTTTGTATGATAAAACTTGGTTGTTCCGATTGTCTTTTATGGCGGATAGCTTTCAAAAACTTAACGAATTAAATTTATCGTTGCAAGGTAAACAGACAACAGTGTTTCAGGCCTATAATAAAATAACTGCTTTTAAAAGAAAATTAGATTTTTGGATCATTTGCATTGGTAAGAAAGAAATAGAAAGTTTTACGTTACTCAGTGAGTTTGTTAGCGAAAACGACTCAGAAATGTTTGAAGATAATGTGTTTGAAGAATTGGTTCAATATCTCAGTTCGATGCGCGCATCTTTTGAAAAGTATTTTCCCGAAGAACACAATACAAAAATTAAAGTGAACTTCTGGATTCATAATCCTTTTTTACCCAACTTGGAAAAGCCTGAAAACATGTCAAATGAGATATATGAATCTCTTTTAGAAATGTCATCAGACACAAGTATGGAGTCATTGTTCAAAACGACGCCTCTTAATGATTTTTGGTGCAGAATCCAAGATGAATATGCAATGCTTGGCCAAATGGCTCTGGATATTCTTCTCCCGTTCCCAACTACATATTTGTGCGAAACAGGATTCTCTACCAACGCAGCCACGAAAACAAAATATCGCAATAGACTGGACGCCGAAGCTGATATGAGACTCCAACTTTCTTCCATCAAACCTGATATCAAGCAATTGATGAAAAATAAAAAACAGTTTCATACCTCCCACTAGTTAGATTTTTTCTTTTTTAATGTTTTCTATTATTGTCCTTACCAAGTGGTGAAGTAAATAATAATTAGTAACTGATACATTGTACTTTTATTATGCTGATTAATATAGAATACACTTATAAAAATAATTGTTTTATTGTAGGGTTCCATCAAGTATTTTGCTTCCCAAAAGGGTTCCGTCATTTAAAAAGTTTGAGAACCACTGCTCTAGAGGTCTTAAAGTACTGTGGTAAAAAAATAAATTTGAAATAAATATGTCGTATTTCATATCATTGCAAAGGGCGTTACTAGTACATTTGAAAAATATATGTATTATTAGCTTTTGCTCGTGACTTTATCCGTATTTATCGGGTAACTTGTTTTTTGTCGTAGTTGCGTTTAAGTTCTTACTTTTAACCTGTTATGTGGTAGGACCATACTGTTGACAGCCGCTCTACAGCTGCGGACATGTTCGTCTAGGGTAGCACCACACTCTCGTAGAAAATTAACGTATGAGCAGTGCCGAGTTGTTACTGCACTTCGCTCGATGAGCGGGAGAGCCGGCAGTTTCTGAGAGTGTTTGTGTATGATGAGTTTTGATGATGTCTTTAATATCAACGAACGTCATTACACGCAAACACGCTCCCTTCACTTTCTTCAATGTAGGCAACGGCCTAACAAAGGTCAATGAGCGGCAGTATGACTTATTATCAGGTATGCTGTTTGCTCTTTTGCCATCAACAGCAATAAAAACGAATTTCACCAATGTCAGTCCACCCGCGAGGTAAAATATAGCCTAAGTTATTTTTAATGGATATAGCTACCAAGGAGTAAAATATTATCAAAATCGGTCAAGTCGTTTTAGAGATTGCCCGGCACAAACAGACAGACAGACCAAAATTTTAAACTGCTTTTAGGCATAAATATCGTGTAAAAGTTTCGTGTGGTGACGGAGTAAGAATAGAATTCACCACCCTCTCTTACCCGTGGGTATCGTAAGAGACGACTCAGGGATATATTACGCATATGACATCTATGCAAGAGATGGAAAACTCGAAACAAAACCCTATACCAACCTGTCTGACCAGCATGGTATAATAATAGTAAGGTTAATTTCCCCCCTATTATGGAGGAGGCTCGAGCCCAGCAGTGGGACGTATATGAGCTGAAATGATGATGATGATGATGATCGTGTAAATAACCGTAGGAGCATGAAAAATACGCATTATTTTGACATTACAAACGGACACTTCAGTTTTATTTATTTGTATAAGTTGAAATACAAACAGAAAACAAAACAATTTCAAATAGATGTAACAAGTAATAAAATATAAATGTATTTGTGCTATATTTTAACCGTTAAATTCGGCAACTTGTACAATTGGCTATTAAATGTCTTTAACAGCTATTTCACGACTATTTTTAATCGTCAATATTGTCAAGTTTTCAGTTATAGTCGGTGATTAACATTACTTAATTAATGTTCACTTAATATTCGACTGTCCAAGGCTGAATTGTTAATTAAATTATACCAATTACTGTGTTATTAGTTCTTAATGAAAGACCTAACGATTGATAACTTTTTGTTTTATTTCGTTCGCAAAGTTTACGTCCGTCTTAATCCGATAATCATGATACTTTATCTTGCTATTCCCATAGGAACGGGAACAATGGCAATGAAACCGTGGGAATATAATCGTTTATAAATATTCTTTCACCAATGGCAAGCTATATTATTAGCGAGTAACATATGCATGCATTTTTATATCCATTATTCCCGGTGTGCCCATGGAAATGGCCACTAAGTGAGTGAAACCACTGGATGTTGCCTGATTATAAATTCTTTCACGCATGGAGGTAGCAACAACGTAGCTTACGCTACCAGCAAGTAACAGGCATTTTTATCTCGGTATTCCCACCGAAAAGGGTACTAAGTGGACGATACCACGGCAAATTTGATCGATATTTTTTTTACCAATGAACACATTGCCAACGAGTAACATGTACATGCTTTTTTATCCCGGTTTGCCCACCGGAACAGGAACTACGGGAGTGAAACCGCTTGATGTTGAACGTTTATAAATTCTTTCACCGACAACTTTTACCTCGTTATTCCCATGGAAACGGTGGCTACCTGCACACGATTTAACTGATTTTAAACATTACAGCGAATAAACATATATCGGCTACTTTTATCCCGGTATTCCCACAGTAACGGGGACTATGTGGATCCACGGGGATATGCTTGATATTGTTTTGCCAATGGCAATTTACATTCATTGAGTAACAGACTATATTTTAATCGCGATATTCTTATGGGAACTAGGCGGGTGAAACCGCGGGCATTTGCCAATTTAAAAAATTATTGCATCAATAGAAAACTACATTATTAGCGATTTATAAAAGCTATAACACCGTATTCCGACGGGAATCTGAAGTACATAGATGAAAGTAATATTATAAACGTGGTCGTTTATGAAGATGTTTGGATGTTTGGTATTCAACCACGAGTAAACCGTTGAACAGATTTGGGTGTAAATTAGTATATCGATCGATAGGATTTTTCCTAGATTAACACTTAGAATTCTTTCTATTCCGATAAAATGTTTCCTTAGGATAATAATTCACCCACCGAGCCGACCACGGATGTCAAGGAATCAGTACCAGACTACCAGTGGTCAGCCCAATGACGCTGGGAAAGGAATACGGTAGGTTATGCGGCCGCACGCCGCTTATCCGTTGCCCTGGACAGATAGGGCGGGGAGTGCCCAGTCCATAGCCTACCAAAAAAAAACTATAATAATTCAACTTGGGAAAGTTAATTTATCTTATTAATACTTTATGCCATATTAGTTCCTGTCATAATCTGTTCTTTTATGCATTTATACTTGTATTTTTTTTTTGTGGGTGGGATGCGGTCGGCGCTCCTCCGCACCACTCCGTCCGGGGCGACAGAGGGGCTTAAGCACGCAACTCCCGCAACCCACCCGAAAACCACGTCGCCTTCGTCGTTGGGCCGACCACCGGAGCAGGGTTAACTTGTCATCAGTGGTCGGCCCGGCGCAATACCCCCTACTTGGGGTACCCTCCCATCGACTGAGGTCCCCCCCCCTCGGGGAGGACGTCGGTCTTTCCTCACGCGGTCGGCCTCTCGGCGGGTGACTGACTAATCCCCGGTCACGTCACCCGCGGCCTCGGCTAGGGCGGCGTGAGGCGCAGGTAGTTGCGCCTACGCCGCCCCAGTCGCATTTATACTTGTATAAAATAATTTCGATGTTTCACATCTGCTCGGCGCTCTAAGCGACGGCTCTCTTTTTGATGTGAAGTGTCTATAGACGAGGGTGAACCTAATCGTTGGCGTGGCGTTAACGCCACGCTTGGATATATACATTTGTGTAACGAAACCATGACCTATTTTAGAATTTTGTACAACGCCATCTAGTGAGCTTAAAAAAATTATTAATCTAAACACATATCTTTTTTTTTTATGGGTGGGCTATGGTAAGCGCACGCGCGGTCCTGTACGTCCAGGGCGATGAACGGCGCGCGGGCCCATAACCCACCCGTACCCACGTCACCTCCTTGTTGGGCCGACCACCGGAGCAGATGTGACTTGTCATCAGTGGTCGGCCCGAACCTAAAAACATACCTACAGTGTATACTAATGAAATAACTATTTATTGAATAAAAATCATCATTTTCTGGAAAAAAAAAAACGTAAAGTTTTATTTATATAAGTAGTATGCCATATTCTTCTCGTAATCTGTTCTTTTATGCATACATATATACTTGTACAAAATTATTGCAATGTTTCAGATCTGCCAGCTGTTCTGAGCCGCGATTCCCTTTTTTTGTAGTTCCAATTTAATTTTTTTGCGTATTGCCACAAGGGTCCCGCTCTCGCACAAAAAAAGGAACTGTTACTCAAAAATCCCGTTTTGACGAAATCGAAAATATGGCCACATTAGTCATCCATTATCTATGTATTATATTTATATATTTTCCAGACTACCTGTATTATTTCAAAGCTTAGCTAGCATATAATATGTATTGGTGGTTGGTAGTAATAACTCGACACGAAATTTACCATACATGTAAAAATTTATTGTAATTATTCTATATAGCGACATCTATTACAAAAGAGCAGTACTAAGATGTTCAGAAAGCTTGAAGTTATTCAGTAATTTTAAGCAAATATTGTAGATGGCTTACAAAATTTAAATCAACAACTGCACACTACAGTAGTAGTACAACCCAATCTCCATAGATGTCTCTGTTCTCAATTTGCAACATAAACATTTTTCTCGGTAAACTGTCCTGGATTTGTAATTATCTATGTAGGTATTTATGTACAAAATTTATAAATTATTTATTATTTATTTGATTAACTAGAATACACCCGTGGATTGATCTACTTTAAATGTGATTAGGTATATTTTTTTACTTAATATCTTCTAAAATAACCAATATAAGTGATAAGAATATTTATTTTGATAAATAATAAAAAGAAGAAAGAAGAAGAAGAAAGACACTAAGGAAAGCATAATATACATTATCATCATCTCAGATCACACGTTCCACTGCTGGGCTCAAGCCTACTCCACTATAGGAGGAACAATGACCTAATATGAGCATGTTAGACGAGTTGGCAGAGGGTTTCTTTTAGAGTTTTCCTTCTTGTCTCGTCTTTTACGACACCCATGGGCAATAAAGGTTGTATTCTTACTCCATCACCACAAAAAGAAAAGTTATACATATACCTATAGTGACCCAATAAACACCGTTTATCGTGCCACTCCGCTGGTGACCATCACGGCTTCAGGCGCAGTAGGTAAGTCCACATCGAAAGTCCCTTCCAAAACCCAAACTGCAGGTGCGATGGAACGGAGGTAACCTCGATAAAGTGAATTGTGATACGCGAACCAGAATTCTCTAATGTAAGTTACATTACCTGGAAAATTTGCCAGGAACACGAAAACTTGAACCTTTTTTTTCTTTTTAGGCCATGGTCTGAGCACACCCCGTCAAATCTGTCCGGGGCGACGGAGGGGCGGCGTGCGGCCCAATAACCTACCGCATACTCTCCCCACCACCATTGGGCCAATCATTGGTACCTATTCTAAATTATAGTTCCCCATCACAAATATTGCTAATCTAAACATATACTAGTTTAAATAACTACCGGGTCCAATTCTCGAATCCCCTTGAACATGGACAAAATTTCATTAACATCGGTCCAGCCGTTTAGGAGGAATTCAGTGCCATACACACATACGCAAGAAATTTATATATAAAGATGAAAACGAATCTCTATTTCCCTTGGTCATCGCATCACGCGTGAACGGATAGGACAATTTCACTATTTTTTTAAGTTGTGTTTATTATTGTCAGGAGAAGGTTCTTATGAAAGAAAATAATAACAAAAGTTGAGGAAAACATTAGATAATTTAAAAAAACTTAACAACAATATTAATTTAACCTGATTGTTAGCTGTTTGAAATGACGGTCAGTCCTTTGAAATAAATGTCAGCTATTGACAGAATGCGCGTTGCAAATGTCGTTGGTCAGATCGGTTGATAAAAAGTTATTTTATCATTTCGTGTAATTTCATTTCAATTATACAGTAAGTTTTTGAGAAATGTTTTAATATACAGCTTTCATTGTTTTGATATGAAAAAGAATACTATAATAGATTATTTTTTAATTTTATTATACTGTTTTTATAAAATGCCAGCTATTAAACGTACAAACATAAGTCGCAGAACTCGTAATGCTGCAAGTTAAAGACGACGTTAAAGAGCACGTCAAATGGGGAATGAAGTTAAAATGAATCGATGGAATTGTATTCAACAGCATGGAAATGATTTAACCCTTATCGAGCTGCATTTAATTATAATTTGGAAATCTATTAGATTTGACACCAAATTGTTGCTATCGGATATTTTTTTTTTATTAATTATACCAATTCATATTCATAGTTAAGACCTGACAACGTCTGTCGGGTCAGCTGGTATCATTATAAAACAAAATATTACAGGAAAAGGTATTAAATAATATATTCGAAAGGAGCAAAGTCCCAATTAAACACATTCCCTATGCAACTATTCCACATAAGGTTAACAGAATGGGCTGCTCGTTACAGAGACCATATTGGTAGGTCGTTATCTGCACAATATGCACGATTCATGATAGTAGAAATAGTAGCTATTGTATATTATATGATTATATTTGGACGAGTTAACTGTGAATCAATGCAGTGATAGCCAAATTATAAAGCGTAACTGTATAAAAGTTATATCCGATGAAAATTATGTAATGATTAAAATGTTTCTTTTTAATCGATTTCAAAAACGCAGGCAGTTCCTAATTTGTCGAAATCTCTTTTTTTATTGCGAACGGTGGCAAAACGAGCAAACACCACACCCTTTTTTTTGGCGGCTGGGCCATGGTTATCTCGCTCACTGCCCGGCTCCGTCCGGGATGACAGAGGGGCACCGTGCGGCCCCATGATCCACCCGTGGCACGTCGCCTTCGTCGTTGGGCCGCAGATTTCCTTGTCTTCAGTGGTCGGTCCGACGGAATACCCCTGCGGAGTACCCTCTCCTCTCGACGTCGCCCCTCGGGGACGTCGGTCACCGTCACGCGGTCGGCCTCTTGGCGGGTGACGGACTACATCCCCGGTCCAGTCACCCGCGGCCTCGGCTAAGGCGGCATCAGGTGCAGGTAATCGCGCTTCCGCCGCCACAGTGGCCAGTGGCGGACCGCGTCGTCGTGGAAAACACTACATCTGATGGTAAGTGACGCTGCCGCTCATGGGCCTTTGTTAGGCCGCTACCTACCGTGAAGGTAGTGAAGGGAGTCTAAATGCGTACAATGAGATTCGGTGATACTAAAGCCATCATTAAAACCCACCCCACGCAAACACATTCAGAAAGATGGGCTTCTAGCTCTCTCATTCTCTCTCGCAGAATGAAGCGCAGTAACAAATTGCTACTACTCAGATGTGGATTTTCTGCTCAGTATGGTACTACCCCGGACGGAACGGCCCTCGGCTGTAGACAAACAAGTTGACACTTGACTGACACTTAGGTTTATATAAGTTCATCGATTACGTGAAGACTCTTGGATCGATTTAGATATTTTTTTGTTTGTTTGGATATACTTCTAGGTGCTCCCGAGGTCTCAAGTTAACTAACAGAACAGCCATCAGTTCCCTCAACACAGTAGAGGGAATGGAGAAACATTCTTACTCACCAAACGGTGGGCTGCTTACCCTTTAAAAACCAAAGACACCTCACATTAGATAGTTCAATGCCAATAAAAGACTTAATCAGCTGTATTCATTAGCATAAATTATTATAAACTACACTTGCACATCATCTATGACTATTCAGATGAGCCAGGAATGTATTAAGCTCGTTAAGGGTACTCGTTGCATTCTTGAAAAGGGAGTCGGTGTATTTGCAAATTTATTTTAATACTAGCAACCCGCCCTCGCTTCGCTTCGGTTTTAGTCGTTTTACCCGCGTAGTTCCCGTTCCCGTGGGTATATCGGGATAATATATAGCCTAGTTTACGCCCTGATATTATAGCTTTCCATTGGTGAAAGGATTTTTGAAATCGGTACAGCCGTTTTGAAGATTACCCGGAACAAACAGACAGACAAAAATTTTTTAATCTGTATTTTAAGCATAGGTGTCGTGCAAATAACCGTGTGAGCATGAAAAAAGCCTATTATTTTGACATTACAAACAGACACTCCAATTTTATTTATTGGTATAGATTGTGTTTTGGTTTTGCCGTATCGTGACGTTTCGTCTGTTAAGATATAGAGAAGGAAAACTCGAAATAAAACCCTATATCAACCTGTCTGACCATAATGGTATAGTAAGGTCAATTTCTCACATATTGTGAGGTAGTCTCGTGCCCAGCAGTGGGACATATGCGAGCTGATGTGATATGTTTCATCATCATCTCAGCACACATAAGTTCGACGCTTATCTACAATGGAAGAGAGATTGATATCATTAACATTATCGCAGCCCACATACGTCCCACTGTTGAGCTCGGGCCTCCTCTACTATGACATGGAATTAGACCTACTGGTCAGACGTGTTGGAATATGGTTTTGTTTCGAGTTTTCTTTCTCTTGTATAGATATTATATGCTTATTACATCCCTTAGCCGTATTTTACGACATGCACAGGCAAGATAGGGAGTTGTGAATTGTATTCTTACTTCGTCACCATAGGGAAGGTAAACGTACTTTACAGTTCGTTAAAACATACTTTACAATTACATCACTGTATGCCAGCGGCTATAAGTAGTACTAATCCTATTAATTACGCGTGGATGTCGTAAAATACGACTAATGGTTTTCTGATGATTACGCGAGCACTACACATTATAAATAAAACTACTTTTACGGATTTTATCGCGTTTGTATTTGATTTATGATTGTCCGACGTTTCGAACACTTTACAGCATTCATGGTCACGGGCGGACGTCATGGTCCGTAAAAGTAGTTTTATTTACTGCGACTAAAAAGCCACGACATTAGGGATGATCGATGTTAGAAAAACATCGATGTCATAATCGAAAGCCCAACATCAATGTTCGATATTTATCGAAAACCGAACATTATCGAACTTGTTCAGAGTCGACTGAGCGACCTTCCTTCCGCAGCAAGCATAGCCTTCCGCTTTTCCATAGCTCCGGGAACTGCTCGGACCTCAAACACTCATTGAGCAGTTTCCGGAGCGTATTCTTCCAGTATTTAGCGACGATGCCGAGTACCACTCCCGGGACCCCGTCCGGACCAGGCGCTTTTCTCTTTCCCCGAAGTCGGGAGAGGGCCACTTCTAATTCAACGTCAGTGATGGAGGGAATAGGTGTCTCCACCTCCACCACCAACCGAGGAGCCATTTGGGGAGGGGAATATGTCGCACGGAGTGCGGAAACAGTTCCCCCATTAGCCTCGACAGGAGAGACAAGTCCAGAGTCTCAATGATGGGGGCGCCGCAGGCACGGAGCTTGTTCCGTGCTCTCTAATACGGGCGGCCCCATGGGTCCCTATCGAGGCCTACAAGAAGCTCCTCACGGGCCCTCTCCTTCGCCTGGCTGATGGCCAGCTGCAGAAGTCTCGGTCCCTACGCTGTCGGCATCGGATGTAGGCGCGCCGCGATCGATTGGAGGCCACCCGAAGATCAGAAATTTCGGGCAACCACCAGTAGACTTGACGTTGCGGCGGCCTCCGCCGAGCCCTCGGCATCGCCGCATTGCACACCTCCTGCAAAATGTTCCTCCATTGGCATATTGCGTTGATCCTAAGTAATTAAGATAAGAGTAGAATGATAATGTACTTCAATGCAAGTGGCATTTTTTATTAGGTTCAATTTTTTTTTATTGCCAACGATGGCTAACGAGCAAGCAGCACACTTGATGGTAAGTGATACTGCCGCACATGGACCTTTGCAATAGCAGGGGCACAGCCAGGCCGCTGCCTACCTTGAAGAAAATACTCTTCTTAAACCTCGTTTAAAGAAGGACATGGCATAGCGCTCGGGAAACACAATAGCAGGTAGTTAATTCCAGAGCTTGCACGTACGTGGGAGAAAAAAAGACACGTACACTTAAAGACCATAACGCTTCCAGGTGAAATGGTTCATCCATTGATACGATGTCGAGTGGAACGTTGGTAAAATGGTGACGGAGGTACTAAGTCTTTATCTTTAACACAAAATTTTATTAATATCGGTTGAGTAGATTCAAAGATAAACAAACATTGTAAGCCGGAATAATTTAAAGTGTTATATTGCAAAGGCGAGTTTGATATTGACCTATATATCTTCGAAAGTTGCAATTTATGTTTCCGAAGAATCCACACACTTTAAAATTTAAATTTGCCTCAAACGATTTTCTATATACGGGCTTTACATGGTGCGACATGATAAAAAAACACAATGCAGTCATGAGGACTGCTTGTCAGCAGTCGAAGTGAAAACTTAAAACTGTGAACAAACAGTTGTATTTTTTTGTTTTTACAATTAATTGTTTGACCTTAAATTAAAATGCGTAATTTTTTTTTTACATTTGTCTGGTTTTTATTTATTTTTCTATTGCATACGGTGGCAAACTAGCAAACGGTACACCTAATGATAAGTGTTGCTGCCGCTCATGGATCTTTTCATAGTCGCTGGCTACCGTGAAGAAAGTGAAGGGAGTGTGAATGCATGCAATAAGGTTGGTGATACAGAGGCATCACCAAAACCCACCACACACAAACACCCTTAGAAAGTTGGGCTGCCGGCTCTCTCGTTTACCGAACGAAGCGCAGTAAAAAAATTTCTAGTACTACCCCGGACGGACCGGCCCGCGGCTGTAGACAGACAACTGTCAACAGTGTGGTCCTATCCCTAAAATCGGCATAGATATAGTAACATTGACATAGCTACATATACAGTATTAACGTTAACACGTCACGTAACTATGTCGATTGTTTTACATGAATATACTCCCCTTCCAAACCTGCCTATAAAAGTTTACACTTTAATCATTTTTAACAAAAACCCGACTTCAAACAGTAAACTAAAAAGCAAAAATATATAGTGCTTTAATAAAATACTTAATGAAACAACTTACAAGCGCACTAGTCGCCCCCACGATTTTTGAAAGTTTTCTCTGGTCTGCCATCATCAAACCCTGATTTCTTTACCATGGGACGACTTTTGAAATATCTTCTTGGCAACAAAAAAAGAATCATCAAAATCGGTTGATAAACGATGAAGTTATCTGCGAACAAACATAAAAAAGCATATACGGTCGAATTGAGAAACCTCCTCCTTTTATGAAGTCGGTTAAAATGACATCATTTTATCATTAACTCTTTCGATGTCAACTGATGGATGTTTAACTTCCCTATAGATGATGAAAGTGCGCGTGCGTGCGATGAAAGTAAGTGCGTTATCTACCGCGGAGGTTTTAAAATAAGAGCTGTTGCCTACTTTACTGGGGAAACCCGCAGATTTTAAAGACTCCCACGATCAAGTAGCTGATGGCAGTAATTGTATTTTTATTTCTTTGCACCAAGAGAAGAAAAAAAATGAGATAAATATTGCAAAAGTTTTAGCAATAGTGACAAGGAAAAAAATTAAAGAATATTTTTTTCTTAAAAGACAACGACCAGCTTATATAAGTCCTTCTGCTGGAATTGACCCTCCTCCGAAATGGGTGATTAATTTACAAACTATAACCACATTAATGAGACGGAGTGGTATTTTTTTTTTGAGCTGGTCTATGGGTCAACGCACCCGCCGTCCAGCTCCATCCGGGGCGACGAAGGGGCAACGCGCAGCCCCATAGTCCACCGTCTCCTCTCCTTCGCTCTGGGCCGAACGCCGGTACCGAGTTCCTTGTCATCCGTAGCCAGCCCGCCAGACGGAGTGGTATAAGGTTATTTTGAGGTTTCTTTTCTTACATAGATGTAATACACACCTTGGCCGTCTTTTATAACACCCACGGTCAAGAAAGGTGATGGTGAACAGTATTCTTACTCCGTTACCACATTTAAAATAATAACAATATTATTATCTAGAATAATATTTACCGAGCGCCATGTAAATCCATTCTTAGATCTTTTATTTGCCTGCCAGTCCCGAATTGGGACACGTCTTCTTACAGAACCGTTTAAATATAACAGTGCTGTTGTTTAAGATTAATAGCTTTCAATTTTTACTACAGGAGCTTGTAAGTTGCTAAATTATATTATTTTTTGGGTTCCGTGCCTCGAAAGAAAAAACGGAACCCTTATAAGATCACTTTGCTGTCGTCCGTCCATCCGTCTGACGTCCGTCCGACCCATTTTTCAAGAAAACGTGGCTAAAATTTATATCAAATACTCAGATTTATTGTCCATTAAAGCTGTGAAAAAATCAAACTTCTAAGTCAACACAATCAAAAGATAAAACTGTTACCATCGCATTTTTTGCAAATTTTCGACATTCGCAAGGAAATCAAACCTACTTCCCGTAAACTCAAAATCTTGAAATTTGGTACGTAACAACGTCTTATAGCACAGATAAAAGAAAAATTACGAAAACCATAAATTTTTAGTTACATTATATAATAAAAATATTTTTAACAATTTTAAACTTACTACACCTATAGGTTTGTACGGAACCCTCGGTACGCGAGTCCGACTCGCACTTGGCCGATTTCTTTACTTCACAAATGAATTTTATGAATTTCTTTTTTTTAAGACAACCCAAAACTAAGGAAATGATTTTTGTTTTGCGGTGGAACTTTACAAACATATAATTAACGGACACAAATTACATCCAGACTCAGAACAATGATTTGTGGATCGCTTAAAGTGTGGTCCTATGTGGGATTCGAACCCGTGGCATTGGCACTGTCGGTCGGTATCTTAACCATCACGCCATCTGTGCAGTTACATAACTCTCGATAGTATGCTCCTGCCACTTAAAATTGTAACTAAATGGTTACAATCTTAAATGGTCATTAATGGTTGGTGACTATGGACGCTGTAAAGTATTCGAAATGTCGGGCAATCAAAAATCAAATACAAACGCGATAAAATACGAAAAATAATTGTATTTACAATGTAAAATGAGTAATGAGTGTTTGTAAAATGAGTAAATACTCATTGTAAAATTACAACAACGTGATGTCTGGTAAAATCTATATCTACACTCTATACTATTATATAAAGCGTAAGAGTTTGTTTGTTTGGACTCGTTAATCTCAGGAATTACGGGTCTGATTTGAAAAATTCTTAGTGTTAGATGAGCCCTTTTATCGAGGAAGGTGTATAGGCTATATCACTAAGACATCAGACACTAAGACAAATAGGAACGGAGCAACAATGAAAAATGTTTCAAAATCGGGGTTTCATTTTTTTTTCCTTTTTAGAGCTTCCGCTGCGTGTAGTGGCGTAAACTGTTAAAGTTTCGCAAAAATCATGAGTGACAGAATTGTATTATTTTAAAATATTTTCACCTTCTACGCAAACAAAGTCGTGGGTTAAAGTTAACGTTAGCCCAAAGTAACTACCTATTCCACGCGGACAAAGTTGCGGGCATGAGCTAGTTTTTTATAAAATCCAATAAAAAATTCCATAGTGACTTATTAAGTAAAAAGAGTAATTTTATCCTCACAGTTGTTTTGGGTAATCTTAATTTTGATTATTTGTCTAGACTTGACATTAAACATAGAAATACATTTAACTGCTATGAAACAAAATAAATTTAAAAGTATTTTTAAACTACATAGATCATAATCTTTCATTTGGACTTTGAGAAACAAAGAACTTCGTACTTAACATTTTTTTTATAAAAAGCAACAAATCGTTTCACCATTGTTTTCGTCGCTATCAAACAGAGACATTCTTGAGTAAATTTTTGTTTAGATAAAGAATTGTTTCGTGGAAAAATTCAAAAGGGTTTCTGAACAAAATAAAAAAGCATAAACAATAACTGTAAACATTTAATATTTCTTGCTGTGACGTATTAAAAACACAATTTACCCTTTCATTTCCCGTGAACAAGTGAACAAAGGTTAAAAAAGAAGGAAGGGATAATGATAATAAATATTGATTAAGGGATGTAAGATAACATCACAGCAAGATAAAGAATTTCCCGTGTGGTGATGGAGTAAGAATACAATTCATCACTGTCTATCTTCCCCTTTGGTACCATAATAGGCGACTAAGTGATATGATAGCATATGATATCTACTTTTGATCAAAATATGTTCGATCCATAAATTGTTGTCTTGTGTCCGAGTATTATTTGTGTCCGATAATCGAAATTTGTAGTCTCTCCAAAGAGACTACAGATCCACACATAATAACAACATAATTTAACAGCACCCTTGCCTGTAGAAGTCGTAAAAGACAACTGATAAAATATGCATATAATATGAGGGAAGAGTATCTTCCTTCTCCTTTCTTGAGGGAAGAGAAGAAAAACTAGTAATGAAAATAAATGAGATAAAAAATTTGATGTCCAATTATTCGTCATGTTACTGTCGAATATATTCTAAGCATGAATATACAGGCTGTATCAGGTTATGGGGCAACTGTTCTTGTATGTTGTAGTTTAACGATCATGGGTCCTAATTAGAATGTATATTGCACAAAAAAAAAACAATATAACATAAAAGTTATATTGATTTCAAAAATGTGTGTTTAAGAGTCTATGCCTTAAATGTTACTGCTACCAGAATACATGTAGGCATGAAAGCTTCGACGCTTCAATGGTAAGGTAGGTACAAAGGCGCCTAATCAACGATCATTGGCCGATCAGCTGATTTATAGTGAAGTTTGTCTTGCTCATGCGAACGTAATCATTGATTTATTTAATTTCTAATGAACATTTCATAAAATACGAATATGTTGCAGATTAAGTATCACTGACTTTATACATTTCAATCAGATTTACTCGAAAAAGCGATGACAAAATTGAAAACTTTACATGTCTCTAATTCATTAATGAATCGATATTTTTTCCTTCAAATTTTTATCACGAGTTCCTATCATCAGTGCCTAACTCCCGTTTGACTAGTTGCCCCACAACCTGATACATTCTGTATATGTAATTATACATTAAGGTAAACGTTCTTCACGCAAGTTTAATTATAGTCGTTGTAAATACGCAATAGAAAAGGTTAGGTACTAACTCAAATCTTGAAAATTAAAAAAATCAGGTTACATGAAAATATTTTAAATTGTACAGTTGGCAACGCTGTATTTCTCTTTCTTATTACACGCATGCATATACTACGTTGGCCAACATGGTCCCAACCTCACGCAAAATGGGTTGGCACCACCTCACAGACATCTCTTTGCCACCACCCACGCTTTGTGATCAAATTAAATACCATGCGCTGCCCCAGTTTCCTGTAACTTATTTCCGTCCTTTTTTCGAAAAGCGCGGAAAGATGTTACACATTAAAAACATGATGAGTGTCTGCCAAGAATAAAACTTTAAAATTTTGAACACATTTCTATATATTTATGTGCGTGTTTGTTAACAATTCCATTGATCTAGATCATCTGACACGATTTTTAAATCAATTGACTTCGCTTTTACATTAATAAATTGTTACTATGGACAAGATAGATGGTTTTAGTAATGTTTTAACTTCCGTGTAGAGACAGAATAAAAATAGATTCAATTCATTTTTCAATCCATATCTTGCCCTTGAATGTCGTAAAAAATGACTAAAGGATATAATATGCATATAACGTCTATGCAAGAGAAAGAAAACTCGAAACAAAACCCTATACCAACCTCTTTGCACAGCACGGTATAGTAAAGTCAATTTCTCTCCTATTGTGGAGGAGGCCTGAGCCCAGCAGAGGGACGTATTTGAGCCGAAATGAAAAAAAAATGAATTACCTCATTAACGTTCAGATACAGACCATGGTCGAAAGCATAGGAAATAGGACGCGGTTTGACAATCGCTTTTCGTGAGGTAATATTGTCTCATGAAACAACTCAGTGTGCAGACTAGTGAGGAAAATACTAATGAAAGTTCCACAACTGATGCGTAGGGCAGCATAGGCGCGAATACCTGTGCCTGGTGTAGACCTAGCTGGGCCCACAAGAGGATGAATCGGATATCTGTTCACTGCCCACAGAGAAGCCAATTGCTAGAGGGTGACGTTTCAGTCTTTGTTGCCGGAACGTCGACAGAAGTGGGAACCCGAAGGTGTAGCCGTCCGGTCGGATCGAAAAGGTCAAGTAATCGGGTCTAGTGCCCTCTTGTTTCCCTGGAGGACGGAGGAATTTTGGCCTTTTAAAAAAACCTCGCCAAGACTATGCGTTTTCGTCACCATTATTATCATCAACTCAGCACATTGCACACGTTCTACTGATGGGCTCGAGTCTCCTTCATAATAATAGGAACATTGACCTACTATACCACGCTGATCAGATGGATTAGTAAAGGCTATTTCAAGTATATCGTCTATTGTATAGATGTTATTCGCATATTATATCCTTTAGTTAACTTTTACCAAATCTATTGGCACGAAGTGGGATGAGGAATTGTATTCTTACTCCGTCACTACATGACAGGTGGTGATGAGAATTGTTTTTTTTTTTTTGAAAAGGCAACTTCATGTACTAAGGAAATAATCCTTGTGTTGTACTTTACAAACATATAATTAACGGACACAAATTACATCCAAACTCAGAACAACAATTTCTGGTTGGCACAGCGTTTTATCCTACGTGGGATTCGAACCCATGACACTGATTCGGTAAATCGGTGTCTAAGAGCAATACGCCACCAGTACAGCTTAATGAATAATAATCGAATAAAAATATGCGGGGCAGTCTTTGGAGACTGTCTTAGAAGTAAAAACTAAATAACTTTGTCTTCGAGCTATTAGATTAATTGAATCCTTGATTATAAACGCTTTTTATAAACCAAAAGAAAAACGAAATTAATAATCTAAATTAATAGGTTATACTTAATATTTATTAGAAAATGTGTAGTACAATATTTTCAACAAAAGTTAAACAACATTTCAAATTTAACGCTTGTTTGTGGATTTGAAGCAAAGAGCAGGTCTGCGCCGTCTTACGAATTTTCCATCAGGTCACATGTCCTGACGCGAGCTTAACATTTTTTTACCCATCTCAAAAAAGTGCACACCATCGCTAAAGAAGTTTTCACTTTAAAAGAAACAAATTAAAATCTTAATAAACTCATTTGCAAAAAAAACGGGCGGTTTTGATTTTCATTCATATTTAAAAAGATACAATACCAAAAAGGTTTCAATCGTTTGTACACGTTACTGGCCGGTTTTAAAAATGCTGTGGTATTTAAAAAAGTACGTTCTAAATTCAATTTTTCATTTGATGTTCATTTTTACAGAAAACCCCTTTTCATCCTACATTTTTGGCGCGAAGTTCCAGAAGTTAACATCGACTTTCATAACTTTTATTCAATTTTTATCGATTAATTTCATATCCTTGACTGTCAAAGCTTTATTTAATGCTGTTTGGCTGTATCAAAAATGGTAGATAAAGTGGTAAAAGCTACCAAAATTATCGCGCTGCTTGAAGAGGGTTGCAGCCAATGTTTCGTGGCTAGGAGGCTAAATGTTAGTCGCTCGACAGTCCAAAGGACCTGGCAGCGATATCAGGAGACTGGTTCCGTCGAGAGAAGGCCTGGTTCTGGAAGAAAACCATGTACCCAACCACGGGATGATCGTTTTCTTGTGAGTCGCGCATTGAGAAATCGCAAATCTTCGTATGTAGATCTTAAGAACAACCTCCAAGAAGTAAGAAATGTGCATATTAGTCTATGGACGGTCAGGAGGAGGCTTCTCGCTGCCAATATACGCAGTCACCGCCCGGCCCGCGGCCCCAAATTACTCCGTGAGCACAGAGTTCACAGGCTTAGGTTCGCTAGAAATTGTGAATCATGGACTCAAGACGATTGGAATAGGGTTTTGTTCTCTGATAAAGCCAGGATATCTCTGTTCGGTGAAGATCGACGTCGGCGAGTGCTAAGAAGACAAGGAGAACGCTTTGCAGAGGCATGTTTCGAAGAAATCACACCTTATGGTGGGGGCTCTGTTATGTTTTGGGCAGGAATACATTCAATGGATCGTACAGAGTTAGTCTTCATTGAAAACGGCTCACTGACTGGGCATCGATAAATAACGGAAGTTCTAATTTCTCATGCACAACCCGCATTGGCCGCTCTAGGTGAAGACTCGATTTTTATGGACGACAATGCTCGCGCCCACCGATCCCGCGATGTTAATGCGTATGTGCAAGAGGTCGGCATTCGTCGTTTGGATTGGCCAGCTCGAAGTCCTGACCTCAATCCCATAGAGCATGTCTGGGACGTTCTGAAACGGCGTGTGAGATCAGTACACCCGGCTCCGCAGACCATCAGAGAGCTGAAGAATGTGATTACTGCGGAGTGGGAACGTATTCCGCAAGCAAGTATCCGGGATATACTCGCTAGCATGCCCAGACGAATTCAAGCTGTGATTTTAGCTAGAGGGGGTCACACTCGATACTAAACATTTATCTGCTTTTACTTTATTAAAGAAAAACAAACAAAAAAACTTTTTTATTTTTACTTCATGAGCATATGCACTACTAGCGAATATACACTACTAGCGAGGTTTAGCATTATTTCCCATAAATTGTATCTAAATTTTATGAAATACTGATGAAAACGATTATTTTCTTATTAATTTAGCAAATTGTGTGGATAAAACTACCTATAATTATCAAACAAAGAAATATTAACATTTGAAATGGTTCATTGCTTAGGTGCCCGTTTTTTTTGCAAATGAGTGTAGTTAAAATTATAACAGTTATCTATAACTCTACTAAGTAGAAACACTATCTACCGTCATTATATATTTAATTACAAACGAAACGGACCATTAAAATAAAATCGTCGTAATAATTACAACTGAAGCTTAGATATCGCGTGACAATATACAGGGTGCGGACTCGGCAATGTCACGGCTAAAATAATAACACGCTATGTAAATTATTACTTTGGTTAATGTAAGGCGGGTTTACACGATCGAGTTCGCAACTTTACTTGTTCATTTTGTATGGAGAATATTATGACTGGTTAACTAATCAACCTGTATCTAAATGTACAGGTCTTTTATTCCTATATAGGTATGTCATGTCTCAGGGTATGAAAGCACAAGTATTTCATACCTCAGTGCATGAAAGTTTTTTTTTTTTATTGCAAGCAGTGGCAAACGAGCAAACAGTACACCTGATGGTAAGTGTTGCTGCCGCTCATGGACCTTTACAAGGCCGCTGCCTACCGCGAAGAAAGTGAAGGGAGTGTGAATGCGTGCATTGAGGCTCGGTGATACCAAGGGCACCACCAAAACCCTCCACACGCAAACACTCTCAGAAAGTTGGGCTTCCGGCTCTCTCGCTCACCGAACGAAGCGCAGTAACAAATCGCTACTACTCAGACGCCGATTTTCTGCTCAGTGTGGAACTGCCCCAGACGGACCGGCCCGCGGCTGTAGACAGATAACTGTCGACAGTGTGGTCCTACCACTCGTATCTAATCAACCTATATCTAAATGTACAGGTATTTTATTCCTATATAGGTATGTCATGTCTCAGGGTCTGAAAGCACAAGTATTTCATACCTCAGTGCATGAAAGTACAGGTGTATGACCAATGTGCGTTACCAGTGATGACTTATAGCACAGAAATGTGGTCCCTAGATGTCTCTGATGGACTCATAACTAAGGTTGTAGTCGCTCAGTGTGCTATGGAGCGAGCTATGCTTGAGATTTCTCTGCGAAATAGAATCCGAAATAGAGAATGAGGGTAACTGACATGGCAAGAAGAATAGAACATTGAAGTGATGGTGGGTAGGAGAAATTGTTCGACGAACAGATAATCACTTATTTTTTTGGGGTGGGCTGCGGTCGGCGCGCCTCCGCATCACTCCGCCCGGGGCGACAGAGGGGCTTAAGCACGCAACACCCGCAACCCACCCGAACACCACGTCGCCTTCATCGTTGGGCCGACCACTGGAGCAGGGTTACTTGTCATCAGTGGTCGGCCCGACGGAATACCCCCTACCCGGGGCACCCTCCCATCGACCGACGTCCCCCCCCCCCCCTCGGGGAGGACGTCGGTCTTTCCTCACGCGGTCGACCTCTCGGCGGGTGACGGCCTAATCCCCGGTCATGTCACCCGCGGCCTCGGCTAGGGCAGCATTGCACGCAGGTAATCCCGCCTGCGCCGCCCCAGTCGCCGGCAGCGGGAACAGATAATCACTGGGGAGGCAAGATTTTGGACATATTGGACGGCTCAGCGGGTGACCTGGTGAAAGTCGATAGGATTCGTTGAGTGCGGGCATTACAGCAGTACACTGAGTTGCGAAATATGAGGGCGTCTTACGTCTAGCAATTAACGGGCAAGGACTAAATGATAATGTTGATAAACTTATCAACGTCTGCTTTTGAAAATAGACTTTCGCACTTACACTTGTCTTTTTGTATCCGGCGCGGTAGGTCCCAATACTTTTGCAATTTATTATTTGCAACCCGCCCTCGCTTCGCTTCGGTTTCAGTCGCCTTACCCGCGTAGTTCCCGTTCCCGTAGGAATACCGTGATGAAATATAACCTATGTTACTCCCTGATATTATAAGTTTCTATTGGTGAAGGAATTTTCAGAATCGGTTCAGTAGTTTAATGGTGAAAGTGTAACAAACAAAGAAACTTACTTTCGTATTTATAATATTAGTAAGGATTTACCACTACTACCGGGCTTGAATCTCTTCTAAGTTAGAATAGAAATGCTATACCGAGCTGATCAATTGGGATGGTGCAGGGTTTTATTTCGTCTTTTAGTTCTTTATATATTTATTTACTTTATTTGTGGTAGGACCACACTGCTAACAGTTGTCTGTCTACAGCCATGGGCCAGTGCGTCCGCGGTAATACCATACTCTCCCAGAAAATTGACGTCTGAGTATTTGTTAATGCACTTCATTCGGTGAGCGAGAAAACCGGAACCCCAACTTTCTGAGATTGATTGTGTGTGGTGGGTTTTGTTGATGCTTTTGACGTGACAACGTCTTATAATTCGATGGAGCCGGCTGCACGCATGAAAAAACATGACGCATGCGGCGTTACCTCGCTCTGAGGCGTTCCATTTAAGGCTTGATCCATACAAAATATCTCTCAAACAAATAAAATTAAAATTTTCTTTTGAAAAATGAAACCATTCCATCAGTATTTTCTTATGACGTTGTCACGTTCAACTATCGTCAGTAAACTGACTTTACAGACAACAGATTTTTTTTAATATCACTGAACCTCATTGTACGCATTCACACTTCCTTGACTTTCTTCACTATAGTCAACAGCCTATCAAAAGTCCATGAGAACAGTATCACTTACCATCAGGTGCGCTGCGCTCATTTGCCACCAACGATAATAAAAAAGAAAAAACTATTTGTTCTCCAGCAGTAAGGTCATCTGTTCGAGTCGAATCTGAGACATCTTTTATGATCAGTCACGGGAAAGAAGAGGGTCACCATAAAATTTAAATTCTTCCACAATCATAGTGCTTGAACACATATTGGAAACTCGTAAAAAAATAAAATACATAGCATAAACGTTAACCATACTTACACTGTTACTGACCAATCATCATCATTTCAACTCACATAAACCGCACTCTTGGGCTCCAGCCTCCTTCACAGTAGGGGGCAAATTGACTTATTATTATATTATTGACCAGCTGGTATAGAGTTTAATTTCTTGCAATGGCAAGAGAAGGAAAACTTGAAATTTATATACATACGTTACGTGCGTGAAACGTTATATACATATTTATCGCTTAGTTGTCTTTTAGAGGGTTATGTTCAGGGACGATACCCGAAATGGTAACCCGCCGGGTAGGCCACGGATGTCAAGAAATCGGTACCAGTGGTTGGCCCAATTGCGATGGGGAGAGAAAACAGTAGGTTATTAGGTCGCACGCCACTCATCCGTCGCCCCGCGGAGTGTGTGTCCAGACCATGGCGTACCAAAAAAAGGGGTTATGCTCGGCATTTCTGTGCGAGATAGAACCGAAGTACGGAAATGCGTAGAAGACCGGGTGTAACTGACATAGTACGAGGAATTAGAACGCTGAAATAGCAATGGACAGGCCACGTTGCTCGACGAACCGACAGCCGCTGGAGAAAAAAGAGACTTTTAACACTCTCTAGACAGCTGGACCGATTTTGATGATTTGAGGGTTCGAGAATGGTTTAAATTAATATTTGGACCCGGAAAGTGGCGCAGCGATCGATTTCAAAGATTCTTTTTGTTATTTGAACAGAATAGCGTCTGTTGGATCAGCTAGTCTATAATATAAATCTGTTTTTCTTTGATAGTATCTGGACCAGAAACGTAACATTTGCTTGACCCGTCCAATATTTATACAATTATGTCATGCACCTGGGTTGGTCCCCATTAAATGAACGGTAAACACGGGTGTGGGATGATGTCACCATTTTTAACTGGCATACCTTGTGAACACTGAAATAATTAGGTCAACGTAATGATTTATTTCGTAGGAAAATTCCTTTAGGCGCGCTGTGTAATTTATTATGTGGGTATTAAATGAGGCCGAGTCCATGTGGTGACAGAGTAAGAACATAATTCCACACTCCTTATCTTGCCTATGAATGTCGTAAAAGACGACTAAGGGGTACAATATGCACACAACATCTATGCAACAGAAAAAAAACTCGAAATGGAACCCTATACCAACATGTCTGGCGGGTGATCGGACCGGGGAATTGTCCGTCACCCGCAGAGAGGCTGACCGCACGATGGCGACCAACGTCCCAGTACCTCGAGAGGTGAGAGGTTACCCGAAAGGGTATTCCGTCGGGCCACTGATGACAAGTCACATCTGCTCCGGTGGTCGGCCCAACAACGAGGTGACGTGGGTACGGGTGGGTTATGGGCCCGCGCGCCGTCCTTTCATTGCCCCGGACGGACAGGACCGCGCGTGCGCTTACCATAGCCCGCCCATAAAAAAAAAAATATACCAACATGTCTGACCAGCATGGTATAGTTGGTCACATACCCTCCTATTGTGGAAGAGGCCCAATCCCAACAGTGAGACGTGTGTGATCTGCGATGATGATGATATATGATAGTAAAGTCGTATCTCGTCACCTTTTTTTGGGTGGGCTATGATCAGCATACACGCCATTCGTTCCATCCGAAGGCGACGTGCGGTTCCTTAATCCACCCTTACCCCTCCCCTTCACCATTGAGGCGATCACCAATACCGAGTTCCTGGTCGTCCGTGGCCAGCTCAGCAGGGAAGACATTCATTGCCTAAGAAAGAATTTTTAGAGTCCGGCAAAAACGATCAATTAAATTTACCAGATAGGTACGTAATTATCCACGGCCGATGACTGGGCTGGCGCAGGCACGAGTACCTGCGCCTGATGCCGCCCTAGCATAGAGGACATTAACGGGAGACGGTACTCCCTTAGATACCCCAATCCCCAATACCCCATCCGTCGGGTCGACCACTGAAGTGAAGGAACTCTGCACCCTCTGGGTGGACGACCCAACGACGAAGGCGATGTGCTATACGGGTGGGTTACAGGTGTGCGTGCTTTCGCCCCTCTGTCGCCTCCGTAACCGACCGCCCCAAAAAAAGGTACGTAATTAATCTTTTTTAGAGTTTAAAGTACAATCCATCACATGCTTTCTTGCGCGGGTTGGCATAAAAGGGATATAATACATAAAACTTGAAATAAAATCCTATAGCAACATGTGCGTGGTATAGTAGGTCATTTTCTCTCCCATTGTGCAGGAGGCTCGAAATCCACCGTGGGAGGTAATGTGAGCTAAAGTGATGATAGTGATGATTTGGTTTTTAAATACAATAAGACTATACTCTGCACTAAGGAAATAATCCTTTTATTTAGGGATGTGACTTGGAGGGAAAATAATCGATTTTTAAATAATCGACTTTTTGGTCTCTAAAATAAATCGATTATAAAATAATCGATTAATTAAAAATAAATAATCGATTATAAAATAATCGATTTCTTCTCCCAACTATGATGACTTATGATTATGATGACTTTTTTTTAGGAAATGTGATCTTCATTTTCTAATATAGTAGGAAACACTGCACGCAATATCGTGATGACCTTTTTTTTGGGAAGTCTGGCAGTGAAATAATCGATTAATTTCAATCGAATTTCGAATAATAAAAATCGATTAATAATTGATTTTTTATTATTTTGATAATCGATTGTAAAAGTCGATTATTACACAAAAATAATCGATGAATAACCGATTATTATAAAAATCGATTATTTTTTCACATCCCTACTTGTATTGCGGGGGACTTTACAAACATAACCAACAGATACAAATTACAGCCAGACACAGAACAACAATTTGTCGATCGCACAGTGTTATCCTATGTGGGATTTGAACCTCTAACACTAGCATTGTAGGTCGGTATCATAACCACTACGCCATCTGTGCAATTTTTCGGTCCGTGTGTATGTGACTGAACTCCTAAACGACTGGATTGGTGTTGATGTTTTTTTGAGTGTGTTCCAATGAATTTGAGAATAGTTTAGATTAATAATTAATCCCGGTAAGTGGTGCTGCGGTAAATTTGAAGGGGAATTCCTTTTATTTATTTTTTTTTTGATTTGAACAGAACAGCGTCTGTTATGTATAAAAGGTTATAAGAAAAAGAAATGTCAGATCATTTCAGTAGAGATCGCGCTCCGTACCAGTGGTAGTCTATTGAATTAATTTAATAATCTTTTTACTTTATTTAAATAGATGGATGTCGAGAAAGAAATTGGTGAACTATTTAACATAACATCCACACAAGCAGAGTGGCGCAGTGGAAGCGTGCTGGGCCCATAACCCAGAGGTCCGTGGATCGAAACCACGCTCTGCTAAACTTCATATTTTGTTGATTATTTACTTTCAAAGAATAAAATGTATTATAAATTCTTGAAAGTAATTATTATTTAATTTCATTATTAAGAATATCTTTTTTTTTAATAATAAATAATTTGAATTAAAAACCTACTCTGTTTGGCATATTTTTTCTCAAATAATATGCATTTACCTGTTGAACACGAGACATGTTTGCCGATGAGCTTGATAAACGCTGAGCCGTCAATCGGTATTTACGAACGTCACGAGATACATTTTATTTTTAAATTTTATTTTTCGAAATGACAAATCGCACTACGAAACAAATCCTTTTTTGATGGCGAACTTTAGGAAAATGCAATAAACGGACACAAATTATATTCATCAACACAGCTCATATACATCCCACTGTTGGGCTCGAGCCTCCTTCACGAAGGGAGACTAATTCATCTACTATACTGTAGGGATGTGACTTGGAGGGAACATAATCGATTAATGAATAATCGATTTTTTTTTCTTTAAAATAATTTGATTATAAAATAATCGATTAATTAAAAATAAATAATCGATTATAAAATAATCGATTTTTCTCCCAACAGGATTATGACGACGTTTTTTTTCTTTTAGGAAATGTGCGATTTATTTTCTAATTTTTATAGTATGAAACACTGCACGCAATATCGTGATGGCCTTTTTTTTAGGAAATCTAACAGTGATTTTATTTTAAACAAAAAAGCGAATTTTAAAATAATCGATTAATTTTAATATAAAAAAATCGAATTTTTATTATTTAGATAATCGATTATTGAAATCGATTATTACAAAAACATAATCGATTAATATAAAAATCAATTATTTTTTCTCATCCCTACTATACTGGTCAAACGTTTTCCATCTCTTGCACCGATGTTATCTGCCTATTATAATCCTTTAGTAGTCTTTTACGACACTCGCAGGCAAGAAAGAGGTTGGTGAATTGTACTCTTAACCCATCATCACACGGAAACTATCCAGTTTATTTTTAAATAATTTTATTTCACATGTCTTATAGCGAAATATTTCATAATATACTATTGTTATAATGGTACGGTTAAGCACCATTATTCATATGTCACGCACTAAAAACTAAACTAGGTTCAATTTCTATATAAACCATAAGTCAAAACTTCGATAACATTCTAGTTATCTGACATATCTGAGTAATAAAGTACACATATGCGAAAATATTTGTTACAACATATAAAAACTTCATATACTCGTTTAGAACTTTGTTTTTTTAATGCTGTTAGTAACAATCGAGCTAAAAGTGAAGCGAGTGGGATTGTGTCCAATGAGGTTTGGTGATACTAAAGGTGATACTACAACCCACCAAACGTAAACACCCTCAGAAAGTTGGACTTCAGACTCTCTGGCTCACCGATCGAAGTACATAAACAAATTTCTACTACTTAGATGTTTCGTAAAGAATTTCTGCGAGAGTGTGGTACTATCCCAGATGGAGCGGCCTGCGACTGTAATTAGACGACTATCGACAGTGGTCATACCACATTAAGGTTTATAGAGTAAGTTAAAAATACTTCGTATACGTTACATAAAGGAGAGACAGAGGGTTAAGAGAGAGTGAATCTTAGGTACCAATAAGGAGAGGGACCTATAAGGGGAGGGAATAATGACCATACTCAAAAAAAGGTACCTACAATGCGTACGCGATGTATGCTCTCCATAGGTATACATTTTCCTTCCCGGTCATGGCTCCGCCAGACACTGACCGGGAGGCCGACGACGACAGTGTTCCGCCCATCACGGAACCCGAGATGGGGGTGGCGGTGACGCGCATGCGCGCAAAGTCTACCGCCCCCGGGCCCGACGGTGTTCCTAACCGCGTGCTGGCCCTGGTCCTCGAACACCTGAGACCCCGCCTCAGGGAGCTGTTCGACGCGTGTTTAGCGTCCGGACGGTTCCCTGGGTGCTGGAAGGAGGGAAGGCTGGTGCTCCTGCCGAAACCGGGACGGTCTCCGGAGTCGCCTTCGGCCTACAGGCCTATCGTGCTGCTCGATGACACGGGCAAGCTACTGGAGAGGGTGGTAGCTGCCCGCATCGAGCGGCACCTCGTCGGCACGGGGCCCGATCTGTCGGACGCCCAGTTTGGGTTTAGGAGGGGTCGTTCGACGATCGCGGCTCTGTTGCGCCTGAGGGCCGTGGCGACTGAGGCCGTCACCGGCGGGGGAGTGCTGTTGGTGGTGTCCCTAGACATCGCCAACGCATTCAATAGTCTGCCATTCAGCTGCATCAGGGAGGCGCTCCGGTATCACGGGGTGCCAGTTTACCTGAGGCGGCTAGTGGCAGACTATTTGGAGGGGCGCAGCGTCCTCTGCACCGACCGGGCAGGGGACGTCGTGCGAACGCCCATGACGTGCGGTGTCCCGCAGGGGTCGGTCCTCGGACCCACCCTGTGGAACATCGGCTACGACTGGGCGTTGAGGGGGAGCCTCCCGCCCGGGCTGGGCGTGATTTGTTACGCCGACGACACGCTCGTCACAGCCCGCGGTGGGACGCTAGAAGAGGCGGTAAGCCTGGCGACCTCGGGTACCGAGGAGGTCGTCAGACGGATCGAGGCGCTGGGGTTGAGGGTCGCCCTGGACAAGACGGAGGCCCTCTTGTTCCATGGGCGCACTATGAGCCCTCCCATTGGCGTCTCGATCACCGTCCACTCGGTCGACATCAGCATCCGGGCCCATATGAGGTACTTGGGCCTGGTGCTCGACGGGCGATGGTGGTTCCGGGAGCATTTCCGTAGGCTTGCTCCGCGGCTCGTCGGCACGGCGTTCGCCCTATCGTGGCTTATGCCGAACGTGGGCGGACCGAGCGCTGCGTGCCGACGGCTGTACGCGGGGGTCATCCGGTCGATGGCCCTGTACGGCGCACTGGTGTGGGCGGGGTCCATGACCGCCCGACTTAGGGCCCTTCTGTGGCGACCACAGAGGGTCACGGCGGTCAGGGCCATCCGCGGATACCGCACGGTGGCGACGGAGGCAGCGTGCCTATTGGCCGGGACTCCCCCGTGGGACCTGGAGGCGGAGATGCTCGCCGAACTATATCGGCGGGTGACGGGGGTGCGAGCGGAGGGCGGTGTGGTCTCGTTAAGGGATCTCACCGCCTGGCGCGTCGACGCCCGCCGAGACGTCATCGCCCGTTGGGCAGTCCGGCTGGAGAGGCCTCGGTTCGGGGTGCGAACCGTGGAGGCCTTCCAGCCGGTGCTGATGCAGTGGTTGGAGAGGCGGCACGGGGTGCTCTCCTTCCGACTGGTGCAGGTTTTGACGGGGCATGGGTGCTTCGCCAAATACCTGCACAAGGTCGTTAGGAGGGAGAGTACACCGTCTTGCCACCACTGCGATTGCGACGAGGACACGGCGCGCCATGCGCTCGAGGCCTGCGGGGCTTGGGCAGTGCAGCGCTGTGAACTCGTCGCAATCATCGGTACGGACCTGACGCTGCCGGCTATCGCTAGGGCGATGGTCGACAGCGTCGGGAATTGGGACGCGGTCGCAGCCTTCTGCGAGACGGTGATCTCGCGGAAGGAGGCGGCGGATCGCCTGCGTGAGGAGCGCAGCCTCGATGAGGAAATCCGCTGCCGGCGACTGGGGCGGCGCAGGCGCAACTATCTGCGCCTCATGCCGCCCTAGCCGAGGCCGCGGGTGACGTGACCGGGGATTAGTCCGTCACCCGCCGAGAGGCCGACCGCGTGAGGAAAGACCAACGTCCTCCCCGAGGGGGGGACGTCGGTCGATGGGAGGGTACCCCAATAGGGGGTATTCCGTCGGGCTGACCACTGACGACAAGTTAACGCTGCTCCAGTGGTCGGCCCAACGACGAAGGCGACGTGGTTTTCGGGTGGGTCGCGGGAGTTGCGTGCTTAAGCCCCTCTGTCGCCCCGGACGGAGTGGTGCGGAGGCGCGCCGACCGCGGCCCACCCACAAAAAAATAAAAAAAAGGTATACATTTTCCTTGTATTTGTAACATTTTTCACTAATCTTCTGCTCATATTAGCCGCAACTTATATAGTCCTTAGCTAGATAAAAAGGATATACAAAACTAAATTAATTGTACAATTCGAATGAGTAGTTGCCGAGATAAGCGCGTTCAAACAAACAGTTCTGTTTAATAATAGTTGTCTAGATAAATCAAATCAAACCATTTATTTTGCGATATATGGGTACAAAATATTAGTAACTACAGGGACAATATTTATAACACCATATTTAACCATCAAGCGGCATGTAAAAAGAGTTTCCAAATGCAGTTAAAAACTTTTAAGAATGAATGGTAAATACATATATTTAGCCAATCTAAGAAATTAATTTCCTTGTGTACTACTACTTAAATCATGTAGATTTTAGTTAAACACTTACAATAAAGTCATATCTAAGGTGATTAGCTTATTAGTAATCGTTTAATTATATAATAAATAAGTAATTTATTAAATTATTTATAGAATAATACTTGTAAATAAAATAATCATAATTCTCGCGCTATTCAGGAGAAAGAAAATTTGAAATTAAACGATATATCAACCGGTCTAACCTTACACCCTAAACTATGTATTTTCCTTCCCTTGCATAAATGTTATATGCATATTATTATCCCTTAGTTGTCTTTTACAACACCCACTGGCAAGAAAAGGGGTCGTAAATTTTATTATTTCTTTGTCGCCATTTGGAAACATGAATAAAAGCACAGAATCCAGGGTAAACTTGCTAAATAAATTTGCAAAAATAAACACAAAAAAGAATCTATATTTAGCAGAAAAAGTTTGTTCGCATTATCTGCAATACCTATCGCTAATCGTGGTTTGACACGAAACATTGTAATTATCATCAAAGCTTTAGAATAGTTGGTATAAATATAAAGCTCCGACCAATCCCTAGTTCAATTATAAACTTCTGCTAGTTTTAAACTATAATACGACTAAATTAGCCTGGTTTTAATCCGTGAAAGACGATTTCAAATACAACGTGTATTTGAAATCGTCTAAAAAAAAAGTCTGAATCGAGTATTAAAAATAATGAGGCTAATTCTGTTATCTATCAATTTATTTTTGGTTATCTTATCCTCTTCTTTATATATATATATATATATATATATATTTCTTGTGTACGTGCGTATGTCATTGAACTCCTATACGGCTGGACCGATGCTGATGAAATTTTTTGTGCCTGTTCAAGGGGATTCGAGAATGGTTTTGACTCATAATTGGACCCGGTAGATGGCGCTTATTTGAACAGAACAGCGTCAGTTGGAACGGCTAGGTTTGTTTAGTTTTAGCTTATATACGTCCCACTGCTGGGCTCAAGCCTCTTCCTAGATAGGAGTGAAACTGGTCAGACGGATTGGTATGAGGTTTTATTTCTAGTTTTCTATCCCTTACATAGATTTTTTTTTCTTTATTTAAGGAGTTTTACCCCGATTGGACTACGCCGCTCCGTTAGACCATCACTTAACAAAGTATCACTTAACACTAACAATGTATCTCAGTATATGGACTAAAGTAACTAAACTAAAGTAAGTAACAATACAATATATAGGCTAGCGATGCTGCATACCTTTATCAACTATTTTATACAGAGTAATAGCAGTTTCACTGAGAGGATAAGCTAAAATTATATTACAACCTCCAAGTTGACTCAACTCCTCAGCAAAAGATGTGTTATCCTTCCTCATATCCTAGTTACGGACACACTCAACAATCACATGTAAAGCGTCTTCTAAAATACCACACTCAGAACAGAGAGGAGATGGCACTTCTTCATCATGTAAGCAAATTTATTAAGAGGTATGTGCCCGGAACGAAGTCTAAAGGCTGTAAGTATCCTTCTATTTAGTTTGATTCCTTACATAGATATTATATGCATATTGTCTCTTAGTTGTCTTTTACGATATCCACTGGCAAGATGGCGGCTGGTGAATATTATTCTTACTCTGTTATCACACGGAAATTTGGAAGATATTTATTTATTTATTTATTTATAGGAAAACCAACAGCTATCAAAAACATCTTAGTAACTAAATTCTAGTAACATAAAGCCAATTACAGGTTCTCACGAGTAGAGATACACTAGTAAAACAAATATGTGAATATTACAACATTAAGTATGCTAAATTAATTAAATACATACATCAATTAGTTTGATTGAAAAAACGCCTACTCAATTGCTGCCTGGCAGAGGTAACACTGGTACAAAATATGTCTAATTCTAAATCAGTTTCTTTACTTAGTTTATTGAATGCGTTAGATGCTCTCCAGAAGAACGAATTTTGTCTATAATTAGTATTAACCAATGGGATATGTATAGGAGGATTAAAACGTACAAATCTGTTTGGAACGTTGAATTTGAGGTTAACTAATAATTCCTTCTAATATCCAATATCTATGTACTATAAAATTACTATAGCAATCAATCTTAAACCTCAAATATAGACGGCTTAAACTTTATCATATCCGTGGTTATGTACTGCTACGCTTCACGTAGCTGTACTTCCTATCCTTATTAGCCAATCTTATGAAGTAAGTCTCCCGCTTTGCGTAAAAGATTTCTTGCAATTCCTTTTTTAGGTTGCCGTACCCAAAAGGTAAAAACGGGACCCTATTACTGAGACATCGCTATCCATCCGTCCGTCTGTCACCAGGCTGTACTTCAAGAACGGTGATAGCTAGACAGTTGAAATTTTCACAGATGATGTATTTCTATTGCCGCTATAACAATAGATACTAACATCATCATCATCTTGCTCTTATCCCAATTACTTGGGGTCGACGCAATATGTCATCTGTTTTGACATATTGCAAAAAGTTTCGGCAATGACTTTTATGACCGGCCGCCTGCCTGACGTCAACCCTCCTTGGGAATGTAATCGTTGACCCAAATGGTACCAGATGGAGTTGGTCCGGGTCAATCTAGGGCTCTTAGTCGTCTTTTACGACACCCACGAGCAAAGCAAGGGTTGGTAGTATTCGAAGCCGCTACCACACAGCTAACAACAACAAATACTAACAATAAAATAAATATATATGGAGGTCCTATACAACAAACTTGATTTTTTTACCATTTTTATAGATAATTAGCAACCCGCCCTCGCTTCGCTTCGGTTTCAGTCGCTTAAACCCGCGTAGTTCCCGTTCCTGTGGGAATACCGGGATAAAATATAGTCTATGTTACTCCCTGATATTATAGTTTTCCATCGGTGAAAGAATTTTTGAAATCGGTTCGGTGGTTTAAGCGTGAAAGCGTTACAAACAAACAAACAAACATCCTTACTTTCGCATTTATAATATTAGTATGGATGGTAAGGAACCCTTCGTGCGCGACTCGGACGCGCACTTAGCCGGTTTTTATTTAATTCTCTAATTACGCCCTTAGCCCTTACGCCCCTCTGTCGCCCCAGACGGAGTGGTGGGAGGAGTGTGCCGACTGCAACCCACCCCAAAAAAAAAAACAAAAAAAAAGTGCTAGAAACAACTCATAGTCATATTTTTTTACAAATTTCAACTACACTGAGATTCGGTCACCATTCTCTGTCTAAATCACTGGCAATGAACTATCCTCAAATAAAGTTAGTAAAAAAATAAGTTTTACTAATATTATAAATGCGAAAGTAAGTTTGTTTGTTTGTTATGCTTACACGCTTAAACCACCGAACCAAATTCAAAAATTCACCAGTGGAAAGCTTATAATATCAGAGAGTAACATAGACTCAGAGAGTAACATAGACTACTATCCGTGTAGTGACGGAGTAAGAATACAATTCACCACCCCCTATCTTACCCGTGGGTGATCGTACGAGACGACTAAGGGAAATAAAACGCATATAACATCTATGCGAGAGAAGGAAAACTCGAAATAAAACCCTATACCAACACGTCTGACCAGCGTGGTATAGTAGGTCAATTACCCTTCCATTATGGAGGAGGCCCGAGCCCAACAGTGGGACGTATATGGGCTGAGATGATGAGATGATGAACATAGACTATATTTTATCATAATATTCCCATGGGAACGGGCACTACGCGGGTAAGACGACTGAAACCGAAGCGAAGCGAGGGCGGGTTACTAGTAATAAATAATTAGAATTTGAATGGACTAAGCATGGAAACGGATATACTATTTAAAGTTGTATTCTCATAAGCAGAGTGGCGCAGTGGAAGCGTGCTGGGCCCATAACCCAGAGGTCCGTGGATCGAAACCACGCTCTGCTAAACTATATATTTTGTTGATTATTCACTTACGAAGAATTAAACGTTTTTTTTTTACTAAATTATAAAGATTATAAGTGATTAAAAATTAATAATTTTATTTCTCTACTAAGAAGTCTAAATTTCATTTTTTCGTGTGGCGACTGTGCCAATGGTTATAGTAAAAGAAGACTTAAGGCATTATATACGCATACTAGCTGACCCAACAAACGCTGGTCTGTTCTTTTTTTTTTTTTTATTGCATACGGTGGCAAACGAGCAAACAGTACACCTGATGGTAAGTGTTGCTGCCGCTCATGGACCTTTACAAGACTGCTGCCTACCGCGAAGAATGTGAAGGGAGTGTAAATGCGTGCATTGAGGCTCGGTGATACCAAAGGCACCACCAAAACCCTCCACACGCAATCACCCTCAGAAAGTTGGGCTTCCGGCTCTCTCGCTCACCGAACGAAGCGCAGTAACAAATTACTACTACTCAGACGTCGATTTTCTGCGAGAGTGTGGTACTACCCCGGACGGACCGGCCCGCGGCTGTAGACAGATAACTGTCGACAGTGTGGTCCTACCACTAGGACTAAATAAAATAAATAAATGTTCAAATAAAATAAAAGGAATTTTCCTTGAAATCGATAGCATCGCCACCTACCGGGTTCAATTGTGAATCAAAACCATTCTTGAATCCAGAACACACAGAAAAAATTCATCAATATCGGTTCAGCCATTTAGGAGGAGTTCAGTGGCATACACACGTACACAAGAAATACGTATATATATATATACATATAATATAAAGATATATCCTGAAATCTAGAAATTCTCCTTCCCTTTGCATTAAGTAAAGCAAAATGTAAAACAAAAAGTGTTCGAAGTGAACAGTAGCCGTAGGTACTAATTAGCTACTTTTAGATAATGCAAACCTTAGAACATAGACTCTACAATGGGGATAACTTAGACCTTAAATAAGATTTATTTAAACTAGTGGTCGCCAAGTGGTCGTAATTCAACCATAAATCATTTAAATATATTTTTCTATTAAACAATAAATTGTATATTGAGCAAGCTGTATTTCATTAATCCTTACTAATATTATAAATGCGAAAGTAAATTTGTTTGTTTGTTACGCTTTCACGCTTAAACCACCGAACTAATTTCAAAAATTCTTTCACCAATGGAAAGCTATAATATCAGAGAGTAACATAGGCTATATTTTATCCCGGTATTCCCAAGGGAACGGGAACTACGCGGATAAGGCGTCTGAAATCGAAACGAAGCGAGGGCGGGTTGCTAGTCTATACCAATAAATAAAATTGGAGTGTCTGTTTGTAATGTCAAAATAATAGGCTTTTTTCATGCTCACACGGTTATTTGCACGACACCTATGCCTAAAATACAGATTAAAAAATTTTTGTCTGTCTGTCTGTCTGTTTCTTCCGGGTAATCTTCAAAACGGCTGGATCGAAATTCTTTAACCAATGGAAAACTATAATATCAGGGCGTAAACTAGGCTATATTTTATCCCGGTATTCACACGGGAACGGGAACTACGCGGGTAAAACGACTATAACCTATAACCGAAGCGAAGCGAGGGCGGATTGCTAGTCGTAATTATGATTGTTTGACAATCAGTTCGACCAGAGACATCATAAACAAAAGAGTATATGTGTGTCGATTGCATGGTACTATCATATATTTATTTATTAACTAGCAACCTGCCCTCGCTTCGCTTTGGTTTTAGTCATTTTACCCCCGTAGTTCCCGTTCCCGTGGGAATACCGGGATAAAATATAGCCTAGTTTACGCCCTGATATTATAGCTTTCCATTGGTGAAAAATTTTTGAAATCGGTCAAGCCGTTTTGAAAATTACCCGGAACAAACAGACAGACAAACATTTTTTAATTTGCATTTTAGGCATAGGTGTCGTGCAAATAACCGTGTGAGCATGAAAAAAGTCTATTATTTTGACATTACAAACAGACACTCCAATTTTATTTATTGGTATAGATTTTAGTTTTGTTCACTTCCCCTCAATATATTCTTCAACTGTGCCAAATTTCATACTTATCCCTCTACGTAATTTTCAAAAAAGGATTACAAAGTTTTTGTTTCACGTATTAATTATATCACCATCATCATCACAGCCCACATGTGTCCCACTATGGGGCTCGGGCATCCTCCACAATGGGAGGGAGTTTGACCTACTACACCATGCTGGTCAGACATGTTGATATAGGGATTCATTTCGAGTTTACCTTCTCTTGGACGGATCTTACATATGTGCATATTAAATTCCTCAGTCGTGTGATGTGATAAATTGTATTCTTATTCCGTCACCACAGTAAGAAGGTTTTTCAGTTTTGTTAATTCATTTATATGACAATCAATGAAATAATAAGACAATCTATACCAATAAATAAAATTGGAGTGTCTGTTTGTAATGTCAAAATAATAGGCTTTTTTCATGCTCACACGGTTATTTGCACGACACCTATGCCTAAAATAGCAATTAAAAAATTTTTGTCTGTCTGTCTGTTTGTGCCGGGTAATCTTCAAAACGGCTGGACCGATTTCAAAAATTCTTTCACCAATGGAAAGCTATAATATCAGGGCGTAACCTAGTTTACGTACCCCTATATTTTATCCCGATATTCCCACGGGAACGGGAACTACGTGGGTAAAACGACTATAACCTATAACCGAAGCGAAGCGAGGGCGGGTTGCTAGTAAATAATAAGATGAATGCAAATTTATGTTAAATGACTTGTTTTATTGTTCTCTAGAGAGGCTTAATGTAGTGTATTGTAGATATTCTGCATAATGTATAAATGCCTGTCTATTGTCATGCATTCTTCGAATATCTATGTTATTACTGGACTTCACAGGTGGCAAACAGGTCAAAGCAAGCTCTTCCATGGGTGATGAGCATGACAATCGTCTGGCAGTCGGGTTGACAATTGCGGTTGCTAAGATCTTTTTTTTTAATAATCCTTGTATTGCGAGGGACTTTACAAACATATAATTCACAGATACAAATTACGTCCAGACTCAGAACAACAATTTGTGGATCGCACCTAGTTTTGTCCTGCATGGGATTCGAATCCGCGACAATAGCACCGTAGGTCGTGTGCTATTGCCAATTGTTTTCTCCTAGCCAATTGATATGACTCTCGCGAAAGAAGTAAGAAGAAGAAAGAGTAGATTCAGCGATCATTTCTCTCACGTACGTGGAGACTCTGGAATGAACTACCTGCTGCTGTGTTTCACGAGCCCTTTTACATGTAATTCTTTAAACGAGGTTTAATAAGAGCATTCTCTTCAAGGTAGGCAACGGCCTGGCTGTGCCCCTGGTATTACAAAGGTCCATGTGCAGCAGAACCACTTACCCTCAGGTGGGCTGTTTGCTCTCTTGCCTTCATCGGCAATAAAAAAAATATTGTATTCATAATCTATCAGTCGGATAATATTCTTCAGTATGATAATGCTTTGTGCTTCGCCTTATTATTTTTCATACTCTTACTTGATGAGGACAACAGAGACTTCTAAATACCCGCCTCGACTAGTTAACGATAATTATTGGGGTAACAAATAATATCCTACCTCAATAGCAATCAGCTCAAGGTTTCAAGATCGGCTCCAAAAACGATTCTTAAGGGACATTCTACAGTTAATTTACAACTCCTAAAAGATAAAAGAAGTAGGATTACCGATTTTCTATTTCGCAGAAGAATCCTGAGCATAACCCGATCCATAGAACGCTGAGCGACTTTGAACTCGTACCCTGAGTCATCACTGGCAACGCACAATGGTTGTAGATATGTACTTTTTGCAGTTTATTAAAAAAAAAAGAGAAATATGTCCTGGTTCGGACATATTCGGTATTGAAGGTGTAAATAAAAACCAAAGATCGAACTGGGGTTGTCGGGATATATAGATTGCTCAATCTCCTAACGTAACTATTTTTAATCACAATGATAGTGTAAATAAAACTAATTTTATCGCGTTTATGGCTGTGGTTTAAATTTACCTTTATATTTTATTTTTTTCTTTGCCTGAAAACACTGACAAAATGCGGTTTTTGAGATTCTGCATGTATAGAAATCTATACCAATGAATAAAATTGGAGTGTCTGTTTGTAATGTCAAAATAATAGGCTTTTTTCATGCTCACACGGTTATTTGCACGACACCTATGCCTAAAATACAGATTAAAAAATTTTTGTCTGTCTGTCTGTTTCTTCCGGGTAATCTTCAAAACGGCTGGATCGAAATTCTTTAACCAATGGAAAGCTATAATATCAGGGCGTAAACTAGGCTATATTTTATCCCGGTATTCACACGGGAACGGGAACTACGCGGGTAAAACGACTAAAACCGAAGCGAAGCGAGGGTGAGTTGCTAGTATACTATAATTGTCGTTTAAAATAATAGATAAATGATTTGTTTCGATTTGAATGGAGGAGGTCTGCACCTTCGAATCTATTGCTTACTCAGTGTAGCAAATTACTAAAATTTTTGACCCAACCTATTTATGATTATAGGCAGAAGACTGTCAGCGGTATGGCTATTAAAAATTGACTGAAAAGCTCTGGAGACAATCATAAGGGTTTTTTTTTATCACCGATTCAGAATTTGATTCCAAGATCGTCAGCTGTATATTTATGCTACTTGACAATTAAGTACACACATAATTAAATACATAATACACATATTATTTAAGATAACTCACAATAAATTCTGATTAAAGTTAAATGGGGTTAGCTAAAGCGATGATACAAACGAATTGAGATCCTCCTTCTTCTTTTAGAAGTCGGTTAAAAATAATTGTATTCAACAGGTCTATAGTTCTACAACTCTAAGATATACTCATAATATCCTTTTACTTTTAGTTTCTAAGAACTCAGTTTGCATACTCGCTCGCAAATAAAGTCAGTGACGCAACTGGCTTACGAACGAAACACATTTATTTCAAGTTCTGGAAAAAGGAGTACAAAAATTCCATTTAAAATACCGGAAGTATTGAAATATTTGTAGTCAATTGCATTCATTGATGACCTAATTTATGTATGATTTTGTGATGGGGATTTTTTTCAAGAAGGTTCCTGGTTTATTGATGACTAGTTATCGTGATAAACTAGGATATCACAAGAAAACAATTATTGAGTTTTAGCGATCGCGCGCATTTGGCAATTCAAATGTCACTAAAAGTAATAAGGTAGAAATGTTTGGACGAAGAATGTTTCTGTGCAATAAGATAATTTAATAGAACTATTAAGAATATAAATCAAAGCATCATTCAAATGATCTTAAACTTTGCCGCGAGGTAACTTACGTGCTAACGTGATCCTTCGGTGTAGAAAAGACTCGAGTATAAAATAAAACTATTTTGACGGATACTATCGCATTTATATTTGACTATCTCATTGGCAATGGCTGTCACAGTAATTATCCACCCGTAAGCAAATCCATAAAAAATTATTTTCTATTTTATTCTGATAAAATGACCCTACATTAAGCGATTAAACCGGGCAGTTTTAAAATATAATTAACAGAAACAAATTATACCCAGAGTCGGAACAAAGATTTATGAATCGCACAAAAGTATTATTCTTTTTTTAGAGTGGGTAATGGTTAGCGCAAACGCCGTCCGCTTCGCCCGGGGTGACAAAAGGGCGGCGTGCGGCCCCATAACGCACCCTATCTCCTCTCCTTCGCCATTGGGCCAACCACTACCGGTACCGAGGTTTTTTTCCTCCGTGGCCAGCCCGGACAATCGGTCGATCTATGCAGTCAACCGTTTTATTTCAATACAACAATACTTTAAAATTACTCTGTATGCCATCGCCCTAACTAAGGTTGGTTTTACCACAGTGTAAAGAAGTTACAATAGTTTCGTTCCTTTTATTTCGAAAGCGCTAACCTTTAGTTCTTAGATAAACATATTCTAACACTAAATGTGAGAATAAAGGTTTATATTTACTTGTTATTTTATTTGTAATTTCTGCCTTATGATGATAAATGTGTTACCACCCAACCCCCCATCCAACCTTCGCAGATGGCGAAGTAATTATTGAGAAAGATTCGACTAGAAAATTTTTGCAATCATAAATCAAAATATTCATTTTCCGTTTTAATTGAAGCTCACATTCCATAGTTGGGCTTATAATGGGAGAGAAATTAACCTATTATAACCACACTGGTCAAACTTATTAGCATAAGTTTAGGGTTAAGGGTTTTAAGTTGTCCTTTTCTTGTTCTTGTCTTCTTTATATGCATTTTAAATCCCTTAGTGTTCCTTTACGACAACCACGTACAAGAGACGAATGAATTGTATTCTTACTCAATCACCAGATAACAGCACACCTGATGGTAAGAAATACTGCTTGGACCTTTGCGATACCAGAGACACACCTAGGTCGATGGCTACCGTGAAAAATGTAAAGCAAGTGTGAATGCGTGCAATTAGATTAGGTTATACTAATGGTATCACTAAAACTTACCATACGCAAACACCCTCAGAAAATACAGCTTCCAGTTCTCGCGCTTACGAAACAAAGTGAAGCAATAAACTACTCAGAGATCGATTTTGTGCGAGAGTATGGTGCCCGCGGCTGTACAGAAGACCGTCGCCAGTATCTTTCTACCACAAGATAAGGTGTAACATCTGTACATAAAACATAACAAGGAGCCATGTAATCTTCTTCCGATTTTTGCGTTATTCTTATCGTGAGATAACGACTGGCCTAGACGTTTATTTAAATTATTAGCAACCCGCCCTCGCTTCGCTTCGGTTATAGGTTATAGTCGTTTTACCCGCGTAGTTCCCGTTCCCGTGGGAATACCGGGATAAAATATAGCCTAGTTTACGCATTGATATTATAGCTTTCCATGGGTGAAAGAATTTTTGAAATCGGTCCAGCCGTTTTGAAGATTACCCGGAACAAACAGACAGACAGACAAAAATTTTTTAATTGCTATTTTAGGCATAGGTGTCGTGCAAATAACCGTGTGAGCATGAAAAAAGCCTATTATTTTGACATTACAAACAGACATTCCAATTTTATTTATTGGTATAGATTAATATATTTTCCGTATCTCGTTGCCACGAGATCTTCGAAGAGAAGATACTCGGTTCTTTGAGAGGCTTACTTGGGCCATGGTCCTAGCACGCAGAGATTTTGGGCAAAATTTAATCTGATAATGGAATGGGATATCTACCGATGACACAACATGTTTTTTATTGCAAACGGTGGAAAACAGGCAAACAGTACAGCCTTTGTTAGGTCGCTGCCTACTGTGAAGAAAATGAAGGGAGTCTGAATGCGTGTAATGAGGTTCGGTAAAACCAAAGGCATCACCAAAATCCACCACACGCAAATACCCTCAGAAAGTTAGGCTTCCAGCTCTCTCGCTCGCCGAACGAAGCGCAGTAACAAATTGCTACTACTCAGACGTCGTCGCTTTATTACGAGGGTTTGGTACTACCCCAGATGGACCGGCGGCTGTTTTGTGTGATAAAGGTATCTAATATCTGATTATAGGGTTATAAAATTCAATGAACTGTATTAACTTAATCTGTTTATTTTTAACCTGTCGTTTTCGTTCAGTCCCTTTAAGGTTCGATTTTGTACCTTTTTATTATAATTATATTTTTTTAACTCTTTTGAGAGTTGTTATTCACATGTTTACATGTGCAAGGGGTGATGCATCGACATATTAGCAGATTACGTATACATCAACTGTCATCGCCAATCGACTGCTAAAACAAGGGATTATGGTAATATCGCCGTCGAAGAAACCTATGCCCAACAATGGAAGTTGATAGATGGATGAATCAATAGAAAATGAAAGCCAGCTGACACCACGGGCATAGCTAGTATTAAAAAAAACCACAACCTTTTTATAAAACCGTTGCACTTGCATCATACAGCTTAGCTATTGTTAAACGAGTTTTTAGCAGACACCAACAGGAATATTGTATTCTCTTTCATTTATATGTGAAGATATATCATCTGTTTTGCTCGCGCAACACGTCGTGTAAAGGATGCAGGCGCAAGTCGTTTTTTTATTTAAATTTGAATAAATTTACACTTTTAAAGAAAGCTTTTGCTACGTGGGGTTGTTGAACTCATGCGCATTTCTTCAACTTAATGTAATTATTATTTTGATGTTTATTATACTAAGGTAGCTTTATGATTAAGTTAGTAATCACCGTTATGTCAGGTTATTTCCTACTACTGGGATCGAGCCGTAAAAGACGACTAAGGGATATAATACACATATAACATTTATGCAAGAGAAGTAAAACTCCAAACGAACCCTATACCAACCTGTTTGACCAGCACGGTATAGTACAGTCAATTTCGCTTCTATTGTGGAGGAGACTCGAGCCCAACAGTGAGACTTTTTTTGTGGGTGGGCTATGGTAAGCGCGCACGCGGTCCATTCCGTTCGGGGCGACAAAAGGTCGTCGCGCGGGTCCATAACCCACCCGTATCCACGTCGCCTTCGTCGTTGGGCCGACCACCAGTGCCGAGTTCCTTGTCCTCAGTGATCGGCCCGAAACGCTTTAGTGTAGGATTTTCTTTCGAGTTTTTTTCTCTTGCTTATTTAGTATTTATTTATGGTAGGTCATTTTTGCTTCCATTGCGGAACTACTTATATGTAATATCGAGCCAAACGTTTGTGTGACAAATTAAAATACTAAGAAATTAAGCAAAACCATCATCATCATCGATGATGATGATGATGGTTTTGCTTAATTTCTTATAAGAGATAGGAGCAAGATGTGCTCTTATCCCAATTACTTGGGGTCGACGCAATATGTCATCTGTTTTGACATATTGCAAAAAGTTTCGGCTATGACTTTTATGACCGGCCACCTGCCTGACGTCAACCCTCCTTGGGAATGTAATCGTTGACCCAAATGGTACCAGATGGAGTTGGTCCGGGTCAATCTAGGGCTCTTAGTCGTCTTTTACGACACCCACGAGCAAAGCAAGGGTTGGTAGTATTCGAAGCCGCTACCACACAGTGAAAATTAAGCAAAACCATAACGTATAAAAATACTAAGTCTGGCAACTCAGTACTTCTACTGTAAAAAGTTGTGAGATCCATGTAATACCAAGTCGGTTAATTTATTCAGTCCCTACTTAAGGGACCTTCTGCCTTAAGTGATTACGTAATTAGTTAACCTAGCAATATCGTATTTATTATGATCTTATGAACATTAAAAATATTTTATGTTTTAAATTAATAGATGCACTTCGCAATCATATGAAAACAATTGTATCTCACAAGCCGGATTAAACTTAAATATAGACAATTGCGAATATTTAGAGAAAACTCCAACAACACTTCTTTGCTCAATTTTGGATAGAAATTTGAGTTACGCCTGTTCGAGTTTTATACTTTTATGAGCCTTCCTATCTGAAAGAACATCCCTAGATATCATATTTACGTTACCCGGATCTTTGTCTATCCCTTTATGATGTAAACAATAGAAAACGATGATTTTTAATCCAGGTTATCGTACCATCTATCACTTTCGTATGACAGCATTTAATCAGCTGCTGCTGATGCAGTGGTTGGAAAGGCGGCACGGGGTGCTCTCTTTCCGACTAGTGCAGGTGTTGACGGGGCATGGGTGCTTCGCCAAATACCTGCACAAGGTCGTTAGGAGGGAGAGTACACCGTCCTGCCACCACTGCGATTGCGACGAGGACACGGCGCGGCATACGCTCGAGGCCTGCGCCGCTTGGGCAGCGCAGCGCCGTGAACTGGTTGCAATCATCGGTGCCTACCTGACGCTGCCGACTATCGCTACGGCGATGGTCGGCGGCGTCAGGAATTGGGACGCAGTCGCAGCCTTCTGCGAGGCAGTGATCTCGCAGAAGGAGGCGCCGGAGCGAGGAGCGCAGCCTCGATGAGACGATCCGCCGCCGGCGACTGGGGTGGCGTAGGCGCGAATACCTGCGCCTCATGCCACCCTAGCCGAGGCCGTGGGTGACGTGACCGGGGAATTAGTCCGTCACCCGCCGAGAGGCCGACCGCGTGAGGAAAGACCGACGTCCTCCCCGAGGGGGTGGACGTCGGTCGATGGGAGGGTACCCCAAGTAGGGGGTATTCCGTCGGGCTGACCACTGATGACAAGTACCCTGCTCCGGTGGTCGGCCCAACGACGAAGGCGACGTGCATCGTGGGTGGGTCGCGGGTGTGCGTGCTTACGCCCCTCTGTCGCCCCGGGCGGAGTGGTGCGAGGAGCGCGCCGACCGCAACCCATCCAAAAAAAAAAATGACAGCATTTAATAAGGATTAATTTTGTTTATTTTTTTTGGGATTTATGCCTTGATTATAATTTTTATTAAATTATTGATTATTAAAATCTTTAAGCTAAATCTTTATTTATTAATTAATACTTCATTAAAAGCCATTGTCCGCCATTAAATTCAATTGTGGACCCCAACAGTGTCATGGCTACACTATTAACTGTATCATTTAGGAATTTTGGTGGCAAACGAAAACATATGTAAAGCACTGTTATATCATAATCACTACACCCCAGTAGTTCCCCAGCATCACATTACATAAAATATCATCAAAAGTATTTAAATAACACGTTAAGATATCGAATGTAATACAAGACTACATGACACTTTCTCGTTCCCGCTAAAACTCCAATAAGGATTTATTTTTGAAGTCCAAACTGTTTTCTTTTTTAATTTTATTTCAAAGTGCATCCAAGCTTTGAAAAATTAAGCGCTGCATTTTGATAGCATGATTTGTGTGAGACCTAATCAGTGTCTTGAATCTGTTATAAATTTAATTGCCTGTTTGTTTTTTTTTTACCGAGATCGTGGGATAATGTATGGAGGTTACCTTCCACAAGCGCTGGTTGAAAAATATATAAAAGATAACTGGATTACATAATGATTTGATTTAGGTTATATTTATGAGAAATAAAGAATATAAATATTAAGTATTGTGATGAGAAAAAATTGCTTTTGCGGCTTTAATTGCGTTTAAATTTTGATATCACGTAATTTGTAAATAAAACTACGGATTTTATAGCGTTTGTATTTGATTTTTGATTGCCCGACGTTTCAAACACTTTACAGCGTTCATGGTCACGGGCGAACTTTTATTTACAATGTGTAATACTCGCGTAAACATCAAGAATCGTAAAAATGGTGATTCTTGCAGTTTTCGTGAATAACATTATGAACAAATCTATTTTTACGGTTTTTATCGCGTTTGAATTTTGATTGACAGTCCGCGAGTACAAACGCGATAAAATCCGTAAACATAGTTTTATAATGATAAAAATAGTTCTACCATATTTCCAATTTCTGCTGTAATTACGAAGTAAAAAAAAATACTGACTATACAAATGGCGTAGTGGTTAAGAAACCGACCTACAGTGCCAGTGTCGGGGGTTCGAGTCCCACGCAGTATAATACTTTTGCGATCCACAAATTGCATTTCTGAGTCTGGATGTAACAGGATGTGACCGGACCGGGGAGTTAGTCCTTCACCCGCCGAAAGGCCGACCGCGTGAGGAAAGACCGACGTCCGCCCCGAGGGAGGGACGTCGGTCGATGGGAGAGTACTCCTCAAGGAGTATTCCGTCGGGCCGACCAATGACGACAAGTCACCCTGCTCCGGTGGTTGGTCCAACGACGAAGGCGACGTATCACAGGTGGGTTACGGATGTGCGTGCTTACGCCCGTATGTCGCCCCGGTCGGAGTGGTGCGAGGAGTGCGCCGACCGTAACCCACCTCCAAAAAAAAAGGGTGTCTTTAAAAGAAATCCCCTTCTATGCCTTTTTTGCATATATCTTAATGGTGTATTGTCTCAGATCATACACATCCTACTATTAGGCTAGGCTCCTCTTCAATTAGAAGGACATAGACCTACTATTCCATGCTGGCCAGACACGTGGGTTTTATTTAGACTCTTTCTTCTGTTACACAGATGGTATATACATATTATATCTCTTAATCGTCTTTTATAACATCCACGGACAAGGTAGTGATGAATTATATTCTTACTCCGTCACCACATGCAAAATATTAATATTCGTTATCCCAAACAAAGTTAAAGACATCAATTTGAAAATTTGTGTTGAATTAAAACCAGTTTTATTGGCACGCAGCTTGCCATCTGGCTTCCGGAGAATTATCCTGGATGACTGCATGGCTTCATGTGAAGTATTGTCTTCCATATAGGGATACTTTTTACTGTTTTCTTGGAAGACGATGTGTGGTTCTTTTACTGTGGTGGTAGACTAACAAGTAGCGCACCTGACGATGAGTGGTAGATGCCACTATCTTATCTGTATTGAAGGTTTAAAAATACTATTTATCACCACTCTTTTCAATAGAAATCATAAAAAGCTGCCTCAAATTTACCGGGACAATATAACGAATTACTCCTAGTGTTACTACAGCTTCCGTCGGGCCGACCACTGATGGCAAGTAACCCTACTCCGGTGGTCAGCCCAACGATGGAGGCGACGTGGTGTTCGGGTGGATTGCAGGTGTGCGTGCTTACGCCCCTCTGTCGCCCCGGACGGAGTGGTGCGAGGAGTGCGCCGACCGCAGCCCACCCCAAAAAAAAAAGTGTTACTCCAGCTTGCCCTTCTGTTACATAGATGTTATATGCATATTTAATCACTTTGTCGTCTTTTACGACCCTCGTATAAGATAGGGAATGGTGAATTGTATTCTTACTCTGTTACCACACGGTTATTAATATTATCTATACTAATTATACAAAGCTGAGGAGGTTATTTGATTGAGCTTTCTCTCAGGAACTATTATTTCGAATTCAAAAAAATATTTCTGTACAAGAATAGTGGTAGGACCACTCTGTTGACAGTTGTCCGTTTACAGCCAGGGGCCGGTCTGTCCGTAGTACCACACTGAGCAGAAAATCGATATATGAGTAGTAGCAATTTGTTACTGCGCTTCGTTCGGTGAGGGAGAGAGCTAGAAGCCTAACTTTCTGAGGGTGTTTGCGTGTGGTGGGTTTTAGTGATGCCTTTATAAGCTTACTAGCAATCCGCCCTCGCTTCGCTTCGGTTATAGTCGTTTTACCCGCGTAGTTCCCGTTCCCGTGGGAATACCGGGATAAAATATAGCCTAGTTTACGCCCTGATATTATCGTAGTAGTGTCGTAGTAGTGTCGTAGTGTCGATTATTACGATAGAACGAAGTACGAAACTACGAACATACAAAACAAACGTACAACGAAATTACGATATTTTCGATTATGAGGTATCTATCAACAACAACAACCATGCGAACGAAACAACCGAAACCAATAACCAACTGACATGTAATTTTTAGAACTCCAACTAACGACAACGTGGGCATAATAATTCGAGAGGGTCATCAATCCACGGAAAGTCTTAACACCGCGATTCAGAAAAATGACGTCATTGCAGAACGCCATCTATGGGCAAATAGGTAAAACGTCTGCACAATGAAAGTTATGCTAGGGTCATTTTGCGTTTTAGTAATTTTATATTATCTCCGAAACTGTATGACCAATTGATATACTGTAAATGGCAAATCTTATCTGTATGATGTTCCTGTGATACTGAAATAATTTATTGTCATAAGAATTAATATTTTGTTGCTCAAATAATCAACCAAACGTAACAATGCCGAAAAAAAAATTTTTTAATGCAATAATAGAAGTATAAAAGATAAAATATAAAAGATAGAGATATGGTATCGCTGACTTTTTTGTAGAAATAATTAAGATGAACCAGGTAGCCATACATTCTTTTTAATTTTAAGCAACTGTTTAGGCAGCGCACGCAAATAATTCTGTTTTACGAGGTATTTTTTTCCGACTTGCCAGACAAAAGTTGTGATAGCTCGGTTAATATACATGTTATAGAAACAATTTATAGCCTATAGCACTCAGGAATAATGTAGCTTTCTGCCAGTTAAAATAAAATTAGAATTAGATTATGAGTTCCAGAGATTACCCCCTGCATACAAACTTACAAATTTTACCTCTTTATAATATTAGTATAGATTGCACGCATTCACATTGCCTTTATTTTCTCGCGGTAGGTAGCGGCCTAGCTGTGCCCCTGTTGCTAAGGACCATGAGCGTCAGCAACACTTACTATCAGGTTCACTGTTTGCTCGTTTGCCACCGTTAGCATCTATACCAATAAATAAAATTGGAGTGTCTGTTTGTAATGTCAAAATAATAGGCTTTATTTATGCTCACACGGTTATTTGCACGACACCTATGCCTAAAATAGCAATTAAAAAATTTTTGTCTGTCTGTCTGTCTGTCTGTCTGTCTGTTTGTTCCGAGTAATCTTCAAAACGGCTGGACCGATTTCAAAAATTCTTTCACCAATGGAAAGCTATAATATCAGGGCGTAAACTAGGCTATATTTTATCCCGGTATTCCCACGGGAACGAGAACTACGCGGGTAAAACGACTATAACCTTTAACCGAAGCGAAGCGAGGGCGGGTTGCTAGTTAATAAATATAGTTTAAAAAAACTAAAAAACACGCTTTCAACTAAAAAGTGTAAAATAATTTTCAATATAGGCAGAAAATAATAATGAACGAAATATATTAATATTATTGTTTTCGTAAGTCGAGCACCCCACGCTTTTTTCTTTTAGTTGAAAGCGTGTTTTTTAGTTTTTTTAAACAATTTTTTTTTTCACTTCTTCGTAAATAGCCCTGTCGCCCCGGACGGAGCGGGCGAGGACTGCGCCAACTAACCCACCTCCGAAAAACCAACCCCAAAAAAAAAAAAAATATAAGTGGATTATTGCATTGACATTGGTCTTTGATAGGTGTGCAAAGTGTAAGGAAAATCTGATCGCTCAAAGTAGGGCAAAATTGAGCTCAAAGGTGGACGTTACAAACAAACATATAGGTGAAGCTAATAAAAGCGTGTTAAAAAGAATCATTTATCGAGGAAGAGGATTTACAACACAACCCTACAATAAATAGCGGCAGAGCTTAATGAAAAATGTAAAAACGGTGAAAATTTACTGCTTTTTGGAGCTTCCCTTGCATAGGTTACTTATTATAAGTGTACACAATCAATTGTCTCTAAACCTCTGTCTCTGGGACGCGGTTGCCGCCTTCTGTGAGGCCGTAATCTCACGGAAGGAGGCGGCGGATCGTGTGCGAGTAGAGCTCCTATTCGGCGACACGTTCCGCCGCCCGCGACTGGGGCGGCGCAGGCGCGAGTATCTGCGCCTAATGCCGCCCTAGCCGAGGCCGCGGGTGATCGGACCGGAGAATTGTCCGTCTCCCGCAGAGAGGCTGACCGCGCGATGGCGACCGACGTCCCAGTACGTCGAGACGTGAGGTTACCCGAAAGGGTATTCCGTCGGGCCGACCACTGATGACAAGTCACATCTGCTCCGGTAGTCGGCCCAACAAACAACGAGGTGACATGGGTACGGGTGGGTTATGGGCCCGCTCGCCGTCCTTTCATCGCCCCGCATGGACAGGACCGCGCGTGTGCTTACCATAGCCCATCCAAAAAAAAAAACCTCTGTCTGTCTTCATATGTAGACGAAGTTGCTCAGAATAGCAAGTAATTTATAAAATATAGCAACCCGCCCTCGCTTCCTTCCAGAACGTCAACTGGCAATTTTCTGCAGAATTTCGAACATTTATTCGACACGTGTTTCGCCTCTAAGCGAGGCATCAAGAACCTTTGTACTCATCACGTGTGAGTAAGCTTTCTTTAGTCCATCTTGAACCTAATTCCTATCCCGTATTCCTTCCATTCCATTGTGGTGTACGGTATATTGATTAACCGTGGGAAAGTGATGGGGTCTTCCTTTCTTCCTTCCATTTTAAAATAATGATGGATTGCCGCAACGTATGGCTTAATTCAATTAATTATCGCATATTATATCCCTCAGTCGTATTTTACGACACACACGGGTAAGGTAGGAGGCGTTGAATGGTATTCTTACCTTGTCACCACATGAAAATGATCATTTATTATTTTAGTATTATAATCCTTTCTTCTTCCTTATTATCCTTTCGTCCTAAAAATATTATTTGACAGCATATTTTTTATTAAATTTACCGGTAGTTGTTGAGATTAGCGTGTTCAACCAAATAAACAAACTCTTCAACATTACTATGGTATCCTTCGGGGCCGACCACTGACGACAAGTAAACCTGCTCCGGTGGTCGGCCCAATGACGAAGGCGAGGTGGTTTTCGGGTGGGTTGCGGGAGTTGCGTGCTTAAGCCCCTCTGTCGCCCCGGACGGAGTGGTGCGGAGGCGCGCCGACCGCGACCCACCCCAAAAAAAAAAAAATGGTATCCTTCTAGTTTTTTTTTTTATTTAACCAAGCCCAAAGAAAGTGTGTAAACGTCTTTGATAAAAGCTTACTAAGTAAATCTCTCACCCGATGCCTTTCGTATACAGACACTAATTAAATATATAAATTGCTGTTCAGAATACCGAATCCGATTCATTTAAAGGCGCTTCGCGGAAGGAGACCGGCTTGTTATTCCTTTTTTATATTCTTTTTTAAATTTGCGTGTGCCTGCTAAAGTTTAAGTAATATTTTTCTTTATGTTTTGATCTTTATAAGGAGTTTGTATTCAATGAAGTTTAATAATCTATAATTTGGCATTAAATATTCCTGTGAAATGAAAAAATTGGAAAGAATACGTCATCATCATTACAGCCCATATATTGCCCACTCTTGGGCTTAAGCCTCCTCTATAATGGAAGGGAAATTGACCTACCACGCTTGTCGGACTGGTTGGAATATTTTGAGATTTCCTTCTCTTGCACAGATGTGATGTGCATATGTGCACCCACGGGAAGTGGGTGGTGAATTGTATTCTTACTCCGTCACCACACGGAAAGCTTTTCCTATGTAGATTTCAAAATCTTTAATTTAAACAAGCATAATGCATGTACTGTAGCTTTTATAAAATTTTAAAAAACTTTAAAACAATTACGTTAAAGCTGACACCAGGATGTGAAACACTTTAGTCATCGACGAGAAACAAGTTTTTTTTATTAAGAATCAAAACGCCATTTTCTTATTTTTATACGTTAAAAGTCATGATATACAAACACATAGTAATAAATGTTTGCAAAAACTCATAATTGTTTTGTTGTTTAAGTTTATGTAATATCTGGTTGACCGAGCTTCGCTCGGAATATTTTTATCGAATTTATTTAGATACATATATATTAATAAAAAATAAATAATGAAAAATATATAAAAAAATTACAAAAATAGAATAATAATAACACAGAGATTCGAACCGACGCTGTTTGAATGTCAACAAAATCAAAATTAGAACCTGTCAACTTCCCATCTGAGCTATCGTAACTCATGACGTTGACAACGAAATTCGAATTCATATTCTTTTAAAATTTAATGGCATTGTTAGTTTTACTAAAAACACGGACAAAACAACATTTTCTATAAATAAAACCTAGCTAGATCGATTTTTTGGACCCGAAACCTCTAGTATGCCAAGTTTCAACAAAATCGTTGGAGCCGTTGCCGAGATCCTGAATATATATATATATATATATATATATACAAGAATTGCTCGTTTAAAGATATAAGATATTGTTATTTAAAAGTTTTATCATCGTCTTCCAACAAACCACCATTTTTTTTTAGGGCGCTAAGGTCACCGCACACCCCGTCCATTACCGTTGGGGGGCGAACGGAAATGGCCCCATATACCCAATAAACATGTTCCAGTCACCCGCGGCGTCAGCTAGGGCGGCATCATGAGCAGTTGCAACAAACCATCATCTTTCTTATCTGCGCCTGATGCCGCCCTAGCCGATTGGATCGAGGAATAGCTCGTCACCCGCAGAAAGCTTGATCGCGTGAATGCGATGCCCCTGCGGGCGTCGGAGCTAGTCACGGCTTAAGGATTTGGTACCAGTGGTGGGCCCAATGGTGAAGGAGAGGGAATACGGTAGGTTATGGGGTCCCAAGCCGCCCTTTCGCCACCCCGGACGGTCCGCATCACAGCCTGCCAAAAAGTGCGCTTCTTTCACGTAGATTACCTAAGAAAATTTATTAACTTTATTATATCGTAAAAAATTCCGTGTGGTGACGGAGTAAGAATACATTTCACCGCCCCTTTTCTTACCCGTGGATATGATAAAAGACGACTAAGGAATACTTATTAGGCATATAACAACTGTGCAAGAAAAGGGAAACTAAAAATAAAACTCTTTACTAACCCGCCTGACCAGCGTGGTGTAGTAAGTCAATTGCCCTTCTATTATGTAGAAGGCTTGACTGCCGGGCAGTGTAATGTACATGAGCTGTGATGACGATGATTGTAAAATAACGTAAATGCATAAAGAAGGCGGCCTCCATCCCCACATAAGAGGAGTTCTTGCGTACCTAAAGGATAACTTAAGTTTATGTTATTAAGTATATATGTTATTAATAATCATCATTTTTAAATAAAACTACTTTACGGATTTTATTGTTTATATTTATTTAAAATCATTTTCTTCTTATATTGGCAATAAACTTGTACTAAAATGTGGGTAAAAATTTAATAACTAATTTTCTGTAGCGGGCAGATAATTATAAATATCTGTAATCGCTCCCTTCCCTCTAATTTGATTGAGGAGAGTGATGGCTGCTCTAGTAGTTAACTCGTGATCGGGTGTTGCTTGTGGGATCTGGTCCAGCTATATTTTCTTCCTTTCTTTGTTTTTTTTTTTTTTATTTTTTTTTTTTTGACTTGTATTATATCTTGAAAATTTATACATATATACAATTTTGAAGGGCATCACACTGGAGCTAATACCATATATATTGTACGAAGCATAATATTATGTATATTTAAAGGATTAATAAAAAAAATTACTGCCTGCTGAGTTTCTTGCCGGATATTCTCAGTTTGTGGCCGCGTTCCGATCCGGTGGTAGATTATTGTATTGTATTCAAACGTGTAATTTGACAATATGTAAGTGCCCTTAAGGGGCCTATGCAGAATAAATGATTTGATTTGATGATTTGTTTGGACGTGGGACATCTTAGTCCACCCGTGACCATGAAACGTCGCGTCGAGCAATCAAAAATCAAATACAAACGCGATAAAATCCATAAAGTAAGTAGTTTTTTTTAAATGTGTAAACATACATTTCACGTAAACATCAGAAATCATTATGTAATCATCGTTTGTTTATAAAACTATTTTCACGGATTTTTATCGTGTTTGTGTGATCACTGGCGGACTTCGGACGAGTCAGCTCGTGACTATGAACGCTTAAAAGTGTTCGAAACGTCAGATATTCAAAAATTAAATACAAACGCGATAAAATCCGTAAACATAGTTTTATTAAAATGTATAATTCTCGCGTACAAATCAGAAATAAATGTCATTTTTTTTAAATTTTTATTTGTGATACATTAATTATTCGTGATTTAATCACAGCAATTCATGAATTATAATAATATGCTAGTCGCAAATTAAGGGATAGAAAAAAAAATTGCAAATTTTGGGGTGATTTTCAACCGGCTGTAACTCGGAGGGAAATGATTGTACAGTAATAAAAAAAAGAAAATAATAGCTGTCTACTTTTTTCTTTTTTTTTTTCGGGTCGATCACTGAAGTCAAGGAACTTTGCACCGATGGTCGACCCAACGACGAAGGCGACGTGCTATATGGGTGGGTTACGGGTGTGCGTGCTTACGCCCTTCTGTCGCCCCGGACGGAGCGTGGAGTGAACTGTAACCCACCCGCAAAAAAAATAAAAAAGTGTCTACTTTTTAAATATGAACTTCAATACTTTTTATAGACAGCAGTTTTGGAACACTTGGAGCTACAATTGCCTTTTTTATTGCTATTCGATCATTTCCCTCAGAGTTACAGCCTGTTGAAGATTACCCCAAAATGTGCAATTTTTTTTCTATCCCTTAATTTTTGCGTCTAGTGCATTTCTTTAATCATTTTTTTTTATTTATAAATGTAAATAAATTTGTGATTTGTGTGTGAATTATCAGTAAATTGTCTTATAATAAAAATTTAAGTTACTATTATGTATTATTATGGTATGTGTTTGCAATGGTTATCGAAAACAAAGAAAAAAAAAACAATATTTGTAAAGCTTACAATTATTAATTTAAAAAAAAACTCCCTAAATGGTGTTTTTATTTTAAATTAGTAATTGACTATAATAATTGACTAATTAATAATTGATAAACATTTTTATAAATTGAGATCTATTGAGCTCTGTAAAACTATATTTTAGAATATATAGTTTTACAGAGCTTTGGATAGTAAGAAAGCCGTCCGCTCCATCCGGGGTGACGAAAGGGCGGCCCGCGGTCCTATAACTCACCGTATTCCCTTCGCTTCGCCATTGGGCCAACCACCGGTACCGAGTTTCTTGTCGTCCGAGGCCAGCCCGGCGGTAAACCCTTTAGGGTACCCTCCCTTTCCAACGCCCTTTCCGGGACGTTGGTCCCGGGTTGGTGGAGAAGGTTGCGGAAGTTCGCTTGGTTCAAATAAATGTGAATAATGACGAATATTGATGATTTTCTAAGATTGAACAATTCTTGGATAATTCTCTATATTCTTATAAAAGTTTGAAAGTTTGGAGGTGGTCGTATTTGAATATACTTTTACTTAACACTGATAAACTGCTTTATTGCGAAATAATGAAACAATTTAATAAATACTAACTAAATTAAAATTACACTCAGGGTGAGTGTTAACTTGTTTGCTTACCCCTTAAGGGATAAACGCGTTAGTCTATAAAACATATATTTTAAGGAAATCTGGCCCTTCTGCTCTAGGACTGTCATTTAAAAACCACCTATCTGGCGGAGGGATAAGAATACAATTGTCGCCATTCTTTGCTTGCCCATAGGAGTTGTAAAAATCAGCTAAGGCCCCTCTGAGAGAGTAACTCTCTCCTAGAAAAGCATAACAGTATCGCTATCCCACCTGTCAATCATGGCGATAGCAGCACTATCCCATCATATATTGTGGGGATATATGAAAGAGAGGCTTACGTCCAGCAGTGGACAGCAAAGGGCTGAATGAGAATGTACTACAATGATATGCAAATAATCTACCCATGGAATGCGCTATACAAATGCATAATCGATCTGACATTCTTAAGTTTGGATTTATTGAATATTAATTTGAAATATAGTGTTAATATTAGTAATAAAAATACATAGAGCTTATATAAAACAAGATGCCATTCTATGCAGTTTTGCACTTTGCGATTAAATGCACAAACTTGAATAACGTGTTTTAATTGTCATGTTCCTGACGGTAACATTCTAAAAAAAATAAAAAGTGCACCCAAAAAACTGAGTTATCTCTGTCAGAACCCGATATTAAACCAAAAAATATAACCTGAAATGCGAATGAAGGAAAAAAGTACATCTTTTGCCTAAAGCCAACCGGTTCATAGCTAACTTCGCTCCGCTTGGAGTGATTAAACGAAGGTCAGTTGATTTGCCAGATGCTAACTTGACTCCGCGTTGAATGTACGCTCGCCGCGTTATTCTCGAAAATAAACTTTTACGCTCGATATTTCGAACAGAACAATATTTTGTATTTAAATAAGTGTAATTTTAAATTCATTTCACATTACAATATCGTTATTTTATTATATTAACCTGTGTAACAGTGCTTTTAAATCCAGAGTTCATGTAGAAAGTTTGCATTGCATTGACAAGAATCTAAATGGTTCTTATGTGTTCAAAGTTTGTGTGCTGTGTCTGTTTTAGAACGACCTAAAGGAATAACTTTCTGGTGAGTACATACAATAGTATTTTTTTATTTAATTTTATCTGCATTATATATACTAACTACTCATTTTATTATTGTTTTAATGTATTAAAATGCTGATAGAAATATCAACAGCTGTTTTTTTGGTGTTTAAATTTGATTTCATTGACAGTTTCTCGGTGTACAGAATTTTATTGCAAACGACCTTATCGTTATGAAAGTTCTTTAGTTCTATAAAACTTCATTCGTAATTATTATTCTGCACTATAAAGATCTTTTAGTGCATTCCTGATCTGGTTTTTAATAAAAAACCTATCTAGCCAGTTTGAATATGAACCTGTATGAGAACGAAATTATTAATTCTACGTATTGGATATTTTTATATTATACCTACAGTCTTTTTGCTTTCTTGTGGACCAGTGATAGAAAGATTAGACACGCGAGATTGCCTTTGTATGGACATGTCATGAGGAGATGAAAGAAATATGAAGGTTATCAATATCATTTTGAAGGGATATAAGAAGTATGGGAGACCCAAAAAGAGATGGATGGATTGTGTGAATGATAATATGCGTATGAAAACAGTGACTGCAGTTATGATGGCTGATTGGAGGCTATGGAAGGTAAGAACATGTGCCGACCCCACTTAGCGTGGGATGAGGGCAGACAAATGATGATGATGACCTACAGTCTTGTTGCTTTCATGGTGTAAACAGAGGCGAGATCTTGATTTCGAATTTAAAATGGAGTGCTGTGTTTTCTATTATTTATTAGGGGAGCAATTCTCGCTAAACGAATAGACTAATCGAATTTGAATAAGTTACAAGCGGAATTGCTTATATTCGTATGGCGAGAATTGCCCCCAGAAACGAATTCTGAAAATAGTGGAATCTCTCCTCATAGTTCTATTAATCGCTTTTAATAAAATATATATTTTTTAATATTTTTTTACGCAGGTATATACCATGTGCTAACGGAATAAGATTACCTTCTACCACCATTGTCTTTCCCACGTGGCTGTCGTAAGAGAAGCGATTGGGTGTCGCTAGTGGGTTTGATCTAATCATTTCTTTTTTTGAACCACCTGCCTATATTCTAGCAGAAAAATAAATACACCTCATCGTCATGTTCTATACAGTTTAATTTCAAAGAAATAACTATTAAATTACAACTTGAGTTTCTTCTCAGCTTGCGGACGAGCTTCCATCCGGTCGTAAATTCTTACATTAATTTCAAACATGTATAACATTGACAATATGAAGTTCCCTTATGGGACTTATGCATAATGAACTAATTCTCTAAGAAGAGATGTTCGAAATAAACACTATGCCGGAGTAATTGGACTATTTTTGTTTTCATTTGAATAGAAAGTCCGTCTACAACAAAAGCATACTATACCTAGAAAACCAAAAAAAACAAAATTTCCCGCTACTTTATGCAGTTCAAACCCTGATGTCTTTTATTGTTTATTCTAGTGTTTACCGTAGAATAGTTAAAAGTGGGAATATGTAGATTATTACCAATAAAACAGTGCAGAATCTGTCTGTACTCGTGTCCAGTTGACAACAATAGACTTCTTCCAAGTTACATGGACTTCAAAAAGTTACATAGATGAATCGTGGCTGCTACATATTTCTTTAACCCTTCAGGGCTAACAGCGTGAACTTTATGTGCCACCAAAGACAAGGTCTCAGTATCGGTGGTCCACCCTAATGCGCTTCAGAGATAGTGTAAGTTATGACGTTGCACGTCTTCTATTCCGCCGGCAAGAGGATTTCCGCTATAGTCTGTGTCAAAGCAAAGCTAAAACTCTTTTTTTTTGTTGGGGTGGGCCATGGTCACTGCACACGTCGCCTGTTCCATCCGGGGTGACGAAAGGGCGGCGCGAGGCCTCATAACCCACCGTATTTTCTCTCCTTCACTATAAGTCCACCGCCAGTACAGAGTGCCTTGACGTCCGTGGCCAGCCTCATAAAGCGAAATCATTGAAGCCCTTTCCGTAACTCTGAATATGCAGAAATATACAAAAATTGCTTGTTTAAATATATTAGATCTTAAGAAAAATAAAAAGTATTATTTTCCGTTTTGCAGTCCTAATAAGGTAGTAGTAATGCTTAAGTAAGCATTTATAAAAGTCAGCTACCGTATTGGCATTTGCTATCTGCGGGGACCGTGAACGGCGGGTAACATTTACGATATTAAAAAAAAGTAATAGCCAACACGTATTTGTCTATGCTTTATGGAGTTTTAAAGTGAATGCAGGTGCATTAAGCCCAAGACTAAACATAACCAGTTTGCTCAGTGACTTTTACTTAAAGCAGCTGATGTTGCCTTTCATTCGTGAACTTAGGAAACAATGTTCTTTCCATACAATGTTGTAGCAATCCTGTGGTTTGAGGCTGCAATCTTGTAGTTATTTTTTTTTTTTGCTTTTCTTCGAATCAACATGTTTTTGAAGTGAAAACTTCTTTAGGCGCGCTTTTCCCTTATTTTGTGGGTATTGGATGTGACTGCCGTCACGCTCGGCTGTGTAACGCTCGTTCGAGTAAAGTCGACTCTTGTCGACTGAGGGAGCATTTTTAGAAGACCCAAACGGTATTAGGAGCAAAGTTTTAACCGATTTTAAAAAAGGAGGTTCCCAATTGGACTGTATTTTTTATGTTTGCTACATCAGAACTTTCGACTGGGTAAATGGATTTTAATGATTCTTTTTTATTTGAAAGCTAGTGTTTCCCGTGTGGTTCCATTTCAATTTGGTCTAGTGCTGACAAATGACATCCATGAGAAAACAGTTGCAGTCGGTTTTTTTGTTTAGAATTATTGTCTTTCAAGACAATTTAAACTAATGGTGAATTATGTCACGAAGATAATATGTTATTTTAAGAAATAACTAAAAATACATATTTTATTGTTTTTATTTTAATTAAAGACTAAAACTTGTCATTCGCCTAATTATAATTTATTTTAATTACAATAATAAAGCATAAGATTGGGTGAGTAATTAAAATGTTCAGTTTTATTTCGAGAATAAAATGAGTATTTATTTTTTGTTTTGTGTTTCTCGTTTAAACATTGAATTGCTTTTAACCTCTTACATATGTATTTTATACCTAGTCTTTAACGAACTCTGTTTTACATAATTTCTAATATTTATGCAAGTAAATATCTGTAGGTTTTGCCGTGTGGTGACGGAGTAAGAATACGAATCCACTTCATCATCATCATCTCATATACGACACACTGCTGGATACGATCCTTCTCCACAATAGAAGGGAAATTAACCTACTAAATCATGCTGGTCAGATAGTTTGGTATAGGATTCATCTCTCAATCGTCTTTTACGAAATCCACGAGCAAAATAGATAATGATGAATAGTATTCCGCTACCACACGAAAAATAGTACACTTATTCCTTCCTAAATTTTGTCTTAGCCATCAAATAATTATAATTTCATAATGTATTTTGTCACACTTCTCCTTTAACCAGTATTGGCTATCCATAATGGGAGATAACCTACTACTAACTTGGCCAAACAGGTTGGCATAAGGAATTATTTCAAAACTTATTTCGCTTGCAGTTTTCTAATACTCTAGTTTCAATTACTTTTTTAATGAAATGACTCTGCAATTTTCAATCCATCACAAAAATTATTGCAGAATATTAGATTACTACGTAATATTATCCCTGCTCCGGTGGTCGGTCCAACGACGAAGGCGACGTGGTTTTCGGGTGGGTTGCGAGAGTTGCGTGCTTAGGCCCCTCTGTCGTCCCGGACGGAGTGGTGCGGAGGCGCGCCAACCGCAGCCCACCCACAAAAAAAAAAAACCACGTAATATTATATTATGAAATAAAATAAAATCTATTTCACCAATAGAAAATGATTCGAAAAAAATAGGCGAGTTCAGCATATTTTTTCTGTTAAGTTAGTAGTTACTTAGCATATTTACAAGCAGAAGCTCTCCTATAATAAAAATGTCTACGGACGTTTTCAGGCTATTACAATTATAAAATAATTATGAATTACGAAAATTTGAAGATTTTTACGGATTTTATCGCGTTTTAATTTGATTTTTACTACTCCGATATTTAGAATTTTTTTTAAATATATTTGTTATAGTTTTCGACGTTCCACAAGTCTATGTTATATTTACTATACATTAAGTTTTGATTTATAATATAACATCAAAAATGTCCGATAATCGGGATAACGAAAACAAACATTTAAAACACGATGAAACACGTAAAAATATAATCAAAAACATAAATTGTAATCGAGAGCAGTAGCCAGTTTTTTTAATAAAATCGTTGATGAAGAAACTGAACTGGTTTTACCCCTGACATGTTTTACCTTGATACACATATGTCAAAGGGGTCGAGCCTTTCAAAATTAACCTGCGGCCATCTATTGTCGGTATTTCATTAACTTTTTTTTTGCATTCGTTACTATTTCTCGTATGTTGTGCAATGTTATATCATGCAGCTAACATAATGATTGCTGCCTAGTTGGTGGTCTAGTGGTTATAAATATGCAGTTGACCATTAGGTATCGTGACACTGTAATAAATACCTGTAACGATTTCTAACTTCTAAAATAATTAAAAAAAACTGTTATTTAAAATTTGCAATACTCGCGATAAATGCAATTGGAAATAAAAATTAGTTTTACGGTTTTAATCGCGTTTATATTTGATTTTTAATTTTCTGAAGTTTTGAATCCTTTACAGCGTTCATGGACGTTCCGGGGCCCTCCCGTAAGAAGTTTTTTTTTTGTAATCCCTATAATTGTTACCCGCAGATAGCTGTGACAACTTTACCCGGACTGTTGGGTGAGCGCTGAGGGGTCTCAATCCGATAAAGTTTAAGCGACTGATCCCGAGGGCCATCGCCTGTGGGATACGGACCTCGTTTAGGATTTTACCGTGTCACGATTTCCGACCCCGGCGGCGAGGGCGGAATCGTCGATAATTATTTGTCAGGGCAGGGCCTTCACTCAGACTCGTCAATAGGAGGTATTTGGTGAGTCTGTGTTAATGAGTTTTAAATAATCCTTTTGCTACATAAATCAAAAATACTTAACGCGGCATATAAACAATCAATCAATAGCTACATAGATTATCCTTGAAAAAAATAGGTGAAAACAAAAGTTAAAGATAAGATTACACGCAAAGATAACGTTTATACGTATTTAGTAAAAGATAAAAATAAATTCTAGAAACAGGCCAAGTTTATTGCATATTTTGATAATGAATAATTGTTTTTTTTTGCGTATGGTGCTGCAGGGCTACGAATACAAAGTACGTTTAGCTGTTGGATTCAGACTTTTTCTACGATAGGAGGAAATTCGTCTTAATATCCCACGCTGGTCAAACGGGTTAGAGACATGGGTGCCGAACAGTCGACAGTGTATTTTAACTACTACGCTATCTGTGCAATCAAACTGTTCATGTTCTTTATTATTTTAATTGTTATTACTAAAAATATGATTTATTTAGTTAACGTTCTTTTATCATAATAGAAGTATTCCATACTAAAATTATAATGCGTAAAGTTTGTTTGTTTGTTACGCTTTCACGCGCAAACCACCGAATCGATTTCGAAAAATCTTTCACCAATGGAAAGCTATAAATCATCATCAGGGAGTAACATAGGCTATATTCTATCCCGGTATTCCCACGGGAACGGGCATTACGCGGGTAAGGTGACTGAAACCGAAGTGAAGTGAAGCGGGGGGGGGGGGGGGGTGGGTTTGCTAGTCTATTCTAAAATAAGAAATTTCACTGAGATATTTATTTCTCGATTAGAGTCTGCTACATAGGGATATACCACAGGGATACAGCGGTACCCGTGTGGTCAAACTATACAATATTGCCTTAGCATAATAACGTATAGAAGGATAGTGTCGGTACTTCGAACGTTCGAAACATGAATCTAAAAATACTACACGCGCGCAGGCGATTATACACGTACACACGCACACCACTATACAAATTATGAAATCAAATTTTGTTTTCATTAACATAAATCGTCGAAATACTTTTAAAAGTAATGTTAAAAATCTTTTTAAGTTTTTCAAATGTGCTGTGACACCAATTGAATGCACAAAACGTCATAATTACCTATTTATGTGTTAAAAGAGTTGCGTACGTACGTGCAGTAAAATGGCCTTGTGCAATACACGGTTCCGGCGTAAGCTCCATTAGGCTCCAATTGAAATGCTTCACTTTTTGTGCCCGAACTTACCTTCTATACGTTATTATTCTAAGAATATTGCTTACTTTCTTACCCGTGGAAGTCTTAATGATTTCTGATCTTTACGCGAGTATTACACATTTGAATTAAAACTATTTTTACGGATTTTATCACGTTTGCATTTGATTATTAATGTTCAGACGTTTCGAACACTTTTCAGCGTTCATGGTCACAGGATCAAACGTGTAAATCGTTAGTTATTGACCTCATTCGTATAAATACCATGTATAAGTAATCCACATAATTTATATATTTCCTTAATTGCACTGGACTATTAGTATGAGGATAAAATTATATAAAGAATCTTTATTATTGTGAATTTTTGTGCAATAAAATATCAATTTTAGGAATTCTTTATATGTGTATGTTTATTAATAAGAGAAATATATGCTTGGGGTCATAATTACGCAAGATTTGAGAACGATGGTTTGTTATCGAATAAAAAAATAGCGTAGTATTTTAAATAAAGCAAATTTAGCAACATTCGTGTTGAATATTATGGTATTAAACCAGTGCCAATCAACTACTTGTGTGATATACCAATGATTTGAAGAAACCGTAAGCTAGTGAGATACAAGGATTGAATTTTTTACTTCAGGACATCATTAGCACCTTTTTTTAGGTGGGCTATGTTCTGCTCACACGTTGTCTATTCCGTCCGGGGCGACCATAACCCCACCGTATTCCGTCCCATTCGCGTTTGGGGCGATCACTGGCACAGAATCCTTTATGTCCATGACCAGCGGATCAGCATCAGGCCGCCTACTTGACGTTAACCCTCCTTGGGCATGGAACTATTAACCAGACGGCATCAGATGGTGTGACCCCAGGTTGATATAATGCTCTGAAACGTCATTTACACCACCCACGGCCAATGTAGGTGTTGTTAGTATGTGTAAGCCAGCACAGAGCACAATTCTTTAGTTCATAATCAGTAAAATTGAAAATTTTGAATAACCCCCGAAGCAAACTAAATTCATAAAAAAAGTATTCGTTCCCTTCAATAGGAATTATCAATTAATTTTCATTTAACGATTATACTTGCACTTAATAGAAAAATCATACGCCATTACATCATTTTGCAGCTGATACTCTTACACTGCTGGACCGATATTAACCAAACATAGCTAAGAACTACTGTCAGGAAACTGGCTTTCAAATGAAAAAAACCGCATCGAAATCGGTCCACCCGTTTGAGAGCTATGATGCCACATACACACACACAGACAGACATCGACGTCAAACTTATAACACCCCTCTTTTTTGTCGGGGGTTAAAAACAAATATTTCCGTGTAGTGACGGAATAAGAATACAATTTATTACTCCATCTTATTCGTAGATGTCGTAAAACATGACTAAGGGATATAGTAAGCATATAACATCTATGCAAGAGAATAAACTCGAAACAAAACCCTGTATCAACCTGTCTGACCATACCATGTATAGTAAGGTCAATTTCCTTCCTATTGTGGAGGAGGCTCGAGCTCAGCAGTGGGACGTTTATGAGCCGAAATGAAACAAATACGATCGTAGTTTCGTTTCATTAAGTACATCAAATTAATCATTAATAATTAAAATATGACCTTAACAATATAGATTAATTTAGAAAGCTGGTAATTTTTGACATAATTAACATAATTGAACCGACACTGACCCGAACAGAATGATTGAAAAATTATTATTTTATTACGGCATCTATATTAATCAAGTGTAATTAAAATCAAAGTGATTTTTTATATTGCATCTATAGGTGAATTACATAAAAATGATTGCAAGTATAGTTGCGTCATGCCTATTCGCATGCCATATACATACACACTACTTAAATAATCTTTTACGTTTATGCTATTATTAAATATTTATAATTCTTTTGTACATATGTATTTGGATCTTAACTGCTAAAAGGATAGATAGATTTAAATGAAAGTGTTGTGTGTTTAAAGGGAACTCTTAACTTCCTAATTTATCGCAGTGACGATTATCAATATAATAATATGCAAATAATATCGATGTAAATTAAGGAAAACTCTACGAAAATCTCGAAATGAGACTAGTCTCATTAGACTAGACCCTAGGGTCTAGGTGGTAAAATATCTGACCAGTGTGGTCTGGTCAATTTCCCTCCCATAATGCAAGAGGCCAACAACAACAACAACCGCTGGGAAAGAAAGGTTCTCGAGTGACGACCACGTATCGGACGACGCAGAGTTGAACGCCTCCCCACTAGGTGGACCGACGAACTGGTAAAAGTTGTTGGGTATTGTTGTATGCAGGTGGCAAAAGACCGCACTTTATGGCGTAACATGAGGGAGGCCTATGTCCAGCAGTGGATGGCGATAGGCTGAAATGATGATGATCATGAATGCAAAAGGCCAGAGCCCAACAGTGGGACGTATACGGGCTGAGATGGAGGCGATAGTATTACCTAACGTTTTAATTATATTAAAAAACCCGCCGTCTCTTCGCTTCGGTTATAGGTTATAGTTGTTTTACCCGCGTAGATCCCGTTCCTGTGGGAATACCGGGATAAAATATAGCCTAGTTTACGCCCTGATATTATAGCTTTCCATTGGTGAAAGAATTTTTGAAATCGGTCCAGCCGTTTTGAAGATTACCCGGAACAAACAGACAGACAGACAGACAAAAATTTTTTAATTGCTATTTTAGGCATAGGTGTCGTGCAAATAACCGTGTGAGCATGAAAAAAGCCTATTATTTTGACATTACAAACAGACACTTCAGTTTTATTTATTGGTATAGATCAACGTCAAAAAATTTAATTAACACCAATATTATAGTTTTTATAGGTGATGCCTAGAATTTAGGTGTCAGTATTATCTAATTAACACAAAAACAAACATTTGAAACCAAGTCCGCTCGTTTCAGGACACGTACGGTATTAAACATTGTGTGAACATTTCGGTACATAACTAAAAAAAAATATACAATGGCCACTAACTGTTATAATTGACGCACCTCATTACTTTCAATGTTCAAGCCATCAACTAAACGGCGTTCTTCCATTTGGTTTGGATTAGTTTAGAGGTACTTTTATGATAATTAATGTTAAGTGGGTCAAACGAGTAAGTCTTCATGTTTTCGTTGGACATTCGCTTACTTCCTAAGCGGGGATTTCATAACTATTCTGAAGTGGTAGGACCACGCTGTTGACAGTGGTCTGTTTATAGCTGCAAGCCGGTCCGTACGAGGTAGCAGTGTTGCCAACTTAGGGGTTTTCCCCCCAAATTTAGAGGGTAAATAAGTGGAATGGGTTTTTTTAGGGGCGTTCTATTTGTAGGAGCATTTTTAGGGATTTTATGAATAAAAAAAATAAAAATACCAACGTAGCGACATCTAGTATCCATCAGCACGATATCAGGCTTATTCGCAAGAATAGTCCTGTCCGTGGTGATAGACCGGTCCCAGTAGAGCTTGGAGCTTACCTAATTATTATTATTATTGTTTATTAAGTAACTATGTCTCATAAATATCACATATATGAGGCATATTTCTTTTTTGCCCGGATATATATTTATTTTCAGTGCAGGTACTAATTTATTATTTATTCTTATTTTAATGAAATCATTTATAGGGGGATTTTCATGTAATTGTGGTAATTTTAGGGGTTTTTAACTATGATTTAGGGATAAATATTTTAGGGAGTTGGTAACACTGCGAGGTAGTACCACACTGAGCAGAAAATCGACGTCCGATTAGTAGCAATTTATTACTACGCTTCGTTCGGTAAGCGAGAGAGCCGGCAGCTCAAGTTTCTGAGGGTGTTTGCGTGTGGTTTTTGGTGATTGATACCTTTAGTATCACCGAACCTCATTGCACTCATTTACACTCCCTTCACTTTCTTTACGGTAGGCAGCGGCCTTGCAAAGATCCATGAGTGGCAGCAACAATTACCAGCAGGTGTACTGTTTGCTCATTTGCCACCGCTAGAAATAAAAAAAAATACAGTAGCGCCATCTCCCAACCTACAAACGCACTAACAGAATTATAATGAAACCCTATAGGGGGCGTCCATAAATTACGTTAGGTGTTTTTTTAAATTTTCTGTCCCTCCCTCTCCCCCTGGTGAGATGTCGTAAGATTTTATTCAACCCCCTCCCCCATAAATTGCTTCGTGCTTTTATTTACGACTAGTTAAGACTAGTAATCAATATCGCCGAGAGTTTAATTATAAGTGTAATAAAAATTTAACAATTTCTTTTTGTTTCAATCAGAAAAAAAATTGCGTGATATTTGACGAGACGACCCCTCTCTCCAACGTAAGATTAGATGAGATTTGACTCGACCCCCTCCCCCCTTAAACATCTCACGCATTTTATGAACGCCCCCATACTAATACGTCTGACCAGCATGGTATATTAGGTCAACACTGATGGACAGATGACTTAGTGGTTAAAATACCTACCGTGCCAGTCGTGGATTCCAATCCCACACAGCAACAACACTTTTTGCGGGAAGAATTAAATATAAGGTATTATGTTATAGAATGTTAAAATTATTGGTTACTAACCAATGCCGATGCTTTCACCCGCGTAGTTCCCTTCTCGTAAGAATATCGGGATAAAATATAGTCTAAGTTACCCCTTATACGGTCACCTAGTAGTAAAGTATTATCAAAATCAGTCCAGCCGTTTTGACGATTACACGGAACAAATAGAAAGACGTACAAAAAAATGTAAACCGGTTTTTAGGCATAGGTATCGTGTAAATAATCGCATTTATACCGCATAGCATTAAAAAATTATTATCAAAATCGGTCCAGCCGTTTTGACGATTACACGGAACAAACAGACAGATAATAAAATGTAAACCGGTTTTTTAGGTATAGACATCGTGTAAATAACCGCCTCAGCATTAAAAAAGGTATTTTGAAATTTCAAACAGGCACATCAATTTTATTTATTTGAATGGATTTGTTCTTTTTTGTTAAGCTTTTGTTTCTTTTTTATAATAATAATAAAAATAAAATATTTTATTTAAGATTCAGTCACTCTGAATTAATCGCTTACACGGTAAGTCCCCAGCTAGATAATAATATAATAATACTAGGTTATTCTGTGGGATCAAATTCTTATATTACGATGGTAACCACAGGACTACTTTTCAGTTAATAAGAAAAACGTGCTGGATTAAAATAATTCTCAGTAATTCCACTAGTGAAGCCTCAATGACGTAATTGATGATCAGGTTGGATGAAGTTATCTTGACCCTAAAACATATCGTGACTGTTATTCACTATTAGTCATTAAATCATTGACATAATAAAATGCGGATATAGGATATAGATAGACGATTATAAATCCGAAGAGTTATTTCAAGATACTAATCTCGGGAACTACCAGTAGGGATGGGCGATCTTTCTGAAAAATATCGAGTCTTGATGCGATTCGAATTGCCGTCCAAAGAATCGATTCATAAGAAAATTGAGGTATGAAGGATTCCCGATTAATCGATCTGTCAATATTTTCACTTGGACGGGCTTGTGATGACCTCTTTTAGGAAATCTAGAGAGTAAATATGCGATGAGCTTTTTTTTTTAGGAAATCTGAAAGCGTTATTATCTATTCGAATGGGCAGAAAAAAATCGAATGACAATTCTCTAGGGTTTACCATAGAGAATAGTCATTCGATTTTTTTCAGATCGATTCGATCAGAATCGATTCAGTGCGTTGTATCGATTTATAAAATCGATTATTTGGGCCCGAAAAATCGAATCTTCGATTAATCGATCTCAGATTGCCATCCCTAACTACCAGCTGGGGCGAAGGGGCGGTACCAGAAAGAGTAATGCGCCGGGCCAACCTTGGATATCAAGGAATCGGTACCAATGGTCGATACAATGGTGATATGGAGGGAATCCGAATAGGGAACAGGAATAGGTTATAGGGCCGCTCGCTACCCATCAATCGCCCTGGACAGATTAAGCGGAGTGTGTCTAGAAAGCCTACCACAAAAAGGCACTACCAGTTAGATTACAAAAAATCTTATTTTTTTTTTTGTGTGTGTATAGCTCTTAGCCGCAGATGGCTTTCGCAGCTTAGTCTGGACTGTGGGTGAGCGCTGAGGGCTCTCAACTCGGGAAAAAAATCTTATTATGTCTATTTATTGAGAAAGGTACCTACTATAACAAAAATAGGAACGGGTCAATGTCTGTAATTGTTAGCCAATCGGGTGAAATTTAGTTGTACTGGCCGTCAATCGTTTTAAATACCGCTTTCATAGCAACTTCTATGATAACAAAAAATAAAATTGATTTCAGCTCATACACGTCTGTTGAGCTCGAGCTTCCTACACAATGTGAGAGGGATTAACCTACTATACCGTGCTGGTCAAACTTATAGATATTAACTGCATATAATATGCTTTAGTCGTCTTTTACGACACCCCCGAGCCAGAAAGTTTAATTGTATTCTTACTTCATCACCACACGGAGAGATACAGTATTAAATAAGTCATTCACGAAAGCGAATCTGCTGGTTAGTAATAAATAAAGTAGCTGTATGCCTTGACTTGTTGAATTCTATGCTTGGTATGCTGCCATAGGTCAAAGGTATCGCTTTAATATATTTTAGAACTTCATGTCAATTGCAAGGATATAAATAAAATGCATGAAATTCGGACCTAAAAAAAATACTTCGTTGGTGTAACAAGATAATCGTCATCATTTCAGCCTATCGCCGTCATCATGTTACGCCACAAAGTGCGGTCCTATGCCGCCTGCATCCAACGACACCCAGCAACTTTCCTATCCTACACTGCGTCGTCCAATACGTGGTCGCCACTCGAGAACCTTTCTTCCCCAGCGGTTGTCGGTTCGTCGAGCAATGTGGCCTGCCCATTGCCACTTCAGCGTGCTAATTCTTCTAACAAGAAAATATAGTTCTGAAAATTTTATATTTCGCGCGTTATACTACGTTTGTAGAAAAAAAAAGACAGTAATAATAGAAAAAAGGGTATTTAATACATTGAAAGTTTTATTAACGCATTATCTAGTTGACTTTTATCTAATACTCCAAAAGAAATGTAACTTAAAAAAACAATAATCTGAAGTTTTTTGGGTAATTATACGTACTAATGGAATAAAACGCAATGAAATCCGTAAAAAATATTGCATTTTTTTGGGTTTCGACGATTTAAATATTTTAATACACTTGACTTTTTACCCTATTACGCAAAGAAGACATGTTTTTCAATCTATGTATTTATGTGTAAAGGTTAAACTATTCCCTCATAACTTCTAAACTACTTATTGTAATTTGATAAATGAGGTGTTATTTGAAACGTCTTAATTGTACGCTGGTTATACCAATAATTTGTGGATCATACAAACTATTGTGCGTAAAAATGAACCCGCGACAGGGTAGTATTTCAACCACTAGGCCACCTATGAAATTATTTACTCTTAGTCAAACATACTATGTAAGCCAATTAACGTACGCAGTTAAATACGCGTAAATTTCGCACGGTGATGCGGAAATACAATTAAATCGGTCAAGGCTAATGCTAATATAACAAATTATATATAACTAGCTGTTGCCGCGGCTTTACTTACAATCCATACACATCCACCTATTGGTTATAAGTCATCTACACTGATGACCATCCTATTTTATTACTGGCCTCATATCTCCTTCGCAATAGGAGAAAAATTTACCTACCATACCACGTTAGTCAGACGCGTTGGTATAGGATTTTATTTCGAGTTTTCCTTCTCTTGTATAGATGTTATTTGCATGTATATTCCCTTAGTCATGTCTTACGGCATCCATGGCAAGAAAGGGGTTAAGGAATTGTATTCTTACTCCATCACCATTAAGATAAATATTAGATAAGATAAGATTAAGAAGATACAGATTTACGTAGATTAATTACTGAACATCCTGTAAGTAATCCCGTTCTGTAGTCATTTCTATACACATATAATATTTATGCAAGAGATGAAAAACTCGTAACAAAACTATATCGACCTATCTGACCAGGATGGTATAGTAAGGTCAATTTCCCTCCTATTATGGAGGAGGCTCAAACCCAGCAGTGGGACGTATATGAGGCGGAATGATGATGATGATTTCAGACTTAAGAAACATAGATGTTTATATTGGGTTTAGGGATGTGAAAAATAACCGATTTTTATAGTAAACGATTATTTTTTGTAATAATCGATTTTAAAAATCGATTATTACAAAATAAAAAGAAATTAATTTACAAGGAATCGATTTGTTTTTATATTAAAATTAATCGATTGTTTTAGCATTTTTTAAATTTAAAGATTTCTGTTATATAGAGAATAAATGTCACGGTCAGATTTCCTCTATATTAGAAAATAAATCTCAGATTACCTAAAAAAAGTCATCATAATTCTGTTTAGAAAAAAATCGATTATAGAATAATCGATTAATTCAAAATAATTAATAATTTTTTTGCAAATCGATTTATTTACAAAAAATTAAAATCGATTATTTATTAATCGATTTTCTTCCCTTCAAGTCACATCCCTAATTGGGTTATCTCGTATGTGTTAACCCATCTATACCAATAAATAAAATTGGAGTGTCTGTTTGTAATGGCAAAATAATAGGCTTTTGTCATGCTCACACGGTTACTTGCACGACACTTATGCCTAAAATAGCGATTAAAAAATGTTTGTCTGTCTGTCTGTTTGTTCCGGGTAATCTTCAAAGCGGCTGGACCGATTTCAAAAATTCTTTCACCAATGGAAAGCTATAATATCAGGGCGGTCGTAAACTAGGCTATATTTTATCCCGAGATTCCCACGGGAACAGGAACTACGCGGGTAAAACGACTATAACCGAAGCGAAGCGAGGGCGGGTTGTTAGTCCTTACTAATATTATAAATGCGAAAGTAAGTTCGTTTGTTTGTTACGCTTTCACGCTTAAACTACCGAACCGATTTCAAAAATTCTTTCACCAATGGAAAGCTATAATATCAAGGAGCAACATAGGCTATGTTTTATCTCGGTATTCTCACGGAAACGGGAACTACGCGGATAAGGTGACTGCACCCGAAGCAAAGCGAGGGCGGGTTGCTAGTATAACATATATTTTATAACGAAATTATCTTTTTCCATAAACATACTGTTAAATCCAAATTATTTTTTTTAAATCAGTCTAATAGTTCAATAGATCGCGATCAAACATACATACTTATATTCTGTAATAAAGATTTCTCTAATGATATAATAATATTACCGTATAGTTTGATGAACGGTCTGTTCGTATCGCGGGTCATGGTAAATTCCTTCTGCATGAGCTTTGTAACTGTTTCTATAATTGTTTGACGGATCAAAGGTTGATTATTTACAGTAATTTCATATATACGTTGGTTCAACTAGTTTTGTATAAGTTTTGCTGTTAATCTTTGTACATAGAATAGAAAATAATAAGTATATTACTTTAAAAGGAGACTCAATAGGAATACCGGGATAAAATATAGCCTATATTACTCCCTGATATTATAGCTTTCTCTTGGTGAAAGAATTTTTGAAATCGATCCAGCCGTTTTGAAGATTACAACGGAACAAGCAGACAGACAGACAAAAAATATAAAGTGACTAGCGTACCCAGCCCGCTTCGCCGGGCTAGATTTTGCTTTATTTTATTTAAACAATAAACTTGCATCATTAAATATTTAATTTAACTCACATAATCATAGTAAATAAAAGCTGTATTTGACAGTACAAAAAGAGTAGTGCTCCGATCGTCACCAAACTACAGGATTACTCGCCAGGTCAAGCTGGAGATGCCCTGAAAGTTTCATTGAAATCGGTCCAGCCGTTTCGGAGCCTATATGGAACATACCCACACATTTTCTCTTTTATATATATATAGAAGATTTTTAGGCATATGTATAGTGCAAATAACCGTGTGAGCACGAAAAAAGCCTATTATTTTGACATTACAAACAGACACTCCAATTTTATTTATTGGTATAAATACAAATAATCCGTGTGAGGACGGAGTAAGAATACATTTCATCACTCCCTATCTTACCCATGGATGTCGTAAAAGACGAATAAGGGATATAATATGCATATAACAACTGTGCAAGAGAAGGAAAACTCGAAAGAAAAACCTATTCCAACACGTCTGACCAGTGGAATAGTAGGTCAATTCACCTCCCATTATGGAGGTGGCCTGAGTCCAACAGTGGGACATATACAGGCTGAGGTGATGATGATGATGACAAATAGGTCTCCCACCATATTACTGATCCATCATTTTGTCCTAACATTGAACTAAAAACTGCGTCAACAAATACATTATTTAATGAGGTTATCTTTGAAAGCTATGAATCAAATCAACAATAATTCATTGGACGCCTGTCAATAGAACATTTAGTCGTAAAATGTATTGCAAAATCACATTTATGCATTAGTGACAGGCTTGAAGCTCTTTTGAACACAAGGTCTCGGGTTCACACTGCTGACAAAAAAGTTGTCTATTGTTATAAGCTGTATATGAACGAGTCGTAATAATCCACTATTAATTGGATTCACTGATAGCGTAGTAGTTTGATTGGTTATCTTGTTAAATGAAAGATATATTATGATTATAATATGATTTAAAAACTTACGTCCTTATTTCTGACTAGCTTCTGCCCGCGACTTCGTCCGCGGAAAATTTCTTGTTTTAACATAAGATTACACTCGATTGATATTACTGTATTTAATTTTATTAGTAAAATATTTTTTGGAATCAGATCAGTAACTTAAAAGATTACCGAAGTTCTATTTTCTGCTCAAGGTAACTTAACCCTTAGTTGCCTTTTACTTATTTTATTTATTTGTTTAAGTTAGGTATCTATTTAATTTAAAGCTTCTCTATATACAATGTTTGAGGTTGTTTTATTTTCCGGTAACAGAATAATCTGCCTTTCGGATGATCCCACTCTTGATAGACCAACATATAATTGCCCATGGGAAAAACATTCTTTTCGTAGGTCAATGCCAACCAAAGAGAATGTTTGTCCCTGGGACTTATTAATAGTCAGGGCAAATGATGTTTTTATTGGAAACTGGAGTCGTTTAAACGGTATGGGTAGGTCCGTCGGAATCATTGGAATTCTTGGGATGTGCGCCAACTGGCCAGCTCCTGGGCCGATGAGAATGGTCGCCACAATTAGGTTGTCTTTTAAATCTTTTATTAGTAGCCTTGTGCCATTGCACAGGTTAGGTGGGCTTAAATTTCTTAAAAGCATGATAGGTGTCCCGGATTTCAACAGCAGTTCGTGAGGTGGCAGACCAGATGGTTTAAGGGAATTTAAAAATTCCTGCGGATAGTGGACTGCATCCTCGATATTACACACTGTATCAATTGACTTGTAGATTTTACCATGGCCGGGAACTTTTTGTAAAATTAGATTATTGATTTCATTGACTGTATCGTTCCTTGGTGAGACGATAGCCCTTGAACAATGCCAATGAATGTCTCTATCTAGTAAATATTCGAGGTCAGGATATACTGCATCTATAAGATGCTGTAGACTGTGAACTATACGACCCAGAGTCTCATTTATAACGATTTCCGCAGAGTTAGAGTCCAAGGTTCGAGAAGAAAAAGACCCTTCTCCAATTTTGAGCAGCTGTTGTGGAAAATCGTTATCCATATTTCCAATAACGTGGACTCTCATGTTCGTACGTAAATTCAAAGTTTGGACTATACTCCATAGGGGCGATGATTTTAGACATGCCTTTATGATATCCGCACGTGTACCTCTTGTGACGACGGGAAGTGTCTGACGAAAGTCACCTGCAAACACAAAAGTGACACCACCCATGACAGCGACTGAGTTTCTCAAGTCCTTAAGTGTTCGATCCACTGCTTCAACATGAGCTCTATGACTCATGGTACATTCGTCCCACATTATCAACGACGTATTCTGTAACAATTGACCAATGGGCCCATTTTTGCGTATCGAACATACCGACTGTTGCTCCAATGAAACTGTCAATGGGAGTTTGAAGGTAGAGTGAGCAGTTTTACCGTCACTCAATAAAGTAGCCGCAATCCCAGAAGAAGCCACTGCCAAAGCTATTTTTCCGGATTGCCTAACATGTGCTAATATTAAATTAGCGAGGAATGTTTTCCCTGTGCCTCCTGGGGCGTCTAAAAAAAAAATTTTTCCTTTATTATTCGTTACGCTATCAATAATTTCATCAAAAGCCTGTTTTTGGTCTGTGACTAATTTAGGCAAATTTTCATTTACAAAAGTAGCTAATTCACTGATGTTGTGCGGATGTACCAACATTGTATCTATTGCATCATTTACAGGGCGAACTGGAGACGGTAATCCAAAGTCACTCAATGTTTTATCATTCAATGCTAAAAGTTTGTTTTCAATTTGTATTAAACCTTCATTGTACATAACATCATTAAAAGGCATGGTAAAGTCCTGATTTTGTTGTCGATTTCTATGTCTGATATCTTCACAAAAATTGTCCTTGAAGATATCCCATAGTTTTAACGGTTCAGATGGCTGACAAAATAGCAGTATCACCACAAATAACTCCCTAAGTTTCAATGAACATTCCGACATCGAAGCTTCTCTTAATGTCTTCTCCCAGTGATCATCATTTTCCAGCAAACCTCTGTCCCGGCAAGCCGCTTGATACGTCTCCTTGACCACTCCATTTATAGTTTTCAAATCTTTGAATGATGTGGGACCGCGTACGTGGTGCAATAAAATTCTTAGATAAAAGCATTCTGATTGTGACGGATGTACACCGTACACTCTTCCCAAAGCTTCATCTCTTTTTATTTCTGGATGCCCATCGACGTCTTGACCGCGCCTTCGTCTTGAAAATTTGTTATTAGCCCACGTATAATAGTGTGGAACTTCGTGGTACAACAGCGTTTTTGCAAATTCGTCGGTATTGCAGAGTTCAAAAAACGCTAATAGAGTGGTTTTGCGCGGATTTTGGGCAACTTGTCGCGCAGTTCCTGGTGTGAAAAACACCCTTTGCCCGTTTTCTAAGTGCACGGCCAAATGCACGACCGTGGGATGTCGGTCGTGGATCGGAAATTCGAGTATTCGCCAGACGGCTTCCGATGTACTTATATATCGCCCATTTAAATAATTTTCCACCTCATCATGCGGATTTCTAACGCTGAACGTGGCTTGATCGGAACCTTTATTTATATATTTACATATATATTTTATAGCCTGAACTGAATGGCAGTATTCGACGTTAATGTGGGCGTTAAATGACCTGCACAACATTGGAGAGTATGGTACAATCCATCTGTTATCTATTGTAATCGGCCTCCCTCTGATGTTTACAACTGCGACTTGACCACCATTTTCAGCATTACGACGACGATATACAGGATAACCATCCTCGCCTGTCTGAGTATCGGTGACGAATCGCCGAGGATATTTCTTTGAACATATACCGTTCTTCATACACGGTGATGATAAATTGTGCTCCCCACAAGGTCCATGGATCATGTTTTTGGTGATAATATCGAATAATATTGGGTCATCATCTTTGTTTGGTAGTTCAGCAACTATTATACTGTCTATTTCATCTGGTTGTATTTTTTGTGCAAACCAAAACAGCATATGACAGTGTGGTAGTCCGCGTTTTTGCCATTCAACACTAAGCATATGGCATTTGACTTTGCCGAATACCTCGTCTTTAGTGAACGACTTGATCATTTTCTTCATCTTTAAATGAAAAACCCTAGCAATAATGTCATGACGGTCGAAAGAACGTTGGCCAGCAAATAGCTCTTTCTTAATTTCTGGCCACTCCGGATTGCAAGTGAACGTCACAAATAAATCGGGTCTTCCATAGTTGCGTACATACGTCATTGCATCTTGGGTTTTTTCATGCATGTAACGCGGAGAGCCGGTGAAAGATGAAGGCAAGATGACATGTTGGCCAATATTTGCAGCGTTGACATTAGCATCCTGATTTATAGCGTCTCTTAAATGGATATAGTCATCAGCTCTCAGTTGTTGTTGATTGCGACTTATGTAACTTAGTCTCTCTGTTATCATTTTAGCCATCATGTCAACACAGTATTGACTAAACAAATCCCGATAATAATGAAGGGGATTAAAACTGTTGGCCCTGGTCATCAATCTATACATATAAAATTGCATACACGAAACTGTTTTATTTCGCGCTGAATTTTGTAGAGGGATAGTCAAATAATAACCATCTTCACCGTTAACAAACATCAAAGGGTATTGTAAGGGATCGTAAGCTCTGTGTAATTCAGAAACTCTTTTCAGTTGACCATCTTTGCAATGAAGGACTATATCTCTAGGTCCCTTATCTTCGTCCACCAATAATACTGCAACTTCGTTTGCTGTAGGTGAATTGTATCTTCCACGATGTTGATTTTGTGGAGTGCGGTCAGCGTGAATGATTAATTTTAAGTTTTCAGATGAAGAGTTATGTTCTAAATTGTATTTGAAACTGCGAATATAAATGTTATGACTATTTAACGACGTCTGTAAATCATTGATTAAATCGATATTTAGGTTAGGAGCAATATTAGACCGCAACGAAAGTTGGTCGGCATCAGAAATGAAATAAATTTGTAGAAACTGCGGGCTTTGCCCTGGCGAAGGGAGTAGACTACCAATTAAGTGATAAACTTGCCCTTCTACTTTAAATGTAGGCATAAAGTTTCCTTCGCGAATTTCTTTAGCACCGAATGACGTCATTTGGAAGAGTGTATTATACTTTCGTATGTTTTTTAAAAAATGCGCAGATAATAGATGATTGCCCAGTAATAGATCTTTTATTGGTTGTGGTGGTGCCTGGATATCAGGAAGAACCACTTTTCCTGCAGCACAACACATACCATTTGGTTCATCGCTCCATTTATTTGCAAAACACTTAGGACATGTTTTATTCATTTCGCCTATTTTCACAGTGTTTTGCTGAGCATAATCTATATTGGCATCGTAATTGAAGGCTGATCTATTTCCTTGGGCTATATTCCGATTACGCGCTCTGACTGTAGCTGCTCGCTGTCTTTCTGTTGCTAGGCGCTGCGAGCGCTCAGTGCTAGTCTCCCTATCCCTTGTCTCACAGACATGCTGCCTTAACTCAGATAGACGGTGCGCACGTTCAGCGCTAGTTTCTCGAGCACGGGCCCGCGTCGTCCTCACATTTTGGCTTGCGAGGCGCTGTGAGCGCTCGGAGCTAGATTCTCTAGCGCGTGCTTGCGAAATATATTCTCTATTTCTCGAGAGGCGTTGCTCATTTTCAGGGGCAGATTCTTCCGTACGGCGTACTCGATCGGCTCTTGTCTGTGATGTCTGCCGAGACAGTTGAGATTTCCTTTTAGGCATGCTCTCAACAAACCACGCACAGACTTGAAAACAATTATGAACAAAGGGAGAGCGACTCGAACACCGTCCGCCTTTACAAAACAAAACAATCGTAATATCGAATAACTCGTGTCGATTATTACGATAGAACGAAGTACGAAACTACGAACATACAAAACAAACGTACAACGAAATTACGATATTTTCGATTATGAGGTATCTATCAACAACAACAACCATGCGAACGAAACAACCGAAACCAATAACCAACTGACATGTAATTTTTAGAACTCCAACTAACGACAACGTGGGCATAATAATTCGAGAGGGTCATCAATCCACGGAAAGTCTTAACACCGCGATTCAGAAAAATGACGTCATTGCAGAACGCCATCTATGGGCAAATAGGTAAAACGTCTGCACAATGAAAGTTATGCTAGGGTCATTTTGCGTTTTAGTAATTTTATATTATCTCCGAAACTGTATGACCAATTGATATACTGTAAATGGCAAATCTTATCTGTATGATGTTCCTGTGATACTGAAATAATTTATTGTCATAAGAATTAATATTTTGTTGCTCAAATAATCAACCAAACGTAACAATGCCGAAAAAAAAATTTTTTAATGCAATAATAGAAGTATAAAAGATAAAATATAAAAGATAGAGATATGGTATCGCTGACTTTTTTGTAGAAATAATTAAGATGAACCAGGTAGCCATACATTCTTTTTAATTTTAAGCAACTGTTTAGGCAGCGCACGCAAATAATTCTGTTTTACGAGGTATTTTTTTCCGACTTGCCAGACAAAAGTTGTGATAGCTCGGTTAATATACATGTTATAGAAACAATTTATAGCCTATAGCACTCAGGAATAATGTAGCTTTCTGCCAGTTAAAATAAAATTAGAATTAGATTATGAGTTCCAGAGATTACCCCCTGCATACAAACTTACAAATTTTACCTCTTTATAATATTAGTATAGACTAGCAACCCGCCCTCGCTTCGCTTCGGTTTTAGTCGTTTTACCCGTGTAGTTCCCGTTCCCGTTCCCGTGGGAATACCGGGATAAAATATAGCCTAGTTTACTCCCTGATATTGTAGCTTTCCATTGGTGAAAGAATTTTTGAAATCGGTCCAGCCGTTTTGAAGAATATCCGGAACAAACAGACAGACAGACAAACATTTTTTAATCTGTAATTTGGGCATAGGTGTCGTGCAAATAATCGTGTGAGCATAAAAAAAGTCCATTATTTTGACATTACAAACAGACACTCCAATTTTATTTATCGGTATAGACTAGCAATCCGTATTCGTTTCGTCCTTCGGTTTCAATGGCCTTGCATTTTAAATCTGAAATATCTTCTAAAATATTTGCGATACGCGAATGCAGTTCATGAGGCTTCGGGTTCAATTTCCGGCACGGCTAAAATTTTTTAAGGATTTATTGAGAGGAAACATAGCCCAAGTTACTCTTTATATAAACAGGTAGCTGTTAATCAAATATTAAAAAAATCGATCCAGCCGTTTAGAAGATTATCCGGAAGAAACAAGCAGACATACAGACAGACAAAAAGCTGGCCAAAAAGTGGTTTTAAGGAATAGGTATGGTGTAAATAACCATTTAAGCCTGAAAAAAAACGTATTATTTAGACATTACGAAGACACTTCAATTTTATTTAATTGCATAGATAGGGTAAACAAAAATATTATCCATTGAGCATTGTCGTTTTGTCTCTTTCCTCTGTGGTGACGGAGTAAGAATACAATTCACCATACCCTATCTTCACTGTATAAAAGAACTAAAGGATTGGAATATGTAAGAGAAAGCAAACACGAAATATAACCCGTCTGACCAGCGTGGTATAGTTCGTCAATTTGCCTCCCATTGCAGAAGAAGCTGGAGTCCAGCAGTGGGCCGTATATGAACTGAGACGATGACGATCGTCGTCTTTACCGTTGGATGACGAAGTAAGAATACAAATCACCACTCCTTATCTTGTCTGTGGATGTCGTAAAAACGACTAAGGGTAATACCCATATAACATCTATGCAAGAGAAGAAAATCCCGAAATAAAACCCTATACCAACCTGGACGGACTGGGCCGCGCGTGCGCTTACCATAGCCCACACATAAAAAAAAAATACCAACCTGTTTGACCAGCATGATATAGTAAGGTTAATTTCCCACTTATTGTGGAGGAGGTTCTAGCCCAACAGTGGGACGTATATGAGCTGAAATGATGATAATGGGTAAGAAAGGAGGCGGTGAATTCTAATCGTATGGATAGCATAATATTACAAGATATTATTATTCAACTAGCCGATTTAGTATTAAATTATACAATTTTAACGACCGAAAATTATTTAAAATAAATCAAGAACAAGACAAGAAGCCAGACAATAATAATTATCTTATAGTAATTTTATTAATAAAAAAGTGGTTAGCAACTAATTTCCATAGTTCGGTTGCAAATTTTCTGTTTTGTTGTCTATACCAATAAATAAAATTGGAGTGTCTGTTTGTAATGTCAAAATAATAGGCTTTTTTCATGCTCACACGGTTATTTGCACTAAACATATGCCTAAAATACGTACTACTACTATGTATAATACTAAATGTCTGTCTGTCTGTCTGTTTGTTCCGGGTAATCTTCAAAACGGCTGAACCGATTTCAAAAATTCTTTCACCAATGGAAAGCTATAAAATCAAGGAGTAACCTAGGCTATATTTTATCCCGGTATTCCTACAGGAACGGGAACTATGCGGGAAAGACGACTGAAAATCAAGCGAAGCGAGGGCAGGTTGCTTGTTTTTAATAAAACAGGATTTCTTATTATTTATTGATCTGTATAACTCTTTTACATGATCTAAGTTGCTTCTTTATTTATTTGGATATTTCAAACAAAGAAATACGCAAAGTAGACGACTGGTCATAAAAGCTATTCTTAAAAGCAGTAAGTTCTAGCAAAACTTAATTTTGCCCTGAAATGACAGGATGCATAGACACAATTATATTGATTCTTTGTAATTCCTGACTTTCCGTTTTGTAACTGAGTAAAAATAAATTCACGACACCCAAGCTTGCCCGTGAGTGTTGTCGTCGACTATTACATTCTTACAAGAGAAGGAAAACTCGAAATAAAACCTTATACGTACCTAGTTGATCTGCATGGTTTAGTACATCAATTGACCTTCTAATACGGAAGAGGCCTAAGCCTTTTTTTTTTTTTTTTTACGCTGTGGAAAATGCATTTATGCATCCCCCCCGTATGAGTCGCAGGGGGGGTATGTAGGACTCGCCGACGATGGCTCGTTGGAATACCTACTAAAAACCAGCAGCGGCCCACTTCCTCGTCTATTTTGGGGTGCCAAAGGGTCGCCTTTTGGGCATGCGACTTTGGCATCGCGACAGTCGGCCTTGCGGCCACGTCCCGTGTAGGGATTATCACGATGGAGGATCCATCAAGCGGGCGTACTCCCTCCGCCGTCTCCCTAATCGCCGTCTGCGAATTTGATTGGCGTGGGCGTTGGCTTCTCGTGCTCGTTCTGCGGCCTCCTTCTGCGCTATCACGGCTTCGCAAAAGGAGGCGGTCGCCGACCAGCAGTCGTCACTGCTGAGCATCTTTCTAATTACAGCCGGCAGTGACAGATCTCCTCCAATGGTCGCCACTAGGTCGTGCCGCTGCGCACTCCAAGTGGGGCATTCTCCCAGAGTGTGGTCCGCATTATCAATAGTCATGGCATCCAGGGGCCTCTTCTCGTCTCGCAATCTGATACAGGTACTTACCGAAGCACCCGTGCCCGGTAAGCACCTGTGTCAGCCTAAACGATAGGTTGCCGTGTTTTCTATTTATCCAGCGGTAGAGGTGCGGACCCACCGCGGCTACGGTTCCTCGCCCTGCTACGGAGGATTCTAGGTCCCCTCTCCATCGCCGGACAAGAGCTGCATGGGCCACATTCTTTATCCTGTGCCTCTCCCTTTCGGACATCCTTTCACCCCGTGTTCGTGCTGCGACGTAGGCTTGATATACTTCCGCCTGCAGCTTTGCTTGTAACTCCCAAGGCGGATCACCTGCCAGCAATGTGGCTGCCGTCCATGACACCGTACCCCCTAGGTAGCCCCTAATAGCTCTCACCGCTATAATTCTTTGAGGTCTTCGTAGAAGAGCCTTGTTACAGTCGGTGAGTGAGTCAGCCCATATAGGAGCACCATAGAGTGCCATAGACCGCAAAATACCGGCGTATAATCGCCGACAAGATGAGCGTGGCCCTCCAGAATTGGGCAAAAGCCTACCCAGCGCCGCAGCTGTGTTCACGAGTTTTGGAGAAAGCTGGGTAGGATGTGGTCCGAAACCCCATCTTCCGTCCAGGAGCAGGCCCAGATATTTCATGCTAGCCCGTACAGGCACGGCAACTCCTAGCACCCTGATACATGCACCTCGCGGAGGACCTCGCCGAGGACCATGAAATAGGAGGGCCTCTGTCTTGTGCAGGGAGACCTTCAGGCCCAGCATACCGATTCGTTCTACGACGAGGGCCGTTCCGACCTCCGCCAAACGGGCTGCTTCTTGGAATCCTGCTCTTCTCGCGGTTACAAGAGTGTCGTCTGCATAGCAAATCATTGCCATTCCAGGGAGGAGGGCACCTCTAAGCAGCCAGTCAAATCCGATGTTCCACAATACCGGGCCAAGGATCGATCCTTGTGGAACATCGCACTCCATCCGATGGTGAAACAGACGTCCATTTGTCCCTTCCCAAAGCACGTATCTGTTTTGAAGATAAGCCTCTAGCAGCCTGCGGAGATAAAGGGGCACGTTGTGATATCGGAGTGCCTCCCTGAGTGTCCCGAACGGGAGGCTGTTGAAGGCATTCGCAATGTCAAGCGATACTGCCAAAACAACCTCGCCGTTAGATATCGCCTCCGTCGTTAAGTTCTTCAAAGCAGCTAGCGCATCTATTGTCGACCGGCCGACCCGGAAGCCGTATTGTGCATCCGACAAGCCCGGACCTTCTATCTCGAGATGCCGAACAAGGCGGTCAGCTAATATTTTCTCAAACAGCTTAGCTGTCTCGTTCAGCAATACGAGCGGTCTATACGCAGAGGGAGAATCGCTTGGTCGACCTGGCTTATGTAACAAGCAGAGTCTACCAACCTTCCATGACTCCGGGAATCGACCGCATATCATACATTGATCGAGGAGTTCCCGGAGCCCTCCCTTCAAATATTCCGCGGTGGTAGCAAGTATCAGCCCCGGGATACCATCAGGACCGAGTGCTTTTCTTTTGCCTCGGAGACGAGAGAGAGCCCTCTCAATTTCTCCATCAGTGATAGGTGGGATCTCGTCACTCTCCTCCGTCATCAGTGGCAAAGTCAACTGGGGCGACTTGATCTGTAGGATGTGGAAACAGATCCCTGACAAGCTTCGACAGGAGATCCTGGTCCATAGTCTCAGTGACAGGAGCACCGTAAGCTCGCAGCTTGTTCCGTGCCATTAAATACGGTCGTCCCCAGGGATTCCTATCAAGAGCTTCTAGAAGCTCCTGGCGAGCTCTGTCTTTGGCCTCTCTGATGGCCAGCTGTAAATCTTTTTTCTTTCGTCGATAATCTATTCGCAGTTGGCCCTCTAGGATAGCACTACTATTTTGTCGGCGGCTTCTTACGTAAGCTCGGCGGGCCTGGTTGCAGTTCGCTCTAAGCTCTGAGATATCCAGCGACCACCAGTATACTTGGTGTCGAGCCGGACTCCGCTGGGCCCTCGGCATCGCCGCATCACATATTGCAGTTAAACTATTACGTATATCGTCTGCAAGCCTCTCCACATCGCTGCTTTCGTGCCTTATTGAGCTCCAGCGCTGTACAATGGCAGCCTCCTGAGCTATTGCCCGATCTAGCTTACTAAGAACCCACCTGGACGGCTTACCAGTGCGCTGTCGAGGCACCGGTGTTCCGGAAGAGGTGGAAACCCTAAATCGAATGTATCTGTGATCCGACAGGGTTTCCACCGCCTCCTCAACCCTCCAGTCATTCACCCTGCTAGCGACATCGGGGGTGGCGAAGGTTAAGTCTACCACGGACCCTCCACGGTGCCGCACGCAGGTGTGGTTTTCCCCCTTGTTGAGAAGCAACAAACCAGAGAGTAGGGACCACACTTGTACTGCTCGTCCCCGGGCATTAGTCGCAGGGTTGCCCCAAGCCCGAGATTTCGCATTAAAATCACCGAAGACAATGGTGGGCCTCGGTGACTGTCTGCAGACCGCAGAATTGACGCAATCTAGGAAGACCTCGAATTCCGCTAGGCTACGGTTAGGGGAGAAATATACTCCCACAATAACGAATTCTCGCCATTCCACCACAACATAACCATCACCCCTCTCGAGGGCTGACAGTGGAGGACCGATACCCCTTCTAGACACTATTGCAACTTTATCGTCTAGATCTCCCACCCAATTAGGTTGCGAAGGAATGAAGTTATGCTCACAGGCTACCGCAAGATCTATAGCCCACTCCGCCATAGATTGCAGTAATAGGTCTTGAGCTCCGGCGGAGTGGTTTACATTTCCCTGTAGAAATATGCTTGGTCCACTCATTATGAGGACATTATGCTATTATCCTCCCTAGCCTGACGGTCTTTTGCATTCTGGGTGACCCGAGGTACTAGAGTCACCGTTCCTCTTATAGAAGGAGGATTACATATCTTGCCCCCCATTACATACTCCGAAGGAAGGCCCGCCTCAGCACAGACTGCACAGCGAGGTGGTTTATCGCAGTTCGCTGATCTATGTTCGACGCCACCGCACCGAAAACATAGTTTAGAGCGATCGACAGTGCTTGTGCACAGTTGAACCGTGTGTCCCAGCCCCATGCATCGGTAACAGCGAAGAGGTAATTGTTCCAATATATGAATACCTGCAGAGCTCCAACCAACGAGAACCCTGCCAGCGTCAGCCAGCGCCTTAGCTGCTGTCACTGGGCATCGGACTTTAGCCATACCCATTCCTCTGGCCCCGACTTGGATATCTCCAGCTCGAATTTCTTCCACGGTACAGCCGCCAGCACGAGCTATAGCAGCAGCAAGCTTCTCGGGATTGACTGAGTCATCTAGACCCGTCACCCTAACATCCACATATTTGACGGGACAGACGACATCGGCCACACCATCCAAAGCAATACGAAGCTTCGCTGCCAACTTTTCAGCATGCTCTGAAGTTTGTGTCTTCGGCAGCTGCAAGACCCGTGCTCCGGTTACAGCACGGCGTATTTTTAGACCATCTTTAATACCTAATGACGCCAGATCGACAGCCTCCTCGGCGCGCAACATTGCTTGGGCGTATGTCACTCCCTTTTGAACGGCTTCTGGCCGTAAGGCTACGATTACTGCAGCTGTGCGTGGTTCCGCGAGCGCTTTTTCAATTTTTTGCGCTTTGTTGCTGGGTGGGGTAGTTATCGCACCCGTGGGAAGCGGTGCAGCAGCAGTGGTCTTCTCTGCAGTGTTCTTATTCTTCATTCTTCCTTTTTTGACAACTGTCACCCAACTTTCTTCCTGCACGTTAGGTGTCGACGAAGGCCGGGCCTCAGTAGTGGTATCAGTCGGTGTTGGTGCAGACATTCCTTTCGCTGCAGCGGTGATGAGATTTGGCGCTACAAGTTGAGACGATGGGGATGCAGTGCTAGTTTTCTTCCTGTCCCCAACAAGGGGCGGGCGAATTGTCTTGGCGGGGAGAAGACGGTCTTCAATACCGGCGAAACGGGCAGATATCATCTCTCCAAGCGACCTTGTGATAGAGGATTTTAGGTCCTCCAAGACATCCACACTCAGTATCGACGAAGAAGCAGAAGCCCTCATTTCAGAGAACTCACGGCGGTATGATTTCAATTCCGCCTTGAGAGCATCTATTTCCAATCGCTGCCGGTTATTTTCTGTCCTCAGTCGGCGTGTCTCCTCCGTCTCCTCTTTGGTACACAAGGCGTCAATAATACCCTGCATATCCGCCGCTGACTCCTTTAGTTTTTTAATTATGCCACCTTTGAGTTTTCCTGATTTTTGGGCAACTTTCAAAATAGCGGCCGCGTTGCGGCCACCTCGGGCACACATTTCCTCAGGACCCAACGTTGTAAGGTCTTCCTTGCGAAGTTCAGAGGTCGACGTATCTTCGGTATCTGGATCTGCCAATGAGGCCTCCTTGCGGAAGGTCTTACTCCGAAGAACTCTCTCGTGTTCTACTTCTCGGGCCTCTGCATCGACTTCCTTAAGTACTGCCCTTGCCCGGGCGAGTCCTGTGCTGTGACCTCTTGGTGCCACCTTACCACGGCGGGCCGAGTTAATCTTTGATTTGGGCTCAGCTTCTGTATCGGTGCCAGAGTCCGCACGTCCATGATGAGAGGACATAGGAAGCTGACGCTTCCTTCTGTCAGGCGTGAAGTCAGTGTCGCCGGTGTCAACGTCAATAGCCGATGGCATGTCCGTCTCGTCATCTGAATCATCTGCCATAGCAGTTGCCGGTTTTTACACTAGTGTATTTATGAGTCTAAGATTTTTTTTTTTTTTCTTTTCTATAATATCTTTGCACAACCACGATTCACTATAGCTAAGTTTAGTACGTAATGCTAACACTAATACACGTCATTACCGCACTTATAGAATAACATTGGTATACGTCATTATCGCACTGATTTTATATACAAAATGTAGGTACTTCAATAATAAGCCGCGGTAACTCGCACGAATACACGAACGAATTGCGCACACGTCTATCGCGAACGACTGTCGCTTGGGCACCAAGAGGCCCAAGCCTAGTATTAGGACGTATATGAGTTTAGACCCAAAACTCCGAAATGACTGGGACCACGGAAGGGCCGCTTGAGGCCCGGGCCCGTGGTATCACCTCTCCATCATAGGACTGACCATCTCGCTTACGTTCTGCGTAATTTTTCAGTAGGTACTATTTTCAAATGTCACACGAAGAAAAAAATATTTCATAGAAATTGATTAGATAAATGGCGTTACTGATAGCAGTATCGAATTTTAAGAATGATATAGGCATATCTATAAATTTCAAATGATACGTCAAAATGATAGAAAAAACTCTCTGAAGCTCTGTTGCCTAGTCCCCTATTACAGTTTTCATCATTTATTCATCTCAGTTTTCATAGGTATATATGTACGGGTATGGTCAAGCTATACTCGGCGGACTCCGCCCGTGACCATGAACGCTGCAAAGTGTTCGAAAGGTCGTGCAATCAAAAATCAAATACAATCGCTATAAAATCCGTAAAGTAGTTTCATTTAAAAAATCAAAAAAATATATTATAATAGAATAATTAATACTTTAACGAAGCGTTTAGATAAAAACTTAGAAAACTATTCTAAATGTTAGCACTCTGAAAACTACTCTCTTTCTCTCTCTAGACCTCTGAAAACTATTCGAAATATTGGGATAGTAAAAATCAAATCATCATCATTGTTCTGATTTTGTCCCAATTACTTGAAGTCGAAAAATGCATATGTCTCCTCCTCTTCTTTCATCGTAAATATTGAAAAAAAAATCGCCAATAATTTTTTAACCGACCGCTAATGTCTGCTGCTTTGGCTAATGTCAAGCTTTTTTGGGACTATAATCAGACAGAATTATATGAAGTTGGCACATGTAGATGTAGTCTAAAGGTAGTTTTCGTTACCGCTACCGCGTACCTTTTACGACATTCATGAGCGATGTAGGGGTTGGTCTATCTATAGCCACTTCCATCCATCCATCCATCGGCCTACAGACGTCCACTGCTGGACATAGGCCTCCCCACGAGAATGTCACTCGGAACGGTCCCACGCCACTTGCATCCAACGGTTCCCTACGACTTTTTTTTTATCGCGATCAGGAATTCTTGGCACCCTCTGCCCCGCCATCCATGGGCCCGCTACCAGAATGAACTCGTGGGGAGGCGGAACTGCCGTGACTAGTTAGCCGTTAGCCACTTAGTAAAATCAAATACAGACGCGATATAATCCATATACTGTCTGGTCTAGCTTTTTAGATTAAGGAAACAGATATCGCTTACATGCACTCACAATCAAATCCATGCAACCGGATTAGTATCGGCAAATAGCCTTAAGGTCACATATGACTTTTAACGACACTATGATATCATTAATATGTCAAATAAAGGTTCCATTGTACTAATTGTCTGCACAGATAGCGTAGTGGTTAAGATATCGACCTACCGTGCCAGTGTCGTAGGTTCGAATCACATGCAGGACAACAATTTGTGCGATCCACAAATTGTTGTTCTGAGCCTGGATGTAATGTGCCCGTTAATTATATGTTTTTAAAGCCTCCAAGCATTACAAGGATTATTTCCTTAGGGACAAGAGGGTAACTTCCCGTGACCATGAACGTTGAAAAGTATTCGAAAGATCAGAAACGAAAAGTTCATTTAAAATGTATAATACTCGCGTATAAATCAATCATCATTATTCTACGTGGATTTTATTTCGTATTTTCCTTACAATAACGATATCTTATTAACCTTAAATAAGTTTTACAATAATCCGAGAAGAGTTAAGAATTGGTGATCAATGTATTCTTTTTCTGAGATCATATAGGAAAAATGTTCGTCATTCATTCATCACAGTCGAGAAAGAGATCAGCCGACGAATCCAACTCGGTTGGGCAGCGTTCGGGAAACTTAAGAGGATCTTCTCTTCCAACATAACTAAGTGTCTGAAAACACAGATCCACGACCAGTGATTATTTACGGCATGGAAACGTGGTCACTAAATGTAGGCCTCATAACAAGACTCAAAGTCGCTCAGCGTTCTATGGAGTGGGCTATGCTCGGGATTTATCTGCGAGATAGAATCCGAAATACAAAAATCCGCAGAAGAACGGGTGTAACCGACATAGCACGCTGAGGTTGTCACCTCATGCCCGATCAAGCCACATCGCTTGACGCACCAACAACCGCTGGGGAAGAAAGGTTCTCGAGTGGCGACCACGTATCGGATGACGCAGTGCAGGACGCCCCACCACTAGGTGGACGGACGACCTGGTGAAAGTTGCTGGGCGTCGATGGATGCAGGCGGCACAGGACACACACTTTGGGCGTAACATGAGGGAGGCCTACGTCCAACAGTGGACGGCGATAGGCTGAAATGATAAAAGATGTCATCACAGTTTATATAATTCCCACTGATGGGATTGAGCCTTCTCCTCAAAGGGAGTGAAATTCACCTTCTGTACCACGCTGATCAGATGGATATAGGTTTTATTTTGACTGTTCCTTCTCTTATTATGCATATTATTATATCTCTTAGTTGTTTTTACGACACCCACGGGCAAGACAGGGGTAGTGAATTTTGTATTCTTACTCCGTCACCACACGAAAAATTTGATATTCAGTATATTTTTACTGTATTACTTGGCAATTTTAGCGCAGTAATTAATATTTAATAAATGTAGTTATATTTACAGTAATTCCGTTCAAGGATGCAACTTGAAGGTCAACCTTGATCGAGCTACTATTAATACTACCATAAGTAGCTTCAATAACCCATTTTTGTCTCAATTATATAATTTACAAAGAAAATTTCTTTATAGGGTTGGCAAAACAATAAACAAAAAAAAGGTATATTGTTCTGATTTCTACGCGAGTAATATCACAGCTCATATACGTCCCACTGTTGGGCTCGAGCTTCCTGCACAGTGGGAAGGTAATTGACCTACTATATCATCCTGATCAGACATGTTGGTATAGGGTTTTGTTTTGAGTTTTTGCTTGCGTACATCAATGTTATATGCATATTATATCCCTCAGTCGTCTTTTAGGACAACCACGGGCAAAAAAAGGGGGTGGTGAATTGTATTCTTACTCCATCACCACACGGAAAATCGAGTACAGTAAATATTTTTTGGAATTCCGTTTCGAATGAAACTGTTTTTACTGATTTTATCGCATTTCTGTTTGATTTTTCATTTCCATTTCGAACACTTATGTTCATAGCCACGGCATTATTTCATAAGAATCACAGTAATATTAATACCTATTTTTTATTTCTGTAGTATGTTATGTTATTATATTTCTGTGGTAAGAATAGTGTTATTTCAAATTAATTGTCTTTTTCAATGGCTTTATCTTCGGCATTCTACCTTCAAAGCAGACCTTCGGAGTAATGGACAAGCCTTATTCCGTAATTGAAATTACAATTACAAAATTTTTATTACATTTGATCATAGACTAGAAAGCAGCCCACTTGATAGAATAGTAACTGTTACGCATTCGCACTCGTAAGTCTCCCTCAATCAACGAAATGAAGCGCGGTAATAATTTGCTGCTACTCACACGTCGATTTTCGGCAAGAGTAACTAACTGGGACGAAGTTATATATTTATGACAGACAACTATTTTTTTATTGCCATCGAGCAAACAGTACACCTGATGGTAAGTGTTGCTGCTGCCCATGGACCTTTACTAGGCCGCTGCCTACCGTGAAGGGAGTGTGAATACGTGCAATGAGGTTCGGTGAAACTAAAGCCATCGCCGAAATCCACCACACGCAAACACCCTCCGAAAGTTGGGCTACCGGTTCTCTCTCAAATTATGTGACATGTTTCTATCATTAAAAAAATCTATTGTTTGCCAACCCTAAATACTTAACCGTTTATGTCCGATGCGCTAACTGTGATAGTTATACGGAAATAGTTTTTTATTGTTATATTATTCAAGTTTAAAGGTCAGATTGAGCTGAATACGTCACAATTTTTTATGTTTTACAAAATTGTATTCTTTATCCAAGGATTTAAGTTTAATTTAGTTTGTGCTATTATTTTGTGTTGAATTTTATTGTCTAAAATTTGTTATTGTGATGATTGAAGAGGATTTGTTATAATCGTTATAACTCAATTGCATGTTAAGGTAGCTTAGTAGGATCGGCGATTAGTCCACCACCCGCAGGGAAATCGGCCGTGTGAGGAAAGGGAAGACAATGTAAAGGTTAAATTGTTGGGAGAGTTATCAAAATCGAAGCAAGGGTACAAAGGCCTTGTTCAATAGACGGAGACAAGTGTAATGCCGGCTATGGTGCCCCACACCGCTATTTCCCGCTATTGATTTAAGGACAGTTTCTCGTATCTCGAGATTATGAATAGCGTTTGTGACCGTAATACTGTCAGAAAAACTTTATTATTCACAGCTTAATGTATATGCATGAATAATGTATAATGTAATTTGATTCTTTTACCGAGTTTTACGATTTTGTGAATTTAAAGATGCGTAGTTTTAAAAAATTAAGGGTTTGAGACATTGTTTATTGTACAATTATAAATTTCATAAAACATTTGAATATTTTATAATTATTATTTAAATATGTTTTCTAGTGTGGCTTTCTTGTCTATGGAAGTCTCAAAATTACTAAGAGATACATCTATGAAATAGGAAAACTTGAAATAAAATCCTATACAAATTCGTTTAACCAGCGTGCCAATTGTATCTCAATATCGCTGCTATTCTGGAGGAAGCTCGAGCTTAGTAGTGCTATTTATATAAGCAGAGTTGTCATTTACCATTGGAAACAGGGAGGGTATCTGAAAGGGCATCGCGACGGGCCAGCCACGGACGACAAGGAACTGGATACCGGTGGTCGGCCCAATGGCGAAGGAGAGGAAATAAGTGGGTTATGGGACCGCGCACCGCTCATTCGTAACCCCGGACGGAGCGAACAGCGAAGGCGCTGACTATAGAAACTGAAAACAAAAAAAAAGACAGGTGGTGGTGACTTCTATTCTTATTCTATCACCTCACTGGAATTGGAATCTACTTTAGTTTTATTCGTGAGGATAAAGTGAGAGATCGTCATAATAGTGGACAATCGGGTGACCGGACCGGGGATTTAGTTCGTCACCCGCGGAGAGGCTGACTTCGCGTCGGCGACCGGCATCCAGGGAAAGGGGACGTCGATGGGAGAGGGTGCTCCCTCGGGTCGACCACTGAAGTAAAGGAACTCTGCAACGGTGGTACGACCCAATGACGAAGGCGACATGCTATACGGATGGGTTACGTTACGGGGCCGCGCGCCGCTCCTCTGTCGCCCCGGACGGAGTCGGGCGGCGGGTGCGCTGACTGTAGCCCACTCAAAAAAAATTGGTTGTCTGTAAAGTCGGTTTACTGACGATAGTTGAATGTGACAACGTCATAAGAAAATACTGATGGAATGGTTTCATTTTTCAAAAGAAAATTTTAATTTTATTTGTTTTGATGGCGCCAGATTTTATGTAGGGTGAAATTGCCCTAGGATCGATGAGTGGACTGTATTATTTGTTTATGATTAATCTGGTGCGAAAAATGTGACAGGAAAGGAAATTGAAAGGAATACTCACACCTTTGGACGATTTCTTCCCGTTCGCAGGCGGCCAGCAACAGAAGTTTGCACAGCGGCCACGAAACACAATATGTACACCTAATTAATGTTCTGACGCGATCATATGTTTTGTAGAAGAGTTCACACGTTATCCGCATTGAATTCCGGTGAATATGTTATAGTTTATGCAACACACAATGTATTGATGAACACCAAACTGCGGAGCACATACGCTTCGACTCACTGTCCGTTCGGTATTACCCGCGTACATCGACCACGCGGGTGTTCGGATGATGTAAGTATATAGGGTAGGTTGTGGGATATAAGGATATGCACCAGAAATCGATTCTTATTATTATTATTAATAATCTGGCGTAACCATGTTTGATAGATATTTTGTATGGATCAAGTCTTAAATGGAACGCCTCAGAGCGAGGTAACGCCGCATGCGTCATGTTTTTTCGTGTGTGCAACCGGCTCTATCGAATTATAAGACGTTGTCACGTCAAAATAGTGGACAATAACACCTCTTTTGACTATCTTCTAACAACGGCTATAATTGATCCGTATGTCAAGTGTACTATTAATGACATTATTCTTCCTGGGAAAGGCCTATACCCAAAAGTGTACGTCAATAGGCTGATTATTGAACTGATATGAATTATCAGATCCTATTGCGATTCTGACCTAAATCAACAATTACGTTGCAACTGATTAGCACGTACCTACTTCATATCTGGTAAATATAGATAAAGATAAGTAATCTTATCATAAATGTATATATGGTCTGAAATTATATTCTATATATATAATTTTTCTGTACGTATTATGTGATTGAACTCTTCCTAAACGGCTGGACCGATTTTGATGAAATTGTACGTTCAAGTGATTCAATTAGTGTTTATTATTTATTTAAATTAACAGACAGAACTGTTAAAAGCTGAAGAGTTTGTTTAAATATATTGCAGAAATAACATAATGATGATTGATGTATTGTGAATGTTATTATTGTTGATAGAGATAGACAGGAAAAGAGACTGAAAGAGGGTGAGAGAGGACAGGAAGACAGAGGGGGAGAGAGATGAAGCAAATCATGCGGCAAGATGGCGTACAGATGGCGTAGTGGTTAAGATAGCGACCTACAGCGCCAGTGTCGGGGGTTCGAATCCCACGCGGGACAACACTTTGTGCGATCCACAAATTATTGTTCTGAGTCTGGATGTAATTTGTGTCCGTTAATTATATGTATGTAAAGTCCCCCGCAATACAAGGATTATTTCCTTAGTGCAGGGTGTAGTCTAAAAAAAAAAAAAGATAAAATTCGTAAAAATAGTTTTATTTTAAACTAGCAACCCGCCCTCGCTTCGCTTCAGTTCCAGTCGCCTTACCCGCATAGCTCCCTTTCCCTTCGGAATACCGGGATAAAATATAGCCTATGTTACTCCCTGTTATTATAGCTTTCCATTGGTGAAGGAATTTTTGAAATCGGTTCGGTGGTTCAAGCGTGAAAGCGTAACAAACTAACAAATAAACAAACAAACTTACTTTCGCATTTATAATATTAGTAAGGATATGCAATACTGGCGTGAACCTCAGTATTTAATAAATTAATTAAAGTTAGCAATTGACATATTAGGTTATTTACGAAGAAAACTGAGTACCGTACGCCTCTTGAAAATCATTCCAATCGTCCCACCAATTGGACCAGCATGGACTGGCGTATGACATTAGAATTCGAACGGATTTCTTTGGTTCAAATCTCACGTGTGGCATTTATTTCTAACTCGTAAACAAATTTTTATCAGAATTGACGACAATTGTTTGTTTGTACACTACCCCGCAATTCCAGCAAATGCAAGGAATAATTGTTCCTTTGAAAGACAACTTACTATTAAAATATAATTCAAATAGCTGTTTTTACAACGTCATATATTTTCAGCTGAAATAGTTTTGAAGTACCCTGTCTAGGCCCCTTTCCTCCCCTTTCACCATAGAAACCGGGAACGATAGATCAATACTCTGGATGGTATGAGTTTCAGGCGAACTAGTTTTATGTACATTCTACACCATATTCTATATAGGGCTATATTCTATCTATACCAATAAATAAAATTGGAGTGTCTGTTTGTAATGTCAAAATAATAGGCTTTTTTCATGCTCACACGGTTATTTGCAAGACAGCTATGCCTAAAATAGCAATTAAAAATTTTTGTCTGTCTGTCTGTCTGTCTGTTTGTTCCGGGTAATCTTCAAAACGGCTGGACCGATTTCAAAAATTCTTTCACCAATAGAAAGCTATAGTATCAGGGCGTAAACTAGGCTATATTTTATTCCGGTATTCCCACGGGAACGGGAACTACGCGGGTAAACGACTATAACCTATAACCGAAGCGAAGCGAGGGCGGGTTGCTAGTAGTAAATAAGGGCAATAAAATGTTGACTGTACAAGATGGATAGTCAATTTTCCATGTGGTGACGGAGTAAGACCACAATTCACCATCCATCTTGCCTGTGGATGTTGTAAAAGCAGCAAAGCAAGAGAAGGACAACTCGAAATAAAACCTTATACCAACGAGTATACCCAGCGTAGTCTAGTAGGTCTATTTTACTCTCATACAGGAGAAAGCTTTAGCTCAGCAGAGGGACGTATATGAGCTGAAATGATGAAGAAAAGGAATAAAATAGAAATTACACCCTATACCAACACATCTGACCAGAATGGTATAATAAATAGGTAATTTTTTTCTATTATGAAGGAGGCTAGCGTCATATTTGGGTCGTATGAGTTCAGAGGATTTACAGATAATGGACTAGCCTGTTTACTGAAAATGTGTGTGCGGAATATCATAGATTCCATTTCCATGAAATTTCTTTATGAAGATAAATAAAAATTCCCTTTTATTTATGCGGTTAAATCCGTGTGGTGACGGAGTAAGAATACAATTTACCACTCCCTCTCTTACCCGTGGGTCTCGTAAAAGACGGCAAAGGAACATCATGTGCATATAACAACTACGCATGAGTATAAAAACTCAGCAATAAAACCCTATACCAACCCGCCTGATCAGCGTGGTATAGTATGTCAAATTTCCCTCCCCATAGGAGAACAATCGAGCCCAGTAGTGGGAGTATATGAGCTGTGATGATGATGATTATTTACGCGGTCCATATGCATTCAGAACTTACAAAACGTAGAAACGTCATACATTCTGACAGCAACAGTTGCTTAACACGACGCTAAAAAGCAACAATAACGATCAATCCAATAGCAATTAACAGTTATTTGTAATAAATAAATTTAATTTTGTTCTTATTATCAATAATTGCTACGGCCCCGACAATTAACTTGCAACATGTTACCCGCTGCCCCGAAAACCTTTATGCTATTATAATTGTTTGTTCTAAAAACCTTTGATCGTATTAAAATATGCAGATAATTGAGAAATTTCTTTTATAACTTAAGTTGTTTTTTTTTTGTAATTTAACATATGTATTTCACATGTAAATTAGTTTATTAAAATTGAGTACTTTAAGTGAATATTTTTTTAGTTGTGGCAATTTCCACGTAATTATAAGCACTGTAACTCTTAAGCGAAGACCCACAATTATTTTTATAAATGACATCGAGATTTACAAGCAATTATTACAAAATATATATATTTTTAGGCGTTGTAATTAGTTTTAAAATATAACACTTTTTTTTAAAACAACCATAAAGAAATAACTGTATTTGGATTGCGAGATACTACAAACATATAATTAATTGACATAAATTACATCCAAACTTAGAACAAAAGTTTATGGACCGCATATAGTGTTGCTCTGCGTGGGATATTGAATCGTAAGACGCTATTACAAGCAGATAAAAATACGCTGCAAGACAAGGTAAACTTGGAATACCTCTATCCAAACTCCAACAATGCAACCCAGCGTGTACTTTGTACCTTTCAAACGGTGATTTGGGATCGAATTCGATGCACCAATGTCTCTAGTTATCACAAAACGATCACAGCACATCAAATACATTGACGCAACTAAGAATTGTGTCATTTGATAACCTGATTCCGTATCGATAATATTTACATTATCGATATGATGTGAAAGTTTTTAAACACTTGACCGTAATCTACATTTCAAACAGGTGATACGCTCTAATTGAACGCATTGATCGGTAATTGACAGTGAAGATGCGTAGAGCGTTTTTGATCTAGAAAAATAACGTATATAAGTATCACGTCCGTGTCGTGGTGAGTAAAAATGCAATATCGTAAGGAGGGACCACCGGGCTGAGAGCCATCCGCGCTCGCCCATTGACCGCATTAAGCTGTCAAGGTCATCTGCGACCAACAGCTACACACACAACAAAAAAAAAAGTAAGGAGGGATGGAGGAATGTTCATAATATAACCCTGTACCAACCCTGTCGCTATCCATATTTTCTTTAAACTACCAATTTTATATATGACATATCTATACCAATAAATAAAATTGGAGTGTCTGTTTGTAATGTCAAAATAATAGGCTTTTTTCATGCGCATACGGTTATTTGCACTATACAAATGCCTAAAATACACTTTATATTTTTTTTGTCTGTCTGTCTGTTTGTTCCGGATAATCTTCAAAACTTCAAGATTTCAAAAATTCTTTCACCAATAGAAAGTTACAATATCAGGGAGTAAATTAGGCTATATTTTATCCGGGTATTCCCACGGGAACGGGAACTACGCAGGAAAGACTGAAACCGAAGCGAAGCGAGGACAGTTTGCTAGTAAGTAATAATTTTATGGTATGGTCCGTGTGGTAACGGAGTATTAATGCAATTCACCACTCCCTATTTTGCCCGTGTCTTAAAAGACGATTAAGGGCTATTTTGACCACTGAAGTCAAGGAACTCTGCACCGGTGGTCGACCCAACGACGAAGGCGACGTGCTATACGGGTGGGTTATGGGTGAGCGTGCTTACGCCCCTCTGTCGCTCCGGACGGAGTGGTGCGAAGAGTACGCCGAACGTAACCCACCCCCAAAAAAAGGACTATTTTTAAAAATGAAATTGCATATAACATCTGTCCAAGAGAAGGACTTGAGCTTCCTCCACAATGCAAGGGAAATTGATCTATACCTCGTTGATCAGGCGAGTTGGCACAGAATTTGATTTCGAGATTTTCTTTTCTTGCATAGTTGTTATTGTAATCTCTAAGTCGTCTTTTACGCCACCCACGAGCAAGATAAGGGGTAGTGTATTGTATTGTTATTACGTCATCAGTCGAATCCCCTTATTAAATACACTAAAATATATTCAATCATTTTCCGTGTGGTAACGGAGTAAAAATACAATTCACCACTCCCTATCTTACCCGTGGGTATCGTAAAAGACGACTATGGGATATCATACGCATATAACATTTGTACAAGAGAAGGAAGTCTCGCAATGAAACCCTATACCAACATGCCTGATCATTATGGTATAGTAGGTTTCAATCCCTCCCATTGTGGAGTAGGACCGAGCCCAACAGTGGGACGTGGGCTGCGACGACGACGATATTTAATTATTATAATCTACAATAATATTAGTTCACTGCCCGAATATCAGTGATTATATCATTTGTTTATAAATAAATCCTTCTAGAACATTTTGGTTGACGCCTACAGAAGTTTTTGACCCAACTTCCTATACATTCAATATATTATGTAGGTGTGGCTGATATTTTTGTTGATACTTAACTAGTCTAGTGGCAGAAACTTACTGCCAATGATGTGGTACTATGTTCGAATTCCGTTCCGTTCAAATATGTTACGAGACTTAACTGTTTTTTTAACAAAATATCAATAATACACTTTAAGTAATACAAATCACCACACCGTCTCATGTCTGTGGGTATCGTTAATGAGGGATATACTATGGATATAATATCTATGGAAGGGATGAAAAATTCGAAATGAAATCCTATACTAACATGTCTGACCAGCGTGCTGTAGTAGGTCAAATTTTTCTGATTTGATTCCGATGCAGAAAATTCTTATCCTACTCCTACTTAATATTATAAACGCGAAAGTTTGTATGTGAGGATGTGAAAATATGAAGATGTTTGTTGCTCTTTCACGTAAAAACTACTGAATGGATTATGATGAAACTTCACAATAATATAGCTTACATATCAGAATAACACATAGGCTAATTTATCCCAATATTCCCAAAGGAAGAGGAACTGGGGGTGAAACCGCAGACCGCTGCTAATTCTTTTCATAAATGACAAATCTAAAATTGAGTGTAATTTGTGTTAATAATTTATATGTATCTAAAATCTCTCATTTTTCCTCTAATGACGGCACAAGAAAAGAAATCACTACCCCTTTTATTGTCCGTAGGTGTCGTAAAAGACGACTAAGGCATTATAATATGCAGATAACATCTATGCAAGAAAGAAAAACTCGAAATAAAACGAACCTCTTCGACCAGTGTGATATGGTAGATTGATTTCTCTTCCATTGCAGAGGTAGTTCTAGCCCAGCAGTGGGACGTATATGAGCTATGATAATAATGATGATGATTTAAAATTTCCTTCAACGTGTTTATTTCTCATTGCAAGTTCTTGTGTTTAAAAAAACCACTTACAAAGATGGTATATGGCAAATCAGGTCTTGAGACTTGTTTTGAGTACTGTCATTATATGTCTGGGTAAATATTTATTAAAAATACAGCGAACGAACTATAATTTATGCAGCAATTTAAAAATATGTATTCATAGGGCTGGCTCAAAAATTATAATTTTTACAATTATTTTCTTATTAATAAATTTAGGGATATTATTTTTACGAATTTAATCGCATTAGTTATTTTTATTTTTTTCGATGTTCCGAACACATTTCAATGTTCATGGTCACGGGCGGATTGTCCTCCCGTAATACAAACGCTACAAAATCCGTAAAAATAGTTTGATTTACGATGTGTAATACTCCCGTTTTCCGTGTGGTGGACGGAGTAAGAATACAATTCACCACTCCCTATCTTGCCCGTGAATGTCGTAAAAGACGACTATAGGGTATATTATGCACATAATATCTGTGCAAGAGAAGGAAAACTCGAAATGAAAACCTATACCAACATTTCTGACCATTCAGCATGGTATAGTAGGTCAAATTCCCTCCCATTGTGGAGGAGGCTTGAGCCCAATAGTGGGACGTGTATAGGCTGCTGAGATGATGGTTATGAATAAATTTAGAGAGACTATTTTTACGAATTTTATCGCATTTTAGTTAATTTTTTATTTTTCTTATATTTCGAACACTTTGCCGCATTCATGGTCACGGGCGGACTGTCCTCCCGTAATACACACGCGATAATATCCGTAAAGTTAGTTTGATTTACAATGTGTAATACTCCGGTAAATATCAGAAATTATTTCATTTTTATGTTTTATTGTTTTTTGTGTCGTATACATTCTAATTTCAATCTATGACCGTTAAACTACAACATACTCGAACAGTTGCCCCATAACCTAATACATCCTGTATATGAGCTATGATGATGATGGGATATTAGAAATTACAAGATATATTTTGGAACACAGGTGCTTTCTTCGCATTCATCATCGTCATCATCATTTCAGCCCTTTTAAGTCTCACTGTTGGGTTCGGGCCTCCTTCACAATGGAAGGGTAATTAACCTAATATATCGCGGTGTGCCAGAATTTTTGTCCAGTTTTCCTTCTCTAACATAGATATTATCTCCATATCATATTAGTTAGGCGTCTTTTTCGACACCTATGGGTAAGAGAGAGGGTGATGAATTGTATTCTTACTCCTTCACCACACGGAAACACAGCACATGTCACCTCTAATGATTAGGAAAAGTGTCTCCCATTAATAAAATGACCAGTGACCTTCCGCTGGTTAGTTGAATTGACTGCTTATTTCAAGTTTTACATCGCTAAAATGTGTATAAATAACTTAAGTAAATATAAGTCTTTGTTTGAAGTTGGATGATTACGTACACTTTAAACTTGATTTTTTGTTAGCAATAAAAATAATAACCGCGAGAATTTTATTAAATTTAAAATTTACAAAATTTTATACTTCAAGTGATTAGTTTTATTTGAGTTTATTTCTTTATTATTTTAAAATGTACTTATTATATAATTTTTGAATATTAGGAATCCAATTTCAATATAAGTAATTCTGTGACTTGATTATGTTAATTTTCTAGAGGTACGTAATTTAAATTTTATGACGACGTTTATTTAACACTTATTTTGATATAATATCATCATACATATTTTTATGATGTTGGTGCTGGACTTATTGTTACCTTGATGTTGGGCAAAGTTATAAAATGAAACATTATAGTAGATATCAATATTCTGAGAAATAATATTTTATACACGTGTTTTAAAAATAGATAAAATAAAAACTGGAACTTTGAACATTAAACTTTCTATTAGTTACAGAGAATAAAAAATACGTATTTCTACTAGCTCTTACTTTTGTTAAAATATTATTAAAAGGATGTCAAACAGAAATAAAACGCAATAAAATCCGTAAAAATAGTTTTATTTAATATGTTGTACTTGCGTAAAAATCGGAAATAATATCACTTAAAAATATTATGATATTCGGTCCCGTGAGATTCTATAAGCTTATATTTAATTAATTCTGTTGATAAAGCAAGATTATTGCATAATGATAAAAAGATTATTAGGTATAAAAATATGAAATAAAACCATTTTTCACGGCTTTTATCGTTTTTAAAACTTTTTTTATACGATTTCAACATTTCATATAGCTTGCAGCATCCATGGTGTATTGGGATAGCAAAAATAGATATTAACTACACTCATCGTAGTGATTTAACTATCCCATGGCGTGTTGTGGATTGGGTTTGCAGGGAAGATAATTCTTTGTACGATACACAAATTCTTGTTTTTAATCTTAGTATTATTTGTTCGGTAATTGTATGTTTATATAGCCCTCTAAACTCTAGCATGGGGTATAATTTCTTTATAAAAAAAGTAGTTTTTGCTGTACAATGAATATCGCAATATTGTAAATGCGAAAGTATGTTAGTTTGTTACGCTTTCACGCTTAAACCACGGAACTGACTTCAAAAATTCTTTCACCAATGGAAAGCTTTAATATCAGAGTGTAACATAGGCTATAATTTATCCCGATATGCCCACGGGAACAGAAACCGAAGCGAACACAGGGCGGATTGCTAGTACATAATATATTAATATTTCCGTATGGTGACGGAGTAAGAATACGATTCACTAATCCCCCTTTCTTTGCCGTGGGTTTCGTGAAAGGGGACTAAGGAATTATTGCAAATAGCATCCCTGTAAAAGAGGACTAAGGAATTATCACAGATAATAACTCTGTACCCAACTCGTCTGATCAGCGTGGTATAGTGGGTCAATTTTACTTCCATTGTGGAGGAAACTCAAGCCTTGTAGGGATATATATGAACTGTGATGACGATGATGATGATAATTTATTAATATAATCAATTATCATCATATTTGCTAATCATCCACAAAATGGCATTTAATTTTCTACCATTGCAGTCATTGGAATATCTTAGTAAAATACTTTAAATATTCTTAGTAGCAACTTAGCGACCAATCAGTGCTTAATGGAAGCCATTTAATGATACACATTAGCAATTAATCACGACTGCATTCTAAGTTGTAACGTTGTAAGCTACGTTTCTACTTAGCAAACAGTATGCAGCGTATGTCTCCAGCAAATTTTAATACACAAAACTGTGGTTTGACTGTAAATTAGAATTTGTAATTAGACAAATTCTTTGCAATACTTACGTCATTATTGATCTGATTTTTATAAATTTATATGTAAATACATATAATAAATAAATACATATAAGCTTTATGAGTGTTACCTTTGACCAAGTTTGTTTCAGACCAAGACGAAAGGAAACCTTGGCAGACAAAGGGTAAATATCGTCCACCGGTCCGGAACCTAGTTATTTCCTTTAAATTTTCCCGACGTATAAGAGGCGATCCATATTCGGGATCACGATATATTAACCTGATATTTTATCTTGACTCGAAGTCATCTCGGCTGACATATGTCACAATACTCGGCTCTAGTCTTCTCCGAAGTAAGAAATTGACCAATTCCTTCCCATCATCATGAAGTAGAATCGAGCCCAACAGTTTAATGTGTATGGGACTGTTTTTCATACTGATGCGATAGTATGACAGATAAGGTTTACATAATCCAACATAATTCTCTTCGCTTTTTACGCGAACTGTTATTAATTTTTGTAGTATCTGCCGCAAATTATTCGCTTGGTGAATACCTGTATTTATTTGATTCACTAACGCAATCTGTGTAATGCACAATATTTTACTTCGAACGTTTATTAGATGGTGAGAGAAAATTCAGCTTCAGATTAATTGCAAACTATTTATTCACTTCAGTTTGAATTGTAATGCAATTAATTTAATGGCCTGTTAAGACTATCGCGTTTGAAAATTTATCTAAAATATTTCTTAGTATTTTTCCTTTTCAAACGAACAATGTATATGTAGTACTTAGTAGTCGGAGGGAACCGTTGGATGCAAGTGGCACAGGACCGTTCCAAGTGGCATTCTCGTGGGGAGGCCTGTGTCCAATCGTGGACGTCTGTGGGCCGATAGATAGATGGCTGGCAAGTTTTTGAGATTATATTAATAACTAGCAACCCGCCCTCACTTCGCTTCGATTTCAGTCGCTTTACCCACGTAGTTCCCGTTCCCATGGGAATACCGGGATAAAATATAGCCCACTACCTGATATTTTATAGCTTTCCATTGGTGAAAGAATTTTTGAAATCGGTTCGGTAGTTTAAGCGTGAAAGCTTAACAAACAAATAAACAAACTTTCGCATTTATAATGTTAGTAAAGATATATTTTATTTGATAAACAATATTCTTTGTTTTTTTTTTGTTAGGACTAGGGGTATTAACCTCGGTTGGCTATTACACCTTTAAGTCAATTAGATCAACATCTTTCACTAAGTTAATAATCCTTTCATTGAGGAAACCATACAAATTTATAATTCATCTTCATCATCAGCAGCCCAAATACGTTCCACTGCTGGGCTCGGGCCTCCTCCACAATGGGAGGGAATTTAACCTACTATACCATACTGGTCAGACATGTTGGTATAGGTAGGTTTTCATTTCGAGTCTTCTCTTGCACAGATGTTATGTGCATATTACATATATCCCATATTCGTCTTTTACAACATCCACGGGTAAGATAGGGAGTGGTGAATTGTATTCTTACTCCATCACCACACGGAATTTATCGGCATTTATGGGATATTAATGCTTCGACGTTTCGAACGCTTTTCAGCGTTCATGGTCATGGGATCAAACGTGTAAATCGTTAGTTATTGACCTCATTCGTATAAATACCAAGTATAGGTTAATACACATAATTAATATATTTTGTTAATTGCACTGGACTGCTAGTATGAGGATAAATACATATAAAGGATCGTTATTATTGTGAATTCTTGTGCAATAAAAAATGCACACGGAAAAAAAAATATAATTAACCCCTCGAGCGCTTTTGGGACACCATTTGACCCAAAAAAAAAATGTGCTCACAGCGCTTTTGGGACACACGTTGACCCAAAAAAAATAATACTTTACAATTAGCAATTACTTTTAGTACATTTGTTTAAATAAACCAATCAAAATCTATTAATATATATTTTATTTCATATTTCCTTGTCATATAGCAACAATAATAGTTTACGTAAAATCATAAAATTCACTGAACTTTTTTCAATATACCCAAGCGCGCGGGGCACTCGAGAGCGCCGCGATGTTTGGCGCTTGAGGGGTAAATGGACATAAATTAGCACTCAAATTCAGCACAATAATATGTGTTCCACAAAGTATCGTCCTCCGTGGAAATGGAACACTTGCCATCGTAGGTAGGTTTCATTACGCCTATCCACCATGCGCTATCTGTATCGGGCGACAGAAAGGTCAGTTGCTATCCCACAACCTACCGTATCGCGCTACATTAGTCATTGGGTTGACTACCAGAGTTCCTTCTAGTAAGCGAAAAATTTCTTGATCTCAACGGTATTATTGACCTGTTTAGGTGGTTAATAGCCAAAAATGAATAGATAGTAACCCCTTTTTTAGGGTTGGGCTGTGGTCAGCGCACATGTCGTCTGCTCCGTCTGGGGTGACGAAAGGGTGGCGCGCGGTCTCATAACCCTCTGTATTTCCCCTCCTTCGTGGCGGGATAACCTTTCTAACGCCCCTCCCGAAAGGTCAGTCGCCCTTGCGCGATCAAAGACCTATGACACAACAAATGATGACAAGTGAATTTTCTTCAAATATTAAAAAAAAAACCATACGTATTAGAATTCAATATACTCTTAAACCCTTTTAAGTACTCACAAAGGAAGGTTTAAAATGATTTTAACTAAATTTCCACGGTCAAGTATCGAACCGATCTCTTCCACTTATCTTAAGTGCACAATAAAATTCTTACGATTTTACGTTTAAGGAAATCCTTGTAAGACTTTACAAATGACACGGCGCTTTACATAATAAACGAAACTGAGAGTTATAGGTTTGATTACTACACAGGATAAATAATTCATTACCATAATGATCGAAGCCTTTATTACCAATAATGGACTTTTACCATGTCCAGAAACTGCTTGTACGTTCTTTTCTTTGTATCTGTAAGTATTCAGAACAGATTTAAAAATACGCGTCGTTTAAGTTAAAGCTATCTTGCTTTTCAAACAGTACTTTTTTTTTTGGGGGTGGGCTGCAGTCGGCGCGCCTCTTTCAAACAGTACTAAGATTTATAATATGCATATAACGTATATGGAATATCCCTGTGGTGACGGAAGAAGAATACAAATCCCCACTCCCTATCTTGCCCGTGGATGTCGTAGAAGACGACCACACACCGCACAAGTGGTGACGGACCATTTATATCTCAGTTTCCTTTGGGAGTAGAATATTCCGGCTAATTTCCACAGAATGGGTAGCACCACCCCTTTATTAGAAAACGTCAACTGAAATCACTGAACCGTCTGTGAAAATAGAAGTTATAATGTTATTATCTTTTTCTTCGATAGGTTGTGGATGAATCATCATCGCAGCTCACATACGTCACAATATTGGGCTTGGGCCTCCTCCACAATGGGAAGGAATTTGACCTACTATACCATGCTGATCAGACATGTTGATATAGGGTTTTATTTCGAATTTTCCTTCTCTTGTACAGATGTTATGAGCATATTATATCCCATAGTCGTGTTTTACGACATCCACGGCCAAAGTAGAGAGTGGTGAATAGTAGTCTTACTCCGTCACCACATGGATAATAGATGAAAAAAATCATAATAACTGAACTAAACATCCATGTAAGAGAAGGCAAACTCGAAATAATACCTTATTCCTACTCGGTTCACTAACGTAGTATAGTAGGTCAATTGCCCTTCTATTGTGAAATTGGCTCGTGCCTAACAGTGGCCCATATATAAACTGAGATTTAAATGATTCTAAAAGTCTAGCAACAAGGATTTCACATTTTCCTCAAGAAATTACCACTTTAGATAAAGGCGTCCCTTTCATCTACGTGTTATGTTTTAATTAGCTAATTTGCAATTTTAAACCAACAATAATATGACTCTGTGAGCTAATTTAACGTGATCTAATAGAAATATCACGTTCGCTCGATGACGTAACTATGTTGAAACGCCATTATCCTCACTACAAATATACTACAGAAAGTAATTGTTGACGTGTCTTTCGAATATCTTAAACTTCTTAATGTTAATTTTGTCACGTAAAAACAATAAAATAAGAAAGTATTTTATTTATTCTATAGCATATTTTACTTTAGGCTTCTATAGGTTGCTTTATGTAACTTAAGATTATTTTATATTGCGGTAGGGGCTTCATCACAGCTCATATATGTCCCACTGCTGGGCTCGAACCTACTCCACAATGGGAGGCAAATTGGCCGACTATACCACGCTGGTCAGACGGGTTAGTATAAGATTTTATTTCCAGTTTTCTTCTCTTGAGAATAGTAAAGAAAATTACTTAACGGATTTCATCGCGTTTGTATTTGATTTTTGATTGCCCGACGTTTCGAACACTTTGCAGCGTTCATGGTCACCGGCGAACTGACCGTATGTGACCGACATGACTGATCCGTAAAGTAATTTTATTTACAATGTACAATACTCGCATAAACATCATTCTCTTGAAGATATTATCTACATCCCTCAGTCGTCTTTTACGACACCCACGGGCAAATAAGGGGGTGGTGAATTGTATTCTTACTTCGTCACCACATGGAAGAGGTTTATACGAAAAAAAATATCTTGCCCATAGGTGTCGTAAAAGATGACTAAGGGTATCATAAGATATGCAAGAGAAGGAAAACTCGACATAAAACCCTATAACAACACATCTGACCAGTACCGTATAGTAGGTTAATTTGTCTCCCATTGTGGTGGAGGCGGAGTCCAACAGTGGGACTTATGTGGGCTAAAATAATTGCAATGGGAGCTCTAAAAATAGAATTATTAATACTAATCCATTTATGTATGTAAGGTGTTAATGCAAATTCAAATCATTTATCTATACCAATAAATAAAATTGGAGTGTCTGTTTATAATGTCAAAATAATAGGCTTTTTTCATGCTCACACGGTTATTTGCACGACATCTATGCCTAAAATACAGATTAAAAAAATTTTGTCTGACTGTTTGATCCGAGTAATCTTCAAAACGGCTGGACCGATTTCAAAAATTCTTTCACCAGTGGAAAGCTATAATATCAGGGAGTAAACTAGGCTATATTTTATCCCGGTATTCCCATGGAAACAGGAATTACGTGGGTAAAACGACTAAAACCGAAGCGAAGCGAGGGCGGGCTGCTAGTTATGTATAAACCCTGCGGGGGTACTTATATATTGTATTTTTTTTTACATTTTAACTATAAATTACTACCGGATCGAAACGCGACCGCACTGAGAAGATCCGGCCAGAAACTCAGTGGGATTGTCTTCTTTTTAATTCATTTACTAGTTTTTTTAAATAAAATTACATACAACTACATGTCTATTAATAACTCCAGTGTGATGCCTTTCAAACCATGATATAGTTATTAAATATAATGAAAAAGTACCATGGCTGGACCAGATCCCGCAAGTGGCACCCGATCACGAATTAACCACTAGAGCAGCCATCACTCATCGTAGCTACAATAAGGTTGACACTCAGGTTATATAACTTGCACTTAGATAGGTCACGAAGGTCACTTAGCAATTAGCTAAACGAAATTAGATTATAAGTAATATGAAGCCGGATAAGTGACTTCTTAATATAAACTACGCCTTTATTCTATTTTTAACTTAATTAGTTATAATATTAATTCACATGTTAGAGTAACAATTATACGTTATCAAATATATTTATCTCGTAAAGTTTACGTTAAATAAATACAATGTTTGTTTTTATTTTTCGAATACTACCAACCCTTGCTTTGTTCGTGGGTGTCGTAAAAGACGACTAAGAGCCCTAGATTGACCCGGACCAACTCCATCTGGTACCATTTGGGTCAACGATTACATTCCCAAGGAGGGTTGACGTCAGACAGGCGGCCGGTCATAAAAGTCATTGTCGAAACTTTTTGCAATATGTCAAAACAGATGACATATTGCGTCGACCCCAAGTAATTGGGATAAGAGCGAGATGATGATGAGTATATACTGTTATGCTATTAAATAAAAATAATTATTTTCGACTTAAGGAGGTAGGGTAGTATTATACATCATCATCATCAAAGCCCACGTACGTTCCAATGTTGGGCTGGGGCCTCCTCCACAATGGGTCAGAATTTGACCTGTACCAAACTGGACAGACATGTTGATATAGGGTTTCATTTCTAGTTTTCCTCCTCTGGCACAGATGTTATGTGCATATTACATCCCTTAGTCGTCTTTAGAGGAGGTGGTGAATTATATTCCTACTCCGTCACCATATAGATAATTAATAAAAAACACCAAACACATGACAATTCTCATGATAAATCCCATCGTTGCGCTCGGGCTTCTTCCACATTGGGAGGGAAATTGACCCACTGCTACGCTAATCAGACGTGTTAACATAAGATTTTATGTGGAGTTTTACTTCTCTTGCATATTATACTTTTTTTTTGGGATGGGTTACGGTCGCCGCACTTCTAGCACCACTGCGTCCGGGGTGACAGAGGGGCGTAAGCACGTACACCCATAACTCACCCGTATAGCACGTCGCCTTCGTCGTTGGGTCGACCACCGGTGCAGAGTTCCTTGACTTCAGTGGTCAACCCGACGGCATACCCTAAGGGAGTACCCTCTCCCGTTGACGTCCCCTACTGGGACGGGCTAACCTCTCCGCGGGTGCCGGGACTAAATCTCCGGTCCACTTATCCGCAGCCGTACCTATCCCTTACTCATCATTTACGACACCCACGGGTAAAACACGCTAAATTGTATTCTATCTCCATCGCCACACGGAACAAATGATTTTACTTCTGTCTAATAACTTTACAATGGCGAAGTTTAATCTTTAAGTACACATTACAACACATTCTGTCTATAAAGAGTGCACAGGGAATTAATGATGAAATTATATAACAATCTTAAATAAACATCGTTCAGAAACGGGTCATCGTGATTAATGTACAATATAAATATTTGTCGATCATTGCTGAACGAAGCGTTATTAATATATTTTGTAATAGGTATTTATTCGGTAGTGGATATTTTTAATAAATGAATAATTTGATATTTTGATTAATAATGATGTCGCTAATGTAGATATTGCTAGAATTTTGCTATTGCGGATAACTGTAAATCTTTTTAACTGCACTCATCCTAATAATTTTGGTAAATGTGAGTTTGTTTGTTCATGTTTTTAGGCCTAGACTACTAAACCGATTTTAAACATTTTTCACCATAAGAAAGCTACATTATCAAAAAGTAACATAGGCATATTTCATCCGCATATTGCTCTACCGCTCGGGCTCTGCATGGGTGAATTATGTTGCAGGTGTTGATGGGGCATGGATGTTTCGCCAAATACCTGCACAAGGTCGTTACATCGAGTACACCGTCCTGCCACCACTGTGATTGCAACGAGGACACGGCGCAGCATACGCTCGAGATCTGTGCCGCTTGGGCAGAGCAGCGTCGTGAACTCGTCGCAATCATCGGTGCCGACCTGACGCTGCCGACCATCGCCAGGGTGATGCTCGACAGCGTCAGGAACTGGGACGCGGTTGCAGCTTTCTGCGAGGCAGTAGTCTCGCGGAAGGAGGCAGCGAATCGCTTGCGCGAGGAGTGCAGCCACTATGAGGCGATCCGTCGCCGGCGACTGGGGCGGTGTAGGTGCGAATATCTGCGCCTTATGCCGCCCTAGCCGAGGCCGCAGGTGACGTGACCAGGGAATTAGTCCGTCACCCGCTGAGAGGCCAATGCGTAAGGAAAGACCGACGTCCTCCCTTTGACGTCGGTCGATGCCTGCCCGCTGAGTTTCTTGCCGGATCTTCTCAGTTTGTGGCCGCGTTCCGATCCCGTGGTAGATTGTTGGATTGTATTCAAACGTGTAATTTGACAATATGTAAGTGCCCTTAAGGGGCCTATGCAGAATAAATGATTTGATTTGATTTGATGGGAGGGTACCCCAAATAGGGGGTATTCCGTCAGGCCGACCACTGACGTCAAGTCACCCTGCTCCGGTAGTCGGCCCAACGACGAAGGCGACGTGCATCGCGGGTGGGTTGTGGGTGTGCGTGCTTACGCCCCTCTGTCGCCCCGGATGGAGTGGTGCGAGTAGCGAGCCGACCGCAACCCAACCCAAAAAAAAATGGGTGAATTATGTGTATTTTTTAAGTTTAAACATATAAAAGGTTTTATCGGGTCTCTATTTTTTTTTTCGACATTTCGCACTCTACTACTTTTATGATCACGGGAGGAGTAGCGTTTTACGTCCAATAACACATTATTTTAGAGGTTTCTATCTACCTCGTCACTACTATAGCTATTAGTAATTAATACATTTTGCTACAAATCAAATGTTAAGCATCTTATCTTAGTACTGCCGTGACGATGAAAACTGAAAAATATTCGAAACGGCTTAAAAACAAAAATCAAATACAATCGTAATAAAACTTTATAAATTTCTTATCTAATTATTTTCTTACTTTTTGTTTGAGCCACTATAACTATATTTCAAGTTATCCTTTGTAATGCTATAAATGCGAAAGTAAATTTACTTGTTTGTATTGTGCTGTGTTTCGGTGTTCTTCCGTGTGGTGACGGAGTAAGAATACAATTCACCACCCCCTAACTTACCCGTGGGTGATCGTACGAGACGACTAAGGGATATAAAACGCATATAACATCTATGCGAGAGAAGGAAAACTCGAAATAAAACCCTATACCAACACGTCTGGCCAGCGTGGTATAGTGCGTCAATTACCCTTCCATTATGGAGGAGGCCCGAGCCCAACAGTGGGACGTGTATGGGCTGAGATGATGATGATGATGATGATTGCGCTGTGTTTTATGTCCTAACCATCCATCATCCATTCATCTAGCCTGTAGACGTCCACTGTTGAACATAGGCCTCCCTAGGATAATACTAGACAAAGCGGTCTTGTGCCACTTACATGCAACAGTTGCCTACGACTTTTAAGGCGTCCTCAGTCCACCTAGAGGAAAGCTCGTAACCATCTCGCCGTCAACAACTCGGTACATATGTATATGCCCCACTGTTGAGCGCAAATCTCCACAGTAGGAGTGAAATTAACCTACTACCTACCTTGGTCAAACGAGTTGATAGGTTTTATTTAATGTATTTCTTCTCTTGCACAGTTGTTATATACGTATTATATCCCTAACCTCTCTTTTACCACCTCTATCTGCATAATAGAGGGCAATCGTATTATTATTCCCTCGCTACAAGGAAAAAACATTGATTGAACGAACAGAATATCTATCTCTTAAATAGCTAACAGAATTTTAATAAACTCCCTTACGAGCAAGTCGTGATGACATTTGTAGATAACAATGCAATACATATTATCTTGCTGCTGTGAATCTGTTCTATCATAAATCTTGGAAAGGTTGTAGACGTAACCTTTCACTACTGATTACGTTATAATTGTGAAGTGAACATGTAGGTACAGACTAATTTAATGGTTCCGTGTAAGTGAGCTAAGAATAATGTATCCTATCCTGTTTGAAATAGGACTGTATTTACAGATTCATTGTAAATGCGCTAAAAATTAAATGTATCCTATCTTGTCTATACCAATAAATAAAATTGGAGTGTCTGTTTGTAATGTCAAAATAATAGGCTTTTTTCATGCTCACACGGTTATTTGCACGACACCTATGCCTAAAATAGCAATTAAAAAATTTTTGTCTGTCTGTCTGTCTGTTTGTTCCGGGTAATCTTCAAAACGGCTGGACCGATTTCAAAAATTCTTTCACCTTTGGAAAGCTATAATATCAGGGCGTAAACTAGGCTATATTTTATCCCGGTATTCCCACGGGAACGGGAACTACGCGGGTAAAACGACTATAACCTATAACCGAAGCGGAGCGAGGGCGGGTTGCTAGTTTGAAATAAAACTATTTTTAAGGATTTATTATCAAGAGAATATGAATGGTAGCAAGTGTTTGAATCAGTATTGGTAAAAATCAAATACAAAAGCGATAAAATCCGTTTCAAAAACGGCTTCAAAAAATATTCTAAAATAAATAATGTACTAAACGCATAATTTCTACTTCTGAAAAAAACATGGAACATCAGTGACCAGTTGATATCAGTGATACCAGTGATATCAGATAGTGATACCAGTTGATATCAGTTGATATCAGTGATACCAGTGATATCAGATAGTGTTACCAGTTGATATCAGTGATCAGTTGATATCAACCAAATAGGCATTATTGAGAATAACTCAAAAACTACAATTCATTTCATGATTAAATCCAAATGAGATTACATGGGGAGGACGAGCTTTCAAATATAAAAAGTGTCATCAAAGTCGGTTCACTTAGAAAAAAGTTCTAAGGTAACACATAAAAAAGACAGATGAATTGAGAACATTTTCTTGAAATTTATGAATAAAAATAGCTTCATTCAAATTACATTTACTCGAATAGACATCAGAAAATGATTGAAACGTTGTTAAATTAATAATCAAATTTAAACGCGATATAATCCGTAAAAGTAGTTTTATTTGATTTTTGTTTTGTTGGGAATAACTGCACAAATGACTTATTAGTCTAAGTAGCTAGTTCCCATGCTGAGTAACTTAAGTTTAGCCTACGCAGGATATTGATCTACTACACTATATGCCGATCATATCTATTGCTTTAGGGTTTTATTTCGGGGTTTCATAGCCAATAATTTACCTGGAATTCGACTTGAGCCAATTGGATCGCAGTCTAGTCAGTAATTACATTCCCAAAGAGGCATATCAGGCTAGTCATAAAATATTCGCTAAACTTTTGCTCTATCTACGATAAAAGAATACATTTTGCGTTAACCTCAAATAATTACGATAAAAGCAGAATAATGATGATGATAGCCAATAACTTTCTTCAACGCGTTGATGTCTTATCTTTGCTGAAAATAAATCATCAAAAGAAAGCCAGTCAAAATGGTCCTTTAGTTTCTAACAGCAATTCAAGCCAACAAAATTCTTCATCTAAAACAAATATCAAATGATATTCGTAGGCGTCACAATCGTTATATGCAATTTGATTGATGTATCTAAACGTATGATGATCGATGCTTACAGAAATGATCTCATTTGGCCTCCACCATTGTTTATTAATGATAAACATTATTGAAATTACATTTGTATATAAAAAAAAAAACAATAGGCATATTATTCACAAGTGTTTAGAGTTAGGTATGCTTCATCAAGCAACAGCTAAGAAGCGTAATAGCGTATTTAATTTTTAGTAATAAGGCCACATGTCTGTCAGCCGCGTAACGATTCGTCCGGGGCTATCCCGGACGAATCGTTACGCGGTTATCTACCACTCTTGTAGAAAACTGTCCGAGTAGTAGCAATTTGTTACTGCACTTCATTCGGTAAGTGAGACTCGAAAGCGTTGGACTTTCGACCCTCGGGTGAGAGTCGAGAGCCCAACGCACCTTTCTGAGGGTGTTTACGTGTGATGGGTTTTAGATGATGCCTTTAGTATCACCGAACTTCAGTGCACGCATTAGCACTCCCTTTATTTTCCTTATGGTAGTTGCCTAGCAAAGATCTAGAGCATGAGTATTACTTACTTATGTTTGAGTAGTGATGCAAAAAAAAACATTGATGTTTTCAAACATCGATGTATCGTTCATAAACATCAATGTTTTAACATAGATGTTTATGAACGATACATCGTTGTTAAGAACGATGTTTTATCATAAGTTTATTAAAATTTGCCCGGAGGATTTTATTTATTCGTCGTAACGTCGATGTCATCCCTCTGTTGTTAAAATATTCGACAAACTTCCTAAAAAAAAAAAAAAGAAAAGAAGGCTCATCAAAATCTGCCCGGACGATTTTGTTCATAACCAAAACAGCGACGATACGTCGTTGTTGAAGAACGATGTGTTACATGGTTTGAGGGGTATAATTTACCTCGGACCCGACGAATTTCCTAAAAAAAATTTGTCCAAAGAATTTTATTTCTTCCTTGTAACATCGATGTATGGTTTTCAATAAACATCGTTCATAAACATCGATATATCGTTTATTAACATCGATGTTTTTATGAGTGATGTTGCATTCTTATGTATGAGTATTACTTACTTGTGTATTTGCTCATTGGCCACCAACAACACTAAAAATAATAAGACCCAATCACATCATAATTTTAAAGATTACTTGCCTCACTGTACATTCCTATTTAAAAATATACCAGAAATCTAGTTAATTATATTTTTGACCTAACTATATACATTCAATCACAATGTTGCCAACAAAAAGATGGTACCGTATCTATTATTGAGATCTGGCGTGCGCGAGAATCGTGTTATGTCAAATGTTACACCATGTATTTGGTTTTGTATGTGCTTTTTGTGTATTACATAGTCATACATACAAAAACACATGTATACTACCCATATGGAGTTTGAATGTTGGAAAAAAAAGTGAAATCCTTGATCGTTAAGTCTATTAAAATTAAAAGGTTATTTATTATAGTTAATGCAATGTTCAAAGATGAATGATGGTTTTAATTTTTTAGTGTCTAGTAAAACCGATTAGAATATTATTTAAAGAACTGTTTTAGTTGACTGCATAGATGGTCTTAATAATGAAATATTAGGTAAAATCAAATCATTTATTCTCCTAAATCCCCTTAAGGGCACTTATATATTGTCAAATTTACACATCATTTGAAACAGTCCAATAATCTGCCACCGGATCGGATCGCGGCGATGGTCTGAAATAATTCTTTTAATAATAATATATAATAATTTAATAATACTTTAATAATAACTCCTTAAATAATTTCTTTTAAATGAAATTTTATGTAACTTTAAGCTTATCCTTGTAGCTTTTAATATCGACTGCATAGATGGTGTATTGATTAAGATACTGATCTGCTTTGCAAATGTCATAGGTTCGATTCCCACGCAAGACAATTGTACTATCTATACATTTTTGTTCTGAGCCTGAGTGTAATTTATGTTCTTCGATACTAATATTATAAAGAGGAAAAAATTGTATTTTTGTGTGTGTTTGTTTGTAATGAATAAACTCAAAAAACTGCCGCGCCGATTTCAAAAAAATTCTTTCACCAATGGATAGCTATAATATCAGGGAGCAATATAGGCTATATTTTATCCCGGTATTCCTACGGGAACGGGAACTACTCGTGTAAGGTAACTGAAACCGAAGCGAAGCGAGAGCGGGTTGCTATAAATTGTATATTTGTATAATCCCCAGCAATCATAATCATTTTCCACGTGGTGACGGAGTAAGAATACAATTCACCGCTCCCTATCTTGCCCGTGGATATCGTAAAAGACGACTACGGGATATAATATGCACATAACATCTGTGCAAGAGAAGGAAAACTCGAAATGAACCTATACCAATGTCTGACCAGCATGGTATAGTAGGTGAAATTCTCTCCCATTGTGGAGCTGCGATGATGATGATGATTCCTTAGAAAAGCGATGTATACATGAAAAATATTACCTATTATTAAACATGTACTCGTTTCGCTTCCGCATTAAAAAAACTAATCCATTTCGTTTCATTATTAAATTAAAAACCGGTCATAATAATATACCGTTAAAATGTTTTAAACGTTTATTATAATTAATTTGTTTAACAAATTGTGTTACAGGTATTTAATTATTGTGTAAATATAATTCGATTATACGATTAACTGAATTGAATCTACACTAATATATAAAGCGGAAGAGTTTGTTCGTTTGAAAGCGCTAATCTCATGGACTATTGGTCCGATTAGAAAAATTTTTTCAGTGTTAGATAGTTCATTTATCGAGGAAGGCTTATAGGTTATGTATCATCACGCTAAGACGAATTGGAGCGGAGCAACAATGAAAAATTTTCCTTTTGAGAGCTTCCGCTGCGTGCATAACATAAACGGCTAGGTTTCGCAAAAATCATGTGTGACAGAATTGAATTATTTAAAAATATTTTCACCTTCTACGTACACAAAGTCGCGGGTCAAAGCATTAGCCCAAGGTAACTGTTCCACGCCGCCAAAGTCGCGGGCATAATCTAGTCATCTAATAATTTAGAATATGGGTGGAATTTTAATTTTTCAATTTTATATTAGCTTTTCCGTGTGGTGATGGAGTAAGAATACAATTCACCACCCCTCCCTTGCCCGTGAGTATCGTATCAGACGACTAAGGGATTAAATATGCATATAAGATCTATGCAAGAGAAGAAAAACGCGATATAAAACCCTATGCGTCTGACCATCGCGGTCGATTTTCCTCCCACTGTGAAAGAAGCCCGATCGCAACAACGGGACCTATGTGGGCTGAAATGATGATGTTAATGATGACAAAGTTAGATTCCAAATGTTAGTAAACTCCACCAATTTTGAATACAAAGAAAAAAACCACAAACCAATTATCATTAAAGCTTCCTTATAATAACAGTCATTATAGAATTAATGACGTCACGGATTCCTCAGTGTTACCATCACTTGCTTCCTAATGTTGCTATCTTAAATTAGTCATGCGTTAATTTTTTAACCGAGAAGGTTTTAAGCGTCACGTTACTAATGCGGAAACTATGGAGTTGGGTAAAAAATGATACTTCTTAATAATCATTATTGTTTGATAAAAAAAAACTCGATGGTTAATTCGGGGTTCTGTATCATCATTTCAGCTCATATACGTCCTACTCTTAAAGTCGAGCCTCCTCCAAAATGGGAGTGAAATTTACCTACTGTACCATGTTCTTCAGACGTGTTGATATAGGGTTTTATTTTTAGATTTCCTTCTCTTTCATAGATGTTAATTAAGAGTGGTAGGACCACACTGTTGATAGTTATCTGTCCACAGCCGCGGGCCGGTCCGTCCGGGGTAATACCACACTCTCGCAGAAAATCGACGTCTGAGTAGTAGCAATTTGTTACTGCGCTTCGTTCGGTGAGCGAGAGAGCCGGCAGCCCAACTTTCTGAGGGTGCTTGCGTGTTTTTGGTGGTGCCTTGGATCACCGAGCCTCAATGCACCCATTCACACTCCCTTCACTTTTTTCACGGTAGGCAGCGGCCTTGTAAGGGTCCATGAGCGGCAGCAACACTTACCATCAGGTGTACTGTTTGCTCGTTTGCCACCGCTTTGAATAAAAAAAAAATGTCAACCTACATATTATATGCTTTGGTCATCTTTGCTGATATCTACGGTCAAGAAAGGGAGTGGTACATTGTATTGTACTCCATGGCCACACGGACGTTTCTGTTATATATTTTATATATTATTTATCTACACTATTTTTCAGTTGTTCCGCGAGATCTTCCTTAAATCTTTATCAAATACCATAATTTCTACCTCATTTTAACGCTAATCTTGCCGACTAATGATGAAAAATAGACTCACGTTTTAAAAATGTAGCGCTTCTATTAAATTTAAGATTTAAAACCATCTAAAAAGAGGTCCTCTATTTCTTTTTTCTTCTTCTTTCCTTTTGTATTTATTACCAAAAAGCAAATTACATAAACAGAATTTTGATATAAAGCCACCCTAACCTCTTGGGTTTGTATGTGACACTTTGCAATACATTTCCGATAGCAAGTAATATAATATTATAATAAATACATTCACACACAAATTAACTAAATTATTACTGTAGAGGAACAGACCGAGAATACTTAATTTCCAGGGCAGTTAATAAGAGAATGGCTAGCAGTATTTTTCTAAGAAAATTTTAAACCCATTGCTATCTTCAACCCGTTGACCAAGCACAGTGATTAAGGAATTGTCCTCTTCTTGCGAAATCTATATAGTTTAGTTGATAGGTGATACGATTGAGAACCAATATTTAGAACTATGTTAATCTAAATAGTGTTAATTCATTGGCTCACCGGCTGATGCAAATAACTCTAATTCGTAGTTTATGGGAAACAAATTACTGGAATTTTAAATACACGCTTGAATACTTTAATGAATAATCATACGAATTAATTAGATATTAATATAATTAATGGAAACAATAATTAAAATTGTCGATCTTATATACGTAAATATTTAAAATCCATCCAAGTTCGAGCCAACCTGAATCACAAAGGGTTCCGTAATATCATATAAGAATTGATCTACAATATCACGTTGATTTAGGTTTTTATATAGTTTTCTTGTATTACACTAGCAACCCGCCCTCGCTTCGCTTCGGTTTCAGTCGCCTTACCCACGTAGTTCCCGTTTCCGTGGGAATACCGGGATATAACATAACCTATATTATTACTTAGGGTGAATGTAGCTTTCCAATAGTGAAACAATTTTTGAAATCGGCACAGTAGTTTTTAACTTTATTCATTACAAACATAAATACACAAAAATAAAAATTTTTCCTCTTTATAATATTAGCGTAGATTTGATATGTATATTGTATCCCTTAGTTAAACTTTACGAATAAGGGGGTAGTAAATTACATTCTTACTTCATTACCTCATAGAAAAATTATTGGACAATCTATACCAATAAATAAAATTGGAGTCTGTTTGTAATGTCAAAATAATAGGCTTTTTTCATGCTCACGCGGTTATTTCCACGACACCTATGCCTAAAATAGCAATTAAAAAGTTTTTGTATGTCTGTTTGTTCCGGGTAATCTTCAAAACGGCTGGACCGATTTCAAAAATTCTTTCACCAATGGAAAGCTATAATATCAGGGCGAAAACTATATTTTATCCCGGTATTCCCACGGGAACGGGAACTACGCGGGTAAAACGACTATAACCTATAACCGAAGCGAAGCGAGGGCGGATTGCTAGTCGACAATAAAATACAAACGCGTTAAAATCTGTAAAAGTCGTTTGTTATTTATAAAATTATTGAGTTTTAAAATAACCTTCAATTCATTTAAAGGAACCCTAATATTATTTTCTATGCGAACGGTATTACTTAGTGATGTTGTGAAAAATGTATAAGTTTGCGACATAAGTTTATTATATTTAATCGCCTGAGGGTAATACGGAATAGTCAAATAAATAATTCAACCATTTAAATGGGCCTAATTCAAATTAATGCGATATTTATCGGCAAAAATGTTGAATATTAATAATTTAATTAAATAAACAAGGTATATTTCGTATTACGTCAGAAATTAATATCCTCTTCCTTTGTTTTGTTGACCCAATCCTACATACAATATTTTTAATTAAAATCCAGCATTCTCTGAGGTGATGGTCATGGTCCGTGTGGTGACGGAGTAAGAATACAATTCACCACTCCCTATCTTGCACGTGGATATCGTAAAAGACGACTAAGAGATATAATACGCATATAACATCTGTGCAAGTGAAGGAAAACTCGAAATAAAACCCTATGCCAACCTGTCTGACCAGCATGATATAGGAAGATCAATTTCCCTCCTATTGTGAAGGAGGCTCGAGCCCAACAATGGGACGTATATGAGCTGAAATGATGATGATGGTCGGAGGAGGATTCATTCTGTTCTTCAACCTATCAACGTCTCCTCTATTTTCAGCCATCTCTTGATTGTTTATATAATGTTGCCGACGCTACTGTGAGCATATGCGTCTTATAGCTCTACTTAAAATCATCATCATCGTGCTGTTATCTCGATTACTTTCAATCGACTCAATATATCATCATCATTTCAGCTCAAATACGTCCCACTGTTGGGCTCTAGCCTCCTCCACAATAAGAGGGAAATTCGGCATACTATACCATGCTGGTTAGGTTGCATATTTTATTCCTTAGTCGTCTTTTACGACACCTGGTTGATGTTAACTCTACTTGGGAATGTAATTGTTGCCCAGATGGCGTATTAACTAATTGCTAGTTAAGGGTTAGTAGTATTCTTAGCCACTACCAGAGGCTCTCGCATATAGAGATTGAATTTATGTTAAATTGTCTTACTTATACAGGTGAATTCAGCTACATAGACATAGTCCTAAATATATTAGGAAAACCATTGAAAAATCCTTGAAACAAATGTCCTTTAACCAGTTTCGAGAAGTCCTATTATAAAAGTAGTAGTAGTACAATCTTAGAATAATAACGTATAGAAGGTAAGTTCGCGCACCAAAAGTGAAGCATTTCAATTGGAGCCTAATGGAGCCTACGTCGGAACCGTTCGGTAATGTACAAAGCCACTGTACTGTACGTACGCAACTCTTAAAAAATAAACATAAAAAGGTTTTTAACATTACTTTTAAAAGTATTTCGACGATTAATGTTAATAAAAACAAAATTTGATTTCATAATTTGTATAGTGGTTTGCGTGTGTACGTGTGTAATCGCCTACGCGCATGTAATGTTTTTAGATTCATGTTTTGAACGTTCGAAGTACCGACACTATCCTTCTGTGCGTTATTATTCTAAGAGTGCAATATTATATATATGTATAAATATTAGTTTCATACATAAAGATTAACAGCAATTATTTCCATTTTAATTACAAAGTTGTTCCAATATTGTAAGTGAAGGTTATAATAGCCATAATTTAATACATCATAGGAATCTCACGAATTTACAATTATGTATGTAGGAAATATATTTATATAATTACTTGCATAAATAAAAAGATGTTGTTTTTTTTATTTATTTACCACAGTTCATTGTGCACGGTAGTGGCCATCTTAATTTGTTCCTATTATCCTTCGTGAGGCGTGATGTCTTATATTATACGCTTCGTTATGGTTTATTATTCAATGTGAGATTTCTAAGGACGACTTCCTTATTAATGGTTATCTTTACTAATATTATAAATGCGAAAGTGTCTGTTTTTTACGCTTTCACGCTTAAACCACCAAACCGATTTCAAAAACTCTTTCACGAATGGATAGCTATAATATCAGAGAATAACATAGGCTATATTTTATCCCGATATTCCCACGGGACTGGGAACTACGCGGGTAAAGCGACTGAAACCGAAGCAAAGCTAAAAATTAATAATTTCATTACTAAATTTCTAAAATCATATTTATAAGAAATATTAATTGAAACTTTTAAGGGAATATCTTTTCCATGACCTGACAGAGGAAGAAGAAAGGGTGAATTGTAACTCACAACACCCTTTCTTAATCGTGGGTGTCTTGAACGACTAAGGGATTAGAATACGCAGATAATATGTAATTAAGAAAAGGAAATCTCGGAAAAAAACCCTATAGCAACCTGTCTGACCAACATGGTATATTAAAGTCAAATTCCCTCTTATTGTTGGGGAGGCTTGAACCCAACAGTGGGACGTATAAGAGACGAGATTATTTATTTATTTAGGGAAAACAAAAAGATACACATTCTTATTACTAAATGAAAAAGTTGTATAAATATAAATAGGCCAAATGTGTAGCTCACTACGTTATACACACATTTTAAACTAAGTTATAGCTGACTTGTTGAGTACATGCAAAACAGACAATGAGATTTCCTATTCTAGTCATTTTCTTGTTGTTTTTTTTTCATTATAAAATTCTAGATAATACAGTATAATAAAATTACTATTATAAGTGTAAGAGGTTAACAAATACCTTCATGCAATCTAATAATATATCAATTATGTTTAAGCTTCTCTATTACAGCTTTTCTAAACCTACTAACAGATATTGTAAATATATCCAAATCAATAAAATGTTCGTTATAATTTTTGGTTATTCTATGAAGTGGTGCGCGATCGCCAGCCTATGATGCCAGATTATGATGATGAAAAAGAAAACTCGAAATATAGCCTATACCAAACTGTCTGTCCAACGTGGTATAGTAGGTCAATCTCCACCTCGTCATGGAGGAGGCTCGAGCCTAGCAGTGGGACGTACACAGCCGAGTAGATGTAGGAAGGTCTTTGAAATTACAATCCGCAACGTCGAAGAACTTAGGTGTCCGTTATATCGCGTACTTTTGCGTACCTATTGATAATATAATTAATTATTCGTATGTTACATTGTAAGTAGATATAAGTTTTGCTTCTAAATTATGCCTTTACGACACAGTTGCGTTATGTTTTCCTTTAATGACTTTCTTAAACTTAACGTAACAAATTTATCCATGTGATGACGGAGTAAGAATATAATGATAAACACAACTTATTTTCGCGTGGGTGATCGTAAAAGATGACTAGAGAATGTTACCAGGTAAAATCTATATAAGAGAAGGAAAACTCGAAATAATATCTTATACTAATCCGTCTAAGTACCGTGGTAGGTCAATAACCCTCACACTGTAAAGGAGATTCAAGTCCAGCATTAGAACGTATTTGATATGAAATGACATAAAAAAAAAATTAAATCGGCATACTTAAGTATGTAAAAAATTATCTCCAAATTAACTTGTAAAAAAACGAACTAATATATTGACAACCTCTATCTTAATATTCGCTTCTTTTTTTTTGCTATGTCCTACTAGTTGACATGCTAGGCTTTTCATAAAACTTATTTGTAAACCGAAAAATAGATTATTACAGACCGGATTCGAACACAGATCTATTGGTAATCTCTTTGACTCATACCAATTAAGCTACTAGCAGTTATGTCAAGGATAAAGCTTCATTGCCGTCAGGAACCCCTCTTCGAGCTGGGTTTACGTTGACAGCTATTTACAAAAAAAAAATATTTACTGCACAGATGGCGTTGTAGTTAATATACCGACTTATCATGCCATTGATATGGGTTTAATTCCCATGCGGAACAATAATTTGTGCGATCCACAAATTGTTGTTCTGAGTCTGGTTGCAATTTGTGTCCGTTAAATTATATGTTTGTACAGTCCTCCGCAATGTAAGGATTATTTCCTTAGTGCAGGGTGTGGTCTCAAAATAAAATGCTATTATTAATAAAGTTATGTCCCACTGTAGGGCTCGAGCCTCCTCCACAATAAGAGGGAAATTGACCTTACTACATGCTGGTCAGACAGGTTGGTATAGGGTTTTATTTCGAGTTTTCCTTCTCTTGCATAGATTTTATATGCATATTATATCCCTTAGTCGTCTTTTATGACATCCACGGGCAAGATAGGGAGTGGTGAATTATATTCTTAGTCCCTCACCACACGGAATTAAAGTTATTTAATTAAATATGTTTTGAAACTTTTGTTGACGTAGTTTTCTAAACTACGTCAAACAAAATTTGTCGTTTGTTTCTCTTTAGAAAAATCTAAGTACAGATAGTTACAGACCTTGTAATTTGTTAGCTAACAGTATTGTTTTAAAACAACCAAAATTACAATGTAACGTTAATCTTTAAAGTAACAATGGGCAAGTTTTCACGCCATTTTCCGTCCCACTTTCGAACACGAAAGAGTTTAAGACAAATTGGAAAATTTATTAGAATGCCCATTTCGTTGTAACGTCGTAAGAGAAAGTGAGAATTGTCGTCCATTTCTATAGCAATGACTTCGAAAGTTTAACAATTGTTTCAAATAAGTGGTAGTGTGGTTTACGCTGGACATTTTGTTGTTAACCGACATTAAAAAAAGAGGTTCTATGTTCCACTGTATGTAGTTCTTTTTAAGTGAAACCTTCTTTATTTTTTTTTAATTTATTTATTTGCATATAATGTGGTAAGTACCGAGATATTACATAATTATTACAAAGAAGCATAAGATACATTATGCCATATTCTAATAGCATGCAAATATTTAACAAATATGTCGCCTGAACTCAATAATTATCAATTATATTACATACTGGCAACCCCCGCCCTCGCTTCGCTTCGGTTATAATCGTTTTACCCGCGTAGTTCCCGTACCCGTGGGAATACCGGGATAAAATATAGCCTAATTTATGCCCTGATATTATAGCTTTCCATTGGTGAAAGAATTTTTGAAATCGGTCCAGCCGTTTTGAAGATTACCCGGAACAAACAGACGGACAGAGAGACAGACAAAATTTTTTTAATTGCTATTTTAGGCATAGGTGTCGTGCAAATAACCGTATGAGCATGAAAAAAGCCTATTATTTTGACATTACAAACAGACACTCCAATTTTATTTATTGGTATAGACAAGCTGACCCGGCGTACTTCGTAATGCCATATTTTTTTCGTAAGTATATTTTCTAAATTTCCAAAAATATAGTCTCTAATGGAAGAACAATTACAGCTTTGTCGGGAAAGATTCGATAGTTTTGATCACGGCATTGTTAATGATGATTCAAAGAGAATACAAATTACTCATTATTAATTTCTTAAAAATTATAATTTTCAAATTTTCAATCATACTTAACTATAGACAAAATATCGTTTAGCTGTCATTTGCATTTTGTTATTACATATCAAATGCGTTTTTTTTATACTACGTTTCATAGTGACTTGTATTCTGTTTGACATTTTATGTCACGTCACACGGGAACGCGATCGAACGAAAATAAAAGAGTTATTGGCGAAATCATGTAAACAATATTAAAAAAGAAACGGGATGAAAAGTATCCTATATCCGTCTCCTGGTTCTAAGCTACCTCCCCAATAGTTTTCAATCAAATCTGTACAGCCGTTCTTGAGTTATAAATAGAGTAACTAACACGACTTTCTTTTACAGGAGTGGTAGGACCACACTGTCGACAGTTATCTGTCTACAGCCGCGGGCCGGTCCGTCCGGGGCAGTACCATGCTCTCGCAGAAAATCGACGTCTGAGTAGTAGCAATTTGTTACTGCGCTTCGTTCGGTGAGCGAGAGAGCCGGAAGCACAACTTTCTGAGGGTGATTGCGTGTGGAGGGTTTTGGTGGTGCCCTTGGTATCACCGAGCCTCAATGCACGCCTTCACACTCCCTTCACTTTCTTCGCGGTAGGCAACGGCCTTGTAAAGGTCCATGAGCGGCAGCAACACTTACCATCAGGTGTACTGTTTGCTCGTTTACCACCGCTTGCAATAAAAAAAAAAAAAAAAAAAAAAAAAAAAAAAAATATACACTCATTTGCAAAAAAAACGGGCACCTAAGCAATGAACCATTTCAAATGTTAATATTTCTTTGTTTGATAATTATAGGTAGTTTTATCCACACAATTTGCTAAATTAATAAGAAAATAATCGTTTTCATCAGTATTTCATAAAATTTAGATACAATTTATGGGAAATAATGCTAAACCTCGCTAGTAGTGTATATTCGCTAGTAGTGCATATGCTCATGAAGTAAAAATAAAAAAGTTTTTTTGTTTGTTTTTCTTTAATAAAGTAAAAGCAGATAAATGTTTAGTGTCGAGTGTGACCCCCTCTAGCTAAAATCACAGTTTGAATTCGTCTGGGCATGCTAGCGAGTATATCCCGGATACTTGCTTGCGGAATACGTTCCCACTCCGCAGTAATCACATTCTTCAGCTCTCTGATGGTCTGCGGAGCCGGGTGTACTGATCTCACACGCCGTTTCAGAACGTCCCAGACATGCTCTATGGGATTGAGGTCGGGACTTCGAGCTGGCCAATCCAAACGACGAATGCCGACCTCTTGCACATACGCATTAACATCGCGGGATCGGTGGGCGCGAGCATTGTCGTCCATAAAAATCGAGTCTTCACCTAGAGCGGCTAATGCGGGTTGTGCATGAGAAATTAGAACTTCCGTTATGTATCGATGCCCAGTCAGTGAGCCGTTTTCAATGAAGACTAACTCTGTACGATCCATTGAATTTATTCCTGCCCAAAACATAACAGAGCCCCCACCATAAGGTGTGATTTCTTCGAAACATGCCTCTGCAAAGCGTTCTCCTTGTCTTCTTAGCACTCGCCGACGTCGATCTTCACCGAACAGAGATATCCTGGCTTCATCAGAGAACAAAACCCTATTCCAATCGTCTTGAGTCCATGATTCACAATTTCTAGCGAACCTAAGCCTGTGAACTCTGTGCTCACGGAGTAATTTGGGGCCGCGGGCCGGGCGGTGACTGCGTATATTGGCAGCGAGAAGCCTCCTCCTGACCGTCCATAGACTAATATGCACATTTCTTACTTCTTGGAGGTTGTTCTTAAGATCCACATACGAAGATTTGCGATTTCTCAATGCGCGACTCACAAGAAAACGATCATCCCGTGGTTGGGTACATGGTTTTCTTCCAGAACCAGGCCTTCTCTCGACGGAACCAGTCTCCTGATATCGCTGCCAGGTCCTTTGGACTGTCGAGCGACTAACATTTAGCCTCCTAGCCACGAAACATTGGCTGCAACCCTCTTCAAGCAGCGCGATAATTTTGGTAGCTTTTACCACTTTATCTACCATTTTTGATACAGCCAAACAGCATTAAATAAAGCTTTGACAGTCAAGGATATGAAATTAATCGATAAAAATTGAATAAAAGTTATGAAAGTCGATGTTAACTTCTGGAACTTCGCGCCAAAAATGTAGGATAAAAAGGGGTTTTCTGTAAAAATGAACATCAAATGAAAAATTTAATTTAGAACGTACTTTTTTAAATACCACAGCATTTTTAAAACCGGCCAGTAACGTGTACAAACGATTGAAACCTTTTTGGTATTGTATCTTTTTAAATATGAATGAAAATCAAAACCGCCCGTTTTTTTTGCAAATGAGTTTATATAGATTTAAAATTCAAAAGCAATAATGTCATATTTGTAGTATAATAGTCATAATGTATATAGTAGTTACAATGTCAAATTTTAAAATTAGTATATTTTTGTTTTTTTTTTTGTGGGTGGGTCGCGGTCGGCGCGCCTCCGCACCACTCCGTCCGGGGCGACAGAGGGGCTTAAGCACGCAACTCCCGCGACCCACCCAAAAACCACGTCGCCTTCGTCGTTGGGCCGACCACTGGAGCAGCGTTAACTTGTCGTCAGTGGTCGGCCCGACGGAATACCTCCAAAATTAGTATATGATGTCTTATTTATAATTTTTGTTTCATTCTAAATACAACAACATAGGTAGGTATATATACTCACAATGCGCTTCTTAAGTAATATGAATTACTGCAATATTCACTCAAAAAGGCGTCAACAGAATAAAAGCTTTAGAAACTTCTTTTACTACCGAGATTTACCATTACTGTTAGGCAGGCGGCCGGTTATAAAACTATTTAAAATATTGCTAATAATTTTGCAATATGTACTATGGAAGTGTATTTAGGTATTACGTCGACCCCAAGTAATTGGGTTGGCACATAGCGTAAAAGGAGGCATCAGGGCGAGCACGTGAGGCAGATGCCTATACTAACCCACCGCGGAGGCAACATCTGGGGAAGAGAAAAAGACTTTATGCGCTCATTTTCTCCCAGGCGTGATTGACTCAGGACATAGATATTAGGCTAACCGCCGGGACGTTAGAGTCGTATGCCCAAAAGGCGAACCTCTAGCGTCCCACAGAAGGCGAAGACGCAGGGCTGCTTTAGTTTTTAGTAGATATTCTAACATAGTAAAGCATACCACGACACCTAGTCCTACATACTCCTTTGCCGTGGCTAGCAATGGATATGCGTAAAAGCATTTTCCACAGCGCAAAAAAAAGAAATTGCGATGGAGTGGGGTAATAATAATGATGAGAATTACTTTTCTTCAACATCACAACTCATATACTCCCCACTGCTGCGCTTGCCTCCCCATAATAGAATGAAAATTTACCAGTAGGTCACGGTCATACCACGCTGGTAAGACGGGTTGGTAAAGAGTTATATGTCGAGATTTCCTTCTAGTGAAATGCTCTTGCATATCCCTTAGTCGTCTTTTGGACACCCCTGAGTAAGAGAGAGGGTGATGAATTGTATTCTTACTCCATTACTACACGGAAACCAGTTCTAGGACATCCATTTCAAAACACCAAAACATAACTCGTTCGATCTCATTTCTCTTAAGAAATCAATATATGTCACCAATTGTTCATAAGCCTATTGTTTGAACCGGTTTTGTTATAACAAACTGTCACAACTAGTACTCTATCGGGCAAGCGTGATGATTAAGGCCTTGGTATTAGTTGAAAATAATATTCCATGAATTGTCATTGAGGTTATGTTGAATAATTTCTTGGGCAAGTTTTGTACGATGATTTCATTGTTAAAATTTAAAAAAAAAGTGTTTGTTACATACAAAACACGCATGTAAGAAGTTAAACTTCTTTGGCGTAATAAGATAAAAATTGTGTCCTTCGCGTTATCCTACGTTTGTAGGAAAAACGACAGTAAAAACCGGCTAAGTGCGAGTCGGAGTTACGCACGAAGGGTTCCGTACCATTATCTATAAAAAATCACGTTTGTTGTATGGCAGGTCCCCTTAAATATTTATTTTATTTTGTTTTTAGTATTTGTTGTTATAGCGGCAGCAGAAATACATAATTTGTAAAAATTTCAACTGTCTAGCTATTCGGTTCTTGAGATACAGCCTGGTGACAGACAGACGGACGGACAGACAGCGAAGGCTTAGTAATAGGGTCCCGTTTTTACTCTTTGGGTGCGGAACCCTTATAATAGAAAAAAAAAGGTATTTAATACATTGAAAGTTTTATTATAACCCATTATCTAGTTGACATTTGTGATGGTGTTCGTGTAAAAAAATGTTGAGTGCCGAAAACTTCAGTGTCGATTTTTCATGACTTTGTACTCTCATCGTTTTTCCCTAACACGCCAATTTCAAAAATCCGTTTAGATTATTTTTTGTACTAATGAGTTGTCTTCTTTAATTTTTGTAAATCCCTGATGATATTCAGATAATCCGTAAGATATTAGTACAGTACAGGTTTCAGTTGGGCGCTTCCATTAACTACGTGTGATGTGTTTGATTATATCTGAGTACTTTCAAATTTTGTAAATTGATTTTTTTATCTGTATTCAATGTGGAATTCAATAAAAAAAAACTATTTTGTTTTTTAATAACACTTTTATTTGAGACTGTTTAGATCGTAATTTAAAATTATAGTGATATATTCCTTCAATGGCATCTAGTAAAATTAATAGCGAACATTCATATTCTATAGAGAGGAAATTAAACTAATTCTCTTATATCTTTTTCTCACTGTTTTTCCCAAAAAACGTTTTATTCACAGATACCCCCTTTTTCCACCATGCGAGATTTAGTGAGATTCATCTTGACCGATGCCCCTCTTGCCTCTTCAATCCTTTGACGTAATTAATAGACGCTCCCCTTTTCTGATCATCACTTCACAGGCTAAGTCTTTCCACCTAAACAAAAGACCTATTTAAATAGAAAGTTGGACAGCTAAACATTTAATAAGTATGTCGCGAGTACAATAAAGTTTAAAGTATGAATAATTACAAGTATCGTAACTGGTCCGCCCACGTTATTCTGTATAAGGCACGATTGGTACCCGGTAGTATGTCTGTAGTTCAAAACTGTTCGCATTGTCCGCGTTTTATAAAGTCTTTTTATTTGAAACTTTTATACCTTAAATCATTCATTATTCCCTGTCCAGTAAAGGAATAAAAACGGCTGTTTTATTCCATTACCGTGAGGCTCTTAAATTCTATATGTGATAGGACTACACTATCGACAGTCTTCTATCTTCTGTCCATTATTATTCTTTTTAAGACTTTGTTTTTTTATAATAGTAATATCTAGTAAATAAGTTAGTTTTAGAAAATCATGCTGTAAAGCCCAAAATAAATATTTTTCTTTCTTACAACTTACTTCCGGTCCGTCCAGCGTATCTAGCACACTCTCGCAGAAAATCGATGTCGAAATAAAAGCAATTTGTTACTCCACTTCGTTCGGTGAGTGAGTGAGCCGGAAGAAAAACTTTCTGAGGATGTTTGCGTGTTGGTGGTATTTGGTGATGCATTTAGTATCACTGAACCTCATTGCACATATTTACACTACCTTCATGGTAAGAAGCAGCCTAGCATAGGTCTATGAGGCCATTATCACTTACCATTAGGTGTGCTGTTTGCTAACTTCATGGTGTCGGTTTTTTGTGACCGTGTGCGTAAATATTTATTCTCATAATTCTCTCTACCGCGGCAAAAGAGGTATAACTTCATTAAAAACATTAAATATTGATAATCTATTACCTCATTCACATCATTTGGGTTGATTATATACGCTACCAAAACGTAACAATAACAAACACCTTATCAGATTATTATAATTATATAATTATTTACATAAAAAAAAAATAACGTAAATTCCTAAAATTAACATATCTTTTGTGTGTTGAATGGATAGTTGTTATTTCCTGTTCATGTTAATGAGTATAACGGTGATGTCGTTGATTTTTAGGTAGTTTACATTATCTAAATACGTATTATTTACACGCTTACTAGCGATATCTAGTAAGCTGTTTAGGAAACTACGGCGATCAAACACGAAGTTATTTTTGTAAATCTATATTTTGATTAATATTGATATACCTAAGAAATTAAGGAAGCTGAAGTTATTGAATTATTCCTTGTGATGACGGCATATTTTTTTTTTCTTGAAAGGCTATGGTCTATACACTCCCCGCCCAATCTGTCCAGGGAGACGGCTGGACGGCGCCATTGGGCCGACCACTAGTATCGATTCCTTGATTTCCATGGCTGGCCCGGCCGGTTATTTGTGATGACGGCCTAAGAATATTTCAACAACAATTCACCAGCACCTTACCCCTGGATATTTAGATAGTATTGATAAAAAGGAATGAAAACTCCGCATAAAATTCTATGCCAAGCCATTTTGGAAAAAGTGTGTGTTATGTACGCACCTAAGAAGTTATACATCTTTGGCGTAACAAGATAAAAATCTTTATAAAAATTTGATCCTTCACGATATCCTACGTTTGTAGAAAAAAAACGACATTGATAATAGAAAAAAAGGTATTGAATACAATGAGAAGTTTATTATAACGTATTATCTAGTTGACATCTGTTACGGTGTTAGGGATGCAAATATCGAAACCAAAAACATCGATATATCGAAACATCGATGTTTTCTAGAAATCTATGCGATGAGCGTTTGTATTTCTTTTTAGCTAAATCAAGCATATTTTTTACATGAAACACCAATATTTGCGTGATGTGAGCACCTTTCTTGCAGTCCCCGCTAAAAGTACCATACATTTTAAATCATGCAGGCAAAATATCGATGTCAAACCATCGTATAAAATAACATCGATATTTTACAATAATGTACATCGATGTTTTTTTATTGAAACATCGATGTTTCAATAATATTTATGTATCTTTTGCATCCCTAGACGGTGTGCGCGCCCATCTCGCTCTTATAATGTTTCCCAAACGTAGAAATAACTTCAAAAAGACATATAAGCTTAATTAAACGTAATAGCTTTAATTAAACGTGCTTCACTTATGTAATCTTATCACACACACACACACACACACACACACACTCACACACACACACACACACACACACACACACACACACACACACACACACACACACACACACATACACACACACACACACCCTACTACTTAACACACACAATCTTTTTATGATACTTATTTCCTTAAAGAATCACCATTAGTTCGTTTAAACATTAACTTTAAAATGCCTGCTCTTATAAGGTTATGTTTACTTATTCATCAAACTGTGGAATGTAAAACAGGCTCTGTTGCAAAATTATGTGTTTTAGTAGACATTCACGTATCTGCTTAAGTGGATTGTTGGATGAAAGTCATATTTTAAAAATTACTGTTAATATATTTCAATAGATTTGTCGCAAAAAAAAAATGTTCATGACTATCATCATCGCAGCTCTTATACGTCCCACTGTTAGGCTCGAGCCTAATAGGAGGGTAATTGATCTATTATACCACGCCAGTCAGACGAGTTGGTAACTTGGTATACCCTTTTATTCCAAGTTCCTTTTATTTTATAATATTACCAGCTGACCCAACAGATGTTGTTCTGTTCAAATAAAATAAAAGCAGCGCCACCTACCGGGTCCAATTGTGAATCTAAACCATCCTCGAATCCCCTTAAACACACACAAAAGATTTCGTCAGCATCAGTCCGGCCGTTTAGGAGGAGTTCCAAGACATACACACGTACACAAGAAATCTATACATAAGACTAGCTGACCCAATAGACGTTGTTCGTTACCAATAAAATAAAAGAAATTCTTCTTGAAAGCGACGGCAGCATCACCTACCGGGTCCAATTGTGAATCTAAATCATTCTCGAATCTCCTCGAATACACACAAAAAATTTCATCAACTTCAGTCCAGCCGGTTAGGAGTACAGTGACATACACAGGTATACAAGAAATTTATATATAAAGTTATGCATATCCCTTAATAACTACCCTAATCCCTTACTCTTTTTTTTTACGACACCAACCAGTAAGATAGAGGGTGGTGAATTGTATTCTTACTCTTCTTATTCCGTCACCACACGGAGATTTTGTTATAATTGTATGTATGTGTTTTGTTATAGGTATATATTATTGTGTTCAAAGAAGGAAAATTTGAATTAAAACCCTAACTAACCTGTCTGACCAACAGAATACCTTAGGTCAATTTCTCTATTTACACTCATCTCGAAACCTCAAGGTCAACAATTATAAACAGTTACCACCAGCCTAAGCAGCTAGCATAATAACAATATATCCAGAAACAAAAGCTTATAGAGACCATTTAATAAGTTGACCTCGCCCGTAAACGAGTATAATCTATAGAAATAAGGTCAAAATAACCGTAGACCCTAAGGTCAGTGAGGTCTCCAGCTAAGATTAGCTTTGTTCCGTGGCTATTAATACTTTAATTATATCGTGATGTATTGAACTCGATAATTACTTACTATGCCTTTTATTAAAGGAAATGACTGTATTTATTGCGCTTAAATATTGACTTCTACTTTTATAGGTTCAATTCTCAAATATTCTACTGCATTTGTAGTAGTTAAGACACCAATACCTAAGGAGCCAAGTGCTACGGGTTCGATTCTTATCACACACAATGTCCAGTACGTCCGGGGTGAAGAAATGGCGGCGCGCGGCCCCATAACCCAGTGTATTCCCTCTCGCCATTGGTCCAACTACCGGTACCCAGTTCCTCGTCGTCCGTGGCCAGCCCAGCAAGTGTGATCCTACCACATCTGCATGCTGCTTCACGCAGTCCATCCACTACTTCTTTTATCTTTCGTTTTTTTTAAGCTATTGCATAGCTTTTATCGCGGGCTGCGCGGCGACCGAATCAAGAAATTCCGTAACGAAAATAAAACCTCACACCCCGTACCATGTAACTCGGGCCATGTAGCTCGGGACGAGTGACATGGTAGGCGGGTGGCGGCGGCTCGGCCGAGCGTACGGTCGTCGACACATTCTGCATTCGTCCGTCTCGGTGCGCACACGTGCCACCGCTTTGCGTAGCTTACGTCAAAAAGTGTTTTCGCGCGTTTTCTAACGGTCCCAACTATCTTCAGCGGACGACAGTGGTAATCCAAACCGCCTTTATTGTTATATTTTTATTGTACACGAGCAAACAGTACACCTGATGGTAATGGACGGTGGCCTTTCCTAGGCCGTTGTCTACCATCTAGAAAGTGAAAGGAGTGTGAATGCATGCAATAAGGTTCGGTGAAACTAAAGCCATCACCATAACCCACGACACGCAATCACGCTCAGAAATTTGGGCTTCCGGCTCTCTCGCTCACCGAACGAAGCGCAGTAACAAATTGCTACTACTCAGACGTCGATTTTCTGGGAAAGTGTGTTACTACCTCGGACGGTCCGGCCCGTGGCTGTAGACAAACAACTGTCAACAGTGTGGTCCTACCACTACCAACATTAATATTAAAGCAATAGAAAATATTTTTATACTTACAATCTAAACACGTACTGCTTAATAATTTTTTAATATACGGTTACCGAGCCAGACATAAAGGCGAGTTCACAAATAACGCATTATCAGTACAATTCATAATGTGTATGATTAAAACCCCAGGTGTATGAAATTTAACCCAGATATCAAACGTGAGCGATTGCTTCACGGATAGCTAATAACTAGATGTGTTAGAACACGTATCTTAAGGTATATTTGAGCGTACTCGATATATATTTTTGTAATAATTTAAGTAACAATTCTAATAATTATGTATCAATGGATCAGTTGCCGTGTGGTGATGGAGTAGGAATACAATTCTTTTTTTTTTCACTTTATATCACAATACAAGTTTAAATAAAATAGTGTGAAGCTATACAATGTTAATAATAGTGATACCAACACCGTTTACCACAGTTTTAACAGATAAATTAATATATTGCAAAGTAGTACAATTCACTAAACTCTATCTATCCACTATTCACTAAACTCTATCTATCCTATCATTATCATCATCTTACCCCACACAATTCCCACTGCCGAGCTCGGACCTCCCATATAGTAAGAGGGAAATTTGCCTACTATATCGCGCTGGTCAGAGGTGTTGGCATGGTGTTTTATGTCGAGTTTGCCTCATGTGGGTGGACCGACAGCGACGCCCAGCAACTTTCACCTAATGAAAGTTGCTGGGCGTCGCTGGATGCAGGCGGCACAGGACCGCACATTGTGGCCTAACATGAGGGAGGCCTACGTCCAGCAGTGGACGGCAATAGGCTGAAATGATGATGATGATGATTGCCTCATGTCATATAAATGCAGGAGCCGACCACTGACGACAAGTCATCCTGCACCAGTGGTCGGCCCAACAACGATGGCTGTCGCCCCGGATGGAGCCGGGCATCGGGTGCGCTGGCCGTAGACCACCCCCAAAAAAAATGTCCCATAAATGTTATCTACATATTATATCCCTTAGTCGTCTTTTACGTCATCCATAGGTAACATAGGGGGGTGGTTAATTGTATTCTTACTCTGTCACCACACGCATAATCCTGTGGGTGTCATTAAAACAACTAGGAAATATAATATGCGTGTAACACCTATACAAGAAAAGGAAAAATCGAAACAAAACCCTGTACCAATACGTCTGACCAATAGGCCTACTCTTGAAATCAATTCTAATTTCGAATCCGATTCGATTCCAATCTCACCAAACTTATATTTGGTACTCTTGAACAAAATCGAGAATGAATTTTACGCGTTCGTCGTTGTTATTTTCACCACATGTGCCATGTTTTCTTACTTTAAATTAATAACGTTATCGAACTCGATCACCACAAAGACGCTTTCTTGAAATTGTGTAACATTAACGATTTTAAACTACGTCAAAATCCCGTCGGGGGTAGCAAATATTTGACTTAATCGACGAGAGTCGAATTCATTTAGTTTAGAAACGTTCCACCTAATTTGATCCCAATCGGGCGCTAGCGTCGCTTTCAAGAGTACCAAATTTGCTCAAATTCGAGCTGCGATTGGATTTAGGATTGGAATCGAGATTCAAGAGTAGGCGCACAGCTTGGCACAGTATATTCCATCCCGTCGATCGCACAAAGTATTGTCCTGCATGGGAATCAAACTCACGACATTTGCGACGATAAAGCGATACAGCGATATATAAGCGCATGTTTGTATTTTTTTTTTTATTTTTGTTCGCGCACAACTCCGTCGCTTACCAACGGATTCGAAAAATTCTTTTTTTGTTGGAAATGTATACTTCCCAAATGGTCGTATTTTTTTTTTGGGGGGCGGGTTGCGATCGGCGCGCTCCTCGCACCACTCCGTCCGGGGCGACAGAGGGGCGTAAGTACGCACACCCGCAACCCACCCACATGCACGTCGCCTTCGTCGTTGGGCCGACCACTGGAGCAGGGTTACTTGTCATCAGTGGTCGGCCCGACGGAATACCCCCTATTTGGGGTACCCTCCCATCGACCGACGTTCCCCCCTCGGGGAGGACGTCGGTCTTTCCTCACGCGGTCGGCCTCTCGGCGGATGACGGGCTAATTCCCTGATCACGTCACCCGCGGCCTCGGCTAGGGCGGCGTGAGGCACAAGTACTCGCGCCTACGCCGCCCCAGTCGCCGGCGGCCCAAATGGTCCCATGTAAATTTTATCAAAATCGGAGAAGCGGTTTTTGAAAAATCAACAAAGATCTGAAAAATTATCTACTAGTCGGTTTTTTTTGCAAAAAATATTTTTTACTTTTCCATATGGAACTATCAAAATTATTAATAGACTATGACTAAGTCTATAAAAGCGGTAAGAAAAATCACGTTGCAATGCACCCATTCCGCATAGGTTAAAAGCTAATAATAACCGATTCATTCCACTCGTCCGCCATTAAAAACTAATTTAAATTCATAATATATTTAAAAAGACCGATACAAATTGCATTCCTATTAGTCTTCTATGCGAGTAATGATGTCCCCTGCTCGCTATAAAGTGGACCATTTGGTCTAATTTAAATTGCAATGAATGAGGTTAGTAAAAAAAACATTCTTGGAAATGTAACTAAGCTTTTTATTCACTAACTTATAAATTAAATCTATACTTAATATATAAAGCTGAAGAGTTTGTTTGTTTGAACGCACTAATCTCAGGAACTACTGGTCCGATTTGAAAAATTATTTTAGTGTTAGATAGCCCATTAATCAAGGAAGGCTATAGGCTATATATTATCTCGCTAAGATCAATAGAATCTGAGCACCAATGAAAAATGTTTCAAAATCGGGTTTCTTTCTTGAGACCTTCCACTTCGTAAAGGGTAAAATGTTCTCAAAAATCATGTGTGCATTATTGAAGGCGGTTTCTTTTTTTGCAAAAAAATAATTTTCAGTCTTCCTCTTGGTTTTTCATATGCATATTAAACGTCTTTTACGACGTCCACGGGTGGTGACTTGTATTCTTACCTCGTGACTACACGGAGAAAAATTCCTATAATATAAATAAATAAATATTTTAGCATCGTATTATTTCCCTAGCCGAAGCAGCGGGTGACGTGACCGGGGAATTAGTCCGTCACCCGCTGAGAGGCCAACTGCGTGAGGAAAGACCGACGTCCTCCTCGAGGGGGGGACATCGGTCGAGGGGGTATTCCGTCGGTCCGACCACTGACGTCAAGTCACCCTGCTCCGGTGGTCGGCGCAACGACGAAAGCGACGTGCATCGCGGGTGGGTTGCGGGTGTGCGTGCTTACGCCCCTCTGTCGCCCTGGACGGAGTGGTGCGAGGAGCGCGCCGCCCGCAACCCACCCACAAAAAAAAAGCATCGTATTATTTCAAAACATTTTCACCTCTTAGGTAAACCAAGTCGCCGCCTAAAGTTAGGGTTAGCCCGAAACAACTATTCCACACGGACGAAGTCGCGGGCAGAAGCTAATACATCATAAAAAAACAGAATTTTATACCTATTGATATATGAATGTCTCATGTGTTTTTATTATTAACAGTGTTTAAATATTTTATATTAGATGAAATTTTCGTGTGTTAACGAAATAAGAATGCAGTTTACCGCTATCTTTGCCCGTGAATAACATAAAAGGTGACTAAGGGATATAATATGCGTATAACATATGTGTAAGACAAGATATACTCGAAATAAAACTATAAAAAAAGGGAGCCGTCGCTCAGGACAGGCAGATATGAAACATCGAAATTATTTTGTACAAGTATGTATAAAAGAACAGATTACAACAGGAACTAATATAGCATAAAATATTACGACATTTTTTCCAGAAAATAATGATTTTTATTCAATGAACATTTATTTTAATAAGTTCCTTAGGTTTTTATTTATGAAGCAGTATGGTGTGTATCCTGGGTATCCATTGCTGTATCCTTCATTATTTATTCTGGGAATGATGGGATATAACAGGCTCGAAGTAAAACGGGAAGTGGCTCTTGCCACCTACATATTCGGTGTAATGCGCGGTAAGATCCACAATCCGAGTATCTTGTCGGAGGTTCAGCTGTGCGTTTCGGACGAATACATAGGTCGTCGCCGGCGGCCGCCGCTGCTGGCGGTGCCCCGCGCGCGCACCAAGCTCCTGCAGTGCACACCGCTCGTGCGGGCCACACTCTCCCACCGAATAGATTTGTTCTCGTGTTCACTGAACGTATTCACAGAGGCTGCTTACTTCCTCTGTTGTTTAGAGTGACTTGCTTATTTATTTTTTCTCTTTTTTTTAGATAGTGAGAACATAGGTATAATATAGATTAAGATAGTTCACTACTCAGTCGCATTGGGCTTGTTGCCTGTAATGATGTAAGTTTAATAGTAAATAAATAAAAAAATAAATTTTCATTAGTATATACACTATAGGTATGTGTTTAGGTTAATAATTTATTTTGAGCTCACTAGATGGCGCTGTACAAAATTCTAAAACAAGTTATGGTTTCGTTACAAAAATGTACATATCCAAGTGTGGCATTAATGCCACGCCAACGATCAGCGTCAGCCTTGCCTATAGATGTTTCACATCATTGACCTTACTATACTAAAGTTAGCTCAGGGTTTTTTTTTCGAGCTTTCCTTGTCTTGCATATATGTTATGTACATATCCTTTAATCGTCTTTTACGACATAAACAAGGTAGAAGAAGAGTGGTGAATTCTATTCTTACTCCGTCACCACAGTGTTTAACAACTATTGCTTATATTAGTTAATTGTTAAATTAAATCCTATACCAGTTTCTTATACGAATATTTTTACACTTTCTCGGACAATTTTGTTTGTTTACGACTTAGAGGTCACTTTCACTATTTACTCACTAAAAAAAATCATACTGGTTTTTCTTTAGAATCCTCGAATATAATTAACACTTGAGTAATATAAATGACGCATCAATATAATACTTTTTAACTGACTTCATAGAAAAGAGATTTTAATTTCATTCATTTAGACTTATAATCATAGTGCGATGAATCGATAGAGAAGATATTAGGTATGATGAGTATCACATTGCCTGGCTTGAACCTACTCCACAATAGGAGGGAAATGGACCTACTATACAATGCTGGTCAGACAATACTTTTAACTGACTTCGTAAAAAAGAGGTTTTAATTTCATTCAATTAAGCTATAATCATAAAGCGATAACTCGAGAGAGAAGATATTAGGTATGGCGGATGTCTCATCTTCGTTTTAGCTCATATCTCACTCCTGGGCCTGAGCCTACTCCTCCAATAGGAGGGAAATTGACCTACTATACAATGCTGGTCAGAAAACACTTTTTAACAATCTTTATAAATAAAAAATAATATCATTAATTTATCTAGGCTTAGAGCGATAGAGTTACAGAGCAATAGACAGCAAGAGAGATACAAAATCTGAACATTGAAGATATTAAATATAATGGATATCTCGTTGTCGTCTCATCATGGGTTGAGAGCCCTCAGCGCTCGCCCAACAGTCCGGATAAAGCTGTCACAACCATCTGCTGCTAACAACTAAGTCACACGCAAAAAAAGTTGTCTCAGCTCATACCTGTCTCAATACTGGGCTCGAACGTCCACCACAATAGGCGGGCAATTGACCTAATATACCATGCTGGGACATCTTGGTACACGGTATTACTTCGAGCTGTCTTTCTCTTGCACAGATGTTGTATGCATATTATAATCCCTTAGTCATCTTTTAACGACATCCAAGGCTATAATAGGTAGGAATGCAAACGATACATTTCATGTTTCAGAACCATCGATGTTTCAGTAAAAAAACATCGACGCTTGCCATCAATGTTCACTATTGTAAGATGTTTTTAATACGATGTTTTGAAATCGATGTTTTGCTTGCATGATTTAAAATGTATGGTACTTTTAGCACAGCCTGCGTCAAATGTTGGTGCTTCATATCAAAAATATGCTTGCAATGGAATTGATTATAAATTATTACTCTTAGAATTTAACTAAAAAATAAAGCCCATCCCAATCCCGCAAAGAAAATAGCTGATACTTTAGAGTTCTTTAAAAAAACATCCATGTTTCGATACATCGATGTTTTTATGGCAATGTTTGTTGTACATCGATGTTTGCTCTGAAACATCGATGTATCGATACATCGGTGTTCTTGGTTTTGATATTCGCATCCCTAATAATAGGGAGCAGTGAATTGTATTCTTACTCTCCCTCACGCACGTAAATATCGCTTCCAGCATTTCTACAAAACCAATAATACATGAGTGTCATATGTAGGACACGTTCACTTTCAATAGTATTGGTTTTGTATGACCGTGGCACTGGAGAAAGTCATTAAGAACAGATTAAATAGTTTTTTGGAACTCGTTGATTATTTGTGAATAATGCGTAGGAGTTTTGATATCGCTAGCTGAGACCGTGGGTGACTGACCGTCGCAACGTTAAGGAAGGATCTTAGAAGGAGTATCTCGCTGGGCTGGCCACGGAAATCAACGATTAGTCAACGACCGTTGGTCGGCCCAATGGCGAAGGGAAAATACGGTGGGTTATGGGATGGGGTCAGTCGCCTTCTCATCGCTCTTCCTTGCTTGTGGGTATCGTAAAATCGACTAAGAGCTTTACACAGATCAAGCTCAGCTGTATTTGATGCTATCCGGTCATGAATTAAATTCCTAAAAAGAGTTATCGTCCGGCAGGCGGCCGGTCGTAAAACTATTGCCAAAAACAGCCGACTGCCTGACGATAACTCTGCTTGGGAATTAAATTGTTTATTTTGCATAATTTCCGTGTGGTGTCGAAGTAAGTATACAATTCACCCCTCCCTATCTTACCCGTGTATGTCGTAAAAGACGAGTTTGGGATATAATAGGCAGATAACATCTATGCAAGGGAAGAACAACTCGAAATGAAACCCTATACTAACGTGTCTGACGAATATAGGTATTGTAGATCAATTTCCCCCCTATTGTAGAGGAGGCTTGTGCCCAGCGGTGGGACGTATATGAGCTGAAATGATGATGATAATACTTTATTATTTTTTAAGTACTATTCAAACATATCAAGAGTTCAAAAGTCAAATGTGCTTAGCCTTAGTATTATTTTGCAATCGATTTCGCAATATATATGCGGTCGTGTGTATGACATTGAAAACATATACTACTTATGTAAATATATAATGACATACAGACAATAACATTTTGATTTCCACACCTCTTTATTATACACTAGCTAATTCGCATAACTTCGTCTATGTCGTACGAGAAAGAGTGTTAGACAGAGAGGGCGTTTTGACACCTGTGGCTATAATGCGAAGCACACATAACGAAAGATATAAAAAAATGTGTGTGTGTAGGTACTTATGTACGCACGTACGAAGTTGTACTCCTTTGGTGTAACAAGTTAAAAAAAACCGACTTCAAAACGCAATGCAGAGTAAACGAAAAGAGCATTAATATATTTAGATTTTTGTTGATTTTTGAAAAACCGCTTGTCCGATTATAATTTCAAAAATCTTCGTTCTTGCAACATTTTTCATTTATACTCTGTTAGTGATTAAAGCGTGATATTATATAATCTATAGCATTCCTCGATAAATGGGCTATGCAACGCTAATAGAAGTTTTCAATTCGAATCAGTAGTTCATGAGATTAGTGCGTTTAAACAAATAAACTCTTTAGCTTTAAAATATCAGGGTAAAGTAGTCGTCTTTTTTGTGGGTCCAATCCCACCATACATACTCAACACTATAACTCCTGTAAGCCAGGATCCATAATGGTCTTCATATAAGACACCGAGGTTTGACCCTCAGGAAGCCCTGGGAAATGTTATTACCTGTCTTTGGAGCCGCAACTAATTTAATTAGAAAAGAAAATCGGTGAACTTGGAAAGATTCCACTTCCCTCCTATGCAAAGCAGGAGACATGAAGCAAAGTAGGCTAATAAGTCAATAAATAAGAGGATGCACAACTACGTGAAGCGGAGCAGTACAGCACCACAGATTTAACAGAGCTTAAGGGACCTAGGGAACATACCCATACTACGTGACCTATTATTTTAGATTTTTCGACTCCTCCCTCCCCTCAGTAGCCACTCGTAGTATATGGCTAGGCTCCCTTCTCCCCCTTTTATTTTCACGTAGTAATTCATAATTATGATTTTTAATCAATTCACAGGCAAAAAGTGAAAAAAAATTTGGCTCATACTCGTTTTTATTGCATAAAGCATGCATACTTAAATTACTAATGAATTATATATTATGAGAAATTATTCGAATATAGGTAAAGAAATACGAGATTTTTCTCAGTAAAAAAACGTAGTCTACGTGACAAAAACCTGAGCCACCGCCCCATTCCTGTGACTAACCGTAGTATTTTAAGGACTCGGCTCCCAAAACGGGTCACGTAGTATGAATACGTTCCTCTATATGTCAGCTTGCTTGTAGGCGTCTATATTATCGTCTATAAAATTATGACACGTTTACACGTTTCATAATTTTTGCCTATTCCTGAAAGTGTCCCGTTTTGACCCAAAAAAAATGCGACCGTTTATTCAAGCCGCCCGTTTTGACGTGAAATAAATATGGCCACATTATGCATACCATCAATTTTAAGTAAAAATCAGCCATCAATTCTTATATCGAGGTCATTACTTTCGTTAACCCAGTATTATGTGACCCTACGTAAGATTAAGAGAAAGTCCGCGTAGGATGGGCAAAAGAGGTCGCTAATTAGAATACAATGAATTAATACGCCATAGCCGAATGGTAGACTTTATTAATGAGGCTTGAGTAATAATTTGTTGATGATGATGACGTAGTTGTAAATGCGATTTATCAACAGTCCCCACTTCCCTAAGGATATTGCAAAAGACAAGTAAAATAGGTAAGTAGAATAATCCAGTTATCCAAAAGAAGGAATTCAGCACTTATTACATCAATTTGCCCCACATTGTGCAGTTATTGTATAGATTTGGGCCACAATAATTGTTAAAGATTAAAATTATTTTACAGATTATATCGCGTTTCTATTTCATTTTTGATCGCCCATCGTTTTGAACACTTTATAGAGTTCGTAGTCATGGGCGGACCGTGGTCAAATACAACGCGACTAAATCCGTGAAATATTTTTATTTACAATGGTTCAATCATTAGTTAAAGACTAATTCATAAAAAAAAATAGTAAGATAAAAAATAAGCCTCTGTTTTAAAAATCAATAATAATTTAGTAGCATGTCCTCTGAGAGTTCTGCCCGGATCATTCTCAGTGTGGCCGTGTTACGATCCGGTTGTAGTATATTCGATTTTTTAGATTTAAATGAATTAATGGCCAGCAAGCTCCTGCGGTTTTAACCGCATAGTTCCTGTTCCTGTACTGTACGGGAATAAAACTTGTACTATGTAGCTATGTAATACATCTCATATACATATGTAGGACTAACGTAAATCGTAAAACGTGTACCTATGTTGATCGCAGATAATGTGGCTTTCTATTGGTGAAAGAATCTTCAAAATCGGTTTGGTTTTGGCCTGAAAACGTACCAAACAAACAAACTTACAATCGCATTTACAACATAAGTTAGGAGCCGTATTTTTTTTAAATAACACCCTTCACGAAGAAAATAAGCCTTGTATTATACACACCAATTACCCCCAAACTCGTGACAATAGTTTAGTTTTAGTTTAGTTTAGTTTAGTTAGCACAAAATATTGTCCCGCTTATGAATCGAACCGAATCATTGGCATGGCAGGTCGGTATCTTAACCACTACGGCATCTGTACAATGAATTCCCCACGTTCAAAAGTGATAATGGCGATAATGAGATATTCAAAGCCCTTCTATTTGCAATATACAAATAGTTACAAAAGATTGTTATGTAAGATTATTTTAATAACAAAAACGTGATTATGAATAGTAAAGAATTAAGTTGTTATAATAATTTGGTATTGTAGCGTGTAGTACAGATATTGTGTAATTTAAATTAGGTATACCATTTTTAACTTGCATTAGCTTTAAGAGAAGGCATACTCGACATAAAACGTTATGCCATACGTTTGACCAGCAAGTATAATAGGTCAAAATGCCTCTCATTGTGGGCCTCAGCTAGGGTTGCCACCTTTTTTTTTTGTATCAATAAAGTATATTGGTTAATGAATGAAGAAAAAATAAAGTACTTTGCGTCCAAATAAAGTACGGTTTGAATTATTTTGTTTTAAAACATACGATTTTTTAACAAATTTTTATAAATAATTATCAATATTAAACAGTATCTTTGTATATTATATTTATTTTGTAGTAAATAAATAATTATTTTTTTTAATAGATTCAAAGACACTATGTTTATCTTGAATTTTTTTCCTAGAGAAGTCAATTCTTGCGAAATAAACTATTATCGCGTACTTTATTGTTCACATAAAGTATAATAATAGAGTACAATTACCCGAAATAACGTACAATACTTTATAATAAAGTTTGAGTGGCAACCCTAGCCTCAGCCCAACAGTGGGACTTATGTGGACTTCGATGATGATGATGATGACACAATTTTTTAATTGTGTGGACTTGGTTCATATGTATCTCAATAGATATCGCGATACCTACTATCTGCATCGCGCTTTTTAATTCGGTTATCACAAAAGCTCATTTTTTTAGTTTTAATAAACTATTTTATTACTTTTCTGTAGATGTTTAATAGTATTTAATACCACTAGTTGTGGTTGTGGATAGGTACTTAATAATGATTTCTGATGATTATCAACTAAACCAAATAACAACCCATTGACCAATGTCAATTTCCATCCCACTGTGCAGCCTAGGTTTTTTATAGTCCATGTGGACTATAAAGTCTATAAGAATCAAAAAAATAAATATTTGGTAACATTATCTTTTTACCTAACATCTTCCGACAAATAATCCAGGAAACCTTTGAACGCGGAAATATACTTTAATAATACAAATTATCCATTTTTCTAACGAAATAACCATTTTTTTGTTTCAGATTTCAAACATCAAAGTGTCCATCATATTGATAAGGTATAATTTTGTATTATTTGTAAGACAATCTTCTTAAGACGTTTGTTTCAGTCGAGTAAACATCTACTTAATGTTTACATGATATCTTTAATTTTTTTTTTTTACTGAAAGAAGCTAAGTCTTTCCGTGTTGTGACGGAGTACGAAAATAATTTGTCATCTAATCTGTCCTCGTGGGTATTATAAAAAACAACTAATTGACGGAGTAAAATACATTCGTCATTCCCTTTCTCGGTCTAGAGCAGTGATGGACAAACTTTTTTAATGGCGGGCTGCAAAGTTTAAGAAATTCTAAAGGAGGGCCTATTCTATTTCTTAGCTATAGAAAAAATGCATTTTGTATTAAAGCTTTTTATAAACAAAATACCTTTTACTTTTACGCCTTGTTAGGCGTGTGAGACATATGGAATTGTTTTTGATTTTCCATAATAGTTTAGCTTCACAGATAGGTGAATAGAATGGAATTTTTTCAAATAAATAAACTAATACCTGTGACATACTGCCGAGATAATTATAATTATGGCAAGTTAATTATGAGATAATGAAATCTTTTCAAATATAAACGTCACATTTTATTTTTCGCGCCAAAATGCTGACTAGAATATTTAGGATGGATGGACTCTCGGCGGGCCGGATTAAATACTTTCGCGAGCCGGAGTTGGCCCGCGGGCCGTACTTTGCCCATCACTGGTCTAGAGTATGTTAAAAGATGATTAAGTTATATGAAATGCAGATAACATTTATACAAGAAAATACACTCTCTCCCCGTGGTGATGGTGATTCACCACCCTCTCTTTAAAGCAAGAGCTTGCAATAAAGTCCTATAGCAATACGCCTAACCAGCGTGGTACGAACTTCCACCACCCGTTTAATTGCCTACGCCTGATGCCGCCCTAGTAGATGCTGCGGAGGACCGGATCGAGGATTTAGTCCGGCACCCGCGGAGAGGCTAGCCTCACGACGACGATTGGCGTCCCGGGAAGGGGACGTCTGATGGGAGAGGGTACTCCCTCGGATTATTCCGTCGGGCCGACCACTGAAGTCAAGGAACTCTGCACCGGTGGTCGGCCCAATGACGAAAGCGACGTGCTACTGGGTGGGTCCGTACCGCGCGCCGCCCCTCTGTCGCCCCGGACGGAGCCGGGCGACGGGTGCGCTGACCGTAGCCGACCCCAAAAAAAAACCTCTTACTTGCCTGTGGGTGAAAAGAAAAACTCGAAATAATGGCTAATGCCAACCCGCATGACTAGCGTGGTATAGTAAGTCAGTTTTCTTCCTATTATAGAGGAGGCTGGTGTGTATATGAGCTGATGATGAGATGATGATGATTGTTATAAATTAATCTACTATAACATACCGTCAGACATGTTGGTATAGGGTTTTGTTTCGAGTTGCCTTTCTTTTGCCTTATATGCATATTATGTAGTGGTTGGAAAGGCGGCACGGGGTGCTCTCCTTCCGACTAGTGCAGGTTTTGACGGCACATGGGTGCTTCGCCAAATACCCGCACAAGGTCGTAAGGAGGGAGAGTACACCGTCCTGCCACCACTGCGATTCCGACGAGGACACGGCGCGCGATACGCTTGAGGCCTGCGCGGCTTGGGCAGTGCAGCGCTGTGAACTCGTCGCAATCATCGGTGCAGACCTGACGCTGCCAGCTATCGCTAGGGCGATGGTCGACAGCGTCGGGCATTGGGACGCGGTCGTAGTCTTCTGCGAGACAGTGATCTCGCGGAAGGAGGCGGCGGATCGCCTACGTGAGGAGCGCAGCCTCGATGAGGCGATCCGCCGCCGGCGACTGGGGTGGTGTAGGCGCGACTACCTGCGCCTCATGCCGCCCTAGCCGAGGCCGCGGGTGACGCAACCGGGGAGTTAGTCCGTCACCCGCCGAGAGGCCGACCGCGTGAGGAAAGACCGACGTCCTGCCCGAGGGGGGGGACGTTGGTCGATGGGAGGGTACCCCAATAGGGGGTATTCCGTCGGGCCGACCACTGGTGTCAAGTAACCCTGCTCCGATGGTCGGCCCAACGACGAAGGCAACGTGGTTTTCGGGTGGGTTGCGGGAGTTGCGTGCTTAAGCCCCTCTGTCGCCCCGGACGGAGTGGTGCGGAGGCGTGCCGACCGCAGCCCACCCACAAAAAAAAAAAACAAAAAAAATATGCATATTATGTCACTTAGACGTCTTTTAGACACCCGTGGGTGTCTTAGGGGGTGGTAAATAGGGATGTGACTTGGAGTGAAAAAAACGATTAATAAATAATCGATTTATTTTAGAATAAATCGATTTGCAATAACTGATTATTTTTATTTAATCGATTATGTTATAATCGATTTTGTTACTATTCGTAGTTCTTTTTAAATTTTCTCCCAACAGGATCATGATTTTTTTTTTACAAATTGAGATATATTTTCGAATATAAGTTCCTGGCAGTATCGTGCTGACCATTTTTTTTTTAGGAAATGTCCGGGATTTTATTTTCTATATAATAGAAAACTTTAAATTTAAACAAAAATCAAATACTAAAATAATCGCTTAATTTTCATATAAAAAATCTATTCCTTTTAAATCGATTTTTATTATTTAGATAATCGATTATTAAAATCGATTTTTACAAAAAAAAAATATCGATTAATATAAAAAATATATATATTTTTCACATCCCTAGTGGTAAATTATATTCTGACTTCGTCATCACACGGAAAGATGATGATGATGAATATTATGTGACTAAATCTTAAGTATATTACACCTCTTCTTATACTATCAGAGATATAAGCGTAATATTTTAATCTAACTAGCCCTCGTATGTCGTGATAAGATATTTATTACGTGTTCTGATACTCGAGTTAATTAGTTTTGTAACTACATACAACCCTTAAACCTCTAGGGTACCACTAAATTAAAGGATCTCCTTACTAGAGTGGAATACCATACATAAATAATATATGAAAACTTCATTAAAATATAGGGTCATCTGAAGCACATAATTTGAATTTTCCATCTCTTGCATAGATGTTATATGAATATTTAATCTAGTTTAGTCATAGTATAATATACAGGCGAGATAGGGAGTGATGAATTGTATACTTACTAGTGTTGCCCAAAAAAGTCTTGGTCTTGCGGTCTTGGTCTTGCGAGAAATGCGAGACCGAGACCAAGACCAAGACCGCTTAATTTTTGCAAGACCAAGACCAAGACTGGCCCTGCAAGACTTGAGCAAGACCAAGACTGGGCCTGCAAGAATCTCGCGGTCTTGCATTTAATTCAAATCACCATTTCAGCTTATATACGGTTGAGCTCGTGTCTTCTACATAACAGGAGGAGAATCGGCCGTGGCCGGAGGGGAATCGCCACGGTGATCGGCCGTGTTGTTACAGGTCATACATGTCAAGTTTTCCTTCTCTTGCACCGATGTTATATATTATAGCCCTTAGTCGTGGGTTCGCAGTCACGGGTAAAATATGGGGTGATGAATTATATTCTTACTCCGTCACTACACGGCAAGTCAAATCAGCTTGAGATATCCATCTATTGGCCAATCGATTCCCAATGTTGGTGTTGGCTTTTCAGAATTACTCTTCGGAAAGGCTTAAGGACAAAAATACCGTAATCACGAGAGTGCTCTTGCCCATTATACATATTTATATATCCGTTTATTCATTAGCCCAACGACATTCACTGTTGGACATAGAAATATGCCTACAATTAATCTATATAAATGTCCATGTAGGGACAGAGTACGATCACCATCAGGCAGTACATGAAGCGTTGCTCCCAGCGCTATTTTGCCTCTGCCACGACTCACCCCAATCCACTAGTGGTTGGGGCGGTAAACTACGTCCCCTCAAAAATATCCGCGGTCCGACGTCCTCGTCATCTTCTTGAAGAAGAAGATGACGCTATTATGATCGCCCAAGAAAGGACCTACACACAGATAAACACAACAGATAAAACTCCGCGGTATCGGCCTCGCCGTCGAGGTCGAAAACCGCGCTGCGTAAAAGTCATTAACCTAAACTTGGCCACGCCCACTTTGCTCTCAGCGACGCCCCGAGCCGAGGTCCGTTCCCCACAGGGGGGAGCCCTCGGGCGATGTTCGCTTAACTTACCGGGTTGAAAGCCATCAGCGCTCACCCATTGACCGCGTTAAGCTGTCAAGGTCATCTGCGACCAACAGCTACACACACACAAAAAAAAAAGACAGAGTACGAATATAATTCACCACTCTCTTACCCGTGGATGTCGTATCAAATCGGATCGGGCAATGGTGTTAGGAACCCATAAAAAAAATTGAAATAAAATTATCGATTCGTTAATGAATTGAGAGACCTGTAAGTTCTCAATTTTGTCATCGTTTTTTCGTATAAATTGATTAAAATGTATAAAGGAATGATACTTAATCTACAACATATTCGTATTTTGTTAAATGTTCATTAGAATTTGAATAAATCAATGATTACGTTTGCATAAGCAAGACAAACTTCGCTTTAACATAAATCAGCTGATCGGCTGATGACCGTTGATGAGTCGCCTTTGTACCTACGTAACCATTGAAAGGTTCGCGCAAATCTAATACCTATTTATACTGTCGAAATTTTACATGCTTACATATATCCTGTTTGTACATACCTACATAATGCATAAAATTTAAGGCATAAACTCTTAGACACACATTTTTGTAATCACTATAACTTTTACGTTATATTGTTTTTGTGTAATATACATTCTAATTATGATCTATGACTATTGAACTACAACATACATGAACAGTTGTCCCATAACCTGATACACCCTGTGTATATAACATAGGTGCAAGAGAAGTGAAACTAGAAAGAAAACCCTGTACCAACATGTCTGACCAGCGTGGTATAGTAGATCAATTTTCCTCTTACTGGAAGGAAGCTTAAGCCCAGCAGTGGCACTTTTATGAGCTGTGACGATGACGACGAATATCATACATCATCTCAGCCCATATACGTCCCACTGTTGGGCTCTGGCCTCCTCCATAATGGAAGGGTAATTAACCTACTATACCACGCAGGTCAGACGTGTTGGTATAGGGTTTTATTTCGAGTTTTCCTTCTCTCGCATAGATGTTATATGCGTTTTATATCCCTTAGTCGTCTCGTACGATCACCCACGGGTAAGATAGGGGGTGGTGAATTGTATTCTTACTCCGTCACCACACGGACATACATTTTGTATCATACATTTTACAAGTATTAAAACCATAAAATTTTAAATCAGTTTTATATGTTCTTGAATAAATAGTATATTAAGAGCTACATGGATCCAGCGGCCAAAGTATTTATATAGGCAATAGAGCAACATGTTTTTTCAAGTATCCAGAGTATCAGTAACTAAACTGGAAATACAATAGATACATACCACTTATCTTGAAGGGGAATATAAACAATCGCATTAATTGTATAATATCGCATTGATTATAAAATGACATAAAATTTATTGTATCAACTGCCTCTTGTGGTGACGTCTTAAGAAAATAGGGTCGAAAGTCCTGTCATAAGAGTGGTAACGCTGTCTAATGGAACACCAGGGGAATAGAAGAGTAATTTTCTCCAGTGGTAAGTATTGTATTCAATAGTGAACTATAGGCTAGCAGATGGATAGATAGGATATTTGATTAATTTAGTTGGATTTTTCATTGCCATGATAAATTACTGTTACGTTATTCTAACTGCAAAACTTTGCGAGACTCTTGCTGCAATACCAAGACTCGGGTGCGCAAGACCAAGACCAAGACCAAGACTCGGGTGCGCAAGACCAAGACCAAGACGAGACCAGGTGTGATGTTGCAAGACCAAGACCAAGACCGGTCCAAGTCTCGTCTTGGTCTTGCATTTGGGCAACACTAATACTTACTCCGCTTCCATACGGAACGTTTTTCTTTTTTCCTTTTTTTTTTATTTGAATAACGCTTTGGCAGCATACGCATAAAATTGTCACGTTTCGCCTGCGCGAGTGAGAGCGCAGATAGAAAGCCACGATCGACCTAAGCATTGGGCTTGTAATACCACTACCTCTCTTCAAAAAAATATTTCAGTTAACGAGTGGCAATAAATATTAATTTATGAAAAAATTCTAATTTTCTATTAACTCGTTCTTTAACCGACTTCAAAAAAGGTGGAGGTTTCTCAATTCGACCGTATATATGTTTTTTTTATGTTTGTTCGCGGATAACTGCGTCGTTTTTGAACCGATTTTCACAATTCTTTTTTTGTTGGAAAGAAGATATTTCAAAAGCGGCAGACAAAAGAAATCGAGGAAAACTTTCAAAACTCGTAGGGGCGACTAGAGCGTTTGTAAGTTATTGGTGTTCAGTTTACTGTTTGAAGTCGTTTTTTTATTTGTTAAACATTATTGTATTACAAAAGAATGATAATTTAGTGATAATGATTCAATCCAATTTATAAAAGTATGCAATTTCCCATCAATGTTTTCATTTGACGTTATCACATAAATTTATTGTCCGTAAACTAGGGATGCGACTTGCAGAGAAAATAATCGATCTTTTTTTGTTCCTTAAAATAAATCCATTACAAGATAACCGATTAATTAAAAATAAATAATCGATTTTTCTCCCAACAGGATTATGATGACTTTATTTTTAGGAAATGTGAGCTTTATTTTCTAATATAGTACGAAACACTGCACACAGTATCGTGATGACCTTTTTTTTTTTTTAGGAAATCTGGCAGTGAAATAATCGATTAATTTCGAATAATAAAAAATCGATTAATAATCGATTTTTATAAAAATCGATTATTTTTCACATCCCTACCGTAAACCGCCCGTGTAATGACGGAGTAAGAATACAATTCACCAATCCCTCTTGCCCTTGGATGTCGTATAAGACGACTAAGGGATGTAATACGCATATAACATCTATGCAAGAGAAGGAAAAAATCCCAATAAAACCCTCTGTACCAACCTCTGTCCAGCATGCTTTGTTAGGTCAATTCCCCGCCTATTGTGGAAGAGACTCGAGCCCAACAGTGGGATGTATATGAGCCAAAATGAAACTGAATTTAAATACTACAACTAGCAGCCCGCCCTCGCCTCGGTTTCAGTCACCCTACCCGCGTAGTTCCCGTTCGCGTGGGCATATCGAGATAAAATATAGCTTATGTTACTCCCTGATATCATAGCTTTTCATTGGTGAAAGAATTTTAGAATTCGGTTCAGTGGTTTAAGCGTGAAAGCGTAACAAACAAACTAACTTACTTTCGCCATTATTATATTAGTTGGGATATTTTTTTACAGTATATAAAGACAATATTGTATTTATAATACTCACACGGGGGATTCGCTCTTGTACCCATCAATTTACAACAAAGGTGTCGACAAGTTACAACAAAAGAATAATATTACGAAACAATGGGTTGTCTAAATGTCATGAGTTGTGATGTAGTATGTTCGCAATCATCATAGGCGATGTTACAGTATGAATATTAAATCGGACAAATTATAATACAACAAGAACCTAGATATATTAAACATAATTTATTTTGTAAAAGACGAAATGTGCTGCTCACACTTCTTCCGTGTGGAATAGTTCCTTTGGGCTAACGCTAACTTTAAGCAGCCACTTGATTTACCCCAAAGGTTAAAATATTTTTAAATAATACCATGCTATCACACATAATTTTTGCGAAAATTTAACCGTTCACGCAGCAACAGCTCTCAAAAGGGAAAAAAAAATCCCGATTTTGAAATATTCATCATTGGTGCTCCGCTCCCATTCGTCTTATCGTGCTGATATAGCCTATATAGCCTTCCTCGATAAATGGGCTATCTAACACTAAAAGAATTTTTCAAATCGGACCAGTAGTTCATGAGATTAGCGCGTTCAAACAAACCAACTCTTCAGCTTTATATATTAGTATAGATATTATGGAACTACGTAACCGTAACTATCTATCCGAAATGAATACATACCTGGCATCGTATCCGAAACCTATATAATGTTTTCGTATAATTTCGGATAGAGTCGATGTCTGTTCGAGAACTATCCGAGACTATCGGATAATTAGAAATAATATTACATCCGTAACATCAAAAAAGTAAAAAGAATGAATAAAAGGAGATTGACAGGGAGAATTTTTAGGGCGAATGTGAACGGAAGTGTTAGAAGGGGAAGACCGCGGCGGACGTTCCACGATCAAATCGAAGACGTTTTTAGGTAGATAGATAATTATAAATATCAGTAAAAACGATGACTTGTTTGAACGTCAGACACCTTAGTCCGCCCGTGATCATGAATGCTATAAAGCGTTCAAAACGTCGGACAACCAAAAATCAAATACAAACACGATAAAATCCGTAAAGTAGTTTTATTTATGATGATTATGATGTTGAAGTACGCATATGTACATTGAATGTTAAATCGGCCGGCATCTTGAATCATCCCATTTAAGCCCTCATATTGTCATGAAGCTTGATAATGGCATAAAATTAATTCATTTAATATTTTTACATAAAACCTACCTAGTGGTAAGACTTGCTAATAATATTTTGCCTGGAGCCATGAATGAGTTGGATCGGCTAGTGTTATACCACACTTGTGCAGAAAATCAACTTAGTAGCAATTTACTGTCTTCATTCACTGAGCGAAAGAGCCGGAGGCCCAAATCCCACCGCACTAGACAATGACCTGGCTGTATTGCTGGCGTACAGAGGTCCTGGAGCGACAATTAACACTTACAATCACATGGACTTCTCACTTGTCTGCCGCTAAAGGCAATAAAAAAAAACAAAAGTGTGTTGTTATGTGTTATGTCTGCATGTAAGAAGTTATACTTCTTTGGCGTAATAAGATAAAAATCTTTCTAAAAATTAAATGCATCATGTTATCTACATTTGTAGAATGAGAAAAAGGAGGAAGTGTCTCAATTTGACCGTATATATGCATTTTCTATGTTTGTTCGCAGATAACTCCGTCGTTTATGAACCGATTTAAATGGTTCCTTTTTTGTTGGAAAGAAGATATTTCAAAGGTTCCATGATAAGGATATCGGGGTTTGATGATGGCAGACCAAAGAAATCGAGGGAACTTTCAAAAGTCGTAGGGGCGACTACTGCGTTTTTAGTTTACTGTTTGAAGTCGGTTTTCTTTGTTAAAATTATTCTAGAAAAAGGTATTAAATATATTGAAAGTTTTATTATAACGCGTTATCTAATTGGCATTGGCGACGGTGTGAGCGCGCATTGCAAAAAAAAAAATAAAAAAAAATATACACTCATTATTATTCCCTAATAAAAGCTCCAAAAAATTAAACATAATATTCTGTAGTCACGATGTTCGTATCTATTAATTACCGAAACAAATTTTAATAAAACTTTGTTAATGTATACTGGACTAACTTTAAAGATGAGATTAGGAAGATAGGATATTAAGATATTCTTATCTCTCTAAGTGGTACTTTTATGAGGAGAAATATGGTCAAGAAAACGTTGTTTTACACTTAACGACCGTGCGAAGGCCGGCCGCATCTAATTTTACGCTTTTACAAGATCGATAATTTAAAATCGCTATTAAAACTTTAAAACGTCTCATCTCAGCTTGTACCCGTCCCACTGCCGGGCTGGAGCCTCCACTCTATTACGAGGGAAATAAACCTATACTATGCTGGTCAGACTTGTTGATTTAGGATTGCATTTTGAGTTTTCCTTCCCTTGCATGTTATGTGCATATTACATGCGTTAGTCGTCTTTTACGACATCCATATGCAAGATAGGGAGCAGTGAATTTTATTCTTACTCCGTCTCCATACGGAACACTTTGTATATCAAAATTTTGACTGAAAACGTTTATTATGCATAAAACCCGAGAGAACACCTACATATTGCCAATTTTAACACAATTAAATTAATCTAATAAACTACCACCGGCTTGACATGCGACCACTACTGAGAAGATCCGGTGGCCTTGTCTTACAATGCTGCGTCTGATACATGGTCGCCACTTCAGAACTTTTCTTTCCCAGCGGTTGTCGGTTCTTCGAGCGGTGTGAACTATTGCCACTTCAGCGTGCTAACTCTTCGTGCTATGTCGGTTTTCCGTGTGGTGACGGAGTAAAAATACAATTCACCACTCCCTCTCATACCCGTGGGAGTTGTAAAAGACGACTAAGGGATATATTATGCATATGTCATCTATGCAAGAGATGAAAAACTCGAAACAAAACCCTATACCAACCTGTCTGACCAGCATAGTATATACCATTATACCATAGTAAGGTCAATTTCCCTCCTATTATGGAGGAGGCTCGAGCCCAGCATTGGGATGTATATGAGCCGAAGTAATGTCGGTTACACCCGTTCTTCTACGGATTGCCGTATTTTGAATTTTATCGAAGAGAAATCCCTTTTAGATAGAGTTCTGTATCAAACGTTTATTAATACATTCAATCAAACTTGCAAATAATAATCTATATACAGAAACTTTCATCAAATGAATTGTATCAATCATAAATCTTTATTATTTAAGTGTTATAAATATAATTCAATACAATCTGATTGCAAATGATAAGACACAGACTCATTCAGGTGTTATTCAACTAATTTCGTTGTATAATAATTATAAAACTACTCGATCGCAACTCGGATATTATCGAGTTATTCAAGTATCTATTGTAAAAGTTTTATCGATTGAAATTATTATATCAGTTCCGTTAGTAATAATTTATTGTATTACAACTGTTAAATGACATGCTCTATATTTCGTAGCAAATATTAAGGCAATTCAAAATTATTAATAGATTTAATGATTTCTAATATTTTCGTGAGTATTCATCATCATCACAGTTCATATACGTCCCACTGTTGGGCTCAAACCTCCTCCACAACAGGAGGGAAATTGACCTTACTATACCATGCTGGTCAGACAGGTTGGCACAGAGTGTTGTTTCAAGTTTTCCAGACATTATTAAAAATCGTAATTTTTATATTTTACCATAACATAAACGTATTCGAACAAATTATTGGTACACATTGTCTATATTGGAGGCGTGAACTTAGAGAAAGTTAGCATTTAACTACGGCATTGTTTGAGAGTAAAAGTGAATTAACACCTGGTCAGATTATAAAATCAATGAGAGCTGTAGTTTGTAAAATTCTTCTATATATGTTAACGTTAAAGATTTTTTTTATATTGAAAACTTCTAAGTTTTTACTCTAGCTCTATAATCGTAGCTGTAGCTGTGTCAATGTGAATATGTGCCGATAAACACCAGATAAATTTTAAAAGGTTTCATTTATTTATGATCTAAAAAGTTATATGAATAGCCTAAAAATCCCAAAAATCTCCCTGTGGTGGCGGAATAAGAATACAATCTTGCCCGTGGATGTCGTACAAGACGACTAAGGGATATAATATGCACATAAGATCTATTTAAGAGAAGAAAAACTCGAAATGAAACCTTATACCAACATGTCTGACCCGCATGGTATAGTAGGTCAAATTCCCTCCCATCGTGGAGGAGGCCCGAGCCTAACAGTGGGACGTATGTGGGCTGCGATGATGATAATGATGATCCCAAAAATGTCCCTGTTTGTTTGTTTTAGGTTTTCACTTCTGTCGACAGATCTCGTGACTGCCCGGGGTTTTCGCTCAAAATTTTTTTAGTATTTTATAGAAAATAATGGATGAAATATAAAAATAAAATAGAAAAGGGAAAATCAAAGAATCAAACCAAAAATTCAGTGTATGTTGTATATTGCCTCAAAACACTGACAAAAGGAGATTTTCTATAAATAAAACCTAGCTAGATTGATTTATTTACCGCGAAACCTTCTGCTTACTAAATTTCATGAAAATATTTTTAGTGAATGCCTATATTCTGAATGTATAGAAATATACAAACTTTGTCATTTTGACTGCACAAATGGGGTAGCGGTGATGATAGCGATCTGCCATGCCAGTATCGGGCTTCGATTCCCACGCATGACAGTACTTTGTACGATCCACAAATTGTTGTTTTTTTTTTTCATTGCAAACGGTGGCAAACGAGCTAACAGTACACCTGATGGTAAGTGTTGCTGCCGCTCATGGACCTTTACAGGGTCGCTGCCTACCGCCAAGAAAGTGAAGGGAGTGTGAATGCGTGCCCTTGGTATCACCGAGCCTCAATGGCTCGGTGATACCAAGGGCACCACCAAAACCCTCCACACACAAACACCCTCAGAAAGTTGGGCTACCGGCTCTCTCGCTCACCGAACGAAGCGCAGTAACAAATTGCTACTACTCGGATGTCGATTTTCAGCGAGAGTGTGGTACTATCCCGGACGGACCGGCCCGCGGCTGTAGACAGATAACTGTCGACAGTATGGTCCTGCCACTCTAAGTCTGGTTGTAATTTGGTTGTAAAATTACATGTTTGTGAAGTCCCCCATAATACAAGAATTATTTCCTTAGTGCAAGTCTTTTTAATAAAAAAAAATGGTTTTTTGATTTAGCCGTAAAAAAGTTCTCATTGGAATAGAATAGCTAAAAGTATTAAGTTTTGGTGTAGCAAAATGTCTCGAGTAAAATCGAGAATTGGATGGTCAATTGGGCTACTACCTATAGCAGGAAAGAATTTTTCAATACTTGGATTTATATCCAACTTACACTAATCTCTTTATCGTTTCCGTAAATCGATTTTTTATTTATCCTAACAAATCAAGCGCATTATACGCAAAAAAAACCTTTTACAATGCATCTCTTTCTTATAAGCGCGCATGAGAAGGACAGCAAAACGTGTAAATCCGGTACAGATGTTATACTAAAACTGCACACGATCAAATAAAGGAAATAGCCAATTGAAAAGTCAAGGCGTTCGAATTTTAAATTTTTCAGATGTCAATGTTTGACAGGTTATTTTTTTTTAATATAAAATAGCTGTCACACGAGGCATTGACCGACGTGGGTGTGGCCAGAATAAATAATTATGGTACGAGTGGTACAAGACTGGAATATTTGTTGTTCATTATATTTTATTGATTACAGATTGCGCAACCTTCAATTGCACTTTGATTTGGTTATTATTCTTTTTCTTCGCTTTTGGGCAAGTAGATTCTTTTTTATTGATATCAAAATCATATATAAGCAAATTTCCTTTATTATTTACAAATTTATTTACTGTTATCAAAACCATAAAAACTTTCCGTGTGGGTACGGAGTAAGAATACAAATCACCACTCCCTATCTTGCCCATGGATGTCGTAAAAGACGACTAAGTGATATTATACGCATATAACGTCTTTACAAGAGAAGGCAAACTCACAATTAAACATAACCTGTCTAACCAGCATGGTACAGAAAGGTCAATTTCCCTCCTATTGTGAACGAGGCTTGAGCCCAACAGTGAGACGTATATGAACTGAAATGATGATATAAGGATATAAGCTATCCACGTGGCTTCTTTTATCAATCAATTTTCATCATCAACCTGCTCTTATGCCAATTACTTGGAGTCGACACAATATGTACCCGTCTTCCATCGTACATATTCCATAAGATATTTTTAATACTTTCATGACCACCCGCCTGCCTAAAGTCCACCCTCCTTGGGATTGTGGCCTAGGTTGATGTAAAGCTCTTAGTCGTGTTTTACGACACCCACGAGCAATGAAAGTGTTGGCAGTATTTGTAGCCAACTACCACATAACACTATGAATGAATTTTCATATCCTTCGATCATAATTTGTCCTAGATAAAATGTACACTATAATAGCCATTGACCCTGACGCTCTGTGCGTAAATTTGAAACGATCGGTTTAATAGTTAATACTTGCAATCTTAACAAACAAACGAACCAACTCACATTCGTATTTCTGATATTAGATATAATACATTAAATCGCTGCAAATGCAAGATAATTCGTAACACACCTATCTGCCTAGTAGTTTAGACAGAATGGTCATAGAAAGTCAATTGCAGAGAAAGCCTGTACTTAATAGTCAGAACCTATATGGTCAGAAAAACGGAAGAACGAGAAGATCTTTTGTTAGTTTTCATTACGTATCTATCCACCCGTCAAAGCATGCATCGTGCAATGAATCGCTTTTGGTATTTTAATTTGCCCAGCAGATTCTTGCTGCCTGTTCTCCTGGTGATTCTTTCTGATTATCATTTTTGTCTTCACCATATAGGGTTCCTTTTCACGTATATTTTATCACAATATTCTGCATATTCTTGCACCATAGAGTAGATTCTGGTAACCGCTTCTTCCTCAACAACGTGGCATTTTTGAAAAGCCACTGCTGAGATAATTCTAGCATAGAACTAGCATTCTAAAATTATTATTTCTCTGTTTTAAAATCTTAATTTCTGAATCCAATAAAACGTACTTTTTATAAGATGTGGATACGAGAATATCTACTCGAAATATCTTCATTTGCTCAATAATAGCAACACTGTAACAAATCCATAAAGACAGCCACAGAGTATAATGTAGCCGGACTTGTCTATGAACGCAAAATGGCAGTTGGTAATGCAAATATCAGTTTAAAATTAAGCGGGAGCGGGTCGAGTCATTACATCGATATCGCTTATTACTCGATTATCGTAAGTGCTATAGCTTGCATATGTAATAATCGAGTAATCGATACAAAAATCATTTTGATGGGATAGACTCCTTTTGCTAATAATTAGGTAGAATATATCTTGAGTATTTCATTTCTTTGCGTTGCTGTTTGTCGTTTTCTTATTAATATTTTTAATGTTTAAGTATCCATATATTGTGCTATATGGTTCCATGGTGGCTTTAACCGCACAGATGGCGTAGTAGTTAAGATACCGACCTACAGTGCCGGTGTCGCGGATTCGAATCCCACTCAGGACAACACTTTGTGTGATCCACAAATTGTTGTCCTGAGTCTGGATATAATTTGTGTCCGTTAATTTATATCTTTGTAAAGTCCCTCGCAATACAAAGACTATTTGCTTTATGCAGGGTGTTGTCTTGTCTTACCAGCAACCCTAAAATTGTTCTTGAGTGGCTTAACGACTAAAAGCTTTTTATCAACCTGGGCCAACTCTATTTGATGCCGTTTGTTCGTTAATTACATTCCCAAGCAGGGTTGACGCCAGGCAGGCGGCCGGTAAAACTATTGCTAATAACTTTTGCAACGGACGGAAGAGGCATACTATGTCGACCGCAATTTATTGGGATCAGAGCAGAATACTAATGATGATTGATACAGATTATACATCCAATCAAAGTCAACCATACTGGAGGAAAGGTTGAAACCTATTCCACGTAACTGCCGCCAGCAGAGACCTTTTTAGTCATCTCCATTTCGTCAGCTCTTATACGTCCCACTGCCATGCTCAAGCCGTCTTCATAATTTCAAATTTACCTTACTATACTATGCTGGTCAGACAAGTTGATATAGTGTTTAATTTAGAGTTTTCCTTGTCTTAATGTCATTTGCGTATGATATCTCTTTGAGAGAGATGGATGAATAGTATTCTTATTTCTTCACCAAACGGAGAACTTTTTTTTAGTGAATCAATGAATTAGTAAGTATGTTCAAACGTTTCACAAATTCTACTTGCTTAAATCCGGATTGACGCCATTGCAAAGGTTTGAAGTCATGCTGAGTCTTAATAGCATTACCCGTATAACGATTATACTGCAACTTACATCACATGTTTAACAAGATTTCTTTGGAATACATCAATCCTTGAACACAATTATACTTTTTCTTCTATAAATTAAAATTCAATCAGGCTTGTTTTACACGCTCGCCTAGTATAGCAAAGTTAATAAAGCAAAAATAAAATTCTATAACCGTAGCCCGTACGATCTGCAAAAAAAATATACTTGAAGTATAATTATAATCGTCCTTATAAAGCTGACTGTATCGTAAAAAATGTATTTTAATGTACAAGAAGGCAAGCATAAGATAATTATTATTTTTAAAAACTATGCTTATGATTGGTATCTTATCTTGTTTTCCAATCAATTTCGCTTGATACAGTTTATTAGAGACCGTCCTAATTGGAATATAAAGAACTTTGTGAAAAAACTGGCTAAATTCGAATCGTATTCACACGCGAAGGGTTCCGTAGCGTCGTATAATATTTTATTCGTTCATTTCATATATGTTGGCTCATGCCTCGTCTTCAATAGGAGTGACATTGACCTACTATACCACGCTGGTCAGACGTGTAAGTTTTATTTAGAGTTTTCTTTTCTTGCATAGATTACATGTAAAATATCTGGTTGACCGAGCTTCGCTCGGAATATTTTTGTTGTATTTTTGTCGAATTTATTTAGATACTAGCAACCCGCCCTCGCTTCGCTTCGGTTATAGGTTATAGTCGTTTTACCCGCGTAGTTCCCGTTCCCGTGGGCATACCGGGATAAAATATAGCCTAGTTTACGCCCTGATATTATAGCTTTCCATTGGTGAAAGAATTTTTGAAATCGGTCCAGCCGTTTTGAAGATTACCCGGAACAAACAGACAGACAGACAAAAAATTTTTAATTGCTATTTTAGGCATGAAAAAAGCCTATTATTTTGACATTACAAACAGACACTTCAATTTTATTTATTGGTATAGATATACATATTATATATTAATGAAAAATAAAAATTAAATAATGAAAAAATTACAAAAGTTACAAAAAGAGAATAATAAAAACACCGATATTCGATCCGACGCTGTTTGAATGCCAAAACAAAACAAAAAGAAAACTGGACGACTTCCCATCTGAGCTATTGTAACTCATGCCAACGACAACGAAATTCGAATTCCTATTCAGAGAGTCAATAACATTTTACGTCATTGTATTGATTGATTTTCTTGACAACATTTTCTATAAATAAAACCTAGCTAGATCGATTTTTTGGCTCCTAAACCTCTAGTATGCCAAATTTCATCAAAATCGTTGGAGCCGAGCCGATATATATATATATATATACATATATATATATATATATATATATATATATATATATATATATATATATATATATATATATTGCTCGTTTAAAGATATAAGATTAAATTTTTTAGAACGGAATTTCTTAGTCATCTTTTGCCACAGCCAAGATAGGTGATAGTTTTTTGTTACTCCGTCCGGAAAGTTAAGTAAAGTCAATTTCCTTCCCATTATAGAGAAGACTCGAGCCCAGTATGGACGTATATGAGCTGTGATGAATGAATGAAATGAAACGAACAACAAAATCACGTTTAATCATTCACTATCCAATCCTTCCTCTGTTAAGGTACCACTTAGCATTAGCCGGCTTGCTTACCTACCAGCAGAAGCAAGAAATAGATATAAAAAACCACGACGACTGGATAACGGAGACTTAAGCAATATGGTTCTGTTAACACTCTTAGATACGGAACCCTAAAAAGACGTTTAATAAATTGCTTCTTAATTCATATGCATATTGCTAAGTTTCTCTAGAAAATTAATAATAGGGATGTCATTCTTGAGAAATTATAGATTTACATTAAACTTTTTTTTATTCATAATAAGCAAGGACTTGTTTCACTCGATTATAATTACAGTTGCAATATCGAAGAGTAAAGCATTTTTTTAAAGACTCTACTAATAAATGGTGATGGTGACGGAATAAGAATATAATTCACCACCCCTCTCTCTTCTGCGTGGGTGTCGTAAAAGACGACTAAGGAACATATAATATGTATATAATATCTATGCTGGAAAAAACTCGAAACAGAACCCAAACCTTATACCAACACGTCTGACCAGCGTGGTATAGTAGGTCAGTTTCCCTCCCATAGTGGAGGAGGCCCGAGCCCAACAGTAGAACGTGTATGAGCTTAGATGATGATGATGATGAGGATACAAAGAAAAGAGAAAAGGAAAGAAAAGTACCATATATTTATAAAATCTATACCAATAAATAAAATTGGAGCGTCTGTTTGTAATGTCAAAATAATAGGCTTTTTTCATGCTCACACGGTTATTTGCACGACACCTATGCCTAAAATAGCAATTAAAATTTTTTTGTCTGTCTGTCTGTCTGTCTGTTTGTTCTGGGTAATCTTCAAAACGGCTGGACCGATTTCAAAAATTCTTTCACCAATGGAAAGCTATAATATCAGGGCGTAAACTAGGCTATATTTTATCCCGGTATTCCCACGGGAACGGGAACTACACGGGTAAAACGACTATAACCTATAACCGAAGCGAAGCGAGGGCGGGTTGCTAGTATGTAATATGTCTTAACTGAATCCTTAAATGCTCTGAGTCATGAACCTTCCTCTATTTAGCCTTATTACTGAAGGCCAAGGTAAGTTTAGGTCAGTTTTAAATCCAGCCAGAGGCGATTGGATATCCGTTACACCAAGGAGTTTCGGATCTGATCACCGGAACTTAAAAAGATAATGGTTATTTATATACTCGTAAAAAAGTTAATTAACCTTAGGGCAATGAAGTAGCCGAACAGGTTACTATAAGGATAGAATTAGGCGTCATTAGCTTTTTCATAACAAGCTATTACTTTTATTTCCTTTGATGGCAAGTTGTAATGTAGAGGATATTTACAATGTATGGTCGAGGCCTGTTGTCTGTCTGACATCTCATAATTAAATGATGATGAATTTTTCCGTGTGGTAACAGAGTAAGAAAACAATTCACCACCCCTCTCTTACCCGTGGGTGTCGTAAGAGACGACTAATGGATCATAATATGCATACAACATCTATGCAATAGAAGGAAAACTCGAAAAAAAATCCTGTGCCAACACGTCTGACCAGCGTGGTATAGTAGGTCAATTTCCCTCTTATAGTGGAGGAGGCCCGAGCCGAACAGTGGGACGTATATGGGTTGAGATGATGATGACGAATTTTTCTATTCGAGACCAGGTATAGTCCGGTCACATACGACCCAATTCTCCTGGGACCACCAGTAATGGGTGCTTGATTTCGATGGCCCCTCCGGTGGGACTTTCAGATACCATCTCTTGTCGATATCTCTGTAATATTTAAACACGATTACAAAGCATCGCCCTCGCACGATCAGTGTCTCTGCTGGTGACGGACTAATCCCCAATCCGCATACGCTATCTCGGCTAGGGTGGCATCAGGTCACTGATGACAAAGTTGAGTATCGCTGGCCTGCCCACTTGGCTCTTGCAAGAGATACGCACCAAGCGAGCTATGGCCTCGTTCGCTGCCCACTCTCGTCGCCCCGGACGGATTGCACGGTGCATGCGACATCATTCGTCATAAAAATAGATGTATATAATTATCCGACGCGACAAACAAAATAAAAAAAATAGCATTCCTTAAAATCGAAGCATCAGTAGCAACGAGTCCAATATTGCATCTAACTGAACACACAAAATATGTAAATATGTCGAAGTCTGTAAGAAAAAAACTTCAGAAAATAGAATGCTATAAAAAATATATAAACACAACTGTCCAACCAACTTTCATGTATCATGTACCGTGTAAGGTTTAAGCCAACTGGCAGATTTTTGTGAAGCATGTATTGCAATTTAATTAATACATAATTATCTAGTTGACCGAGCTGTGCTCGGTATAATTTTTTTTCCTAAATTGTTTTTTTGATGAACTTATTGAGATAATACTAGCAACTCGCCCTCGCTTCGGTTTCAGTCACCTTACCCGCGTAGTTCCCGTTCCCGTCTGAATACCAGGATAAAATATAGCCTATATTACTCCCTGATATTATAGCTTTCCATTGGTGAAAGAATTTTTGAAATCGGTCCAGTAGTTTCGGAGCCTATTTGTTACAAACATACATACAAACCTTTCCTCTTTATAATATTAGTATAGATTAATAAAAAGTAAAAATGATGAATTAATGAAAAAAATATCAAAAATAACAAAAACAGAATAATAGTAACACCGAGATCTCACGCTGTTTGAATACGACTGGACAACTTCCCAACTGAGCTATTGTCACTCTTGACGGCGACTGCGAAATTTAAAATCCTATTCTATTGACATTTTGTCATTGTATTAATTAGCTAAAAATACCGATAAAAGAACATTTTCTATAAATAAAACCTACCTAAATCGATTTATTGATCCCGAAACCTCTAGTATGCTAAATTTCATGAAAATTGGTTGTGCCGTTTCCGAGATCCTGAAAAAATAAATATATATTTACACTTATAGATTACATATATGAACATCTACACAAACATACCTATAAACATAGCTATCTTGATGCGCAACAAAATTTCCAATATTGATCAAGTATAAAGAATACGCCGCCATGTTAGGCTCACCATGAGCTGTTAACTTTATATATGATTTAAGAGCATATAATATTGAAAGTACTAAAATTAGAACAAGACTAAGCGAATAAAACTATGTATTTAGTAGTTACAATGTTATATCATGTGTCATATTGCGTGAGAAGTCGTCACGCGATCATACATACAAGTGTAAGGGGTTATTAAATGTTACATTTAATTGAACCAGTTTTTGTTGAACCTGTTCATACTTAACATTGGAAATAGTAAGATTATCGTCGAGTAAAGCTTTGTAAATAATATTTTGACGTGACAACGTCTTATAATTCGATGGACATGACATGAATCATGCGGCGTTACCTCGCTCTGAGGCGTTTCATTTAAGGCTTGAAGTGCAAGCGAGAGCGCGGAACGAGCGACAAAGAGGCACAATCGGCCTCCGCGTTCGGCAGCGTTCGACATCTGTCTCTCTCCTACTTGAGTGAGCGATGCGTCCGCGTGGACAGCTGCTATACAATAATACATTTACACGTTTTCGTCAAGTATGAAGTGCAGTGAAAAGTGAATGTGGTGTCAATTGTTTATAGCAACGATAATTGCGGCGATAAAGGTAATGATTCTTTCGATATTAAATATATGTTCAATGATCTATTGTCGAATATTCGACGACGTTGACGTTGTCACGTTCAACTATCGTCAGTAAACCGTCTTTACAGACAACCGATTTTTTTTTTTTCATAACATTTGTAATAAAAAATATTATTACTTCAAAATCAAAACATGTGGTAGAAGTGAAACCTTCAAAAATTTTGTACAAGCTTTGTACAAGCTTTGTACTACGCATGCGCGCACAAATTAATACACGTACACCGCTGAGGTCCAAGCCAACTCCCACTATGTCTTGGTAAACACAAGTGGAGGGGGTATCAAGCAGAGCACAAAGAGAATCACCAATATAAGAAACTGTATAATGCTTCCTACCTCATTTTCTCCCACGTTAAATCTTTTATGTCTGTCTCTTTTTACTGTCACTTATTCGTTTCATCAACTTTAAAATCACAACGATGCTACAGAAGTTTTCACTTCAAAAATTAGATCATACATCTATCCACCAGCCTATAGAAGTCCACTGTCTGACTCTGTCCGCCTCGCTACAAGAATGTCACTTCTTCTATATAAGTCTCACAGCGGCGCTCAGCCCTCTTTCATAATGGGAAAGGAAATGACCTACTATTCCACGCTGGTCAGACGTGTTGGAGTAGGGTTTTATATCAAGATTTCCTTCTCTTCCATAGATGTTACCTGCATTCCGCCTTTTACAACATCCACAGGTAAGAGAGGAGGTGTTTAATTGTATGCTTACTCCGTCCACACGGATGTCACTTAGAAAGTTCCTGTGCCAACTTCATCCAATGGTTTCACATTATTATTATTAAAACTCACAATACATTTGTAGCTAAATTATAGTATTTTCAAACAGTTACAGAAATCAAAACGTATGAAATATTTTTAATTTCTGTTCACGACCACTTTTGTAAATATTTCGAAAATTAAAAACCTTCTTAAACATATACTAGTAAAATATGTTTAATATTTTTTTTTATGTAACGATATTAAACTTATTGAAATATTTTCGAGTTTAAAAATAAGTTAAAAATAACAATAATTTCAAGGCTAAAGGTAGGCAGAGGTTAAATCTAATTAGGTCTACCTCGTAATTTTTTCCAAACAAGGTATCCATCTACAATTTTTCAACACATTTATTTCACGAACACCTTGAAAATTTACCTCGGTGTGTAATCAAGGCCTATTATTCTAAATTGAGTATTCCAAAACAAGTTGATTGCTTTAAACCTTTTTTTCGATAGGAAGATGACTTTGTATTTAATACGGAAAAGCAGGTAGGTATTAATTACCTCAATTTGCGTCCCGATTGAGAATAGTAGCGAGTAAGTTAACAATCTTAGTGATTGTTGAATATTGCTGATGATTCTAAGCTAATAAAGCAACAATTGAGTACAACAGATTTCCGGTATGAATGTTGTTACAGCAACTGAAGATAATTCGTTTTATTTGTTAATAGTTTTAGCATCAGATGAATGAATTTCAAAGAATGAGGTTTGTCGTGTGGTAACGGAGTAAGAATACAATTCAACACCCCATCATCACCACACATCATCTATGCAAGAGAAGGAAAACTCGAAATGAAACCCTCTACCAATACGTCTGACCAGTATGGTATAGTAGGTTAATTTCCCTTGTAACGGCGACTAGGCTTGAGTCTATGAAGAGTGTACGAGCTTAGACCAATAAATAAATTATCTGAAAGATACTAAAAATCAGAATGTAATCATTGACCCGACGGTATCAGATGGTCCATGTCGATGTAAAGATTTTAGTCGTATTTTACGACACCCATAAGCAATGTAAGAATTTTAGTAGGGTGTAATATTCGTCTGCGCATCAGATTTCTGATGCCGCCCTAGCCGAGGCCGCGGGTGACGTGACCGGGGATTAGTCCGTCACCCGCCGAGAGGCCGACCGCGTGAGGAAAGACCGACGTCCTCCCCAAGGGGGGGACGTCGGTCGATGGAAGGGTACCCCAATAGGGGGTATTCCGTCGGGCCGACCACTGATGTCAAGTAACCCTGCTCCGGTGGTTGGCCCAACAACGAAGGCGACGTGGTGTTCGGGTGGGTTGCGGGAGTTGCGTGCTTAAGCCCCTCTATCGCCCCGGACGGAGTGGTGCGGAGGCGCGCCGACCGCAGCCCACCCACAAAAAAAAAAAAGGGTGTAATATTCGTAGCATTTTAGTACAGTGTTAATATTCGTAGTATTTTAATAGAGTGTAATATTCGATGTAAAGGTTTTAGGTAGTCTTTTACGACACCCATAAGCAATGTAAGGGTTTTAGTAGGGTGTAATATACATAGCCACCACTACACAACTTGACCTAATATTGGTACTATCATTCTTATTCTAAGCTTTTCGTTTGTAAATTGTGATATATTAGCGACATTTTAGCTACCCGTGTTAAATTATATATAGAAATGGCTATTTGCGAAAGTATATTTTAAATGGTTACGTTTTTATGGATGGCACAATTTATATGATAATTCTGTAAGTTAAAATTGTTTATTTCATGCGAATGTATGCGTTAAACCCATAAAACCTTTTGTGTGGTGACATAGTAAGAATACAATTCACTACCTTGCTCGTGGGTGTCGCAAAAGATGACTAAGGGGTTAACTAAAATGATATATGTTTAAGAATGTAAATAATATTCGAAATATTTACAAAAGTGGTCATGAACAGAAATTGAGATCGTGAATAGAATTCGGAAAGGGTGCAGGGGTACCCCCTTGCGCCTGATGCCGCCCTAGCCAAGGCCGCGGGTGACTGGACCGGGGATTTAGTCCGTCACCCGCAGAGAGGCCGACAGCGTGACGCCGACCACTGAATACAAGGTACTCTGCACTGGTGATACGGGTCATATGGCCCTCCTAGCGCCCCCCTTTCGCCCCGGACGGTGAGTGCGCTAAAAGGGGAAGAGGATGCCCCTCTGAATCTTTTCCAAAAAGAAAAGCCGTTCTGTACTAAATTGCATTATGCACCTATTTTTTTTGCTCTGACTATTGGCGTACTAATAATATTATAACTGTGAAAGCTTGTGAAGATTTTTGAATGTTTGAATAGGGTAAATGTGCTGCAGCTGGTGACGAATATCGAGGTATCGATACTAGTAATCGGCCCAGGGGCAATGGGAAATAATACGGTAGGATATAGAGCCGCACGCCGCCCTTCATTCATTGCGGATGGATTGGATGGAGTATTTCCATACCAGAACCTACCCGCTGAACAGATTTGAATAAAAATTGACCTATAGATAGACCATTTTAAATACATAGAATTCGTAATGATTTCTAATGTTTACACATCGCGTTATTAATATCCGTAAAATAATTTTATTTACAATACATATAACACTTTTTATTCCGGTAATGTGTTCCCTTGGGATATTATATCAACTTTTAAAAAGTAAATTTTTACGCGACCGAAGGTGCGAGCAGGAACCAATATAATATAATTTGACAAACGTACTATTGATTCCTTTAACTTTGATAAAAAAATATTAATTCAAACTTATTACAATAAAACATTGTCAAATTATTATTATTTTATAAATTCCCTCCCCGAATCACGAATTATCTCAATAGCCGGCAGCCTTCAACAATTTGTTGGACAAAAAACAGTTCATTTGAACATCACGCCACTGATCGGACGATTCGATCCCCACCATTAGGCTGTATAGCGTTACTTTGGCGGTGAACATTTTAATTTGTGCACGAAACATGTATGCATTATGAAGCTTAAAGATATCTTGGAATCGTTATTTAAATTCAGCGCCATCTGTTGGTCAATTATCAGAAATTTAATCATTATTATCATTTTATTTATTTTCTTTAGATCTATGTAATACTACGTAATTTACTCACAGAGTGAAGTCTCTCTAAAAACACTAAGCTTGAACAAAATTATGCCTTAGACGCTTAATACCACTCTGATCATTGAAGGGAGACTTCCAAACCATAATCGTCACGCTTTGCAGGCAATTTCCAGCCATATTCACCTGACCATTCAGTCTGTTTTTACGACTCCCACGAGAAAATAAAACACATAACTACATTGTTTTTTTAACCCATCAATAGACAGGGCAATACCCATCTCAATAGCCATAGACATATCGATAACATAATTCACGCAATATTTTTTTACATTTTTCTTTTATGTACCGATACTAATATTTATTATTTACGATTAAACGAACATAACCACATAAGAAACTGTGTTACATCATGTTTGAAATTAGTTATGGATGAGTTTTTTCGTCAATAACAGGTAGATAAATCGTAACAAAAAAAAATATAATGATATCGAATTTGTTCTTACATATTTTTCATAGTATTTCGGCCTTGACTTATCAACTGTTTGTTTTTTAGGGTTCCGTGCCTAAGGGTAAAAACGGGATTACTAAGGCCCTTTTCTGATTTGTCGGCGCGGCATCGGTGCGTCAACATCAAGCTCGGTATACGCGGTACCGCTAGCTTTTTTTCTTTTTTGTGTGTCACTTAGTTGTTAGCCTCAGGTGGCTGTGACAATTTTACCCGGACTGTTGGGTGAGCGCTGAGGGCTCTCAACCCGTTTACCGAGAGCTTATCGAGTACCTATATATAAATGGAGCGTTTTTGATTAGCGCGGTAAGCGCGGCAGCGGCGTGTCACACATTCGGCTCGCCGCGTATCTACATGCATGTCCAGTAACCGCTCTGCTTTTTAAAAATGGCGAATATTCATGTTATCTTAGTACTGCAAGTAGAAAAGTATAACCCCGAACTTTACGACTATAAATTAGCTGAATATTCCAGAAAGGATGAGACAGAACCGGCCTGGGTTAAAGTAGCAAGTTATTTAGCCGCATCAAATACACAACAGTTAATATTATTTTCGATATAAGGATGGCGCCAAAAACTTTTTTTTACGTAAATGTTTATAAATGTAATAAGCTAAAATATTTTCATCACTCCAACTCGATGATGACATTATTTCACGGCGGCACAAGTGGCTCTGCAGAAATATTTGCAGACATGTGCGAAAGCAGAAGCAGCGCGGTATGCTTTCGGTATACCGACGTTTTGATGTCGCACCGATGCCGCGCCGACAAATCAAAAAACGGCCGAAGACTTCGCTGTCTATCTGTCCGTCTGTCTGTCACCAGGCTGTCATCTCAAGAACCGCGATAGTTAGTTGAATTTTTATACTAAATATAATAAATATTTAGGGGGGGAGCTCCCATACAACAAAGACGATTTTTATAGATAATGGTACGGAACCCTACGTGTGCGACTCCGACTCGCACATAGCCGCGTTTTTATTGCTGATGATGGCAAACGAAAAAAAAACAGAGCAAATGTATGGTAAGTGATACTGTCGCTCAAGGGCCTTTACGGTACTAGGGGTACAACTAGGCCGCTGCTTCATGATCGCACTACAGCGATGATACAAACTATCGAAATATTTAATGATTTCTATTGTTTACACGAGTATTACACATTTTTTAAATAAAACTACTTTACGGATTTTATTGCGTTTGTATTTGATTTTTGATTACCCGACGTTTCGAACACTTTGCAGTGTTCATAGTCACGGGCGGACTAAAATGTCTCACGTCCAACAAGTTATCGTTATTACAGATTTTTTTTGTAATGATCTACCGGCTATCTATCGGCTTCACGCTGATCTTCCATCGCCTTGGATGATTTGGACGGGTGTGCTACTCTAGCTTGTCAAAAAAATCAATTTCTCAGAGCGGTGGAGGGTACAATTTTGCACATACCAAGGTCTTGTTATACTTTGCTCGCTAATTAATCTCTATACATTTTAAAGGACATGCCTTTAATAATAAAGATAATTTATCTTGTAATGTAAACTATATTTGGAGTCGAATTAGACCCTTTAGGTAAGTACTAAGTGCTAAATTCATTAGATAAGAACTTAAACTTAACAATAACTTAAGCGGTTTGTACAGAACAATGTCTTGCAAAACAATAAAATAATGTTCGAGCAATCTTTCGCTATGAATCATTTAGAATGTGGACTGACAAGAGTTTAGTAAGATAAGTTTGTCGCTTATATACTAAGTAATATTATTAATCGAAACTGAGTTTATTTGTTTGTTACACTTTTACGCCTAAGCCACTCAACTGATTTTAAAAATTCTTTTACCAATAGAAAGCTACATTATCAAAGAGTAATATGCTATATTTTATCGCGAAATTTTCACGGGAATATGAGACGTATGCGGCGTTACCTCGCTCTGAGGCGTTCCATTTAAGGCTTGATCCATACAAAATATCTATCAAACAAATAAAGTTAAAATTTTCTTTTGAAAAATGAAACCATTCCATCAGTATTTTCTTATGACGTTGTTACGTTCAACTATTGTCAGTAAACCGACTTTACAGACAACCGATTTTAATTAAATATAAGTATGTATATTTGTATATTCACTAATAACTAATATATACTCTGCAGTACAAGGATTATTTCCTTACTGCAAGCTGTTGTCTTTAAAAACAAAAATATTAAGTCGACAAGTAAAACATATGCAATATAAGGAATTACATATTACAATCAAAATTCTTGGCACAAACATAACATATCCAATTACGTTATGTAAATAATATTGATGTTACTGTTCTACAAGCGACAAATAAGTCGCGCAACTTATGGCAATACGCCAAATAAAATTACTAACAAGCTAAATTGCTGCAGAGATATTTTGCGACAAAACTTATAAGAATATCGACTGCTATCACACTGATCCTACTAATATTATAAACGCGAGAGTTTGTGAGTATGTATATGAGGATGTTTGTTGCTCTTTCAAGCAAAAACTAGGTAATGGATTTTGATGAAACTTCACAATAATATAGCTTACACATCAGAATACGGGAAGGGGAACTATGCGGGTATAACCGCAGGGCGCTGCTATTTAATATATAAACTAAGCAACGGCAAACTCGAAATAAAACTTTATAGCAACCCTTCTGACGAGCATGTCCTCGTATACTGTGATGAGTACAATAAATTGGAGTCAGTTTGCTGTGTGATAGCAACTACTACCACCCCTTATCTACGATGAATACTACCAACACTTAGCTCTAGATCATAGTCGGCTTTTACGACACCCCTGTGGATGTCTTGAAAGACGAATATTAGCTGAACATTGACCAAGGTCAACACCACAGCTCTATAACTAATAACCTGCACCAAGGAATCCTTGTGTTGCAGGGGACTTTGCAAAGATATAATTAACGAACACAAATTACATCCAGACTCAGAACAACAATTTGTGGATCGCACAAAGTGCCCTGCGTGGAAATCGAACCCCGACACTGGCACGGTAAGTTGGTAACTTAACCACTACACTACCTGTGCAGTCAAATTTGAATCGACCGTTAGTTATTTACGACATAGTTCAACAATCTTTTCGGTCATGCCATAACAGATTGTTTGTATATGCCAACGTTAACCCACAAAGTTACGGTCAAGGATATCGGGCCGAACAAACATACAATAAAATTACTATGTACATGGAAAACTATGTCGAAAAAATAATTGAAATTAAAAATTCTAAATGAGAATTGCGGTCAGTACAAAATGGCTAGAGATTCAATTAATGTTAAATAGAAAACCACACTTATTAGAATATTTTTGTTTTATTGCAAACAGTGGTAAACAATCAAACAGTACACCTGATGGTAAGTGTTGCTGCCGCTCATGGACCTTTGCTAGACCGCTGCCTACCGCTAAGAAAGTTAAGGGAGCGTGAATGCGTGCAATGAGGTTCGATGAAACCAAAGGCATCATCAAAACCACACGCAAACAACCTCAGAAAATTGGGGTTTCGGCTCTCTCGCTCACCGAACGAAGCGCAGTAACAAATTGTTACTACTCAGACGTCGATTTTCTGCTCAGTGTGGTACTACCTCGGACGGACCGGCCCGGGGCTGTAGACAGACGACTGTCAACAGTTTAATCCTACTAACGATAGCAATATAAATCATTTATTTTGCGAAATATTGGTATAAAATATTAGTTGTTACAATATTCAATATACCATCATATTTGACCATCAAGCGGCATGCATACCAATGGCATATTCTCGGGATATCGGTATTTCGGATTCTATCTAACAGAGGAACCCTGAGGGGGTGGGCTATGGCCCACCCTTTTATTTAGGGCTAGGCCATGATCAGCACACCCGCCGCCCAACTCTATCCGGAGCGACGGAGGGGCATGACCCACCCGCGGCACATCGTCTTCGTCGTTAGACCGATCACCGGTGCAGTGTAACCTACTTGTCTTCAGTGGCCGGAGCGACGGAATAATGCCGATCGCGGGGTACTCTCTCCTCTCAACGTTCCCCCTCGGGGACGTCGGTCGCCGTCGCGCGGTCAGCCTCACTGCGGGTGACTGACTAAATCCCCGGTCCAATCAACCGCGACCTCCGCTAGGGCGGTATTAGGCGCAGGTACTCGCGCCTACGCTGCCCGAGTTGCCAGCGGAGGATTGCGTCGTCGTGGAAGCGTTGCTCCCGCGCGTTCCACCGCCTCCTGCAAGACGACTGCCTCGCAGAAGGCGACGACCGCGTCCCAGTTCCTGATGCTGCCGAACATCTCTCTAGCGTTGGTTGGCAGCGTCAGCGACTTTGAGCCTGAATTTAACTCTTCATAAATAAGATGATCATGTGGTCAGGTCAAGGTTTACGACATCCAGGGCAAGAAAGGCGGTGATGAATTGTATTGAATTGTAATTGTGTGTGTGTTGTGTAATTTTTTACTCCGTCACCACACCGAAATTTATCGGATAGTTATACATTTATGCTCGCTATTTTGACAAATAAGTTTTCCTCGTTCCGGATTGAACCAAATTCTCTATTGGTTACGCTACGGTGAACGACTTTGAACCCGCATATGGAGAACCATTATTTATTAAAAACAGACAAGATCATTTATAAAATAAAAATAACCGTTATACTTAAACTTGAGAATGACAACACGACTTATAAATTCCCACATACATTATTATTAAAACATTCGGCGCTTTAATCTTTGTTTTTGAAAATACGACATATAATTTAAGAGATAATAATTATATTAAATTATTTTTTCTTGACGGTATAAGAATACAATTCACGACTCCCTATCTTACCCGTGGACGTCGTATTAAGACGACTGAAGGATATAATACGCATATATTTTGGTAAGATCAATTTCCCTCTTATTGTGGAGGAGGCTCGAGCCCAACAGTGGGAGCCTTCTGCGAGGCAGTGATCTCGCAGGAGGAGGCCGCGGGTGACGCGCGCGAGGAGCTCAGCCTCGATGAAGCGACCCGCCGCCGGCGACTGGGGCGGCGCAGGCGCGATTACCTGCGCGTCATGCCGCCCTAGCCGAGGCCGCGGGTGACGTGACCGGGGAGTTAGTCCGTCAACCGCCGAGAGGCCGACTGCGTGAGGAAAGACCAACGTCCTCCCCGGACGTCGGTCGATGAGAGGGTACCCCAAGTATTCCGTCGGGCCGACCACTGATGACAAGTAACCCTGCTCCGGTGATCGGCCCAACGACGAAGGCGACGTGGTGTTCGGGTGGGTTGCGGGTGTTGCGTGATTACGCCCCTCTGTCGCCCCGGACGGAGTGGTGCGAGGAGCGCGCCGACCGCAGCCCAACCCAAAAAAAAGCCCAACAGTGGGACGTATATGTGCTGAAATGATGATAGTATTATAGGTCAATTTCTCTCTCATTTTAGAGGAGTCTCGAACACAAAAGTAAGACAAAGTAACTGTATATATAGATTAATAAGAAACACTGCATTGACCTCGCAAATTGATAAAAGGGCAGACTGAATGATGAGTCAGTGAATGGCAGATAATACACTGCTTGGTACGTTCGATAAATAACGGAATAATATTTATTACCCTCATATTATGGCATAATAATTGGGTTCAGCAGGATACACGAACCATGTGAACCGTTACTAACGGGTTTGAAACTACCTTATGCCATGTACGTACAATTGTTTTCTCGAACTGAAATTGTCTGTTATTAAAAAAACACAAAACTTGAAGTTCGCCGACAGAAGTGAAAACTTTAAACTATGAATAAGCAGTTATTATTTTTGTATATTTAAATTAATTGTTTGACCTTTTTTCATTTCAGCTCAGTACATATACTTCCCTATGTTGGTCTCGGTTCTCCTTCATTATGTGAGGGAGTATGACCTACTATACCTACTATATCCACGCTTGGCAAACAGTTGATATAAGATTTTATTTCGAATTAACCTTCTAGACGACTAAGGGATATAATAAGCATATTATAACATCTATGCAAGGAAAACGCTCTAAACAAAATCGTATTCCAAGTATTCCAACTCGTCTGACCAGCGTGGAATAATGGATCTATTCCCCTCCCATTATAGAGGAGGCCTAAGCCCAACAGTGGGACATATATAGGTTGAGATGATCCTTCTCTTGTATTTTATACTATCCCTTAATCGTCTTTTATAACACCCACGGGTAAAAGACGGAATGGTGAATGATATTTAGGGATGTGAAAAAATAATAATCGATTAATAATCGATTATTTTTTTGTAAAAATTGATTTTATAATCGATTTTAAAAATGTGAAAATCGATTATTAATCGATTTTTTACTATTCAAAATTAAGCGATTATTCATGCCAAATTACCTAAAAAAAAAGGTCATCAGGATTATTTCAGGTGTGTTTTCATACTATATTACAAAATAAAGCTCACATTTCCTAAAAAAAAGGTCATCAGAATCGTTGTCATACTATATTAGAAAATAAAGCTTACATATCTTAAAAAAAAAAGTCATCGCAATCCTGTTGGCAGAAAAAAATCGATTATTTTAAAATCGATTATTTTTTTAAATAATCGATTATAAAATCGATTTATTTTAACGAACAAAAAATCGATTATTTAAAAATCGATTATTTTCCCTCCAAGTTACATCCCTAATTATATTCTTACTCCGCCACACAGAAAATATTTCGTAACAATTGAACTAAATGCCACCTCTCCAATTAGGCGATTAATATCTATCAAATTATTTCTATTGTTTATTTCGTACAATATAATTGCAATTATAAGCTGTAATGTGACATAATTTGGTTTGCATTGATTTTTTGGCTATGGAATGCGATAATGACCGACTTCTGTATTAATCTTTCCGTATGGTGACGGAGTAAAAACACAATTCACCACTGCCTATCTTGCCCGTGGATATCGTAAAAGATGACCAAGGGATATAATATGTATATAACATCTGTGCAAGAGAAGGAAAACTAGAAATGAAACCCTATACCAACATGTCTGACCAGCATGGTATAGTAGGTCAAATTCCCTTCTATTGTGGAGAAGCCTCGAACTCGGTAGTGGGACGTATATAAACTCTAAAGATGATGTAAATTCTTCTTTCTTTCTTTCCTATCTTGGTCCCACTGCTGCGCTCGAGCCTCCTCCAAAATAAGATAAAAATTAGCTAGTCATATCACACAGCATTTATTTATACATCATCATGGCAGCCCACATACGTCCCACTGTTGGGCTCGGGCTTCCTAAACAATGGGAGGCAATTTGACCTACTATACCATGCTGGTCAGACATGTTGGTATAGGGTTTCATTTTGAGTTTTCCTTCTCTTACACTGATGTTATGTGCATATTATATCCCATAGTCGTCTTATACGACATCCACGGGCAAGATAGGGAGTGGTGAATTGTCTTCTTACTCCATCAGCACACGGATAAATTTAATATTATTACAGGACTAGCAGCACCCTGCGGTTTCACCCGCAGTTCCTCTTCCCGTATGAATATCGGGATAAATTATAGCGTATGTGTAATTCTGATATGTAAGAATGAATATACTATTGTGAAGTTTCATCAAGAAAGAGCAACAAACATCTTCACATCTTCACAAACTTTCGCGTTTATAATATTAGTAAGGATAAGGATTTATTTTTACAGTCTTTTTTTAAATGAATAACATAAAAAAGATATTCAAATCCAATTTTCATACTTTAAGTATATCTATACACACAAAATATTTTCTCTAAGTTAACTACTATAACATAGAAAGTCCGGCCCACTTAAGAGATAACATGAAAGTGAAACTACAAAGATTAAACGCTTTCTGCTTGCTACCCTGCTTAACGACCTTGAATGTAATGGTTGCAGAACCGCTATGGTTACACTTCTATAGAAATAGATGGTGTAATATTAAATAGTGAATGATATTGGTGGTATTTTAAAAGCAGTTTCTATATTGTATGAAATATAAAAAAGCGCTTTTCGTTAGTATCGTAGGATTTATTAGTGGTAGGATTACACTGTTGCCATTTGTTTGTCTACAGCCGCTGGCCAGTCCGTCCGGGGTAGTACCACACTCTCGCAGAAATTCGACTTCATTCGGTGAGCGAGAGAGCCGGAAGCCCAATTTTCTGGGTGTGCGTAGTGCTTCCAATCCCGCAGCCTGAATTCAATCTCGGTATTGCCGGGACTACGAATTATCAATCCTGCGGGATCTCGCATATCGAAAATATTCACATTTATTTAAGGCAAATAAAACAATGAATTAATGAACTCCATTTATTTACGTACATGTTAATATGAGATCTATCAAATTACACCGTTTTTTCCTTCACAAAAACAGTAACAAAAACTGATATAAGAAAAAATCAAAGCAAAACAAATCTTCTTTAAAATTACACAAAGAAAATTAAAAAATTAACCCTAAAATAAACACATTTAAAAACTGTTTTATAGGATAGGTTACTGTTTGAGTTTGAGAGTTTATTAAGTTTGTGGTTGCATGCACGCTTTTTTCCAGTCCCGCAAATCCCGCGGATACCGCGCCCGTAATCCCGCATCATGCGGGATTAGAAAATGGCGCGGGATCCCGCAATACCGAGATCTCGGTACAAACACCCTGCGGTAAGGAAATAATCTTTGTATTACCTTGGGACCTTACAAACATATAATTAACGATCACAAATTATCTTCATCATCATCATCGCAGCCCACACTCGTCCCACTGTTGGGCACGGGCCTCCTCCATAATGGGAGGGAATTTGAGCTACTATACCATGCTGGTCAGACATGTTGGTATAGGGTTTCATTTCGAGTTTTCCTTCTCTTGCACAGATGTTATGTACATATATCCCATAGTCGTCTCGTACGACATCTACGGGCAAGATAGGGAATGGTGAATTGTATTCTTACTCCGTCACCACACGGAAGATTATATTCAGAACAACAATTTGTGGATCGTACAAAGTGTTGTCCTGCGTGGGATTCGAAGCCACGATACTGGCCTAGTATATCGGTACCTTAATCACTACGCCATCTATGTAGTCAAATTCATTCATTTCAGCCCACATAAATCCCACTCTAGGACTCGGACTTTCTCCATATTAGAAGGGAAATTGAACCGCGCTAGTCGGATGTTTTGGCATAGTTTTGTATCGAGTTTTCCATCTCTTGCATAGATTTTATCTGCACATTTTATTCCTAAGTCGTCTTTTACGACACCCACAAATAAGAATGAAGTGTTAAATTAAGTAACGAGAATTATGTAATAAAAAAAAATAGCGGATTGACCATACCATCACCATCACAGCTCATATGACGTCGCACTTTTGGGCTCGCCTCCTCCATAATAGAAGAGAAATTGACCTTATATACTACGCTGGTCAAGCGTATTGGTATAGAGTTTTATTTCGAGTTTGCCTTCTCTTGCATCATCTATGCATATTTAATCCCTTAGTCGTCTTTTACGACACCCACGGGCATGATAAGATGGTGAATTGTATGCTTACTCCCGGATGGAATTACTTATTGATTTTTTTCTAACATCTGTATTGGGAAACAAACGAAGTCGCACGGTATCCGAACATTAAGTACATCCTTCCTCTCAACGTCTATTACCTCAGCGAGTTGGTTAATGATCAGAATACAAACGAGAACAGAGGAAATTGTAATCCGTTATTGCTTTACCGATAGATTTTAGTAATATTAGCTATTAGCTGCTAATACTAGACGTTTCTCCACATAACTTTCTGAACTTGTAATATGCTTTTTTATGGACTTAAATTATTAACTGTTCGACTAATGCGGTATGTATACCTGTTTTGTTGCTGGGCTTCTCATTGGAGCTGGTAATTGGAAGACATGTGTACAATTTTTATATAAAAGAAATTAGTAAAAAAACAACAAAAATAATAGACAAGTGCGTTGAGTTTCTTGCCGGATTTTCTTAGTAGCGGTCGCATCGCGATCCGGTGTTAGATTATTGGATTAATTTAAATTAATATTGTTAAAATTGGCAATATGTTAATGCCCTTGCGGGGTTTTTATGTAACAAATTATTTGAACTAGAATTTACGATTTTTCATTATTGCTTTTCGTGGCAAACTGCACACCTAATGATAAGTGATACTGTCGTTTATGAACCTTTGCTAGGTCGGTGCCTACTCCGAAGAAAGTGAAGAGAGTATGAATACGTGCATTGAGGTTTGGTGATATTAAAAGCATCACCAAAACCTACCACAGACAAAAGCTATCAGAAAGTTGAGCTACCGCCTCTCTCTCACCGAACGAAGTGTAGTATCAGATTACTACTATTCAGATGTCGATTTTCTGAGTGTGTACATCGAACGTACCGACCCGCGACTGTAGATAGAAGACTGTCGACAAACCGGTGTGGATTTGTTAGGTTAAGTAATACATATAGTGTTGCCCAAATGCAAGACCAAGACGAGACTTGGACCAGTCTTGGTCTTGGTCTTGCAACAGCACACCTGGTCTCGTCTTGGTCTTGGTATTGCACACTCGAGTCTTGGTCTTGGTCTTGGTATTGCAGCAAGAGTCTCGCAAAGTTCTGCAAGTCTTGCAGTTCGAATAACGTAACAGTCATTTATCATGGCAATGAGAAATCTAACTAAATCAATCAAATATCTTCCTATCCTCTCTATCCATCTGCTAGCCTATAGTCCACTATTGAATATAACCCTTACCACTGGGGAAAATTACTCTCCTATTCCCCTGGTGTTACATTAGACAGAGTTACTACTCCTATGACAAAGGAAGGAATTTCGACCCTGTTTTCTTTTCAAACACGGGGCAGTTGATATAATAAATTTTATGTCATTTAACATTCCCCCTTTCCAACAAATAATTTTTTTTCAATTTGATTGGCAAGCGACGGAGTTATTTGACTACTGACGACAAGTCACCCTGCTCTGGTGATCGGTCCAACAACGAGGTGACGTGGGTACGGGTGGGTTATGGGCCCGCGTGCCGTCCTTTCATCGCCCCGGACGGAATGGACCGCGCGTGTGCTTACCATAGCCCACCCATATAAAAAAATAATAATAATGGCTTCCTAACACCATTGCCTCGGTCCGATTTAATACGACATCCACGGGTAAAAGAGTGGTGAATTGTATTCGCACTCTGTCCCTACACGGACATTTATTAAGATTAATTGTAGGTATATTTCTATGTCCAACAGTGAACGTCGTTGGGCTAATGAATAAACGGATATATAAATATGTATAATGGGCAAGAGCACTCTCGTGATTACGGCATTTTTGTCCTTAAGCCTTTCCGAAGAATAATTCTGAAAAGCCAACACCAACATTGGGAATCGATTGGCCAATAGATGGATATCTCAAGACGGAGTAAGAATACAATTCATCACCTCCCTATTTTACCCGCGAGTGCGAACTCACGACTAAGAACTATAATACATAACATCGGTGCAAGAGAAGAAAAACTTGACATGTATGACCTGTAACAACACGGCCGATCACCGTGGCGATTCCCCTCCGGCCACGGCCGATTCTCCTCCTGCTATGTAGAAGACACGAGCTCAACCGTATATAAGCTGGAATGGTGATTTGAATTAAATGCAAGACCGCGAGACTCTTGCAGACTCAGTCTTGGTCTTGCTCAAGTCTTGCAGGGCTAGTCTTGGTCTTGGTCTTGCAAAAATTAAGCGGTCTTGGTCTTGGTCTCGGTCTCGCATTTCTCGCAAGACCAAGACTTTTTTGGGCAACACTAAATACATATTTGAAATATTTCCCAGGTAATACAATGGATTTCATTAATAACGACCTCGGTTGTAACGACTTTTCGGTTATAGCGACGTTGAACTTGCGTCCTCCAGAATTTAAAGCATACTTTCGTAGGAAATTCATTTGGTAATAGTGACTCCGGATTAGGGCGATTTTTTTTTTGACTTCATTTCTGTTTTTTCGGTCCCATCGTGAAAACTCGTTGGAAATACCCAAAAAACAATTCCCTGAAAGTTTGAGGCCTTAATATTAATTTAAGTCCTAGACCAAGGCGTGTGAAGATTTCCCATTGAAAATACACGAAAACTCTGATTTTTTATTTTTAAATTTCTAAAGCTCAGCGGCATTTCATGGGATCACTTTGACCGAAGATTGTTTTTTCTCAGAATTGAACGTTCTACAAAAGTGCCCATTGCGGCAAAATCGTAACTCACACTGGCGAGGCAGTACGGGCCACTGAACCTAATTTTTCCATAAAATTCGCGTCTTTTCGCATTTATCTCGTAAATAACAAGAGCTACGGAAAAAATGTAAAGGACAAACTTGTAGGGATTTCAATTTTCTACAAAAAAAGTCCTATGGAGCAAATCGCTAAGATAAATATTAAGCGAGACATTAAGCCTTGAATAGATTTTTCCGTGAAATTTTGGCCGATCATTGATTTAAACTTGTTAATATCTTGTTTTCTCGCCCTACTCCGGATATAACGCCTAATCCGAGTATACCGACTTGTTTTTATGAACTATTTGGGACAAATTGCTAGAAATTCCTTGCGGATGTTGCGACTGAGTCGGCAAAGGCACAAAGTCTCATCATAAGCTTTAACTATTAAGCTTTCTTATCCTTTGTTTATATTCACACATGGTCAAATGCTTTGTTTGTGTGTAGGGTTGTCCTTTGTTTACATTCGCAGATGGTGAAATGCATTGTTTGTGTGTAGCGTTACTTAGCATGTGCGCGAAGTTAAAATTATGAATCAGTTACGTAGCTATTTCCAGTGAGTGAACAGTGTTTCTTAAACCTGTGAAAATGGCTCCTAGACGTACATTTACTGCTAAAGAAAAACTGATTTCGGATATAGAGACCTCCGGATATAGCGACGACATTAAAGTGATCCCTCCGCCGTCTTTATAACCGAAACACTGTATATGCATATATTAAAATCAACCTTGAGAATGCAACATAAGGATGTTATATATTTATTTATCTTTCTTGCCTATTATCTATAAATCGGCCATAAAACCAACATTACATGTAGGCTGGCATTTTATGCACATAAACATTAATCGAAGCGGTTTGATCTTTCAGAAAACAAGCCTGGTAGGTCTCGACTCTTGTTATATTTGGAAAATAAAAGAAAAAGGCTTAGAATACTCATAGAAGCTCAATTCGCGCACAAAATTTGAGGCATTTAAATTGTAGCCAGAAATGGCTCCCTACCTCCGATCGTGACGTAGTGTACGAGTTCACTGCGTACAAGACTATTGTATTGTGTACGTGGGAACGTGTGTAATCGCTTGCACTCATGTAGTATTTTTGGCTTCACGTTTTTTATCGCTTAAGTACCGACACTATCCTTCTATACGTTATTATTCCAAGGAAAAATGGATAAAAATAGTTTTTTCATTTTTGGGTGCGCTATAGTCAGTACACACGCCGTCCACTCCGTCCGGGGCGACGAAAGGGCAACTCGCGGCCCCATAACTACCGTATATACCTTCGCCACTAGGCCGGCCACCCGTACCGAGTTCCTTGTCGTCCGTGGCCATATTGACGGGATACCTCTTCGGGTACTGTACCTACCGTTAGGGAGCCTCTCTGCGGGTGCGACTATTTCTCGGTCCAGTCACCCGTGGCTTCGACTAGAGCGACATTATGCAGGTACAGAATAGTAACCTAAATAAAAATATGAATCATCATCTAATTAAATTGCCGAATACGTACTTCAAATACATTTTGGTGTCCATAAAATTTATTGTTAAAGTACAATGTTATGCGGCTTATCAATGCCACAGTCGTTATTTTATGACCGTTGCGCTTAAATCTTAGGGTTCAGTAAGATAACCCACCAATTATATCCGAGATTGGACCCTCAAGGGGTGATGACATTTTACTCTTAACTTTACAGTAATAGTATTTGTCGACTTAAGATTACAAGTATGTTAGAATGGTCTAAATAACGACCTCTGGTTTCGAGTGTTATGGGTTCCATCCACATGCACCTAAAATCATTATTAAGAAAGAATTTTACAAAATTTACCCTCAAAGAGAGTGACGTGTTAATTTTTTTATTTATGTCTTAAAATGAAGCGTAAATCTCTCATTTATATAAATAAGAGAATGTTACAGCCTTTTTAATTTTTTCCTCCTGTTTTTCATCTTCTAAGGGTATAAAATGATTAAATTTTATAGAGAATCTTACACTTATTAAATTAAAAATTAGCACAAATAATGAGTCCTATCTTTGTGACGTCTCAAATAAAAAGGAATATAATGAAAATCAACCCCCAGAGGATATATGTTTCCTTAAGCGTATAAAATAAGAGGTGAAATTCACTTTGATTCAGAACACAAACAATCGTCATCATTATCCCGCTCTTATCCCAATTACTTGGTGGTCGACCCAATAGGTATTCACCTGTCCTTACACACAGCCCTATGAGACGTCATCTCTGTAATCTTCTGTTCTATCCCTATCAACAATCAGGTCGACTACTGAGGACAAGGAACTCGGCACTGGTGGTCGGCCCAACGACGAAGGCGTCGTGGGTGCGGGTGGGTTATGGGCCCGCGCTTCGTCCTTTCGTGGCCCCGGATGGAATGGACCGCGTGTGCTCTTACCATAGCCCACCCATAAAAAAAAATCATATTTAACGAGGACGGCACACACGATTTCTACGTACCCGCTGTGTTGAGCAAAGATTAGATATTTTAAATATCTGTCTGCACTGATTTATCTTTGACTGCATTGATGGCGTAGTGGTTAAGATACCAACCTACAGTGTCAGTGACGCGGGTTCGAATCAGGACAACACTTAGTGCGATCCACAAATTGTTGGTCTGAGTCTGTATGTAATTTGTATCTGTTAATTATATGTTTGCAAGGTCCCCCGCAATAGAAAGACTATTGCCTTAGTGCAGGGTGTTATCTTGTCCTAGCCGAGGCCGCGGGTGACGTGACCGGGGAGTTATTCCGTCACCCGCCGAGAGGCCGACCGCGTGAGGAAAGACCGACGTCCTCCTCGAGGAGGGGACGTCGGTCGATGGGAGGGTACCCTAAATAGGGGGTTATTCCGTCGGGCCGACCACTGACGTCAAGTCACCCTGCTCCGGTGGTCGGCCCAACGACGAAGGCGACGTGCATCGTGGGTGGGTTGTGGGTGCGCGTGCTTACGCCCCTCTGTCGCCACGGATGGAGTGGTGCGAGGAGGACGCCGACCGCAACCCAGTCCCAAAAAAAAGAAGGGTGTTTGTTATCTTTAAAAAAAATTGAGAATATTGAAGCATCTCGTTTTTTAGCAAATCATCAACATCTGATGTCATCAAAATTCTTATTGATTCAAACTCGTAACCTAGTTAACAAACTTATCTCAACATTAGTTCAAGTATAACATTAGTTCAAGGACGTTCAAGTGGTAATTTAACTATCGTTCGTTGAATAAGGCAAGTTAACGGTATTTTTATGTGTCATAGTGTCAGAGTTGTAAACGAGAATAGCTTTGATCGCGACTTCATTCGCATAGAATTCATGCGTGATAGAGACAAACAGAGAAAGCAATGAAGAGTGTTCAACATATTCATTCTACAAACTATATTGCTGTATGGTAGCGGCTACTACCTAATACTACCCACGAGCTCGAACCTCCTCCCCAATAGAAGGTAAATTTACCTACTATACCATACTAATTAGACATGCATAGGGTTTTAGTTCAAGTTTTCCTTCTTTTACACAGATATTATATGCATATTGTATCCCTTAGTCGTCTTTTACGACATCCACGGGAAAAATAGAGAGTGGTGAATTGTATTCTTACTTCGTTACCACACGGAAGCACTCGGAAGACCATGAATAAAATTTTCTTCTCCGCGTACAAACTTTGACATTGAAGAGTATTTGTGCTTAATTTGAGGACAATTGATGATTTTTTCAAACTTTTCCAATGCGTTTCACTCATTTAGGATTGAATTACGTAAAATCTTTTCTTAGTGTCTATATCACAAAAATAAACTACATTCAAAATTAGATTTTTCTAATTTCGGTTCCACGGATATTCTTTTTTTTTTTGATTTGGCAGTAATGAGTCAGCCAAGCAGTTTTTTATACACCTATAGAAATGATGCTATATTTTAATTAATGATGAAATAATAAGAAAATTTTTGTGTAAGTAATCTCAATATCATTCATGGTATTTCGCAAGTGTATGTATTAATGGTGAAATGGATCAGTTTTTTATGCCTCACCTAAAGATTTTGTCCACATTTATCTACGCCTTTCTTAATACCTTTTATCAGCGTTTGTAATTGCAATATTTTCTTGTTAATAAATCACATCATCATCTCAGCCTACATAAGTCCCACTGTTGGGTTCGGCTTTCTCCACAATGGGAGGGAAATTGAACTATTATACCGCGCTAGACAGACGTGTATTTCAAGTTTTCCGTGTGTTGTATAGATTTTATCCGCATATCATATCCCTAAATCGTCTTTTACAATGCTGAATTGTATTTTTACTCCATCGCCACAGGGAGAATAATAAATCCGAATAATAATAAGAAAAAAACTACATACTTTCTCTATTTCTCTTTTATATGTAATGGAGATGAAGTTGCTTGAGTCAGCTATGAATACTTTGAATACGGAACCCATTGGTTTAAATAACAATACTCTTCATTTAACTTTCAGCTCACGTTTCAAAATTCTTAGTATAGTATTGGGATCGGACATAATTCGGTAAAGCCTACATAAAATACATATTTAACAAGACACATGTGATAGAATTTCGCCTTTATCGTTCCAGGAATAAGACGTATCTTTCTATGTATTAGGATGTTTAATTTAAAATGTTGGTGATTCAAAGTTCAATTATTTTTAGGAAAACATATATTAGAATCGTGTATGATGTGTCAGAAGCTATTTTATTGTCATAAACCTTTCAATTGGTCCCTTCTCAGAATATTAGCAGAAACTGGTCTCATACAGGCTTTGTAGACTTGTAGAAAATTCTTTTAGTCTTACAGTTTCCCTCATGGTATTATTTCTTCGAAATATTCCGTCGGGTCGACCACTGAAGACAAAGAACTCTGCACTAGTGGTCGGCCCAACGACGAAGGCGGCGTGTCATGGGGTCGCGCGGTGCCCCTCTGCCGCCCCGGACGGAGCCGGGCGGCGAGCGAGCTGACCATGACTTATCCCTCAAAACAAAAAACAAAATGATATTATTTCTTATCATTAAAGCAATTCATAAGTAACTGCTTCTATACGTGTTTGGTTTTTTATTTCTAACTAAATTCTTGTATAACGAGAGACTTAACGAGCATACAGTTAACGGAGACAAAATACACCTCCTTTTTTTTTTTGTGGGTGGGTCGCGGTCGGCGCGCCTCCGCACCCCTCCGTCCGGGGCGACAGAGGGGCTTAAGCACGCAACTCCCGCGACCCACCCAAAAACCACGTCGCCTTCGTCGTTGGGCCGACCACTGGAAAATACACCTCCTAGGTGTATATTGTCTCCGTACAAAGAATTGTGCTGTTAGTTTGTTTTTCAAATTCAAACTTAAATATTTTTACATTTTACCTTACCATCGGATCGAGGCGCATTGATAGATCCAGTAAGGAACTCAGTGGATTTGTTTACTTTTTAATTATTTATTACCAATAGCATTAAAAATATATCCACTGAATAAATCTAATTTCGTCATAACATAGAAAATGCATACTTCATTTTCAACACATAAATATGCTTTATTGGTTTTAATATAATAAAATATGAATACAAATTAGTCATAGCCTTCATTTCTTCACGCTGGCGTAAATAGCATACCATTCCGTTCAAGTAAATTAATCATCATTAAGAAACCATCAACCCTCACACACCTTTGAACGACGCGTCCTTAGTATATATCATTTAAAATATCTTGCATTACCTATACCAGTAGTATCGTATAATTCTCTCATTTTAATTGAATAATAACGCTGTATTAAAAATCGTCATCGGCGTCCTGATCCCTGATCCCGTCCATTCCAGTTACTTCGATCCGATGCATTTTGATCTCCTTCTGTCCTTCTGTTGGTGAAAAAGTCTTTTCGCATAATTATAGTCTGTATAAACTTTTTTTTTTATTGCGAACGGTGGCAAACGTGAAAACAGTACACCTGGTGGTAAGTGTTGCTGCCGTTCCTGGACTTTTGTAAGGCTGCTGTCTACCGCAAAGAAAGTGAAGGGAGTGTAAATGCATACAATGTGTTCGGTGATACTAAAGGCATCGCTAAAATACACCACACGCAATCAACTTCAGAAAGTTTAGCTGTCGGCTCTGTCACCAAACGAGGCGCAGTAACAAATTGCTACTACTCTGACGTCGATTTTCTGCGAGAGTGTGGTACTACCCAGGACAGGCTAGCCCGCGGCTGTAGATAGACAACCGTCAACAGTGTGGTCCTATCACTATTTAAACTTTTAATAAAATCTCTTTGACTGTTCTAGTATCTGGCTGGTTTTGATACCTTTAAAAAGGTTACATTTCAAAAAAGAGACAATTTAGCAAAATGTATCCTGCTGTTTTTCATTTTGCTTCTCTTTCTGTCAAAATGAGTGAATCTAATAAGGAAATTCGATACAAATAAAAAATGTTTTTACAAAAAAAAAAGAGAAAAACGCTAAGCTGCCGCGAAAAAAATTGTGGCGTTTATAAACCTAATGCACGCTACAATAAGTAAATGTAATATATATAAATAAATTAGTTCAGACTTAAAACCAATCTCTCTTAAACTAGTTCAACTCAGGTTTAAAACCGCAATCTGCGAATATGATACATCATATTTCTTACTCTCAAGACTCATCAAAACATCGTTAACATACACCTTCTCGTAATAATTGAAGTTCTGTAGAACAAATTTTTCATTTAAATACAACGTTTTCTGCATTACTTCGCCAGCGGATATTAGGGATGCGAGAAAATGTGGCAGAAAATTAGTCGGATATTACAAATTACTCGTATCTCGGCCGACAGACATTCTATGTGATTGGCAGGAAATTAAAATATTTTGCTTTGAAAAAAGTTTCTACATTATGATGATTTGAATAATTAATGAAAATTTAATAAATTCTTTATTTCCATTTAACAAAACAAGCCAAAACTCTATAATAGAAAAGTACTTTGATAATTATTGAATAATTGCCAAAAATATTTGGGACATAGATGGTGGCAAATTATTAAAAGGACTTTCAATCAAAAGATGATAGCTATAATTAATTGTTAAAGCAGGCCTTGCTTTTCAACAAACAACATAAATTTGTATTCTTGTCACTTGCCTGTGTGTAGTATTTATTACATATGGGCACAGACTACGAATCTACATAAACTACGATCCTGGCATAGCTACCTCGCTTTATTCACTAATCTCAGTCTTTATCCGTGCTCTAAGATTACGGGTACTCTTAAACAGTCTTTTTGCCAGTACGTCATCAATTTGATCCATCAATATACCGTTTACATGGTGACAACCATGTAATCCACATTTACTCTTGTTCTGTATATTTATTTCGTCAAAAATTCTTCTCTTATTTATTGGATATTTATCATTTACCCCACAGCTCTCTTTAATTCCATGTGGCAACGTGTTAAAATGCTATTCACAAGCCCTTCACTTTCCAGCTGATACGATACATGACAGGATGTAATCATCAAATGCAATTGAAACGATTGAAACTTCTCATTGTGTGGGAGGCGGTCTTATTGTTAGTTCTCCAATAGTGAGACTATTAAAGAACTAAATATATAGAAATATACTATTTATTTCTATATATTTCGCCTAATATTTAATGCCGTTAATAAACTTCAAAACTTTCCAATCATTGAAACTATTGCTAATTTTATAAATTATACTAAAATAATAATATAAAAGTCTTCATTGAAAACTCTCCGCTCATGAATAGGCCAATAACCCAAGAGCGGATATTAAATATTCATTATCAATCATAATTACTTTCGGATATATATCCGCTGAGTGTATCACCTCACTATACATTCCAACGGACGAGCTTAGTTAATAGAATGCGTACAATTTACATGTTGTGGATTTATATGAAGAGCTTATGACTAAGAAAAATGAGTAAGAGGTTTCATAATGTATGTAATATTTTACTGTTAATAACGTGGTTTGAATCCCACGCAGGACAACACTTTGTCATCATCATTGCAGCTCATATACGTCCCACTGTTGGGCTCGAGCCTCCTTCACAATAAAAGTGAAAATGATCTTCCTATACCATGCTGGTCAGACAGGTTGGTATAGGGTTTTATTTCAAGGTTTCCTTCTCTTGCATAGATGTTGTATGCGGGTTATATCCCTTTTCGTCGTCTTTTACGACATCTTTTCCGTCACCATACGGAAACACGTTGTGCGATCCACAAATTATTGTTCTGAGTCTGGATGTAATTTGTGTCCGTTAATTATATGTTTGTCAAGTCTCCCGCAATACAAGGATTATTTCCTTAGAACAGGGTGTTTTAAAAAAATTCGACCTGTCGTGCTAAGTGGTCGGGTTTGATTTCTATTGTCATCACCCTCATACGTTCCACTACTGGGTTCGAGCCTCCTCCATATTGGGTGGGGATATTGACTTACCACGCCGGTCAGGCAGTTTTTTTTTTATGGGTTGGCTATGTTCAGTGCACACATCGTCCATTCCGTCCGGGGCGATGAAAGGACGGCGCCTGGGACCATAATCCACCGACACCCACGTCGCCTTCGTCGTCGACCCAGCCGTTTGGAAGACTACCTGGAACAGACAGATAGACAAAAAATGTTTAAGTTGGTTTTTAAGTATAGATATCGCGTAAATAATCGAGTAAGCATGGAAAAACTTATTAAGTATTTTGACATTACAAACAGACACTTTAATTTTATTTATTTGTATAGATTAAAAAGCTGAGCTATAAAACTGAATATAACAAAAGCAATAATTTTCTATTCACTACTCTCTCAAACCATAACAGCTGATCAAATTGATATTCCTTGGAGTTGCCGCCATAATGAAATCAAGATTTCTCCCACGTCGCCAATAGATGGCGCTGTACCTTCTCGCATATAAACTAAACTCCCATTGTTCAATAGACTAGTTTCGCATATTAATCAAGTGACAGTGATTCTTGCAAAAGAAATGTTATGTTCCCATCATATCATAGGAAGTTGTACAGATTAATAATTGCATTTATTATGTTTCCGCTTCTCTGCCGATTTTCTCAGAGGAGGCGGAGTTCCGATCCGGTTGTAGATTACTAAATAAATTTAAGGAAAAGGCGTATTATTACGTAAAACGGACAAAATTTAAATGCCTTATTCACAAATTAAAAAGTTGAAAGACCAATTCGATGTATGACTGTTTCATCTTAAATTGAGACTGAACTAATTAATATCGTTTTAAAGTGTAGCTGTAAAAATACATGGCCCAAATATAGTCCAGTTAAAGGTTAAAAATAATAAGTAGCAGCAGTGTTAGTATGCCTAAACGGGCCCTAAAAAAAGTAAAAAAATTTAGTCCGTGTGGTGACAGACTAAGAATACAATTTACTACTCCCTTTCTTGCCCGTGGGTGTCGTAAATGACGACTAAGGGATATGATATGCAAATAAGATCAATGCAAGAGAAGGAAAACTCGACTATTCCAAAAAGTCTAACCAACGCGGTATACTAGGTCAATTTCCCTCCCGTTGTGAAGAAGGCCCGAGCTCAACAGTGGAACTTATGTGGGCTGGGATGATGAATATCCTTTTAGTCCCAGACTGCGATTGGTCATACTGGGTAGGTACTAGTCGGCCATTCATATCTCACTGCTCATCATTCACCCTTTTTTGATGGCAGACTATGGTCTAAACACACCCTGTCTGATCCATGTCCCGTAGTCTACCATACCACTCTATCCCCACATGGACAGGTCCCCGGTACCAGGTAACTTATCTTTGGTAGCAAAAGCATTCACAATTACAGCAAATTCATTAATAATTTCATCTGACCAAGAACATAAGACTTTCCGCTCGACAGTCGCACTTCCTTATTTCTAAACCATCAGTCCTGTCAGTCAGTTATTAAGTGACAAAAATACCATTGTACTCTTTAAGCGCACCATAAAATATCACAAAAGCTCATTAACACTACAATACTAAAGATCTTTTTTGATTCCAAATAACAGAAGAGCAAATATATTTTACGTTTTGAATGAGCTCCTTCACAATAGTGAGTAAATAACACCTTCATACGTATCCTCATTTCCTTTACCGATGTTGTATGTTAAAAGAAATTCCTTTTGTAACTTTCTGTAAAGGTTACCTTGATAAACACAGGTATTTGTTACCACATTCAAAATTTTACTTGGATTATATTTTTAAATTGTAGATTTTGCAATTTAGAGTCGGATCTCAATATTGTTTATAGTTCCGACTGTAAATTCCAAAGTTCAAGATTCTTTGACACATGATTTGTTTTAGGCAAAAAAAAAACATTTATCTCTAGACTTTTCATAATTTACTTGGTATTAATAATACGTGTTTAAATTATAGATGTTGGAATTTAAACTCGGATCTCAATACTGTTCACAGATCCGACTCTAAATTCCAAAAACTCATATTCAACATTCTTTGACACATCTTTAGTTTTAAGCAAAATAATAATAATATGTTTCTAGATTTTACTTAGTAAATTTTAGCAATTTAGGACTTAAAACTTCTTAAGTTTCTTCTTAAGTTCTTCGTCTGCCCTTACCTGAAAAATATTACCTCAATTGAAATTACAAATAACCTTGTCTTGGTGAACTTGGTGTTTATACAAATAAATTTCAATGTACGACATCTGCCAAGCGACCTAAGCGAAGGCTCAATTTCTTTTTAATTGAAATACGGTTTATTTATTACGGCTCATCAACAATGTACAATCATAACACAATTTAATTCATTTAACAATTTAATCTAGTATGTACATCAATTATAGGTGCGCTCAACCTTCACACAACGTATGCTGTTGGCTTAAAACAGTAATGTGGCTCCAATCTAAAATAAAAACAGAAAGAACAAAATATGAGCAATCTATATACACACAATCAAGTTAGAAATTAAAAACAAAGATTTATAAGTTATAATAAAGTTAAAGGTAGGTTTAAATAGGTAAGGTTTAAATTTTAATAGAAATAAAATCATCCCCCATAAAGGATCAAGATAGGGTATCTTGGATGATTTCCCGGGAGAGCTATTAATATGTACAATGATATACAGGACGTCCGTGCGTACGTGAGTCTCTTAAAAGGATATACCCATATGTCCTAGCATATTAATGTCGAGAGTCTTTCTTTAATAAAAAAAATATCTAGTATTTATTTTTTATACTTGACATTTTCATTTATAACCTAACTAGCAACCCGCCCTCGCTTCGCTGTGGTTTCAGCCGCCTTACCCACGTAGTGCCCGTTCCCGTGAGTATACCGGGATAAAATATAGCCTATGTTACTCCTTAATATCATAGCTTTCCATTGGTGAAAGAATTTTTGAAATCGGTTCAGTGGTTTAAGCGTGAAAGCGTAACAAACAAACAAACTTCCTTTCGCATTTATAATATTAGTAAGGATTGAAATTCAAAATAATTTATTATCTACTAGCAACCTGCTCTCGCTTCGCTTTGGTTTCAGTCGTCTTACCCGCAGAGTGCCCGTTCTCGTAAGAATACCGGGATAACATGTAGCCTAAGTTACTCCTTATATAGACAGCTGGTAGTAAAATATTATCTAAATCGGTCCAGCAGTTTTGAAGATTACCAAATCAAATAGACAGACAAAAAAAATTTAAACTGTATTTTAGGCATAGGTGTCGTTCGAATAACCGTATGAGCACGAAAAAAGCCCAGTATTTTGACATTATTTATTTCTATAAATAAACCGGATTCCATGTGGAGATGGAGTAACAATACAATTCAACACTCCCTCTCTTACCCGTGGATGTCATAAAACACGACTAAGGGATATAATATGCATATAACTTTTATGTAGAAGAAGGAAAGCTCGAAACAAAACCCTATACCAACCTGTCTCACTAGCATGGTAAAATCAATTGCCCGCCTACTATGGAGGAGACTCAAGCCCAGCAGTGGGACTATACAAGCTGAGATGATAATGACGACATGCAGTCACTATGTACTATTTGCATGTCTGACAGCAAAAGTAATAAAGAAATATGGGTAATACTCGTATCGTCATCATCATCGCAGCCCACATACGCCCCACTGCTGGGCTCGGGCCTCCTCCACAATGGAAAGGGAATTTGACGTACTATACCATGCTGGTCAAGTATGTTGGTATAGGGTTTCGAGTTTTCCTTCTCTTGCACAGATGTTATGTTCATATTATATCCCTTAGTCGTCTTTTACGACATCCACGAGTAAGATAGGGAGTGGTGAATTGTATTCTTACTCCGTCACCACACGGATTTAAAAAGCAAAAACAATAAAAAAAATATAAAAAAGTATAAACATTACAAATCACTAAATAATCATATGTTACACATCCTCCGGTCGTCCTACCGCCGCTTATTAAATACCGTAACAATATAAATGATGAATTATATTTCCTTTACATGTCCATCATTTTCTTCGCGAAAATATCTCATTTTAAAGCCACCAATTCGTCTCGCCTTTGTAAGTTTCGCATTACATTTGAATTTAAACTCAAACACAATGTAATAGAATTGAAATTCACTTAACAATAACTTAGTACTGCTATTGCTGATCATTTTATAGGATATCTTACTTTATTGTTTGAGAAATAAAGTTGTTTTTTATGTGTTTGTATGTTAGGTATTTGCGTAGGGTGCCCAACGGACCGTCACGTCATTTTATTCTACAGCATAATATATGAATGATTGATATAATTTGTAGGTCAACAAACTCGAAAGGATAGTGGCATTGAGGGAATGATGGGATTACCGATCAATATAATGCCACCACCCCTTGTATTCCCTTGGATATTGCAAGAGACGACTACATCCATTCTTCCGTCTGTAATTTAGAGGTGAAAACTTTAATAGACTGGTTTGGATGGACAGTGAATTCATGTAAATCGTCATGCCATCAAAAACGTAACTTGTAAAAAAACTAAGTCTTGCAAATCAGTTCTTCTACCATAAAAAGTTGTGAGATCCATGTAAAACCAAATCTGTTAATTTATTCTATCCCTACTTAAGGAACCTTCTGCTTTAAGTTATAATGTAATTAGCTAACCTAAAAATTTCCTATAGTAATCATATCAATATTAAAGATATTTTGTTTGTAATAAACAGATTGACTTGGCCAACGCATGAAAACACAATATAACTCACAAGTAATACATATTATATTAAATTAGATCATTTAGTGCGATTGCCAAGTTCAATTCAGGCTTCTAGTTTTATTCACAACGAAGTTATAGGGAATCGAAAATGGCCTGAATTGTTTTGAGAAAAGGATGTTACGGCAATGTTGCGTTTTTGCTCGACTTGGCGGGGACTACTGACCATGTAGATCTGAGGGCACGCCCTCAGGTCAACATGGTCACGTGACGTCTTAACGCTTACATTATTTCTCTAGCTATATTAATCCTACTAATATTATAAACGCGAAAGTTTGTGAGGATGTGAAGATGTTTGTTGCTCTTTCAAGCAAAAACTACTGAATAGATTTTGATGAAACTTCACAATAATATAGCATACATATCAGAATAACACAACGGCTATAATTTATCCCGATATTCCCCCGGGAAGAGGAACTGCGGTTGAAACCGCAGGACACTGCTAGTGTCACTATATTTGTGCTGATAGATATGAAAACAGTGCTGATAGATATGAAAAAAGTAGAAAGTTTAATTTGCAAATTTTAATTTAAGATTAAACAATTAATTTGAATATACCAAATTAATGAATATTCATAGTTTTAGGTTTTCACTTCTATCGCCAGTCCTCGTGACTGCTTTGTGTTCTTAATTTTTAAGATAACCCTGCACTAAGAAAACAGTCCTTATACTGCAGGCGATTTTACAAAAATGTCTATACTCGGAACAACAGTTTGCTCTGCGTGGTAATGGAATCCACGACACTTGGTATTTTAAGTATTTATCTCAACTACAGCGCCTTTCGTGTCATCATTTAGTGTACAGGCCTTTCTTAGAATTCCCTTCAAATCATTTTAATAAGAGTATCCGCCTATAATAATTAATTTTTCGTTCACTTTCGTTCACTCGAGTTGGTCCGGGTCAATCTAGGTCTCTTAGTCGTCTTTTACGACACCCACGAGCAAAGCAAGGGTTGGTAGTATTCGAAGCCGCTACCACACGGCAACAGATTATTTTAGAAATAAATTTTAAAATTCTTTTGCTACATATTGTAAACTATTTTTACAGATTTTATCGCGTTTGCATTTAATTTTTATTCGCCTTTTTATTTTGGTGGGGGTGGGTTACGGTCGGCGCGCTCCTCGCACCACTCCGTCCGGAGCGACAGAGGAGCGTAAGCACGCACACCCATAACCCACCTGCGACACGTCGCCTTCGTCGTTGGACCGACCATCGGAGCAGGGTGACTTGACATCAGTGGTCGGTCCGACGGAATACCCCTTGAGAAGTACCCTCTCCTCGACCGACGTCCCTCACTCGGGGAGGTGTACTTGTGGTGTGGTGTGTTTGTACTTGATTTTTGATTGTCCGACGCTTGGAATACTATGCAGCATTCATGGTCACGGGCGGACTAAGATGTCACACGGTCATAACGACGCATAACGATGATTTGTTGTAGTAAAACTTCTAATGCGACTTCCAACAAGGTTGCGTTAAACATTTAACGCTACAATGGAGGGGTAATAGAAAGAGAGTGAATGCGTGGCACTCGAAAGCATGCGCGTAGTATACTTCTTCCAGGCCAGCGCGAGCTTTAGCAACGAGTAACGTCCAATATTTTTTATCATTTTTTTATTTTGTTTTTATCTTTTTTTTTATATTGACAAAAACACGTGGCACCAAAGAAGTTTCTGACATCCGTATTTTGTACGCACGCTCTCTTCTTTATTTAATGAATCTTATTCAGACATTTAAAATATTACTAGGAAAGGGCTTGAGCACTTGAAATCAATTCCCTGCAATTCTCGTGTGTATATTAACATATACAAGACAAATATATATGTATCTGTACACATATAATTAACTTTTACTGCAAAACACAACCAATTCATATCTTTATAGAAACTCGGACTTCAGATCACAAATATTAAATGCGTGCGTACACTATAGTCTAGATTTTTTAATACTACGAATCTCGCTGTTATTGTCATCTGAATGTTCGTTTGTCCTTTACGTCGGTTTTGTTACTGTCACCTGAATATTCGTTTGTTTTTTACATGTAAAAGTTTATATAACATTTTTAACTGCTTACAAGTATATAAGCTTCTTCTCTAGGTTCTGGCATTTATATCAATTGAATTTTAATAATAAAAAGGTTTGTTAGCTGCTTCTATTTGGTGGCGAAATGATTACAACAACTTATGTTCTTTTAATAAATGGATGTCTGAAAACACAATTGAGTGACTAACTCTGTAAAACTTCGTAAACAAATAACTCACTTTAATTCATTTGGTCAGTGTTTTTCGTGAGCTATTTTTTTGCCCGTTATGGTCCTTCATCTATCCTGCTTGTACATCAACGATGGGATGTTATTTAAGCTGAGAAAAAGAAACTGAAATCTGCTAAACTTATTTTTGACGCATCTATTCCAATAAAAATAAAGCATAGATTCGTTTGGTGTTGGAGTAAGAAAATCATTCGCCCTATCTTGTATGTGCGTATTGTAAAAGACGATTACGGAATATAATATGTATATAACATCAATGCAAAGAAATAAAAAGCGAAATTGGAACTCTAAGTCTTACCAGCGTCTTATGGTAGGTGAATTTCCCTCCGATTGGATGAAACTCGGGCCCAGTAGTGAGACGTATATGAACTCAGATGATGATGAAATCGTAGAATTAATTAGAGAAATACTTATATCGGTAGTAAGCTTGCTCGCGTAGCATGTTACAGAAGTGATAGGACTATGCTGTCGACAGTTGACTGTCTACAGCCGCAGGTCGGTCCGTCCGCGGTAGTACCACACACTCACAGAAAATCGACGTCCGAGTAGTAACAATTTGTTACTACGCTTCGTTCGGTAAGCGGGAGAGACGGAAGCCCAACTTTCTGAGGGTGTTTGCGTATGGTGGGTTTTAGTAATGTCTTTAGTATCATTGAACTTCACTTTCTTCGCGGTAGGCAGCGACCTTGCAAAGTCCATGAGTGGCAGCAACGTTAACCATCAGTTTGCTCGTTTGCCATCATATGTAAAAAAATAATGTGTTAGCGAGAGTGTATTGCCTGCATCACAGAGAACCGTAGCGAACAGGTTCGCAGACGTAGTGGATACTCACATTAATACTTTCGTATCCCGTTAGCAGTTACCTAAGTGGGTATAATCATGTGTTTTTTACAAGTTGAACTAAACTATTACATATGTTGGACGTTTCATTTAATTGATATGAATTACAACTAATACATGTCAGTTTAAAACTGTTCAGTTGTTTTGTAATAATAGTATTAACTTGTCAAATTTAATAGCTTTGGTGTTTGTTTATTTTTTAAGTAAAAACTCTGTAGCAATAGTCTTTAAGCTTCGTAGAGAGAAACAAAGATATTAACCTGAAGGAAAGGCACGTAAAATTAGCACGCTGGTAATGCGTAAGGCTACACCGCTCGACGAACTGACAACCTTTGGACGACGCGGTGTATGCAGGGAGACCTACGTCCAGCAGTATACGGAGGGGATTTTAATATGTAGATAACACTTATGCAGGCGACGGAAACCTCGAAATAATACCTTATACCAACTCGTCTGATCAGCGTGATATAATTGGTCAATTTCCATCCTATTTTGGAGGAGGCTTGTGCCCAACAGTTGGTTGACCGGGGAATTAGTCCGTCACCCCCCGAGAGGCCGACCGCGTGAGGAAAGACCGACGACCGAGGGTACCCCACTACGGGGTATTCCGTCGGGCTGACCACTGATGACAAGTAACCCTGCTCCGGTGGTCGGTCCAACGACGAAGGCGACGTGGTGTTCGGGTGGGTTGCGGGTGTGCGTGCTTACGCCCCTCTGTCGCCACGGACGGAGCGGTGCGAAGAGGGCGCCGACCGCGACCCACCCCAAAAAAAACAAAAGCCCGACAGTTGGACGTCTATGAGTTAAAACGATGATGATATATTACAGCAGTCCTTTAAGCTTTTCTTCGCGTGAACATTGCGTCGCGGTACAGTATTTCAAAAAATAACAAGTTTTACTTAAGAAAAAAGACTTGCTGTGTGGTAGCGGCTTCGAATACTACCAACCCTTGCTTTGCTCGTGGGTGTCGTAAAAGACGACTAAAAGCCCTAGATTGACCCGGACCAACTCCATCTGGTACCATTTGGGTCAACGACTACATTCCCAAGGAGGGTTGACGTCAGGCAGGCGGCCGGTCATAAAAGTCATTGCCGAAACTTTATGCAATATGTAAAAACATATGACATATTGCGTCGACCCCAAGTAATTGGGAAGATAAAAAAAAAAAAAACTTAAGAAAAAAGATGTGTGTAGGTACGCACGTAACTTGTTATTTCGTATAACATGACAAAAATCTTTCTAACAGTTTTTCTATAAATATTATCCTTCGCGTTATCCTACGTTTGTATTAAAAACGACACAAATAATAGAAAATCCAGCTAAGTGTAAGTCGGAGTCACCTACGAAGGAATTGCGTACCATTATCTATAAAAATCGCGTTTGTTGTATGGGAGCCCCTTTAAATATTTATTTTATCTAGTTTTTAGTATTTGTTGTTATAGCAGCAACAGAAATACATAAATTATGAAAATTTCAACCGTCTAGCTATGGTGGTTCTTGAGATACAGCCTAGTGACAGACAGACGGACGGACAGACAGCGAAGTCTTAGTAATAGGGTCCTGTTTTTACCCCTTGGGTACGGAACCCTAAAAAGGTATTTAATACATTGAAAGTTTTATTATTACTCATTATCTAGTTGACATTTGTGACGATGTGCGGGCATCGTAAAAATTACTCTCATATTTTTTCCCTAACGTGCAAAAAGAACTATGACTCCAAAATATATTTACAATAAACATTAGTTTATTATATTGAATTGGTACCACTGTGATCGGAAGTTTTAATTTGAACTATTAAGTTATTTGTGCTTTTCTATGTCAAGGCAAAAGTTGCAAGGTTTGAATCTAAGATAAGATTGTACAGTGTATGACTAATAATGATTTAAAATAGATTAGATTAAATTTATTATGTTGTTAATTATCTATAATAATTGCTATACAGCCGTCGGCGTATGTCTTATAGAGACAGTTGAGACAGAGAGTACGATAAAATAAAGAACGTTAAGGCGTGACAGCGTAAAAAACAGACTCACAATCGCATTTATAATAGCAAGTTTTTGAAGTGAAACTTCTTTAGAATCGTTGTGATTTCAAACTCGATGAAACGAAAAAGCAAGTCCATAGAGACATATAAATATGTAAATCTACAGGATTCAGCCGACGAGAGAATGAGATAAAGGATAAAAGATAATAAGGATAAAGAAGGATAAAAGATAAAGAAGTTTCATTTCTGCCATACGTACTTTGTACACACGCTCCTTTTATTAAGTGAAACTTCTTTAGAATCGTTGTGATTTCAAAACTCGATAAAACGAAAAAGCGAGTCTATAGAGACACAAAGGATATAGGATTCAGCCGGCAAGAGAATGAGATATAGGATAGAGGATGAAAGATAAAGCATTAAGGCGTTTTACTTCTGATATGGGTACTTTGTGCATACACTCTTTTTTTTATAAACCCATCACCCATTTTTTTTAATAGGCAATGATCTAGACATACTGCCCGAAATATCCAAGATGAATGAGGAACTAACGATCCACTTGCTTTGCGAAATATGGTCAGCATGCACGCCGTCCGCTCCGTCCGGGGTGACGAAAGGGCAACGCGTGGCCCCATAACCCACCGTATTCCCTCTCCTTCGCCGTTGGACCGACCATGGGTACCGAGTTCCTTGTCGGCCGTGGCTTGCCTGTCCGAATAAACTTTCGGATACCCTCAATTTCTAACGCTCCTTCCGGGACGTCGTTCTCCCTCGCGAGGTCAGCTTCTTTACGGGTGATGGACTATTCCCCAGTCCAGTCACCCTTGGCCTCGTTCCACAGGGCAGGTTCCAGAACCGACCTCGGTGGGACATCGCACGACATGGGCGTAAGAAATAATAGACCCTACATGTTAATACAAGATGAATAGATTTATTATTCCTTATCTCCGTAGAACATCCTGCTTTAAAAACTATTTGCTTATCCAATTATCTATTTGAGGCTATTAAAATGCTATAAAATATGTTTAGTTATTTTTTAAACGGCAAACCTGAAAGTAATGACATAAAGTTATTACAATGTAAACTTTAGTGCACTTAAAAAGCACTGAAATGCTTTTTATTACTAAACTTAGATAAAGACAGATAAGAATTCCCTCACGTGCTAATATAAAAGTGAGGAATGTAAGGACTATGTTAAGATTTAAGTAAATAAGTTTGAAAGTGTCGATATTTTATTTACGCTGAAAGTTATTTTTAACTTATACTAGTAGGTACTAACAAATACCCGCGTAATTCCCGTGGGACTACTGAAACAAAATAGCCTATGTTATTGGCTAATAATGTTCCTTTCCATCTATGAAAGATTTTTTTTAAATCATTATCCAAATCACTCGCGTATCAATCATTCACCCCCATAGTTCCTTTTTCCATGAGAATACGGAGATAAAATATGGCCTATTAGTTCTATTACACCTGTTCATTTATGTCCGTATTCCTAATTTTAGCACGCAATTAATTAATCCAATAAAATCATCTTAAAACATCTAAGGAATTCTAATTTTGTTTATTATTTCAAAACGCTTTTGAATGCTTTTCAGCATTCATAGTGTCTTGTCATTCCTCTTCTCGGACCTCTTAATGAAATGCGAAAACTGCTTATTATGCATAAACCCGGCATTGGCACTTACATATTGTCATTTTTTTATATTTTACCTTCAAATTCCCTCCGGATAAGAACGCGACCGTGATGAGAAGATCCGCCAAGAAACCCCGCGAGTTTGTCTATTTTTTATGTAGCTACTAATTTATTTTGAATAAGATTACATGCAATGACATGTGTATAAATAACTCCTGATACTCTTCCAACCATGATATACAATTCTCAAATATAATGAACAATATTATGGCTAGACCAGATCCCGCAAGCGGCACCCGATTACGACTTAACCACTAGAGCAGCCATCACACAGAAAAAAGAAAATTAATACGAAATCATTAGACACGCCTATATATAAATTATTCAGTGCAAGTACAACTAGATATCTTGTTCCATATGTATGTATATTTTAAGTAAACAGCTTTAATGTAAGCTTGCAAAATATTGAAGTCTACATGTCTGCCCTATCCAGGTCAGGCCTCAAGGCTATGACGGTGACTTAGGAATCCGTGTGGGCGAAATCACGTTGTCGCTGACATGTCTGCATTAATGCGTAGTGATGGGAAAATATCGCTATTCGAACAATTCCCATGCAGGACTTTTAATAGGACTTACAAATTGTGGTTTTAAATCTGGATGTAATTTGTATACATTACCTAACTCCCCTGCAATACCAGGATAGTTTTCATAGTGCTGCTGTCTATTTTATTAAAAAAAATTGTGTATGTACTTATGTAGGCACGTAAAAGGTTTCAAAGAAGTATTCTTTCACAAGATGAAATTTTTTCTAAACATTTTTATCAAAAAATGGTATCCTTCGCATTATTCTACGTGTGTAGAAAAAATGACACTGATAATAGATAAAAAGCTGTAATACATTGATTACAGTTTTATTATAACGCATTATCTAGTTGACATTTGAGATGGTGAGCGCGCGCATTGTAAAAAAATTTACTCTCATCAAATTTTCCCTAAGTCAAAATAAGTATAACTTCAACAAAAAAATATTTTGGATAGTTTTAATTCGCTACGGCATTGGAGTTCCCAAGCTAATGTCATCACCTCGGGTCATATACGTCCCATTGGAGGCTCAAGCTTCCTTCAATTAATAGTAAATATCAGGTTGACCGAACTTCGCTCGGAGTATTTTTGTAGCATTTATTCAGATATATATTAATAAAAAATAAAAAAAATAAATAATGAAAATTATATAAAAAATTACAAAAAGAGAATAATAATAACACCGAGATTCAATCCGACGTCGTTTGTCGCCGATGTCAAAAATAAAATGAAACCTACTTCGCCACTGAGCTAACGTAACTCATGACATTGACGGCAAAATTTGAATTCATATTCTTTTAAAATTTAATGTCATTATATTGTCTGCCAAAAACACTGACAAAACAACATTTTCTATACATAAAACCTAGCTAGATCGATTTTTTGGGCCCGAATCCTCTAGTATGCCAGGTTTCAACAAAATCGTTGGAGCCGTTTCCGAGATCCTCAATATATATATATATGTGGTTAAGATAGCGACTTACAACGCCAATGTCGGGGGTTCGAATCCCACGCGGAACAACACTTTGTGTGATCCACAACTTGTTCTTCTGAGTCTGGGTGTAATTTGTGTCCATTAATTATGTTTGTAAAGTTTCCAGCAATATAAGGATTATTTCCTTAGTACATGGTGTTGTCTTAAAAAAATACAGCGGGTAAGGCCAGATTCATGTAAATACGTTATCTTAACATTGTTGAGAAAATACTTGATGATTTAAAAAAAAAAGATTGTCATAACCGTTGATCTTCTTGCCTGATTCTTCAGCCAACAAAGTCAAGGTATCAATTTTTGGCGTCCTGTTCAATAGGCCTAGAAGTATACGGTGGTTTATGGGACCCAACATCGCCCTCTTATTGTTCTGCGCAGTTTTGATGGAGTATATACACAGATTATATTCTTATTTCGAAAGAGTAACGGCTTGGTACGTGTTCCACAGGTAAACAGATTTTAAGGTTTGATTTGTTTTTGCTTATTTTTTTATTTATTACCTCGCATTAATTTTTACATAACAGAAAGCAAGTTTATTGCAAATTTCATAATGTATCATAAAAAAAAAGCTGTAAGAAAACGTTGAGATAAATTGAGTAACATTTTTTTACTCACGCCTCATTGAAAACCAGTAAGGCACAGCATGGGAGATTGATATTTGGACCATCTTTGCTGTCATAACTCTTATATTTATAGTATTAAAATATTAGTTCGATTTATTTCAAAATATACCATAGTTATTTTTTCAACTATCAGTAACCGCACTTAAATGATTTTAATGTGTTTTTATGAATAAATATAGTAGGCAATTTGTCTTTTTTTTTAATTCTAAGTTTTTAAGTTTAGACGCAGATAAACATGCGCGAAATTGAATTTTTGTGACAAACAAGCTTTCTTAGAAACTATATATTGATCTATTTAAGGCAAAAACAGATGTTTCGTCTCGCTGACGGCCTATAGCGATTATAATTAACTATTATCACGCAATAAAATAATAGAAGTACAGTGTTAACAGAGTTTCTAACCTGGTATCTTTTCTATTCTATAATGGTTCCTTTTTCATGGATATTGTAAGAATTTATTAAAATAAACAAGTAGGATCACTTCCAGGAAAATAAATTCGAAATGAACTTTTATTCCAACCGATATTCATTGTATAGATAGGCGTAGTAGTTAAAATAGCGAATTACCCTATCAAGTATCGTGGGTTCGATTACGACGCAGTACAATACTGTGATTCATAAATTGCTGCACTGAGTCTGGGTGTAATTTTTATCTGTTAATTGCATATTCGTAAAGGCCCCCGCAATTTAAAGGATCAGTACCCTGTAGCAAGTTATTGTCTATTTGAAAAAAAAACCTCTGATTAGTGTTGGAATGCTGATGAATAAATCAATAATCAATGTATCGATAATAAAGTGTCAGGTTAGACTCATTTTCAATTACTCTTACCTCATATTAAGTGCTACTTTGATACAGGTAAAACTTTTGCTTTCTTTAGAAAGTTCGATTGTATTATTTCTTCCATTTCTGGGCTGGAGCCATCTCCACAAGTTGAACAGATCCGTTATATATTAACGCATCTGTTCAACTCGGGTTTTCTTTAGAGATAAATAAATAATATCTGCATATTATATCTTTTAATTGTCTTTTACAACATCAACGAGTAATATAAGGCCTGGTGAATTATATTCTTACCCCGTCACCACACGGAAAACTACAACATTTATTTCTAACTAGCAACTCGCCCTCGCTTCGCTTCGGTTATAGGTTATAGTCGTTTTACCCGTGTAGTTCCCGTTCCCGTGGGAATACCGGGATAAAATATAGCCTAGTTTACGCCCTGATATTATAGCTTTCCATTGATGAAAGAATTTTTGAAATCGGTCTAGCTGTTTTGAAGATTACCCGGAACAAACAGACAGACAGACAGACAAAAATTTTTTAATTGCTATTTTAGGCATAGGTGTCGTGCAAATAACCCTGTGAGCATGAAAAAAGCCTATTATGTTGACATTACAAACAGACACTCCAATTTTATTTATTGGTATAGATAAAAATAATGCAGTCATCATCATCTTGCTCTTATCCCAATTACTTGGGGTCGACGCAATATGTCATCTGTTTTGACATATTGCAAAAAGTTTCGGCAATGACTTTTATGACCGGCCGCCTGCCTGACGTCAACCCTCCTTGGGAATGTAATCGTTGACACAAATGGTACCAGATGGAGTTGGTCCGGGTCAATCTAGGGCTCTTAGTCGTCTTTTACGACACCCATGAGCAAAGCAAGGGTTGGTAGTATTCGAAGCCGCTACCACACAGCACAATAAAAATAATGCAGTAATTTTTATTTTATAAAGCTACATCTTCATATACTCTAAATAAACTCTTAATTTAATGGTATAGTTAGAAAAAGCCGCACTAAATATGTGTGACGTTGGCGATAATTTAACTAACAATATCACACTCCATTAGGGTTGCTACTCAGGGTTTTGATTATTTTTTTACTATGTGTATGATGGAGTAAAAATATATTTAACTGCACAGATGGCGTGATGGTTAAGATATTATTCTATGGTGTTAGTATCATGGATTCGACTCTCATTCAAGACAATACTTTGTGTGATCATCAAATTATTATTCTGGATTTGGATGTAGTAAATGTTCTTTAATTATATGTTCGTTTAGTCACTGGCTATATAAGGATGGTTCCTTGTTGCACGGTGTATCTTAAAAACGTCTAAAAGATGACTGATATAATTACTTTAAAAATGATATCCTACATCAAACTGCAGGACCAGCGCAGTATAGTACGTCAATTTCCCTCCTGCTTTGAAGAGAATCACACGTCTGTTGAGCAAACATACATGAACTGAAAAAGAAGAAGAAGAATTATCAAATAGCCATGTAAAACGTATTTTTCAGAAATTATTTTTTCAGATTACATTATATACGTATATACGTTCTATCATCACAGCCAAGTATAATAATAATAATAATAATAATAAATTCTTTATTTTCTCACCACAACTTACGTTAATACAATTAATTATGGTATGAAATACATATTGACAAAAAACCAAGTTGTGGATCGCCTGTAGTGGGCATTAAAAATACCTGTATTACAGGTCTCCACGCAGATTATTCAGATACCATTAAGAAACTTAATTACGATAGAGAAACGAAAGAGATAGTATATAGTTAGATCATAACTCGTCTAGATTTAATTAATGTCATTCTTTTTTTCTTGGTTATAATTCCTTTCGTATGTACTCATTTTCTCTCGGGCAAATGTAAGTGCAGGAAGTTTATGAATGTATCGATATTTATTTTCTATATTATCGCCATTAATCTGAAAAGTCTTCTCGGATAATATTAACATAGTCTGGAGCCTTTACTGTCCTCTTTATGAAAGGACCACTCTCATCGAGTTTGACCTGTGTCGTATACTTGGCAGCTTACTTTATACTACAGAGATCTATATACTTCCGGAATTATGGCCTAACCTATTTTGAACCAAATTCAGAAGTAACACTATTACGGGTGCCTAAGCCATCAGATTCGAAGATGTCCTCGTTGTTTATTAGTACAAAACTTGAAAACTTTTTAAGCTATCATCTATCCCATCTGTAATGACGGAATAGAATCTTAGTACCCATTACCTTGTCGTAATAACCCTCTCCACCTTTGAAGTGGGCCATAGAAAACGATTGCTTTACTTCGGTGAAACTTGACAACCCTACACTTAACTGACATTATAAATTTACTAAAAGTTTTACGATTCTCATGAACGAGCCACGATCGTTTTAATACGTTATACAACCCTGATTTTACGTGCACAATGAAATATCGATAGGGTTTTATCGAGTACTTCACATCACTAAACCAGTATCATATTGTGTACTAGGTACTGACCGTGATTTTGTTCGGTTGGATTGCTTTGTTTATACGTGATTCAATAATTATGACATACATATTTAGAGTTTAAATGTTGTAGTACCACTGTCCGTGTGGTAACGGATTAAGAATACAATTCAAGATCGCCCGTCGTAAAAGGCGTGTCGTAAAAGACGACTAAGGGATATAATGCATATGCTATGCCACAGAAAGAATACTCCAAACATAACACTATGCCAACACGTCTGACCAGCATGGTATTACTATACAAATCCCTCCCATTGTGGAGGAAGCCCAGGCCCAACAGTGGGACGTATAATGGTTGAAATAAAATGTATCATGATTGTCGGGTGATGGTGTGCTGCATGAAAGCAGCTTCGAATACCACCAGTATTTATATTACTCGTGGGTGTTGTAAAAGACTTCTAAGAGCTGTACATCAATATAGGCCAACTCCATCTGATGCCATCTGGTCAATAATTACATTTCCAAAGAGGGTTGACGTCAGGTAGGTGACCGGTCATAGCACTATTGCCACTAATTATTGACTCATGGATGACATAGGATTTAATGTCAAGTTTACGTTAAGTTAGTTATCTTTTATGACACCCATGGATAAAAGAGGGGGTGGTGAACCATATTCTTACTTCGTTACTACCACAACTATTTCTTTTTTATATTTTTTTTTTTTTGCTTAAAAGACCTGCACCAAATAAATAATTCTTGTTGTAAATAAAACTACTTTACGGCTTTTACGCGATAAAATCCATAACGTAGTTTTATTTACAACTAGCAACCCGCCCTCGCTTCGCTTCGGTTTCAGTCGCTTTACTCGCGGCGTAGTTCCCGTTCCTGTGGGAATACCGGGATAAAATATAGCCTATGTTACTCCCTGATATTATAGCTTTCCATTGGTGAAAGAATTTTTGAAATCGGTTCGGTGGTTTAAGCGTGAAAGCGTTACAAACAAACAAACAAACATCCTTACTTTCGCATTTATAATATTAGTATGGATGTGTATACTAATACTCGCGTTAACATCAGAAATCAATCATTCTTGTATTACGGGGGACTCAGAACAACAGTTTGTGGAACGCACAAAGTGATGTCTTGCATGGGATTCCAACCCACGACACTGGCCTGGGAGGTCGGTATCTTAACCACTACACCATCTAAGCAGTCAAATTTGGGAAAAGAGCAGAATGATAATGACGAATACTCCTTCGCTACATTTCTTTCTCTTGCTGTAACCCTTTATCCTTGAAATTTTGCTCTCAATGCTCGTCTTATCCTTTCTTAAGACTTACATCTAAAATACTGAAAAAAAAAACTATACCGACATTATAAAAAGAGGTAATTCACCTATTAGCATAAAAGATAGATCATCATTCAGCCTTCGATTATAGTGAACATATTAAAAATAAAACAGTAAGTACTTGTAACTTATTTTAGAGTTCCTTGGGAATATTTTTCTATTAACGCATAAATGGTGCACTTGGCTATGCGATCTTTAAGCACAACAATTATTTTCGTCCACAAGTGATTGTTCCGAGTCTGGGTGTAATGTGTCTATTAATGCAACATCTGTCACGAAACAAGAATATATTCCTTAGTGAATTATTGTCTTAAAATAGGAGGATACTTAAATAACCATTAGCAGAAACCGCACAAGACGACCCTTTTATAGCTGCAGATAAAACCACCATAAGTGTGAGCTTTTCTTTGCCATTCTACTGTCTGAATACACTCGACCCACTCCGTCTATGGCGAAGGGCGGCTTGCGGCCCCATAACCCATGGTATTCCCTCCCCATCACCATTCCATCCCTAATAAATTCAGACTGAGTAAGCATTTATAGATCAAACAAATATTTATCCTTAATGCGAATCGAACCAAAGACAGTCGATAAAGAAAGTCCCTCTTAACGGCGCCATCATATGAGTAAAACGCAAAACAAATTTTGTAAGTAAAAAAGAAAACCGCCTACAAAAAACAGCGAGGAACTAAAAAGCAAAAATAATTTAAAATTATTAAAGTTGTCTTAAAAGTTGATGCCTCCTATGAACTACTTATACGAATTCTACCTAAAACATCAACTTGAAAAGGTATTATTTTTTTGCTTTTCAGTTCGTCGGTATTTTTGAAGGCGGTTTTCTTTATTACTTAAAAATGTATATAAGGAACCCTTCTCTTTACACGTCGTGTCACGATATAACTACGCATTTTAGATGCGTGTAATATAATCAAGTGTTACAACCGATATCGTGCGCGTTCGACGGACGGGTAATAACACTCTGGATATTATTAACTTTAATATAAAAATATAAAGGGCTACTCCAAAATAAAATTATCCGTGTGGTGACGGTATAAGAATACAATTAACCAACCTCTTTTTTGTCCGTGAGTGCTTTAATAGACGACTAAGAGAATATAATATGTAGATATTATTTATTCAAGATAAAGATAACTCGAAATGAAACCTTATACCATCTCTTTTGTGAAGGAGGTTTAAGCCTAACAGTGGGACGTATTCATACAAGCCCCACTGTGCCGTGGCCAATGGACGCTAGTTAAGCGATTAATCCTTTTTCTTTTTTTGAGGTCGGCTATGGTCAGGTTAATATAAATATGAAAACCCGTGTAGCAGAGACAATATCTTTTTTCCAGATCTTTACGATATTTCGTTTATTTAACAGCTACAACAGCCATTGATAATTTAAACCTTAACAAAACTGTGGCAACACTCCCTACTGCACTTCAATTTCTTCATACAGAAGCCATAAAGTCAAATATTACAGCCACCTTCGTATGACATGGTCGATAAAATATGAAATTGAGGAAAATAAATTTCATGTTTAAGTTTTACAGGTTCCCGCACATAAAATGTGCCATCAGAACCTTGTTATTAGGCTTCCTCTGTTCTTCCGTGTGCCTTTTATGTCAACGGCGTGTATCTTTATAACCATAACGAATCACAGAATGTGTATTTCTATTGATCATCGTCATTATAACTAACCATGCCATAAAAAAAACTCTCAAAAAAAATAACATATCATCACACAAGAAGATGTTGCTCGATTCAAAATACTACATTTATAAAACACACTATTAACAGATCAATTGTTAACTTAAACCTTGAAAATATCAATTAATCTGTCTCAAGAGAAATCATGTAACGTCTCGGATTGTTATTTTTAATGGACGCTTAAGTAATTACATTTTAATAATTCAAGGTGATGTACATTACTTAAGAGCGGGTAGTATTTAAATTTTAATCAAGCGTCACCGTCTAGCGTACGCGAGCACGAAGCGATTCATATATAAAGCCCACCGTATACATACAATTTTATAGCGACAGAATTGCTTAGGCAAATTTTATTTTAGTTGTAAATTCCACACAACTAAATCATTTATTAGGGCTTCGTACCCAAAGGGTATAAACGGGAACCTATTACTAAGGCTTAGCTGTATGTCCGTCCGTCTGTCTGTTACCAGGCTGTATCTCAAGAACAGCGATAGCTAGAGAGTTGAAATTTTTACAAATTATGTATTTCTGTTGCCGCTACAACCACAAATACTAAAAACAAAATAAAATAAATATTAAGGAGGACTCCCATACAACAAACGCAATTGTATGATCTTTTTGCTCGATATCGAAAAAAGGTTACTATATGAAATGGTACGGAACCCTTCGTGTGCCGATTCGCACTTGGCCGGTTTTTTAGTAGCATTGTGATGACGTTGACAATTCAGCATCCCCTTTTTTGCCCGTGGATATCGTAAGAGACGACTCAAGGATATAGTATCTATGCAAGAGAAGGAAAACTCGGAAATAAACCATATGTCAACTCGTCTGACCAGCGTGATGTAGTCGATTTCCCTCCTGAATAATGCTGAGGATGAAATCATTTCGCTATAGGTGCACACACAATTTTAAAGACAAAATAAAAAACGCTTCAACACAAAAAAAAGCTTTTCAATTCGACTGCGTTCATGTCTCGTTTTATTTCTAGTTTATCGTGTCTTGCAAAGATGTTATATGCATACTATATCCCATAGTCGTCACGGAAAATGCACAATGCATTATTAAGCATTGTGCATTTTCCGTTACGACTATGCTTAATCAAGGCTTAATCATTAAAGCGCCTCCACGGAAGATCAGTGCAGATTTGTTTTAACCTGCAATATGCTGAGTTGGGGACGCTTTGGGACGGACAATAATCTCAATATGTTATTTTATTGTACTATGCAAATCAATTGTAAGTCTTGTTCGTCACAATAAACAGATTTTCTTTCTTTCTTTCTAATGTGTATCTATTTGGTTTACTTCGACTACATTGTTTTGAAGTCGGTCTTTTTTTTTTGTTAATAAAGTTTATCTATATGAAGCTACCATGGTTGTTGAAATAAAAACTCCTATAGGCAGGTTTGTATGGGTAGTAAATTCATGTAAGTCGTCCGCGAGATGGTTACATGACGTGGTAACGCTAACACTAAATCTGTAGCCATGTCTATGTTACTATATCTGTGCCGATATATGTTTAAAGATATAGATCTTCGCTGGTAGATGTCAGACCAGTTAAATGTAAAAAAGTTTTAATATACTAATTTTAATTTAAGATCAAATAATTAATTTTAATATTCAAAAATAGCAAGTGTTTGTTCATAGTTTTAAGTTTTCATTTCTGTCAACAGTTCTCGTGTCTGCTTTGTGGTCTTTTTTATCAAGTGACTATTGCTTTACCTGTATTTTTCTAAACAGTTGCTGTAAAAGTTTTATGTATACGCCTATCCTAACTGTATTGCAAATTACTAGTTGTTGAAATTGTTTAGTTACATAATTAGATTATATTGTAAAATAACCATACGGTGACGGGCTAGGAATACAATACGTTGCAATTGGATGTCGTAAAGGATGACTACGAAAATAGATTATATCTTAAAGATGAAGAATTGAGATCGAACATTTACAGCAGTTCTTTAAAATATTACTGGAGGAATATAATAGATTTTTGTTGGACGAACGCACGTTGTCCATTACATTCGGGGCGAAACAAAAGCAACGCACGAACGCATAATCCATCGTATTGCCACCCATTTGCCATTGAGCTGACCACTATTACCGAATGCCTTGTCATCCTGACCAGCCATGCAGGATACCCTTTTGGTCACCGTCCCTGGACTAAACTACCTGCTGGTGTGTTTCCCGAGCGCTATGACCTATGGTATGGTAGGGAGCGGCCTAACTATGCCTTTGGTGATACAAAGGCCTATCAGCGACATTGTCACTTATCATCAGGCATGCTGCTTGCTAGTATGTCGAAAAACAGTTATTTTTCTATATAAATGATGTTATGAAATGGCGGAATGAGAACGGAACTCATCCTCTATCTTGCTAGTGCGTGTGTGGTGCAGCGGTGTACGACTAAGCTATATAATATGGATATAACATCTGTTCAAGAGAAGGAAGACTTGAAATAAAACACTATGCCATCTGACCAGCGTGGTATAGTAGGTCAATTTCCCTCCTATTATGGAGGACTCTCGAGCCTAACAATGGAACGATATAAGCTGAGATTATAATGATAATGTAGGAATGTAAAACGATAATTAATTAAAAAATAATTGGTTACTTTCTTTAATATCAGATTTCTAACTTAGCAAAATTTTAATTATCAATAAATAACGTTCATAAAATATGATTCTGTTCATTAGAAATTTATTTTCTATAAAATTAGAAATCAAAGAAAGTATTATTTGTTACCATTCCTTCCTTTTCCATGGGTTGTCATCATCATCATTATCATCGTCGTCATTCTGTTTTAACCCCCAACGAAAAAGAGGGGTGTTTGTTTGACGTCGATGTCTGTCTGTGTTTGTGTGTCTGTCTGTGGCATCAAAGCTCTCAAACGAATAGACCGATTTCGATGCGGTGTTTTCATTCGAAAGCCAGTTTCCTGGCGGTTGTTCTTAGCTATGTGTGGTTAATATCGGTCCAGTAGTGTAAGAGTATCAGCTCCAAAATTATGTAATCGCGTATGACTTTCCGATGAAATGCTTCGCGCGTGCTAGTATATTCGTTAATTGATAAAATATTGATAATTCCTGTTGAAGGGAACATAATACTTTTTTATTATTTTAGTTTGTGTCGGGGGTTATGCAACATTTTCAATTTTTCCAATTATTATTCCAATTATTTGAGGTTGACACAATATGTACTCTTCTGCCACCGTACATATTCAAAGTAGTTTTGACAATGGTTTTACGACCTGCCTGCCGCCTGCCTGACGTAAAATCTACTTGAGAATATAATTGTTGACTAGACGGTAGCAAATCGAATTGGTCCAAGCTCTTAGTCACCTTTTACGACACCCACTTTCAATGTAAGCAAATGCAACACACCTGATGGTAAGTGATACTGACGCCTGGACCTTTGCAATAGCAGGGGCACAGCCAGTTGCCTGCCCTGCCCTGGGAAACACAGCAGGAGGTAGTACATAATCGTAGCCCCTATCAAAAGCATATCACGAAGACAAAAGAAAGGTAATTCGAAACAAAATGTTGTACCAACCTATGTAGATTGCGTTAATCGATTTGCCTCCCATTTTGGAGAAGGTTTGAGATCAGAAATGGGCATGGACACAATTAGAGGGATATCTATACCAATAAATAAAATTGGAGTGTCTGTTTGTAATGTCAAAATAATAGACTTTTTTCATGCTCACACGGTTATTTGCATTATACATATGCCTAAAATACACTTTATATTTTTTTGTCTGTCTGTCTGTCTAAAACGGCTGGACCGATTTCAAAAATTCTTTCACCAATGGAAAGCTATAATATCAGGGAGTAACCTAGGCTATATTTTATCCCGGTATTCCCACGGGTACGGGAATTACGCAGGAAAGACTGAAACCGTGGCGAAGCGAGGGCGGGTTGCTAGACTAATATATAGGAACAATACAGCATAACTTTGCCGTTCTCCGTGTGGTTACGAAGTAAGCATATAATTCACCACTCCTTGAATGTTGTAAAATACGACTAAGAGATATAACATGAATATATAATCTATGCAAGAAAAGGAAAACTAGAAGTAACCTATACTAATCCGTCTGAACAGCGTGGTCATAGTAGGTCATTTTATCTCTTATTACGGAGGAGGCCCTAATTTACTAGTGAGACTTATATGAGCCGAGATGAAGATGACCGCACATCTTCTTTTAATGAAAATAGAAGAAGAGAATACCTTGAGTAGAATTTTTAACTGTTTTACATCCTGCCGTCCGACAGTTGAAATTAGCACAGGTCGGAATTATAATATTCATATCAATTAAAATACAGTTAAAAAAGATATTAACTTAATTCAAACATAATTAATATAAATGATTTGTGAATATTATATTTCACTAACACGGATAAAATTCTTTCACAAAATTTATGTCACAAATTAATTAATACCATAAGTTTACTAATGAAATATGGATATGCATTACTGACTTATATGTTTAATGGATAAGCAAACAATTTCGACCAAATGAGGTATAAGTTTCGAATCCTGGAGCGAAGAAAACTTTTGTTGGGGTTTTGTATTTAATTTTTCGATGTTTTCCATTTTCTCGATAAAATTCTTAATAACAATGCCAAAAACTGGCACTATGCTCGATTCGCCGTATTAAAAATTTTGTCATCAACATCGTTGTCTCAGTTTATATACGTCCCATTGCTAGTTTCCTTCACAATGGGCGAAAAATTTACCAACTATTGTACACTGCGAGACGTGTTAGAATAGGTTTTTATATTGTGTTTTTCTTCTTTATAATCGATGTTACCTACATATAACTCTCGTCGTCTTTAACCATATCCACGGGCAAGAAATTATGTGGTAAAAAGTATTATTAATCCACCACACAAAAAAATTATATGATGAAATATAAATGACTCCCCTCTGTTTATTTATAGTAACACGTCATTACTCCTTTGGGGATAATGACGTGTTACTTTAAATAATTCGCTCCGCCTGTTATCACAGTTTAGGAATACAATATCTCACAGTCCTTTACCTTCCCGTGGGGCTCATGGAAATCAGAGGGATTATCAGAAAAATGTGAAGAGAGGAAATATCCTGAGTTTATAATACTAAGTTCAATTGTCAATCCGCCTGTCAGTCATGGCGATTATGAGATTATCCTCCTTTGGGAGACCTATATGCAGCAGAGAACTTCGGCTAGTTGATCCAAAGATAGACTGTAAATAATAAAAGAATAATATAGACAAGGCTGTCCATTCTGTCACGTTTTATTTTACACTTTATTACACCCATAAAACCTGTTCATAACTTCACTTATTCTTATTGCAATTAAAATATATTTGTATGTACAGAATACTTTTTATTTTTGTACTTAAAAATACTTCCTAGCTGGCATATCGACTTGCAGCCTGATTCACTGATGTTTTAAAGCTAAAGCTTAAATAATATAGTTTTATTTATTTTATCTGCTAAGAAAGGATTTTTGGCTATTAGCAGAAGAGCTAATAGTAGATCTCGCAGCGTTGTACTATGTCTGAACCGGGTATTAGTCCGTCACCAGTTAATAGAACAACCCCGCAAGGGTTATGCCTCGGCAACAAAGAATATTGCCAAAACTTTTTTAGTGCAAAAAACGGTAACAAACGATCAAACAGTATACCTGATGGGGAATGTTGCTGCCGCTCATGGATCATGCTGGCCGCTGTTTAATGTGGAGGGAGTGTGAATGCGTGCAAGTAGGTTCGGTAATACCAAAGACATCACCAAATCCCACAAACACCCTCAGAAAATTGGGCTTCCGGTTCTCGTTCACCGAACGAAGCGCAGTAACAAATTCCTACTATTCAGACGACGATTTTCTGCGAGAGTTTAGTACTACCCCGGACGGACCGGCCCGCGACTGTAGACATCCTACTATCAACAGTGTGGTCCCTCCACTATAAAAACTTCATATCCGGAACATCCCTACTATTTATCCACATTAATCCGGGACACTTGTCTTGTAATTTATTCACGACATCAGTGAGTCTCTTAGTAATTTAATATCTGCTGTAATCAGGTTTTAAATCAATGGCGCAGAATTAATTATACAATTAATCATAATTACGTGAAACTTGATACGCCTGTTTTTAAACTTTTAAATAATTACAGGTGTATTTTTACATTAATCGATGTATTGAAGTTGTCGTGTCATATCGGCTAACAGATTGACACGACTTTAAATTAAAAACTTTTACGGATAGGCTTTAAAATTTTATGCAATCCTTTTTTGTGACAAAAAAAAAGAGAAGATTCGTATCAGGTACGTATATAGTAGGCGTTCACACTACCTTTATATTCTTCACGTTAGGCAGAGGTATTACCCTTTTTTTCTTTTTTTTTTTTCAAGCTGTGGAAATGCATTTACGCACTATCCCCCGTCGGTTGAAACAGACGGAGGAGTGTGTGTGGGACTCGCCGGCCACAGAAGTGACCGAAATACCCACTAAAACCACAGCGGCCCTTTCCGCGCTTTTACGAGGTGCCGGAGAAATCGTCTGATGACATTCTATCCCCGACACCCCAACGCTTGGCTGTCTGGCCACGTCCTGTCATCATTCAGGGCGGTGGATGGAGCAGCGCATAACGGCGTCTTCTCCTCCCTGGTCGCCGTCGGCGAAGGGAGTCTGCGGACGCAAGTGCCTCGCGTGCCCGCTCCGCGGCCTCCTTCCTTGTCATGACAGCCTCACAGAAGGAGGCCATCGACGACCAACAGCTGTCGCTGCCAAGCATCTTGGAGATGATGGTCGACAACGACAGGTCCGCTGTTCCCATGTCCGTTGACAGGACGTGGCGCTGAGGCCCCCAGGCGGGGCATACTTTTAGTGTGTGGCGCGCATCGTCGATTAGCGCGCCACACTCATGGCATCCTGGGGCCTCTTCTCTTCCAATTTTGTGCAGGTACTTACCGAAGACCCCATGTCCGGTAAGCACCTGCACCATCCTAAATGTGAGGCTGCCGTGCCTTCTCCTGAGCCAGCGGTGGAGATGCGGCGCAACCGCCTCCACAGTCCCTCGCCCTGCTACGGGGGACTCTAGATCCTCTCGAGGTATTACCCCTGACCATCAGGTGTGGTATTTATTCTTTTGCCACTAACAATAATAATAAAAAAAAAAATAGGGTACATTGGAAATTGATTCTAGGAATAACTTTACAATTGATAATCTAAGCCATATAGGATCCTTCCTACACAAGGAAATTTCATTAAAATCTGTACATTTATGTAAGGGAATTTCAATCTCATACGTATATCTTCATTCTGTTCTTTTCCTAATTACTTGGATGCAATACTTTTTTTTCTATCTTCATCATCATCATCTTGGCACATATAAATCCAACTGCTGGGTTCGAGCCTCTAACATAATAAAAGGGAAATTGAACTTACTTTTACTTCGAGTTTTTCATCTCCTGCACAAATATTATATGATTATTATATCCTTTAGTAGGTTTTTACGACATCCACGAGCAAGATATGGAGTAGTGAATTGTATTCTTAATCCGTCACAACACGGAAAGTAGAATTAATAATAGATATTTAATAAGAAGTTCAACGACATGTTTTGATGTGTCCCGCTAATCACATATACATATGAATAATAATAAATTATTATATCTCCTTATAGCTACCAGTTTTATTTACGTATCATATTACATATATTTTTTATTATTCATTATAATTAAGACGTTATAAACTAGAAATATTCATTATAGTGGAAAACGGTGTTTTTATTAGAAACTAGCAACTCGCTTCGCTTTAGTCGTTTTACCCGCGTAGTTTCCGTTCCCGTGGGACTACCGGGATAAAATATAGCCTAGTTTACGCCCTAATATTATAGCTTTCCATTGGTGAAAGAATTTTTGAAATCGGTCCAGCCGTTTTGAAGATTACCCGGAACAGACAGACAAAAATTTTTTAATCTATATTTTAGGCAAATAACCGTATTTGCACGACACCTATGTCTAAAATACAGATTAAAAATTTTGTGAACATGAAAAAGCCTATAATTTTGACATTACAAACAGACACTCCAATTTTATTTATTGGTATAGATAACAATAGCCGTGTGTTGACGAAGTAAGAATACAATTCACCACTCCCTATCTTGCCCGTGGGTGTCGTAAAAGACGACTAGGGGATTAAATATGTATATAACGTTTATGCAAGAGAAGGAAAACTCGAAACAAAACCCTATACCAACACGTCTCATTTGCCGAGGCCGCGGGTGACCGGAGCGGGGATTTTAGTCTGTCACCCGCAGAGAGGCTGACCGCGCGACGGCGACCGACATCCTGGACGTCGAGAGGAAAGGGTACCAAGCAAGGTATTCCGCCGGGCCGACCACTGAAGACAAGGAACTCGGCACCTGAGGCGAAGAAGAGGCATTAGGCTGGGTTATAGGCCCGTGCTTCGTCCTTTTGTCGCCTAGGACGGAATGAACGGCGTGTACGCTTACCATAGCCCACCAAAAAAAAGAAATACCAACATGTCTGACCATGAGGTATAGTAGATCAATTTTCTTCCAATAGTGGAAGAGGCTCGAGTTCAACAGTGGGAAGTATATGAGCTGAAATGATGAATAATATTTTTTTTATTTACGACATGTGATTGTTGTCTAATTTGTGAGATGACAAATTAATTCAATGTATAACCACCATTACATTTACTTGAACTTCAGCCTAAGTATAAAACAAATTGACTACCCATATGGTTTAGTGGTTAAGTTATAGACCCACCGTTCTAAGTGTCAGGCTTAGAATAATAACGTATAGAATGTAAGTTCACGCACAAAAAATGAAGCATTTAAATTGGAGCATAATGGAGCTTACGCCGGACTGTTCCGTAGTGTACAAGGTCATTGTACTCCACGTACGTACGTAACTCTAAAAAAATAAATGGGTAATCATGACGTTTTGTGCATTCTAATGGTGTCGCAACACATTTGAAAAACCTAAAAAGTGTATTTAACATTACTTTTAAAAGTATTTCGTCGATTTATGTTAATAAAAACAAATTTTGATTTCATAATATATATAGTGACGTGCGTGTGTACGTGTGTAATCACCTGCGCGCATATATTTTTTTATTTTTGGCTTCATGTTTTTGATCACTTAAGTACTGATACTATCCTTCTATTATTATTCTAAGTTGTCAGGTTTGCACAACACAATATCATCATCATCACGCCTCATACGTTCTACTGCTGGACTCAAGCCTCCATCATAATGAGAGGGAAATTGACCTACTATACAACACTGGTCAGACGGGTTGGTATAGGGTTATATTTCGAGTTTTACTTCTTTTGCATAGATATTTTATGCACATTGTAATCCCTTAATCGTTTTTTAAAACACCCAAAAGCAAGAAAGGGGGTTGGTGAATTGTATTCTTACTCCGTCGCCACACAGAATATATATTCTAATTATTTAAACGCAAATGTGACTTCGTTTATTTGTTACGCTTTCACACTTAGAACCAATATTAAAAGTTTTTCACATATGAAAAGCTAATAATACATATCAGTAAGTAATATAGACTATTTTTTATCTTCGTATTTCCACAGGAACTAGAACTACACGAGTGAAAGCGCTCAATTTACTAATAGTCAATAAATAAATATTGTTTAAAATTGGCCTGTAGAGTGCAAAAAAATAGTTGGACTATATTTTTTTAACTGTACAAGCTCCAGAAATTTATGTGGATATTTTCTAGGCCCGCTTTAATGTTTTAGGAATCCATAATAGGAGATCAATCTAAGTAGGTCGCAAGGATTGAAAAAGATATGTTAAGGTGGTCTGCTCAAGTAGAGAGAATGAATAAAAGGAGATTAACAAGGAGAATTTATATGGTGAATGTGGATGGAAGTGTTAGAAGGGAAGACTAAGGCAGACGTTCCATAATCAAATCGAGGTCGTTCTTAAGAAAGGCCAGGTTAAAAGTACCCTAAATCGAAGAACATGCATGAGGAGATTAATAAATGTGGAGGAGGCGAAAGTGGAATGTCAAGATCGTAGCAAGTGGAGGAAAGTAGTCTCTGCCTACCCCTATGGGAAAGAGGCTTGAATTTATGTATGTGTGTAGTCCATAAGCATCTACACATAGTGCTAGATTTAGCAATAACAGCTTAGAATTTCTTCAGAAAACTTTTAAAAGCCCAATAACTCTTGACACAAGACTTGAACCCGGAACCTCCACCATAGGTAATTGCATAAGCCATTAGTTCAACGGACTTCTAAATAGCTGTAAATATTAGAATGTGAAATGGAAGCTCTAATCGGACGCCATTCAATTAAACGGCTTTGGTTTCGATTCCATTATATTAAAAGTCCTATTAGAAGGTAAATATTACTTCCTTTATCGTTGAAATATCGACAGATTCTTCTCGGGAAGTACTTACATGTTATGGAAAACATTATAAAACAGAAAAAAAATTCTTAGTTCTTATTCTTGGTTAATGTGGTACACGTAATTGTGAAATTTATGCTCTATACCACGATTTTAGACTTATTGACACAGAATTTAGAGTATTTCTTCTTTCCAAGAATTCAATGCACCTGTCCTAAAATATATCGAAGTGATATAATATACACATAACATCTATAAAATAGCAGGAAAGCTCGAAATAAAATACTATAGCAATCCATCTGACCCGCCTGATAGTGGATCAATTTCGGTTTTATCACGAAGGAGGTTCGAACTCAGTAGTGGAATGCATATGACCAGATATAATAATAATATTCCTCTTTCTCTTCCATTCATCAGCTTATTAATGTCTACTTTTAACACATACAAACCTCTGCGTAGAGTGATATCGTAATCGCAACAAGCGTATTGGTGATGGCAGTCGCTGATATAACTTTCTCATAAGAATACTCCTACACATTCTCTCAGTGATCCGTTACCCAGTTTTACGACTCCCACTGGCAAGTTAAGAGTGATGACATTATATTCTTCACTCATCACCACCTGGTAATTCGAAGTTTATTTCTCTTGTATTAATATTATCTGTTGATATTCCTAAGTCATATTGTAAGTAAAACTATTTATAGAAATTTTATCGCGTTTGTATTTGATTTTTGATTGCCCGATACGAAAACTTTTCAGCGTTCATGGTCACGGAGAACTGGCAACGTCGGGCAATTAAAAATCAGGTACAATCGTGATAAAATCCGTAAAAATAGATTCATTTATGTCTAATGGTGGCGTAAACATCAGAAATCATAATGTCTAAGTCATGTTACGGGAGCCGCGAGAAAGGGTGAACGAAATTATATTCTTATTCCACTACAGATAAAAGGTGTTTAGAACTTAAATCACGGGCTGCGCCAAGATGTATATCTATTTAAACGGCTGCCAGTGACCAAAAAGTGCTCCAACATTGATCTATCGATAGTAAAGTTCAACGGCCAACCCTAACCGTAACAAAACTTCATTCCGAAATTTCTCTATTGCACAAACAATATAAATGTGGGCTGACCCGGAATCGAACTAGCAACCCACTGATTTACACTGCCGCCGCATACATAAATCTATCGGTTTATCAAAGCATTGATATGTTTATTTCATCTTCCGCGTCCAGTAAAACAACGTGAAATTTTCGAAATATATTTTGCTGTATACTTTATTACACTTTATCTGTGAGATGAATATCATTATCTTGCTTTTATCCCAATTACTTGGGGTCGCCGCATGTCATGTTCTTCCATACGGTCCTATCAGACGTCATCTCTGCAGTCACTCTCAGACTATTCACACCATGCCTCAAGCAGTCTATCCATCTTTTTCTCGGTCTTCCTTTACGCTTAATGCCTTCAACATTCATACCCAAAACTTTTCCCACAACATTACTTTCATCCCGCCTCATCACATATCCATACCATCTTAGCCGTTCACTCTTTAACGTTTCCGTCACTGGCACAACTTTCAAACTTCCTCTAATCCGTGAGATGACCGAGTAAGAATATTGTCATGAATACTACAACCCTGACATTGCTCAAGGCTGTCGTAAAAGACGACTAAGAGCTTTACGTAAATCTGATCCAATTGATACCATCTGATTAACAATTACATTCCTAAGGAAGATTGACATCAGGAAGGTCTGTAATAAAGTTAATGCCAATTTTTTTTGCTATATATATATGTATGGCAGTTATGAGAAGCTAGTTTTGTATAAAACTTTCTTAGAATTTAATTTCTTAGTATCATGGCGTTAACAATATGTGCATTACTAAGGTACACAAATTATGAATATGAAATTGCCGCAACGATTTTCAAACAAACTTATGAGTGTTTAAAATATTACGTTTTTGAGAATCGATTAGTGAATAATCAAATATCAAATTAACTATCAAAATATTAAATAATACGAATTTTTGTTATTTAAAGGAAAAAAATAATATCATATCTTTAAAAAAATATATACACAATTAAAAAGGTTACAATTTTTTTTAAGTTGTTAGGGAGGGTATATTTTAACCCTTTCTCCTATAACGAGGTTTATTTCGGGTAGAATTAGTTAATGGCAAAGGTGGTGACGATAGCTTCACATTCTTGGTATTACTCTCTCTGTCTCATCATTTTTATTCTTCATCATTTCGGCTTATATACATCCCCCTCCTGGGATCGAGCCTCCTCCGTAATAGAAGGGTTATTGACCTACTATACCACGCTGGTCATACGGGTTGGTATAGGATTTTATTCCCCATACCTACGGACAAGATAGGGAGATAATTGTATTCTTACTCCGTGACCATACGGATAACGTATAAGTAAAGGACAGAATTTGAAATAAAACTACTTTACGGATTCTATCACGTTTGTATTTGATTTTTGATTGCCCAACGTTTCGAATACTTTGCAGAGTCGGGCAATCAAAAATCAAATACAAACGCGATAAAATCCATAAAGCAGTTTTATTTAAAATGTGTAATACTCACGTAAACATCAGAAATCATGACGGACACAAATTGCATCCAGACTCAAAACAACAATGTGAGGATCGCACAATGTGTTGACCTGCGTGGGATTCGAACCCACTGGCAAGCTAAGTCGGTATCTTAACCGCTACGCCATCTGTGTAGTCAATCTATCTATATCCCTTAGTCGTATTTTACGATACCCACGGGAATATAAGGGGTGTAAAATTGTACTTTAATTGCGTCATCACAAATTAAGATAAATAAAAAAATATCTTCGTGCGTCTCCGGCCTAACAGTCAATTGTCACTTCGTCAATGACTATTGAAAGTTACGAAATATTCTCATAAGTTCGTTTAGTAATCTATTATTGACTAGGCGCCACCCGCGGCTTCGATTGACATTCTAGTTGTGAAATATAGTTTCGCGTATTCAAATATAAATATGATTTAAAATATGACTCAGTTACGATATATGTTATAATGAGCTTTGAAACTAATTGCGAAAAATAACCAAATTGATATTTTAATGACTAAGTAAAAATATAATATCGTCATTCATCATTTCAGCTCATATTCCTCCCACCATTAGTCTCGAACCTCCTCCTCCATAGGAAGGAAAGTGACCTTACTATTCCATGCTGGTTAGACAGGCTGGTATTTCTTTTTTTTATAGATGGGCTATGGTAAGCGCACGCGCGGTCCAGTCCGATAGACAGGCTGGTATAGGATTTCATTTCGAATTTGCCTTCTCTTGCATAGATGTTATATGCATTTTACATCCCTTAGTCGTATTTTACGACACCCACAGGAAGATAAGGTGTGATAGGTTAGTTTCCCTCCCATAGCGAAGGAGGTCCGAGCCCAGCAGTGAGACATGTATGGCCTGAGATGATGAAAAGAAAGGAAACTTAATAGATTCCTATACTAATCCGTCTTATCAGCGTATACTAGGTCCATTTCCCTTCTATTATAGATTAGTGAGTAGGAGTAGGCTCAAATCCAGCAGTGGGACATATATGAACCTTTCTTCGTTTCTCTTTCTCACTCTGTCTCTACCTTACATGACGCAGACAAAGTTGTGCGGTTCTATTACAAAAGAAATTAAAAAAGTTGATACCTCGTACATGAACTCTCATAGTTCATAGAAGATGATTACATTAAGTTATGACCTCATTACCCGAGCGCCAAACATTTAAGGCCGCTAAGTTATTTTGTACAACACTTAGCACTGTTACATCGGGGACATAGTTTCGTAATAGCTAAGGTTATATAAATACACGGACACATGACCGGGCCTTTGAACTGAATGTCTATAGCACAGGCGTTAGCGATAGCGATTATCGCAGCGTTGATTAAGTAAATTATATGCATTAAAAAAATTATACAACGTCACAACTCATATACATCACACTGCTGGGCTCGAACCTCCTCTACAATAGGAGAAAAATAGACCTACTATGGCATACTGGTTGGACGTTTTACTTTACGCTTTATTCCAAGTTTTCCTTCTCTTACATAGCCCATATGCATACCACATACCTTAATCATCTTTTTCAATACCTACAAGCAAGACAATTTGTGAATTGTAATCGTATTTCGTCACAACTTGAAAAAAAATACGATTCACCATCCACTATTTTATTAGTGGATGATTGTAAAAGATGACTAAGGAACTCACGCAGATAACATTACTGGTAGAGAAAGCTATCTGATAATAAAACCCTATACTAACCCCTCCGACAAGCGTGGTTTAGTCAATTCCCTTTTTAATGTGGATGACTTGAGCCCAGCAATGATAATATGACCTGAAATGATGACAAATTAGCTAAACTAGCTATCGTTAATTTACTCACTATGGTAGCTATGTAGCCATATGTACCTACCTATTTATAGTCCTGCGCTACAAATGTTTATTCCAAAAGTACATTAATAGTTAAAAAATGATAGCTGCCTCTACCTTTTATATGACAATAATTATCTTTAACCCGCTATCGCTGCCGCTTGTATTATAGATCACACACAGCGTCCCGTTAATGAGACAGTGACCGATATGTAGGCAAAAGGTCGAGTAGTCTGTACCTACTTGATTGTGATACTGTGATGTATCTTCAGGCTGTTATTAATAATGGGCCCAACAGAAATACCTTTGTAACTGCGTAGTTGAATGTAGGTAATTTTGTATGGCAGGAGCGCGTTGATATCTTTTGTATGGCCATTGTAAAATATTATCATAATGAATAGTTACATAAGGCAACTAACGCTTTGCACGCTTCATTTGTTCTACTTATTGTATCTATTTATGCTCATTTTTCAATATTCCTGCCAAAGATTAAATTAAAATCGATTATCGTCAAAATAATATGAATAGAAATTACTTCCTTATTTAAATAAGAATTCGATGAGTATGACACGAAATCATAATATATTTTTTTTTTAATAAAAATCAACATCTCAGATCACATATGTTCCATTGATGTGCTCGAGCCTGTTCTAAAACAGAAGGGAAATTGATCTTCTATATTAAGAGGATCAGACGCCTTCATATAGAGTTTTATTTCAAGTTTTCCTTATATTGCATAGATTTTTATATGCCTACAGGCAAGATAATGACTCTGACAGTCGAAAAGAACTAGTCTAGAATATTTCTTATAATATCAGCTACCTGCATATTATAGGCTGAAAAGAAGACACTTAAAATGTTTATTTTTTGTTGCAAATAGTGGCAAACGAGCAAACAGTAAACCTGATGGTAAGTGTTGCTGCCGCTCATGGAACTTGCAAGGCCGCTGCCTACCGCGAAGAAAGTGAAGGGAGTGTGAATACGCGCAATGAAATTCGGTGATACTAAAAACATCCCTAAAACCCATCACACGCAAACACCATCAGAAAGTTGAGCTTCCGGCTCTCTCGCTTACTGAACGAAGCGCAGTAACAAATTGCTACTACTCGGACGTTGATTTTCTGCTCAGTGTGGTACTACACCGGACAGACTGGCCCGCGGCTGTAGACAGATAACTGTCGACAGTGTGCTTCTACCACTATAAGTCACTACTATGGTTAAATGTTGTTAAATATCATCATCATCCACTGCTCATATACATCTCACTGTTGAGCTCAAGCCTCCTCCGCAATAAGAGAGAAATTAGCCCACTACACCACGCTGGTAAGACGGGTTGGTGTATTGATATATATATGCTTTATATTATTCCACTATTCATCCCTTTGGGATTAACACTCAAATTAAATAGTAACACATACATTTTTGTTACAGATTTACCACTCGTCAGCGGGATAATCAACTTTATGTGCATGTTTATAAGGTGTGTATAAGATTTGAATTTATTTAACTGAGTTCGCAATTTTGTTTGTTTAGCTTGTCCGGTGAAATTTAAATAATATTCGTATAATATATTTCAATGACAATGTGTTCAGCATTTGTTATGACAGTAGTTGTTATAACAACTGTAGGTTTTAAACTATTCTCCTGGTGTTTCTTATCCGATTTATCTCTCACAAGAAAATAAATTATTATTATACATTTTGTACTCGAAACCGTTATCACGCGATATACGCGCAATATTTTTTTTATTAAATTTTTAACAAATATTTTTATTCAATGTATTATATTTTTATTAAAGCCATCAAGCACTAGCAAATTTTCGCGGCCTCGCCTGCATAGTTCCCTTTCCCGTAGAAATACTGGGATAAAATATATCTAATTTAACTTGCTAATAATGTAGGTTTCCATTGGTGGAAAAAAAACGGTCTAGTGATTTACGCGTGAAAGGGTAACAAACAAACAAACTCGCATTCGCATTTATGATATTAGTTAGGAGTTAAGCAAACACAGATTAAAATGTGCCACGAGTCCATCCTTACACCTCATAAAAGCCGTTTAGGAATCTTCAAGAGGAGAAACAAATCCGGGGTAATTAATAGCATCAACAGCGATCACCGATCCGTCTATTGAGTGTGTACTTGAGGTACTTTAGCGGGGGGGGGTCGGCGTCGCTGGCAGGAGACGACAATTTCTCGATCAATGAGTTAGCCGACTTATGGAGTGACGCCCGCCGAAATGTCACTTCCTGTTGGGCAATCCTGCTGGAGAGGTCTCCTAGGATGTGACATCTATATATGACACTCCACTTCTGCACATTTGGGATGATAGAATCTAATATCTGATTATAGGGTTGCGAAGTTAGATGGACTCGGTTAAGTGCAAACTATTGATTTTTAACCTGACGTCTGCCTACAATTCCTTTAAATCTTTTGATACATTGTAAATAAAACAATTTCACGAATTTTATCGCGTTTGTATTTGATTCCCGACGTTTCGAACACTTTACGAAGTTCATGATCACGGCAGACTAAGATGTCCCACGTCCAACAAGTCATGGTTATTATAGAGATTTATATCTACCCGCTACAGAAGTAGCTATTAGTTATTAAATATTAACCCACATTTTGGTACAAATTTATTGCTATGCAAGATCCCCTTTTGTTATATTTTTTCTTTTATATCAAAGAACTTAGAGGGTCATATAATGTTCCTCCGCGTTTTGCATTGGTCTAATGGTTTGGCAACATCGTGAAATTATCTTATCTTATATCTTTAAACGAGCAATTCTTGTGTGTATATATGTATATATATATATATATATATATATATATATATATGTATATATATATATATATATATATATATATATATATATATATATATACCTGTATATTTTCAGAATCTCGGCAACAGCTCCAACGATATTCATGAAATTTAGCACACTAGAGGTTGCGGTGCCAAAGAATCGATCTATCGATCTAGCTAGGTTTTATTTATAGAAAATGTTGTTTTGCCGGTGTAATCAAGACAAAATTTCAATAGAACAGGAATTTAAATTTAGCCGTCGCCGTCAAGAGTGACAATAGCTCAGCTGGGAAGTTGTTCAGTCGCATTCAAACAGCGTGAGATCAAATCTCGGTGTTATTATTATTCTATTTGTGTAATTCTTGATATTTTTTCATTATTTCATCATTTTTATTTTTTATTATTATATATCTAAATAAATTCGTCATAAATGCAATTTACAAAAAAAATATACATCAACGAGATATTTATTACTATACAATAATTTATGGACGGCATAAAGAACTGTTCTCTATTAATCCAGATCTCAATAGATATAGAAACCGCTACGCTATCTATGCAACATGATATTTAAACAGTAGGCAAACCGATAAACCATAAACGGTCAACAAATGAAACTGCGCTTCATAAACCTTGGGCCCCATAATAACATTTAGTATAGCTTCAGTTTGTAGCAATTAAAGATAAGAGCCGCCTTGTGCCGGTACCGTTAAATGCACCTCAAATTAACTCCGCGTTACACTCGTCTCAATCAATTGCAAGTAGTGCTGTGTTGTATGGTATAAATTATAAACTTTTACGGTTCATTTCATCTATCCCTCAGCGTACTGAAGCCAACTTTTTAATCTAGACCTATTCAACTTAGATAATCATCACACATTCCCACCACTGTAACTCCTATAAGCCAGGATCCACAATGGTCTCCGTATAAGAACCGAGGTTTAACTCTCAAGAAGAGCCGGGCAACACTTTTAATTGTCTTGGGAACTGCAACAAATTTAATTGGAAAAAAAACAGGCGTAGGGAAGGTTCCACTTCCCTCTTATGCAAAGCGGGAGTAATGGAGCAAAATTAGCTAATAAGCCAGTAGATACTAACACACGTAAGATACTTATTATATATACGAATAACTAAGCGCAGTGAAGCCAACTTTTCAAAATAGACAAATTCAAATTAGATAATGACTCTTTTGCCATTGGTGACTAATAAACTGAACTTCCATATGCTGACGGAGTAAAAATACAATTCACCACCCCCAATCTTGATCGTGAGGGTCGTATACGACGATTAAGGGATAAAATATGAATATAACATCTGTGCAAGAGAAGGGAATTTGAAATAAAACCCTATTTTATTTATTTTTTTTATGGGTGAGCTATGGTAAGCGCACGCGTGGTCCTGTCCATCCGGGGCGATGAAAGGACGGCGCGCGGGCCCATAACCCACCCGTACCCACGTCACCTCGTTGTTGGGCCGACCACCGGAGCAGATGTGACTTGTCATCAGTGGTCGGCCCGACGAAATACCCTTTCGGGTAACCTCACGGAAATAAAACCCTATACAAAGTCATCTGACCAGCGCGGTATATTAGGTCAATTACCCTCCTATTACGGAGGCCCGAGCCTGCAGTGGGACATATATTATGAGCCGAAATGATTAAACTTAATTAGAACTTGCCACATTAAAACTGAAGATAGAATAGTACTCCTCGAACCAATGTAGTTTTAAACACAAAGGTGCTGTAATTATCTTAATATTTTTGTAAAATATTGATTAATCACAGCTCATACACGTCCCACTGCTGGGATTGGGCCTCCTCTACAACCAAAGGGAAATTGACCTACAGTATATCACGCTGCACAGACGGCTTTCGATTTAGTTTTCTGCATATCATATCCCTTAGTCACGTTTAACAGTAAAAGAGCTGTTGAATTGTATTCATACTCCGTCACCTCACAGAATAATATTGATTATTTCTTGTTTACTTATTAATTTGGTATGCAAAACTGTTTTTTAAAATATTATTTAATAGTCAAAAAAATATTACACCAGGTTTAAATCCACATTTATTACAAAATATAAAAAGCAATAAATAACTCATCCGTGTGGTGCCATAGTAAGAATGAATTCACCAACATCTATTTTACCAAAGTTTCGTAAAAGTCGACTATGGTATATAATCATCATCATCAGTTCGGCTCATATACGTCCCACAGCTGGGCTCGAGCCTTCTCTATAATAGGAGGGAGATTGACCTTAATATACTATGCTGGTCAGACAGGTGGGCATTTTTTTTTTTTTTATGGGTGGGCTATGGTAAGCGCACGCGCGGTCCAATCCGTCCGGGGCGATGAAAGGACGGCGCGCGGGCCCATAACCCACCCGTACCCACGTCACCTCGTTGTTGGGCCGACCACCGGAGCAGATGTGACTTGTCGTCAGTGGAGACAGGTGGGCATAGGGCTTTATTTCGAGTTTTCCATCTCTTGCATAGATGTCATTTGCGTAATATATCTCTTAGTCGTCTTTTATGACACCCACGGGTATGAGAGGGGTTGGTGAATTGTATTCTTACTCCGTCCACGCGGTCCGTGTAGTGACGGAATAAGAATAGAATAGAATAGCATTTATTGTCACATAACAACAGTTGTATTACATATTTTTTAAGAATGTTATATAATATCCATATCTGTGCAAGAAAAAGAAAACTTGTAATAAAGTCCTATATTAACCCGGTTGACTAGAGTGATATAGAAGGTCAATTTCCCTTTTATTGTGGAGGAGGTTCAAGCCCAGGAGTTGAAGGTATATGGACTGAGATGACTATGATGATGATAATCTCCATGCCTGGCTTGCGATCACAGTAGGTGTTATAAGCTTACCCAGGGTAGTAGTACTTTTCCCTCAACCTTTCTATGTGCCTTCTAGGGTGAAAATAATTTCCACAAAAGAATTGCCACTCAAACGCGGCACAATCTTCTTCTTCACAGCTCATTTACGTTACACTGCTGGGCTCGAGACTTCTCCATATTGGGAGGGCAATTGACTTACCACGCTGGTCAGAAGAACGAGATTTACTTCTCTTGCATAATTGCTATATGCACAAGATATCGCTTAGTCGCTTTTTACGAGCAAGAAAGGGGGTGGTGAATGGTATTCATACTTCGTCACCACACGAACTTATTGTTTGCTTTTTTTATTACTGATAATGGCAAATGAAAGAATATTAATCAATATAAATAACTTTATAAATTATAAACAAAAATTCCAATGATCTCATAGCTAAGGATTCCGTCAAAATCAATTAGCAACTATAGACATGTAAAAAGAAAATAATTGCACCGTTTATTTCGTATCAAAAACAGGCCCAAGAAAAACTGTATCAATAAATTGTAGATTTAGCGTGACGAATTGTAATAACTAAGTAAAAATTGATTACAGTGCATCCGGGTAACTTAGGATGACGACCCTACTCGAAATTTGGTCTATATAGTTGCTTTATTGGTCTAAGTAGCGACCATAATCTCCAAGTGTCGTGGATTCGATCCCCATGCAGGACAGTTCTTTGTCATCATCATCATCAACTTGCTCCTCTATCGGAGTCTACGCAATAGGTCATCTTCTTCCACGCAACCCTATCAAATATAATTTTTAAGTTCACTTCCTTTCAATTCATGTTCACACAATTTACCCCTTTCTTGTCTTCCCTTACCCCTAAAGCCTTCAATGTTTACACTTAAAACGAACTTCATAATATTACATTTCAACATTTCCGTGTTGTGGCGGAGTAAGAATACAATTCACTACTGTCTATCCTGCCCATGACTTTAACTTCGAGGTTTCATTTTTCTCTTTTTCCATCTTAGGCGTCCACTTAAACAGGGGCCCTAGCCATTGACCGTTTATTTCTCTAATCGCAAATAGTGTCATTTATTTCGCTTGAGAGTACTGCTAATTATATTAAACCTCCAATTAAGAGAAAATAAATGTTGATTGTTATCAACAACATCACTGTATTTTTAATTTATGACAAACATATGAGAGGCCAATAAATTATGGCGATATCTAAGGGAGGCCTTTGGGTTGAGAGCACCATTCGGCTTGAGAGCCCTCAGCGCTCACCCAACAGTCCGGGTAAAGTTGTCATAGCCATTTGCAGCTAACAACTATAATCACACAAAAAAGGTCTACATTCAGCAATGGACGGCAAAAGGCTGAATGATGATGATGATTTTTTTTTGTTCTTTTCTTTAGTTATTTTTGTGTTTTTTATCAGGTTTAAAGAGAACAGAATAAATGGTTCCTGTCTTTCTTCTTAATCCATTTAAATATATCTTAAATATTATTCTTCTAACTTAAACCAATCTTTTATGTTTATCCAGGAAGAAATTAAAGTTGGGCGAGCACTTTAGTCTAGATAGATCTAAGAAATTTCCAACCGGGTGTTGCATCGTTTTTGCTTAAAATAACAGTTCCAACAGGTGATTATAATAGACTTAAGATGTTGTCAGTTCAAAAACGGTAGATAGAATAATGTTAACTCATCGGACAAGTGTATATTTAAATACAAAAATGGCGCAGTTATCTTAGTGCCGATCTAAAAATATTGATTACTTTTTGGTTACTTGACATGCTAAGCTTTTTTTAAAAACTTTATTTTATCGCCATCGCAGTTCAAATATGCTCCACTGCTGGGCTCGGGCCTCCTCTGCTAGGAGAGGGAAATTGGCGCCTACTAAAACGCGCTGGTCAGACAGGTTGGGCATCATTTACCTGCCCTCATCCCACGCTAAATGGGGTCGGCACAACATGTTCTTACCTTCCATAGCTTCTTATAAGCCGTCATATCTACACTCACTGCTTTCACACGCATATCCTTATTCATACAATCCATTCATTTCTTTTTGGGTATTCCACTCTTCTTACGTTTATCCACAATCATATTGATAACAAGTCACATTACTTTCATCCCTCCTCATCATATGTCCATACCAGGACAATCTCGCGCTCCTAATCTTCTCTATCACTAGTGCCACTTTCAGGTTTTCCCTAATATAATTGCCCTAATTGTTAAATCTTAGAGCTTGTTTTTTTTCACGATCACCCTACAAGATTTAAAAAAAAAAGTTTCTTAATTCATAATTGTTTATCATTAGTACTATTGCTATATTTCTCATATGTTCACTTCACTGGTTTTTAGTTAGGAAATATGGTTTATTTTATTTTTTATTATGCGTGTTTTACAAATTATAGTCGCTAATTTTTCCCATTACCTACATCTTACTTATATTATAAATTATTTTTCTATATAACTACTTATCTTAGATTTTACTTAGTTACCTTCTAATTACTTCTACTCGTTATTTTATTTATTAGATAATTAATACTTTTCTTTTTACCTCTAACATTAATTTACGCATAGTAATAATTCCTTAATGTTGTGCACGTCTGTAATTGATGATGTAAACACTAGTTTTAAGCCACTGGAATGTTTTTAGCATATGTTTGTGTTTATGTCGTAGATGAGCCTTATATAAATAAATAAATACTCATTTCTTATTTTATCTAACCTTGTAACCCCAAACATCCATCTTAGCATACACATCTGTGTAGCATGCACTCTTCTCTTATTCAATGCCCAATATTCAGATCCATACATTGCGACAGGTCTAATGACACGGACGGGTTGGTGCAGGGTTTTATTTAACGTTTTTATTCTCTTGCATAGATTTTATCTGCATAGTACATCCCTTAGTCGTCTTTTACGGCAATCCATGGGAAAGATAAAGAGTGACGAATTGTATTCTTACTCCGTCACCACATTGAAAAAGTTACATATGTATTCAGCAAATTATTAATTCCTAGTTTGAAAGGCATCACATTGAAGCTAATACTTACTGAACATGTAATATACAATTTTATATAAAAAAAATATTAAGAAAAATAAAACAAAACCGTCAAGCGCGCCGAGTTATTTGCCGGAACTTCTTAGCGGCGTCTGCGTTTTGAATTGATAGTAGATTTTTAGATATATCAATACTAATACTTTGAACTGAAGATTTTGTTTGTTTAAACGCTCTAATCTTAGGAACTACTGGTTACAATTGATAATAGCTTCTAGTGTTGTATAGCCACCACTGGAAACGGTCGTATATCGTTAGCCCATCCACTTGCCGCTTGAGAGAGGTAGGCACCCGTTAGGTTATGAGATCGCCTGCTGCCCCCTCCGTCTCCTCGAATGGATCAGTTGGTGTATGTTGATTATGGCCCGCCGACCAGAAAAAGTGTTGTATAGCCCATTTATCGAGGAAATTCATAAGCTAGAACAGGGCATCAATGAAAAATTTTGCAATAACAGGGAGACTTTACTCTTACTACCATCTCGTATTATAAGTGCGTACGAGCCACTAGCTCTAACTCGCTCTTATATGACACAGGCGAAGATAGGTAGATCAGCTAGTTTAAGATAAAATTTAAAATTAACAAAATGTACTATAGTGCTCGCCGTTCCTCTCTCTCAATGTGGAAAAGGAATAAGAATACAAAATACAATACAAAGCCAACAAACCCCTTTTATTGTAAATCTTACAAGTTTTGGCAAAAGCTCTATGACCGGCCCTGACGGCTACCCTTCTTGGAATATAATTATTGACCTGACGAACTCAGATATAATTGCCCTGATCGATGTACAGCTCCAAGTCTTTTACGGTACCAACAAACAATATTTTGACAGTATTCATAGCTAAAACAGCAACCGGCGAGCATCTCCGCCTCCAGGTCCCACGGGGGAGTCCCGGCCAACAGTCACGCTGCCTCCGTCGCCACCGTGCGGTATCCGCGGATGGCCCTGACCGCCGTGACCCTCTGTGGTCGCCACAGAAGGGATATAATTATTTACCTGACGGACTCAGATATAATTGCCCTGATTGATGTACAGCTCTAAGTCTTTTACGGTACCAACAAACAATATTTTGACAGTATTCATAGCAGCATTGAATTTGATCAAGCGTAAATTAATTAATAATTATTAATCAACAATTATAATCTTCGTAAAAAGTTTTATAAACACTTTTTGCATATGTATTCCACTATTTCATATAATAAAACTTTATTAAACCGTCCAATTTACAATTTCACAGTATAATTTATACGATTTTATACAGATTTGCTACAGAATATTATTCGTATGTTAAATAATTAATTGATATTACCTACTACACGGTTAGTTCCTTGTATACCGAGTCTTATTGAACTTAATGACTCTGTAACCAAATAGTGACATCTCAGCTCGTCCGTCCCACTGCTTGGTTCAAGCCTCCTCCAGTATAGAAGAAAAATTGATCTACTATAACAAGCTCGGTATAAAAATATAAATCACCACCTTATATCTTGCCTATGGGTGGAGTAAAAAACGGCTCACGGCAGTGCCCCCGCTAAGTCGAGCAAAAATGTAACACTATCGTAACATCCTTTTCTCGAAACAACTCAGGCCATTTTCGATCCCCTATAACTTCGTTGTGAATACTAGAAGTCTGAATTTTTAGTAACCAGGCAAGCAATTACGTAATACTTTAGACAAATGGTCCCTTAAGTAGGAACTGAATAAATTAATCGACTTGGTTTTACATGGATCTCACAACTTTTTACGGTGGAAGAATTGCGTTACGACACTTGGTTTTTTTTATACAATTTATGTTTTTAATGGCATATAATATACAGATAACAACAGGAGGAGAAAGAAATTTTGAAATGAAACTCTATACCAAATCATCTAAGCAGCGTAGTAGGTAGTATCTTCCCTATTATGGAGGAGGTTCAATTCCAACAGTGGGCCATTTACGAGCCGAAATAATGAGACGTTAAATCCAATAATCTACCACTAGATCAAAATATCACTACTGGAAAGATCTGGCAAGAAACTCAGCGGGTTTGTCTATAATTTTTTTTTACTGACGTCTCGCATATCAAATTGATGCAGCATGTTTCATAAGCATTAACTCTGATGTCATCATCATCATTTCGGCCTATATATATGTCCCACTGTCGGGCTCGGGCCTCCTCCGTAATAGTAGGTGTATTGACCTACTACTTCCTTCTACCTTCAAACCACAATATAATATAATTCAGAAGTATAATATAAAATATTATGCTTGAACCAGATCCCACAAACGGCAAGTTATTACAAGTACTACAGCCATCAGTCGCCTGTACCGTCTCCCCGTATAATAACTAACACTTCGTCTAACAAATGCTACTCTCTCAAATGAATGAGTGCGTTCTATAAAAGGCCTACGTGCAGCAGTGGATAACATGTTTCCATTTAAAATTAATTAAATCACTGGAGCACCGGTTTTGGTTAACTCTGTGCACTCCACCAGTTCTTCCATGAGGAGTGGTCTAAGAGCTTGTGTGAATTAGTACCACCGTCATCGCTTTAAAAATATCCATTTCACCTGGTAACGTATGGTCAGGTCAGGTTTTAGTTCCAAATCATTAGGGGACTTGGGCTTAAATGCTCCTCTGACATAATCAGAGACCTTTATTAGCCAGACTAATTTATAGCAAGAGAAGTTAATAGATAAGGAAGAAAGAAGTAGGATGATGTGTTAAAATAGTTAGTAGTAATGTAGTAGTAAGTAATAAGAATGAGAGTAGGAGTGTGGTGAATATTGGGATAGTAAAGAAATAGACAATGATGTTTTTTATTATTCAGTGATTAGATGAAGCACATGTACATATGCAAATGTCAATGATATATGCATATGATTTATGCATATATCAGTGAATATGCTGATGATGAATTATAAGTGAAAAGTTATATAATATATATATATATATTTAATTCATTATTATTATTCATTATTAAACTTGACCTTACGGCTCATGCCTATGGTAACGCCATTTAATTGAAGCGTAATGAACCTTCTAAAAAGTGGCTCTACATATTTTAATCCGAACACAGACGGACAAATTCCTAAAAAAAAAAAAGCTCATCATAACCTAGATTCTAGGCAAAGTACTCCGTACTCGATACTTTGGAGTATCGATACTTTTGTTTCGATACTTTATTGAGTACGATACTTTTTCTTCGATACTACTCATGAGTACAGTATCGATACTTTCGTTTCGATATCGTGTCCCTATTCGGAGGACTCTCATAAGGAACGAGGTTCCTTACGTTTTTCTAAATCTATAATTACACAGTTGCAGTTTCCATTTTTCAAAACATAATTGCAATAATAAAATACGCACATATATCTAACACAAATAAAAAATACGTTTTCTCAAAATGATCACGTGTTTGTACAACCGCGTGAGGTTATATGATAAAAAGAGACCGGGACATTTCGTTACGTGACGATTTCTACTAGATCGCACTACCTGTTAAGCCGCATTAAGGAACTTTGTTCCAATAGATGAATACAAGCAGTTGCTTTCATCATTTCTTTGAAATTCATATTAAATATTATGCAAAACGTTTAGTTCGAGTAAATTAAATGTCTATGACGAATGTGTGGATTCCCGCCATTTGTTTAATCGTCAGATGTTAGCTATCTGAATTGAGTCACACCATTTTCACTATATAGACTTGTAAAAATGATTTTTAATAACTTTTTTGTTATTTTTTAATCACTTATTCACCACGCTAAGGAGTAAGAAGTCCTTATGATTTTTTTACCATTTTTCATTACTTTCATAAGATTGTTTCTGATGTTTACGCGAGTAATACTCATTTTAAATAAAACTATTTTTACGGATTTTATCGCGTTTGTATTTGATTTTTTGATTGCCCGACGTTTCGAACACTTTACAGCGTTCATGGTTACAAGCGGACTACCGCTGGTCCGCCCGTGATTTACATACATACGTAAAATACTTTCATTTAAAATGTGTAAAACTCGCGTAAACATCAGGCATCATTATTATAGACTATCTTAAGTAAATATAATAAAACAATCCCCTATTTTCCTTCAAAATTATATGCTAATAATAACGTCATGATACACAGACAGACGATTTCGTTACATTAGGCCGAGCGCATAGGACATTCACCCCGTTGCAAAGCAAAAAGCTATTCAGTATTACAAGTCGGGACAAATGAGAGCCCAACTCTGTCAATAAATAAACATTATACGTCTCAGCAAAAGATATTCTTTCATATTGGCTCGTTTGGATGCGATTCCCGGATTGGATAAATGTTTATAATTCATATACCACTGCGTAATGATTTCTGATGTTTACGCGAGTAGCGCATCTATACTAATATTATAAAGAGGAAAGATTTGTTTGTTTGTTTACATTAAGTAGGCTTTGAAATTATTGGGCTAATTTCTAAATTTCTTTCACAAATGGAAAGCTATAATATCAGGGAGTAACATAGGATATATTCTATCCCGGAATTCCCACGGGAAGGGGAACTACGCGGCTAAGACGACCGAAACCGAAACGAAGCGAAGGCGGGTTACTAGTTATAAATAAACCTATTTTTACTTATTTTATCGCGTTTGTATTTGATTTAACCATTGCATACGTAATATGTTAGGTTAGAAACTAATATGCCCACCATTATTCTGGAGCTAATATTCAAAGTCCAAAAAACAACAGATTCTTTTATAGTATAGTAGTAGTGACCTTTCTAGTATAGCGTCAAAGGTTTGATTCAAAAGACGATATAAGGTTTGATATACATAAGGTGGACTGACCCCTATTAGGTGGACTGACCCCTATTAGGTGGACTGACGATACCTTAAAAGACTCAGGAAATCATTGGATGCAAGTGGCGCAGGACTGTTCCGAGTAGCATTCTTGTGGGGAGGCCTATGTCTAGCAGTGGGCGTCTATAGGCTGATGGATGATTATATAAGGTTTGATTCACGATTCCATGTGGTGACGAAATAAGAATACAATTCACCACCCCTATTCTGCCTGTGGCTTCAAATGCGCTTTGAAGCCGAACCCTCCTGAGGATGCCTCGTTTAGAGATAAACCCGTGTCGAATAAATATTCGAAGTTTTGCAGAAAATTTCAAATTGATGTTCTAAAAGGAGCTTATCACGTGATAGTAAGATTCCCTTGCATCCTATTCCACCTTCCCATCCCGTATTCCTTCCATTCCATTGTGATGTGCTGCATATTGGTTAACCGTAGGAAAGTGGTGGGTACTCACTTCCTTTCATTTTAAAATAATAATGGATTTACACCATGTATTGCCTGTTTCAATTAACAACAAATAATTTGTTAAAAATTTTAGTTATTTTTATTGAAGTGAAACTTCTTTGTACGCATGAGAGTAATTTTTTTACGGATGAAATGCAATTTAGCGTCACAAAGATGTGCAGCGTTTTTGTCGAAGAAGAGGGAAAGAGCGATTGAGACCGATTGAGAGAGAGTGAGAAAGGGTGATCATAACACTAAGCACAGCCATGGGGCTAGAGTAGGGAGCAAGCGAGTGAGAAAGATCGAGAGATTCTTTTTATTATTTTTATTTTTTAATACTGATAAAAACACATGGAATCAAAGAATTTTCACTTCTGACATGCGTACTTAGTACTCATGCTATTTATTTATTACAAGTATTGCATAATAAATGTGTCCGCCATATTGGCCGCCAGTGTAATCACCTTATTATAAATCCTTGAGCATCAAGTTTGAGTCAAATAACGGTGTGGACCAGTCCATTCGTTAATAGCACGCGCCTTCGAATATTCACCGCATAACCCTTACGGATTAAGTAAGAAAAAGGGTTATTTATTTACTAATTTTCTTACTTTACTACTTACTAGCTTTCACCCTTGGCTTCGTAATAAACGTTGAAGTGTGCTGAATGGCAAAAGGTTAATTAAATAATTAATTGAAAACATGTTTTTATTTATGTAAGTAAATTATTAATAACTAGCAACCCGCCCTCGCTTCGCTTCGGTTTCAGTCGCTTTACTCGCGGCGTAGTTCCCGTTCCTGTGGGAATACCGGGATAAAATATAGCCTATGCTACTCCTTGAAATTATAGCTTTCCATTGGTGAAAGAATTTTTGAAATCGGTTCGGTGGTTTAAGCGTGAAAGCGTTACAAACAAACATCCTTACTTTCGCATTTATAATATTAGTATGGATAATGTTTGTAGATTTGTCATATTTACTGTTTAACCCCTTAGGGATGGTATTTCTATTAAATCTTAGATTATTTTTATTTTTTGTAGACGTCGTTTACCAGTATGGTGACGGAGTAAGAAAACAATACACCACCTCGCTTGTGGCTGTCGTAAAAAACGACTAAGGAATATAATATACCTATAATATATGTATATACGTGGTCTCTAAATGTCGGCCTCATAAAAAAGCTCAAAGTCGCTCAGCGTGCTATGGAGAGGGCTATGCTCGGTATTTCTCTACGTGATAAAATCCGGAACACGAAAATCCGTAGAAGAACGGGTGTAACCGACATAGCCGGCAGAATTAGCACGTTGAAATGCCAATGGGCAGGCCACATCGCTCGTCGAAACGACAACTGTTGGGGAAGAAAGGTTCTTGAGTGGCGACCACGAATCGGACGGCGCAGCGTAGGACGACCCCCCACTAGGTGGACTGACGACATTCTCAAAGTCGCAGGGAACCGTTGGATGCAGGTGGCGCAGGACCGTACCGAGTGGCATTCTTGTGGGGAGGCCTATGTCCAGCGGTGGACGTCCGTAGGCTGATGGATGGATGGATGGATATGTATATGTAACAGAAGGAAAATTCGAAACAAAACCCTATATGAACACGTCTGACCAGCGTGATTATAGTGGGTCAATTTTCCTCCCATAGTGAAGGAGGTTCGAGCCCAACAGTGAGGCGTGTATTGGCTAAGTTGATGATGATGAGTCGCTCACGCACTACATCGCGTCGCTTACTCTCACTCACACATTGCTACGTATATCCATCATATAGCGTGACGTCGTATCGCCACGAGCTGTTTACGTCACGCCAAGAATCAGGTTCACCCTCGCCTATATATGTTTCACATCAATAACTCTTAGTCGTCTTTTATGACACTCACGACCGATGTAAGGGTTGGTAGTATTCGTGGCCACCACCAGTTTTGTTATTATTGAATATATTGTGTGCTTTATTCAATAACTAGCAACCCGCCCTCGCTTCGCTTCGGTTTCAGTCGGCTTACCCGCGGCGTAGTTCCCGTTTCCGTGGGAAAACCGAGATAAAATATAGCCTATGTTACTCCCTGATATTATAGCTTGCCATTGGTGAAAGAATTTTTGAAATTGGTTAAGCGTGAAAGCGTAACAAACAAACAAACTTTCGCATTTATAATATTAGTTAGGATATTGAAAAATTGGTGATACGCTCTTCCTATCCTCCATTTTTTCTTTGTGGTGACGGAGCAAGAATACAATTCACCACTCCCTATCTTACCCGAAGATATCGTAGAAGATGACTGAGTAATAAAATATGCATATAACATAGTGCAAGAGAAGCAAACTCGAAATGAAACCCTATACCAACATATCTAGGCGGCGGATCGGCTGCTCGAGGAGCGCAGCCTCGATGAGGAGATCCGCCGCCGGCGACTGGGGCGGCGTAGGCGCAACTACCTGCGCCTCATGCCGCCCTAGGCGAGGCCGCGGGTGACGTGACCGGGGATTAGTCCGTCATCCGCCGAGAGGCCGACCGCGTGAGGAAAGACCGACATCCACCCCGATGGGGGGGACGTCGGTCGATGGGAGGGTACCCCGCGTAGGGGGTATTCCGTCGGGCCGACAACTGATGTCAAGTAACCCTGCTCCGGTGGTCGGCCCAACGACGAAGGCGACGTGGTTTTCAGGTGGGTTGCAGGAGTTGCGTGCTTAAGCCCCTCTGCCGCCCCGGACGGAATGGTGCGGAGGCGCGCCGACCGCAGCCCACCCACAAAAAAAAAAAATACTAACATATCTGACCAGCATGGTATAGTAGGTCGATTTCCTTCCTATCTAAAAGAAGGCTCGAGCCCAGCAGTAGGACGTATATGAGCGGAGACAATAACCGTCAATGTCATAATAATAGTATCGTATAGTTATAATCGTAAAATATTTTACGGCATGTAACAGGTATTCAAATATAATATTTTAACTTCGATGTAAATAACAGTTTAAAAGCAACAATGTTGCCATATTTATTAAATGCGTTTAGACTTGTGTCCTATAAATTATATGTTTATGTTTGTAATATACCTATAATTTGTTTTGTTGTTGTGTAAATCCGCTACGGCTTTAAATATTACCCAACACTTAAGTCTATACAGCTGTGTGGTAGCGGCTTCGAATACTACCAACCCTTGCTTTGCTCGTGGGTGTCGTAAAAGACGACTAAGAGCCCTAGATTGACCCGGACCAACTCCATCTGGTACTATTTGGGTCAACGATTACATTCCCAAGGAGGGTTGACGTCAGGCAGGCGGCCGGTCATAAAAGTCATTGCCGAATGTTTTTGCAATATGTCAAAACAGATGACATATTGCGTCGACCCTAGGTAATTGGGATAAGAGCAAGATGATGATGACTTAAGTCTATACAAATTTATTTACAAGTGAAAAAATTTTTTTGCAATAAAAAACCGATTTCAAAACGCAAAGTAGAGTAAACGAAAAGATCGTTAATGTAGACAATGTAGATACATTTTTAGATTTTTTATTTTTCAAAAACCGCTTGTCCGATTTCGATAAAATTTTCATGTGACCATTTGGGAAGTATAGAATATATATACTTCCACAAAAAAATAATAAAAAAAATACAAACATCCAAATTTACCTTCTCCTTTTTTAAAAGTCTGTTAAAAATAAATGTTACACGCGGTATTCTAACCCACTACTATTTAAATCCCTCTCAGCCCATATACGAGTACGTCCCACTGTTCGGCTCGGACTTTCTTCACTATGAAAGGGAAATTGACCTTCTATACAATGCTGATCAGAAGTATTGCTATAGGGTTTTGTTTCGAGTTAACCTTCTCTTGCATAGATATTAAATGCATATTATATCCCTTAGTACTCTTTCATGACATCCACGAGCAAGATAGTGGCGAATTGTATTCTTACTCCGTCCCCACACGGCCAACTTGTTTACGAGTGTAAAATGAATGCTATACATGGTGTTTTAACCTACAACTATTTAAATACCGTTTCAATATTCCTTCCAATTTGAACAGACTGGACTGTCATTTGACAATCAAATTGTAACTCGTATCGTTTTTATGAAAGACGTGCGCAATCTATTAGAAAAGTTTTTAATAAATAACTTTCATCCCTGAAATGGTATTGCTCCAGCATTAATGACTATTCCTCTTTTAGTAGTGAGTATCATAAAATGATGACGAGACGACTAATATATTTATAAGAAAAAAATGTACCAAACCCTGTTATACTGTTCTCATTAAATCTATTAAAAAACACAAACATAACTAATGAAAAGACCTTCTTACATAAAATAATCTAATTTTAGCGAGGAAAAAATAGTGATTGCTCAGCTCTTGCTACTTCTCTTTAAAGAAATAGCGCTTGTATTCTGCCAATACCTGAGCTATATGTAGTTTTACTGTGTATGTATTCATTACTGTGCTGTGTATACGTTTTTTAATTGTAAAAACTTAGTTTTAGGCACCGTTATCCGTCCATTATCTATCTTGCCTGTGGATGTCGTAAAAGACGACTAAAGGATACGCATATAACATCTATGTAAGATAAGGAAAACTCGAAATAAAACCCTATACCAACCTGTCTGAGCAGCATAGTATAGTAAAGTCAATTTCCCTGCTATTGTGGATTAGGCTCGAGCCAGTTGGATGTATATGAGCTGAAATGATGAATGATGAGTTCTGGCAGCATAGTATTGTATTTTATCCCATCAGCTCACGAAAAATCTAATAAAACGTGTTGAAATAATTAATTAAGTTAAAATTCCGTTTGGTGACGAAGTAAGAATACAATTCACTACCCCGTCTCCTACCGGTAAATGTCGCAAAAGACAACTAAGGGATTAAACATGCATATAATTCTACGCGAGAGAAGAAAAACTTTAAATAAAACCCTGTACCAACACGTCTGATTGCTTTAGGTTACTTTCCCTCCTATTGTGGAGGAGGCCCGAGCCCAACAGTGGGACAAACATGAGCTAAAATGATGTTGATGAAAGTTAAAATTAACCGTTTCACCAATAGATCCGTACGTACAGTATAAACTAAAAAAACCGTGTTAAAAACTAACCCAATTACTTAAAAATTAATTTGTAACGCCTAATTTCATTCAATTCATTCAATACATTTTGAATGAATGTTAAAATACATTCATGTAGCGAATAAAAAACTTATGCTTCATTGAATCTAACACTCCACAGTGAATATTTCGCTAACCAGAGCACATCGAAAACAGTCATTCACCACGGCAAATATATAAGCGTAGTTTTAAAACAGAAAAACATTGAATTTTGAACTTTATTACCCTAAAATAAAACATTTAAATATGATCTTGAAGCGTAAAATTAATTTGTATTTGTACAATATAGTTTCACAATTAAAATCTGTAGTAATAATTGTCAAGGGATTTCAAACTTTAATTTTATCGGAATAAGGAGATCGATTTAAGTTACGGGTAGTACTATTAAGTTGGTTAAAGACAATAGGATACGCTTGTATGGTGGGAATTTCACAAAGACCCACTTAGATAGTAATAACTTATTAATTAAAGTTGTTTCGTCTAAATTGTTTGTACAATATTTTGTATCCGTTATAAACATATTTATTTTAAGACTAGACTAAGGTCGCTGATATGAAAACCATGGCATACTTTTATGATTTTAAAGAAAAAATTATAATTAAAATAATACATTGTTAAATTAATTTGCATAGTTTTTGTAGTTGTGGTATTGTAGATGCGTGTGGGGTAAGAATACAATTAACCACTCCCTCTCTTACCCATGGATGTCGTAAAAGGCGACTAAAGGTAATATTCTATCTGCAGATAACATCTCTGCAAGAGCAGGAAAACTTGATATAAAACCCTACTTCAACACGTCTGACCAGCGTGGAAGATTAAGTCATTTCCTTTCCCATTGTGAAGGAGACCTGAACCCAACTCTTATATAGGCTGAGAAGAAGAAGTATTGAAGATACTGCTATCGTGCCAGTATCGTGTGTTCTATTTCTACGCAGAACTATTCTTTACGCGAACCACCACCGTTTGGTTGAATGCCAGTCAACCTACAGTTGAATGCCACCCAAAAGACCAGACTTATGTGAAAGGAGTCACTGACAAGATTGGGTATATCCTAAAAAGTGATTCCATAAAAACTTATTTTAAACCACTGAAGAGAATTAGTGCCAGATGCCTCTAAAAAATGCAGGCATTTTTTTTTGTGGGTGGGTTGCGGTCGGCGCACCTCCGCACCACTCCGTCCGGGGCGACAGAGGGGCTTAAACACGCAACTCCTGCAACCCACCCGAAAACCACGTCGCCTTCGTCGTTGGGCCGACCAACGGAGCAGGGTTACTTGACATCAGTGGTCGGCCCGACGGAATACCCCCTACTTGGGGTATCCTCCCATCGACCGACGTCCCCTCCTCGGGGAGGACGTCGGTTTTTCCTCACGCAGTCGGCCTCTCGGCGGGTGACGGACTAATCCCCGGTCACGTCACCCGCGGCCTCGGCTAGGGCGGCATGAGGCGCAGGTAATTGCGCCTACGCCACCCCAGTCGCCGGCGGCGGATCTCTTCATCGAGGCTGCGCTCCTCGCGCAGGCGATCCACCGCATAAAAAAAATATTACATTGCTGTTACTTTACAAAGATATAATTAACGGACCCAAATCACACACAGACTCAGAACAATCTGTGGATTGCAAAGTAATGGCTTGCATGATATGTAAACCCAGGACACCCACGGCATAGGTTGCTAAGCTCGAGCCTCCTCCACGATAGGATGAACTTACCACGATTATCAGACGGGTTGATATAGAGTTTTATTTCGTATTTATCTTCTCTTGTATAGATGTTATCTGTATTGTATCCTTTAATCATCTTTTATTACACACAAAGAGGAGATAATATATGGTGAACTGTATTTTTATTCTATCACCACACGAAAAATAAATAATTTTAACAAACAAAACCGTCTTCAACTGAGCCATTGCAACGAAACAATACAGGAAGCAATAGCTTTCAAATAGGTAAAGAAAAGGATCATCAAAATCAGTTCACCCAGTCGAAAGTTCTGAGTAATAAACATATAAAAAAAGGAAAAAAATAAATTTTAAATAAACGGTTTTATTGTAAGGAAACAGTAAAAATAAAATCATGGGACACTACAAAACAAACATTTTAATCGACGATTGTAGATATTTGACGTGCCCCACGATTTTATTTTTACTGTCTGTTTACAATAAAACCGTTTAATTTTAAATTTATTTTTCCTTGTTTTTTATTTTCAAGTTTTAAGTTTTTATATTGATTTTGTATAGAGCACTGTATTCTACTTGTCAAGCCCTTTCATTTAATATCCATATTAATGGGATTGAAAAACAAATAGGTTGTCCGCCATTTTGTAGCGGCGGCTATCTTAGATTTTGAATTTGTATCGTGCATTGTATTCTACTTGTCAAATCCTTTCATTTGATACCCATATTGATGGGATTGAAAAAAAAATAGCTTATCCGCCATTTTGTAACGGCAACCATCTTGAATTTACAAAAATATTAACTATACACAATTGTATTGTCACCAAAACCAAAGGCGTATACCAAATTTCAGATCAATCTGTTGACAGGAAGAGGGTGAAATATCAATTACTAAATTTGACCCAACAAAGAAAAAAATAAACCAACAAACAGGGTAAGCTAAATAAAACCGTTTAAAAAAGAAAATACAGTTGAATTGAGAACTTCCTCCATTTTAAATAATAAAGTAAAAATAATAAAAAACAACGTAAAATAATCAAAATAATTTTTAACATTTCAGCTCATATACGTCCCACTGTTGGGCTCAAGCCTCCTCTACAATAAGAAGGCAATTGATCTTACTATACCATGCTGATCAAACAGGTTGGTATTGTGTTTTATTTCGAATTTTCCTTCTCTTGCATAGATGTTATATGCCTATTATATCCCTTAGCCGTATTTTATAATATCCACGGAAAAATGGTAATACTAAAAAAACAGTCTAGACATTCAGACGGCCAACAAGAAAATACCCTACCTAGTTTTTTATTTTACACCTTGAACCATTAATTTAAACGTTACACACCTCGTTAAGTCCATTTGTCTGTCTGTTTATTATATAAGTATACGAAAGCACTATTATGTTAGTGAAAGGTAAAACATATCTTTTCCATTTCTTAGAATATAAATTCTAAAGGCAACAAACTGAACTGTTCAGATATTCAATGTAGCTCATATTACCTTTGTTTTCTTTATGAATATCTCTTTACAACTTAAAAGCTTTATTACAAGAAAATAGAATAATATTGCATCGGAATTTTTAACTATAGGTGTGCATCTATACTTCCATACTAATATTATAAATGCGAAAGTAAGGATGTTTGTTTGTTTATTTGTTTGTTTGTTTGTAACGCTTTCACGCTTAAACCACCGAACCGATTTCAAAAATTCTTTCACCAATTGAAAGCTATAATATCAGGGAGTAACATAGGCTATATTTTATCCCGGTATTCCCACGGGAACGGGAACTACGCCGCTAGTAAAGCGACTGAAACCGAAGCGAAGCGAGGGCGGGTTGCTAGTAATATTATAAAGAAGAAAGATTTGTTTGTTTGTCTGTATAGGCTCCTAAAGTACTGCACCGATTTCAAAAATTATTTCACTAATGGAAAGTAATAATATCAGGGAGTAACATAGGCTATATTTTATGCCGGTATTTCCACGGGATTGGGAACTACGCGGGTAAGGCGACTGAAACTGAAGCGAAGCGAGTTGCCATTTGAAATAAAATTAATATTTTCAGAGTTCATAGTCGCAAGAGGACTTCTCCCGTCTACTCGAAACGTTGGGCAATTTAAAATCAAATACAAAAGTAATAAAATCTGTAAAGATAATATTAATATTCGCCTAAACGTCCATTAATTGTATTCTTAATCTGTCACCATATGGAACTAAAAAGTAGATTTAGAACTCCAAAGTAGGTCCGAAAAATAGTTTACACGGACGGTTCAACACTTAAAACTTTGAGACGAATCTCGAGACTTAGACGGCCCTATACACGAGGCGCCTGAGGTGTCCCTCTCACCTTAACCTTCCACCACTGAAGTATAGATAGAGATAAGACGCGATATACACACAGCGGAGGATAACCATCCATTGTGATGACAGGGAGCTGGCATTCTCATGAGGAGACTTAAACCCAATAGTGAGCTTCTTCTTTTTTTAGGCGGACTATAATCTGGGCATACTCTTATCCAATAGTGTACACGTCTAAGGGCTGGTGAGCGGATGGATATAAATATGTATCCTGTCATACCCATATGTATTCTATCCTCCTATAAACATGAAAGTTTTGTGAAGATGTTTGAATGTTTGTTAATTAATTACGCATAAACTATTCAACAAATTTGGACGAAAATTGGCAAATAGAGAGACTATATCTAGAATTAACACATAAGATACTGGTATCCTGTTAATTTTGTCTCTTGTAATAATAATTGAATTTTATTTTTTAATCGATCAAGCGTAATTCGTTGAACCTATTTGGATAAAATTCTATCTCGAAAAGCAAGTTTTTACAGGAGTGAAGGCGCGAGCAGATTCTAGTAATGATATAAAACCTCGATACCTCGAATTACTTCATTTTATTAAAATTTCTAGTAGCTTCAGTAAAAAAACTCAACCTACAAACCCTTATTTAAAGAACCCCGTTATTAATCCTTTCAGGGTATAACATTTTCCCATCAATGCAATCATTATAAAATGTATAATTATCATGAGACATAAATATGATCCCAAATTAGGTATTGAACAGGGCAAGTTTAAAAATGGCATGGGAAACTCGTTCTAGGGATTCATCACAGATATCTCGCTCAATATGGCTATGAAAATAGCGACTTGAATAGGATGGACAAAAAAATGTAAGCCGTTTTTATGACACCTGGCAGATGTGAAAATCTAAATTTATAAATATTTGCTGCTCGAATTTAAAAAAATAAAAGGAATTCTCCTTGAAATTGATCGCAGTGCCATCTACCAAGTCTAATTATTAAATTAAACAATTCTCGAATCCATTGAACACAAAAAAAATCATTAAAATCAGTCCAGCCGTTTTGGAGGAGTGCAGTTACATACACATGAACAGAAGAATCGTATATGTAAGGATTAGTTGTAATTGACTTTTGATTGTCCTACGTTTCGAACACTTTACAGCATTCATGGTCACGAGAGGACACATCATATCAGAAATCAGTAGCATTTCGCTTTTACAATGACCTAAAAATCCATATATGTATTCAAAACTATCCCGAATCTTTGCAAAACAAGGGGATAATCCGAATTAATTTTATATTTATAACTGAAACCGAAATAATATTATTGTATTATCTATATCGCTAATTTGAATTTAATTACGATGTGAGTTACGCACGCCTGAAAAGCGATAATTAGTTTTCTCATTCAAGCAATTTTCCAAATAATACATTTTTAACCGACTCTCAATTAGACTGTTTGTTTTTGTATGTACGTTACGCCATCATTCCACCAATTTTGATCAATTTTTATGATTATTTTTTGTTTGCTAAAACATATAGAAGAGGTGGTCTCATATTTTGATCAATATCTAACCAGTAAGACTAATAGGGGAGTGATGGCTGCTCTATTGGTTAACTCGTGAACGGGTGCCGCTTGCGGATCTGGTCTAGCTACAATCTTTTCATTATATTGGAGAATTGTATCATATCATATTTCGTCATCACACTGGAGATATTAATAGACATTTTATATGTAATTACTTCAAAGTGGTAGGACCAAGCTGTTGACAGTTGTCTGTCTATAGCCGCGGCCGGTCCGTCCGGGGTAGGGCTTCCAATCCCGCAGCCTGAATTCAATCCCGGTATTTGCGGGATTACGAATTTTCAATCCCGCGGGATCTCGGTATTTGCGGGATACCGCATATTGAAAATGTCCACATTTATATAAAACAAATAAAACAGTGAATTAATCAACTCCACATTTATTTACGTACTTATTACTATTAATATGAGATCAATCAAATTACAAAGTTTATTTGTAACAAAAGTGAATGAATAAATCAACTAACTAGACATTTATTAAAGTATTACTATTAATATGAGATCAGTGAAATCACTCCGTTTATACAATATCACAAAAACCCTATGATTATCAACTAACTTCATTTTTATTTAAGTATTACTACTAGTATGAGATCAATCAAATTACACCGTTGTTTTTTCTTCATAAAAAGACAGTAACAAATGCTAAATAAAAAACAAATCAAAACCAATCTTCAAAAAATACACAAAGAAAATTAAAAAATCAACCACATTTTTAAACTGCAGATTTATATAGGATATGTTACTGTTTTGAGTTTGAGAGTTTATTAAGTTTGAGCTTGCATGCACGCTCTTTTTCAATCCCGCAAATCCCGCTGATCCCGCGCCCGTAATCCCGCATCATGCGGGATTGGAAATTGGTGCGGGATCCCGCAATACCGGGATCCCGGTATTGCGGGATTGGAAGCCCTAGTCCGGGGTAGTACCACACTGAGCAGGAAAACGACGTCCGAGTAGTAGCATTTTGTTACTGCGCTTCGTTCGGTGAGCGAGAGAGCCGGTAAGTGTGTTTGGGGTGGTGGGTTTAAGTGATGCCTTTAATATTAGCGAACCTCATAGCACGCATTCACACTCGCTTCACTTTCTTTGCGGTAGGCAGCGGCCTTGCAGAGGTCTATGAGCGGCAGCAACACTTAACATCAAATGCACCGTTTGGTCTTTTGCCACCGTTTGCAATAAAAAGAATAGACATTCCCGCTGAGTTTCTTGCCGGATCTTCTCAATGCGGTCACGTTCCGATCCGGTGGTAATTTTAAGGAAAAATGGTTTGAATTTGTAATTTTTGAGTTATCCTCAATAACGTGTAGTTGGTTCATTTCGACTATATTATTTTAATGTCATCATCATCATCATCGCCGCCCATATACGTCCTACTGTTGAGCTCGGACCTTCTCCACAATGGGTGGGAACTACCTCGCTGGTCAGACGTGTTGGTATAGGATTTACTCTTGCATAGATGTGTATATTATATCCCTTGGTCGTCTTTTTGAACGACTTCTAAAAAAGGAGGAGGTTCTCAATTCGGATGTTTGCATTTTTTTCATGTTTGTTCGTGCATAACTCCGTTGCTCGCCAACCGATTTGAAAAATTTTTTTTTTTGTTGGAAAGGGTATACTTTCCAAATGGTCCCATGAAAATTTTATCGAAATCAGACAAGCGGTTTTTGAAAAATCAACAAAAATCTAAAGATTTATCTACATTGTCTACATTAATCTTTTCGTTTACTCTGCATTGCGTTTTTTTTTTCGTTCAAGTCGGCTTTTTTTGGAAAAGTTATTTGCAACATCCACTGGCGCAAGAACGGGGGTGGTGAATTGTATTCTTGCTTCGTCACCACACAGATTTATGATTACACTAGCAACCTGCCCTCGCTTCGCGGTTTCAGTCTGCCCTGCATAGCTCCCGTTCCCGTGGGAATACCGGGATAAAATATAGCCTAGTTTACTCCCTGATATTATAGCTTTCCATTGGTGAAAGAATTTTTGAAATCGGTCCAGTCGTTTTGAAGATTACCCGGAACAAACAGACAGACAGACAGACAAAGAAAATATAAAGTGTATTTTAGGCATATGTATAGTGCAAATAACCGTGTGAGCATGAAAAAAGCCTATGATTTTGACATTACAAACAGACACTCCAATTTTATTTATTGGTATAGATTGCTAGAATTAATTAAAATAAAGCCTAGAATTTTTCTATTGCTATGTGTAATCCAATGCGAGGAATTACAAAAGCTAGTTGACGGTTCGCTCCCCTTATAGCCAAACAGCTGAGTCCTTATTTGTCTTCGGCCGATCGTGTACAGTTACCCGCAATATTATCTAGCCGCTCACAATAGGTATAATCGTGCGATACAGTCGTGAACTCGCAACTACACAACGGAACTGTATAAACCTTATACATTTTTGTTATAGAAAACGTGACGTACTTTTAATATTTTTATGTTGCTTTTTATTCGGCAATGATGATAGTTTTCTCGTATTTGATGATTTAGACTTGTGAGTTTTGAATATTATTGAATTTATCATATATTTTTGTTTTGAATATTATTTATATTTACCGTATTTGGAGCAATGATTAGACTAAATTACTAGTAAAGTCACGAAAAACCGACACCCTTTTTTGGGGTGGGTTACGTACGGTCGGTGCGCTGCTCGCACCACTCCGACCGGGGCGACAGTGGAGCGTAAGCACGCATACCCGTAACCCACCCGTAACACGTCGCCTTCGTCGTTGGGCCAAACACCGAAGCAGGGTGACTTGTCGCCAGTGGTCGGTCCGACGGAATACCCCCTTGAGGGGTACCATCCCATCGACCAACGTCCCCTCTTCGGGGAGGACGTCAGTCTTTCCTCACACGGTCGGCCTCTCGGCGGGCGACAGACTAATTCCCCGGTCCAGTCACCCGCGGCTTCGGCTACGGCGGCATCAGACGCAGGTAAACGCGCCTGCGCCACCCCAGTCAAACAATTTTTTTTTTCGATGCGCGCGCACACCGTCACCAAATGTCAACTTGATAAGGCGTTATAATAAAATTTTCAATGTATTAAATACCTTCTTTCTATTTTTAATGTCCTTTTTCTATAAATGTTTGTTTTTCTACAATGTTTTTCAAAGTTTTATCTTGTTAGATCAAAGAAGTATACCTTCTTACGTGCGTAAATACACATACACTTTTTTAAAGTGAAATCTTCCATAGGTAGGTTTGGGCTGGGAGTAAATTCATATACATAAGTCGTCATAGATATGGTCACGTGACGTGTTAAGGCTAAAACTACATCTGTGCTGATAGATCAGATGTCAAAACCATATAAACCTAAAAAGTTAAGATAAATATTTAATTTGAATATCCAAAAATAACAATTGTTTTAATTTTTCACTTCTGTCGACAGTCCTCATAACTGCTTTGTGTTATAATTTCAAAGTGAAGCATTTGCTTTAAAATTTTGTTTTGCAATCGTATGACGTGTGAGTTTAAAAAAGGCGGACAGATAATAAAACGAAAAGCCACAAAATGTACAAAAAAAAAAGATGCGATTATCTGTTGCAAATCCCTCAACTTTGGTATCTAAAGTTTACCTTGATGTCATGGGCTTGCTTGACATCGTTAGAAACAAGATTTTATTATTTAAATATACTCACTTCATCTCATATACGTCCCACTGTTGGGCTCGAATCTTCTCCATAATAGGAGAGAAATTGACCTTGATATACTATGCTGGTCAGACAGGTTGGTATAGGGTTTCGTTTTAAGTGTTCTTTTTCTATATGTTATATACATATTATATACCTTTGTCGTCTTTTAAGACATCCACTGGCAAGATAGAGAGTGGTGAATTGTACTTTTATGCCGTCACCAGACGGAAAATCTAATAAAATTCTCTTAATCTAATAAAAACTCCTTAAATCTAATAAAAAAATATAAGGTTTTGTTCCGAGTTTTCTTTTTCTTGCATAAATGTCGTATGCGTAATTTATCCCTTAGTCGTCTTTTACGACACCCACGGGTAAGGGTGGTGAATTGTATTCTTACTCCGTCACCACACGGAAAAGTGGTTCTTATTAGAAAAAAAATATCACGTCTTTTGCTAAAGTAAATTAGTATGAGTACAGTGCAAGATGAATATTGCCGATCGTGTTTTCTTCGACCCTGTCCTTCTAAACCTTTTACAAATGAAGGATTATTGCATTATACGAACAAGGCATGCGCCTGGAGCAATACTAACCATGGTCATGGGTATAAGGATCAGAGATAATCCGCCATCAGCAATACGGCCCACTTTGTACTTGCAACGTCCCTAATTGGGCCATGGACGCGAATTCTCATTCATATAAATAATTTGCGAAAAGAGATTCGAATATGGTCTTTTCATTCGTTAATCAAAATTTTAACACAATTTTCGCTTTTCACACCTCTGTTCATATACGTCCCACTGTTGGGCTTGAACCTCCTCCACAATGGAAGCAAAATTGACCTACTTACTATACAACGTTAGTCAATAGTGATATAATGTTTTATCTCGAGTTTTCCTTCTCATTATTATTTAAATATACTCACTTCAGCTCATATACCTCCCACTGACCTGGTCTCGAACCTCCTCCATAATAGGAGAGAAATTGACCTTGATATACCATGCTGGTCAGACAGGTGCGATACCCGCGGGTAAGATAAGGGGTGGTGATTTGTATTATCACTCAATCACCATAAAAAAACGAGAATTGGACTCCAAATGTTTTTATTTACGATTATGAATAGTTCTAATTCAATCTTTCTCGATTTTTAACCGACATCAAAAAAGGAGGAGGTTGCTCATTTCGACCGTATATATGCTTTTTTATGTTTGTTCGCGGATAACTTCGTTGTTTGTTAACCGATTTTGATGATTCTTTTTTTTTGGAAAGAAGATATTTCGCAGGTGGTCACATACTAAGAAAATTAGGGTTTGATGATGGTAGACCAGAGAAATCTAGGGTTTGACGTCGGTTTTTGTTTAAAATTATCATTTTCTATGAGTGACAATTGTCCCCGAGAACATCGCACAAGGAAAATTTAACAATATATAGACAACTCGAAAGTTTAACAAGAGGATTTAGATCGCTTAAAAAAATCAACGAGACGTTTTAAAATATAATAGAGACCGCATAGAAATGATACTGCAAATATATTTACAAATGTTTTTTTCTCAACAACATGATTTTATTCGATCAGATAACTACGAGTCTGTCGGTTGAAACTTTTTAATTTTGTACATATTATCTATAATCTTAAAGTTTCGAATAGTCATCGTCTGTATTGTTTTCGTTTAGAATGAAGCTCCTTATAATTTCAAGTAATTTTTTTTTCGTATATGGTATATCTGTGTGATAAAGTTATCATAACAAAAAAACACACATATAAGAGAAGTAAGACTCGTAATAAAATACCAACACATCTGACCAGGGCAGTATAATAGGTCAGTTTACCTCTTATTGTGGAAGGGCCCAACCATATTGATATAACGTATATAAGCTGAGATGATCACAGATTTTTATTGGACCTGTGTTTTATGTTTATGGCAAATGATATTGGTCATGCTCACTAAAGGGTCTGCTTGCGGTAGTCACTCCCTTCCCTCCATTATGGTTGAGGAGAGTGATGGCTGCTCGAGTGGTTAACTCGTGATCGGGTGCCGCTTGCGGGATCTGGTCCAGCCATAGTCTCATCATTATATTTGTGATTATTATTATATTTGTGTATTGTATTATATAATATTTCGACATGGCATCACACTGGAACTATTAATAAGCATGTTGTAAGATGGAATTTTATTTAAGTGAAATTAGAAAAATTAGTAAAAAATAGACAATCCCGCTGAGTTTCTTGCCGTATCTTCTCAGTGCGGTCGCGTTCCGATCCGGCGGTAATTTTAAGAAAAATGTAAAAAATGACAATGGGTAAGTGCTCCTGCGGGGTTTATACATAATAAATGATTTGAATTAGAATTATGTCCGACACTGACCAAGTAAATTAAAATTTAAAACAAAACATAAATATAGTAAAACTATGGTGATCTAAATGGAACCATTATCGAGATTTAAATTTATTTAATACTAGCAACACGTCCTCGCTTCCCTTCGGTTTCAGTCGTCATACCCGCGTGGTTGCCGTTCCTTTGAGAATACCGGGATAAAATATAGCCTATGTTACTCCCTGATATTATAGCTTTCCATTGGTGAAAATTTTTGAAATCGGTTCGGTGGTTTAAGCGTGAAAGCGTAACAAACAAACAAACTTACTTTCGCATTTATAATATTAGTAAGGATAAGGATGTGTTGATTTTGAACAAATCATTTTTAAATAAGCAAATGTTGACGTAAACATGTTTTAGAATTTGTTGTTGTTATGGCAGTTCAAAAAACTATTGCCAAAAAAACACTACAAAAAAAATACCTACATAAGGTCATTCAAATATTCATTTTATATCCGACAAAAATTTCACCTTACGTTAAAAAACCTTGGTTAATTAAAGCGTAACGTGTATAAAACGATCAAGTTTAAGGTCAACGCTCACTAACAATGGTGTGATGTAATGTTATGCGCCGGCGCATATGAACATGTTAGATAATAATGTACAGTTTCCGATTCACTCGGCAAAGTTTTTACTTTGAAATTTTAAATTGCACCTGATAATTGTTTTGTTAAGTTGACAATCATAATGATTCTTTTAATACAACACCTGCCATTAAGGAAATAATCCTTGTATTGCAGAGGCATCATTATTTCGGCCTTTACAAGTCCCAATGGTGGGCTCAGATCTCTTCCATAAAATGGAAAGGGAATTGATCCACTATTTCACCCTGGTCAGAGTATTTATTATTTTTTTATTTAATACACAAGTAATAAATGGTCTAAAAACTCAAAATAGAAGACAAATACTTATTCAAATAAACCGCTGCCAGTAGGTAACGTGCCCAGAATGCTGGCAGCATTGCCACGTTGGATGGGAATGCTTAACCTCTGTGCCAAGTAAAGCCCAGCATTCCGGTCACGTGTCGCTTCATTAAGGCATTTACTTAAATCTTTAAATATATTATGGGCGCCAGGTCCCCACGGTCCCAAAGTTTCTACCCCAAAAGGCTCAAATATGTATACACTGTCTAGAGTACAGTATTTGCGCCTTTTGAGGTTCCCTGGTCAGACGTGATGGGTTTCATATCGAGTATTCCTTCTCTTGGATCGATGTTGCCTGCATATTTTCTTTAGTCGCCTTAGCAAAAGAAGGGTTGGATTGTATTCTTACTCTGTAATCACGCGGGAGAAAAAGAAAGGTGCAGGGGACTTCAAAAATATAACTTAACGGCACAAATTAATCCCAGACTCAACAATTTGTGGATCATACAAAGTGTTGTCCTCAACTTATATACGTCCCACTGCTGGGATTTAGCCTCTTATATTAGTCCGCTTTACCAAGCTAGTCAGACATGTTGGCATAAGGTTTTTTAAACTCTTGGAGCTAGATTATAAATAGCGCGGACAGCCCGTTTTTGGAGAACAAAGATGCTTCAAATCCGCGGAGCATCCCCAAAGTAGTATGCCATAAGACTGTGAAAATAAGCGAAATAAACTATCCTAGCCGTCTCAATGTCAGTTAACATTCGAGTTTTTTTTAACAGTATAAGCCGCTGAGATAAGCCTATTAGATAATTTTTCAATATGAGGACCCCATTGTAGTTTTGCATCAATGGTGATACCTAAAAAAGCCGTGGACTGCACAAGATCCAGAGTCACACCATTGGTTTCCACTTGTCTCACCTTAGGTGTGGTGAATTTAATACATTTAGTTTTCTTCTCATTAAGAACAAGATTGTTTATATTGAACCAATGAACAACGTTAGACAGTGCGTTGTTCAAATCGTCATAACTAAGCATTTGTCTTCTAACTTTAAATAATAACGAGGTATCATCCGCAAACAACACAATGTCTTGATTGTCCCCTATATAATACGGTAAGTTATTAATTATACAAGGAACAGAAATGGCCCCAAAATGGATCCTTGCGGCACGGCCATTTTTATAAGAGAACCAGATGATTGCACACCATTTACAACAATCCTCTGAATTCTGTTACACAAATCATCATCATCATCATCTTGCTCTTATCCCAATTACTTGGGGTCGACGCAATATGTCATCTGTTTTGACATATTGCAAAAAGTTTCGGCAATGACTTTTATGACCGGCCGCCTGCCTAACGTCAACCCTTCTTGGGAATGTAATCGTTGACCCAAATGGTACCAGATGGAGTTGGGCCAGGTCAATCTAGGGCTCTTAGTCGTCTTTTACGACACCCACGAGCAAAGCAAGGGTTGGTAGTATTCGAAGCCGCTACCACACAGCACAATTCTGTTACACAAATATGAGGTTAAAAGTTTGAGAGCCTTATTCTTGATAAAACGCGTGCATCATGAAAAATTACTCTCATCATTTTTCACTAACACGCTAACAGAAGTATAACTTAAAAATATTAAGCTTTTTTCATTATTAACTTAATATCTAAGTTATGACTAAGTTATACAAGCTCAATGAACGCAGAAATATATTACCATTCTAGATGTTTTTTTTTATACCACGAGAACTAGATTTTCTTGTTGGTTAACCAAGTTTAACGGTTAGATCGAGTTGAAAGCAACCATCTCACCCAACACTTCTACATAGCACTTTCCTCATCTAAAAAAAAAAAATCATCGATCTTGAAATTGAATTCTGTTAGATCTAACCGCAATGGTTTTATACATATGCTTGTGAAACCCGACTTCACTTGTACATTTTCTTTTTAATATATAATCTGTGAGAAAAGATTATTTCTTGTGATAATAGAGTAATAATTCGATTCACCAACCCCCTCTCTTGCCCATGGGTGTCGTAAAAGACGACTAATAAAAAATTTTATGTGCGTAAAACATCTATGTCAGGAAAAGTAAACCCGAAACAGAACTATTTGCTAACACGGAAAGCTCGTAAAAAACCCTATAACATCATGTCTCATGTCTGACCAGCGCGGTATAGGTAGGTCAATTTCCCACCCATAGAAGGCTCGAGAAAGAAAACAAAGGTTTATAACCATTGTGTATTACCAGCGATGACATACGGTACTGAAACGTGGTCTCTAAATGTAGGATTTATATAAAGCTCAAAATTGCTCAACGTGCCATGGAAAGGGCTATGTTCGGTATTTCTCTACGTGATAAAATCCGGCATAAGGAAATCCGTAGAAGAACGGGTGTAACCGACATAGCCCGCAGAATTAGCACATTGAAATGGCAATGGGCAAGCCACATCGCTCATCGAACCGTCAACCGTTGGGAAAGGTTCTGGAGTGGCAATCACGAACCGGACGACGCAACGCAGGACGACCTCCTACTAGGTGGACTGACAATATCTTAAAAGTCGCAGGAATCCGTTGGATGCAAGTGGCGCAGGACCGTTCCAACTGGTATTCTCATGGGGAGCACTCATCCAGCAGTGGACGTTTATAGGCTGATGGATAAATGGATGGAGGAGGCTCGAGCCCAACAGTGAGACGTATATAGATGATGAGGAAATTTTCATATGGTGACGGAGTAAGATTAGAATTCACCATCCATTTTCTTGTTCGTGGGTGTTTTAAAAGACAAGTAAAGAATATAATGTTTTCCGTGTGGTGACGGAGTAAGAATACAATTCACCACCCCCTATCTTACCCGTGGGTGATCGTACGAGACGACTAAGGGATATAAAACGCATATAACATCTATGTGAGAGAAGGAAAACTCGAAATAAAACCCTATACCAACACGTCTGACCAGCGTGGTATAGTAGGTCAATTACCCTTCCATTATGGAGGAGGCCCGAGCCCAACAGTGGGACGTATGTGGGCTGAGATGATGAAAGAATATAATGTGCGTATGACATCTATTCAAGAAAAAAAAACCCGAAACAAAACCCTATATGAACCTGCCTGATCAGCATGGTATCGTCATCGTCCCACTGTTAGGCTCGAGCCTCCTCTAAAATGGAAGGGGAATTGACCTACTATACGATGCTGGTCAGACATGTTGGTATAGGGTTTCATTTTAAGTTTTTCTTCTCTTGCTGTATATTATGTGCATATTATAATCCTTTAGTCATCTTTTACGACATCCACAGGCAAGATAGGAAGTGGTGAATTGTATTTTTACTCCGTCACCACACGGAAAAAAGGTGCAGCATGGTATAGTATGTTCAATTGCCCTCCTATTGTGGAGGAGGCTCGAGCCTATCAGTGGAATGTTTGTGAGCCGTGATGATGATGATGGTGATATTATATGAAACTTATAAGATATCTTTAAACGAGCAATTCTTGTATATATACAACGATTTTGTTGAAACTTGGCATACTAGAGGTTTCGGGTCCAAAAAATCGATCTAGCTAGGTTTTATTTATAGAAAATGTTGTTTTGTCCGTGTTTTTAGCAAAACAAACAATGACATTAAATTTTAAAAGAATATGAATTCAAATTTCGTTGTCAACGTCATGACTTACGATAGCTCAGATGGGCAGTTGACAGGTTCTAATTTTGGTTTTTTTGGCATTCAAACAGCGACGGTTCGAATCTCGGTGTTATTATTATTGTCTTTTTGTAATTTATTATACATTTTTCATTGTTTATTTTTTACTTTTTATTAATGTATATCTAAATAAATTCGATAAAAATATTCCGAGCGAAGCTCGGTCAACTAAATATTATATTATTATGTGCGTTGATTATCACATCATCATCATCACGTTGCTCTTATCCCAATTACTTGGAGTCAACGCATTACGTACTCTTCTTTCGTGGTACATATTGTAAGAGTTATAGTAATAGTTTTATAACCGATCCCCTTTTTTTTGAGGATGGGTTACGGTCGGTATGCTCCTCGCTCCACTCCGTCCGGGGTGACAGAGGGGCGTAGGCACCCACACCCGTAACTCACCTGCGACACGTCGCCTTCGTCGTTGGACTGACCACCGGAGCAGGTGACTTGACGTCAGTGGTCGGCCTGACGGAATACCCCCTGAGGAGTCCCCCTCGAGGAAGACGTCGGTCTTTCCTCACGCGGTCGGCCTCTGGACGGGTGACGGACTAATTCCCCGGTCAAGTCACCCGCGGCCTCGGCTCGGGTAACCGATCCTCTACGACACAACCTCCTTAGGAATGTATTTTCTGACCAGACGAAGTGAGATCCAATTAACTCTGATCGATGTAAATCCTTAGTTATACTTTACGACACTCAAAAATAGGGTAAAAAATGGTAATATTCGTAGCCAATATACAACCAAATAAACACCCAAGATTGTATGATGTATTTTAACTTTTTTTTTAATTGATTTAAAATGTTTAATTAATTAAATAACATTTTACATAATATTTTTCTAGATTATTAAAATAGCTTCGCTAATTGAATCGTACCAACAGACAGACATTTATTTTGGCATTTATAATAGCTATTATATTGAAACATGGGTTACAAAATGATTAGCTTAAATATGACTCAAAGGTTGACTGGCCTAAGCCATCTTCATTTTTTAACGATGAACGTATATATATTTTTGGAATTTCCTAACATTAGCATTGCATATTTTTATGGATAAATATCTGTGCGGTGACGGAGTAAGAAGACAATTCACCACCCCTTATCTTGCCCGTGGTTGTCGTAAAAGCCGACTAAGGGATAAAATATGGAAATAATTTCTATGCAAGAATAAGAAAACTCGAAATGAAACCCTATACCAACCTGTTTGACCAACATGATATATATAGTAAGGGCAATTTCCCTCCTATTGTGGAAGAGGCTCGAGCCCAACAGTGAGACGTATATAAGCTGGGATGATGATGATAAATAATATTTTAGGAGTGTGGTGATCTATACCAATAAATAAAATTGGAGTGTCTGTTTGTAATGTCAAAATAATAGGCTTTTTTCATGCTCACACGGTTATTTGCACACCTATGCCTAAAATAGCAATTAAAAAATTTTTGTCTGTCTGTCTGTCTGTTTGTTCCGGGTAATCTTCAAAACGGCTGGACCGATTTCAAAAATTCTTTCACCAATGGAAAGCTATAATATCAGGGCGTAAACTAGGCTATATTTTATCCCGGTATTCCCACGGGAACGGGAACTACGCGGGTAAAACGACTATAAACTATAACCGAAGCGAAGCGAGGGCAGGTTGCTAGTTAAAAATATAATGTGTCATCATGGCTTCCATTTTCATAGATATTGTTAAAAATTAGGACGTAAACATGTATAATAACATCACTACAATAAAAACTTGAAAAAAACATTTTTTTGACGTGTGAAATTCTATTCGTCACCATTACAGCTCTTATGCGGCCTAGCTGGGCTCGATCCTCATCGACAATGGGAGGGAAACACATTATAATCCCTTAGTCGCCTTTTACGACACTTACGGGCAAGAAAAGGGATGGTAAATTATATTCTTACTCGGTCACCACACAGAAAATCGTCTATCGATAATCCGTAGATATGGGTTGGAGTACCACGTGTAATATTTTTTTAATTTCGCAAATAAGCTTTAATAAGTACCGTAATAGTAGCCTACCATTTCAAATGCGAAACCTCAGTAATTTCGAAAGAAACTATTAAACCGCTTAGGAACGTTGAGTTAATGAATAAACTAGTAACATAAACAAGAAATATAAGAATATGACCTTGAAAAAATAAATAAAACATGTCTTTATCAGAGCGGAAATTTTGTAAATACATTTGTAGCATATTTGGTTGAAACACATCCATCGTAATATGACCCCAATTCATACTAAAATAAGCAGTAATTATTTAAGTCTAAATACTTTCTTTTTCTTCCGCAGATGTGACTAAACCCGTCATGGCAGCCACAGATGGCCAAGTAGTCGTCGCAGCTTCCCGCTGGTCAGACGAGGGCAGCTATCTCCGTGAATTCGCGGCCAGAAACCGCTTACCTAGCGTCGCAAAGATAATCAAAGGTCAATATGGGGGCCTCGGAGTACCTACATTACCAAGTCCCGGCCTACAAAGTACTGCGTTACTTGTATCTGCTGGAAAGAGAAAGAAAATCATTGCACAGGCGATAAAATTAAAAGAGGGAAGGCGAATGGTCAACGTTGGACCGAGAATAGCCATTCCTGATACTTATAAAGGTTATTTTGAACTGCTAAGTGAAGAGGGCAGAGCTGTGAGATGCATTGAATCTGTATCTGAACTAGCTAGAAGGAAACTGGATGATGGATGTCTGGTCAGGGAACCAGTCAGAGTAATTTGTGCTAAAATAGACCTGGACGGTAATATTACAGCGGATGGAGCTAGAAATTTACCTGCTGGTGAGGTCATTATGCCTAGAGGCGAAACATTCTTGGGTAAGAATAAGTATCTGAAGTGCACAGATACTAAAGGAGACATGGTTCTATTAAGCTTAGACCAGAGAGGTAAGTTTTCAGCTGTCGCTAAAGAAGAAAATATTAGTGGTGTTCATACTGCAAAGACTTTGCTCACGAAACGTTTGCCGATAACAGTCAGATTGGTACATGGAACGCCACCAAGAGGGCTAAAAAGTGCCAGCCATTTTGTGCCAGAACTAAGACTATTGTCTATGTTTGAAGAAGACCATGTCTTTGCTTTACCTCTTCCAAAAGAAGGAAATGCACTTGTGGCTCTACCCTTAGCAGCACCTCTCAAAATGCAGAAATGCAAAAATGAGGAACAAATAAAAAATTTCATGGAATTCTCTAGATTAGTGGAAAAGTGCAATCGTTTATTAGTTGACGTAGTTGATAGAATACAAGTTTTAGACGGAAAACTTGGTGATCCGAAGAGACTTTTGAATGGGCCGTTACATGCACCACCATTACTTAAAACAGGATATTTTCTCCGCCGAAGTGCATCATCAGACTCTGCTAATCAACATATTAAACACATGTCTCGTCACAATCATATTTACAGCAGTCATAGAGATGAAAACAGTATTCCAGATGAATATGATGAAATTGATCAAATCTATGATTATGTAAGGGGCTTTGCTCCTCTTCCTAAGAACATAAAAGCATCATATTCAAATGAACCAACTCCAAGACATGAGTCAGCGCCATCTTCCCCAGCCGCTACTCCTATCCATATGCCTCTAATCACAGAAATAAAACCAGAACCACCACCTATAGAAACGATTCCTACAAAAAAGCCGCTCAATATGCAAAAGGCGGAAAAAAGAACTAGAAAAGCAACGATTCCGGTCAAAGAAACTCCAGTCACGGTATATAAGGAAAAGTGCTCAATTGCTCCAGCAGCAAATCTGCCTAAACTATATATAAAAAATAGCGTGAACAACAATAAGAATAGGATGGTTTTCCGTCAAAAAAGTACCTCGCCTACTAAAGAGGCACCTAGTCCAGTAGCTAGTCCATTAAGGCCTTTAATTAAAGGAGACTCCCCTATCTTTAATATAAGATATAAGAGTTTATCGAATATTCATCAAGCTATGGAACTCGATGGAACATTAAACTCAAGTCATTCTGGTGGAAGGACATCTGGAGATTCAGGGAATGGTCCAAAACTACCGGAAAAAAGATCCAGAAAGTTGAGTCGCCCTAAATCTCTGACGAATCTTGTGTGGGAGTTAAAAGGGTGTCCTGATCCAGATAAACCTAAATCTAGAGTTAAAAATGAAAGCTACAAGAAGATTGGAAACAAATTGTCTTTGGGAGCTCAAAAGAGGGTGCCGACATTGTATCTTTGATTCTGGTAAGTCTCAGGATATTGTACATATCTTATTATATTAATCATAAATAAGTAAGAAATATCTGAAATAAATATTAACCCATATGATCCAAGTAGATCATAATAGGTTCAATTTAGTCTATTACCTATAGACGACACTCCAATAGTGGTTGCAAAAAAAAAACAGCTGCGGGCCGGTCTGTCCAGGGTAGTACCACGACATCGACAGACAGACACAGAAAATCGACCTCTGAGTAGTAGCAATTTGTTACTGCGCTTCGTTCGGTGAGTGAGGTGGGTTTTGATGATGCCTTTAGTTTCATCAATCCTCGCCTTTCGTGCATTCACACTACCTTCACTTTCTTCACGTTAGACAGCGGCTTAGCAAAGGTCCATGTGCGGCAGCAACACTTAACATCAGATGTACTGTTTGCTCGTTTGCCACCGTTTACAATAAGAAAAACTGACATTTTCGGCAGTGGAACATCAAGAAAGACGACTAAGGGATATAATATGCAAATATCATCTAAGCAAAAGAAGGCAAATTCGAAACAAAAGTCTATGCCAACACGTCTGACCAGCGTGGTATTGTAGGTCAATTTCTCACAGTAGAGGAGGGCGGAACCCTACCAGTTGGACGTATATTGAGGTTAAAATGATGATAATAATAATATATTTCTATTTTGGAAAGTTACGTATAAATCGGTTAAAAATAATCTAAATAGTTACAAAGATTTCTTAAGTTATTTCTTTATTTTGCTTTGTATTATATTCATGGATTTTCATTTTCACAATTTATCGATAATTTCATTGGCATATCACGAAGACGCTTTCAACATACAAGCGAATCCCAATATTACTAAAACAATTTGCAATTATATTACTAATACAATGTTTGCATAAACTTGTAATTGCGTTTAACGTTCTAAATAGCAGTATTACATCGAAACATTCTATATTCAGTGCTTTGTACTTCCATTGATTATCATTCGTAATCATTTTGGCTCATATATGTCCCCACTGCTGAGCTCGAGCGCCCTCCATAATAGGAGGGATATTGACCTACTATACCATGCTGGTCAGATGGGTTGGTATAAAGCTTTATTTCGAGTTGCCTTCTCTTGCATAGACGTTATATGCATATTATATCCCTTAGTCGTCTTTTACGATATCCACGGACAACATAGGTAGTGGTGAATTGGATTCTTACTCCGTCACAACACGGAGATATATTACGCATATAACATCTATGCAAGAGATGGAACTCGAAACAAAACCCTATACCAACCTGTCCGGCCAGGTATAGTAAGGTCAATTTCCCTCTTATTATGGAGGAGGCTCGAGCCCAGCAGTGGGACGTATATGAGCCGAAATGATGATGATACCATACTCGTTATCCGTATGGTGACGCAGTAGGACTATAATTCACAACTCCCTATCTTGTCCGTGCATGTCGTAAAAACGATTGAAGAATATAATATGCATATAACGTTAATGCAAAAAAAGGAAAACTCGAAATAAGACACAACGTCTCTTGCCGCCCTAGCCGAAGCCGCGGGTAACCAGACTGGGGACTTTGGTCCTGCGCCCGCAGGCGACGGCGACCGACGTCCCAGGACAGGGACGTCGAGGGGTGAGGATACCCGAAAGGGTATTCCATCGAGCCGACCACGGACAAGGAACTCGGCACTGGTGGTCGGCCCAACGACGAAGGCGACGTGGGTACGGGTGAGTTATGGTCCCGCGCGCCGTCCTTTCATCGCCCTGGACGGAATAGACCGCGTGTGCGCTTAAACGACTATATCCCACCCATAAAAAAGAAAATAAAAACATAAATACCAACATCTCTAACTAGCGTTATGTATGTATATCAATTTCTCCACGTTCTTAAGTAAGAATAAGTAAGAAGATAGTCGAACCCGACAGTCGAACGTATATAAGCCGAGATGATAAAATGGTAGAGAATCTATGCAAGAGAAGGAAATATCGAAATAAAACCTGATACCAACATGTCTCACCAGCAAGATTTAGAAAATGAATTTGCCTTATAGTCGAGGAATCTCGAATATAAGAGCAATCCAATCTAATAGAAATTAAATCTTCTGTTTTTAATAATATAAAATCTTTACTAAAGAAAACATACTTCAATAAGACTTATATAGTTGTCTCATGGATGCCACTGTCACATGGCCAGCACGGGAAGCAATTCTCAAATTAAAAAAATAATCATCAAAATCGGTTCACCAAGTCGAAAGTTTTGATGTAACAAATATTAAAAAAAAAACAACAGTAGAATTGTGACTCCTTTATTTAAATCTGTTAAAAATCACGAAGACTTGGATGTCATTTTGAATTAAAAATCTTTATATTTCCGAAAGCTTTTATGCGAATATAGTCACTAGTGCTAACTTATTCAAAATATTAAAACTAAACTAAATCTTATACCTTTAATCGAACAATTCTTGTATATATATATAAATACAAGACTCGGTTCGGCCCTCCTCTATAATGGAAGGGTAATTGACCTACTATACCACGCTGGTCAGACGTATTGGTATAGGGTTTTATTTCGAGTCTTCCTTCTCTCGCATAGATGTTATATGCGTTTTATATCCCTTAGTCGTCGCGTACGATCACCCACGGGTAAGATAGGGGGTGGTGAATTGTATTCTTACTCCGTCACCACACGGAATATATTTAGGAATAGGAATGTATTTTTTTTTTTATTAATATATATCTTTATTATTAATGTATATCTAAATAAGTTCGTCAAAAATACTACGTACGAAAAAAATTATACCAACGAGATATTCTATTACAAAACTGACAAAATCCCTTACGAGAATAGACAAATTACAAATGGCAGTCAATAAAAACGTAATAAAAACATATATTTTATCACGAAGACTAACACGAAAAAATCATTATAGTCCCAGAATTATAATAGAGACCAATTGTCATTTAAAAATTAGCATAAGAAATCAATTAATTATTCGTTAACGGTATTTATTAAATTGATCCAAGATATAGTTAATATAAAATGGAATGGAATAGCTAATTGCAAAGTATTTATTACTGTTAGCTTGCAATAGTCATATAAATACCAATCTTGTTTCAAAAATCCGCTAGTTTTAATAAAAATAACGTAAACTAGACGAACCTGATTCGCCGCTTACCTAGATTACATATTTATTTATTACTTATTTATTATATAATACATTCTTCCGTATGGTGACGGAGTAGACATATGGTTCATCCACTATCCACTCTCTTACCCGTGAATGTCGTAAAAAACAACTAAGGGATTAAATATGTATATAACATCTACCAACATACCTCGGTGTCTGAAAACACAGGTCTACGACCAGTATGTGTTACCAGTTATGAATTACGGCACGAAAACGTGGTTCCTAAATGTAAGCCTCATAACAAGACTCAAAGTCGCTCAGCGTGCTATGGTACTGGCTATGCTTGGAATTTCTCTGCGAGATAGAATGCGGAATACGGAAATCTGCAGAAGAACGGGTGTAAGCGATATAGCACGAAGAATTGGCACGCTGAAGTGGCAATGGGCAGGCCACATCGCTCGACGAATCGACAACCGCGGGGGAAGAAAGGTTCTCGAGTGGCGACCACGTATCGGACGACGCAGTGTAGGACGCTCCCCACTGGGTGGACGGACGACCTGGTGAAAGTTACTGGGCGTCGATGGATGCAGGCGGCACAGGACCGCACTTTGTGGCGTAACATGAAGGAAGCCTACGTCCAGCAGTGGACGGCGATAGGCTGAAATGAAATGATGGTGATGATAACATCTATGCAAGAGATGCAAAATTTGAAATTAAACCCTATACCAAAACGTCTTTTAGGCTCGAGCCTCTCCAATAATAGAAGACAAATTGACCTTCTATACCACGCTGGTCAGAAGTATTGGTGTTAAGTTTTATTTAGAGTTCTCCCTTAGTGGTCTTGAGAAGATAAGGTGAATTATATTCTTACTACGTCACCGTACGTACACGTAAATATGAAAGCTACTTTAAAACTGCATAAAAAAATGTGATCCGTCGCTCAGGATACCTAGCAGATGTGAAACATCGAAATTATTTTGTTCAAGTAATATACAAAAAAGAACAGATTACGACAAGAACTAATATGGCATAATGTAAAAATAAAATATTACGATTTTTACCTAGAAAATGATGATTTTTATTGAATAAAAATGTATTTTCATTAAATACAAGCATTAAAAATTCAAAAGTATTTCAAATTGTGACAACTCAATTCTTAATCAGTGACGTTGGTAATAATATGCCTGACGGTATTGTTGTGACAATTAGTCGGAACAATACTTACTATCATATAGCGTGGCGATACGTCGCCACGCCAGCAATCGATTTCACATGCAACTATAGATGATCAAAAATAAAAACAAACCGAAATATACATGTCGTAAATAAGTTTGCGATGTTAACAACTACATTTTGGTAGGCAAGCCCAAGATAGCCTAACCATAATTTGTCAAACAATACGGTGATAATTTCGCTAATTGAACCACACCTGAAGGTTCCAGTCCCACCTTGTTTTAACATGATACAAACCACACCCTTTGCGTCATCACTTTATAACTTAATAACTTAACTAATGAAAAACACTTTGACTTAGTAAATAGAGTAATAACATAAGTAATAAACACGAACTTACTGTACGTAACGAATACTACCAACACCGTAGAATAATAACGTATAGAAGGTAAGTCCGCGCACAAAAATGAAGCATTTAAATTGGAGCCTAATGGAGCTTACGCCGGACCGTTCCGTAATGTACAAGGTCACTGTACTGCACGTACATACGCAACTCTTAAAAAATAATTAAGTAATTATGACGCTTTGTGCATTCAAATGGTGTCACAACACATTTGAAAAATATAAAAAGGTTTTAAACATAACTTGTAGAAGTATTTCGACGATTTATGTTAATAAAAACAAATTTCGATTTAATAATTTTATGGCGGTGTACGCGTGTACGTGTGTAATCGCCTGCGCGCATATAGTATTTATGACTTCATATTTTAGATCGCTCAAGTACCGACACTATCCTTCCTTCTATACGTTATTATTCTAAGACCAACACTTACTTTGCTCATAGGTCTCTTAAAAGACGACTAATAATGATCTCTGATGTTTACGCGAGTATTACACATTGTAAATAAAACTTCTTTACGAATTTTATCGCGTTTGTATTTGATTTTTGATAGTCCAACGTTTCGAACACTTTACAGCGTTCATGGTCACGGGTGGGCTAAGTTGTCTGATGTCCAACAAGTCACCGTTATTACAGATATTTATAATTATCTACCCGATGTAGAAATTAGTTATTAAGTCATTTTTGGTACAAATTTATTGCCAGTATAAGAAGAAAATGATTCTATATGCTACAAATTTAATGTTAAATAATCACTAATCAGAAACAATATAATTTTTTCAAGTGTTCGAAACGTCGGGCAATCGAAAATCAAATACAAACACGCTTAAATCCGTAGTTTTATTTACAAGACGACTGATAATTTAACAACCATTTATGCATGCTGGTCAGACAGGTTGGTATAGGGTTTTGTTTCGATATTTTCTTCTCTTGCATAGCTGTTATTGGCATATTATTTGTCTCAGATGTCTTTTACGACATCCACGAGCAAGATAGGGAGTGGTAAATTGTATTCTTACTCCGTCACCATACTGACTATAGATAGATTTCTTATACCTTTGTTTTTTTTCTAGTATCGCTGTCAATACTCCTAACTGATCCTTTCAGGAAAGGACATCAATACTAATATAGACAGTTCATTTCTCGTCCTATATAGCAATGTTTCTCAAACTTATAACAACATTAACCCTATTCATTCATCACAGCTCAGGTACGTCCCACTACTGAACTTGAGTGTCCTCCATATTAAGAGGGAAATAGACCTACTATGTCCTGTCCGTGTGGTGACGGAGTAAGAATACAATTCACCACTCCCTATCTTGCCCGTGGATGTCGTATAAGACGACTATGGGATATAATGTGCACATAACATCTGTGCAAGAGAAGGAAAACTCGAAATGAAACCCTATACCAAAATGTCTGACCAGCATGGTGTAGTAGGTCAAATTCCCTCCCATTGTGGAGAAGGCCCGAGCCCAACAGTGGGACGTATGTGGGCTGCGATGATGACGATGATGAGACCTACTATACCACGCTGGTCAGACGGGTTGGGGGTCTCAATTCGAATTTTCCTTGTCTTGCATGTTGTTATATACACAAGATATCCCTTAGTCATCTTTTACGCAAGAGAAGGGGTAGTGAATTTTATTCTACCTCTGGTACCACACGAAATAACCCTATTACATCATCAAAAAAATTAGCGCCGTTTTTTTAAATAAATAACTATCTCGTTTTTAGGATGCCTTACCTAAAGGGTAACAACGGGACTCTATTACTAAGACTTCGCTGTCCGTCCGTCCGTCTGTCTGTCACCAGTCCGTCCGTCCGTCTGTCTGTCCAGGCTGTATCTCGAGAACTGCGATAGCTAGACAGTTGAAATTTTAACAAATTATGTATTTCTGTTGCCGCTATAACAACAAATACTAAAAACATAATAAAATAAATATTTATAGGAGCCCCATACAACAAACGCGAATTTTTGCCTATTTTATAGATAATGGTACGGAACCTAGCCGGTTTTTTTTTATAACCAATGTTCGTTATTATGAATAATGAATATAAGTAATGAATGGCCAGTTAAATTAAAAACATTTTAATCTTGACAGCTTAAATTGTTATTTAAAAAATATGTACATGTAACTAGACACAGTTTTGTCCGAGTGAAAAGTAACTTTCCGATCAAAAATATATTATATCCTAAACCAGGGTGTCAGCTACCATGGCAGTTTTCTCAAAATTAGTCCTGTTGTTAGAGCGGGAAAAGGTAACAAGCATACACATTCACAAACTTTCACCTTTGTAATATTCATTATCATCATCATTTCAGCTCATATACATCCCACTGTTCGGCTCGAGCCTCCACCACAATAGAAAAGAAATTGACCTTACTATACCATGCTGGTCAGACAGGTAGGGTTTTTTTTTAATTTTCCTTCTCTTACATAGATGTTATATGCCTATTATATCCCTTAGTCGGCTTTTACGACATCCACAGGCAAGTTAGGGCGTGGTGATTTGTATTCTTATTCCGTCAGCACACGTAGAATTAGTGTGATCATATTACACTTCACTATTACTAAAGGATCTTTGTCAAACCTGTCTGAAGTTTTAATTTCAAAAAACAAAGCTAAGTTAATACAAAGTTAAAAATAAAACATAGTTACCATTACATAAGTAATATTGCAAACCTATTATCAACCGCTGAGCCCGAGGGGTTCATGACCCCCGCATTGAGAAACCCTACTGTGTTAAGACTAGATGTCCAGTTTTTGTACCTGTACCGCTTATTCCATTCCTAGTCTATAAATAACTCTTGAATTATTTATAACTGTTGAGCTTAAGAGACGATATACACTTGAACTTTTATGGTTTAATGTTGATTATTGTATTTCTTCGTATGGTGACGAGATGTAATAGAATTGTCGCAAACTCTTACTTGTTACTATCGAAAAATTATGCTTATGGTCTTCAACTGTACGTTTCCAGCAATAATTTCTCCTACGTACGTGCAGGCTTTGGAATGAACTATCTGCTGCTGTGTTTACCCAGCGCTATGACAAGTCCTTCTTTAAACGAGGTTTAAGAAGCATTCTTTTCAAGGTAGGCAACAGCCTGGCTTGTATCTGGTATTACAAAGGTCCATCTGCAGCTGTATCACTTAGCACCTAATGTGCTACTTGCTCGTTTGCCAACATCGGCTATAAAATAAGCTAACTCTTTTTCTTTTCTAACTAAATCTTTTTTTTTCCTTTTTTGTTATTCTCTTTTAAATACACCACTGCTTGGTGGCTTTGATGTCTGACGTCGGCAGAATAAAAGGGACACTGCTGAAATCAGCGTTGTGGTGTTACATTGACATCACAACAATTGCTGAGCAGTTATCCTTTTTTATGCCGCAGCTGAGACGTTCATTCTATCACAATTATTATGTCTCTTTATTTAGTTTATTGATTTTTTGTGTGTTTCATTTTGTAAGGTTTTTTTTTATGTGTTACTAACGTCTCTACTCTGTAGCACAAAATAAATACTTTTCTTTCTTTCTTTCTTCTTTCTTAACATGTTTCACCGGGAGAGTAAACAGCAATTTTCTCTTAGGAAATGTCACCATCAATGTTATTATCCCAATTATTTGGAGTCAACGCAATATGTGTCTTGGAAGAGGGCTGCCATTATATATATTGCCAAACTTATTGACAATAATTTTATATCGGGCCGCTTGTCTGATGTCTATTCCCCTTGAGAATATATTTTTTGACCAGAAGGCTTCACTTAGTTGGCGCAGGTTCATACAAAGCCCTTAGTCGTCTTTTACGACACCGTTGACGGGCAGTATTCGTAGCCGTTACCACAGAGCAATCTGAGTCTCTTAGGAAATGTATAACACCTATGATTTTATTTCGAGATTTTCTTCCCTTGCACAGTTGTTACTTGCATTTGTTATCCCTTAGTCATCTTTTACGACATCCACGGCCAAGAGAGGTGGTGAATTGTATTCTTACTCCGTCACCACACGGATAGATGTTTCGTACCTTCGCGTAACCATCTTGATCATCATAAAGGTATAATTTTATCATCGTCACAGATTATATTAATTCCACTACTAGGATCAATCTCCTCCACAATAGGAGGGCATTTGACTTTGAAAAAACATTTAATAAAAAGAAAAAACATTGAAAAAAGAAAAAAATTAAAAAAAAAAGAAAAAAGGTGAAAAAATATCTCGGTCTCTCACTCGCTTGCTCCTTACTCTCGCCCCATGGCTGTGCTTCGTGCTATATTCGCCCTTTCTCTCTCTCAATCGCTCTCCTCCTCTTCTTCGATAAAAACGCTGCACATCTTCGTGACGCTAAATTGCTGATCCGTAATAAATTTACCCTCATGCGCGCAAAGAATTTTCACTTCAAAAATGTGTGTGTACTTATGTGCGCACGTAAGAAGTTATACTTCTTTAGCGTAACAAGATAAAAATCTTTATAAAACTTTTATCCTTCGCTTTATGCTACGTTTGTAAAAAAACGATACTAACAATAGAAAAAAGCATATTTAATACATTGAAAGTTTTATTATAACGCACTATCTAGTTGCCATTTGGGACGAAGTGTGCGCGCTTTATAAAAAAATTTGACTAGCTAACCTCAGGGGGTTGGTTTTTTGTGACGGTGTGCGCGCATCATAAAAATTTACCCTCAACATTTATATCCCTAAGGCCAAAAAGAAATGTAACTTCAAAATTCTTTAGTTAAAACTCCTGTATTATTGATGTGAAACATCTATAGGCGAGGGTGATCCCGATTGTCGCGTGGCGTTAACGCCACGCTTCGGGACACCATTTTAATTGACTACAAATATTTTTTTTTCTTGTGTGACTTAGTTGTTAGCCTCAGATGGCTGTGACAACTTTACCCGGACTGGTGGGTGAGCGCTGAGGGCTCTCAACCCGTGAACTACAAATAAAAATCCGGATACATATGTGTACATTTTTGTAACGAAACCATAGTGCGATTTAAAATTTGTATAACGCCATCTAGTGCGCTTAAAGTAAATTGTTACCTATAATGAAAATAAATGTTTATTGAATAAAAATCATAATTTTCTTGGAAAAAAATCGTAATATTATTTTTAATAATGTGCTATTTTAGTTCCTGTCGTAATCTGTTCTTTTATGCATATATACTTCTATAAAATAATGTATGTTCTATAAAATAATGTATAATTCTCTAACTTTCCAACATAAGTATACCATACCTACTTACAGTACTTTCACGTACGAAAACTGGACAATCGCTTTTTATAGGTGTTTTATTAGTTTCAGATGTATATTTATTTGTTTGTGTTACAAACTCCTAGGAATTGGATCTTGACCCACTTTCAACAGTCAAATTTCATTTAAAATTTGTTAATTTAACAAGGATCAATGACGATAAAATAATTGAAATAGCTTGTCTCATTATCATCATCATCATTACAGGATTAGAGATTTCTTTATAAAATATATTTTGTAGCTGAGATTTAGTCTTAGCTCGATAGATGTCGTTATTTCTGTTTGCTAGATCATACTTTCTTAACCGATCCTTTTGATTTGAACTACGTAGAAGTGTGTGAGGGAGACGTAGCGACGCTATGTTAGGTCGTAAGCGACTGAGCGGTGAACTAATATCATTTCTTTGTAATATTTTAAATAATAGTAGAAATCGTATTATTTTATTCAATACTTTACATATTAGTTCCTGTCGTAATCTATTTTCTACAAGTATATATGACTAAATCATATATACTTGTAGAAAATAATTTCAAAGTTTCACATCTGCCAGGCGTCCTGAGCGACGGCTTACTTTTTTTTGGCTTAGAATTTGAGACTACGGTTCGGTTATCAAATATTTTCTTTGGTTACGAATACCGATAAATCATACAAAGCAATGTCAACAAATAATTATTGAACAATTAATCATTCAGTATGCTTCAATAAGTAATGGGTAGTTAATAGGGAATGCTAGCCACAAAAAACTTGACAACGGTTAACAACCTTTGCTTATTTCAATATCGATGATAATTATTCAATATTGACTCATCATGTTAGCAATTAATAATTGATTAAATATACAGATAGCACAAAAGTTTAAGCTACATATATTATATATATTTCGTGCTATATTCGCCGTGTGGTGACGGAGTAAGAATACAATTCACCATCCCCCTTTCTTGCCCGTGGGTGTCATAAAAGACGATACAGAAATATATGCATATAACATCTATGCAAGAGAAGAAAAATCGATATAAAACCCTATACTAAACTGTCTGACCAGCGTGGTGTAGTATTTCAATTTCTCTCCCATTGTGGAGGAGGCTCCGGCCCAACACTAAGGCGTACATGAGCAGTGATGATTTCGTGTTATCATGAGATTCATTACCAGTCAGAACATTTCTTTTATTTGATTTTGAAGCTAGATGCGATTCGTGTTTTGCCACGAGATGGCGTGCTAAAATTTGAGACTTACATTCCCAAAATGGGTTTACGTGAGGCAAGCGGCCGGTCATAACACTATTGTCAATAACCTTAGAATAATAACATATAGAAGGTAAGTTCGCTCACAAAAAGTGAAGCATTTCAATTGGAGCCTAATGGAGCTTACGCTGGAACCGTTCCGTAATGTACCATTGTACTGCCCGTACGTAAGCAACTCTTAAAAAATAAACGGGTAATTATGACGGTTTGTGCATTCAAATGGTGTCATAACACATTTGTAAAACTTAAAAAGGTTTTTAACGTCACTTTTAAAAGTATTTCGACGATTTATGTTAATAAAAACAAAATTTAATTTCATAATTTGTATAGTGGTGTGCGTGTGTACGTGTGTAATCGTCTGCGCGCCATTAGTGTTTTTAAGATTCAAATTTCGAACCTTCGAAGTATTGACACTATCCTTCTATACGTTATTATTCTAAGGCAATAATAATAACTATGCAATAAATCAAATAAGAGTACATACAACGACCAAGTAATTGGAATAAGAATGGAATTAATTAAAAATCACACCATCTGTTGGCATAACCTGAGAAACTTTAAGATTTTCACAAAAGCTTATGTAATATTTGTCAAATGCGCGAATAGCTACAATTAAAAGAACAAAATAGACTCTAGGACGGTACGAGCTATTAGTAATAGTAAGTTAGTAATGATAATCCATTGTATATATTGTTTTCTTAATATTATCCCGAGATTGAAAATATCTAAAATTGTAAAAATTACCTTCCTGGACCATCTAGAACCGCATTGCCACTTACCGTCCATTATAAAGCTGACGGTCAACAACCTCTAGTTACTTCAATGTAGATCACAATCATCGACCCCCGTCATGTCAGCAATTAATAATGAAATCAATTACTAAGTATGACGCGATTATTTTATTTTTTTTCCCCCGACTAAGTACCGTGTGTGAAAATTGGTTCTGTCAATCAGTTATTAAAGCGTATAAATATTTGATGGCGGTCGTATTAGGTTCCGTATGTCAAATTGAAAAACAATATCTATGAACTTACATACTTTCTGTGTGGTAACGGAAGAATATAAACCACCCCCTTTCTTGTCGTAAAAGACGATTAAGAGGTTATTGCAGGTAACATCTATGCGAGAAAAGGAAAACTTGATATAAAACGCTATAGCAATCCGTTTGACCAGCGTGGTATAGTAGGTAAATTTCCCTCCCATTGTGGAGGAGGCTCGAGCCTAGCAGTGGGGCGTACGCTGTGATGATTATGAATTTACTTTGGAGATACTCTCAAGTAAACATTTTTTCTAACGAGGAAAGACCGACATTCTCCCCGAGGGGGGGACATCGGTCGATGGGAGGGTACTCCTCAAGGAATATTCCGTCGGGCCGACCACTGACGACAAGTCACCCTGCTCTGGTGGTCGGTCCGACGACGAAGGCGACGTGTCACGGGTGGGTTACGGGTGTGCGTGCTTACGCCCCTCTGTCGCCCCGGACGGAGTGGTGCGAGGAGCGCGCCGACCGTAACCCATCCACAAAAAAAAGTAAACATTTTCCCTTAGTTTATGTTCTGTTTCTGCTAGTTCCCTTAGGTGCCCGTGGGTGCCGTAAAAGACGATTAAAAGATTGCAATATGCAAATAACATCTACGCTAGAGGAAAAAAAATCGAAATAAAACCCTATTCCAATTCGTCTGCCCAGCGTGGTATATTAGGTCAATTTCCCTCCCATTGTAGAGGCTCAAGCCCAAGAGTGGAACGTATATGAGCTATGATAATAAGATCATTATAAAATAAAATATTTTTTTATTTATATAATTACCGATATTTATAGAGCAAAATCCATTAGTATTCAGCTCATAGAGTTGTGTAAGCTCGGAGAAAAAAAATGTGCAAAAACTACCAAGTTTAATATAGATAAGATGTTTTTAAAGTTGAATTAACATTGAATAAAAGGCAGGTGTAACTTGTGGCTCCCTGTATTATTTATTTTATGAATAGAAATAAATATTAAACTTCTTAAAACTGGTTTATGGCAAGTAAACTTCGATTCCATTCAATTGTATATTGAGAAATTGTTATCGAAAATTCACATAATACTTTCAGACAAGCTTTTATTTTTTACCTTGTGGATGGAATAAAAATACCATTTACCTCCTTCCATGATCATGGGTGTCGCAACAAGCAACTAGGGGATATAATGAAAAGGAAAACTCGAAATAAAATCCTATGCCAAGCCAACCAGTGCATTATAGTAGATTAATTTTGCATTCATTGTCGGCAAAAACACATGCCAAAAAATTTAAAATCAATCAATGTTTTTTATAAATGAAAAGTTCTTCGGGTCAGCTAGTGTACTAAATAAATTAATAAATTTAAAAAGGGATTAATAGGCATGTCTATGCGAGGAAAGAAAACTCGAAATAAAACCCTGTAGCCCACGTCTGACCGGCGTGGTTATAGTATGTCCATCTCTGTCCTATTGTGGAGGAGACTCGAGCCCAACAGTGGGACGTCTGTGAGCTAAAATGATGAATAGATACTTTTTGTTATTCGCATTCAAATATTTTATGGTGAAACGCATCAAATATTAACGATTATCAAATTTCGCAATAGGTGTCTAATCAATTAAAATTGACGGCCACTAAATTTGACAATTTTAATGCCATTAATCAATGCGTTCATGATTATTGCAAATATTTATTGTGGTTTTCAATGTCGTCTTTTTAATTCTCGAAATGCCAAAAAAGAAGTTTATCATTTTTATTTCTTTGGCTCATTATTCATTCTATTTAAGTTGAACTTTGATAGTTGTACACAAACATTTGAAGGTTTTTAATAACCTGTGTATTTATTACCTCAAAGGCGTTTCTTGTCATTATGAAATATCTCTTAGTACATATATTTTTTACGTATGGTGACGGAGTAAGAATACAATTCAACACGCCCTCTCTTCCCTGAGGGTGTCGTAAAAATCGACTAAGGGTGCATATAACATCTATGCAAGGGATGAAACACTCGAAATTAAACCCTATGCCAACACATCTGACCAATGTCGTATAGTAGGTCAATTTCCTTCCCATAGTAGAAGGGGCCAGAGCTTAACATTGAGATATATTTGGCCTGAGATGATCACATATATTTCAATACTAGCAACCCGCCCTCGCTTCGCTTCGGTTTTGGTCGTTTTACCCGCGTAGTTCCCGTTGGAATACCGTGATAAAATATAGCCTAGGTTACGCCCTGATATTATAGCTTTCCATTGGTGAAAGAATTTTTGAAATCGATCCAGCCGTTTTGAAAATTACCCGGAACAAACAGACAGACAGACAAAAAATATAAAGTGATTTTCTGGCATGTGTATAGTGCAAATAACCGTGTGAGCATGAAAAAAGCCTATTATTTTGACATTACAAACAGACACTCCAATTTTATTTATTGGTATAGATTAATTATTATTTTTATTATAAGGTTAAAGAGTTTGTTTCTTTCGTGTGATGATCAAGTAAGAATACATACACCGATCCCTATTTTGTCCGTGGATGTCGTAAAAAATAAGCAAGAGATATAGTACGCATACAACATTTATGCAAGAGAAAGAAAACTGGAAACAAGATCCTATACTAACAGGGCTGACCAGCATGATACAGTACGATTAATTTTCCTCCTATTGTGGAGGAGGCGTGAGCCCCGCATTGGGGCGTATATGAGTCGAGATGATGATGATGGAGAGAAGAAAAAATAGCCTCCTATACATTATAATACAAATTGACATATGGTTAGTCGGGTTGGTGTGCTGTTTCATTTCGAATTTACCATCTCTTACAATAATGCTTTCCGTGTGGTGACGGACTAAGAATATAATAAACAAAACCCTATTTCAACACATCTGAGCGGTGTGGTATAGTAGGTCAATTCTACTTCCATTATGGAGGAGGCGAAAGCCCCAACAGTGGGACATAGGCTGAGATGACGATGATAATTGGGAAACAGGCTCGATCCAAATAGTGAGAGGTATATGAGTTGAAATTATGAAGTAGGATCAGCTAGTCAGTAATATAGACTAAAAAAAAAACAGAAGAACTAAAGTACAGTAACGCTAAGTGCTTATAATTTCATTGACAGTGAACGAAATAATAACTATATTCAAACAAAAGTGCCCGCTTGAAACATTATCCTAAAAACAGTTTTTAAGATATAACACTTAGATAGCCTTTTTTTTTATTGCAAGCAGTGGCAAACGCGCAAACAGTACACCTGATGGTAAGTGTTCCTGTCGCTCATGGACCTTTATAAGGCCGCTGCCTACCGCGAAGAAGGTGAAGGGAGTGTGAATGCGTGCAATGAGGCTCGGTGATACCAAAGGTACCACCAAAACCCTCCACACGCAAACACCCTCAGAAAGTTGGGCTTCCGGCTCTCTCGCTCACCAAGCGAAGCGCAGTAATAAATTGCTACTGCTCAGACGTCGATTTTCTGCGAGAGCGTGGTACTACCCCGGATGGACCGGCCCGCGGCTGTAGACAGATAACTGTCGACAGTGTGGTCCTACCACTATTAGCTAATAATATTGTGAATACATTCGTGACAAACGTGACTATATACATTTATTCCTGCAGTTTCAACCGCGTAGTTCACCTTTCCGTAGAAATACAGGGATAAAATGCCCGAAAGGATATGCTGCCAGGTTGGCCACGGAAGGCAAGGAACTCGGTAGCGTACAGGTATGGGGCCGCGCGCTGCCCTTTCGTCACCCCGGACGAATTGAGTGTGTGCGCTGAGCAAACCGAAAAAAAAATGGAAGTTATCGTATAGACACGAGATCGATTTCAGGCATTAACATTAGAAGCATTAGCTGACTGAACAGACTTGTACAAATCTAATATAAAAAAAAATAGTACACGCGTAACACACAAAAAAATTATCTAAATCGGTCTAGGCGTTTATGAAGAGTTGTAACTCATAGAAGATGAATATATAATTTTATAATCCTTTTTCGTTTATTTGTAATATCAAATCGGATTGGTTTCATCACATAAACGCTTTCAATGTACCAGGCTGACATAAAATAAATAGAAGTAAAATATAATTATCTGTTATGTATTCTATAGGGTTGGCACTATCAAATACAATGGTAGTGGTCCACTTAATAGACAGCGATAGATAGCAAGAGCTATGTAGAGTACGTCGCCCTGCTGCCAGTGCAGATAATCAAACAGTCATAACATCCTTACTAATATAAATGCGGAATTAAGTTTGTTTGTTACGCCTTCACGCTTAAACCACCGAACCGATTTCAAAAATTCTTTCACCAATGGAAATCTATAGATAATATCAGAGAGTAACATAGGCTATATTTTATCCCGGTATGCCCACGGCCACAGGAACTACGCTGGTAAGACGACTGAAACCGAAGCGAAGCGTGGGTGGGTTGCTAGTAGCTAATAAAAAAATATTAAAGAAATTGATCTAGACCAAATTATTCAAGTTATTTTATCTGCTTCTGTATTCCTTAGTCGTCTTTTACGTATACCGCAGGCAACAAAAGGGTCGCAGACTGAAATTGGTTACAGACATCTCAAGATAATTCTCATCAATATTAATTCCTGTTTCAAGACACTGGCGATATATATATAAAATAACCAATACCTCCAAAATAAATTACGACAAATTACATTCAGAACCTATTATTAATAGCCCAAACTGCATATAAGTAAACAACAACAACTGGCAACCCTGACAAAGTAAAAAAAAATAATCTCAACCAAAGATCGTAACAACCGAAGATCTGTCTCAAGATACATCCATAATGTCGGCTCTTAAGATTTTTCGTCGGAATTTTTCATCTCCTTTCTTGATAGACCACAATGGGTATACAGTACCGTAATTTTGAGAGTTCTTGTAAATAAATTCTCTATGATTCACAAGAATACCGCATTAGTCTAACGTGTATTGAGAAGCGAATGTTTTAACTATACTTATATTGCGATACGTAATCAGGAGCAAGGCTCCGGCTCGAAGGACCATTGTTAAGGTCCTAATGTACGTTAAAATAAATCGCCATGGGACGAAAATTGACTTACTACACCACGACTATCCGTGTAGTGACGGAGTAATAACAGAATTCATCACTCCTTATCTTGCCCGTGGATGTCGTAAAACACGAATAAGGGATATAATATGCACATAACATATGTGTAAAAGAAGAAAAACTAAATAAAACCCTATACAAACATGTCTGACCAGCATATAGTAGATAATTCCCCCTCATTGTGGAGGAGGCCTGATCTCAACAGTGGGAAATATGCGGGCTGCGATGCTGATGATGATGATGACACCACGATGGTCAGACGTAATGATCTAGGATTTTATTTTGAGTTTTCTCTTGCCTAATTGTTATATGCGTATAATATCTCTAAGTCGTAATTTACGACACCCAACAGCAATATAAGTGGTGAATTATATTCAGATCATAAATCATCATCATCGCAGCCCACATACGTCCCACTGTTGGGCTCGGGCCTCCTCCACAATAGGAGGGAATTTGACCTACTATACAATGCTGGTCAGACATGTTGGTATAGGGTTTCCATTTCGAGTTTTCCTTCTCTTGCATAGATGTTATGTGCATATTATATCCCTTAGTTGTCTTTTACGACATCCATGGGTAAGATAGCGGATCACCACATGGATAGAGCATAATTATTTTTTGTACTAATAAGGACGCGTTCCATAGATTAACCTATTTCTGCAGGACTTTTTTAGCTTTTAATTTCATAAGTCTACCTATTTAGTGTCCAGTTCCGACAACAAAATAATGGCGCCGTTATTTGAGAGTCCCGTTTTGACGTAAAAAAATATGATGACATTAGTACCACTAAGTAATCATTACCTTACATTATATGCTAATGATGATTTCAAATACAAACGAAGTGGCAATTCTCGCCGTAATATTTCCTTGTGGTCATACTTTTTTATTATAATTTTAAATATACAGTTAATATCTGTTTTCCCGCTCTTTTTTTTTTATTTGTGGCAGTCAAAAAAGCCATGACACTATGGTTTAAGCGATGTGTGGCTCGAATCTCCTTCATATTTGGACGGAGATTCACTTACTGTACCACGTGGATCAGAGGTTTTGATTTTATTTCGAGTTTACCTTCTCTTAAATAAATATTATCTGTATTATCCCTAAGTCGTGTTTTACGACACCCACGGGCAAGATAGGGGGTTGTCGATTGCTTTCTTACTCCGTCACCACACGGAAGAGTATACGTTGTATAATTATACTAGCTGACCCAACAGACGTTGTTCTGTTCAAATAAAACAAAGGGAATTCTCCTTGAAGTCGACAGCAACGCCACCTCCCGGGCCCAGTTCTGAATCTAAACTATTCTCTCGAGCACACACAAAAATTTCATCTACATCGGTCCGGTCCAGCCGTTTAAGATGAGTTCAGTGACATACACACGTACACAAAATAAATATATAAAGGTTTATTATTCAATTTCAGGTCCACAATGTCCTCCGCGACAGATGTACGCGACCACAAAGCACCGATTAACGACATCACGACTTTTACGACTAATAATAACAGTTACATTTGAATTCAACGTCACACTTCGGATGACTTCGGCTGATTTCGGATAACGAGTACAACAGCAACAGAACGAACAAGAAATAGACAAGAATTGTGATTTAAAAGATGGCGACTGTGTTTGCATCGATAATAGTCAATATTGAAACTACCACGTAATTATAAGTGCTAAGGTTTTTATGATTTTATGTATTGTAAAATCTATATATATAAGGGGATATGTGTAGTAAAATACAATTATGATGAATGTTTCTACATTATCATAACAGAGGAAAATAAACAGAATTTCTAATTGTAACCTAAAAAAACAGTATCTAAAACTAAACCAAACAAGTTAAAAAAAACACCGAGTAAAGTATACTCATCATTTTTAAGTTTGAATTAATTTCATCTAAAGTGTAATTACTTTGCAACACTTTGAAGAACTTGTAAAAAAAAAGGTCAGTTTCGCTTTCTGAGCAAGAGAAAAGTCGAATTGTGAGATAGGCATTATAATTGAAATTTTTGAATGTAATAATCATCTCTTTTTGTAGCAAGCCATATTTCTATGAAATTGAAAGAAAATACAAAAAGATTTGTTATTATTGCCACCTGAATGTGAAGAGAAATTAGTAATTTTTATGAAGAAAAAAGAACTTAATTTTGATCTCTTAATGGATAATATTTATGAATGTAATGCCATATTAAAGTTTAATACTTCATTGGTATTCGTATTTAGATTATAAGTGGGGTCTTTTGTCTCAATGGTTTTTTATTCCAACGCTATCTATTTAATAGATATGGTACTTTAGTTGACATGTATGTCTGCTAGATGGCAGTGTACAAGTGCCAGCATTAACCATTATAATTTAGTTACATTTTTAAAAATATTGCAACAACTATAATTTGATTCATAGACAAGGGACCCCTAATAGGTTATGTTGTGATTCATAGTTTTTTATCAGATAGAATGTTGCTATAATAAAATGAGTTATTATTTAAAAAATAAATTGCTAATATCCTATTTGTAATTAATATCTTACCATTTTTTTTGTTTAGGACGCATTTAAATACGCCTAGGATATCTTTCTGAATTCTATTAGATCTTAATTTCTAAAAATCGCAATTCTAACCATGGTATTAAAATTCATTCAGAATCTCGTGTGAAACGAACGCCTTAAATTGCTAAATATGCACGAAGAGTTACATTTTAAACTGACTAGGCTAAACATACTTATATAAAAAAGCTCATTTAAATTTATTATTCGCGGTTTGAGAGACTTTAGCGTCACTCATACTTGGAGCAAAGTTGTATAAACCATTTTCAGTTAACAACTGCACTTCTTTCGCGTGCGAAATTCAGCTGAAAATTAACCAAGCTAATATTCGGTACACTCGTCAGCTTGATCTGAAATATTAATATTCTAAAAAAAAAATCTAAACGTGAGCATTAAATAATGTATCCAAGTCCGATCTGAATAAATTCGTGTTCAAAATTAGATTTCCTAAACATCGATTTGAATTATGGATATTTTTTTATTCAAGTCGGAATAGAAAACTACGAAAATATTTAAGTATTCATACATCATCGTTTTTATAATTTCATTGCACTAATTGTTTTAGAAACTCGTAATCTTAAATTATAATTTATCCATTAGCAGTCAATATTAATGATTGTAATTAAATTTTGTTAATAATTAAAACGGATACATCGTGTATTAAGACCGGACAATGATTATTAAACTATGAATCATAATCATTACCAAATTATTAAATAATTAGATAATAGTTTCTCTTAACATTGTATCGTTCGTAAATCCATTCTGTTGATGCAAACCAAAAATGCGAGGTGCCTTAAATATGCTTTTTTCGAAAAAAAAAATATCTTTGTAATAATACTATTATAATTATAAGGGAATAGTCACAAATTATCTTTTTGTTTAATTTTAGCATGTAAGTGTCTACTAGATATGCAAATTTTAATTATGCATTTATACTTATTATTTTAAATTGTAATAATGGTCTTAAATGAGTCCGGATCTGAAATAATGTTATGTAAAATATCAGTAACGTATTTTGTTTCTCAAAGTACATAAAAAATATATTTGATTGAGTTCTGAGTGAACTATAACTTCATTTCAGAGACGGACAATATTTGAATTCTCTAGATTTATTTTTATTTTAATGGCAACAGTAAAATGAAATATGTACCCACAGAGTTTTGGCGGGAAGTTGAAAATGTCATGTAACATGTTTCTATCATACTCATTATTTTCAATATTTAACGTTTTATATTGAATAATTTTGCACATATTTTATAATCTAATGTAATTCAAGAAAGGTTCTAAATTATAGAATTTGATATTATAGCGCGGAATGTTTTGTGTTCCAACAAAATTTCCATAAAAATCATTGGTAATGGCCATCATACTATAAAAGGATAATAACTTGACTTACTAAATAACTTTAAATGGATCCCCTCTATCACGATAAATAAAGACTTGACACGATAAATAAAGGTCTTTATAACCCTCCTGTAAAATTCATTTTAAAGAAATACGAGCATGTTGGTTTACAGGAAAGAACAATAAATAAGATTTATTGTACTAAGTAACCGTCACGGATTTATTACCGACATTTTAGGTATATAATTCAGACTACAAGAAGTCAATTAATATTAACGACCATTAATTGCATAATGCAAACCACTATTAATGTTTGACGTTTTTGACTTTAGATATGTATTTCTTATTTTTAAAGTTTTTGGCCGTAATATACAAATGCAATGTTACGCTCTTAAATTATATTAATTTCTTTAGTGTTTCATAGTATTATTTTGAATAATCTTGCTGCTATTTTATGTAATATAATACAGTTAAAATGCTAAAGTATAGTGTAATATGATGGTGTGTCGATTTTCATGTTCTGGCAAAATTTCCAGAGAGATCAATAAATTGGCTTTCAGCCCTCAATTAATGGTAATGACTTACTGATGAACTGTGACTATTAATAACTAATATGAAGAAGTAATAAATAACATGTAAAAAAAATTATAATACTTGGCTGTATAGATTTTGTTCTCCTTGCCTGTACGAAGAGATAAATTGATCCAAAAATATATTTTTAATGAACAAACCTTAGAATAATAACATATCGAAGGTAAGTCCACGCACAAAAAGTGAGGCATTTCAATTGGAGCCTAATGGAGCCTACGCCGGAACAGTCCCGTAATGTACAAGTCATTGCACTGCACGAACGTACGCAACTCTTAAAAAATAAATTGGTAATTATGACGGCTTGTGCATTCAAATGGTGCCACAACACATTCGAAAGACATAAAAAGGTTTTTAACATTACTTTTAAAAGTATTTCGACGATTAATGTTAATAAAAACAAAATTTGATTTCATAATTTGTATAGTGGTTTCCGTGTGTACGTGTGTAATCGTCTGCCCGCCATTAGTATATTTAGATTCAAATTTTTAAAGTTCGTAGTACTGACACTATCCTTCTATACGTTATTATTCTAAGGAACAAACATTAATAAATAATTCTTGGCCTCATTTATTTACTTGAATGATTATGAGGTCCCAGTTTCTAGAATTAAAGTGAGTGCGAATTTTCTGATAAAACATACAATAGTATGTTTTATCAGAAAATTCTTAATAGCATCACATGAATTATCACTTAGATGACAATAAATTTGCATCTAATTGGACTTAAAACTACAAAGTACATTTAGTCCTTGTAGTTTTTGGATTGGATTACAACTTTGTGGATAAAGGCGAACTCCAAAATGCTTTCTTCTTAGTGTATTTAAGTCTCAGTCTTAGAATGTCAAGTAATTGTCTTACTTTCACCAGTAGACTGTTAACTACACCTTTTTTTCTTTTGAAGTATCATGGTTGCTTGCATCCCTAATTAGATTAGAGATAGGTGGTGACATAATATATGTATAGTCCGTCAGATATACTGCGCCGACATTTTGTAAATGGTAATCAACATGATTCATCATATCAGCTAATATAAGTGCCACTACCAGTCTCAAACCTCCTTCTTATACAAGGGAAATTGACCTACTATATCTAACCACCTTAGAATAATAACGTATAGAAGGTAAGTTCACGCGCAAAAAGTGAGGCATTTCAATTGGAGCCTAATGGAGCTTAGGCCGGAACCGTTCCGTAATGTACAAGTCATTGTACTGCACGTACGTACACAACTCTTAAAAAATAAATTGATAATTATGACGGTTTGTGCATTCAAATGGTGTCACAACACATTTGAAAAACTTAAAAAGGTTTTAACATTACTTTTAAAAGTATTTCGACGATTTATGTTAATAAAAACAGAATTTGATTTCATAATTTGTATAGTGGTGTGCGTGTGTACGTGTGTAATCGTCTGCCCGCCATTAATATTTTTAGATTCAAATTTTGAAAGTTCGAAGTATTGACACTATCCTTCTATACGTTATTATTCTAAGTCTAACCACACTGTTCAGACAGGTTTCCATAGGGGTTTATTTCAATTTTACTTTCTCTTGCATAGATTTTATATGCATATAGTAATCCTTTTACAACACCCATAGGCAAGAAAGGAGGGTGGAAAATTGTATTCTTACTTCGTCACCACAGGAAGAATAAGTACAATAATCGCGAGTATTATACATTGTAAATAAAACGACTTTTATGGATTTTATCGCGTTTGTATTTGATATATGATTCCCCGATGATTTGAAAACTTTACAATGTTTATGATCACGGGTGGACTAAGCTGTGTCAGGTCCAATAAGTCCGTAAAATAATTTTATTTATAAAATATGATAATGGTCAAAGTACTACAAAAATTTGAAAATAGATTCACTATTGAGAATTTTTTTACCATTCAAGGTATATTACAAGTTCTGTTGCTGTTAAGATAAAAAAAATGTAAAATTTAGTTAAGTCCGATTGATAGATATCTCGGAATTTCGAAAAAAAACAATTTCGTTATTTCGATAAATTTATCGACTCTCCATTTTTGTACTCCAAATATTGTTCCGTTTAGTTAGCTAGGCCACCATTTTTTTATGATTCCTAGGATTATATTTTATTATCTATAGATGTAAGTTTTCATTCAGTGTTATAAAATATCAAATCGATATTGTAATACATAAAGATAAATAAACGAAATGGTATTGAAAATTATTGTGTCTTTCATTTTCTTATACTAAGGGCAAAAAATATGCTAAAGAGCAAAAAGTATCGATTTATCAAAATATCGATAATTTTTTAGAAAACAATTGATATCTATGGTCGAGGGGGTTTCGGCGCGAATTTGGAGATGTCATGTTAAGCTCTTGTATTATATTCATTTTTTTTGTGTTTTATAGTGTTATATTGAATAATTTTGCTGATATTTTATGTAATATAATATAATTAAGGTGCTGAAGTGTGGTGAATGTGATATAAGAGTGGTTTATGTGTACTTTCATATTCAAGCGAAATTCCCAGAGATATCATCTAATTAGGTTTTCAGCGCCTAATTAATGATAACGACTTGACTTACTGACGGACAATGACTATAAATAAGTTATAGGTACAATATGAAGAAGTAAATAATATGTAAAGAAAAATTGTATCAGACTTGGCTGTATGGGCTTTGATCCCTTTGCCTGTCCGTATGGACAAACAGAACAAAAAAAAATATCTATGGTCGATATTTTAATCACTAAATATCGATATTCGATATTTATTTATGAATATGAAGATATCTGATGTTTACGCGAGCACTACACATTGTAAATAAAACTACTTTTACGGATTATATCGCGTTTGTATTTGATTTATGATTGCCCGACGTTTCGAACACTTTGCAGCATTCATGGTCACGGGCGGACTAAGGTGTCTCACGTCCAACAAGTAATCGTTATTACAGACATTTACAATTATCTACCCGATACAGAAAATAGTTATAAACTTATTAAATTGTTACCCACATTTTAGTACAAATTTATTGCCAGTGTAAGAAGAAAATGAATCTATATGAAAAATTATATTGTTTATGGTTAGTAATTATTAATTATTAAATTTGTAGCAATTATTATTACAATTTGTTGATTTAAAACTAACAAAACAAATATACTACCACCGGATCGGAACGCGGCCACACTGAGAAAGATCCGGCAAGAAAACTCAGGGGACATGATGCTAAATTAATATTGATTTTTAATTTTAGATGCGGCTTACTAAAGGATTTTTGATTTATAAAATTATCTTTAACCATTATTATTGTGGGTCAAATCTATACAATAAGTGCTCACAGTATCATGCAGTCTTGTGGTGGTCTCTTTGGATTTATTTTTAATTATGTTTATAACAGGATCCCAGCTTGATGGTAATACCCAGCCATCCTCTCTATTGAAATTTTTGTGTTTTTTGATTTCAATAGCCTCGCGTACCATTCTAGGCAGGTATCGGTGTTCCTTTGCGAGGACTTGAGGTTTATCAAACCTAATGTTATGGCGGGAGCGGTCCTGACTATGTTCACAGACTGCAGACTTAGTGTGGCGGCGGTGCTTCACATCAGCTATGTGTTCTTTGACCCGAGTTCTTATGGATCTCTTTGTTTGCCCAATATAAGAGAGACCACAGTCACAGTCAAGTTTATAAACTCCTGCATCTTGTAGAGGGATCTGGCACTTGACAGGTGGTAAGAACTGACTTATCCTTTTGAGTGGCTTAAAATAAGTTTTTATGGAAGCCCGTTTCAGGATATAGCCAATCTTGTCAGTGACTCCTTTCACATAAGGTAGTACTGCAGGGAGGCGCTCAACTGTGGGTGGTTTCACACGGTCTCTGCGACGGGGGCGTGGAACTTGCAGCTTGTTTGCACGTAGAACCTGCTTGACATGCTGCAGCTCCCCAGCCAGGTGCTCCTCGTCACAGATTCCTCGTGCTCTCTGCAACAAAGATTTAGACACGGTAGCTAACTGTGAAGGGGGATGATGAGAATCTCCGTTCAGATATCTGTCAGTATGTGTTGCCTTACGATACACTGTATGACTCAAGGTGTTATTGGGTTTACGGATAACCAAAATATCTAAGAAAGCTAATGAGTTATTTGACTCCAGTTCCATAGTAAATTGAATTTTTGGATTGATGGAGTTAAGATGGTTTAGGAATATGGTTATTTTGTCTGTTGGTAGTATTGTGAAAGTGTCATCTACGTACCGCTTATAGAACCTTGGTGTGACAGGTGAGCTTGATAAGGCCAGCTCCTCGAAGTCCTCCATGAAAATGTCAGCGACAACAGGGGAGACAGGCGAGCCCATAGCCACTCCATCTACTTGCTTGTAGAATTCATCATTCCACAATAAATATCCAGTTGTTAGGCACTGACGTAATAGTTCAGCATATTCCGGTGGCATATTATTGTCTGATAGCTTCTTAGTTACAGTTTTAATGCATTCCTCTACAGGTAAACAGGTGAAGAGTGATGTGACATCAAAACTGACCATAGTTTCATTGTCAGCGAGATGTAGATCTTTGATTTCACTGACAAAATGGTATGAGTCTTTTACAAATGCACTAGTGTGTCCCCGGAGTTGTGAGAGGACTTTTGCGACCATCTGGGCTAACTTGTAAGTCGGCGTGTCTATCTGACTTACTATTGGACGTAGTGGGGCACTTGCTTTGTGTATTTTTGGCAATCCATACAGTTTTGGTGGCTTACAACACGGTGGTATGAGCTTTTTCACGTCTAGATGTAATGCATCGGAGTGTTTTATTATTAACTTTTTTGTGTTTTTCAACACAACATTAGTGGGGTCTGTTTTAACCTTTTTGTAAGTCGTTTCATCCGATAAAAGTTGATTAATTTTGGCATTATAATCTGACGTATTCATTACCACGGTCGCGTTTCCTTTGTCTGCGCGCAGGATGACGATATCTGATTTGTTACGCAAGTTCTTTAATGCAAAATGTTGTTGTTTTGAAAGATTACGTTTTGGTGGCTTACAGCGACGTAATAAGGACGAGATGTCTTGTCGGATAGCCTCCATATCTTCCTTTTGAACGGTATTTTTAATCAGTACGTCTTCTACAGCACAAATTATTTCCTCGTAAGGTATTCGCGTTGGTGTTATAGCAAAATTTAATCCTTTCGACAATACCTGAAGTTCAGATTGGTCTAAGATTTGTTTTGACAGATTTATGACAGCGCGATCTGCGTGTGAGTCTATGGTTGGCGGGCGCGTTCCGTTCCCAACATTGAAATTTTGCGTTCCATGTTCAACGCGTAGGTTTCTGTTACTTAATTTTTCAAATTTGGTAACGTGTTTATTTTTGCATCTATTATATTTAGTTATTTCGCGCTTACCTAGTTGTTCGATGCAACTTTTAAATTCGGCTATCGTTAAAACTGACTCAACTTCACCAGACTTTATCTCTATTTCACAGTTAATATTGTATAGATCCGATCGGGTTTCGTGAATTACAGTCTGCAATAACTTTTTACTCGCCTGTTCTAAGATCTTCGCGCTTCCACGTATATTTTTCTTGCAAGTAATCCTTACACACGTAGGAATGAGATTATGGTCTCGGCATCTCTTCAAGAAATTTAATGAAGTTATATATCTTGCGCGCTTAGTATGAAGATACTCTAACCGGCGTATTTTATTTGCAAATTCCAGTCCGTACTGGTTTACATAATGATATCTGATGTTTACGCGAGCACTACACATTGTAAATAAAACTACTTTTACGGATTATATCGCGTTTGTATTTGATTTATGATTGCCCGACGTTTCGAACACTTTGCAGCATTCATGGTCACGGGCGGACTAAGGTGTCTCACGTCCAACAAGTAATCGTTATTACAGACATTTACAATTATCTACCCGATACAGAAAATAGTTATAAACTTATTAAATTGTTACCCACATTTTAGTACAAATTTATTGCCAGTGTAAGAAGAAAATGAATCTATATGAAAAATTATATTGTTTATGGTTAGTAATTATTAATTATTAAATTTGTAGCAATTATTATTACAATTTGTTGATTTAAAACTAACAAAACAAATATACTACCACCGGATCGGAACGCGGCCACACTGAGAAAGATCCGGCAAGAAAACTCAGGGGACATGATGCTAAATTAATATTGATTTTTAATTTTAGATGCGGCTTACTAAAGGATTTTTGATTTATAAAATTATCTTTAACCATTATTATTGTGGGTCAAATCTATACAATAAGTGCTCACAGTATCATGCAGTCTTGTGGTGGTCTCTTTGGATTTATTTTTAATTATGTTTATAACAGGATCCCAGCTTGATGGTAATACCCAGCCATCCTCTCTATTGAAATTTTTGTGTTTTTTGATTTCAATAGCCTCGCGTACCATTCTAGGCAGGTATCGGTGTTCCTTTGCGAGGACTTGAGGTTTATCAAACCTAATGTTATGGCGGGAGCGGTCCTGACTATGTTCACAGACTGCAGACTTAGTGTGGCGGCGGTGCTTCACATCAGCTATGTGTTCTTTGACCCGAGTTCTTATGGATCTCTTTGTTTGCCCAATATAAGAGAGACCACAGTCACAGTCAAGTTTATAAACTCCTGCATCTTGTAGAGGGATCTGGCACTTGACAGGTGGTAAGAACTGACTTATCCTTTTGAGTGGCTTAAAATAAGTTTTTATGGAAGCCCGTTTCAGGATATAGCCAATCTTGTCAGTGACTCCTTTCACATAAGGTAGTACTGCAGGGAGGCGCTCAACTGTGGGTGGTTTCACACGGTCTCTGCGACGGGGGCGTGGAACTTGCAGCTTGTTTGCACGTAGAACCTGCTTGACATGCTGCAGCTCCCCAGCCAGGTGCTCCTCGTCACAGATTCCTCGTGCTCTCTGCAACAAAGATTTAGACACGGTAGCTAACTGTGAAGGGGGATGATGAGAATCTCCGTTCAGATATCTGTCAGTATGTGTTGCCTTACGATACACTGTATGACTCAAGGTGTTATTGGGTTTACGGATAACCAAAATATCTAAGAAAGCTAATGAGTTATTTGACTCCAGTTCCATAGTAAATTGAATTTTTGGATTGATGGAGTTAAGATGGTTTAGGAATATGGTTATTTTGTCTGTTGGTAGTATTGTGAAAGTGTCATCTACGTACCGCTTATAGAACCTTGGTGTGACAGGTGAGCTTGATAAGGCCAGCTCCTCGAAGTCCTCCATGAAAATGTCAGCGACAACAGGGGAGACAGGCGAGCCCATAGCCACTCCATCTACTTGCTTGTAGAATTCATCATTCCACAATAAATATCCAGTTGTTAGGCACTGACGTAATAGTTCAGCATATTCCGGTGGCATATTATTGTCTGATAGCTTCTTAGTTACAGTTTTAATGCATTCCTCTACAGGTAAACAGGTGAAGAGTGATGTGACATCAAAACTGACCATAGTTTCATTGTCAGCGAGATGTAGATCTTTGATTTCACTGACAAAATGGTATGAGTCTTTTACAAATGCACTAGTGTGTCCCCGGAGTTGTGAGAGGACTTTTGCGACCATCTGGGCTAACTTGTAAGTCGGCGTGTCTATCTGACTTACTATTGGACGTAGTGGGGCACTTGCTTTGTGTATTTTTGGCAATCCATACAGTTTTGGTGGCTTACAACACGGTGGTATGAGCTTTTTCACGTCTAGATGTAATGCATCGGAGTGTTTTATTATTAACTTTTTTGTGTTTTTCAACACAACATTAGTGGGGTCTGTTTTAACCTTTTTGTAAGTCGTTTCATCCGATAAAAGTTGATTAATTTTGGCATTATAATCTGACGTATTCATTACCACGGTCGCGTTTCCTTTGTCTGCGCGCAGGATGACGATATCTGATTTGTTACGCAAGTTCTTTAATGCAAAATGTTGTTGTTTTGAAAGATTACGTTTTGGTGGCTTACAGCGACGTAATAAGGACGAGATGTCTTGTCGGATAGCCTCCATATCTTCCTTTTGAACGGTATTTTTAATCAGTACGTCTTCTACAGCACAAATTATTTCCTCGTAAGGTATTCGCGTTGGTGTTATAGCAAAATTTAATCCTTTCGACAATACCTGAAGTTCAGATTGGTCTAAGATTTGTTTTGACAGATTTATGACAGCGCGATCTGCGTGTGAGTCTATGGTTGGCGGGCGCGTTCCGTTCCCAACATTGAAATTTTGCGTTCCATGTTCAACGCGTAGGTTTCTGTTACTTAATTTTTCAAATTTGGTAACGTGTTTATTTTTGCATCTATTATATTTAGTTATTTCGCGCTTACCTAGTTGTTCGATGCAACTTTTAAATTCGGCTATCGTTAAAACTGACTCAACTTCACCAGACTTTATCTCTATTTCACAGTTAATATTGTATAGATCCGATCGGGTTTCGTGAATTACAGTCTGCAATAACTTTTTACTCGCCTGTTCTAAGATCTTCGCGCTTCCACGTATATTTTTCTTGCAAGTAATCCTTACACACGTAGGAATGAGATTATGGTCTCGGCATCTCTTCAAGAAATTTAATGAAGTTATATATCTTGCGCGCTTAGTATGAAGATACTCTAACCGGCGTATTTTATTTGCAAATTCCAGTCCGTACTGGTTTACATAATGATATCTGATGTTTACGCGAGCACTACACATTGTAAATAAAACTACTTTTACGGATTATATCGCGTTTGTATTTGATTTATGATTGCCCGACGTTTCGAACACTTTGCAGCATTCATGGTCACGGGCGGACTAAGGTGTCTCACGTCCAACAAGTAATCGTTATTACAGACATTTACAATTATCTACCCGATACAGAAAATAGTTATAAACTTATTAAATTGTTACCCACATTTTAGTACAAATTTATTGCCAGTGTAAGAAGAAAATGAATCTATATGAAAAATTATATTGTTTATGGTTAGTAATTATTAATTATTAAATTTGTAGCAATTATTATTACAATTTGTTGATTTAAAACTAACAAAACAAATATACTACCACCGGATCGGAACGCGGCCACACTGAGAAAGATCCGGCAAGAAAACTCAGGGGACATGATGCTAAATTAATATTGATTTTTAATTTTAGATGCGGCTTACTAAAGGATTTTTGATTTGTAAAATTATCTTTAACCATTATTATTGTGGGTCAAATCTATACAATAAGTGCTCACAGTATCATGCAGTCTTGTGGTGGTCTCTTTGGATTTATTTTTAATTATGTTTATAACAGGATCCCAGCTTGATGGTAATACCCAGCCATCCTCTCTATTGAAATTTTTGTGTTTTTTGATTTCAATAGCCTCGCGTACCATTCTAGGCAGGTATCGGTGTTCCTTTGCGAGGACTTGAGGTTTATCAAACCTAATGTTATGGCGGGAGCGGTCCTGACTATGTTCACAGACTGCAGACTTAGTGTGGCGGCGGTGCTTCACATCAGCTATGTGTTCTTTGACCCGAGTTCTTATGGATCTCTTTGTTTGCCCAATATAAGAGAGACCACAGTCACAGTCAAGTTTATAAACTCCTGCATCTTGTAGAGGGATCTGGCACTTGACAGGTGGTAAGAACTGACTTATCCTTTTGAGTGGCTTAAAATAAGTTTTTATGGAAGCCCGTTTCAGGATATAGCCAATCTTGTCAGTGACTCCTTTCACATAAGGTAGTACTGCAGGGAGGCGCTCAACTGTGGGTGGTTTCACACGGTCTCTGCGACGGGGGCGTGGAACTTGCAGCTTGTTTGCACGTAGAACCTGCTTGACATGCTGCAGCTCCCCAGCCAGGTGCTCCTCGTCACAGATTCCTCGTGCTCTCTGCAACAAAGATTTAGACACGGTAGCTAACTGTGAAGGGGGATGATGAGAATCTCCGTTCAGATATCTGTCAGTATGTGTTGCCTTACGATACACTGTATGACTCAAGGTGTTATTGGGTTTACGGATAACCAAAATATCTAAGAAAGCTAATGAGTTATTTGACTCCAGTTCCATAGTAAATTGAATTTTTGGATTGATGGAGTTAAGATGGTTTAGGAATATGGTTATTTTGTCTGTTGGTAGTATTGTGAAAGTGTCATCTACGTACCGCTTATAGAACCTTGGTGTGACAGGTGAGCTTGATAAGGCCAGCTCCTCGAAGTCCTCCATGAAAATGTCAGCGACAACAGGGGAGACAGGCGAGCCCATAGCCACTCCATCTACTTGCTTGTAGAATTCATCATTCCACAATAAATATCCAGTTGTTAGGCACTGACGTAATAGTTCAGCATATTCCGGTGGCATATTATTGTCTGATAGCTTCTTAGTTACAGTTTTAATGCATTCCTCTACAGGTAAACAGGTGAAGAGTGATGTGACATCAAAACTGACCATAGTTTCATTGTCAGCGAGATGTAGATCTTTGATTTCACTGACAAAATGGTATGAGTCTTTTACAAATGCACTAGTGTGTCCCCGGAGTTGTGAGAGGACTTTTGCGACCATCTGGGCTAACTTGTAAGTCGGCGTGTCTATCTGACTTACTATTGGACGTAGTGGGGCACTTGCTTTGTGTATTTTTGGCAATCCATACAGTTTTGGTGGCTTACAACACGGTGGTATGAGCTTTTTCACGTCTAGATGTAATGCATCGGAGTGTTTTATTATTAACTTTTTTGTGTTTTTCAACACAACATTAGTGGGGTCTGTTTTAACCTTTTTGTAAGTCGTTTCATCCGATAAAAGTTGATTAATTTTGGCATTATAATCTGACGTATTCATTACCACGGTCGCGTTTCCTTTGTCTGCGCGCAGGATGACGATATCTGATTTGTTACGCAAGTTCTTTAATGCAAAATGTTGTTGTTTTGAAAGATTACGTTTTGGTGGCTTACAGCGACGTAATAAGGACGAGATGTCTTGTCGGATAGCCTCCATATCTTCCTTTTGAACGGTATTTTTAATCAGTACGTCTTCTACAGCACAAATTATTTCCTCGTAAGGTATTCGCGTTGGTGTTATAGCAAAATTTAATCCTTTCGACAATACCTGAAGTTCAGATTGGTCTAAGATTTGTTTTGACAGATTTATGACAGCGCGATCTGCGTGTGAGTCTATGGTTGGCGGGCGCGTTCCGTTCCCAACATTGAAATTTTGCGTTCCATGTTCAACGCGTAGGTTTCTGTTACTTAATTTTTCAAATTTGGTAACGTGTTTATTTTTGCATCTATTATATTTAGTTATTTCGCGCTTACCTAGTTGTTCGATGCAACTTTTAAATTCGGCTATCGTTAAAACTGACTCAACTTCACCAGACTTTATCTCTATTTCACAGTTAATATTGTATAGATCCGATCGGGTTTCGTGAATTACAGTCTGCAATAACTTTTTACTCGCCTGTTCTAAGATCTTCGCGCTTCCACGTATATTTTTCTTGCAAGTAATCCTTACACACGTAGGAATGAGATTATGGTCTCGGCATCTCTTCAAGAAATTTAATGAAGTTATATATCTTGCGCGCTTAGTATGAAGATACTCTAACCGGCGTATTTTATTTGCAAATTCCAGTCCGTACTGGTTTACATAATGATATCTGATGTTTACGCGAGCACTACACATTGTAAATAAAACTACTTTTACGGATTATATCGCGTTTGTATTTGATTTATGATTGCCCGACGTTTCGAACACTTTGCAGCATTCATGGTCACGGGCGGACTAAGGTGTCTCACGTCCAACAAGTAATCGTTATTACAGACATTTACAATTATCTACCCGATACAGAAAATAGTTATAAACTTATTAAATTGTTACCCACATTTTAGTACAAATTTATTGCCAGTGTAAGAAGAAAATGAATCTATATGAAAAATTATATTGTTTATGGTTAGTAATTATTAATTATTAAATTTGTAGCAATTATTATTACAATTTGTTGATTTAAAACTAACAAAACAAATATACTACCACCGGATCGGAACGCGGCCACACTGAGAAAGATCCGGCAAGAAAACTCAGGGGACATGATGCTAAATTAATATTGATTTTTAATTTTAGATGCGGCTTACTAAAGGATTTTTGATTTATAAAATTATCTTTAACCATTATTATTGTGGGTCAAATCTATACAATAAGTGCTCACAGTATCATGCAGTCTTGTGGTGGTCTCTTTGGATTTATTTTTAATTATGTTTATAACAGGATCCCAGCTTGATGGTAATACCCAGCCATCCTCTCTATTGAAATTTTTGTGTTTTTTGATTTCAATAGCCTCGCGTACCATTCTAGGCAGGTATCGGTGTTCCTTTGCGAGGACTTGAGGTTTATCAAACCTAATGTTATGGCGGGAGCGGTCCTGACTATGTTCACAGACTGCAGACTTAGTGTGGCGGCGGTGCTTCACATCAGCTATGTGTTCTTTGACCCGAGTTCTTATGGATCTCTTTGTTTGCCCAATATAAGAGAGACCACAGTCACAGTCAAGTTTATAAACTCCTGCATCTTGTAGAGGGATCTGGCACTTGACAGGTGGTAAGAACTGACTTATCCTTTTGAGTGGCTTAAAATAAGTTTTTATGGAAGCCCGTTTCAGGATATAGCCAATCTTGTCAGTGACTCCTTTCACATAAGGTAGTACTGCAGGGAGGCGCTCAACTGTGGGTGGTTTCACACGGTCTCTGCGACGGGGGCGTGGAACTTGCAGCTTGTTTGCACGTAGAACCTGCTTGACATGCTGCAGCTCCCCAGCCAGGTGCTCCTCGTCACAGATTCCTCGTGCTCTCTGCAACAAAGATTTAGACACGGTAGCTAACTGTGAAGGGGGATGATGAGAATCTCCGTTCAGATATCTGTCAGTATGTGTTGCCTTACGATACACTGTATGACTCAAGGTGTTATTGGGTTTACGGATAACCAAAATATCTAAGAAAGCTAATGAGTTATTTGACTCCAGTTCCATAGTAAATTGAATTTTTGGATTGATGGAGTTAAGATGGTTTAGGAATATGGTTATTTTGTCTGTTGGTAGTATTGTGAAAGTGTCATCTACGTACCGCTTATAGAACCTTGGTGTGACAGGTGAGCTTGATAAGGCCAGCTCCTCGAAGTCCTCCATGAAAATGTCAGCGACAACAGGGGAGACAGGCGAGCCCATAGCCACTCCATCTACTTGCTTGTAGAATTCATCATTCCACAATAAATATCCAGTTGTTAGGCACTGACGTAATAGTTCAGCATATTCCGGTGGCATATTATTGTCTGATAGCTTCTTAGTTACAGTTTTAATGCATTCCTCTACAGGTAAACAGGTGAAGAGTGATGTGACATCAAAACTGACCATAGTTTCATTGTCAGCGAGATGTAGATCTTTGATTTCACTGACAAAATGGTATGAGTCTTTTACAAATGCACTAGTGTGTCCCCGGAGTTGTGAGAGGACTTTTGCGACCATCTGGGCTAACTTGTAAGTCGGCGTGTCTATCTGACTTACTATTGGACGTAGTGGGGCACTTGCTTTGTGTATTTTTGGCAATCCATACAGTTTTGGTGGCTTACAACACGGTGGTATGAGCTTTTTCACGTCTAGATGTAATGCATCGGAGTGTTTTATTATTAACTTTTTTGTGTTTTTCAACACAACATTAGTGGGGTCTGTTTTAACCTTTTTGTAAGTCGTTTCATCCGATAAAAGTTGATTAATTTTGGCATTATAATCTGACGTATTCATTACCACGGTCGCGTTTCCTTTGTCTGCGCGCAGGATGACGATATCTGATTTGTTACGCAAGTTCTTTAATGCAAAATGTTGTTGTTTTGAAAGATTACGTTTTGGTGGCTTACAGCGACGTAATAAGGACGAGATGTCTTGTCGGATAGCCTCCATATCTTCCTTTTGAACGGTATTTTTAATCAGTACGTCTTCTACAGCACAAATTATTTCCTCGTAAGGTATTCGCGTTGGTGTTATAGCAAAATTTAATCCTTTCGACAATACCTGAAGTTCAGATTGGTCTAAGATTTGTTTTGACAGATTTATGACAGCGCGATCTGCGTGTGAGTCTATGGTTGGCGGGCGCGTTCCGTTCCCAACATTGAAATTTTGCGTTCCATGTTCAACGCGTAGGTTTCTGTTACTTAATTTTTCAAATTTGGTAACGTGTTTATTTTTGCATCTATTATATTTAGTTATTTCGCGCTTACCTAGTTGTTCGATGCAACTTTTAAATTCGGCTATCGTTAAAACTGACTCAACTTCACCAGACTTTATCTCTATTTCACAGTTAATATTGTATAGATCCGATCGGGTTTCGTGAATTACAGTCTGCAATAACTTTTTACTCGCCTGTTCTAAGATCTTCGCGCTTCCACGTATATTTTTCTTGCAAGTAATCCTTACACACGTAGGAATGAGATTATGGTCTCGGCATCTCTTCAAGAAATTTAATGAAGTTATATATCTTGCGCGCTTAGTATGAAGATACTCTAACCGGCGTATTTTATTTGCAAATTCCAGTCCGTACTGGTTTACATAATGATATCTGATGTTTACGCGAGCACTACACATTGTAAATAAAACTACTTTTACGGATTATATCGCGTTTGTATTTGATTTATGATTGCCCGACGTTTCGAACACTTTGCAGCATTCATGGTCACGGGCGGACTAAGGTGTCTCACGTCCAACAAGTAATCGTTATTACAGACATTTACAATTATCTACCCGATACAGAAAATAGTTATAAACTTATTAAATTGTTACCCACATTTTAGTACAAATTTATTGCCAGTGTAAGAAGAAAATGAATCTATATGAAAAATTATATTGTTTATGGTTAGTAATTATTAATTATTAAATTTGTAGCAATTATTATTACAATTTGTTGATTTAAAACTAACAAAACAAATATACTACCACCGGATCGGAACGCGGCCACACTGAGAAAGATCCGGCAAGAAAACTCAGGGGACATGATGCTAAATTAATATTGATTTTTAATTTTAGATGCGGCTTACTAAAGGATTTTTGATTTATAAAATTATCTTTAACCATTATTATTGTGGGTCAAATCTATACAATAAGTGCTCACAGTATCATGCAGTCTTGTGGTGGTCTCTTTGGATTTATTTTTAATTATGTTTATAACAGGATCCCAGCTTGATGGTAATACCCAGCCATCCTCTCTATTGAAATTTTTGTGTTTTTTGATTTCAATAGCCTCGCGTACCATTCTAGGCAGGTATCGGTGTTCCTTTGCGAGGACTTGAGGTTTATCAAACCTAATGTTATGGCGGGAGCGGTCCTGACTATGTTCACAGACTGCAGACTTAGTGTGGCGGCGGTGCTTCACATCAGCTATGTGTTCTTTGACCCGAGTTCTTATGGATCTCTTTGTTTGCCCAATATAAGAGAGACCACAGTCACAGTCAAGTTTATAAACTCCTGCATCTTGTAGAGGGATCTGGCACTTGACAGGTGGTAAGAACTGACTTATCCTTTTGAGTGGCTTAAAATAAGTTTTTATGGAAGCCCGTTTCAGGATATAGCCAATCTTGTCAGTGACTCCTTTCACATAAGGTAGTACTGCAGGGAGGCGCTCAACTGTGGGTGGTTTCACACGGTCTCTGCGACGGGGGCGTGGAACTTGCAGCTTGTTTGCACGTAGAACCTGCTTGACATGCTGCAGCTCCCCAGCCAGGTGCTCCTCGTCACAGATTCCTCGTGCTCTCTGCAACAAAGATTTAGACACGGTAGCTAACTGTGAAGGGGGATGATGAGAATCTCCGTTCAGATATCTGTCAGTATGTGTTGCCTTACGATACACTGTATGACTCAAGGTGTTATTGGGTTTACGGATAACCAAAATATCTAAGAAAGCTAATGAGTTATTTGACTCCAGTTCCATAGTAAATTGAATTTTTGGATTGATGGAGTTAAGATGGTTTAGGAATATGGTTATTTTGTCTGTTGGTAGTATTGTGAAAGTGTCATCTACGTACCGCTTATAGAACCTTGGTGTGACAGGTGAGCTTGATAAGGCCAGCTCCTCGAAGTCCTCCATGAAAATGTCAGCGACAACAGGGGAGACAGGCGAGCCCATAGCCACTCCATCTACTTGCTTGTAGAATTCATCATTCCACAATAAATATCCAGTTGTTAGGCACTGACGTAATAGTTCAGCATATTCCGGTGGCATATTATTGTCTGATAGCTTCTTAGTTACAGTTTTAATGCATTCCTCTACAGGTAAACAGGTGAAGAGTGATGTGACATCAAAACTGACCATAGTTTCATTGTCAGCGAGATGTAGATCTTTGATTTCACTGACAAAATGGTATGAGTCTTTTACAAATGCACTAGTGTGTCCCCGGAGTTGTGAGAGGACTTTTGCGACCATCTGGGCTAACTTGTAAGTCGGCGTGTCTATCTGACTTACTATTGGACGTAGTGGGGCACTTGCTTTGTGTATTTTTGGCAATCCATACAGTTTTGGTGGCTTACAACACGGTGGTATGAGCTTTTTCACGTCTAGATGTAATGCATCGGAGTGTTTTATTATTAACTTTTTTGTGTTTTTCAACACAACATTAGTGGGGTCTGTTTTAACCTTTTTGTAAGTCGTTTCATCCGATAAAAGTTGATTAATTTTGGCATTATAATCTGACGTATTCATTACCACGGTCGCGTTTCCTTTGTCTGCGCGCAGGATGACGATATCTGATTTGTTACGCAAGTTCTTTAATGCAAAATGTTGTTGTTTTGAAAGATTACGTTTTGGTGGCTTACAGCGACGTAATAAGGACGAGATGTCTTGTCGGATAGCCTCCATATCTTCCTTTTGAACGGTATTTTTAATCAGTACGTCTTCTACAGCACAAATTATTTCCTCGTAAGGTATTCGCGTTGGTGTTATAGCAAAATTTAATCCTTTCGACAATACCTGAAGTTCAGATTGGTCTAAGATTTGTTTTGACAGATTTATGACAGCGCGATCTGCGTGTGAGTCTATGGTTGGCGGGCGCGTTCCGTTCCCAACATTGAAATTTTGCGTTCCATGTTCAACGCGTAGGTTTCTGTTACTTAATTTTTCAAATTTGGTAACGTGTTTATTTTTGCATCTATTATATTTAGTTATTTCGCGCTTACCTAGTTGTTCGATGCAACTTTTAAATTCGGCTATCGTTAAAACTGACTCAACTTCACCAGACTTTATCTCTATTTCACAGTTAATATTGTATAGATCCGATCGGGTTTCGTGAATTACAGTCTGCAATAACTTTTTACTCGCCTGTTCTAAGATCTTCGCGCTTCCACGTATATTTTTCTTGCAAGTAATCCTTACACACGTAGGAATGAGATTATGGTCTCGGCATCTCTTCAAGAAATTTAATGAAGTTATATATCTTGCGCGCTTAGTATGAAGATACTCTAACCGGCGTATTTTATTTGCAAATTCCAGTCCGTACTGGTTTACATAATGATATCTGATGTTTACGCGAGCACTACACATTGTAAATAAAACTACTTTTACGGATTATATCGCGTTTGTATTTGATTTATGATTGCCCGACGTTTCGAACACTTTGCAGCATTCATGGTCACGGGCGGACTAAGGTGTCTCACGTCCAACAAGTAATCGTTATTACAGACATTTACAATTATCTACCCGATACAGAAAATAGTTATAAACTTATTAAATTGTTACCCACATTTTAGTACAAATTTATTGCCAGTGTAAGAAGAAAATGAATCTATATGAAAAATTATATTGTTTATGGTTAGTAATTATTAATTATTAAATTTGTAGCAATTATTATTACAATTTGTTGATTTAAAACTAACAAAACAAATATACTACCACCGGATCGGAACGCGGCCACACTGAGAAAGATCCGGCAAGAAAACTCAGGGGACATGATGCTAAATTAATATTGATTTTTAATTTTAGATGCGGCTTACTAAAGGATTTTTGATTTGTAAAATTATCTTTAACCATTATTATTGTGGGTCAAATCTATACAATAAGTGCTCACAGTATCATGCAGTCTTGTGGTGGTCTCTTTGGATTTATTTTTAATTATGTTTATAACAGGATCCCAGCTTGATGGTAATACCCAGCCATCCTCTCTATTGAAATTTTTGTGTTTTTTGATTTCAATAGCCTCGCGTACCATTCTAGGCAGGTATCGGTGTTCCTTTGCGAGGACTTGAGGTTTATCAAACCTAATGTTATGGCGGGAGCGGTCCTGACTATGTTCACAGACTGCAGACTTAGTGTGGCGGCGGTGCTTCACATCAGCTATGTGTTCTTTGACCCGAGTTCTTATGGATCTCTTTGTTTGCCCAATATAAGAGAGACCACAGTCACAGTCAAGTTTATAAACTCCTGCATCTTGTAGAGGGATCTGGCACTTGACAGGTGGTAAGAACTGACTTATCCTTTTGAGTGGCTTAAAATAAGTTTTTATGGAAGCCCGTTTCAGGATATAGCCAATCTTGTCAGTGACTCCTTTCACATAAGGTAGTACTGCAGGGAGGCGCTCAACTGTGGGTGGTTTCACACGGTCTCTGCGACGGGGGCGTGGAACTTGCAGCTTGTTTGCACGTAGAACCTGCTTGACATGCTGCAGCTCCCCAGCCAGGTGCTCCTCGTCACAGATTCCTCGTGCTCTCTGCAACAAAGATTTAGACACGGTAGCTAACTGTGAAGGGGGATGATGAGAATCTCCGTTCAGATATCTGTCAGTATGTGTTGCCTTACGATACACTGTATGACTCAAGGTGTTATTGGGTTTACGGATAACCAAAATATCTAAGAAAGCTAATGAGTTATTTGACTCCAGTTCCATAGTAAATTGAATTTTTGGATTGATGGAGTTAAGATGGTTTAGGAATATGGTTATTTTGTCTGTTGGTAGTATTGTGAAAGTGTCATCTACGTACCGCTTATAGAACCTTGGTGTGACAGGTGAGCTTGATAAGGCCAGCTCCTCGAAGTCCTCCATGAAAATGTCAGCGACAACAGGGGAGACAGGCGAGCCCATAGCCACTCCATCTACTTGCTTGTAGAATTCATCATTCCACAATAAATATCCAGTTGTTAGGCACTGACGTAATAGTTCAGCATATTCCGGTGGCATATTATTGTCTGATAGCTTCTTAGTTACAGTTTTAATGCATTCCTCTACAGGTAAACAGGTGAAGAGTGATGTGACATCAAAACTGACCATAGTTTCATTGTCAGCGAGATGTAGATCTTTGATTTCACTGACAAAATGGTATGAGTCTTTTACAAATGCACTAGTGTGTCCCCGGAGTTGTGAGAGGACTTTTGCGACCATCTGGGCTAACTTGTAAGTCGGCGTGTCTATCTGACTTACTATTGGACGTAGTGGGGCACTTGCTTTGTGTATTTTTGGCAATCCATACAGTTTTGGTGGCTTACAACACGGTGGTATGAGCTTTTTCACGTCTAGATGTAATGCATCGGAGTGTTTTATTATTAACTTTTTTGTGTTTTTCAACACAACATTAGTGGGGTCTGTTTTAACCTTTTTGTAAGTCGTTTCATCCGATAAAAGTTGATTAATTTTGGCATTATAATCTGACGTATTCATTACCACGGTCGCGTTTCCTTTGTCTGCGCGCAGGATGACGATATCTGATTTGTTACGCAAGTTCTTTAATGCAAAATGTTGTTGTTTTGAAAGATTACGTTTTGGTGGCTTACAGCGACGTAATAAGGACGAGATGTCTTGTCGGATAGCCTCCATATCTTCCTTTTGAACGGTATTTTTAATCAGTACGTCTTCTACAGCACAAATTATTTCCTCGTAAGGTATTCGCGTTGGTGTTATAGCAAAATTTAATCCTTTCGACAATACCTGAAGTTCAGATTGGTCTAAGATTTGTTTTGACAGATTTATGACAGCGCGATCTGCGTGTGAGTCTATGGTTGGCGGGCGCGTTCCGTTCCCAACATTGAAATTTTGCGTTCCATGTTCAACGCGTAGGTTTCTGTTACTTAATTTTTCAAATTTGGTAACGTGTTTATTTTTGCATCTATTATATTTAGTTATTTCGCGCTTACCTAGTTGTTCGATGCAACTTTTAAATTCGGCTATCGTTAAAACTGACTCAACTTCACCAGACTTTATCTCTATTTCACAGTTAATATTGTATAGATCCGATCGGGTTTCGTGAATTACAGTCTGCAATAACTTTTTACTCGCCTGTTCTAAGATCTTCGCGCTTCCACGTATATTTTTCTTGCAAGTAATCCTTACACACGTAGGAATGAGATTATGGTCTCGGCATCTCTTCAAGAAATTTAATGAAGTTATATATCTTGCGCGCTTAGTATGAAGATACTCTAACCGGCGTATTTTATTTGCAAATTCCAGTCCGTACTGGTTTACATAATGATATCTGATGTTTACGCGAGCACTACACATTGTAAATAAAACTACTTTTACGGATTATATCGCGTTTGTATTTGATTTATGATTGCCCGACGTTTCGAACACTTTGCAGCATTCATGGTCACGGGCGGACTAAGGTGTCTCACGTCCAACAAGTAATCGTTATTACAGACATTTACAATTATCTACCCGATACAGAAAATAGTTATAAACTTATTAAATTGTTACCCACATTTTAGTACAAATTTATTGCCAGTGTAAGAAGAAAATGAATCTATATGAAAAATTATATTGTTTATGGTTAGTAATTATTAATTATTAAATTTGTAGCAATTATTATTACAATTTGTTGATTTAAAACTAACAAAACAAATATACTACCACCGGATCGGAACGCGGCCACACTGAGAAAGATCCGGCAAGAAAACTCAGGGGACATGATGCTAAATTAATATTGATTTTTAATTTTAGATGCGGCTTACTAAAGGATTTTTGATTTATAAAATTATCTTTAACCATTATTATTGTGGGTCAAATCTATACAATAAGTGCTCACAGTATCATGCAGTCTTGTGGTGGTCTCTTTGGATTTATTTTTAATTATGTTTATAACAGGATCCCAGCTTGATGGTAATACCCAGCCATCCTCTCTATTGAAATTTTTGTGTTTTTTGATTTCAATAGCCTCGCGTACCATTCTAGGCAGGTATCGGTGTTCCTTTGCGAGGACTTGAGGTTTATCAAACCTAATGTTATGGCGGGAGCGGTCCTGACTATGTTCACAGACTGCAGACTTAGTGTGGCGGCGGTGCTTCACATCAGCTATGTGTTCTTTGACCCGAGTTCTTATGGATCTCTTTGTTTGCCCAATATAAGAGAGACCACAGTCACAGTCAAGTTTATAAACTCCTGCATCTTGTAGAGGGATCTGGCACTTGACAGGTGGTAAGAACTGACTTATCCTTTTGAGTGGCTTAAAATAAGTTTTTATGGAAGCCCGTTTCAGGATATAGCCAATCTTGTCAGTGACTCCTTTCACATAAGGTAGTACTGCAGGGAGGCGCTCAACTGTGGGTGGTTTCACACGGTCTCTGCGACGGGGGCGTGGAACTTGCAGCTTGTTTGCACGTAGAACCTGCTTGACATGCTGCAGCTCCCCAGCCAGGTGCTCCTCGTCACAGATTCCTCGTGCTCTCTGCAACAAAGATTTAGACACGGTAGCTAACTGTGAAGGGGGATGATGAGAATCTCCGTTCAGATATCTGTCAGTATGTGTTGCCTTACGATACACTGTATGACTCAAGGTGTTATTGGGTTTACGGATAACCAAAATATCTAAGAAAGCTAATGAGTTATTTGACTCCAGTTCCATAGTAAATTGAATTTTTGGATTGATGGAGTTAAGATGGTTTAGGAATATGGTTATTTTGTCTGTTGGTAGTATTGTGAAAGTGTCATCTACGTACCGCTTATAGAACCTTGGTGTGACAGGTGAGCTTGATAAGGCCAGCTCCTCGAAGTCCTCCATGAAAATGTCAGCGACAACAGGGGAGACAGGCGAGCCCATAGCCACTCCATCTACTTGCTTGTAGAATTCATCATTCCACAATAAATATCCAGTTGTTAGGCACTGACGTAATAGTTCAGCATATTCCGGTGGCATATTATTGTCTGATAGCTTCTTAGTTACAGTTTTAATGCATTCCTCTACAGGTAAACAGGTGAAGAGTGATGTGACATCAAAACTGACCATAGTTTCATTGTCAGCGAGATGTAGATCTTTGATTTCACTGACAAAATGGTATGAGTCTTTTACAAATGCACTAGTGTGTCCCCGGAGTTGTGAGAGGACTTTTGCGACCATCTGGGCTAACTTGTAAGTCGGCGTGTCTATCTGACTTACTATTGGACGTAGTGGGGCACTTGCTTTGTGTATTTTTGGCAATCCATACAGTTTTGGTGGCTTACAACACGGTGGTATGAGCTTTTTCACGTCTAGATGTAATGCATCGGAGTGTTTTATTATTAACTTTTTTGTGTTTTTCAACACAACATTAGTGGGGTCTGTTTTAACCTTTTTGTAAGTCGTTTCATCCGATAAAAGTTGATTAATTTTGGCATTATAATCTGACGTATTCATTACCACGGTCGCGTTTCCTTTGTCTGCGCGCAGGATGACGATATCTGATTTGTTACGCAAGTTCTTTAATGCAAAATGTTGTTGTTTTGAAAGATTACGTTTTGGTGGCTTACAGCGACGTAATAAGGACGAGATGTCTTGTCGGATAGCCTCCATATCTTCCTTTTGAACGGTATTTTTAATCAGTACGTCTTCTACAGCACAAATTATTTCCTCGTAAGGTATTCGCGTTGGTGTTATAGCAAAATTTAATCCTTTCGACAATACCTGAAGTTCAGATTGGTCTAAGATTTGTTTTGACAGATTTATGACAGCGCGATCTGCGTGTGAGTCTATGGTTGGCGGGCGCGTTCCGTTCCCAACATTGAAATTTTGCGTTCCATGTTCAACGCGTAGGTTTCTGTTACTTAATTTTTCAAATTTGGTAACGTGTTTATTTTTGCATCTATTATATTTAGTTATTTCGCGCTTACCTAGTTGTTCGATGCAACTTTTAAATTCGGCTATCGTTAAAACTGACTCAACTTCACCAGACTTTATCTCTATTTCACAGTTAATATTGTATAGATCCGATCGGGTTTCGTGAATTACAGTCTGCAATAACTTTTTACTCGCCTGTTCTAAGATCTTCGCGCTTCCACGTATATTTTTCTTGCAAGTAATCCTTACACAATCAACAAATTGTAATAATAATTGCTACAAATTTAATAATTAATAATTACTAACCATAAACAATATAATTTTTCATATAGATTCATTTTCTTCTTACACTGGCAATAAATTTGTACTAAAATGTGGGTAACAATTTAATAAGTTTATAACTATTTTCTGTATCGGGTAGATAATTGTAAATGTCTGTAATAACGATTACTTGTTGGACGTGAGACACCTTAGTCCGCCCGTGACCATGAATGCTGCAAAGTGTTCGAAACGTCGGGCAATCATAAATCAAATACAAACGCGATATAATCCGTAAAAGTAGTTTTATTTACAATGTGTAGTGCTCGCGTAAACATCAGATATCATTATGTAAACCAGTACGGACTGGAATTTGCAAATAAAATACGCCGGTTAGAGTATCTTCATACTAAGCGCGCAAGATATATAACTTCATTAAATTTCTTGAAGAGATGCCGAGACCATAATCTCATTCCTACGTGTGTAAGGATTACTTGCAAGAAAAATATACGTGGAAGCGCGAAGATCTTAGAACAGGCGAGTAAAAAGTTATTGCAGACTGTAATTCACGAAACCCGATCGGATCTATACAATATTAACTGTGAAATAGAGATAAAGTCTGGTGAAGTTGAGTCAGTTTTAACGATAGCCGAATTTAAAAGTTGCATCGAACAACTAGGTAAGCGCGAAATAACTAAATATAATAGATGCAAAAATAAACACGTTACCAAATTTGAAAAATTAAGTAACAGAAACCTACGCGTTGAACATGGAACGCAAAATTTCAATGTTGGGAACGGAACGCGCCCGCCAACCATAGACTCACACGCAGATCGCGCTGTCATAAATCTGTCAAAACAAATCTTAGACCAATCTGAACTTCAGGTATTGTCGAAAGGATTAAATTTTGCTATAACACCAACGCGAATACCTTACGAGGAAATAATTTGTGCTGTAGAAGACGTACTGATTAAAAATACCGTTCAAAAGGAAGATATGGAGGCTATCCGACAAGACATCTCGTCCTTATTACGTCGCTGTAAGCCACCAAAACGTAATCTTTCAAAACAACAACATTTTGCATTAAAGAACTTGCGTAACAAATCAGATATCGTCATCCTGCGCGCAGACAAAGGAAACGCGACCGTGGTAATGAATACGTCAGATTATAATGCCAAAATTAATCAACTTTTATCGGATGAAACGACTTACAAAAAGGTTAAAACAGACCCCACTAATGTTGTGTTGAAAAACACAAAAAAGTTAATAATAAAACACTCCGATGCATTACATCTAGACGTGAAAAAGCTCATACCACCGTGTTGTAAGCCACCAAAACTGTATGGATTGCCAAAAATACACAAAGCAAGTGCCCCACTACGTCCAATAGTAAGTCAGATAGACACGCCGACTTACAAGTTAGCCCAGATGGTCGCAAAAGTCCTCTCACAACTCCGGGGACACACTAGTGCATTTGTAAAAGACTCATACCATTTTGTCAGTGAAATCAAAGATCTACATCTCGCTGACAATGAAACTATGGTCAGTTTTGATGTCACATCACTCTTCACCTGTTTACCTGTAGAGGAATGCATTAAAACTGTAACTAAGAAGCTATCAGACAATAATATGCCACCGGAATATGCTGAACTATTACGTCAGTGCCTAACAACTGGATATTTATTGTGGAATGATGAATTCTACAAGCAAGTAGATGGAGTGGCTATGGGCTCGCCTGTCTCCCCTGTTGTCGCTGACATTTTCATGGAGGACTTCGAGGAGCTGGCCTTATCAAGCTCACCTGTCACACCAAGGTTCTATAAGCGGTACGTAGATGACACTTTCACAATACTACCAACAGACAAAATAACCATATTCCTAAACCATCTTAACTCCATCAATCCAAAAATTCAATTTACTATGGAACTGGAGTCAAATAACTCATTAGCTTTCTTAGATATTTTGGTTATCCGTAAACCCAATAACACCTTGAGTCATACAGTGTATCGTAAGGCAACACATACTGACAGATATCTGAACGGAGATTCTCATCATCCCCCTTCACAGTTAGCTACCGTGTCTAAATCTTTGTTGCAGAGAGCACGAGGAATCTGTGACGAGGAGCACCTGGCTGGGGAGCTGCAGCATGTCAAGCAGGTTCTACGTGCAAACAAGCTGCAAGTTCCACGCCCCCGTCGCAGAGACCGTGTGAAACCACCCACAGTTGAGCGCCTCCCTGCAGTACTACCTTATGTGAAAGGAGTCACTGACAAGATTGGCTATATCCTGAAACGGGCTTCCATAAAAACTTATTTTAAGCCACTCAAAAGGATAAGTCAGTTCTTACCACCTGTCAAGTGCCAGATCCCTCTACAAGATGCAGGAGTTTATAAACTTGACTGTGACTGTGGTCTCTCTTATATTGGGCAAACAAAGAGATCCATAAGAACTCGGGTCAAAGAACACATAGCTGATGTGAAGCACCGCCGCCACACTAAGTCTGCAGTCTGTGAACATAGTCAGGACCGCTCCCGCCATAACATTAGGTTTGATAAACCTCAAGTCCTCGCAAAGGAACACCGATACCTGCCTAGAATGGTACGCGAGGCTATTGAAATCAAAAAACACAAAAATTTCAATAGAGAGGATGGCTGGGTATTACCATCAAGCTGGGATCCTGTTATAAACATAATTAAAAATAAATCCAAAGAGACCACCACAAGACTGCATGATACTGTGAGCACTTATTGTATAGATTTGACCCACAATAATAATGGTTAAAGATAATTTTACAAATCAAAAATCCTTTAGTAAGCCGCATCTAAAATTAAAAATCAATATTAATTTAGCATCATGTCCCCTGAGTTTTCTTGCCGGATCTTTCTCAGTGTGGCCGCGTTCCGATCCGGTGGTAGTATATTTGTTTTGTTAGTTTTAAATCAACAAATTGTAATAATAATTGCTACAAATTTAATAATTAATAATTACTAACCATAAACAATATAATTTTTCATATAGATTCATTTTCTTCTTACACTGGCAATAAATTTGTACTAAAATGTGGGTAACAATTTAATAAGTTTATAACTATTTTCTGTATCGGGTAGATAATTGTAAATGTCTGTAATAACGATTACTTGTTGGACGTGAGACACCTTAGTCCGCCCGTGACCATGAATGCTGCAAAGTGTTCGAAACGTCGGGCAATCATAAATCAAATACAAACGCGATATAATCCGTAAAAGTAGTTTTATTTACAATGTGTAGTGCTCGCGTAAACATCAGATATCATTATGTAAACCAGTACGGACTGGAATTTGCAAATAAAATACGCCGGTTAGAGTATCTTCATACTAAGCGCGCAAGATATATAACTTCATTAAATTTCTTGAAGAGATGCCGAGACCATAATCTCATTCCTACGTGTGTAAGGATTACTTGCAAGAAAAATATACGTGGAAGCGCGAAGATCTTAGAACAGGCGAGTAAAAAGTTATTGCAGACTGTAATTCACGAAACCCGATCGGATCTATACAATATTAACTGTGAAATAGAGATAAAGTCTGGTGAAGTTGAGTCAGTTTTAACGATAGCCGAATTTAAAAGTTGCATCGAACAACTAGGTAAGCGCGAAATAACTAAATATAATAGATGCAAAAATAAACACGTTACCAAATTTGAAAAATTAAGTAACAGAAACCTACGCGTTGAACATGGAACGCAAAATTTCAATGTTGGGAACGGAACGCGCCCGCCAACCATAGACTCACACGCAGATCGCGCTGTCATAAATCTGTCAAAACAAATCTTAGACCAATCTGAACTTCAGGTATTGTCGAAAGGATTAAATTTTGCTATAACACCAACGCGAATACCTTACGAGGAAATAATTTGTGCTGTAGAAGACGTACTGATTAAAAATACCGTTCAAAAGGAAGATATGGAGGCTATCCGACAAGACATCTCGTCCTTATTACGTCGCTGTAAGCCACCAAAACGTAATCTTTCAAAACAACAACATTTTGCATTAAAGAACTTGCGTAACAAATCAGATATCGTCATCCTGCGCGCAGACAAAGGAAACGCGACCGTGGTAATGAATACGTCAGATTATAATGCCAAAATTAATCAACTTTTATCGGATGAAACGACTTACAAAAAGGTTAAAACAGACCCCACTAATGTTGTGTTGAAAAACACAAAAAAGTTAATAATAAAACACTCCGATGCATTACATCTAGACGTGAAAAAGCTCATACCACCGTGTTGTAAGCCACCAAAACTGTATGGATTGCCAAAAATACACAAAGCAAGTGCCCCACTACGTCCAATAGTAAGTCAGATAGACACGCCGACTTACAAGTTAGCCCAGATGGTCGCAAAAGTCCTCTCACAACTCCGGGGACACACTAGTGCATTTGTAAAAGACTCATACCATTTTGTCAGTGAAATCAAAGATCTACATCTCGCTGACAATGAAACTATGGTCAGTTTTGATGTCACATCACTCTTCACCTGTTTACCTGTAGAGGAATGCATTAAAACTGTAACTAAGAAGCTATCAGACAATAATATGCCACCGGAATATGCTGAACTATTACGTCAGTGCCTAACAACTGGATATTTATTGTGGAATGATGAATTCTACAAGCAAGTAGATGGAGTGGCTATGGGCTCGCCTGTCTCCCCTGTTGTCGCTGACATTTTCATGGAGGACTTCGAGGAGCTGGCCTTATCAAGCTCACCTGTCACACCAAGGTTCTATAAGCGGTACGTAGATGACACTTTCACAATACTACCAACAGACAAAATAACCATATTCCTAAACCATCTTAACTCCATCAATCCAAAAATTCAATTTACTATGGAACTGGAGTCAAATAACTCATTAGCTTTCTTAGATATTTTGGTTATCCGTAAACCCAATAACACCTTGAGTCATACAGTGTATCGTAAGGCAACACATACTGACAGATATCTGAACGGAGATTCTCATCATCCCCCTTCACAGTTAGCTACCGTGTCTAAATCTTTGTTGCAGAGAGCACGAGGAATCTGTGACGAGGAGCACCTGGCTGGGGAGCTGCAGCATGTCAAGCAGGTTCTACGTGCAAACAAGCTGCAAGTTCCACGCCCCCGTCGCAGAGACCGTGTGAAACCACCCACAGTTGAGCGCCTCCCTGCAGTACTACCTTATGTGAAAGGAGTCACTGACAAGATTGGCTATATCCTGAAACGGGCTTCCATAAAAACTTATTTTAAGCCACTCAAAAGGATAAGTCAGTTCTTACCACCTGTCAAGTGCCAGATCCCTCTACAAGATGCAGGAGTTTATAAACTTGACTGTGACTGTGGTCTCTCTTATATTGGGCAAACAAAGAGATCCATAAGAACTCGGGTCAAAGAACACATAGCTGATGTGAAGCACCGCCGCCACACTAAGTCTGCAGTCTGTGAACATAGTCAGGACCGCTCCCGCCATAACATTAGGTTTGATAAACCTCAAGTCCTCGCAAAGGAACACCGATACCTGCCTAGAATGGTACGCGAGGCTATTGAAATCAAAAAACACAAAAATTTCAATAGAGAGGATGGCTGGGTATTACCATCAAGCTGGGATCCTGTTATAAACATAATTAAAAATAAATCCAAAGAGACCACCACAAGACTGCATGATACTGTGAGCACTTATTGTATAGATTTGACCCACAATAATAATGGTTAAAGATAATTTTACAAATCAAAAATCCTTTAGTAAGCCGCATCTAAAATTAAAAATCAATATTAATTTAGCATCATGTCCCCTGAGTTTTCTTGCCGGATCTTTCTCAGTGTGGCCGCGTTCCGATCCGGTGGTAGTATATTTGTTTTGTTAGTTTTAAATCAACAAATTGTAATAATAATTGCTACAAATTTAATAATTAATAATTACTAACCATAAACAATATAATTTTTCATATAGATTCATTTTCTTCTTACACTGGCAATAAATTTGTACTAAAATGTGGGTAACAATTTAATAAGTTTATAACTATTTTCTGTATCGGGTAGATAATTGTAAATGTCTGTAATAACGATTACTTGTTGGACGTGAGACACCTTAGTCCGCCCGTGACCATGAATGCTGCAAAGTGTTCGAAACGTCGGGCAATCATAAATCAAATACAAACGCGATATAATCCGTAAAAGTAGTTTTATTTACAATGTGTAGTGCTCGCGTAAACATCAGATATCATTATGTAAACCAGTACGGACTGGAATTTGCAAATAAAATACGCCGGTTAGAGTATCTTCATACTAAGCGCGCAAGATATATAACTTCATTAAATTTCTTGAAGAGATGCCGAGACCATAATCTCATTCCTACGTGTGTAAGGATTACTTGCAAGAAAAATATACGTGGAAGCGCGAAGATCTTAGAACAGGCGAGTAAAAAGTTATTGCAGACTGTAATTCACGAAACCCGATCGGATCTATACAATATTAACTGTGAAATAGAGATAAAGTCTGGTGAAGTTGAGTCAGTTTTAACGATAGCCGAATTTAAAAGTTGCATCGAACAACTAGGTAAGCGCGAAATAACTAAATATAATAGATGCAAAAATAAACACGTTACCAAATTTGAAAAATTAAGTAACAGAAACCTACGCGTTGAACATGGAACGCAAAATTTCAATGTTGGGAACGGAACGCGCCCGCCAACCATAGACTCACACGCAGATCGCGCTGTCATAAATCTGTCAAAACAAATCTTAGACCAATCTGAACTTCAGGTATTGTCGAAAGGATTAAATTTTGCTATAACACCAACGCGAATACCTTACGAGGAAATAATTTGTGCTGTAGAAGACGTACTGATTAAAAATACCGTTCAAAAGGAAGATATGGAGGCTATCCGACAAGACATCTCGTCCTTATTACGTCGCTGTAAGCCACCAAAACGTAATCTTTCAAAACAACAACATTTTGCATTAAAGAACTTGCGTAACAAATCAGATATCGTCATCCTGCGCGCAGACAAAGGAAACGCGACCGTGGTAATGAATACGTCAGATTATAATGCCAAAATTAATCAACTTTTATCGGATGAAACGACTTACAAAAAGGTTAAAACAGACCCCACTAATGTTGTGTTGAAAAACACAAAAAAGTTAATAATAAAACACTCCGATGCATTACATCTAGACGTGAAAAAGCTCATACCACCGTGTTGTAAGCCACCAAAACTGTATGGATTGCCAAAAATACACAAAGCAAGTGCCCCACTACGTCCAATAGTAAGTCAGATAGACACGCCGACTTACAAGTTAGCCCAGATGGTCGCAAAAGTCCTCTCACAACTCCGGGGACACACTAGTGCATTTGTAAAAGACTCATACCATTTTGTCAGTGAAATCAAAGATCTACATCTCGCTGACAATGAAACTATGGTCAGTTTTGATGTCACATCACTCTTCACCTGTTTACCTGTAGAGGAATGCATTAAAACTGTAACTAAGAAGCTATCAGACAATAATATGCCACCGGAATATGCTGAACTATTACGTCAGTGCCTAACAACTGGATATTTATTGTGGAATGATGAATTCTACAAGCAAGTAGATGGAGTGGCTATGGGCTCGCCTGTCTCCCCTGTTGTCGCTGACATTTTCATGGAGGACTTCGAGGAGCTGGCCTTATCAAGCTCACCTGTCACACCAAGGTTCTATAAGCGGTACGTAGATGACACTTTCACAATACTACCAACAGACAAAATAACCATATTCCTAAACCATCTTAACTCCATCAATCCAAAAATTCAATTTACTATGGAACTGGAGTCAAATAACTCATTAGCTTTCTTAGATATTTTGGTTATCCGTAAACCCAATAACACCTTGAGTCATACAGTGTATCGTAAGGCAACACATACTGACAGATATCTGAACGGAGATTCTCATCATCCCCCTTCACAGTTAGCTACCGTGTCTAAATCTTTGTTGCAGAGAGCACGAGGAATCTGTGACGAGGAGCACCTGGCTGGGGAGCTGCAGCATGTCAAGCAGGTTCTACGTGCAAACAAGCTGCAAGTTCCACGCCCCCGTCGCAGAGACCGTGTGAAACCACCCACAGTTGAGCGCCTCCCTGCAGTACTACCTTATGTGAAAGGAGTCACTGACAAGATTGGCTATATCCTGAAACGGGCTTCCATAAAAACTTATTTTAAGCCACTCAAAAGGATAAGTCAGTTCTTACCACCTGTCAAGTGCCAGATCCCTCTACAAGATGCAGGAGTTTATAAACTTGACTGTGACTGTGGTCTCTCTTATATTGGGCAAACAAAGAGATCCATAAGAACTCGGGTCAAAGAACACATAGCTGATGTGAAGCACCGCCGCCACACTAAGTCTGCAGTCTGTGAACATAGTCAGGACCGCTCCCGCCATAACATTAGGTTTGATAAACCTCAAGTCCTCGCAAAGGAACACCGATACCTGCCTAGAATGGTACGCGAGGCTATTGAAATCAAAAAACACAAAAATTTCAATAGAGAGGATGGCTGGGTATTACCATCAAGCTGGGATCCTGTTATAAACATAATTAAAAATAAATCCAAAGAGACCACCACAAGACTGCATGATACTGTGAGCACTTATTGTATAGATTTGACCCACAATAATAATGGTTAAAGATAATTTTATAAATCAAAAATCCTTTAGTAAGCCGCATCTAAAATTAAAAATCAATATTAATTTAGCATCATGTCCCCTGAGTTTTCTTGCCGGATCTTTCTCAGTGTGGCCGCGTTCCGATCCGGTGGTAGTATATTTGTTTTGTTAGTTTTAAATCAACAAATTGTAATAATAATTGCTACAAATTTAATAATTAATAATTACTAACCATAAACAATATAATTTTTCATATAGATTCATTTTCTTCTTACACTGGCAATAAATTTGTACTAAAATGTGGGTAACAATTTAATAAGTTTATAACTATTTTCTGTATCGGGTAGATAATTGTAAATGTCTGTAATAACGATTACTTGTTGGACGTGAGACACCTTAGTCCGCCCGTGACCATGAATGCTGCAAAGTGTTCGAAACGTCGGGCAATCATAAATCAAATACAAACGCGATATAATCCGTAAAAGTAGTTTTATTTACAATGTGTAGTGCTCGCGTAAACATCAGATATCATTATGTAAACCAGTACGGACTGGAATTTGCAAATAAAATACGCCGGTTAGAGTATCTTCATACTAAGCGCGCAAGATATATAACTTCATTAAATTTCTTGAAGAGATGCCGAGACCATAATCTCATTCCTACGTGTGTAAGGATTACTTGCAAGAAAAATATACGTGGAAGCGCGAAGATCTTAGAACAGGCGAGTAAAAAGTTATTGCAGACTGTAATTCACGAAACCCGATCGGATCTATACAATATTAACTGTGAAATAGAGATAAAGTCTGGTGAAGTTGAGTCAGTTTTAACGATAGCCGAATTTAAAAGTTGCATCGAACAACTAGGTAAGCGCGAAATAACTAAATATAATAGATGCAAAAATAAACACGTTACCAAATTTGAAAAATTAAGTAACAGAAACCTACGCGTTGAACATGGAACGCAAAATTTCAATGTTGGGAACGGAACGCGCCCGCCAACCATAGACTCACACGCAGATCGCGCTGTCATAAATCTGTCAAAACAAATCTTAGACCAATCTGAACTTCAGGTATTGTCGAAAGGATTAAATTTTGCTATAACACCAACGCGAATACCTTACGAGGAAATAATTTGTGCTGTAGAAGACGTACTGATTAAAAATACCGTTCAAAAGGAAGATATGGAGGCTATCCGACAAGACATCTCGTCCTTATTACGTCGCTGTAAGCCACCAAAACGTAATCTTTCAAAACAACAACATTTTGCATTAAAGAACTTGCGTAACAAATCAGATATCGTCATCCTGCGCGCAGACAAAGGAAACGCGACCGTGGTAATGAATACGTCAGATTATAATGCCAAAATTAATCAACTTTTATCGGATGAAACGACTTACAAAAAGGTTAAAACAGACCCCACTAATGTTGTGTTGAAAAACACAAAAAAGTTAATAATAAAACACTCCGATGCATTACATCTAGACGTGAAAAAGCTCATACCACCGTGTTGTAAGCCACCAAAACTGTATGGATTGCCAAAAATACACAAAGCAAGTGCCCCACTACGTCCAATAGTAAGTCAGATAGACACGCCGACTTACAAGTTAGCCCAGATGGTCGCAAAAGTCCTCTCACAACTCCGGGGACACACTAGTGCATTTGTAAAAGACTCATACCATTTTGTCAGTGAAATCAAAGATCTACATCTCGCTGACAATGAAACTATGGTCAGTTTTGATGTCACATCACTCTTCACCTGTTTACCTGTAGAGGAATGCATTAAAACTGTAACTAAGAAGCTATCAGACAATAATATGCCACCGGAATATGCTGAACTATTACGTCAGTGCCTAACAACTGGATATTTATTGTGGAATGATGAATTCTACAAGCAAGTAGATGGAGTGGCTATGGGCTCGCCTGTCTCCCCTGTTGTCGCTGACATTTTCATGGAGGACTTCGAGGAGCTGGCCTTATCAAGCTCACCTGTCACACCAAGGTTCTATAAGCGGTACGTAGATGACACTTTCACAATACTACCAACAGACAAAATAACCATATTCCTAAACCATCTTAACTCCATCAATCCAAAAATTCAATTTACTATGGAACTGGAGTCAAATAACTCATTAGCTTTCTTAGATATTTTGGTTATCCGTAAACCCAATAACACCTTGAGTCATACAGTGTATCGTAAGGCAACACATACTGACAGATATCTGAACGGAGATTCTCATCATCCCCCTTCACAGTTAGCTACCGTGTCTAAATCTTTGTTGCAGAGAGCACGAGGAATCTGTGACGAGGAGCACCTGGCTGGGGAGCTGCAGCATGTCAAGCAGGTTCTACGTGCAAACAAGCTGCAAGTTCCACGCCCCCGTCGCAGAGACCGTGTGAAACCACCCACAGTTGAGCGCCTCCCTGCAGTACTACCTTATGTGAAAGGAGTCACTGACAAGATTGGCTATATCCTGAAACGGGCTTCCATAAAAACTTATTTTAAGCCACTCAAAAGGATAAGTCAGTTCTTACCACCTGTCAAGTGCCAGATCCCTCTACAAGATGCAGGAGTTTATAAACTTGACTGTGACTGTGGTCTCTCTTATATTGGGCAAACAAAGAGATCCATAAGAACTCGGGTCAAAGAACACATAGCTGATGTGAAGCACCGCCGCCACACTAAGTCTGCAGTCTGTGAACATAGTCAGGACCGCTCCCGCCATAACATTAGGTTTGATAAACCTCAAGTCCTCGCAAAGGAACACCGATACCTGCCTAGAATGGTACGCGAGGCTATTGAAATCAAAAAACACAAAAATTTCAATAGAGAGGATGGCTGGGTATTACCATCAAGCTGGGATCCTGTTATAAACATAATTAAAAATAAATCCAAAGAGACCACCACAAGACTGCATGATACTGTGAGCACTTATTGTATAGATTTGACCCACAATAATAATGGTTAAAGATAATTTTATAAATCAAAAATCCTTTAGTAAGCCGCATCTAAAATTAAAAATCAATATTAATTTAGCATCATGTCCCCTGAGTTTTCTTGCCGGATCTTTCTCAGTGTGGCCGCGTTCCGATCCGGTGGTAGTATATTTGTTTTGTTAGTTTTAAATCAACAAATTGTAATAATAATTGCTACAAATTTAATAATTAATAATTACTAACCATAAACAATATAATTTTTCATATAGATTCATTTTCTTCTTACACTGGCAATAAATTTGTACTAAAATGTGGGTAACAATTTAATAAGTTTATAACTATTTTCTGTATCGGGTAGATAATTGTAAATGTCTGTAATAACGATTACTTGTTGGACGTGAGACACCTTAGTCCGCCCGTGACCATGAATGCTGCAAAGTGTTCGAAACGTCGGGCAATCATAAATCAAATACAAACGCGATATAATCCGTAAAAGTAGTTTTATTTACAATATGAATATGAAATTCAATATTTTTTGAAACGTCTGTTAAGTATGTTTCAGCTGTTAATTTATTTGTACCAGATAATAGAAGCAGATTAACCGAAGAGCATATCAAAGAAAGAGTGCTTCTGATGTCTATATGTGATCAGTGGGTTCGGAGTTGACTAAGAAATAATTGTTTAACTTGATGATTAATTTGATTTTTATTGTACTAATAATACGTAAATATGTATTTTATTGATAAGTAAAACTACCAAATGTCTGCTAAGGTTTTTCACATTTGAATATTTTGATAACGCACTTCTCGAGTAAAAGTATTGAAATATCGATATTTTTACTCTGGATATATCGATATTATCTAAAAGTGTCGATATATTTTTTTCATATGGTGGTGTATGTTTAGGCTATTCTCATATGGATGGAGCTAAAAGGACAACATATTTTTTGAGACAACGTAGGAACGTGTTACTATGATGGCAACTTTTCACAGAGCAAAGGAAACGATGACGTGGGATCCTATATCTCATTACAATTTCTCCTCTACCTATCGAGCCACTAAAACTGGACCTGGAAACGTTATGGTCTTTAACTGTACGTATCCAGCGATCATTTCACCCACGTACATGCAAGCTCTGGAATGAACTACCTGCTGCTGTGTTTCTCGAGTGCTATATCATAACATGTCCTTCTTTAAACGAGGTTTAAGAAGAGCATTATCTTCACGGTAGGCAACGGCCTAGCTGTGCCCCTGGTATTGCAAAGGTCTACGTGCGGAAGTATCACTTACCATCAGGTGTGCTGCTTGCTCGTTTGCCAGCATCGGCAACAAAAAAACAGATTTTCTCATTTAATGGCCCGCCTAACGACCCGGCCACGAGTACAAGCCTTAGCAACAAGCTTACGCGACTTACGACGACTTAGCGTGGCGCTCAGGCCCAGAACGTCTAGCGCGTACAAGAAGTTTTTATTGATTGCGATCAAGGAGGACGTATTCAACTATGGCGTCATCCATAATTACTGCTTTGCCTCGATAGAAACTATTTTGAAATTCAATTTTCTAAAAAACTGTTTTATTTCTTCCCACAACATTTTTATTATTTTATTAATCTTAATATCTGGTTGACGGAGCTTCGCTCGGCATATTTTTGTTGTATTTTTGTCGAATTTATTTAGATATATATTAATAAAAATTAAATAATGAAAAATATATAATAAATTACAAAAAGGGAATAATTATAACACCGAGATTCGATCCGACGCTGTTTGAATGCCAAAACATAGCAAAAACAGAACTGAACGACTTCCCAACTGAGCTATCGTAACTCATGACATTGACAACGACATTTTAATTCATATTCTTTTAAAATCTAATGTGGACTTTTGACGCGAATGTCAAAATGTCATGTAGCGCTTTTATATTCTTTTCATTATTTTAGTGTTTTAAAGTGTTATATTCAATAATTTTGCTGATATTTTATGTAATATAATGCAGATAAAATTCTGAAATGTAGTGAAAATGATATAATAGTGAATTACGTGCATTTTGACATTCTGCTCAAATTTCCTGAGACGCATGACTTGGATCAGCACCAAGTCATGCTAACGCCTGACTGAAAGACTAAGACTAAAGACGTGAATAATAATCAATATACTCGACACTGGCACCAATAGCTCATATTATTGTAGCTCATTGCCATTAACTAAGAAGAAGAAGAAAATCTAATGTCCAAGAATTGCTCGTTTAAAGATATAAGATAGTGTGAATGTTTTAATAACCCCCTACTAAGTGGACTGACGACATCTTGATAGTCGCAGGAAACCGTTAGATGCAAGTGGCACAGGACTGTCCCGATCGGCATTCTCGTGGTGAGACCTATATCCAACAGTGGACGTCACTAGTTGAAGGATAGATGGATGTTTTGGTATCAATATAAGCAGTCTAATTAAAATTTTCCAAATAAAAAGCTTCTGTGTTCATATACTACTGAATTCCGCCTCAAAATCGTCTCTGTTTTACAAATCACCGCCCCAATTTATCACTGGCCCCACCGTTCTCTCTTGTGGCATCCCATTGGGTCTCGAGTACGTTTGTTCCAACCAAACCCCACGTGGCTCACCGCTGCTGCAATTCACTCGGTAAAAACCGCTTGCATTGCCGCTGAATACGCCATCTCGTGGTGTCTATGAACATTTTAGTACATTTGTTCTTACCGCTTGCCGCCTCACCCTAAGCTACCACTCATAGCAGCGCGTACATGGCCAGGCTGTAATGGGTTACAATTACAACTAACTCCCTCGTCAACATCTAGGCAACAAAATGCCAACACATCATCCTCATCCGATCTGACTGTCTGTGGTTGATGCCCCATCTCTAAAATTCTTTCGTTTTAGTTCGAGATTTGCTTGAATATCTCTGGTAAAGGGATAAGAACAATGTGTCATTACCCCTTACCCTACCCGTGGGAGTTCTAAAATACCTTGAATATCTCTGGTGAAGGGATAAGAGCAATATGTCATTACCCCCTACTTTCGTCTTACTTTGGGAGTCGTAAAAACTAGGTAAAGAACCACCAGGAAAATGGACAGCAGCACTCATCTAAGAAACTTGTAACAACCATTGTCAATCATGACTGCACAAATGGCGTAGTGGTTAGGATACCTATCTACAGTGCCAGTGTCGGGGGTTCGAAACCTACGTAGGACAACATGATGATCCACAAATTGTTGTTCTGAGTCTGGATGAAATTCATGTCTGTTACTTGTATGTTTGTAAAGTCCCGCGCAATACTAGCATTATTCCTTAGTGCAGAGTGTTGTCTTTATAAAAAAAAACTATGCAATTAGCCATTGAAGATGTGTATAACCAAAATTAGATAGAAAATATTTTATTTAGCGACAGAAGCCAGAAACACACATGGTACTGAATGATACAGAATGCAATTAAAAATAAACACAAGAATAGATACCATTTTTAGACAGAAAAAAGTTCTTTAAATCGTCATCATCTCAGCCTATACACGTCCCACTGATGGGCTCAGGCCTCCTCCATGATGGGAGGTTGGAACTAAGAATTTATTTAACGTTAACTTGGACAAACTCCATCTGAGGCCGTCACTCCTCAGTTACTATCCCAATGAAGGTTGACGTATGACAGAGCGGCTGTATAATTATTTTTAATTGAGACTTATCACACCACACATTCCCACCCCCGTCACTCCTGCATGCCAGGATCCACAATGGTCTTCGTATAAGACAATAAGACACCGAGGATTGACCATCAGAAAGTCCTGAGTAACGCTTTTAATTGTCTTGCGATCCGCAACAAATTTAATTAGAAAACAAAAACAGGAGGAATTGTAAAGCCTTCTATGCAAAACAGGAAACATGAAGAAAAGTAGGCTAACAAAAAACCGGCTAAGTGCGACTCGGAGTCGCGCATGAAGAGTTCTGTACCATTATCTATAAAAATGGCAAAATAATCGCGTTTGTTGTATGGCAGCCTTCCTTAATATTTATTTATGTTGTTTTTAATATTTGTTATTAAAGTGCCAACAGAAATACGTAATTTGTAAAAATTTCAACTGTCTAGCTATCGCGGTACTTGAGATACTGCCTGGTGATAGACAGACGGACGGACAAACGCACGGACAGACAACGAACTCTTAGTAATAGAGTACCGTTTTTACCCTTTGGGTACATAACCCTAAAAACTATTACTAAAACTTTTTTTTGCGTGGGCATTTAGCATACACGCCATCCGTTCTGTACAGGACGACGAAAGGACTGCGCTTGGCCACATAACCTACTTCTCTAAACTTCGCCATTGGGCCAGGCACTGATACCTGAGGCCTTTGAAGTCAATCGCCAATTGCTAAAACACATACTACATATTGCGTCGAACCCAGGTAAATGAGTTAAGAGCAAGATGATGACGATGTTCCATGATCTATGATATCTGTCCCATAGCCATAGTTGTAACAATGTTTTGTTGTGTTGGTCATGCTCAGTGGAGGATTTACATGCAGTAGCTGCGTGGTACGGGTCTCTCCCTTCCCTCCGTAGCGGTTGAGGGGAGTTATGGCTGCTCTAGTAGTTAACTCGTGATCGGGTGCAACCATAATCGCCATTACGTATCTTCTGGTTCGAAGGGCATCATACTGAAGCTAGTTGTACACAAGACATGCTGTACACAATTTTATATGTCATCATCGCAGCCCACATATATCCCACTGTTGGGCTCGAGCCTCTTCTACGATGTGAGGGAATTTGACTCACCTTACCATGCTGGTCAGACGTGTTGGTATAGGGTCCTTCTCTTGCATAGATGTATTTATCGTCTTTAAATCTTTAAATTAAATTGATCCCTTAGTCGTCTCTTACGATACTCACGGACAAGAGAGGGGGTGGTGAATTGTATTCTTACTCCGTCACCACACGGAACAAGGCATTAAGTCCGCCTTGTACCTTTTTTGAGTACAGAAGTTTTAAATAAATGAATAAAATGTATCTAGTAAAAAAAATTAAAAATAATAGACAAGCTCGTTGAATTTCTTGCCGAATCTTCTCAGTAGCCGTCGCGTTCCAATCCGGTGGTAGTTTATTGGATAATTTGATTTAATTTTGTTCAAATTGACAATATGTAAGCCCTTACGGGGTTTATGCATAATAAATGATTTAAATTTGGTTGCTACCAAGCGCATCGGGTCAAGGCGAATCATATCTAAACATCCTATAATAGTGAGAAACAATTATGCAAGAAACGCAGCAACGAATAACATTAACTCATGTGGCCTCGGTTATATTGTTAGAAAGACATTTGTACGAATATTCTTCGATAAATTACGTTTCCATGTGGTGACGGAGTACATAGTAATACAATTTATCGTATTTGTATTTGATATTTTGATTGCCCAACGTTTCGAAGACCTAGCGTTCGTGGTCACGGGCGGAATACGAATGCTGAAGTGTTAGAAACTTCGGACAATTAAAAATACATCTCTAAATGTTCCATAAAGTCGACTATACGGCTAATGTCGTAGTCGGCAAATATTCAACGACTGCTGGGCAAATATCGCCGACTATCCGGCATCTTACTTTGCATTTCTCAAAAAAATTATTTATACAGGCTGACTGGTAAAAGATTCTAGGTACATATTGAAGGAGGCTCAGTTCTCGATTCTTCATACGTGTAGTATTTGCTGTTTTTCCTGACCAGTACGAGAAACTATCACTTGACATTAGTTATTAGTTACACTTCATTCTTATCAATGGCCAAAAAATAGGATACTTTCTTTTTGACATGATTAAATTTCGAATTAATTCTATCACTGTTCTGTATGGATCAGCATGTTGGGTGACAAAAGCGACAGATGAGAGACGACTTCATGTAGCGGAGATGCGAATGTTGAGATGGATGTGTGGTGTGACAAGAATGGATAAAGTGAGAAATGAACACATTAGAGGAAGTTTGAAAATTACGCCAGTGGTGGCAAAGTTAACGAGTGAACGGCTGATATGGTATGGACATGTGATGAGGCGGGATGAAAGTAATGTTGTGAGAAAAGTTTTGGGTACGAATGTTGAAGGCTTTAGGGGTAAAGGAAGACCGAGGAAAAGATGGATGGACTGCGTGAGGCATGACATGGATAGCCTAGGAGTGACTGCAGAGATGACGTTTGATAGGACCGTATGGAAGAAGATGACATATTGCGTCGACCCCAAGTAATTAGGATAAAGGTTCATTTTCGTGCATCGCGGCCGATCGCAGCGGCGCGCGACAGTCGTAAGCGATGGGCCGTGCGCGGCCGATGCGACAATAGTCAATGTATGAAAATGTATGGTGCCATTTCGAGGTACGCGACAGTCGCGCGCGGCCAACGACAGGGATAGCGCTATACAGATGTATGCGACAGCAGTCAATGTATGAAGATCGCTTACGACCGTCACGCGCCGCCGCGATCGGCCGCGATGCACGGAAATGAACCTTAAGAGCAAGATGATGATGAATTCTATCAATATAATAAACAATAACAATATTCTGTAATATACTGGCTCACCATATAACCCACTGTAGTCCATCCTCATCGCCATTGGCGAGATCACCAGTACCGAATCTTTGACATCAATGCACTCAGTGCGTCATGGGCGCGAATCTACTGTAGGTAAAAGAAGCGTCATAGAAATTTTCGAATATCCTCGAAACCGTGATCAACCGGGCAAACTAATAAGCCATGTAGTCAGCTTCATTACAACAGGCTAATCGGATAGTCAGTCATAGTAGGTAAATAAAGCATCACAGAAATTTTCGATTATCCTCGAAACCGTGATCAACCGGATGTACTAATCGGCCATGTAATCGGCTTCTTTACTTTCAGTTTTATGCACTTCTCCTCATTATATACTTCAACTGTGCCAAATTTCATACTTGTCCATCCACACGTGGATTTTCGTAAAAAGGGGTACAAAGTTTTCGCTTCACGTATTTATTTAACACTATCCACGCAAATCACGGCAGATAAAAGATGTTATAATCCTCGCTAAACGGATTATCAGAGACATCCGTTGTAGTTTTGAACCACAGAATTTTAAGGATGTAATCCTCCGAGATCGCCGTGACGTTTTCTAGCGTAATCGTTACGCCAAATAAACTGTGATATTGTTCCCAATACTCGAGGAGGTGGGAGTGGACTATCAGCCTGACCAGGAACTCTGGATAATAGTACCATGGTCGCGGTACTATGATCGCGATGGAAGACATTACGTTGGCATGAACCGTGCCGCTGAATTTGAACAGATCTTGATGTCGGTGTGCTAAAAAGAAAAGGTACTTTGAGGTACGCCTACAAAAAGTAATTCATCGTGTTGTGGTTTGATAACAAGGTCAACAAGTCAACTAAGCAAAACAGTTTCTATAAAAATGATAACAATTATTACCATTACAATTAATGCTTCACAATAGGATGTTTACCGATTTCATTGAGTAAAACCAACGGTATATGGTTGACATTAAATATTGTGACACAAATAGTCATGATAAACTTTACGACGGGGGATAATTGATGAAAACAAACTGATGGGGGGGGGGTATTATAGTTATTTTATTTCAGTTAATTAATTCAGTATTGACTCGTTATTATCACAAAGACCCATTGTATACGCTAATTACGTGCACTAAAAATTTTTAAAACACTACTTATAATCATAGAAAATATTCCGCTGCCTTTATGTCTACTATTCCTCCCGTGTTACTTTTGCCAGTCCCGAGATTCCCCAGAGCATTTCAATACCCTTCAGACAGTTTTCTCCTTGCCCATCATCCATTGCTTATCAAACCTTGGTCATCCTATCACATTCCTGCGTTTCGGTCGTCGTTTGTCGCGATCATTTCAACTATTCATAGCTTACAACCATAATATCACGGTTGCATCATCAATAACTACTGTTACGGGTTCAAGTATCATTTTTTCGCTGACTAAATGATCATAATGGGAATGGTTCTCACGTATGCAGTGCTGTTCCATGATGCGATATCTCATGATGGATTATTTAGATACTAAATAGATCAGTGGACTCGAGTCCGGCAGGCGAAATATTCAACCAATCAGAAGCATTGACGCCAACTGACCATCACTGAACTTCCCAGAGATGTACTAAAAAACATTATCAGCGTGTTTTTGTTTTAGAAGCAAGAATAAATTGAGATAAATGTATAAGGGTCATTCCATGTCAAGAGCCATAGACAGATGAGGAGAAAACTAGTAATCTCGATAATCAATTGTAGAATTGATATTAAGGAAACCACACGAATGACTTTGCTGCACGGTATTTTGATCTCCAACCGTTTTGGCTCCGTGAATGTCAGTATTTAAGACAATTTCCACCAGTTGAAACAATTTTTCGTAGTAGTCGGCCGGAATGCCACCATCTTCAACGATTAAGGGTGAGGTTGGTTTAGCGTATGCATATCCGCCAGATTCCCCATTAAATAGCACTGCAAAAAAAAATACAATTAATGGCCTGAACGTCAACATGGGTGCTCAAATTAAATTAAAGCCTAAACAAAGGCTTAAATTAATGTAAATCGAAAACTGTACGGATAGTGACGGATCAAATTCCGACAATAAATTGATAGGTAAATCGAATTGTAAAAGAAATATACAGTCATTCAGATGTATTGCTAGAAATTTTCGTATTTTTCAACACAGCTTAAACGTTTTAACCTGCTCAATTACGCTCGTGTATTTACTCGGGAAGAAAAATTTCGGGTCAGTTAAACCCGGTTAAAAACAAATGATAAAAATGTTATGACAAGATCTACTTCAATCTCGCAAGATAAGCCAAATTCGATCAAAAATGATTATTTAAAAGGGTCTGAAACGTCTCTATCTGAACGGAAATAGATCTAATAGATCTAGAACTAATTCAAAATATATTATATCAAATATATTAACCTCAACTTTTGACTTCATAAATAAGTACGATTTTCTGTAGAGTTGCTTTCCGCGGTTTAGAATGAAAAGAAAAAAAGTATAAAAAAACATTGATAGGTTAGCTTTTAGATTTGATCGAAGTGAATCTAGTCTTTTTTTCTCGAGTACTAGTGTTAAATTTCAAAATTGCAAGCGCCTAGTATATTTAATTTGAATACTTACATAACAAGCCGACGGCAAGCACAAAGAGAACAACTTTTGATCCCGACATATTGATATCACTGCTAGTTGTGTACGGTTTTTTTTTTTTTTTTTTTTTGTGTGTATTTAGCTGTTGGTCGCAGATGACCTTGACAGCTTAACGCGGACAATGGGCGAGCGGAAGGCTCTCAACCCGGTAAGTAAGTTAATCATTGTGTACGGTTTTTTTTTTTTTTTTTTTTTTTTTTTTTTTTTTTTTTTTTTTTTTTTTTTTTTTTGTGTGTGTACAGCTGTTGGCCGCAGATGGCCTTGACAGCTTGACGCGGACTATGGGTGAGCGCTGAGGGCTCTCAACCCGGAGAAAAGTATGCTAAGCGACATCGCCCAAGGGCTCCCCCTGTGGGGAACGGACCTCGGCTTGGGGCGTCGCTGGAGGCAAAGTGGGCGTGCCCACGTTTTTGGTAGTGACTTTTGCGCGGCGCGGTTTCGCACCTCGACGGCGAAGGCGGAACCGCGGATATTTATTTGTTAAGGCCTCGCGGGCCGTGTAGGCTCTTTGTTGAGCGAGTGTGATAATGTCGTCCTCTTCGTCGAGGACGTGACGAGGACGTCGGATGGAATTGTGTACGGTGTGCTGTCGGCGCTTAAATAGGGCGTTGAGCGTGACGTAGGTAAACTATACAGCCAATCAAATGCCTGCCGGACGACCCGATTCAACTGGAGGTTACATGACCATGATACCAGGAGTTATCAGTATATTCATTGTCCAATCCCAGGACAGAGCTATAATATGTGCTGTCGAGTCATCTTCGGTTATAAATATGTATGAACATCATTCGGGCTTATGTTGATTGGAACTTTGCTCTTAATGATTGAGTTCAGTAGGTATTGTACATTACGTACGAGCACAACACATGATAATTGTTTATGATGATTTGGATGAACTTTGATATGCGGATGATTCGTTAACTTTGTTCCACTACCATGGAATTTTTCTGAACCATCCTGGTGGATAATTTCTTTAGCATAAGGAAACTTCTGAAGGATAATTAGGCAGTATATTACAAATTAAATAAAATAGTTGAGAGAGTATGTGTTAATTTTTTTATTTATCTATACCAATAAATAAAATTGAAGTGTCTGTTTGTAATGTCAAAATAATAGGTTTTTTCATGCTCACACGGTTATTTGCACGAAACCTATGCCTAAAATAGCAATTAAAAATTTTTGTCTGTCTATGTCTGTCTGTCTGTTTGTTCCGGGTAATCTTCAAAACGGCTGGACCGATTTCAAAAATTCTTTCACCAATGGAAAGCTATAATATCAGGGCGTAAACTAGGCTATATTTTATCCCGGTATTCCCACGGGAACGGGAACTACGAGGGTAAAACGACTATAACCTATAACCGAAGCGAAGCGAGGGCGGGTTGCTAGTTTAATATAATCTTCTATTATGACATTTTAATTAGGTATAGAGATAGCCCTTTCGAGGTCGAGTCCTATTCTTCTTTGAGATCTTGACAGTATTAACAAATTGCGTTTGATGACATTCAGCTCTGATGTTAACGAAGCCATTTCATTAATACAGCTATTATAATCTTTTTCTAGAGACTCTTCAAAAGCTGTATCAATCCTACTATACGAAGATACAGCAAGCTTCATATCACTCGTAATGTGATACTCCTGGATCTGTTTGAGTGACTGATCCATCAATGTTCGTAGAATGTGCACCTTGGAAGGAAACAACGATGTAAATAGAATTTCTGTGGCAAGCCCAAAAGATCAAGTCAAGTACAATAAGTAACAGAGTTTTGTCCTAAGGAATGTCTCTAACCAAGAATCTAAATATTTCAAATAAGGTATAGTACCTATAGGTACAAATAATGGGCCTACTCACATGAAATCCAAATGGTAGCGATGAGTAGCACCACAGCTGCTCTGATAGACAACATAATTGCTCTGATGCTTCAACAAGAATGAAGATCTTGTTCTTTTTTTTTTGTGTGACTTAGTTGTTAGCCTCAGATGGCTATTACAACTTTACCCGGACTGTTGGGTGAGCGCTGAGGGCTCTCAACCCGAATGAAGATCTTCACTTTCCTCCGATAATTTATATACGTAATGTATGGCGTCAGATGTTTAGCAATTTCATAGCAAATGTCAAACGCTTAATTAACCTCCTTATTGACTTCAGATCTTACCTGTTTACTTCTGTCTGTATGTTGGATAACAGACTGATCTCCGTTAGTTTTATGCGATTTACCGTAAAAATGGAACATTAATTGAACATTCAGGACGGAGTGTACTAGCGTCGACTAGATAATACTATGAATTCTTTTCTTTTCTTCCTCAAACCTACGTCTTTGGCGCCCTTTAAGATTTGAACATATTATCTACATCACTTTTCATCAAATGGGAACGAAGTTCCGTGAACATGGTAATATTCGATCGCAAAGTAACCAGAAAGTGAATGATGACATTATTTACAAAAATGTAGTGGTTTGGAGTATGGATGCTGATTCTCCGCTGCTGCCTAACTTTTATCACGACTGTTGGCACTGATACGATTGCTGTGTGTACTAGCTGATATAGGCAGATATCTGCAACACAATACGCTGCAGTTCTTCCGATTCCTTTGTCACCATGGACAACAATTGGACCTGGTAAAAGTTGGTTAGCTAGAAGGTATAGTAGTATTATTTGAGTCCTATGTATTATTAGCGAGTACCAGTCCAGAAATACATTTTTACTCCCGCTCTTACAGAGGGCGCGCGGATAGCTTTACCAATGCATAAAAGATAGACTTTCTGCCGTGAAAACCATGAACTTTCGAGTGCAGTAGTAAGAAAATACTTTTTCATGCCTACAGAAACAGCCGGCTGCTGCCATCTGGTGATCGCCTACCATTTTATCAATAAAATTTTTCATAATAAACCTCGTAGATCGTTGCTTTATATATACTTTACTTTATATATGGAGCAGCGGAGAGACTTTGGGTCACTCTGTGTACTCTACCGACTCTTTCACGGGGAGTGCTCCGAGGAACTGTTTGACTTGGTACCACCGTCACCATTCTACCAACGTACCACTCGACATCGCAGCAGGGTTCATCCATTTCACCTGGAAACGTTATGGTCTTCAACTGTACGTTTCCAGCGATCATTTCTCCCACGTACGTGCAAGCTCTGGAATGAACTACCTGCTGCTGTGTTTCCCGAGCGCTATGACATGTCCTTCTTTAAACGAGGTTTAAGAAGAGTATTTCCTTCACGGTAGGCAGCGGCCTGGCTGTGCCCCTGGTATTGCAATGGTCCATGTGCAGCAGTTTCACTTACCATCAGGTGTGCTGCTTGCTCGTTTGCCACCGTTGGCAATAAAAAAAAAAAAAAAAAAAAAAATACTTTAGTATTTTTGTGTTTCGTTGGATAAATTAAACAGTGTAAGGTAAAAAACCCAGTTATTGGCACTGGCCTAGTTATTGACACTTGAAATTTTATTGTAATAAAAAAAAAGGCAACTCTAATAAATTTATAAATATAATTTGTGAATTATAAATTTTAAGATAATTATCTAGAACTATAATCTAACTAGATCAATTTACCGACACCAAAATCTCCTGTAGGTATACTAAACTTCACGTAAATCGTTAGGGCCATTTTTGATTAGCCGAGCCCGCGGGTGACGTGACCGGGGACTAGTCCGTCACCCGCCGAGAGCCCGACCGCGTGAGGAAAGACCGACGTCCTCCCTGAGGGGGGGACGTCGGCTGATAGGAGGGCACCCCACGTAGGGGGTATTCCGTCAGGCCGACCACTGATGACAAGTAACTCTGCTCCGGTGGTCGGCCCAACGACGAAGGCGACGTGCATCGTGGGTGAGTTGCAGGAGTTGCTTGCTTAAGCCCCTCTGTCGCCCCGGACGGAGTGGTGCGGAGGCGCGCCGACCGCAACCCAACCCCTAAAAAAAAAAAAAAAAAAAAAGAATTGCCATTTTTGATATTCTGAATATTTAGGAACATACTTATAAGATCTTTTTTTAATATATTTTTTGTTATCTTTTTATTGAAAACACAGCAGCATGCACTAACAAAATATTTTATGTGTTTCGGGGGAATTTACAAACATGTAATTAACGGATACAAATTACATCCAGACACAACAACAATTTGTGGATCGCACAAATGTTGTCTTGCGTGGAATTCGAACCCATGACAATGACTTACTGGCCAGTATCTTAACCACTACGATACTATCAAAATACCTAAATAGTCATCACGTCACTTTTGTATAAATACATAAGGAAAATAAAACTGAATTTTTGGCGGGAATGTGGAGTGTCATTTGGTAGTCTTGTATTTTATTCAATATCTTAGTGGTTTAACGTGTTATATTAAATAATTTTATGGCATTCTATGTGATTATATGAGAAACGGTTGGGGTGAAATAAATATGATATAAAAGTGCTTACATACCTTTTTGTTTCCACCAAAAATCTCAGAGGATTCCGTTAACAGTGGTCATAACACCGTTAAAGGCGACAATTTGACTTACTGGCTGACGGACATTGACTAATTAGAAGAAACTAGTAATTTGTAAAGAAAATTATAACTTGACACTGACAAAAATGGTTCGTATAAGTAGCTGATTGCCAAAACAAAAAAAAGAAGAAGAAAATAAAACCAAAAATATGATTCTTAATATAATTAGTAATATAATAAAATTAAGTTTTTTATGGTAGATAGAAATTTAAGCCTCCCAGATGCCCCTCATCTCTTTGTCTTTGTTCTGCTTGTCTTTCCTGGTCTTTTCCATCAATACCAAGACCGATCCTCTCAATTAGCTTTTCACCTTTAACACCATTTAACTCTTCAAATTGTCTTCTTCTTTGTATAGCTACGTCAGGATCGAAGACCCAGGAAACCTTCTCGTGAATAACCGGATGGCCGACAAGATTTGTTCTGATAAAACTGCCTATAGGCCCTACCTGTGCCCTTGCCTCGAAAAATAATAAGAGGCAAAGCGTTAGCTGAAAAAAACAAAATGTATTATGTTTTATAGAATTATGAAATCGTGTCTTTCTGTATTGTGACTGAGAAAGAATAATTTATCTACAATTTATCACCTCTTTTACTCGCGGATGTATTAAAAGACGACTAAGGGATACAATATGTGTATAAAATCTGCGCAAAAGAAAGAAAAGTCAAAATACGGACAACCAGCAACTTTCTCCTGTAGGCCTACTCTTGAAATCAATTGTAATTTCGAATCCGATTAAATTCCAGTCTCACCAAACTTATATTTGGTGAGACTGGAACCTTAACCTTTTTTTTTGGGGTGGACTGCGGTCGGCGCACTCCTCGCACCACTCCGTCCGGGGCGACAGAGAGGCGTAAGCACGCACACCCGCGACCCACCCGAACACCACGTCGCCTTCGTCGTTGGGCCGTCCACCGGAGCAGGGTTACTTGTCATCAGTGGTCGGCTCGACGGAATACCCCTATTTCGGGTACCCTCCCATCGACCGACGTAAAGGGGAGAACGTCGATCTTTCCTCACGCGGTCGGCCTCTCAGCGGGTGACGGACTGACTCCCCGGTCACGTCACCCGCGGCCTCGGCTAGGGCGGCATGACGCGCAGGTAGTCGCGCCTGCACCGCCGCAGTCGCCGGCGGCGAGTCGCTTCGTCGAGGCTGCGCTCCTCGCGCGCGTGACTCGCCGCCTCCCTCTGCGAGATCACTGCCTCGCAGGAGGCTACGACCGCATCCCAGTTCCTGACGCTGTCGAGCATCGCCCTAGCAATGGTCGGCAGCGTCAGGTCGGCACCGATGATTGTGACGAGCATATTTGGTACTCTTGAACAAAATTGAGAATGAATTCTTCGCGTTTGCCTTTGTTATTTGCACCAAATGTGCCGTATTTTCATACTTTAAATTATAAACGTTATCGAACTCGATCACCACAATGACGCTTTATTGAAATTGTGCAACATTAACGATTTTAAACTACGTCAAAATCACATCGGGAGTAGCAAATATGTATCTTATATCTTTAAACGAGCAATTCTTGAATATATATATATATACATACTAGCAACTCGCCCTCGCTTCGCTTCGGTTTCAATCGCTTTACCCGCAGCGTAGTTCCCATTCCTATGGGAATACCGGAATAAAATATAGCCTATGTTACTCCCTGATATTATAGCTTTCCATTGGTGAAAGAATTTTGAAATCGGTTCGGTGGTTTAAGCGTGAAAGCGTTACAAACAAACATCCTTACTTTCGCATTTATAATATTAGTATGGATATACTATTATATACCTATAAATATATATATATATATATACACTCATTTGCAAAAAAAACGGGCGGTTTTGATTTTCATTCATATTTAAAAAGATACAATACCAAAAAGGTTTCAATCGTTTGTACACGTTACTGGCCGGTTTTAAAAATGCTGTGGTATTTAAAAAAGTACGTTCTAAATTCAATTTTTCATTTGATGTTCATTTTTACAGAAAACCCCTTTTTATCCTACATTTTTGGCGCGAAGTTCCAGAAGTTAACATCGACTTTCATAACTTTTATTCAATTTTTATCGATTAATTTCATATCCTTGACTGTCAAAGCTTTATTTAATGCTGTTTGGCTGTATCAAAAATGGTAGATAAAGTGGTAAAAGCTACCAAAATTATCGCGCTGCTTGAAGAGGGTTGCAGCCAATGTTTCGTGGCTAGGAGGCTAAATGTTAGTCGCTCGACAGTCCAAAGGACCTGGCAGCGATATCAGGAGACTGGTTCCGTCGAGAGAAGGCCTGGTTCTGGAAGAAAACCATGTACCCAACCACGGGATGATCGTTTTCTTGTGAGTCGCGCATTGAGAAATCGCAAATCTTCGTATGTGGATCTTAAGAACAACCTCCAAGAAGTAAGAAATGTGCATATTAGTCTATGGACGGTCAGGAGGAGGCTTCTCGCTGCCAATATACGCAGTCACCGCCCGGCCCGCGGCCCCAAATTACTCCGTGAGCACAGAGTTCACAGGCTTAGGTTCGCTAGAAATTGTGAATCATGGACTCAAGACGATTGGAATAGGGTTTTGTTCTCTGATGAAGCCAGGATATCTATGTTCGGTGAAGATCGACGTCGGCGAGTGCTAAGAAGACAAGGAGAACGCTTTGCAGAGGCATGTTTCGAAGAAATCACACCTTATGGTGGGGGCTCTGTTATGTTTTGGGCAGGAATAAATTCAATGGATCGTACAGAGTTAGTCTTCATTGAAAACGGCTCACTGACTGGGCATCGATACATAACGGAAGTTCTAATTTCTCATGCACAACCCGCATTGGCCGCTCTAGGTGAAGACTCGATTTTTATGGACGACAATGCTCGCGCCCACCGATCCCGCGATGTTAATGCGTATGTGCAAGAGGTCGGCATTCGTCGTTTGGATTGGCCAGCTCGAAGTCCCGACCTCAATCCCATAGAGCATGTCTGAGACGTTCTGAAACGGCGTGTGAGATCAGTACACCCGGCTCCGCAGACCATCAGAGAGCTGAAGAATGTGATTACTGCGGAGTGGGAACGTATTCCGCAAGCAAGTATCCGGGATATACTCGCTAGCATGCCCAGACGAATTCAAGCTGTGATTTTAGCTAGAGGGGGTCACACTCGATACTAAACATTTATCTGCTTTTACTTTATTAAAGAAAAACAAACAAAAAAACTTTTTTATTTTTACTTCATGAGCATATGCACTACTAGCGAATATACACTACTAGCGAGGTTTAGCATTATTTCCCATAAATTGTATCTAAATTTTATGAAATACTGATGAAAACGATTATTTTCTTATTAATTTAGCAAATTGTGTGGATAAAACTACCTATAATTATCAAACAAAGAAATATTAACATTTGTAATGGTTCATTGCTTAGGTGCCCGTTTTTTTTGCAAATGAGTTTATATATATTTTCAGAATCTCGGAAACGGCTCCAACGATTTTGATGAAATTTGGTATACTAGAGATTTAGGGGCCAAAAAATCGATCTAGCTATGTATTAATTATAGAAAATGTTGTTTTGTCGGTGTTTTTAGCTAATCAATACAATGACATAAAATGTCAATAGAATATGGATTCAAATTTCGCTGTAGACATCATAAGTGACGATAGCTCAGTTGGGAAGTCGTCCAGTTTTTTGTTCTATTTTAGCATTCAAACAGCGTGGGATCGAATCTCGGTGTTATTATTATTCTCTTTTTGTAATTTTTTATATTTTTTTCATTATTTTATTTTTATTTTTTATTAATATAAATCTAAATAAATTCGACACAAATACCAAAAAATATACCGAGCGTAGCTCGGTCAACCAGATATTTTGACTTAATCGACGAGAGTCGAATTCATTTAGTTTAAAAAAATCCACCAAATTTGATTCCAATCGTGCGCTAGTGTCGCTTTCAAGCTTTGCGATTGGATTTAGGATTGGAATTGAGATTCAAGAGTAGGCACACTGGCCGTCTTTCCAGTTCTAGTGAAGAGGCGAATTTTTTCTTTGAGAAAGACCCAGTAAAAGCCGCTGCTATCTACCGAGAGCCAAGTAACCAAATTTAATTTACAATGCAATTAACATTACAAAATATTATATTTAATGTTGTTGCTGCTGCCCGGAAAACGCTAGTAATAAAACATAATACCAACTAGCTAGACATAGAATATCACCACTTTCATAGGAAATCACCCGCAAAAACTCATTAGCAAATTCAAATTCACAACCTTTATCTTAATACATAAAATTCAAAGTCCTGACTGACTCATCAACGCCCAGCCCAAACCCTTGGACCTAGGAAGCTGAAATTTTGCACAGATATTGTCTTTATGACGTAGGCAAGGAATAAGACGGGATTTTTCGAAATTCCCACGGGAACGGGAATAATAAGGATTTATATTTTCGCTATAAAAGTTGCCCTATCTCCGTTATTATATTTATTAGAGAATTGAAATTTGGCATATAAATATGTGATTGCAATCACTAAAAACCGTTTTTAGGATTTTTCGAAATTCCCTCGGGAACAGGAATAAAAAGGATTTATTTATATTTTGTCGCTTTAAATTTACCCTATCTCCGTAACCATATGTATTAGAAACTTAAAATTTAGCATATAAGTAGGTGATTATGAAAACAAAAAACAATTTTCAGGATATTTCGAAATTCCCACAGGAACGGGAATAAAAAAAGATTTACTTATATTTTCGCTTTAAAGTTGCCCTATTTCCGTAACTTTATTTATTAGAGACTTGAAATTCAGCTTAAAAGTAGGTTATTACGATAACTAAAAACCATTTTTAGGGTTTTTTGAAAATCCCTCGGAATATGATGAAAATCCTTGCTTAAAAGTTATAATGTTTGTTTTTTCTTTCGTAGCTATTGTTAAGTATAATAAGTGTATAAAATTATTTAGGAAGTAGGCAAGGAATAAGACGGGATTTTTCGAAATTCCCAAGGGAACGGTAATAAAATGGATTTATATTTTCGCTTTGAAGTTGCCTATCACCGTTACTTTAATTATTAAATACTTGACATGTAAGTAGGTAATTTTGATCAGGCTTCAGTTATTTTTTTTTATTTTTTTTTCGTTTTTTTTTTTGATTTTTCGAAATCACCTCGAAATAGGAGGAAAATCGTTGCTTTTAAGTCATAAAACTAAGTTTTGCTTTCGTTTCTTTTGGCAGGTGCCTACACTAAAAAAAAAACTTGATTGAATACGTATCTATCACACAAGGTTGATGCTATTGTTAAACAAAATTATCGTATTAGTCGATGAAAGTGTTTGACTTCAACGAAATGTTTGACTATAATAATAATTATATATGCGAAAAACACAATTTTGCATTTTATTCGTATTTGAACAAGTTTTTTCACCGTATATTAAAACTAATATTCGGATATTTATTATTTTTTCGTGGTTTCCTTAAGTAGCTTCAGCAATAATGAAAAAGTCGCGCACGCCAATCTCCCCGGAGCTCGGAGGGTATATAAGCAGCGCGAGGCGGCACGGCCCCACCCCTCAGCTACGCCCCTCACATAAAGCAAGTCCGCGCACGGGCAGCCTTTGTGATGGGCCGTCTCCACTGTCTACTCAACTCTAGGTCGCGTATGCCCCTGAGTAGCAAAGTCCGACTTTACACCACCTGCATACGGCCTATCATGACCTATGCCAGCGTGGTGTTCGCGCATGTTAAGCCACACAGGATCCACAGGCTACAGACACTACAAAATCGTTTCATGCGCCGAGCCACGGGAGCACCGTGGTTCATACGAAACGTCGATCTCCACATCGACCTCGAACTGCCGACCATCAAGCAGTTTATGAAACGGTGCTCTCAGAGCTACTTTGACTCTGCCATGACACACCCCAACCAACTAGTGGTTGGGGCGGCTTCCTATAGACCCTCCAAAATCTCCTCCATCCGACGCCCTCGTCACGTCCTCGACGAAGAGGACGACAATATCACACTCGCTCAACAAAGAGCCTACACGGCCCGCGAGGCCTTAACAAATAAATATCCGCGGTTCCGCCCTCGCCGTCGAGGTGCGAAACCGCGCCGCGCAAAAGTCACTACTAAAAACGTGGGCACGCCCACTTTGCCTCCAGCGACGCCCCAAGCCGAGGTCGGTTCCCCACAGGGGGAGCCCTTGGGCTATGTCGCTTAGCATACTTTTCTCCGGGTTGAGAGCCCTCAGCGCTCACCCATAGTCCGCGTCAAGCTGTCAAGGCCATCTGCGGCCAACAGCTGTACACACACAAAAAAAAAAAAAGAAAAAAAAAAAAAAAAAAAAAAAAAAACACGGCCCCACACATTATAATTGCAACCTTGGTCTTCATAACACGTCCAGCGCAAACGCTGCGATAGATTGTGCCATACAAGTAAACTGTACTTTTCAGTGCAACACTATATTTTAAAAACTGTGCTTTTCAGCACAATTCTTTGCTTTTCAAAATATTCTTTCTTATCTTTTAAAAATTGTTTTGCTAATCTTTTCCAAAAAAATCTATTCTTTTCCAAATTGCTTTTCTAATCATTTCCAAATATTGTTTCCCATTTTTTTTTTACTTTTATTAAGTTTATGATACTACTATTTTAATTGCCTTGATTCCTTAGTGCATAACTTTGCTTTTCAAAATATTCTTATCTTTTGCAAATTGTTTTGCTAATATTTAAAAAAAAACTATTCTTTTTCAAATTGTTTTTTCTTAATCATTTTCGAATATTTTTCTATTTTTTTTTCTTTCATTAACTTTATAATACTATATATTTAATTTTTTTTTTCAAATTAATTTTCAAAGTATTCTTATTTTTCACAAAGTTCTTTGTTAATCTTTAAAAAAAAAATTTCCAATTGCTTTTCTTTTCTAATCATTTTAAAATATATTTTTTGATTTTTTTTTACTTTCATTTTGTTTATAATACTATTTAATTAGCTTAAATTTGTAAGTGCATAACTTAAGTACATAGTTTTTGTTCGTTATTTGAGTAGATTTTGTTTATTATCTATCACAATGACTGTTGAAACATTGCAAATTGATGGGGCTATGATCCCTCACACCGTAGTTCCTATAATTGGAGACGGAGCCTGTCTGTTTCGGGCCATCTCCTATATATTGTATGATACACAGGTGATGGCCAGGGAGGTGCGCGAGCAAATCGTAGACTATGTGGTGGACAACTGGGAATCGTTTGCCATTATGTCACATGACAGTAACGGGGACAATTACTTCAGTGCCGCTGAATACCGCATTGACATGTCACGCCATTTTACTTATGGTAGTTTATGTGAGCTGGAAGCGGCAGGGCAACTCTTTCCATGGGTCTTTGAAGTTTACCGAAACGGTGAACTGTATATGAGTTTTGGTACTACAGGTAACCCTGTGGGACGACTACGCTTTACACATGATCTGTCACGTGGCCATTTCGATGTTTACGTCCGTAGTGAAGTGACTGCGACAATGGCCGAGACCGCCTCCCCTTCTTCACTTCTCCCCGTCGTTGCAAAGAAGATTACTACGAGAAGAAATGAAGTGCCTACTAATTCACCGCCCATATTAGAACCAGATCATGACGTATCTCAGTATCAATCTCTTATCTTTCCTACTAAATGCTCCAAGAAACGTCGTGCCAGATGCACCGACGCTACTCGGAAAAAACAAATTCAAAACGCTTCAAAAAAATATGCGCAAACAAACCCAGCAGTTCACCGTGCTGCCGTGGCCAGATACCAGAAAACTCACCCTGAGGTACACAGGGCGGCACAGTCTCTTTATGAGCAAAATAATCCTGGAAGACGAGTACAAAGGAAAGGACGCTCCTGGAAAACCAAGGCTCACTCCGGCATGGCCTATGATCTTGATATAGAGTATGAGACGGACAGTACTGTATCCTTGGGTGCCATGAACAACAAGTGCCATTGGTGTAATGCTCTCAAGTGGAAGGAGGAGCCACCCGGCATGTGCTGCAGTGCTGGTAAGGTGCAGCTCCCGCCTTATGAACAGCTACCTGAGCCTCTCTACAGTTTGATAATGGATATACATCCAGAACACGACCATTTCATGAACCGTATTCGTAAATATAATAGTTGTTTTCAAATGACTTCTTTCGGAGCGAAACAGATAATAAAAGACGGTTTTATGCCAACTTTTAAAGTTCAGGGCCAGGTATACCATTTGGTGGGAAGCTTGCTGCCAGCTCCTCAAAAGGAACCACAATTTTTACAAATATATTTTGTTGGCGAAGATGACAGGGAAGTACAATTGAGGTGCAGTATCTTTCCCGAAGTAAAACCTGGCTTAGTCAAGCAACTGCAGAGAATGCTACATACGTTTAATACTTATGTAAGAGACTTGAAGATCGCCCTGGACAAGGTGCCTGAAACGTCTAAACCATTTAAAGTAGTCATTAATGCTGAGAAACCGCCGGAGAGTCACAGGGGTCGTTTTAATGCTCCTACGTCAAATGAGGTGGCATTAGTAATAGTTGGTCAGCAATTTGAGAAACGAGACATTATCCTTGAGAGCCACGATAATTCATTGCAGCGCATTAGCGAGATTCACCGTTCGTATGACGCCCTGCAGTATCCGCTTTTGTTTAGCCGTGGCGAGGATGGGTACTCCATTTCTTTACCTCAGCGTGATCCTGAGACCAAATTAATACTTAAAAATACAATTTCAGCTGCAAGGTTCTATTCTTTTCGTATAATGATTAGACAAGGAGAAGATAATCACTTGGTGTATTTCCGTTCCCTTTTTAGTCAGTTTTTAGTGGACATGTACGCCAAAATAGAGACGGAAAGGTTGACCTATATCAGGAACAACCAGGCGCAGCTGAGGGCTGACAGTTATATACACTTGCGGGATGCCATAGGAAGGCAGGATGTTGGTGTTCAGCAGCTAGGTCAGAAGGTGGTGCTCCCGTCATCTTTTACCGGGGGACCACGCTATATGCACGAGCGTACACAAGACGCTATGACATACGTGCATCAGTACGGTCGTCCTGATCTTTTTATCACATTTACGTGTAACCCCCGATGGAAAGACATCACAGATATACTTTTACCTGCCCAAAAGTCACACGATCGCCACGATATTATAGCTAGGGTATTCCACCTAAAGGTGAAAAAGATGCTCTTCTTACCAAAGGCAATCTATTTGGGGGGATGCGTTGCTTTATATACTCGGTAGAATGGCAAAAACGGGGTCTTCCTCACATTCACATCTTGCTATGGCTAGAGCAGCGTATCACCCCAGATAAGATCGACAATGTTATTAGTGCAGAAATACCTGACCCTGAGCAAGACCCTCTCCTCTACGATATTGTGAAGGCCAGTATGATACATGGTCCTTGCGGAAGTTTAAATTACAACTCGCCCTGCATGAAAGATGGCAGTTGCAGTAAGAGGTACCCTCGACCGTTTCTCAAGGACACTCAGACAGGAGACGATGGATATCCGCAATATAGGAGGAGGTCTCCAGCTGACGGTGGTAACACAATAAAAATTAATGAAATAGAGTTGGACAACCACTGGGTGGTGCCTTACAATCCTGTCCTGTCACGTACTTTCAATGCTCATATTAATGTGGAGTACTGCAATTCTGTTAAATCTATCAAATATAATTGTAAGTACGTGAACAAGGGCAGTGATCAAGCGGCCTTTACTCTAGAGAATGAGAAAGATGAGGTAAAAATCTACGAAAGCGGCCGGTACATAAGCAGTTCCGAAGCAGTTTGGAGGATCTTAAGCTTCCCCATTCATGAAAGGTTCCCCCCTGTCGTACACCTCGCTGTTCATCTTGAAAACGGTCAGCGAATATACTTCACCTCAAATAATTTGTCAGAAAAGATAAATAATCCACCACAGACAACGCTCCTAGGCTTTTTTGAAATTTGCAAAACAGACAATTTCACTAAAAATCTGCAGTACTCCGAAGTCCCTTCTTACTATGTCTGGAACAGCAAAAAATTTTCAAGGAGGAAAAAAGGGAAAGATGTTGAGGGCTGGCCCGGAGTGAAAAAAGTGCACGCTCTGGGCAGGGTCTATACGATTCATCCAAACAACACCGAGTGCTACCACGTACGACTTTTGCTCCATGAGGTTAGAGGACCGACATCCTTTGAGGACTTAAAGACTGTGAATGGTATCCTCCATCCAACATTTCAATCTGCGTGTAAGGCACTTGGTCTGCTGGAAGACGACAAGCATTGGGACACCACTTTAGAGGAAGCTGCATTATGCGATTCTCCTCTCAAATTGCGAGAGCTATTTACAATAATGTTAGTTTTCTGTCAACTCTCTGATCCTTTAAGCCTTTGGGAGAAATACAAAGAGAGTCTCTCAGAAGACATTAAACGGCAACTGGAAAGAGAGTTGCAAGATTGTGTATCTGTTGTACACCTCACTGACGAGGTGTACAACAGATGTTTGATTTTGATTGAGGATGCAGTATTAGCTCAAGCAGGACAAAACTTGGCACAGTACGGATTACCTCAGCCAAAAAGATCTGCAGCAACTTTGGACAATAGAGAATATCTGAGGGAGACCAATTATGATCTATGCGCCCTAGGAGAGGTGGTGTCATGCAATGAGGAGTTACTGACGGATGAACAGCTTTACGTTTACCAGAAGATCCTTGGCAATATTGAAAAAGGAATAGGGCAATTTTTTTTCCTGGATGCTCCTGGTGGCACTGGTAAAACATTCCTTATCAATTTGCTATTGGCAAAAGTTAGGAGTAATCGTAGCATTGCCTTAGCTGTCACATCGTCAGGAATCGCAGCAACACTGTTGGCAAGACAGCTCACGCTGCTTTCAAGCTGCCACTAAACCTTATCCATGTGGAAACTCCACTGTGCAATATCTCAAAACAGAGTAATGCGGCCCAAGTGCTGCGTGATTGTAAACTCATAGTTTGGGACGAGAGCACAATGGCGCATAAGGGGGGTTTTGAAGCGCTAAACAGAACACTAAAAGATATTAGAGGGAACGATGACATGATGGGTGGAGTCACCGTGTTGTTAGCTGGAGACTTCCGTCAGACTCTGCCGGTAGTGCCGAGGGGAACTCGAGCTGACGAAGTTAAGGCTTGCATTAAGGCATCAAGTCTTTGGCCCCTAATCAAAAAGCTTCACCTTAAAAAAAATATGCGGGTGCACCTGAAGAGTGATATTTGCGCTGGACAATTCTCCGATCTTCTTCTTAAAATAGGAAATGGAGAATATCCAGAAACTGATGGCAAGATTACAATTCCATCAGATCTTGCCTCACTTGTACCGACCGTTGATGACCTAATAGCCCGAATATATCCAGATGTTCACAACCTACACAACAAATCCATGGAGTGGCTGTGTGAACGTGCGATTTTGACACCTAAGAACGATCAGGCTTCAGTTATTAATGACACTTTGTTAAAGTCATTCGAAGGTGTAGAATACAAGTACAAGTCTGTGGACACTGTAGTGCATACGGATGATGCTATACACTATCCTGTGGAGTTCTTAAATGCACTCAACCCACCTGGTCTACCGGTTCACACACTTATCCTCAAAGTGGGTGCTCCAGTAATGCTACTCCGAAACCTCAATCCGCCTAAGTTGTGCAATGGGACCAGGTTGCGTGTGAAAGCCTTACATAAAAACTTAGTAGAGGCCATTGTAATTACTGGCTGTGCTCGAGGTGAATCGGTGTATATACCACGGATACCACTTATACCATCGGAGTACCCATTCGAGTTTAAAAGGCTGCAGTTCCCTCTTAAGGTCTGTTTCGCAATGACGATTAAAAAGTCTCAGGGTCAGTCACTAAAACCAGCAGGAATTGATCTTAGGATAGACTGCTTCTCGCACGGTCAGTTTTACGTGGCTTGCTCGAGAGTGAGCTCTCCTAGCAGTCTGGTCATCTTAGCACCTGAGGGCAGAACCGCTAATGTAGTTTATAAAGAGGTACTATAAGTTTGGTATAAGCTCAAAAAATAGCCTTACCCCTTTACAATGGTTTTAGAATTTTGGTGTCTTTCAATCTGTATGTTATGGCATAACACAAAAACCACTGAATGGATTTCGATACAATTTTCACAATTTTGGTAGTTTGGGGGTCCATCTTAAAATCTAAGCCACGTATCATTTAATTTCGTTAAAAAAACAGAAGATATGGTGCATAGGGTGATTTATTCTGTAGTCTACGCGGACGAAGTCGCGGGCAAAAGCTAGTTATGTATAAACCCCGCGGGGCCACTTACATATTGTCATTTTTTTACATTTTTCTTAAAATTACCGCCGGATCGAAACGCGACCGCACTGAGAAGATCCGGCAAGAAACTCAGCGGGCATGTCTATTTTTTATTAATTTTTCTAATTTCACTTGAATAAAATTACATCTTACAACATGCTTATTAATAGTTCCAGTGTGATGCCATTCGAAATATTATATAATACAATTCACAAATATAATAATAATCTATACCAATAAATAAAATTGGAGTGTCTGTTTGTAATGTCAAAATAATAGGCTTTTTTCATGCTCACACAGTTATTTGCGCGACACCTATGCCTAAAATAACAATTAAAAAATTTTTGTCTGTCTGTCTGTCTGTTTGTTCCGGGTAATCTTCAAAACGGCTGGACCGATTTCGAAAATTCTTTCACCAATGGAAAGCTATAATATCGGGGCGTAAACTAGGCTATATTTTATCCCGGTATTCCCACGGGAACGGGCACTACGCGGGTAAAACGACTATAACCTATAACCGAAGCGAAGCGAGGGCGGGTTGCTAGTCACAAATATAATGACGAGACTATGGCTGTACCAGATCCCGCAAGTGGCACCCGATCACGAGTTAACCACTAGAGCAGCCATCACTCTCCTCAACCATAATGGAGGGAAGGGAGTGACCCGCTCCTCGTAACTACCGCAAGCAGACCCTTCAGTGAGCATGACCAATACCATTTGCCATAAACATAAAACACAGATCCAATAAAAATTCGTTTGACAAAACACGCTACGCTTTACAATATTATAGTAGCAACAATAAAAAAATAAACATGTGCACAATTTATAACATTAAAATAATGAGGAAATGCCTGTATGAGGAGGTGCTCATTGCCAGTCCGAGTTATCATCAAGATAATCCGAGATTTTATAATAGCCTTTTGGATAAAATCTACTCTTGATTGATTTTTTGAACTTATTCACTGGCATATCTCGGATATTATTCGGTAATTTGTTGTAAAAGCGTATACTTTGCGCCATGAAAGACCTGTTAACTCGTTGAAGACGAGTACTATGTACAACTAATTTGTCCTTATTCCGGGTATTTACATGATGAATGTCACTATATTTTTCAAATTTACCTATATTTTTTTTTACATATATTTTCGTATATATATATTGGGATATAACAGTCAGAATATTCACTTCTTTAAATGTCTCTCTTAGTGATACTCTTGGACCTAAGTTATAAAGCGCGCGGGCAGCCCTTTTTTGTAGAACAAAGATTCTATTTAATTCCACGGAGCAACCCCACAGTAATATGCCATATTATGACATAAAACTATGAAAGTATGCGAATTAAACTATTCTGGCTGTTTTAATATCCGTTAACAAGCGAATTTTTTTTACCGCATAAGCCGCTGAGCTGAGCCTACCTGACAGTTTCTCAATCTGAGGTCCCCATTGGAGTTTAGCATCTATAGTGATACCTAAAAAGGTGGTTGATTCCACAAGGTCCAGAGCCACACCATTCAATACAACATTAGTGCCCACTTGTCTTACATTGGGTGTAGTAAATTTAATACATTTGGTTTTTGTCTCATTATGAACTAAATTGTTAGAATTAAACCAATGAACAACTTTAGACAGTCAATTATTCACATCGTCATAATTAAGCATTTGTCTTTTAATTTTAAATAGTAAAGAAGTGTCATCTGCGAACAATACAACGTTTTGATTGTCCCCTACGTAATAGGGTAAGTCATCAATGCACACAAGGAACAGAAATGGCCCCAGTATTGACCCTTGCGGCACGTCCATTTTGATAACAGAACCAGATGATCGTGCACCATTACCATCGACACTCTGAATTGTGTTAGTTAGATAAAAAATTATAAGTTCCAGCGCGTTTTTCCTGATCCCATAGTGGTGTAGTTTTTGATCAGTTTCGTGATTTACGCAATCAAATGCCTTAGATAAATCGCAAAAGATGCCCAAAGCCTCGTGCGATTCCTCCCAGGCTGAGAAGATGTTTTTTAATAATTAGCTCATTTATTAAATCCAGAATTTAATTAAAAATTGTTTATTCCCTCGTGTGATGCCGCGGTAATATTGCCGTATGGTAATGGAATAAGAATACAATTCACCACCCCCTATCATGGCCGTGGTTATCGAAAATAAGACAAAGAATACTTATAATATAACATCTATGCAATGGATGGAAATCTTGAAATGAAACTCCATATCGACATGTTTTATCAGCGTGGTATAGTAGATCAATTCCAATTCTATTGCGGAAGAGGTTCGAGCTCAATAGCGTTCCTCCTCTGCATGAATGTTATCTATATATTAATACGTGAAGCAAAAACTTTATACCCCTTTTTAAGAAAATTACGTGGATGGACAAGTATGAAATTTGGCACAGTTGAAGTATATCATGATGAGAAGTGCATAAAACTGAAATTTCATACAATAATGGATTAGAAATACATTAAATTCATTAAAAAATGGGCTAAGTGCGAGTCGAGTCACGCACGAAGGGTTCTGTACCATTATCTATAAAAAAAACCTCTTTTATTGCCTGGAAGCCCCCTTAACTATTTATTTTATTTTAATTAATTATATTTAAAGAGAACATAAAACTAAATATTCTATGAATAGTTAAAGCGTCTACCTGTCACCGTTATTAGAATCGAAAAAGAAACGATAAAAAATTCAAGTTTGTTGTATGGGAGCCCTCCATAAATATTTATTTTATTTTATTTTTAGTATTTGCTGTAATAGTGGCAATAGAAATACATCATCTGTGAAAATTTCAACTGTCTAGCTATCATAGTTCTTGAAATACAGCCTGGTGACAGACGAATGGATGGACGGACGGCGAAGTCTCAGTAATAGGGTCCCGTTTTACCCTTTAGGTACTGAACCCTAAAAATGGCATTACACACACTACCGTGTAATCGATACACACACACACACATACACCCACACGCTTATACACTTTTGTTCACGGTTAAAATCTCTGGTCGAACTGAATGTCAAACAATTATAATTACGATGACAATGTCTAATAAATATATGTATTTATTTATTAGTTACTAGAAACCCGCCCTCGCTTCGCTTCGGTTTCAGTCGCTTTGCCCGCGGCGTAGTGCCCGTTCCTGTGGGAATACCGGGATAAAATATAGCATATGTTACTCCCTGATATTATAGCTTTCCATTGGTGCAAGAATTTTTGAAATCGGTTCGGTGGTTTAAGCGTGAAAGCGTTACAAACAAACAAACAAACATCCTTACTTTCGCATTTATAATATTAGTATGGATTAGTGAAATACAGCTTGCTCAATATACAATTAATACATAAATAAAAATTTAAAGAAAATTGCGTAGCAGAAGAAATTAATTTAAATGAATTATGGCCGAATTTCGACCACTCGGCGACCACTAGTCTATACATAATATTCCTTAGTCGCCTTTTATGACACCCATGAACAAGAGAGTAGATGCTGAATTGTATTCTTACTCCGTCACCACACTGAAATACATCATCATCGCAGCCCACATATGTCCCACTGTTGGGCTCGGGCCTCGTCCACAATGGGAGTGATTTTGACCTATTATACTATGCTGCTGGTTAGACATGTTGGAAAAGGGTTTTATATCGAGTATTCCTTCTCTGGAATACTAATATTAATAATAATTATAAGCTAATAATAATTTACCCTGTTTGCCTTATGGTGACGGAGTAAGAATACAATTCACCACCACCTCCCCTGCCTGTGGGAAAAAAAAAAGACGACTAAGGACTTATAAGAAGAAGAATTTTGTATCTATTTAAGAGAAGGAATACTCGATATAAAACCCTTTTCCAACATGTCTGACCAGCATGGTATAGTAGGTCAATTTCGTTTCTATTGTAGAGGAGGCTCGTGCCCAACAGTAGAACGTATATCAGCTGAATTGAGGATAATTATACTATGGATCGTAAATGCACTATATATACATAATAATGCCTACATTATTACATTATTAGTTATCAGAAAATAAATAAAAACACAAACAACACAAAGCAAAATAACACCGCCATTTAAAAAACCGCTTATAAACAAAAAGAAACAAAACTTTGATAGAACATGCACGCTACTCACAGGAATTAATTTATACATCCTATTTTTTTATATTATGTCCAACGCGCGAGGCTCGAGAACGTATACTGACAGAGCCAAACAAGTTTTTAATGCAACTTTTACATACTTCTAAAGCAGTACACGTTGCTTAACTTAACGTAACAACTTCTACGTCATAAGAATTGGGTAATTGAATAATTTTACACAATGTTTAAGAGTATGAATGAAACGAAGCGTAATAGATAATAGAATAGTAATTTAAGCAAGCGTTAGCCCGGTCAGAGTCTGAATTTTGTATTGCATAATGATGCTTCTAAAATTAAAATTGGTAATATTTTTAAGCTGATTCCAGTTACAGATCGCGGATAGTTCGCCAATCATTATGTGGCTTATTTAATCATTATTATTCAAAATTTCCGTGTGGTGATAGAGTAAGAATACAATTTACCTACCACTTTCTATCTTTGCCGTGAATATTATAAAAGACTACTAAGAGAAAAATAAACTAATATGCACATAACAGCGTAGCATGAGAAGGAAAACTCTAAATGAAACCTGTACCAACATGTCTAATCAACATGGTATAGTAAGGTCAATTTCCCTCCTTTTGTGGAGGAGGTCCGAGTCCAACAGTGGGATGTATGTGGGCTGCGATGATTCATAATTTCAGCTCAAACATTACACCCAGCTGGGATACAACCACCTTCACATTAAAACGGAAACTACTTTACCACGCTGATCAAATTTGTTGGTATACGGTTTTATTTCAAGATTCCTTTCTCTTATATAGATGTTATGTATACATACATACATGTTATTATCGCTTAGTCGTCTTTTACGACCTCCATGACCTAGAAAGAGATGCTAGATATTGTATTCCTAAACCGTCACCAAATGAACATGAGGCCTATTGTCGAGATGTAATGCTTCAAATTCTACTTACAATCCAAAACAAGCAAATAGTATGTTTAAACCACCGTAGATAGATCACCCAGTAGGATATAATATGAGGCTATGCTGAACTGTTGTCAACCCGAATGCTACGAAGTGCCTGCAAACAAAACAAGGTGTGAAAGTGTTTCTAGTTGGAAGCACAAGAGTTTTATATTTCAGGTTTTAAATGCGAATGTGCTACTGAAAGAATAGATGGATATACATTCTTTAGAATATTATCGTCTACTAATTACGTCATACAACGCGGTCCAACGTGAACAGCATTCAACGTCACTCTTTTTTTCTGTGGTAGGCTATGATAGACACACCCTGCCCAATCTGTCCGGAGCGACGAATGAACGGCATGCGACCCCATAACCTACCGTATTCATTCCCCGTCGTACCGATCCCTTGAGATCCGTAGCCGGCCGGATTCAACGTCACCCTGCGAATTTAACTATATTGCCCGCCACCCAACATAATACCGTTAGCCAGCTTAAATGACCATAGGGAGGTTATGACCAGACTGTGGGCTGTAATCGATCCATAAACTATTGGAAATGAAATTCATGCTGCGAAATTATAATTGGAACCCAAAAACCATGAAATCCAATATAATCCTAAATGCAAAAGTTTAACCGAATTTCATACATACTCATTCAATCAAATCATTTAATTAAATCTACAATAAAAATTTGTTGCAAAATTTTATCAAAAGCCTAACATGTCGAGTTATAAAATGAAAGAGTTACTTTTTTAATTTTCTTTTTACTCTTTCAATCTTATTAAACTGGTATTAAAGTTTGCTCACGTATACCTAAGACAGGCAGAACTGCAACAATGTAAGCATACATTGATTACAAGGCATTATATTAAACGCTAGCTCTATCGTATCAAAACCATTGATCTATATCAATCTAATTGCGCACAAGATGAAGCAGAAATTAATATAACATGTTTGCAAATTATAGGATACTATTTACGGGCTGTTGAACGATATTTTTCAAATTATTTATCAATCTTTAATCCGCTATACTTGCTTAGTAGGACGAATAGAATGGATTTTCAATTCATGTAAGTTCGGGTCCCTTGCGTGGCCAATATGTGTGTGGCATTTTTTGTTCATAAATCATATTCCGTCCATCATACATCACAGCTCATATACGTCCCACTGCTGGGCTCGGGCCTCCTCCATAATAGAAGGGAAATTAACTTAATATACTGCGCTTTTCAAATGTGTTGACATTTTTTTTTATGGGTGGGCTATGGTAAGCGCACACGCGGTCCATTCCGTCCGGGGCGACGAAAGGACGGCGCGTGGGCCCATAACCCACCCGTACCCACGTCACCTCGTTGTTGGGCCGACCACCGGAGCAGAGTTCCTTGTCGTCAGTGTTCGGCCCGACGGAATACCCTTTCGGGTACCCTCAGCTCTCGACGTCCCTGTCCCGGGACGTCGGTCGCCGTCGCGCCATCAGCCTCTCTGCGGGTGCCGAACTAAAGTTTCCGGTCCGGTCACGGCTTACACGGCTGCTCCAATTTTGTTGATTTTTATGTGTGTTCCAGAGGATTTAAGAATGGTTCAGATTAATTAATTTTTTATTATATATTTTTTATTTTTAATTATTTGGACCCGGTAGGTGGCACAGCGACCGAGTTCAAGAATTCCTTTTATTTATATTTTTCTATTTGAACAGAACAGCGTCTGTTAGAAACTAGTGCTAATATAATAATGTTAAAAAGTTAATTTTGTAATAATGTTAATATAATATATTATAATATACATATTTTGCGTATATGAAGATATTTTTACATTGCCACGAAAACTCCCAACAATCTTCTGCTCAAAACTCTAAACATGAATGCTTGCTTGAAACTATGAATGAATGAACGATAGATTTTGGCGGGAATGTGGAAGTGTCATGTGGTGATCCTGTAAGTATTATATTCAATATCTTATTTGACGCGATATATTATTAAATAATTTTGATGGCATTTTATGTAATATGGGGCGGAGGAACTGCTGGGGTGTAGTGAATATAATACAAAAGTGCTTTACAGACGTTTTAGTTACCACCAAAAATCTTGACAGATACCGTTAACAAGGGCCGTAATACTGTTGAAGGCGACAATTAAATAACTGACGGACATTGACTAATATCAAAACCTGATAATTTGTAAAAAAAATATAACTCGATACTGGCAAAAATAGCTCGTATTAGTAGCTGATCCCAAGACAAATAAAGAATGTACCAAGACAAATAAAGAAGAAGAATGAACGATATCATGGCCCATAGATATTATCTATTCTTTCCTTTAAATCTCACCTTCTAGAGCTTGGTAATCTATCATTCAATCACGCATGCTTATTATCAGCTTAGACGACTGTTTTACCGACATTCGAACACGTGATCGGCCCGGGAAAAATCAATAATTTCAACAACGTTCAACATTGTCGGTGTAATAATATTAATATTTTATTTATAAACAAAATGATGCAAGAATACGATGACGATTTCTTCTTTGAAGAGGATAAGATGTGCGTATACTCTGGTATTATTTAGTATAGTTATCCTATAAATTACTTCCACAAAATACTTCGAATTTACTTTGTAAACAATCCATTTCCTGCAATAAATTTTCGCTTTATATAAACTTTCGCGGTAATAAGTTAAAGGATTTGTCTAATTCTCCAGCGCGAGATTATATGTTGTTATATTCGTAAATAAGTATATTTTGTGATAGATTTAGGTTTTTTTACACATAATACACTTTTTTTACGGTTACATTGCCATTTTATAATTTTCACATAGTCACTGGTTTTGGTGGAGAAGAAAATAAGCTATCGTAGAATACCTAGTAGTTAAAGAAAAACAAAACCTTATTACCGTTTTCTATGATAGGTATTAAATTTCAAGATTTCCCAACATAATCGGTAGATGGCGTTATAAACAAATTTTGTGATCACCTAACAATACGAGACCTATGGTTTAACGAACAAGCGTTAAAAAAAGCATATTTATTTTATGGATTATAATTTATATTTAGTTGTATAATAAACTTCTATGTGGTGACGGAGAAGTTGGGCCGACCACTGATGACAAGTCACATCTGCTCCGGTAGTCGCTCCGCCCCGGCCGGACAGGACCGCGCGTGCGCTTACCATAGCCCACTCAAAAAAAAAAAATGTTGTGACGGAGAAAGAATACAATTCGCCACCACCTCTCTTGCGCGTGGATGTTGTAAAAGACGATTAAGGGATATAAAACGTAAATAACATCTATGCAAGAGATAGAAAACTCGAAATAAAACCCCAACTGAACCCTATAGGGTTTGGTATACCAAATGATAATTGCATATGATGGTAAACGTGCAAGCAGCAGGCCTGATGTTAAGTAACAATGCTACTATAGACCTTAGCAGTACCAGGGGAACAACCAGGCTACCGTAAAGAAAGTTCTTGTATTTTGGGCGTTTTATATCATTCGTCCATTCATTACAACTAAGTAATATACGTCTCACTGGTGGGCTTAAGTCTCCTCCACAAAGGAGGAATTTGACCTACGATGCCACGCTGATCAGACGAGATGGTATCCTCGTTTTTTCTAAGTTTTCCTCCTTTTGCTTGATAATATAATTATTATTTGCATATCGTATTTAGTCGTGTTTTACGACGCCCACGGGCAGGAATAGATAATTTTCATCATCATCATTTTTTAATTTTGAGCTCATATACATTCCACTGTTGGGCTCGAGCCTCCTCCACAAGAGGTGGGAAATTGACCTTATTATATCATTCTGGTCGGACAGGTTGATATAGGATTTTGTTTGGAGTTTTCATTCTCTTGCATAGATGTTGTCATCATCATCATCACAGCCCACATACATCCCACTGCTGGGCTCAGGCCTCCTCCATAATGGGAGGGGAATGAAGCTTACTATGCCGTGCTGGTCAGACATGTTGGAATAGGGTTTTGTTTCGAGTTTTCCTTCTCTTGCACAGGATGTTATATACTTATTATGTCCCTTAGTGGTCTTTTACGACATCCACGGGTAAGATGGGGGGGTGGTGAATTGTATTCTTAGTAAGAATTTCTTACTCCGTCACCACACAAAAAAAGGTGATTATTGAAGCGTTTAATTGACCGATACAAATTACAGACTTAAAACAAACATTTGTAAATGTCACAGAGAATCACATTGTCTGCGAATCGATCGCCAAACAAACGCCCAATCGCTATGTAGAAGATTACGCCATCTATACCTACATTTAGTTAATTAAAATTCAGTAAAAATACAATACATTAGCTTACTTATCTCATCCTGCTATTCCTATCCATTGTTGCAGCTTATCAGTTATTTGAATACCACGCCTTAGTGTGTACGTGTTGAATTTGTTTTTTTTTTATTGATTTTTACCACGATGTGGCAACAGAACAGCCAATTTTACATATTCAACGACCCAAGAGTGTGTCCCCAGGCGCTGACAAGCATGTTCGAAGATAAAATGTAATGGTTTTTATGTTACTTTTATGTTTTAGTTTATCTTGATTTATTTCTTTTTTATTTCGTCAACAATTTGTAAGATTTAGTAAACCAGCCTGATTATGGTATCATTGACTATGGAGCACTAATATGCCGTAAGCATTAGGCTCGCCATTGCAAAAATTGTTTTAATTAAAGTTTTGTAAATAAATAATATTATTATATTCTGCGTATGGTGACGCAGTAAGAATACACCACTCCCTATCTTGCTCGTGGATGTCGTGAAAGACGATTAAGGGATATAATATGCACATAACATCTGTGCAAGAGCAGGAAAACTCGAAATGAAACTCTATACCAACATTTCTGACCAGCATGGTGTAGTAGGTCAAATTCCTGCCGATTGTGGAGGCGGGGCTTCTCCCGCCCAACAGTGGGACATATGAGAACTGCTATGATGATGATGATGATATCGAAATTCGCAGTAAATTATATGTGGGTGGCATAAGGCCTTTTTGACCTGGCATTTTCATGGGAAGTGGGCTTTTATTTGCTTCCGGATGAAATTAGCTTAGTTCTCCATTATCTAGCTTTTACAATTGCCAAGGGTAAGTAATGGGAATGCTATGATCTGCATTACTATGTCACTAGCAAACTATACACTTTGTTACTTCTTTTATTGGTGATTTTATTTCCTATAGTATTTTTTAAGCCTTTAGCTAATTGGTAAGATTTTTTTTTACTACTTTAGCATTAATGATCACAGGCCTTTTGCCTTCTTCTAAAGCATTCAAAGTAATCGAACCATAGAAACAGAAATAAACAAGTTAAAACATTATTATATTGAGCATGTTTTATCATCGCCTGTTTAATGTTTGCGTAAGAGTAACTCGCTGGGCCGGTCATAGATATCAAGAAATCGAAATCATGACGATGGGCAGGGTATACGATTGGTTATGAAGCCTCAAACAGCCTTTCCGTCGACCCAGGCAGAATGAACGGGCTATGTCCAGATTATAGCGTACACTAAAAAAAGAAAAAGTATTTTGCGTGCATGTAAATGAATATTATTTATACAAAATACCTCAATGCCATATTTTAACTTTTGTGGCAAATTAAACTTATAAAATCTTGGCTGAATGTGAGATGTCTAAAGCAATAATAGTTAGATTATTGCTTAGTTTAGAAACATTCACAGTTTTTTTTTGGGCTGGGTTACGGTTGGCGCACTCCTTGCGCCACTCCGTCCGGGGCGACAGAGGGGCGTAAGCACGCACATCCGTAACCCACCCGCGCGACACGTCGCCTTCGTCGTTAGGCCGACCACCAGAGCAGGGTGACTTGACGTCAGTGGTCGGCCCGACGGAATACTCCTTGAGGAGTATAACATACACAGCTGAGAGTAATCCGGGTAAGAATGCGAATAGAGCACGGCTGCTACTCGTATCATGACAGCCGGATGAGATAGACCATAATACATCAGAAAAGTCTGCAGCATATTTAGTTTGATGAAATGTTCGAGCAACGATTCCGATATAATTTGAAGTAAAGCTATGAATTTTTTATCGGGAGCTAAAGTAAAAATTATTATTCTATACAAAAATAACACTTTTTCTTATTTTTCTTTTTCTTTATTCAGCAAGCCTGTTGGAAATGTAAATAATTCCTTGTTAGTGTCAGTGGAAGAAAGGTAAGTGCAGCTATAATTTAAATAAAATATAATAGCTTTGAATTATATATTTTGTTAAGTATTTTGCTGTTGATGGGAAACGAGCAAACAACCTAATGGTATGTGGTATTGGCCGCTCATGGACGTATGCTTGGTTGCTGCTTGAAGAAAGTGGAGGGGGTGTGAATACCTGCAATAAGTATACTAAACCCATTACACGCAAATATCTTCAGAAAGTTGGACTTCCGTCGTACCGAACCGAAGTGCAGTAACAAATTCCTGCTACTCGGACGTCGATTTTCTGCGAGAGTGTGGTACTGCCCTGAATGGACTAGCCTGCGGCTGTAGACAGACGACTATCGACAGTGTAGTCCTACCACATAAATATTTTGTGAATTTATGCTAACATTCTATTTTTAGTGTTAATGTGAAGTTTGAAGATGAAATACAAAAGGAGACAGCTGATACTACATTGTTCGAAGAGTAAGATATTTTCTCTTTTTTTTTAACATTAATACTCTATGGTTTAAATGTTCAAATCGGCCTTGTCGTCAAGTCCTAAATATTAAAGTCTAAGTGTCTACATTTATTTTATTGCAAATGGTGGCAAATGAGCAAACAGTACACCTGATGGTAAGTGTTGCTGCCGCTCATGGACCTTTGCAAGGCCGCTGCCTACCGCGAAGAAAGTGAAGGGAGTGTGAATGCGTGCAATGAGGTTCGGTGATACTAAAAGTGTCACTAAATCCCAGTACACGCAAACACCCTTAGAAAGTTGGGCATCCGGCTCGGTTAATAAATAATTATTACCGAATTAAGGTTTATCGTGTGGTGATGGAGTAAGAATACAATTCACCATCCCCTCTTTTGCCCTTGGGTGTCATAAAAGACAACTAATGGATAAAATATGCATATAACATCCATGCAAAAGAAGGAAAGTTCGAAACAAAGCCCTGTACCAATCTATCTGACCAGCATGGCATAGTAAGGTCAATTTCCCTCCTATTGTGGAAAAGGCTCGAGCCCAGCAGTGCGACGTATATGAGCCGAAATGATGATAAAGGTTTACTTAGTATTGACTATTTGTAGTGCTTTGTTTTCTGTGTGATAACGCGTTATGAATACAATATGTCGCTGTTCGAAATGCATCGAATATGTTAGAATAATTGCATATGACAATAATTCTATGTTTGAAACTCATAGTACATTTTAGAATGACATGAAAATAATTCTATATTCGGAACACATTAGAATAATTGCCTAGGAGGTTTCTATTCGGAACACATTAAAATAATTGCCTATGACAATAATTCTATATTCGGCAAATGTTAGAATAGTTGCATATAACAATAATTTTCTATTCACATTAGAATAATGTGAATAGAAAATTATTGTTGCATATGCAACACTTCACATTAGCACACACATAAATAACTATTCACATTAGAATTGCATTTGACAAGAATTCTATATTCGGAGGACATTAGAATAATTGCATTTGACAATAATTTTATATTCGAAAGATATTACAATAATTGCCTATAACGATAATTCTATATTTGGAACACATTAAAATAGGATAATAATTCTACTATGATAATAATGCTATATTTGGAAAACATTAAAATAATCGTCATCATCATCGTCGCAGCCCACATACGTCCCACTGTTAAGATCGGGCCTCCTCCACAGTGGGAGAGAATTTGACCATGCTGGTCGGATATGTTGGTATAGGGTTTCATTTCGAGTTTACCTTCTCTTGCTCAGATGTTATGTGCATATAGTCGTCTTTTACGACATCCACGGGCAAGATAAGAAGTGGTGAATTGTATTCTTACTCCGTCACCAAACGGGAAATTAGAAAAAGAATACGACATTAATTCTATCATCACATTAATTCATCTTTGGGGATGTAATTGTTAACTTGACTGTATCAGATGAAGTTCGACCAGGTCTTTGTAAAGCCGTTAGTTGTTTTTACACCCACGAGCAAAGTAAGGGTTAGTGGTATTCTTAGCTGTCGCCACACAGCTTATTTATTAAATATGTTTGCTTATTTAGCGACCCAGAGAAGCCAAAAAGAGAGACAAATGAATCCGAAGTTACGGAATGTATCTTCAATGATTTGAGATTTGAAAGGTTTCTTATACAACGCCAAGATCTAATGTAAGTTTACCTTATGGATATGTGTGTTAGCTTTTCACAATAACGTTTTTCTTAGCACTAGGCTAACTTAAACTTTGTAAGTTAAATTTAAAACTGTAAGCTAGATATAATGACTAATGTTGCTTTGATATATCCTAGATATAATTAGAAAATAAATAAATTCATTTTTGTCGTGGTCGCCACATGAAATTGTATGCTAGTATACAGATTGTAAATATAACTATATTACAGATTTTATCAGCAGACTGACTATGGTCAGGCCGTAAACGCTGCAAAGTGCTAAAAACGTTGGGCAATCAAAAGCAAATACAAACACCGTCGACGATACACCGTCCCACCCCGGGCTGTGACGAGTGTATCGTCGGCGTAGCATATAGATAGATGTTATTCCTAGCACTAGCCTAAATTAAACATTGTAAGCTAAATTTAGTACATTAAACTTGATGTAGTGACTAATGTTTGCTTGACATATCCCAGATATAATTATTAAATTAATAATTTTATTTCTACTGATTTCTGATGTTTACGCGAGTATTACAAATTTTAAATAAAACTACTTCACAAATACAAACGCGATAAAAAATGGCGTTTGTATTTGTTTTTTTGATTGCATAATTTTTTCATATAGAATCATTTTCTTCTTATACTGACAATAAATTTGCACTAAAATGTGGGTCAAAATTTAATAACTAATTTTCTGTATCGGGCAGATAATTATAAATGTCTGTAATGACGATGACTTGTTGGACGTGAGATCTTAGTCCGCCCGTGACAATGAATAATGCAAAGTGTGCGAAGGCAATCAAAAAACAAATCCAACCGCGATAAAATCCGCAAAGTAGTTCTATTTAAAATTTATTTTTACTGTTCCCAGAACATGAAATTTTAAGCTAACTTTAAACATTGTAAGCTATATTTAATACTGTTAGCTCAATGTGATGTGATATGGGTGTACATATTTTAGATACAATTAATAAATAAATTTATTTCTGCTGTACTCAACATATGAAATTTTAAGCTAACTTAAACATTGTAAGTTGAGTTTAATCTACAGGTTTGATATAATGAATGTTTGTGAGGGGTTGAACAGACTTGGATGAAACGTGGACCATTTCCTGGATTAACAGAAAGGATACTTTTATCCCAGTAATGTGTTCTCTCGCAATAATAAGTCAACTTTTAGGCTAGCACAAGAAGTTTTAGGCTAACTTTAATATTGTAAGCTAAATTTAACACTGTAAGCTAGAAGTAATAAATAACTTTGCTTGAATATTAAATACTATTTATCATGATCTGTTTCATTTATTTTTCCCCATATACATATTATATTAGTACTCACTATTCCCATCCTGCTCTTATGTAGATTATTTGGGATTGAGGCATTATGCAGTCTTCTAGCATTGTATAGATTGCAAAATCTTTGATTATAGTTTTATGACCGGCCGCCTGCCTGTCGTCAACCCTCCTTGAGGATGTAATTGTCGACTAGAAAGTATAAGATGTACATACATGACACAGATCGGTTTAAAACTTTTAGTAGTCTTTTACGACACCCAACGAAGGTCTCAGATTAAGAGTTGGTGGAATTCGTAGCGACCGCCATCTAGCAAGGGTGTTTTTGTTTAGAATTTCATATTTTTATAATATTATACGTGTGTTTGAATAATATTTATCAACTTTCAGGGGTATGACGGTTACATCTGGTAGCGTGGTGCTTGCCAAAGATGAAAAGAATTTGATAGGTATTAGTATTGGAGGTGGGGCGCCGTTGTGCCCTTGTTTATATATCGTACAGGTAAATCATATTTTTAAACGGTTTTATTTAGCTTACACCGTTTGGTTTTTTTTTTTCTTTTTTGGATCAAATTTAGTAATTGAAATTTCACCCTCTTCCTGATAACCGATTGATCTAAAATTTAGTATACGCTTTTGGTTCTGGTGACAATACAATTATGTATCCTGAAATTTATTGTAAACTAACAACCCGCCCTCGCTTCGCTTCGGTTATAGGTCGTTCGTTTTTCCCGCGTAGTTCCCGTGGGAATACCGGGATAAAATATAGCCTAGTTTACGCCCTGATATTATAGCTTTCCATTGGCGAAAGAATTTTTTAAATCGGTCCAGCCGTTTTGAAGATTACCCGGAACAAACAGACAGACAGACAGACAAAAATTTTTTAATTACTATTTTAGGCATAGATAGGCTTTTTTGATGCTCACACGGTTATTTGCACGACACCTGTGCCTGAAATAGCAATTAAAAAATTTTTGTCTGTCTGTTTGTTCCGGGTAATCTTCAAAACGGCTGGACTGATTTCAAAAATTCTTTCACCAATGGAAAGCTATAATATCAGGGCGTAAACTAGGCTATATTTTATCCCGGTATTCCCACGGGAATGGGAACTACGCGGGTAAAACGACTATAACCTATAACCGAAGCGAAGCGAGGGCGGATTGCTAGTTAAGAATACAATACACCCTTGTCGTCACGCACCTTGTCTTAAGAAACGTGTGTCACACAAATAACAAAAAAATACAGTATGCACTAGCAACCCACCCTCGCTTCGCTTCGGTTATAGTCGTTTTACCCGCGTAGTTCCCGTTCCCGTGGGAATACCGGGATAAAATATAGCCTAGTTTACGCCCTGATATTATAGCTTTCCATTGGTGAAAGAATTTTTGAAATCGGTCCAGTCGTTTTGAAGATTACCCGGAACAAACAGACAGACGGACAAAAATTTTTTAATTGCTATTTTAGGCATAGGTGTCGTGCAAATAACCGTGTGAGCATGAAAATAGCCTATTATTTTGACATTACAAACAGACACTCCAATTTTATTTATTGGTATAGATATAGATTTCATATTTTCTTGTCACATAGCAACAATAATAGTTTACGTAAAACCATAAAATTCACTGAGCTTTTTTCAATTTACCAAAGCGCGCGGGGCACTCGAGAGCGCCGCGATGTTTGGCGCGTGGTGGGTTAATACATTATTTTTTCCATTTTCAGATCTTCGACAATACACCGGCTTCCAAAGATGGTACGTTACAAAGTGGTGATGAATTGGTCGGTGTTAATGGTCAGACAGTGAAAGGGAAGACCAAGGTTGAAGTAGCTAAAATGATACAAGCAGCTAAGGTCAGTAAAATTATCATATTCTTCATAAGAATGAACGGAACTCTTCATAAGAAGGAACGAACGGAGAAACGATTTTCCGTTTGGTGTCGGAGTAGGAATACTAATCACAACCCACCTCTCTTGCCCGTGGGTGTCGTAAAAGACGGCTAAGGGCATACGCATATAATATCTATGCAAGAGAAAAAAAACTCAAAAGTAAAAAACCGTTTACCAACCCGTCTGACCAGCGCGATTTCACTCCTGTTCAGAAGGAGGTTCGAGCCCAGCAGTGGGACTGAAATGTTGATGATTCTTCATAGGTTTCGTGTGATAATAGTCACGTAAACTACTCACTAACATTGCTCATGATTGTCGTAAAAATCAAATAATTAGTTTAAACCAATTCTACCAAATACTGTATAGTTCCACAGGATATAAGATGCTCACGGGCAAGATAGGTGGTGAATGGTATTCTTACTCCATCGTTACACGGCTAATTTGAGATGACAGACATAATTGGGCTTTTGAAAAAAAAAATCTATGTAATTTAAAACTTTATTAATAATAATATATAATATTGATATTTAATGCGGAAAACTTTAAAAAAGATTTTCCAATTAATTATAAACAATTAAAATTGTCAAAAATTTAATAAAAAGGTGACAATGAACGCGCTAAGACTGGTTAACACAGTTGTGATCAGCGTCAGGAACTGAGACGCGGTTGCAGCCTTCAGCGAGGCAGTAGTCTCGCAGAAGGAGGCGGCGGGTCGCGCGCGCGAGGAACGCAGCCTCGACGAAGTAACCCGCCGCCGGCGACTGGGGCGGCGTAGGCGCGACTACCTGCGCATCATGCCACCCTAGTCGAGGCCGCGGGTGACGTGACCGGGGAATTAGTCCGTCACCCGCCGAGAGGCCGACCGCGCGAAGAAAGACCAACGTTCTCCCCCCCTGGGGGACGTCGGTCGATGGAAGGGTACTCCTTAGGGGGTATTCTGTCGGGCCGACCACTGATGACAATTACTTGCCGGTGGTCGGCCCAACGACGAAGGCGACATGGTGTTCGGGTGGGTTGCGGATGTGCGTGCTTACGCCCCTCTGTCACCCCGGACGGAGTGGTGCGAGGAGTGCGCCAACCGCAACCCACCTCAAAAAAAAAAGAAAAAGTAGCACAGTTGTGACGTCATATTGTTAAAGCTATTTTATAACAGTACAGTATTTACAGCTATTACCCGTGAGTTGACAATAATATTAGTAATGATGATGAATGATGATGATGAAATTGCAATGAGTGAAAACTAACATTATGACGTCACACGCGTTTGGATTTGTTCGGGAGCTGTCGGCGTGTTTTCATCACTGGATTCAAAAAATTATTTCTATTTTGTTAAAACTTTTGATTTATTGCGTAACATAAATAAAAAAAATAGTTATGTTATAAAACTTAAATATACCTAGATCATATTTAAGTTTTATAACATAACTATTTTTTCCATTTATTCCAAAAAAAAAAATTTAAAACCCAATTCCCTCATTCTAGGATGAAGTAACAATAAATTACAATAAGCTTCACGCAGATCCAAAACAAGGTAAATCCCTGGATATTATAATGAAGAAGATGAAGCACAGGCTGGTGGAGAATATGTCTTCTGGAGCGGCTGATGCACTTGGTTTATCCAGAGCAATATTATGTAATGACACATTAGTTGCGAAGCTGAATGAACTAAGGGAGACTGAGGGTACTTATAAGAGACTGGTTGAGCATGCTAAAAGGTGAGTCTTTGAGTCATGGTAGTCTTTGTTGAAAGGCTGACCGCGTGAGGACAACGGACCTTTTTTTTATGGATGGGCTATGGTAAACGCACACGCGGTCCATTCCATCCGGGGCGACGAAAGGACGGCGCTGGGCGCATAACTGGACGGAATACCCTTTCGGGTACCCTCACCTCTCGACGTCCCCGGTCCGGTCACCCGCGGCCTCGGCTAGGGCGCCATCAGGCGCAGGTACTCGCGCCTGCGCCGCAGGACAACGGACCTAGAGGAAGTCGGGGAGAAATGGCACCCGAACGGGTAATCCGCCAGGCTTTGGATTTGATACCAGTGGTCGGCCCAATGACGATGGAAAGGAAATCATCATCATCATCGCAGCTCACATATGTCCCACTGTTGGGCTCGGGCCTCCTCCACAATGGGAGGGAACTTGACCTACTATACCATGCTGGTCAGACATATTGGTATAGGGTTTCGTTTCGAGTTTTCCTTCTCTTACACAGATGGTATGTGCATATTATATCCCATAGTCGTCTTTTACGACATCCACGGGCAAGATAGGGAGTGGTGAATTGTATAAGAATACAAGTACGGAGTAAGAACTCCGTCACCACACGGAAAAGGAAATACGGTTGATTATTGAGCCTCATGCCGTCCTTTCGTTGCCCTGGATGGAACAGACGCCGGAGCAAAATATGCAAATCACAACGCGCTCCAATAAAAAAGGATGGTGCATCATGTTGATGGTGTATGATGGTGTTGTAATCAGTTAAATTTTTCAACTAATATGTAAAATTGTGGTTTACTTATTTTATAAAAAAAATTGTATACAATATGTTTAGTAAGGCTTCATCATCATCATCATCATTTCAGCTCATATACGTCTCACTGTTGGTCTCGAGCCTCCTCCATAATAGGAGGGAATATATACCATGCTGGTCAGACATGTTCCCTTCTCTTGTATAGATGTTATATGCGTATTATATCCCATAGTCGTCTTTTACGACATGCACGGGCGAGACACGGAGTGGTGATTTGTATTCTTACTCCGTCAACACACGGAAAAGGAGGAAAAGAAATAAGGCTTGGCTCCAGTGTAATGCCCTTCCAACCACGATATAATATAATTCTCCGAATGCAATTCTAAAGATCATGGTCCAAATTTCACAAGTAGCACCCGATGACTTAATCACTAGAGCAGCCATCATTTCTATCAACCACTTTCTGCGTGATGACGGTGTAAGAATACAATTTATCACTCCTATCTTGCCTGAGGATATCATAAAAGATGACAAAAGAATCTAATATAGATATAACATCGATCCAAGAAACTCGAAATAAAGTACTACGTTATAGGACCAACACGACCGACCAGCGTCGTACAGTGAGTGAATCTCCCTTCTACTGCGGAGGAGGCTTAAGTCCAACACATATATATGAGTTGAGATGATGATAAAAGATGACTTTTGAAGAAAGATAGACCATTTACCAAGTACATTCTTCCAGGATGCTAAAAGCCTACTTCGACCTTCTCCAAACGTACAGAGCAGTGGGGGATATATTCGCAGGGATTGGTGTAAGGGAGCCTCAAGCAAGAGCTTCGGAAGCTTTCACTAAATTTGGACAATACCACCGGATGCTGGAGCGTGATGGTATCAAGATGTTGAAAGCTTTAAAACCTGTAAGCTCTCTTAAAATATTCATAATTAATTACTCTTACTTTTACCCGTTTTTCCGTATGGTGACGGAGTAAGAATAAAATTCACCACCAACTCCCTTTTCCGTGAGTGTCTTAAAAGATGACTAAGGGATATAATATCGGGTGACGTGACCGGGGAATTAGTCCGTCATCCGCTGAGAGACCGACCGCGTGAGGAAACGGGGGGACGTTGGTCGATGGGAGGGTACTCCTCAGGGGGTATGCCGTCGGGCCGACCACTGACGTCAAGTCACCCTGCTCCGGTAGTCGGTCCAACAACGAAGGCGACGTGGTGTTCGGGTGCGTTGCGGGTGTGCATGCTTACGCCCCTCTGTCGCCCCGGACGGAGTGGTGCGAGGAGTACGCCGACCGCGACCCATCCCAAGAAAAAAAAAGGAGGGATATAATATGCATATAACATTTAAGCAAGAGAAGAAAAACTGGCAATAAAACCCTATATCAACACGTCTAACCGAAGTGGTACAGTGGTTCAATTTTGTCCTATAGTGGAGAAGACTCGATCCCAACAGTGGGACGTATATGAGCTAAAATTACAAATAAATAAAGATTTAAAAAAAATAAAATACGAAGAGAAAGAAAACACTTTGTCCATTATTTTAAGGTATCCTTAGAATAATAATGTATAGAAGGTAAGTTCGCGCACAATAAGTGAAGAATTTCAATTGGAGCCTAATGGAGCTTACGCTGGAACCGTTTCGTAATGTACAAGGTCACTGTACTGCACGTACGTACGTAACTTTTAAAAAATAAATAGGTAATTATGACGGTTTGTGCATTCAAATGGTGTCATAACACATGTGAAAAACTTAAATAAAAATCGGTTGTATGTAAAGTCGGTTTACTGACGATACTTGAACGTGACAACGTCATAAGAAAATACTGATGGAATGGTTTCATTTTTCAAAAGAAAATTTTAATTTTATTTGTTTGATAGATATTTTGTATGGATCAAGCCTTAAATGGAACGCCTCAGAGCGAGGTAACGCCGCATGCGTCATGTTTTTACGTGTGTGCAGCCGGCTCCATCGAATTATAAGACGTTGTCACGTCAAAAGGTTTTAACATTACTTTTAAAAGTATTTCGACGATTTATGTTAATAAAAACAAAATTTGATTTCATAATTTGTATAGTTGTGTGCGTGTGTACGTGTGTAATCGTCTGCGCGCCATTGGTATTGTTTGCTTCAAATTTTTAATGGCTGACGTATGGGCACTATCCTTCTATACGTTATTATTCTAAGGCTGTATCCTTTATTTAGTATTTAAAACAAATATTTGGTATTCTTCGCGGCAAATCAACGTCCGAGTAGTGTGTTACTGCACTTCGTCCGATAAACGAGAGAACTGGAAGCCCAACTTTATGAGAGCGTTTGCGTGCCGATGCTTTTAGTAACACCAAACCTTAATTCACGCATTTACACTACCTTCAAATTCTTCACGGTAGCCAGCGGCCTAACAAAGATCCATGAACAACACCATCACTTCCATCTGTTTCCTCGTTTGATCCCAACATCAATTAAAAGAAAGCAAAATACTGCTCCTTAAGTTGATACGCAAAATCAAATACCCCTTTTTAAATTTTTTTCAGATCCTATCAGACATGGGTACGTACTTGACCAAGGCTATTCCAGACACCAAACTCACTATACGCAAATACGCGGACACCAAGTTCGAATATCTATCGTACTGTTTGAAGGTCAAGGAGATGGATGACGAGGAATACGGCTACAATGCCTTACAGGAGCCTCTGTATAGAGTAGAGACTGGAAACTATGAGTATAGGTGAGTTTAATTTACTTTTTTATAGGTTTGCACTAATAATGCCTCTCTCTTGCCCGTGGGTGTCGTAAAAGATGACTCATCATCATCTTGCTCTTATCCCAATTACTTGGGGTCGACGCAATATGTCATCTGTTTTGACATATTGCAAAAAGTTTCGGCAATGACTTTTATGACCAGCCGCCTGCCTGACGTCAACCCTCCTTGGGAATGTAATCGTTGATCCAAATGGTACCAGATGGAGTTGGTCCGGGTCAATCTAGGGCTCTTAGTCGTCTTTTACAACACCCACGAGCAAAGCAAGGGTTGGTAGTATTCGAAGCCGCTACCACACAGCACAGTCGTAAAAGATGACTATAACATATATATAACAACATCTGTGCAAAAAAAGGAAAATCTATACCAATAAATAAAATTGGAGTGTCTGTTTGTAATGTCAAAATAATAGGCTTTTTTCATACTCACACGGCTATTTGCACGACACCTATGCCTAAAATAGCAATTAAAAAAATTTTGTCTGTCTGTCTGTCTGTCTGTTTGTTCCGGGTAATCTTCAAAACGGCTGGACCGATTTCAAAAATTCTTTCACCAATGGAAAGCTATAATATCAGGGCGTAAACTAGGCTATATTTTATCCCGGTATTCCCACGGGAACGGGAACTACGCGGGTAAAACGACTATAACCTATAACCGAAGCGAAGCGAGGGCGGGTTGCTAGTTTGAAATAAAAGCCTATTTTTTTTTATGGGTGGGCTATAGTAAGCGCACACGCGGTCCATTTCGTCCGGGGCGACGAAAGGATGGCGCGCGGGAACGTCACCTCGTTGTTGGGCCGACCACCGGAGCAGGGTGACCTGTCGTCAGTGGTCGGCCCGACGGAATACCCTTTCGGGTACCCTCAGCTCTCGACGTCAAATAAAAGCCTATACCAACATGTTTCACCAGCATGATATAGTAGGTCAATTTCCCTCCTATAGTGGAGGAGGCTCCAGCCCGACAGTGAGACGTAGGTATGTGAGCTGTGATGATGATGATTATGCTAATACCAGGCTGGTCAAACGTGTTGGCATAGGGTTGGAATTTTTACCTTTTAATTGTTAATTTGAAGTTTTACTTACCTCTCTTACACATGGTCTAAGATCCCGCTATACAACGACCTTCACCGAGATGTTTATTTGATTAAACTTATTTTTTTTTAAAAATATGTCAATAAATATGTCAATAATTCCGTGTGGTGACGGAGTAAGAATACAATTCACCACCCCCTATCTTACCCGTGGGTGATCGTACGAGACGACTAAGGGATATAAAACGCATATAACATCTATGCGAGAGAAGGAAAACTCGAAATAAAACCCTATACCAACACGTCTGACCAGCGTGGTATAGTAGGTCAATCACCCTTCCGTTATGGAGGAGGCCCGAGCCCAACAGTGGGACGTATATAGGCTGAGATGATGATGATGATGATGATGTCAATAAATTTATTGCATATGGGTTGCCTAACAAATTTTAGTCCTGAGTATAATTAATTAATATTTTTTTTATACATTGCACCGGTTTGATTATTAGACAAATTCTATACCAATCGAAAGTATGAATGGCCATATTCTATGGCCTTGAAACCGATGCAAAGTTCAAAAAAAAATTTTTTTTAATTATTAATTAATCATACTCTGGACTAAAATTTGTTAGGCAACCCATATGCAATATATTTATTAAATATATTAAATTAAATAAAAAATAAGTTTCATCAAATAAACATCTCGGTGAAGGTCGTTGTATAGCGGGATCCTATACTAACAGATGTTATATGCGTATTACATCCCTTAGTCGTCTTTTACGACATCCACAAGCTGGAAGAGTGGGGTGGTGAATTGTATTCTTACTCCGTCACCACATAAAAAACCAACTTTACAGACAAACCAATTTATTGTGTGGATTTTGTTATGAAAATGCTTGATTATGTGGTGACGGAGTAAAAATACAATTCACTACCCATCTTACCCGTGGGTATCATAAAGGACGACTAAGGGATTAAATATACATATAACATTATTCCGGGGAAAGAAAACTGGAAATAAAACCCTATTTTTTTTTTATGGGTGGGCTATGGTAAGCGCACGCGCGGTCCTGTCCGTCCGGGGCGATGAAAGGACGGCGCGCGGGCCCATAACCCACCCGTACCCACGTCACCTCGTTGTTGGGCCGACCATCGGAGCAGATGTGACTTGTCATCAATAAAACCCTATACCAAAACGTTTATTGTGGAGGAGGCTTGAGCTCAACATTGAGACGTGTATAAGCTGATGCTTTAAAAATATATATTTTCCACCCGTTCCAGACTTATTCTTAGATGTCGTCAAGATGCACGGACGAGGTTCGCTCGCCTCAGGTCTGACGTGTTGGTGAAATTGGAGCTCCTAGACAACAAGAGGACCCAGGATGTCGCATACCAGCTTAGGCGGTTCATACAAGGCCTCGCGGTATACCATAAGTAAGTGGGACCTTTAATACTATCAATTTATAAGTAGGACCTTTATGCTTTATACGATACGATTAAGAGTGTTTTGCACTACGTCCAATCCGAACCCGATCCCAACCCGTGAAAATATGGATCTAGAAAACTCGGACCGAATTCGGTTATTGCTTACGCACTAGTCCGAACAAATACACTAGTCTGAACTAATACATTGGATGGATGCCTGCCGCTTCACGTCACCCAGACGCATACTCCACCCGTCCCAGCCGGGGTAAGGATGTTTCGCCAAATACCTGCACAAGGTCGTTAGGAGGGAGAGTACACCGTCCTGCCACCACTGCGATTGCGACGAGGACACGGCGCAACATACGCTCAAGGTCTGTGCCGCTTGGGTAGAGCAGCGTCGTGAACTCGTCGCAACCATCGGTGCCGACCTGACGCTGCCGACTATCCCCAGGGCGATGGTTGGCAGCATCAGGAATTGGGACGCGGTCGTAGCCTTCTGTGAGGCAGTAGTCTCGCAGAAGGAGGCGGCGGATCGCCTGCGCGAAGAGCGCAGCCTCGATGAGGCGATCAGCCGCCGGCGACTGGGGCGGCGTAGGCGCGAATACCTGCGCCTCATGCCGCCCTAGGCGAGGCCGCGGGTGACTTGACCGGGGAATTAGTCCGTCACCCACCGAGAGGCCGACCGAGTCCTCCCCGAGGGGGGGACGTTGGTCGATGGGAGGGTACCCCACTAGGGGGTATTTCGTCGGACCGACCACTGATGACAAGTAACCCTGCTCCGGTGGTCGGTCCAAAGACGAAGGCGACGTGCATCGTAGGTGGGTTACGGGTGTGCATGCTTACGCCCCTCTGTCGCCCCGGACGGAGTGGTGCGAGGAGTGCGCCGACTGCAATCCAATCCAAAAAAAAAGCGTGTTAATTCTTCATGCTATATCGGTTACACCTGTTCTTCTGACGATTTCCGTATTTCGGATTCCATCTCGCAAAGAAATCCCAAGCAGAACCCGTTATATAAATATATTAATATATTTTCAGTGAAACGATGGATCATTTAACGGAGAATGCGACGCTGTTCCCGGTGGAAGTGGACCTATCACAGAACGCCTTCCAATATAAATCTACTGCGCAAATCATACAAGTAACTATTATTTTTAATCTTATCATTATCCTTCTCGTATTTTAATTCTTTAGAGTCTAGAGAATCATCATCTTGCTCTTATCCCAATTACTTGGGGTCGACGCAATATGTCATCTGTTTTGACATATTGCAAAAAGTTTCGGCAATGACTTTTATGACCGGCCGCCTGCCTGACGTCAACCCTCCTTGGGAATGTAATCGTTGACCCAAATGGTACCAGATGGAGTTGCTCCGGGTCAATCTAGGGCTCTTAGTCGTCTTTTACGACACCCACGAGCAAAGCAAGGGTTGGTAGTATTCGAAGCCGCTACCACACAGCAGAGAGTCTAGAGAATAAATATTGCAATGTGTACTCTTCTTTCGTAATACATATTACAATATGTAATCCGTCTTTCATAGTACATATAGCAATATTCTTCTTTTATGGTACACATTGCAATGCAATGCACTCTCTCACTCTCAATGTACATGTTGCTAAAGATAAGTCTTCTCTCATAGTGTGCTATGAGAGAAGAGTATCTTTTGCAATATGTACTCTTCTTTCATAGCACATATTGCAATATGTACTCTTTTCTCACAGTACATATTCCTGTGAAAAAAGAGTCCATATTACGGTATTTACTCTTCTGTTATAGAACATACTACAAAAATATAGCTTTATGATATATGATAAATGAGCTGAGATGATTATGACGATTATAATGATTTTTTGTCTGGTGACGGAATAAGAATACAATTCACCACTCCCTATCTCGCCCGTGGATGTCGTAAAAGACGACTTAGGGATATAATACGCATATAACATCAATGCAAGAGAAGGAAAACTCGAAATAAAACCCTATACCAACCCGTCTGACCAACATGATATAGTAGGTAAATTTTACTCCAATTGCGGAAGAGGCTCGATCCCAACATTGGGATGAGCTGTGATAAGAAAAGCAAGGTTTACGTGAGAAGAATCACATAGCTAAGCAATAATTTCTTCTACAGGATAACCAAGAAGATGAAGAGGAAATAGAATTTGGTAAAGAAATGGACGAATATCACGACATTGCCGATATAGATAAACAACCGAAATTGATCAACCGTCGTCAGAACAAAGATACTGACAATACTGAGTCATCCCAACAACTTCTACCTGACTTTGACAACGTACCATTCGACCAAGCCGATAAGTCTGACAACGTTGATAATTTGACGTTGCTCACAGAACTAGGCCTAGCTGATACTGTTCAAGATGATTTTGGTGATTTTCAAAATGGTTTACTTGATGAATTCTTACCGAAAGGAAGTAGTGTTGATAAAAATGATATTTTTGATAAATTATTGAACGATTTGAATGTTAATGAATAAATAAATTATATTTAAACTGCATTTTTTTGTTTTTATAACTGACTAACAATCCCTCCTTGCTTAGCTTCGGTTTCAGTCGCTTTACTCCCACATTTTAAATATTTCCAATATCGTCCTAAATTCTAGGCAATGTGGCCAAGCAACTGCAGTCCATAAAGCCTCGGGTTCGCTTGCCGGACCTCCTAAGAGAAGGAAAACTCTATCTTGTCCGTGGATGTCGTAAAAGACGACTAAGGTATATAATAAGCATATAACATCTATGCAAGAGGAGGAAAACTCGAAACAAAACCCGATACCAACCTGCCTGACTTAGTTCAATAATTGTCAGCAGTCCTCCGGTTGAGAGCTTAAAATTCATGTAATAAAACCAATTAAATATATATATATTGTCCGTGTGATGATGCAGAAAGAATACAATTCACCACTCCCTATCTTGGCCATGAGTGTCGTAAAAGATGACTAAGTAATATAATATCTAAGAGAGTGAAAACTCGAAATAAAACTCTATAGGTACCAACCTGTCTGACTAGCTGCATACTGGCAATAAATTTCTATCAAAATGTGGGTCAAAATATAATAATGTCTGTAGCGGCTAGATATAAATATCTGTTATAACGATGACTTGTTGGACGTGAGATATCTTAGTCCGCCCGTGACCATGCACGTTGTAAAGTGCTCAAAACCGGCAATCAAAAGTCAAATACAAACGCGATAAAATTCGTAAAATAATTTTATTTACAACTAGAATACTATATTATATATTAAACTAAAACATCTTTAGAAGCACAGCATTTACACTTTGCCGCAAATATACAGAAAACATATCAACAATACCCACATGCATGTTCACAAATTAGTTATGTTTTGATCGTTTTGTTTAAAATTGTTCGCGGAAAACCGGCGCTATTTCTTTAACACGTTCAACCCCATGGGGGTCACCATTTGGGCCTCAGTTATCTAGTATATGGAGCCAGCATAAAATTGCTCGTTTCTAAAATTTTAATGATAATTTATTATTGCTTTAGGTGCTTTAAAATGTGGTGAATCACGTTGTAAACACCGAAGAAAATTTGTGAACTTATTTTGCTTAAAGTCACCTCTGATTCGCGGTCATATGGTGTCCCCCACGGCTCCAATGAAACAACTGTATGTCGGCTGGTGTCACCCATGGAATGGAAAAACTGAAAAACCAGGCCGATGTTTAACGTGTTAAAGAGAAGTAGCACGACATGAGCCAATAGCCTTTTTCTTACTTGTTAAAATTAAATTATTTTATGTAAGTCCTTTTCTTTAGTTATATTTGTGATTTTTAATACATTTAACGAGAACAGAATATATGTTTTCTTTCTTTTTTTCGCCACTCAAAATTTTAATTTAATTACATATTATCTTGAATGCATGAACTTTATCAAGTCTTTATAGAGTTCGCTCAAGCGGTACTTATTTTCATATTGATTTTATAATTATTTAAGCTGATCCTCTCCATAGGCATCATTTGTATAGCGTAATAATCATGAAAATAGTCCTAATTTCTTGTATCCAAATATAGTTTCCGTTTGGTGACGGAATAAGAATACAATTCACCAACCCCTTTCGTGCTCATGGGTCTCGTAAAAAATTTACTAATGGATTATTTGCAGATATCATGCAAGATACCAACCCGCCCGACCAGCGTAGTATAGTTGGTTAATTTCCCTCCCATTGTGGAAGAGGCTCTAGCCCAACAATGAGATGTATATGAGCTATAATGATGATGATGCAAATATCGACCAATCAATGTCAAAAATTATACTTTAATGCCACCATCATCATTTCAGCCCATATGTGTCACAATATTGTGCTCAGGCCCCTTTACGAGAGGGAATTTGACCACGCTGGTCAGACGTGTTAGATATTATTTCGAGTTTTTGTTCAATTTGCATTGATGTTATCTGCATATTACATCCCTTTTACGACAGCCACGGCAAGAGAGGGGCTGGTGATTTGTATTATTTCGCCGAAAAATAATTTAATTTATTGAATAAATGGTATAATGCTGGCGGCAATAACTTATTAATGAGACTGATGCTCATCAAATTTGAGGCAATTAATACGAATTTAATGCGGCTAAAATCGCTTGGTACTGAACTAAATTAAAATGGGGTATAATCGATCATCTGTTCTTTTTAACTTTGGCAGATCGATATCAAAAGCGGATAGCAAGTCTTGTCCCGTAATACTCTTTATCTTCTCCGCATAATACATAATTATAGGTTTATATTCTGCTATCCTTTCAACTTTCTTCTGTATAATCTTTCCTTTATCTTCTAGAATTGGTACTATTTTTTGTTTTGCCATATCAATGCTATCTGTGAAATGTTGCAATGATTTTTCTGCATGATTTTGTATGTATTGTAATTTAAAGGCAGCTGTATCTTTCAGTGCTTCAAGGTCGATTGTAGCTGTTCCCGTGTGGAATATGAAGGCAAGCTGCAAAGTAAGAATTGTGATTATTTTTTAAGCCAAAAGCTCTTCATCTCAGCCAATACACGTCCCACTATTTGGCGTTTTTTTTTGGGGTGGGTCGCAGTCGGCGCGCTTCTCGCACCACCCGTCCGGGGTGACAGAGGGGCGTAAGCACGCACACCCGCAACCCACCCGAACACCACGTTGCCTTCGTCGTTGGGCCGACCACCGGAGCAGGGTTACTTGTCATCAGTGGTCGGCCCATCCCACTATTTGGCTCGAGCCTCCTCCACAATAGGAGGAAAATTGACCAACTATTCCACGCTGATCAGACGTGTTGGAATAGGGTTTTGTTTCGAATTTTCTTTCTCTTCCACAGGTGTTGTGCTTATTATGTCTCTTAGTCGTCTTTTACGATATCCACGGGTAAGATAGGGAGTGGTGAGTTGTATTCTTACTCCGTCACCAATATACGTCCCAATGCTAAGCTCGAGAGCGCACCCGTCGCCCGGCTCCGTCCAGGGCGACAGAGCGGCGACGCGCGGCCCCGTAACCCACCCGTGACACGTTGCTTTCGTCGTTGAGCCAACCACCGTTGCAGGGTAACTTGTCGTCAGTGGTCGGCCCGACGGAATACCCCTTGAGGAGTACCCTCTCCTCGACCGACATGCCCCCGCTGTTCGGGAATGTCGGTCGTCGTCGCGCGAGATTTCTTCCTTCTCTTGAAGTAAAGTTATCTGCATATTATATCCCTTAGTCGTCTTTTACGATACACATAAGCTGGAGATTATCCGTGTGGTAACGGAGTACGAATATAATTACCACCATCTCTTTTACCCGTGTTTGTCGTAAAAGGCGACTAAGGGGAAATATGCACGTAACATCTATGCAATAGAAGGAAAACTTGATATAAAACCCTATACCAACATGTGTGACCAGCGTGGAATAGTAGATTAATTCCTTTCCCATTGTGGAGAAGGCCTGGACCCTGTTGGTCCTCTTAAAACTCCACTTTAACCCTGAGAAAAAGAATAAAAGGTATCATTTATCACCTGTTGGGATCGAGCCTCCTCCACAATATGATGGAAATCAAAAGGAGGGAAATTGGCATACTATACCAAACGTTGGTCAGACGTGATGGCATTTTTTTTTATGGGTGGGCTATGGTAAGCGCACGCGCGGTCCAGTCCGTCCGGAGACGTGTTGGCATAGGGTTCCATTTCAAGTTTTTCTTCTCTTGCATGTTATATGCATATTACATCCCTTAGTTGTCTTTTACGACATCCACGGGCGAGAGAAGGTGTGGTGAATTGTATTCTTACTCCGTCACATTGGAAATTAAACCCGTTAATTGTCTTTTACAGCACCTATGGGGAAGAAAGGTGTCTGTTAATTCCTTTCCCCGTCATCAGATAACACGATATTAATAAGATCTACTCACCAATATAATTATTTTCATGTTGATTAAAGTACGTAAGCACAACAAAGACTGATCGTTGTAGTATCAATGCCAACTGATTTAAAGTATGGGTTGTGGCAATCTATTCAAATATGCAAGCGCCTTATTCTGATTCGTTGAAAACTATATCGTTAGCGTGTATAGTTTCGGTATCAAGGAATGGTACTTTTGGCACAAATGGTAATAGGAAGATAATATGACAAGTTAAGAAGTCGCATGCCGCCCTTCCGTAATAACGGACTGTTCGGGTGATGTGTGCTCAGAGAATAAATTGTCAAAAAAATAACATCTAAGTATTGTTGGGATTTTGTTGCCATGTGGTGACGGAGTATGAATACAATTCGCCACCCCTTTCCTGACACTAGGTGTCGTGAAAAATAATTAAGGTATATGATATGCATGTAAAATCTGTGCTAGAGATGGGAAACTCGAAATAAAACCCTGTACCAACACGATTGATCATCATCACAGCTCATACACATCCCACTGCTGGACACGAGCCTCCCCCACAATAGGAGGGAAACTGATTAACTATACCATGCTGGTGAGACAGGTCGTTACAGGGTTTTGTTTCGAGTTATCCATCTTTTGCATAGATGTTATATGCTTAATAAATCCTTTTCTTTCACGACATCCACGGACAATATAGGGAGTGGTAAATTGTATTCTTACTCCGTCACCACACGGACAATTCGATTAAAATTTCAATATTTTGAGTATAACGTTTTAATATATCAAAAACATTTACAAGCCGTGAACTTACATATTATCTTATATATTATAAACTTTACAGTTTACTCTAAATTAATCCAATACGGAATGGAATTATGGAACGCTACTGTCAATAAAAAGATCCGGCAAGAAACCCGGGTTTTATATTTTATTATTATTTTATTTTTAAAATACTTCTTTTTATATAAACATGTTTTTTATTAGCTCCAATGTAACCTTTCGGATAAGCTATTTTCAAAATATAATGCAAAAGATTACGCCTGAATGACATCTCACAAGCCACAATTACAGCACCCATCACGTCTCTCAACTGCCTTGGACAGAGGCAGACCTTTCTCTTGACATAACTCTTCTTGAAAAGAATATGTGCCACAGTGGATGTCGAAGTTAACTATTCGCATCCTCACATAGTGAAACGTAAATCAGAATACACCTCCAGTGGAAGTATTCCATGCAGGTCCCGTACAATTGTTATTAAAATTCATCTCACAAACTCGTCCCCATCGCACGTATCAAATGTTTTAAAGATTTATTATATAGTATGATGTAATTAATTGTTATACAATTGGTTTGCTGTTATGATTTGTAATTATTTGCTAAAATATTGCATCGTTCAAAGTTGAAACATTTGTAACCATCATGATTTCTAATCACGGCCAGGAATCACCGTACATTTCTGTTCGACTGTAAGAAACTCGTCTTTAGTCTATACTTCCATATATTCTTGACGTATCAATTGTTTTCCATCCCTCCTCACCTCTGTACTTTCCCCTCGCCATTATATGTTAGGACTGTCAAAAAAATATCGATATATTGAAAATTATATTTCAATATATCGATATTTTCAAATACATATGTCGTAATCGGAGTACGTACATCGAAAAAATATCGATATTTACATTTATGAGCTCTGTATTAAAAAAAATGTATACCATCTTTTCCGTGTGGTGACGGAGTAAGAGTACAATTCACCACTCCCTATTTTGCCCGTGGACGTCGTATAAGACGACTAAGGGATATAATATGCACATAAGATCTATGCAAGGGAAAGCGGAAAACTCGAAATGAAACCCTTTACCAACATGTCTGACCAGCATGGTACTGTAGGTCAAACCCATTATTTATACTCCTCCATTCTCCTCCATTGCGGAGAAGGCCGGCGCCCAACAGTGCGACCTATATAGGCTGCAATGATGATGAGACCATCTCAAAAATGTTTGATCTGATGATGATGAGACCATGGTGAAGCAAGCATAGTCGAGGCAAAATGAATTGAATTGAATAAAGATTTATTTTAAAGAACAAAAAATCGATTATTTAATTAATCGATTATTTGCCCTCCAAGTCACATCCCTAGAAAGCGTTCATTCGTATTTAGAACTTTCATGACGTCTCAGTACATTTCCATATCACGTCAATCTTTCACTCCTTAACTTTACCGTCACTGGCACAACATCCAAGGCATTCATTGTATTCCATTTTGTTCCAATTATCAACTACTTGGCATCCATTCCTGACATATTCCTAAGCTCCTAACACTGACGTCCGTCGGGCGTCCTCCGCTATGGAAGGTAAATGGAATTATCATATCACGCTGGTCGAACATATTAGCATATAGTTTTGATACGAGTTTTCCTTCTCTTGGACCGATCCGTCCGTGATAAGTAGTACATTCCCGCAGAAAATCGACGTGACCCTTCCTCGCCGTCACGCGGTCAGCCTTTCTGCGAGTAACGAACTATACCCCGATCTAGTCACCCGCGGCCTCGGCTAGTATGATTCGCCGCCTGCCTAACATTAACTCTCCTTGGGAATCTAATTGTTGGCTAAACATCAGATGCAGTTGACCCTGGTCGATGTTAACCTCTTAGTCAGCTTTTACAACACCCACGATGTAAGGGTTAGTAATATTCGTAGGCACCACACAGATATAAATAAAACACTATTTTTTAAAATAAAATATATTATAGAACGAACGTGACAGCTTAAAAAAATTACGCTTCGAATACAATTAACACTAACCTATAAAAGTTAAAAGCGCTTGATTCACTACCGACAGCATATAAAATATTATCATATTAATATTTTTTTAATTGATCTTAAGAATGGTTCACATCCATCATCATCATCATTGCAACCCACAGATGTCCCACTGTTGGGCTCGGGCCTTTTTCCGCAATGGGAGGGAATTTTACCTACTATATCATCATGATCAGACATGTTGGTATAGGATTTAATTTCGAGTTTTCACTTGCACAGTTGTTATGAACATATTATATCCCTTAGTCGTCTTTTACGACATCCACGGGCAGGAAAGGGAGTGGTAAATGGTATTCTTACTCCGTCACCACACGGATATCACATCCATATGACCAATAATTAAAAAGACTGACTCTAGCCCGCCTTCCGAATCTTATTGGTGGCAAACAAGCAAATAGTGATGGTAAGTGATACTGCTGATCATGAACCTTTGCTAGGCTACTGCCTATCATGAGTAAATGTGAATGCGTGCAATGAGGTTCGATGATATTAAAGGCATCAATCACCAAAATCCATCACTAGCCCGTTCTGTCGCTCCGGACGGAGCTTTCATATCATAGCATTTCCCCTAAAAAATGTGGTCCCTGAATATGTTCCAAAATATTCACCACTCTCCAAGTAAGAATTACTGCGTTAGAAAAATTCGTGAAAAAAAACTTATAACGCCTCAACAGATTAGAAAAAAAAAAACAGAATTCCTCGAAATCGATTGCAGCGCCACCTACTGGGCTTTGGTGGTCTAAAATCATCTTAGTATGCCTTTCGAATAAAATCGATTTGAGGCACTTCGATTGGATGGTTTCAAAGTCCGTAAACGGACATACAGTTTTGTTTTATATGCATATATAGATTACTTTGTAGGTAGTCAATCAAGCACTCATATAACAAAAGTATACATAAAACTTTGCAAGTATCTACAAACCTTTCCTTTTATTATTATTCCGAGGTTATCATTTAATTTTGAGAGTTAAAAGTATTGACAGTTCTAGAATGTTGACAGCTGTGATCTGAGGTGGATTTTCAAAGGAATTTTGGCGGGAACATCAAAATAACACGTGGCGCTCATAAATCTGTTGACATAAATATTTACCTGTTTTATGTTAAATAAATTTAGTAAAATTTTATGTATCATTGCCACATTTAACGATTACGACTTAAATGCTTTACGTGTGTTTCGATGCCCTTCCAAAACTCCCAAATAAAACATTTAATAGCGTAGGATTATTCTATTAACACTCAGCCTCATTGACGAATAATCGTTATCAACATTCAAAACTTTGAGATTTTATTGATTCTTTTTAATTAGAAAATACGAAATATTTTTTTTAAATAATATTAAGTTAGATAACCTATAAAAACGGAATATTTTTATTAACATTTTTACATATAAATATAATTAATATTAAGGAATAGGTATCTTAACAGCGACTGTCACTAACCCTTCAAAGACTGAGAAATTATAATTATAAAATAAAAAAATCTACATATCAAAAACAGAACTATTATACGCAGCTTCCTGGCCAACACTCTACCACAAAACAACTATTATCGTTTAAGGCAGTAAACTTTTTAAATCCAAGCTACTTTTAAGGTTATAAAAAAAGAAAAGCGTTTAATAAAATTACACCTTATAAGCACACAATATTATCTTACATTTCTGGAAGTGAAACTTCTTTAGGCGCGCAACGAAAAAGAAAATTGGCGTTACGACTTTTGTAACGAAATAATACTAATGACCGGTTACGCTAGGCCGTTACAATAATATACCCTTTTTGACAGGTGATCATGACAGGATGAAGTATGTCCAACACATCAGTCCTAACCATCCAGGACGACGGAACGACCGCGTACTGCCTCATAACCTACCGTATTACCTCTTCATGGCCAGTTATGCTGACTAACAGTTCAAGTTTCTTGAATTCGGACGTATGCCTCTTTTTTATTTTTTGTTGGCTATGGTTTGGGAATTTCGGCACAAATATGGAAAATGTCATGTTAAGCTCTTGTATTATATTCATTATTTTAGTGTTTTATAGTGTTATGTTAAATAATTTTCCTGCTATTTTATGTAATATAATACAGTTAAGGTGCTGAAGTGTGGTGAATGAGATATGAGAGTGGTTTACGTGTGTCATATTCTATCGAAATTCCCAGAGATATCATTAATTAGGTTTTCAGGGCCTAATTAATGGTAACGACTTGACTTACTAAGGGCAATGACTATAAATAACCTATACTATATAAATAAATGTTAAATAATATGAAAAAAATGTATCAGACTAGGCTGTATGGGCTTTGGTCCCTTTGCCTGTCCGAATAAACAAACAGAACCAAAAAAAAATGGCTATGGATTGGACACACCCCGCTCAAATTAAAAAAAAAAACATTCCCATTTCACTGCCATTGGGCCGACCACTGGTACCTTGACATCCGTGGCCGGCCGGACTCGCTAGTATTCCCCTATAGAAGTTTCACTTCATGCCCATCTAAAAAGATCACACAATGTTTAATTTATATTTTTCCAAATCTTGTTAATTGAATCAAAGGTAAAAAAAAATAACTGAATATTATTTAAAAAATATATTCATACTATTAAACGTAACCATAGATAAAAAAAGAAATTTACATAATACGATACTTATTAACAAAAAGAAAGTTATTAATGTTACCTATAATAAAAATAAAATCATTATTTTCACCACCAACCTCATTCCCATCAATATTTTGACTAAATATGAATAATAAGGCAGGTAATATTATTAATGTAACATTATGAAAAGCGAATTCTAATTTTGACATGCTTTTAAATACATATTTTATACAATACATTATTTTATAGAAGCATTTGTGGGGCGATACCGTGTATTGTGGCTACAAAAAACATCAACCGATATAGATGTATATAATTGGGCATAAGGCAAAAAATGTACCATACATTTTAAACTTACAACTATCGAAAAGACAAATGACCGTGACCTAGAGTTACAAGTCTTATGGTCAACTAGCAACCCGCCCTCGCTTCGCTTCGGTTTCAGTCTCTTTACCCGCGTAGTTCCCAATCCCGTGAGAAGACCAGGATAAAATGTATTTTTTGAATCGGTCCAGCCGTTCTGAACATTACTCGGAACAAACAGACAGACAGACAAAAAAATATAAAGTGATTTTTAGGCATATATATAGTGCAAATAACCATGTGAGCATGAAAAAGGCCTATTATTTTTTACAAACAGAAACTCCAATTTTATTTATTGGTATAGATATTCAAAAATCTGCCTTTCAATTCGGTTGTATAGTTAATCATTTAGATGGAAACTTAAAACTCCCGTGACCATTAAAACTGAAAAGTTTTCGAAAAGTGGGCTATCTAATACAAAACGCTATAAAATCCGTCAAAATATTTTTATTTATTATATTTAATACTGACGTAAATATCAAAAATCACTATGGAAGCTGAAGGTAATATTATACTAATCAGATCGATCGTCGAATCCGAATGATATTGGAATTAAATCAAATTTGTCTTCGCTTCAGATCTATAGAATAGCTTTTCATGCTCTGGCCACATCCAAGACGAAACATCCGTGGCGACTGAAGGGCAGCACGCACTTGCCGTATTACTCCTTTTTTTTTAGGTGGGTTATGGTCAGCTCACAGGCCGACCAATTCGCAGCCGACGGTTCTACAGAATCTTTGACAGGCTATGTTTCTGGTTACATTCCAGCTATGTATTTCTTCTCTCCATCTTTTAATCAAGCCACTAGAACCGATTCTATAAAATACCTTTATTTTTGGGTGGACTATGGTCACCCACCGTATTCCCTACCCTTCGACATTGGGTGACCCAGTACTGAGCTCCTTGTCGGCTGTGGCTAGCTTGGATTTTATAAAATACCTAAAGGTTACTTTTGTTTTAAGTTATTTCTATGTCAAGTATTACACCACAAATGCTTCCATATGCCGCCATTAGCTATACAATACCTATATGATATCACAAACGTACAACTTATATAGTGAACTGATCTTGTATAATTATGTGGCCCAAGACTGCAACTGTGCCAGATCGTCGTCGTCCTCTGAAAAATTCAAATTAACAATTTAAATGTAATTAATTAAAAAAAAAACATATACTAATCTTAATTAATTTAAATGTGGACAAAGTAATCGTATTTAATTTAAATATGGACAAATTAGAAGTAATGAATTTAAATTTGAGCAAAGTAATCATATTTAATTTAGATATCGACAATTTTATGGCAATTAGATTTAATGTGGACAAATTAATTGTAATTAATTTAAATGCAGACAAAGTAATCGTAATTAATTTAACAGTGGACAAAATAATCGTAATTAATTTCTGAATTAATCATAAGCGAGTAGAATTGCAAATCAGTCCATATTAGAATTATATTCTGATGAGATTTGTTAGCTTACTAATCCGACCCAATGTGATTAGTCCATCAATGTCCACTGTTCGACGCCTATAGGCCTCCCTAAGAGAAAATAACGCAATTATAGGCACATTTGGCAGGCAGATATGAGACTATAATTGTTGTCATAACTTTTCCAAGAAAGTGCTGCTGACCATTTCTCTCCATTAGTCAATTTCAATGACACTCATGGCAAAGTACCTTACTATGATGGTAGCAAACTACATTTTTAAATCAATGGTTATTCTCAACCTCAATAACGCTAAATAAACAATTATTACTAACCTGTCTGCTTAGACTTGCTAGGCTTGGGTTTGTCATGCACAAGCTCTGAACGTGGTACATCAGGCAAATTGTCAGTCGGTACACTGATGCCAAGCATTTCTTTATCCAGATCTTCCTGCAAATTTAATAAAAAAAAAATGATAAGTAAACATCTATTTAGAAAGAATTTCTTTTCAGTAAATCATTTGTGGAAATATATGTCACATTCTTATCCTAATTATTTGGGATCGACGCAATATGTACCATTCTTTCATCGTTCAGATTACTAGTTATGGCAATAGTTTTATGATCAGTTGCCTGACATCAACCCTCTTGAGAATGTAATTATTGACCAAACAGCATCAGATGGAATTGGCACAAGTCCACATAAAGCTTTTAATCATTTTTACCACACTCAAAAGCAATGCAAAGGTTGGTAATATTCGTAGCTATACAGCAATGAAATACACAAATGAAATTTAGGTATATACAAATTATCTTTATCTTTCCCATAAACTGAGTAGCAGTAGCAGAGTAACACCTGCAATTTATTTCTACCATTCTACCGATAGGACTCCCTATGAAGTTGGTATAGTACCATTCGGTTTGAGTTTACCATGAGAATATTATTCTTCAATCCCTCATTGCTCCCTTAGACAAGTCCTACGACTATGGTAAAGACAGGCCTCTACTAAATTGGGTATTGAGTTAACCTGCAGTCCTCAACACTGGTATTAGATCACGTGGGTTACTGGGCTAATGTCTCTCCCTATAGAAATGGTATTTACCCAAAAGTGAAAAGTCTTAAGCTGAAAAGAAGCAAATTACCTGTTCGAGTTCCTCCAATTCCTTTTCGAGCTCGTCCTCGTCGATATCGTTGGGGAAGGCTACGTTGTTACTAATAGCGTCTGTAATCTCGCGCGATATATCGTGCTGTTCTGCTATGTCGTCCATTATGTCGTGTACTTTGTCGACATCGCTGGAGAGAAATATTAAATTAATTATAATTTAGGTTTAAATTAATTATAATTTAGGTTTAAATTAATTATAGGATGTTTTTAATTTATTCCTTACAACCCTTTTTCTTTTTTTATGGTAGACTATGCTCTGGACACACCCCTCCCAAACTTTCTGGAGCGACAAGTCAGTGTTGCTGCCTGCACCTGCCCGTAGAGGTCGCCCGCATGCGTTCGACCTCTTTACGGGTGGTGGACTAAGCCCCGGTCCGTTCACCCGCAACCTCGGCTAGAGTGGCGTATCAGGCGCAGGTAATAGCGTCTGCGCCACTGCGCCGTCTCCTCCTGCGAGATAACTGCCTCATAGAAGGCGACGACCACGTCCCCAGTTCCTGACGCTTTCGAGTATCGTTTTAGCGATAGTCAGTAGCGTCAGGTCGGCACCGATGATTGCAACGAGTTCAGGGCGCTGCTCTGCTCAGGCCATGCAGACCTCGAGCGTATGGTGCGCCTTTCAACAACAATGCCTTACAACCCTGAAGAGCCATAGTGTTTAAATAGAAGAGAAAAGAATGACATAGCATATTAAATTGAACACGCTTAGGTTACCCTTTAACTGCACAGATGGCGTAGTGATTAAGATACTAACCTACAGACCCAATGTCGGGGGTTCGAAGGTTCCCACGCAGAACAACACTTTGTGTGATCCACAAATTGTCGTTCCGAGTCTGGATGTAATTTTTATCCGTTAGTTATATGTTTGTAAAATCACCTGCAATATAAGGATTATTTCTATATTGCTGGTGTTCTCTTTTAGAGAAAAAAAACTTCGGTTTGTATGTAACGGAATTTTTGAGCCTGATTTTCACACCCTTATAAATGTGGGATTAATTTGCAACTACACATTTATGAAAGACCAAAGATAATAGAATAATTTAAACAGTCTCTAATGCCTTCGCCCACAAATGAGGAAAAAGCGCCGTATACGTCACACTCGGCAGGCGGGTTGGTGATCACAGTGAGTTATTATACATTTCTCAATGAAGACCTGCTGCCCACTGTTCTGGTTCTCAACCGATTTTTACGACTCCCGTGGGCAAACAAAGGGTGACAATGTTATATTTTCATTTGAGACCGTGTCTGTCTAGATAATTGCTATTCCGAAGTGGAATATATCAAATCAATCTATACATAATATATAAAGCCGAAGAGTTTGTTTGTTTGAACGCGCTAATCTCAGGAGCTACTGGTATGATTTGAAAAATTCTTTCAGTTTTAGATAGCACATTTATTGACGAAGGCTATAGGTATCATCACGCTAAGGCCAATAGGAGCGTTGCACCAATGAACTAAAGGTAATAATTGAGTTTCTTTTTCCTTTTGAGAGCTTCCGCTGCATGCGCTGCGTAAACGGTTAAAGTTTCGCAAAAATCAAGTGCGAGTCATATTATTTAAAAATATTTTCACCATTTACCTAAACAACGTCGCGGGTTTGTCTTATACTAACTTAGCCCAGTAACTTTTCCACGCGGACGAAGTCGCGGGCAGGCAGGCAGCTAGCATTCAATATTTATGACGAATACTGCAACTAGTAATAATTTAAGATATACTAACATATCCTTATGCGCAAGCTTCATAGCATTGGCCGCTTCACGCATGGTATTGAGCACCTGTGCGTTAGTGTTGGCTCCTTCCAGCGCTTCTCTTTGAGCTTCTATCTGTGTTAGCGTGCCATCGATTTGGGTCAGCTGCTTTTCGTAACGCTTCTTGCGCTTGAGAGCGGCAATCGCGGCTGGAAAATAATATTACAGGTAAGTTGGATTGACAAATTTATAAAAATCATTTGCGAACGTGATAAAAACCATATGGAATACTTGAATGTACATATATTCATTATCATCTCAGTCCATCGAGTCCCACTGCTAGGCTCGACCCTCCTCCACAATGGGAGGAACATTGACCGTACCTATAGCAGGTCACATTGGTCAGATTTGTTAGCGTAGATTTTTTTTGAATTTGCCTTATTTACAATATATTGATATTTCCGTGTGGTGACGGAGTAGGAACACAATTAACCGCCCTCCTTTACTGCCCGTGGGTGTCGTAAAAAAACGATTAAGAGATGTAGATAACATTTAAAGCAAGAGATGCAAATCTCGAAATAACCAGCGTGGTATAATAGGTATATTCTCCTTTCGGAAGGAGACTCGGCGTCCAACAGTGGGAAGTCTATGATGATAATGACTTATATTCATCATCCTCATCATCGCAGCCCACATACGTCCCACCGTTGGGCTCGAGCCTCCTCCACAATGGGAGGGAATTTGACCTACTATATCATGCTGGTCAGACATGTTGATATAGGGTTTCATTTCGAGTTTTCCATCTCTTGCACAGATGTTATGTGCATATTATATCCCATAGCCGTCTTTTACGACATCCACGAGTAAGTTAGGGAGTGGTGAATTGTATTCTTACTCCGTCACCACATGAAAAGATATCATCATCATCATCATTTCAGCCCATATACGTCCCACTGTTGGGCTCGGGCCTCCTCCATAACGGAAGGGTAATTGACCTACTATACCACGCTGGTCAGACGTGTTGGTATAGGGTTTTATTTCGGGTTTGCCTTCTCTCGCATAGATGTTATATGCGTTTTATCTCCCTTAGTCGTCTCGTACGATCACCCACGGGTAAGATAGGGGGTGGTGAATTGTATTCTTACTCCGTCACCACACGGAATAAAAGAAAAGATAAATAAAAAAAAATGAAAAGATATACTGGTAAATATTAATTCAGCTAATGTAGTAGCTAAGTGCAGTAACCAATTCACCATTAAGATCACAGCATGGTAGAAACTACAAATACTACCAAACCTTATTCCTCGTGGGTATCATATAAAACTATTAAAAGGCTTACATTGACCTAAGCTAACACCATCTGATGCCGTAGGAATGTAAATGTTGAACATTTACATTCCTAATAAGAGTTGACGACAGGCAGGCGGCCAGTGATAAAACTATACCATCAAGAACATAACTTGTAATATAGTTTAAAAAAACTAAAAAAATACGCTTTCAACTAAAAAGTGTAAAATAAATAAATAAGCGTGGGGCGCTTTGTGCCACACACACACATTCGTAAATCGAGCACCCCGCGCTTTTTTCACAATAATATTAATATATTTCGTTCATTATTATTTTCTGCCTATATTGAAAATTATTTTACACTTTTTAGTTGAAAGCGTGTTTTTTATTTTTTTTTTAACTAGGTATATTTATTTTCACTTTTTAGTGAATAGCCACTGGAATGTAATTAGTATGCGTATTAGATTTGTCGGTACATCGATGAATGTATACGGCTCAAGACGCAATTATTACCATAGGAAAGTCTCTACGCGTTTGTGTTATGCTGAGTGCCCGACTAGCTCTATCTCTATTACTCTCATGCAAAGGATGCGGCAAGAAGTTGATGAATCCTGGCGAATCTAATAGGATAATCATTTTTTTTAAGCGGATTATTGCATCCGACCACTGACGTCGAGTCACCTGCGGGTGGATTACCGGCGTGCGCGTTTACGTCCCGCTGTCGTCCCGGACGGAGCGGGCGGCAGAGGGACGTAAACGACGGACGAAAACCCTCCAAAAAACCAACACCAAAAAAAAACCGTTTATTGCAAAGTTTAAAAAAAATCTGATCGCTCAAAGTAGGGCAAAATCGAGCTCAAAGGTGGACGTTACAAACAAACATACAGGTGAAGCTAATAAAAGCGTGTTAAAAGAAACAAGTCTCGCCACTCATTTCTCCTACCGTAAAAGTTATGAGAATGTAATATCAAGTCGGTTAATTTATTCAGCTCCTACTTAAGGGACCTTCTTTCTTAAGTTATTACGTAATTAGCTAACCTAACAATATCTTACAGTGATCCTATATATAGAAAGAAATCATCGTTTTCATCATTTCATCATTGAGATGACTACTCTCACAAAAGACGATAAAAATTATAGAGATGGCTGATAGGTGTCTTTCTAAAGTATGTAAATTTCGAAACCCGCATTACGGAGTACCGTCCTCACGAGTGTATTGAGAGTTATTTATTGCTCTTAAATGCTCTTTGAACGATTTGAACAAATCTATTTGGCCACTGAAATTAAATCCATAGTACCAATAATCCACTTTTAGGACATAGTCCTAGCCGCCCAACAGAGTATGTTAACCCGAGCTGCCCTCTTTCTTTTCGGACGGCAGTATGACGTGTAATCTAGCCATAACTCACCAAATTAAAAAAAAATGGTTGCTTATTATCAAAATGGTAAGATCTTAGGAAAAAAATATGTACCTATAGTCCATAAAATACAGGATGATCTCTGTGACAGTTGTCTAGTGCTGTCACGCTTACTATAAAGTCCGTAGTTTTTATCGATAAAACTCTTTATTTTTATAATTGTGATTTCTATTATAATTAAAATACTATCAATGAAAATCTTTTGAATTTATATCAAACAAAAACTGTTTTTTGACTGTTTTAATTATTCAAAAGGAGTACAATCAAGGTAGAGGTCACTATTATCGTCATCACTGGAGTGTTCCTGCCAGAACATTTATCATTTCTTGTCAAAATAGGGATAGTCGTTAGATCAATCGATCAATTACTACTGCCTTATAAATATATATGTCTAGTTTATTGACAATAATGCGGACGTAATATTATCATTTACTCTGAGACGAAAAGTAGTTTTTTAATGTTTAATTAATTCAATTTATGTATTTTATAATGTAACTGTTTATTATGTAATTGTAAAAAATATGTTGGAAGTTTTATATAGGTATCGGGTTAATTCTTTTATGAATAATTTAATAAAGATCGGTTATCGATTTACGTATGTCGACTGTCACGTCTCTTTTTTACTTTCAGTCCAGTATGACATTCATTTATGTATAAAATGCTTACTAGGTATTTCAGTACTTACGAGGCACATTTTAGGTATGAATATTAATATTTTTATATTTATAATATATTGCAATTCAGTTGCAATAAAACTGGCACGAAAATAATGAAAATATATTTGATACAAAATGAAATTGTAAACATGTCGCTCGTTCAAACTTACTTCGTTGGTTTCGTTGACATCTGTCACGGAGATCAAGCTATATTTTATGAACTATAATAACTAATGTGACCATATGTTTTTTCATCAAAAGAGGTAATTTGAGTAACTGTCCCGTTTTTGATGTGGAATATCTATAGGCGAGGGTAAACCTGTGCGTTTACGTGGCGCAAACAGCCCGCGGCGACGCAACGCCACGCTATATGACGGCATATATGTACTATATGTAGTCTATACGCATAGTACAGTATATTATTATAGAAATCACTGATTAAAAGAATTGAATTGTCACAATTTGAAATATTTTTTAATTTTGAATTCTTGTATTTAATGAAAATAAATGTTTATTGAATAAAAATCATCATTTTCTGGAAAAAAATCGTAGCCGTTTATTTATACACTATGCCATATTAGTTCCTGTCGTAATTTGATCTTTTATGTATTTAAATACATACAAAATAATTTCTATGTTTCACATCTGCTAGGTGTCCTGAGCGACGGATCACTTTTTTTATATCAGAGCGGGACACTTGCAGAATAGGTAAAAACATGTAATTAATTGCTAAAATAAAAAACAAAAATATATGAAAAGTCTTGCAAGAATAGGTAACACTGAAATTATGGAGTTTAAACCTAAAAAAAGGATTAGAACGGGGATAGGAATAGCAACATCGATGTTTTAACATCGATGTTGCTATAGGCAAAACATCGTAACATCGATGTAAAAAAAAAAGGCTCATCAAAATTTGCCACGAGAATTTTTATCGTAACATCGATGTTCGACGATATCGATATTTCTGTAACATCGATGATTTCCTAACATCGATGTTCGGTGTTCGATGAACACCGTTTATGATCGATGTTTTTTTAACATCGATCATCCCTAGCCCGATGACGCCCTAGCCGAGGCCGAGGGTGACCACGCGACGATGACCAACATCGCGGGAAAGCTACGTCGAGAGGAGAGAGTACCCTCAGTGTATTCCGTCGAGCCGACCAGGGAGGACAAAGAACTCGGTACCGGTGGTCGGTCCAACAACGAAGGCGATGTGCTACGGGTGGGTTATGTGGCCCAGGCCGCCCCTCTATCACCCCTGACGGGGCCAGGCGCCAGGAGCGCTGACCATAGCCCACCCCAAAATAAAAAAAAGCTTTCATCGCCAAATACAAACGCGATAAATCCGTCACTACACGAATAACGTTCTTTATAATACTTTGTTCTTAATGTTGTAAGTAATTAGCTTGTCTACACACACATCTACAATGACTTAGTTTTTTTTTTTTATACAAATATAAACGGAAAAATAATTAATATATGCGGGTCTTGAACTTACATTTATAGTACGAATGTTATGAACTCCGTATCTGTAATCGAAATTATCAAACATCGGAAATGAAAATACAGTAAAACCCGTTTAAGACGATTTCGCAGGAACCCGACCAAAAACGCTTCTTAGACGGGAAAGCGTATTATGCGGGAAAGGGAAAAAACGTGCCACTATTATTTATTATATTCTATTATTATTTTGAATACCTACGTATTGAATTTAACATTTAAAAATTATCTAAATAAAATGTTGTTTATTTTCTTTATTTTTAATATACTTACTACTAGATAAATTTTTCAATATTAAAAAATACAAAATATTTAAAAATATAAAAATATGTTTTTTATTATTATTACGTTACTTAAAGTAATCACTTATTTTAGTTTGACAAAAAGATTATGAAGCATTAGCAATTACAAGATTTTCAACGTAGTTAAATTTTCGCAGTGCGTCTTCGCTTGATTCAAAGAAGTTACATAGCGTCTTAAATCATTAACTGCTGATAATGCCTGGGCGTGTGACAAAATCGCAGTTGACTCAGTTTCTTCTTGGTCATTATCACTTAGGATCGCTCGACAGTCGTCACTTCATCAGTCGCTGGCCGCTGCAGCAAGGGGTAATAATTGTGTATTTGAGTGGCACATGTTGGTGTATTAAACAGGATGACGATCGTATTAAGCGTTAAGAAATGTATGAAAACATGTCTCAAGTTGCTGGGACTGACGCAAAATGGCGTATTATGCGGGAAATCATATTAAACGTGATCGTATTAAACGGGTTCTACTGTATATTCGGAACTGAATTCAATAAAAAACGAAATAATTTCGGATAGGGTCAGTATCCGTACGAGATACGTTACGATGGATTGCGCGGAACTGCCATCATAAACGTAAAGCTCTCTAAAAAATAATATTACGATAATGACCATTTTTTTTTTTTGGGTGAGCTACGGTCAGCGCACCCGCCGCCCGGTTCCGTCCGGCGCGACAGAGGGGCGACACGCGGCCTCACAACCCACCCATATAGCACGTCGCCTTCGTCGTTTAGTCGACCACCGGTGCAGAGTTCCTTGACTTTAGTGGTCGACCCGACGGAATACCCGAGGGAGTATCCTCTCCCATCGACATCTCCCCCCCCCGGGAAGCCGATTGCCGTCGCGAAGCTAACCTCTCCGCGGGTGCCGGACTAAATCCCCGGTCTGGTCACCCGATAATGACCACACTTGACATTGCCTTTTTACATTTCTCTAAAAATTCAGCTCCATCGACCAGGGTCTAAGCCATCTGATGCCGTCTGGTCAACAATTACATTCTCAAGGAGGGTAGACATCAGGCAAGAAATCAGTCATTAAAAGTCATAAAACTATTAACTTGGCAATAACTTCTGCGATATAGAAATGCGAGAGAAAAGTATAAAATCGACCCCAAGTCATCACAGTTCATTTACATTTTACTGTTGGGTCCGAACCTCCTCCGTAATTGGAGAAAAATTGACCTTATCAGCTGGTCAGACAGGTTGATATAGGGTCTTATTTCTAGTTTTCTTTCATTTTTTTTTTATTGCAAACGGTGGCAAACGAGCAAACAGTACACCTGATGGTAAGTGTTGCTGCTGCTCATGGACCTTTACAAGGCCGTTGCCTACCGCGAAGAAAGTGAAGAGTGTGAATGCGTGCATTGAGGCTCGGTGATACCAAGAGCACCACCAAAACCCTCCACACGCAAACACCCTCAGAAAGTTGTTTCTCTTGCATATATGTTATGACATGACATCCACGGGCAAGATAAGGAGTAGTGATTTGTATTCTTATTCCATCACCACAAGGAATGACTGAACAATATAAGTATTATCTCCTTTCTTTCCTTTTCTAATACTTAGACATACATAATTCTAAGTAAACAATGATTGCTTGCATGCTCAAGATTAAGATACAACAATGATTCATTGAGTGTATTTTATTAGTACTTGTTAAAATCACTGACAGTATGCTACAATTTATAGAATACTATATTAAAACAGTAAATAAATGTATGCTCATTCATGTGGTGACAGAGTAAGAATATGTTTTAAATAAAACTACTTTACGGATTTTATCACGTTTGTATTTGATTTTTTATTGCCTGACGTTTCGAACACTTTGCAGTGTTCATGGTCACGGGTGGACTAAGATGTCTCATGTCTAACAAGTCATCGTTATTGCAGGAAATTTGTAATTATCTACCCGATACAGAAATTAGTTATTAAACATTGACCCAAATTTTGATACAAATTTATTGCCAGTGTAAGAAAAAAATGATTCTATATGAAAAAAATTATATTGTTTATGGTTAGTAATCATTTAACATTAAAAGTAATAGTAATTATATTTAAAAACTAACAATCTAGTATACTACCACCGGATCAGAACACGGCCACACTGAGAAAGATCCGGCAAGAAAACTCAGGTGCCATGATGCTAAATTAATATTAATTTTGAAGGCGGCTTATTTTATATTACTAAGATGTTTTACTTTGTAAAATTATCTTTAGCTATTATTATTGTAGGTCAAATCTATACAATATGTGCTCACAATGTCTTGCAGTCTTGTGGTGGTCTTTTTGGATATATAATAGATTTGGATTTAATAATGTTAATCCCAGCTTGATGGTAACACCCAGCCATCCTCTCTATTGAAATTTTTGTGTTTTTTAATCTCAATAGCCTCGCGTACCATTCTAGACAGGTATCGGTGTTCTTTTGCGAGGATTTGTGGTTTATCAAACCTGATGTTATGGCGGGAGCGGTCCCATCATCATCTCTTGCATCAATATATTCCTTATTTGGCTTTTATTGTACTCATGGGTAAGAGAAGAGGTGATGAATTGTATTCTTACTCTGTCACAAAACAAAAACACGAAAAATATATGAGATTACAAAAACAAAATCAAAAACTGAATTGAAAAGAAGTGAAATTTAGATTATTATTGCATTTATTTTGATGACACTATCCCACTGTATTAGATATTTAAAATCCATGTTTTATCATAAAACAATGACATGACAATATTAAAAAAAAAATATGGTGGATTTCATTAATAACAACCTCGGTTCTAATGACTTTTCGGTTATAGCGACGTCGAACATGCGTCCCTAGAATTTAAAGCATACTTTCGTGGGAAATTCATTCGGTAATGGTGACTCCGGATATAACGCCTAATTCGGGTATACCGACTTGTTTTTATGAACTATTTGGGACAGATTCCTAGAAATTCCTTGCGGATGTTGCAACTGAGTCGGCAAAGGCACAAAGTCTCATTCTTAAGCTTTAACTATTAAGCTTTCTTATCCTTTGTTTATATTCGCAGATGGTCAAATGCTTTGTTTGTGTGTAGCATTACTTAGCATGTGCGCAAAGTTAAGATTATGAATCAGTTACGTAGCTATTTCCAGTGAGTGAACAGTGTTTCTTAAACTTGTGAACATGGCTCCTAGACGTACATTTACTGTTAAAGAAAAACTGATTTCGGATATAGATACCTCCACATATAGCGACGACATTAGAGTGGCCCCTCCGCCGTCGTTATAACCGAAATACACTGTAGTTTTATATTAATAATAAGTCAGAATAGTAGAATCAAATTATCACTTTTATGATATAAATAAAACATTTGTCATAAATATTATATTTTAGTCATTCTCTAATCAACCAATCAGATGTATTGTCTTATAGGACATAGAAATGCAACTTGAGGTAATAATAATAGCAGAATTGTCTTTGTTATTTACTTAGAATGACATTGATACAGTTATTTTTAAAGTAGGACACAATTTGCATATAAAAATTCATAGGTGTTTCCTGTAAAAAACTACGAAATATAGAACTATTAAAGACTGATTAAATAACAAGGTCAGAATTTTATTACATGTCAACATAAAAATTACATAGTCACAACAGTAGGTAATGTTGGGCATTAAAATCATCCTAACTTACCGCGTTTATTCTTAGTGCCATGTTTCCTGGCGGTCTGTATTTCCACATCAATCTTTTTCTCGAGGAATTCTTGCTTTTTGAGTAACAGCTCCTCCGTTTCACGTAATTTTTGGATAGCTTCGTGCGTCGTGGGCCCCTTTTCCTCTTTCTTTCCACCAAATAATTTCCCCAGGAAACTCATTATTACGTATCAATAGTCCTATTATATGTAAAACAAATTGTTCACTATACAAATTATTCACTAAATAAGCACAAAAAAAACTATTTTACGTTTCAATCGCCTTCCCTTACGGTGCTATGCGTCATCTAAGTGACGTTCAAAACACAAAACTTTTTAACAATACATATTAGTCATTTGTACTTTCTAAGAATACTAGTACTGCTGGTCTTGTTCTTTTTGAAGAAAACACATATATATTTAACTAATTTTTATTCATGTGAAATTATTACAATATCTCTAAATTAAATTTCTCAACAACCATTGATATATATATTTTTAGTCATGATATCATTGAAACTAATTTTCAAAACGCACCATATTTCAGGACACTCACGTACGGTTTCCTGATTAGGTTTTTGTATTAGGATTCCTTATTAGGAACTCAGATTCGGTAACCTAAATGCTCTGCTTACATAGACAATGTTCAACAAGGCGCACACGTTTTTACTATGTATTTCCAAACGAAAAGAAACCTGGCATTCGCTTCGATATTCAATCTGCGTGTTTGGGTCGTACGAACGGAATATAACCTATTGACGTCACATCGAACGCAGCGCTCATGTACATTTCGTATCGTTCGCCACACACGAACGGAAATTTCCATTCAGAACCTCGCTAGCGCTGTAAAGAGTAGACGTATTCCATGGACGTATACGTCCATGACGTATTCCTATTTTATTTCTGAACAAAATGTGTGAGATCGAAAATTTAATCATTTGTGTCGAGAAATATCCCTGTATATGGGATATTAATCATGCAGATTACCATAACAGAGACAGCAAGGAAGTGTCATGGGAGCAGATATGTAAAGAAATTTACAATGATTGGGAAACGTGCACTGACAAATCAAACAAATGTAAGTATTTTAATAGTAGTATTTTAATAATACTTTAAAGTGCTTTAAAGCGAGAAAAGTATAGTTTCACTAATAATACTTGCATTTATTTGAAATATTTTTTATTTATTTATAATTACAGTAAACCGTTTAAGACGATTTCACAGGGACTAAATGAAAAACGCGTCTTAAACGTGAAAGTGTCATAAGCGAAATAGGGTAAATAAAAAAGTTTTAATGTTTAAACCTTAGAATAATAACCTATAGAAGGTAAGTTCACGCACAAAAAGTGAGGCATTTCAATTGGAGCCTAATGGAGCTTACGCCGGAACCGTTCCGTAATGTACAAGTCATTGTACTGCACGAACGTACGCAACTCTTAAAAAATAAATAGGTAATTATGACGGTTTGTGCATTCAAATAGTGTCACAACACATTTGAAAAGCTTAAAAAGGTTTTTAACATTACTTTTAAAAGTATTTCGTCGATTTATGTTAATAAAAACAATATTTGATTTCATAATTTCTATAGTTGTGTGCGTGTGAACGTGTGTAATCGTCTGCGCGCCATTAGTATTTGTGAATTCAAATTTTGAACATTCGAAGTATGGACACTACCCTTCTATACGTTATTATTCTAAGGTGTAAACATAGCTCATGGTAGTATGGAATTTTATATTTATAAAAAGTTGTTGGAAAATAATCATGTCGTCATCAGAAATGTTAACGTAATCATTTACTTTGGTTGGAAAAAAAAGATTTTATTGCATTAGCAATTATAAGATTTTCATCATAATCCGCGAGCTGACAGTACGTTTAAAAATTAAGTTGAATACCTACATAATAATGTTAAACTATTGATAAAAAGCTTAAAACAATCCAGAATTCTTAAAAAATTATGATTTTAATATTTTTATGTATAAATCACGTTATTATAAACACCAATCAGAATGTGTTACGTCATCGTTCAATAAATAAACACATTTGACACTAGCCAGCGTTGTTATCCTATAACTTTTTGTAATCAAGCTCTTGACGATCGTGTTAAAATTATTTAGTATGTTACTGTATGTATGTTATTTAGTGTGTACTTAAAATTGTATAAACAATGATGAAGGGATTTGAAAAGGTCGACATTACCTAAAATAGACGCCCTTATATAGAATATTTTGCTACCACTTCGGATTTTCGTTCTTCTGAATACAGTTATTTTATATACAATTACTATTATGAAAATTTTCTGCTATTTCTGTCTAACATTATTTTGATGATGGCTTCATTTCTGAAGGTTGATACACATCCCAAATAGCTTCACAAACTCTTTTAACGAGCGCTCGCACAGTTCGGCTGCCCACTAGGCGGGCATTTAAAAAATAAAAACAATATAATTTTATTTTTAATATATTATAGGTGCCCAAATAAAGAAGAAGTGGACCAACATTAGAGATTATTACCGAAAACAAGTTCAAAGAGTTCCTAGTAGCAGTGCAGCTAAAAAGTCGAAAACTTATGTTTACAGTAAATTACTTTACTTTTTAACACCCATATTCTCTAAAAGAGACTCTGAAGGAAACTATCCAAAAGATGATTCAGAACCTATGCAGTCACTAAACGATGAACAAATAAATGAACCAGAAGCTATCAATCAAATGGAGTCACCAGAACCAATATTTCCTGTGGTTAATCAAAAAGGAAACGAGGATATCCTCAATGAGCTTTTGAATAAGTTGCAGCAAAAACAGAAACAAACAGCTGCTAATATTGACGAAGATGACGACACTAAATATCTACTAAGTTTTAGAACTTATATGAAAGAAATGAATGCTCATCAAAAAATTGATTTTAAAATAGGTATGCTTCAATTGGTCAAAAAAGTCACTATGGGTAATGATTCTCAATACTCGTACCAACATAATGACGATTGCTCGGGATCATTTCCAGTGGTTGGAAATATTTCATCTCCGTCGCCCACTTTCGTTACATCTTTCAAAACATCACCTATACATTTGCAAAGCCCATCTCCATCACCATCAACTTCTTACCCTTCCCCTCCACAGCAAATTATACCCAGTACCAGCATCTCTAAGCCTAGATAAAATAATATATCATCATCATCATCACAACTCATATACGTCCCACTACTGAGCCAGAACCTCCTCCACATTGGGAGGAAAATTGACCTACTATATCATGCTGGTCAAGTAGGTTAGTATTGGCTATTATTATTTTTAAGCACTCTCCATTAAAATGATAAGGTAAAGTTTTAAGTATGAATTTTTAAGGATTTAGTCGTTAGGGAAGACTAAAGAAAAGATGGATGAACTCCATGAAGCATGACATGGATAAACAACAAGTGACCACAGAAATGACGTCTGATATAGAATGATACTATTCTTCATAATATGATGACCCCAAGTAATTGGGATAAAAGCAGAATGATGAAGACATTTGCAAATTTCAACACCATCACCACCAACTTTTTATCTATCCTCATAACAGCAAAATGGCACCTGTATGAATACTTCTAAATAATCAATTATTATCTACTCACTTCTTTTATTAACTGTGACTTTTGTCGAAGAAGCTTCACAGGAATTAAAGAAGGTCAAGATTTTTAAAATCACAATGAGTGAATTAAATATTTATATACTATTTTGGTTTTATTTAAATAACAACTTATAGTAGTATAGCATTATGATGTACTTTTCTGTATCCACAATCAATCTCATGCGGGTATTCTATATTTTTATTTTCTCCTGCCACTAAAGGATTTCATTGAGATCCTGTAATATTTGAAATTTTTATACTATCTCAAAAGAGCCTTTGCTCTTTTTTATTATAATGGTAGTGACCACGAGCGTAATGGTGCCGTTCTTCATGAAGATTTATAAAGCTCTTCTAAAGAACTATAGATCTGGCTCTTGAGCCATGTCTACAAGTTGTTTTCGACTGTGATAACAAACTGATTCACGCGCAAGCTTGATGACTTGCAGCCGCCTGAACAAGCCAATTGCCGAAATGGCTATAGTACCATAGACCACATCCATACACTTCGGCAGACTATCCAGAAAATCGAGAAGTACAACCTGCCTCAGTGCATAGTGTTTGTGGACTATGAGAAAGTCTGATTCGGTCGAAACTAGGAAATGCTGCAGTCCCTGCAACGATGCCAAATTCGATTATTGTTATATCGGAGTGCTTAAGTGTTTATATAGGAACGCAATAATGTCAGTCTGTATCGGATAAAAGTACTAAAGCGATCCAATTATAGAAAGATGTGAATCGGGGAGATGTCTCTCCGAAACTGTCACCACTGAATTGAAAGATGTCTTCAAACTCTTAGTCTGGATCGGACTCAGCATCAACATCAACGGCGAATACACCACTCACCTTTGATTTGCAGACGACTCCGTCGGTGTTGCAGAATCATATAAATATGGGCAGACAAGACAAATGTCATATGAAATGCCCATATCATTCCAGTACCGGACCTAGCTGGGAAATGAGATTGTCGAAGTTATCGATCATTATACAAGGTAAACACCTTGGACAAACAGTCTAGTTAGATAGATCTCATTTCGAGAAAGAGGTCAGCCGCTGAATCCGTTTCGGTTGGGCAGCGTTCGTGACCTATGCTTTTAGACACCTCAGTGACCTCAGTGTCTAAATACACAGGTTTACGAGCAGCGGGTGTTACCAGTGATGAACTGATGACTTACGGCACGGAAACGTGGTCCATGGGCGTACCCAGGTAGGGGCAGGGGGGGCAGCTGCCCCATAGAAAGATAAAATGTTAAGAGATGAATTTTCGAAAATCCTTTCTTAGTGCTCCCGTACGCTATAAAGGGAACCCCTGTGCATAATTTCAAGGTTCTAGCTCTTATATTTTAGGCTCTGCGTTGATATGTTAGTCAGCTTCTCCTTTTATATGTATAGATAAGCACCTAGCGTATAAAAAATCTGACTTGCCCCTCCCCCCTGGCCCAGAACCTAGGTACGTCCCTGACGTGGTCTCTAAATGTAGGTTATAAACTAAACTCAAACTCGCTCAGCGTATTATGGGGCCTGGCTATGGTCAGAATTTCCAGAATTTGAAATACAGAAATCCGCAAAAAAACGTGTCGAATCGACATAGCATGAAAGTATAGCACGCTGAAGTGGCAATGGGTAGGCCAAATCGCTCTACGAACTGTAGGCCTACTCTTGAAATCAATTCTAATTTCGAATCCGATTCCAATCTCACCAAACTTATATTTGGTACTCTTGAACAAAATCGAGAATGAATTTTACGCGTTCGTCGTTGTTATTTTCACCAAATGTGCCATGTTTTCTTACTTTAAATTAATAATGTTATCGAACTCGATCACCACAAAGACGCTTTCTTGAAATTGTGTAACATTAACGATTTTGAACTACGTCAAAATCGCGTCGGGAGTAGCAAATATTTGACTTAATCGACGAGAGTCGAATTCATTTAGTTTAGAACGTTCCACCTAATTTGATTCCAATCGGGTGCTAGTGTCGCTTTCAAGAGTACCAAATTAGCTCAAATTCGAGCTGCGATTGGATTTAGGATTGGAATAGAGGTTCAAGAGTAGGCACACTGATTACCGCTGAGGAAGAGAGGTTCTCGAATGGCGACCGCGGATTGGATGATGCAGTGTAAGACGCCATCCCAACAGGTAGACTGGTGATTTAGTAATTAGATGCAAGTAGCAAAAAACCGCAATTTTTTTTATTATATGTACATAATTTTATGCGTTAAAACAATAACGAAACGCGTGGGGCCACGTTCATGCTTGCATAAATTCGATTTATAGGATTCTAGGTACAACAGAACTGAGGTCCGGATAATCGAGCTTCTACTGTACATCAATATCGGAGTTTGATATATCGATATTTCGATATATCGGTATCGACTTTATCGTTAATCAGTTCAAAAATGATTCAGGTTAGAGAGCACTCACCCTTACTCCCAGGAAAGCTGTAAAAGCTATCTGTGACTAACAGTTGTTAGCCGCATAGCTGTTTACACAATTTATGACTGTCATCATCGTAGCCCACTTAAGCCCCACGTCGGGACTAACAGCTATTTAATTTATCACCATCATCAGCCCACATAAGTCACACTTTTGCTACTCTATTGTGAAGGAGAGCCTCCTTTACAATAGAAGAAGGAATTGACCTATTATACCAAGCTGCTAGGCAGATATATTGGCATAGAATTTTATGTTTTTCTTCCTTTGCATCAGTGTTCTTTGCTCATCATCCACCTTAAGCGTATTTTACACCACCCATGGGCAAGAGAGGGTGATGAATAGAAATTTTAATCCGTCACCACACGGAAAGCACAAATGCAATTTATAATCCAATACAATTATAAAACAAATTAATCAAATTATATATAAATAAAATGTATGAAAATTAAGGTACTTAACGTACATAATCATTAATCAATCAACAATCAACTGTTGACCAACTTAGTATATTAGGTCAATTTCCTTCTTATTTTGTAGGACGCCTGAGCTCAACAGTGGGCCTTATGTGGACTGAGATGATGGTGAATGAACGCCGCTCATCCGTTGCCCCAGATGGATTATATAGGGGTGTGTTCAGGCCATAATTATCACCAAAACTCGAGGGTTGACTAATTATATCCAGGAGCGCCAGAGATTTTAGATTTGACTATTACATATGCCGAAACAAAAAAAGGTAAATAAATTATCCTACAATATCCTACAATAAATTATCCAACTAGGAAAAGGGAAAACTTAATATAGTGTTAATGAAGTACATTAGATTATGCTTATGATGCCTTTGTAGATGATAATTTACGAGAATAAACAAAACAAAAATATGTTAAAAATAAATATGGACCCTCGCTATTTATTTTTCAATATCGAACTCTTAGAATAATAACATATAGAAGGTAAGTCCACGCACAAAAAGTGAGGCATTTCAATTGGAGCCTAACGGAGCCTACGCCGGAACAGTCCCGTAATGTACAAGTCATTGCACTGCACGAACGTACGCAACTCTTAAAAAATAAATAGGTAATTATGACGGCTTGTGCATTCAAATGGTGCCACAACACATTTGAAAAACATAAAAAGGTTTTTAACATTATTTTTAAAAGTATTTCGACGATTTATGTCAATAAAAACAAAATTTGATTTCATAATTTGTATAGTGGTTTCCGTGTGTACGTGTGTAATCCTCTGCCCGCCATTAGTATTTTTAGATTCAAATTTTTAAAGTTCGAAGTATGTACTGACACTATCCTTCTATACGTTATTATTCTAAGATCGAACTATTAGATGTATCGTCCAAAAATTATTGGTAATAAATATCGGTATTTTAAATAAATATATCGATATTTCTATTTATCGATATATATAAATATCGATATTTTATCGAATTTCCTAGTTTGACATTCCGTTTGTTTTGGTTTAGTAATGATACAAAGTTGACATCATTCAATTGCATGTTTCATTAGCCTTATGCGAGATATTTTTACTTTATCCTTGTTATTATTAAACTCTTAACATAATTTCAGTCTTCAAAAGCTAAAATTATCATTAAACATGGTTCGCGTTATAACTCAAGAAACTTTTGACGAAGTGGTTAAAGAAAATATTGATGAATTTGATATGAGTCCTGAAGACGCAGTTAAGGAGGCTGCTGCTCAATTCGAGGCTCAGGTATGCTTTAAATATCATGTTATATATCCCTTAGGACTATATACTTTTTAGCCTAATACATAAATATCTTTAACTACAAGTTTTTACAATGCGTTTCGTATCCTTCGTTCATTCCGCAAATAATCTATTTATGCATATTATAACTATGACCTAATCGTTAAACTATGTTATACGGAAGATTCTTTACTTATTAATAATAAAGAAAATATTTATGTTAGGTGTATCAACATTCTCGTTTGTTTATGGTAACTTTTGAAAAAGGTTGTTGAAAATAGGCAGATGATTTGAAATATTCATCATATTACTTACTACAGTGTTGAGGCATCGCATATCTAACAAATATTTCTCGGTAATGCTCAATTTAGATAATCTCTTGTCGGTCATAGTTAAAACAGAATTATTAAAAAAAATCTTATGTGTTTAAATAATTTTTTCAGGGTGTCGATTTATCAAATATAATAAAGGATTTGGCACTTGGACCTGGCGATAATCACTTAGTGTCTGAAACTGTGGCCAGGCTGAAAACTTTGTGTGCTTTCAATAAACATGATGTAAATGCACTATTGAAAGAATTAGAAGTTTTGAAGGTAAGAATATTTTAAATACCATTATTGCTTCAAGATATGCTTAGTCTCCTGAAATGATATATTGGTATGCATTATATTAGTTCATTAAGTATATAAAAAACTTTATACATGCATAGCCTATGCATAGTATAGTAAACTTTAATTAGACAATGTCTTTACAACCATGTAAACTTTCTTCATCTATATCCCAAATTGACATGTGACTTTACTACCCCATTAGAATGCAATGCTGAATGACCTATTTTGCTAGCCTTAATCCTTCATTGACTCTGAAAATGATATTAGTCCATTATTGCAGTGTCATTTACTAAGCCCATAGAAGAGTTTTTGCCACTAAATAACCTTTTAAGCAATGTGGCCCCATTAATTAGTTACACTTCTTGTTTACTGCTTAATCCAGATTTTGTTGTTTGGGGCAGTCCTAAGTATAGCCTCTCCATTACATTACACACTGAGCAGTTTGGGAGTCATTTAGAGGCCAAAGCTAAATTAGCAATCAAAAAGCTGGGCATCCTGAACAGAGTCAGGCAGTACTTCACACAGAGACAGTGCCTTGTGATTGCAAAGGACAAGTTTGTTAAATATCATACACTTGACTAGACATAAAGACATGCTCTTCGAATCATTGATGATGTCATTCTTATGAATAAGTTGGAGTCTCTGGAACAGAGCATAGACTTTGGGTCATTGTGTACTTTTCAGGCTCTTGTATGTGAAGTACTTGGAGGAACTATTTGACTTTGTACTGTCATTACATCATCCTTCAACAATTATATTCTGAAGGAAGATTGATGTTAGGCAAATGTCTGGTTATAGAACTATTACTAACATTTTTTTAATTTGTACAATGGAAGTAGAATTCATATTGTGTCGGCTCCAAGTGATTGAGATAAGAACAGGATGATGATGATGATTAACATTTCAATTTGAAAATTTCAGGCAGAATGCAATAAGGATATTGCCCATAGAGTACGGGCTGGTAAAGATGGCGCATACAAGATATTGGTAGATCTTATGTTTACAAAACAATTGCTGCAGCAGCTCAGTGACAAGGATACCACTCTGATGATAGCTGTGCTAGAGACATTAACAGCCTTGATGGAGATGCAACCTGATCTGTTAGATGCTAGAGGAATGGAGCTTATTAAGACGTTAGTGTTTATCTGTACTTATTTTCTACCTATACTTTAAAATGCATCCATCCATCAGCCAGTTCTCTGCAATATCAACTCAACTCATTTGTTATGTATAAACCCCATTTACATATTGACAAAGGTGGTCATTAATTTGTTAATCGTTAATTAACGAAGTTAACAATCTGCTTAAAGAATTAACTTTTAAGTTAACTTCAAAATGTTAACGCTCTTGTTAACTGCCATTGAATTGAACTTCCATTAACTTTAGAATGTTACATTTGGCGTTTGTTGACCTGCCGTCATTTTGTTTGTGTGTTCTTGAATTACGCGCCACGCCACGCTCGTAATGTCCCCGACGCTTGCGCCGCCCGAGTCGCCGGCGCTGGATCTTGAATTAGGGAAGTTCCTCCCGCGGACGTTCCGCCACCTTTTGCCGGGAAATAACTGCCACACGGAAGGCGGCGACCGTGTTTCTTCCTCCACGTCCCAGACTGCATCCGCCCAGTTCCGCCGTCGAGTATCGCTCTAGCGATAGTCGACAGGTTCAGGTCGACACCGATGATTGCAACAAGTTCAAGGCGCTACTCTGTCCACGCGGCACATACCTCGAGCGTGTACTGTGCTGTGTCCTGCAGTCTCCTTACGACCGTGTGCAGGTACTTGGCGAAGCTACCATACTGCGTTAATACCTGCACCAGTTGGAAGGAGAGCACTCCGTGTCGCCGACCCAATCGTTCCATCACCACCGGTTGCAAAGCCTGGACGGTCCGAATACCGTACCGAGGCCTCTCCAACCGGATCCAACAGACAAAAACGTCACGCCCGGAGTCGACCCGCCAGGTGGCTATCTCGCTAAACGAGATTAAGCCGCTCAACTGGTTATTACGTCAAAAAGCGTCGTAAAATATAGTTGAATCTTTAGGTATCGCAGCTACTGGCTACTGCCAGTACTCTACTAGTATCCTAAGCTAGTGTGGAAAGATGCATGTATCAAATTATTTGAATGAGGTATTGAATATGTGATTTTTAATTTTAACTATTTAAAGATAGCTATGTATACAGATTTATGTGATATTATTTTTTGCTATAATATATGTATCTTTGTGTGTCTGTAGCTATGTATATGAATCTATGTATATATATCTAAGTATGGAAGTCTCTTATAACATTATTTCTTTAAAAGGATGACTAGGTAAATAAGCAAACACTTTTAGGAGCAATCAAATCATTTATTCGGCCTGGGCCCCTTAAGGGCACTTAAATAATCTACCACCGGATCGGAACGCGGCCTCAAACTGAGAAGATCCGGCAATAAACTCAGCGGGCAGTCTTTTTCTTTAATCTTTTATGCTCCGTACAACATATATGGTATTAGTTACAGTGTGATGCAATACATCTTGTAATAGACAACCAGACAAGATCAATAACTACATAAAATACAACATTAGAGCTTGGATGTTAGCTCTTGATGCAATACATCTTGTAATAGACAACCAGACAAGATCAATAACTACATAAAATACAACATTAGAGCTTAGATGTTAGCTCTTGATGCAATACATATTGTAATAGACAACCAGACAAGATCAATAACTACATAAAATACAACATTAGAGCTTAGTGTTAGCTCTTCGCTTAGCCGAGAAGCAACTCATTTTAATGGCTTGTTCCAACCTTACTTCTATTTAAAATGGCTATATATTAATACCATTACATAATTCCCTTATCATATTGGTATATGTACACACATATACACAACTACCTAATTCTGTTTTTAATGGATCAACTTATAAGAACATACTCAATTTGTATTCAAATCAAGTATATATAATATTTGTTTTACGTTAACAGTTTTATGTTAACCATTTCAAAGAATAATACAAGAACAAGCCATCAGTACACTATAAGTAAAATACACTATCGAATTACTTAACTTTTTGGATACAAATCAATAGCTCCGCACGGCTCGCTGGTCGGGGAAACACTCTCTCGATTCAGTCAGTGTGTTTTGCTCTCCATCCCGCAAGGGATGGGAGAAACGGCATCAGGGCGGAGCCCTCTGGCCGTGGTATCCATCGCCGGTACTTAAGAGTACCGTGTCCTTGGGTGTATATTTACGGTTATAAACCGTAATGTTTGAAATCGGGGACGGTGCCGATGACGATCTTCACACCACAGGGGCGGTCCGTACGAGCAGGGTGAGGCCCCCGGTTACCCCGGAGGAGGCCCCGCTCCGTACGACCAGCGACCCTGGGGTGACTAACGCGTCGAACACCGTCCCACGCTGGGCAGATGACTTCAATTGTTTGTAGATAGCCGCCGGTGGCGCCTCCCCGCGGACGCCAACATCAACTACGTACTTATAAATAAGTATGCGGAAGTGTTAGGCTTAAGCGGGGGAATTGCGTTCCGGCTGGTTCCATGATAGCAGGTCTTCGTGTATGATAGGATGGTTGACAGGCCCTTAGCGGCGATCTCAATGATCTCTTCGCGGGAAGTGTCGTCGTCTTTTATCGTCTTTAGGATGCTTTGTAGGACCGTCATCACGATGGATAGCGGTACATGGATCTCTTTCGATAGTGTGGTTTCTGTCGACTCGATGCGGCGCACTGGTGACGGTTGAGTGACCGACGCCTCTGTCGTCGCGGCGGGCGCTGAGCGCACTGAGCGCGCCGCGACGTCGGTTGCTTGAATGTTAGTGGAGGCTTTCTTTTTGTTTCCCCGTCGCTTCTTCTTCGCGGGGTTGGTTTGCTGCGGGGCAGGGTTGGCCGGCGCCATCAGGCTAAACGCCTGCGGGTCTGCGGCCACCATGGGCTGCTCGGTAACTGGGAGGGCCTTGTTGGTCCGGATGGTGCGGGCCTTCGTACCCGCCTGACGATGCCGGGCCTCACGCCGTAAGGCGGGGCAGCCGGAATAGTTGGCTGGGTGGGGCCCGTTGCAGTTGATGCACGTTGCCGGCGTCTCACGGGGACGGCTGCAGTCATGGGCAGGATGCGGGCCGCCACAACGCACGCACGCTAGCGGGCGGTGGCAGTTGTGGCTGCTATGGCGAAACTGTTGGCAGCGGTGGCATTGGGCCGGGCGTTTCTTGCCACGCCAAGCCTGCACAACCACGCCGGTGAAACCCAACAGCTCCGTCACCTGGTACACTTCTGATACGTTGGCGCTGCGCTGTAAGATTGCGTGATGGATGCAGCCAGGGCGACCACCCCTGGCTCGTATAGGGCGAACGTAGTTTACTATGAAACCAAGTTGCGCGAATTCTTACATTATAAGTTCAGCGGGAGAGTCGTTGGGAAGTCCCCTGATGGCGACTTTGAAATCTTTCAGTTCTGGCTGCATGTATGAGTACCAGGAGACCTTCTCCGTCTTCTCCAGTATGTCAAAGTACCGCTGCAGAAAGCGGAACTCATCTTCACCGGCAGGCGTGAAGCGAATGCCCTTGCCGAATGGGCGAGCATTCGCTGTTCGCCCGAGCTGCTGCCTGATCGCCACCAAGTGGTGGGTCCAGTTGGGTAGGACCTCCACCACGGAGGTTGGGCGTCTTGATGGGCGCTAGTTGACGGTGTAGGCTCGTCAATAGCGGGATTCGATGTATGTTCGGCGGCCGCGCTTGCGTAAGAACGCGGCGCTGACTTCGGAGGCGGTGGCAACGGCCGCGGTTGTTGACCGCTGGCGGGTGCGTTTAGAGCGGCGACAGGCAGGGGGGAGGCCGTCGCATGCGCGCGAGCGCTCTGCGGGCTCACCCTCTACGAGTGCGTGGGAGGCAAGGCTGACCCAGCGGCGCGCAAGCGCTTCGCCGGATCTTCGTATTCATTAGAGCTGCGTTGGCGTCTAACACCCACTGGGGTGTCGAGTGCCGGGGAGACCGACGTCTTCTGAGGTGGAGTCTTCTTTTTCTTGTTACCCCTTTCGGGAGAGGAGTCGTCTTGAGATTCGCCCGACGTTAATGTGTCGTTGGACGAATAGTAGCGATCGTCGCGGCGCATATAGCGCGGCGACGGCGGCTGCGGGCTGGGAGGGGATGCGGCGGCGGCCGCCACGATGTCCTCTCGGCTGCGGCAAATGGTCATCGAACGCGTCGATGACGAGCGCACCAGAGAGTAGCGGCGGCTGTCTTCTGCGAAGGGCGGCGGGGCGGTGAAGGCGGCTGGTGCGGGGGGCGACAGGGCGAGATTACCCGTGCTTCCACCCGAAGAGTGCGGCGTCGGGCGCGGCAAGCGCGAGGGCGCGCGCTGCGGCTGAGGCGGCGGTGAAGTCGGCGGCGAATGTGGGGGCGCCTGATGGCGCTGTTCCAAGTCGCTTGGCGGTGAAGCGGTTGTTGAAGGCTCCTTAGTGCGGAGGTTACCCCGCATGGGGTAGCCCCTTCGCCAATAGCGCCAATAACGCCAATAGCGTCCTGCCATGCGCCCGCATGGCAGGACGCTATTGGGTCAGTACCCGTGCGACTATCTATGTTGGTTGCTGGTCGCTCGTCGGCAACCGCTCCGATGCCTATGCTGACGCCGAGACGCCAACACAAGCACCGAAGCAGCGACAGACGGCGAACCGAGGAGTCCGAATACACTTGTAACTAACGAAAAACGTTGGAAAACTGCGGTACTGAGGCTTTCCACTCTCTCGATTATTCGGCCACAAGCCTTTTTATACACTATGGCGGCGCCACTTGTTCTAACGACAATTGATTTAAACTGTGATCTTTGTTAGTCATGATTACAAATACAGTATTTATTATTACAAGCCCTTTTTACATGTTTAAAAGACTTTCCGTGATGAGAAACAACATAATAGAAATATACAATTAAAAATAATTGATAAAGACTTAAAAATGAGACACACACATTAACTTTTATTTTGTTTCAATATATTTGTGCCAATAATCTAACACATGCCAACATAATTCCACTACATACTGTAGAATTTACCTATTTCTCTTAGCCTAAAAGTAGTATAAGTTTTAAATGGTTAACTTTTAACGGTTAACTTTAAATTGCCCTAAATTTTCGCGAATATAACACTTTAACGATTATTGAAATTAACATTTTAATTATTGGATTAACGAAGTTAACTTTAGAGTTAACTGTGCCCACCTATGCATATTGACAATAATACATTTTGTTTGAAATTAATCTTCTAATGTAGCACAAGAACAGAACTCAACCGCACACAGGACGGTTAAAGTCAGCGGGTACAAAGTAATAATATAAAAAATTGTTTGTCTATAAAGTCGGTTTACGAACGATAATTTTACTTCACAACGTCAAAAGAAAACATGATGAAAATGCATACTGTTATGAATCGAATTATTATCACTGAATTAAAATTTTATATTTTTTTTCGGTATATGAACATTTATTTGTTTCATAATTATCAATAATTCAAATATTTTTTTGAAGGTAGATAGATGTGTCACAAGCTAGACGATTACGCCCATCGGGCCCCTCTATCGCTTATTCCGCTTTCACGCTCGGCTCAGACAGAACGACATTTTTTTGCGCGAGCCCGACACATATGTCCACACATATGTATGTGAGCTGAAATGACGATGATAAATTTTAAATAAAACTGTTTTACGGATTTTATCGCGTTTGTATTTGATTTCTGTTTGGCCGACGGACAGTCTGCTCGTGACCATGAATGCTGCAAAGTGTTCGAATCGTTGGGCAATCAAAAATCAAATACAAACGCGATAAAATCCGTAATTTTATTTAAAACTAGCAACCCGCCCTCGCTTCGCTTCGGTTATAGGTCATAGTCGTTTTACCCGCGTAGTTCCCGTTCCCGTGGGAATACCGGGATAAAATATAGCCTAGTTTACGCCCTGATATTATAGCTTTCCATTGGTGAAAGAATTTTTGAAATTGGTCCAGCCGTTTTGAAGATTACCCGGAACAAACAGACAGACAAAAATTTTTTAATTGCTATTTTAGGCAAATAGGTGTCGTGCAAATAACCGTGTGAGCATGAAAAAAGCCTATTATTTTGACATTACAAACAGACACTCCAATTTTATTTATTGGTATAGATGTGTAAAACTCGCGTAAACATCAGAAATCATTATGCTGATAAATATTATATGTTAATTTTTATAACCCTAATACTGTTAAAATAACATAAAATAATATTTTTTATTTCTTCTTATACATTTTCAGTATATTTGATAATGTAGAAAATGATGATATTATCATATCGGCGTTGAGATGGACGACCACATGTTGTATTAAACATGAAATGAACAGACAGAAATTATTTGCTAAGAATATAGCTGAGAATTTGAAGTTGATGCTGAATTTTTGTGGCAATGAGAAGGTAAGTATCTTGTAACTCTACAAAACCATCATTATGGGTTACACTCACCATCTTGGATATATGATGATAAGATATTTGAAGTGAAAACTTCTGGTGATGTACTGTACGCAGATTTACCGTAGGCTGTATGTAAGTAAAGCTGATCTGTGACGCTCTGAGGTGTAAGGCTCGATCGGGTGAACTCGGGACCGCCGAGTGTATCCGAGCGAGAAGGATTCAATCTGATTATATATACTAGTTGACCCAACAGATGTTCTTCTGTTCAAATAAAATAAAAGGAATTCTCCTTGAAATCGACATCAACGCCACCTACTAAGATATATGTATATCGTTATATATATATACACATATATTTCTTGTGTACGTGTGTATGTCACTGAACTCCTCCTAAACGGCTGGAACGATGAAGTTTTTTGTGTGCGTTCAAGAGGATTCGAGAATGGTTTAGTCTCAAATGATCCCGGTAGCTGGCGCTGCTGTCGATTTCAAGGAGAGTCCTTTTTACTAATTTTTAGACTTAAACAAAACAACGGCTGTTGTGTCAGCTGTGTATAAATTACGAATACCAAGGAAGTTTTCACTTCTGCCGTGCGGTCTAATGCATACATATTCATTTTTTTTTCAGTTACTAAGTGAAACTCTTCAAGTAATCAGAAAGTTGACATTGGACGATGATGTACGCGTAGAATTTGGTAAAGCTCATGAACATGCGAGAGAACTGGGCGCACAGATGTTGGAGCCACTTACTAATCTATTAAAAGGTAATATTTTATTATAAATTTTATAGTAATTTAAGAATTTTGCATGTAAGACAGAGTTGAGAGTAATAATTGAAACAATGAAAAAACTATCTATAAATCCTGTAGAGCACTTAGACAAGCAGCGTTGGACTGGCCATACATTTTTACCATTTGGACTTCAAATAGACTAGTGGATTTTTCCATAGGTCAGCCAGGCGGTAAATACGTTAGTGTCCAGTTCTTGCCTAAACCTAAATTAAAACTAAATTTGTCCCCAATGACACTGAGAAACCTCAGTTTTGGCACTTTATTCTGAGTTTTCGTTCTATTTTTACAATGCTTAAGAGAAGAGAAGTTTGTTGACCAATGCATTCTTAGTTTGTCACTATACAGGGGATTTTACAAATATAATTTAACAGACACAAAGTATACCCAGACCCAGATTATATGCAGGAAAATAGATGATTAAAAAAAATCCTTCTACAGAAAACACAAAGCCGCCCTTAGTGTCAGAATTGATGCTAACGATAGCCAGTCTCTTGGTTCGTCATGAGTTGTGCAAGATGGTAGCTGACTGCGGCGTGGGTTCTATATTCACAGTCCTAGCAGACAACTATGACAATGTAGCCGTTGTGCAGCAAGCTGATAAGCTGTAAGTATGTTTAATAACTTTACGAAGATGTTATGATGACAGTCACTATTCTCAGATAAGGATTTGAAGAATTTTGACTTTTCTTAGATTTTACAGCGAGAATTTGAGTATTCTTATCAGCTCATATCATTAGCCTGCTTGCCTAAATGAGGTCGACAAATTATATTCTTACCTGCCATTGACTTCTGTCAGCTAATATACCCTTTAATTCTTAGAATATTAACGTATAGAAGGATAGTGTCGGTACTTCAGTGATCAAAAACGTGAAGCCAAAAATACTACATGCGTGCAAGCGATTACACACGTATGTACACCGTTGAAGAGTTGCCTATCTTACGCAGTGACCTTGTACACTACAGAATGGTCCGGCGTAGGGAGCCATCTGGCTCCAATTTAAATGCCTCATCTATTGTGTGCGGTATTACCTTCTATGAGTTATTATTTTCTGTAGTGATGGAGTAAGAAGTCAATTCACTACTCCCCATCTTCAAATTCAAATTCAAATTCATTTATTCACAAGAAGTGTGGTTACATGTTGGATGGTCAATAAAATTGTAGTGCCGTTACACTCTGCCATAACAATGGCGTGTAAATATTAACCTTATAACTAAGTAGATTCTAAATTAAATGTCTACGGGTTAATTAAATAATGTCAAAAGAAATTGTAAATAATGTCAAACAAAATTAAATTGAGATAATTATTATAATAAATGTCAGTGTGAAATTTGAAATGTCAATTAATAAAAAAATCTGTTAATGTCATTGTCTTACTTTTTTAACATTATTCAATTATAGAATTTATTGAATAGATTTAATTTACATGTGTCATATATTCATTTAAGGAATAAAAACTTTTTTCTATAAGCCACAATTTTAATTTTCGTTTAAATAGAGCTGAAGGTGAATGAATTCTTTAAATGTATTTGGTAGTTTATTATAAATATCTATGGCCTTTATGTAGACATTATTCTCATAAATATTTAATCGGCACCTAGGCCGATGAAGTTTAAATTTATTCCTGGAGTCCCTAGTTATAACTTCCGAGGGTAATTGAAAGTAATGTGGAAATAGATTTACAAAAACACAGAGTTCCCTAATATACATGCAAACCAGAGGCAGAATATGGAGTTTTTTAAACAAAGACTTACAGCTATCAGTGAACCATGCTCCACATCTTGTTTTTAGATGCTGCAGAAAGCTACTTAGGGATTATAGATAACTCGATAGAAAACTATACCAAACCTGTATGATCACTGTGGTATTAGGGTAATTTTTTTTTTACTTGTTTTTTCGGTCCCATCGTGAATTCAGTCAAAGTGATCCCATGAAATGCGGTTGAGCTTAAGAAATTTAAAAATAAAAAAATAAGATTTTTCGTGTATTTTCAATGCGAAATCTTCACACGCCTTGGTCGAGGACTTAAATTAATATTAAGGGCTCAAACTTTCAGGGAGTTGTTTTTGGGTATTTCCAACTAGAATTCACGACGGGACCGAAAAAACAAAAAAAAGTCAAAAATAAAATCACCCTACTGTAGTATAGCAGGTCAATTTCTGTGGATATCATATAAATCGATTAATTACCGTAAGTTATATTATTACAAGGAAGCCAATTCGAAATGAACCAAACTCTTCCTCATCTGAAGAAAGTTCACTCTCATTCATCATTATTTCAGCTTATATACTTCCCACTGTTGGGCTCGGCTCGGGCCTCTTTCTCAACGGGAGGCAAATTGACCTACTATACCACGCTGGTCATACAGATTCGAATAGGGTTTAATTTCGATTTGTCCTTCTCTTATTATATGCATATTATATCCTTTGGTCGTCGCGTCACCTACGGGCAAGAGAATAGTAGTGAATAGTATTCTTACTCCGTCACTACATCCATCATCATCATCATTATCATCACAGCTCATATACGTCCCACTGTTGGGCTCGAGCCTCCTCCACAATAGAAGGTAAATTGATGTTACTATACAATACTGGTCAGACATGTTGGTATAGAGTTTTGTTTCGAGTTTTCTTTCTCATGTTATATGCGTATAATGTCCCTTAGTCGTCTTTTACGACATCCACGGGCAAGATAGGGAGTGATGGATTGTATTCTTATTCCATCACCACACGGAAATGAACCTACACGGTAACTACATGGATATTTATTTAATTGATTATTATTTCGTAATTAATTTAAAGACAACACAAAAATAATACGCCACCATAAGATTGCAATATGGCCATACTAACATAGATAATTTTTTTTTTGGGGTGGGTCGCGGTCGGCGCACTCCTCGCACCACTCCGTCCGGGCGACAGAGGGGCGTAAGCACGCACACCCGCAACCCACCCGAACACCACGTCGCCTTCGTCGTTGGACCGACCACTGGAGCAGGGTTACTTGTCGTCAGTGGTCGGCTCGACGGAATACTCCCTGGTGGGGTACCCTCCCATCAACCGACGTCTCCCTCTCGGGGAGGACGTCGGTCTTTCCTCACGCGGTCGGCCTCTCAGCGGGTGACGGACTAATTCCCCGGTCACGTCACTCGCGGCCTCGGCTAAGGCGGCATGAGGAGCAGGTAGTCGCGCCTACGCCGCCCCAGTCGGCGGCGGCGGATCGCTTCGTCGAGGTTGCGTTCCTCGTGCGCGCGACCGTCCGCCGCCTCCTTTCGCGAGACTACTGCCTCGCAGAAGGCTACGACCGCGTCCCAAACACTAACATAGATCTAGCAGGCGTTTACTGATTTAAACAATGTTTAAGACCTCTTATTCCTTGTGAACCTTATATAAATAAAACTATAAACTATTTCTCATTTATTTTTTATATAATTGTTTATTACCTATGAGTATTAAAACAATAAATATGATAAGTATTGATGACAATTTTAAATTATTATGAAGTAAATTTGATAATTCTACGGTGATTATATAAAAATGAAAACACGCGCGTTTTAATTATTTCTAGATATTATGATTACTACGTAAATATCTACGACTATAATAATTTTACTTAATGTGCAGTACAACCCACTTATCTAAATTTCACATCTGAACAGACCTATATTTTTTTCACGTACGGGGGTTTTCATTTACCCAGTTTCAATTAGGAAAGTAAACAACAATTACTTATTTGTAAAGAGTGTTACTATGATATGTCGAAATATACTTTTTTATTTATTACGAGCTAAAAATTTTAATGAAAGAATATGAAATACTTCTTTAAAAAAAATTGAATTATGGTGTTATTTTCAATTTTTATGTAAAAAAGAAGATCTGTTTTTATGACGTAAAACATCAGTTATATTAAAGAAATCGACTGTTAGTAAACAAACGCACACACACACACACCCACACGCACGCGCGCGCACACACACACACACACACACACACACACACTTTGTCAAGTTATTTCATTTATACAGAGCTATAAAATTAAGGGGGTTTCTCATATATTTTAGGGCTCATTTATTCAGGTTGCACTGTATACAACCTAGGCTTAGACTAAACATTTTATATATACCTAGATCTAGATTGAAACTTTTATTTAAAACCCACACATCTTCTCAGCAGATTGATAGTGTGATCTCAAAAACAAGCACCTCTGATCATCGAGAAACAATGTTTTGTTCTTGACAATTATCTCATTCTCCAACAGAGATCTTTCGTGTATCAATTCAGCTCTCAGTTTCTCCGTTTCTATAGAACGTTTCTGTAGCAAACTCATGCTGTCATTCAAATCCCTTACTTCTTCGATCAGTGCTATCAGAGAACCTTCTCTGCAATTCTCCACGTTCGGTCTACAATTCTTTGTGTTGAGTCTCGTTTGAGCTACTTGTATTCTCTGCGAGACTTTCATCATTTCTTCATGTAAAGTCTCTAGTATATTCTCCGTTTCCACAATTTTTTGTAGAGTCAGTTTCAGTTGATTTTCTAAATCAATTTTGACCTGTTCAGTTCTTGCGATGCGTTCGCTCAGTGATTTGTTTAGTTTAATATCTTGAGAGCGCAGATCTCTAGATGTATTGATAAGAACTGCGTCTACCTTAGCTCTTAATGCTTTTGATTTATCTATAGCTGTCTTGAAGTCATTGAGGGCATTTATTGTATGCTGTTCCCATGATGATACGTTAGATTGGCCTAGAAAGAATAATTTCTTTGATTATAGACCTTTTCTTACGGTAAAAATAGAACGAATAAAAAATACAATGTGCTACTTCTCTTAACCTTCCCGTCGGTGTCGCAAAATCTGGTTGAGGGATAACTAGAAGAATGGGGCAATGCTTTAGGAAAGTCTTGCACACTTATAAAGTCAAGTGCGCCCAAACGTGGTGCCTCTAAACGTGGCGATTATAATATTACTCCCCTTAAACTGTTTTCTGACTGGTGCCGAATTGTATCCTTACAATTCACCAGCGCCAAAAAAAAAAACAAGAACTATCCACTATATTAGTAAACAGATAGACGGATAGATAAAAATCTTGTATTTAGAAATTTATAAATCAGTCAACCTTTTTTGGTTTGTATATCATATAATTTACATGACAAAAATACGTTTGTCGTTTGTTTGTTAAAATGTTGTTTTCTGTATATCATATAATTTTAACAGCATTCAAATTCTGTAATAATTCTGTATAAATAAAAAAAACCCGACTTCAACCGTTTTCTCATGGATGCCACCGTCAGAACTAGGACAAAAATCACACACTAGCTTTCAAATAAAAAATGATCACCAAAATCGGTGCACCCAGTCGAAAGTTCTGAGGTAACAAACATAAAAAAAATACAATCGAATTGGGAACTTCCTCATGTGTTAGAGTCGGTTAAAAATAAACTTACCTTCAGAAAGTCTAGTAGCACCCGCTGAATCTTTGATGTTCATAGATTTCGTTTCTAAAACAACATTATCGGTCTCGTATTTAAAAGCTAAAAATTTATCGCTCCAATCTTTTTCCAACCAATTTTTGGAAGCTATATTTATATCTAACTGATATTCTATATCTCTTAAAAGTTCTTTGTGCAATTTCTTTACGTTTTCAATCAATGCGAGCTCTGTGAATAAATCTTCTTGAGGTTCATCGTATATCAAATCGGATTGCATTCGTAGTCTTCTCAAATCTAAACATTCTTCAGTAATATATTCGGGAATTTTTAACGTGTCTGCAGCATTCTTCAATTGTTGTCTTAGATTCTCAAGAACATTGATTTCAGCGTCCATATCTCTTATAGCCCTTTCTAATTCTGATTTCCAATAGTTGATATGTCTTGCTCTATGTTTTAATTGATCTGTACTATCGCTAAAGTCTTCGCATGACGTCTGATTGACTTTCACAATGCTGTTTTTTGTTATAGCAGTATTGTTATCTGTTGTTTTTATAATATCGCCTTTCAGAATTTTTTCGTTGTGCTCGTGCCAAACTTTAATTGTTGATAAAGCGAAGTTTCGATCGCCAAATGATAGGTAGTCACCATTTTCAGCTGTTGTTTTTCTTGCAGACATTTTTTTAAAGTATTGAAGTTCTTTGACAAGATCTTGATTCAACTGCCTATATTAAACAACAACAATAGTTTCAGACGGAATAAAAGCATTTTATATTTGATTATAACTGATATACATCATAATACGTCCCACTGCTGGAGTCCAGCCTTCGTCGAAATTGGAACGAAAATTACCTACACCACGCTATTCAGGCGAATTGGTTTTATTCCGAGTTTGCTTTTTTTTATTAATGCTGATGGTAGCAAATGAGCAAACAGTGTGCGCCTGATGGTAAGTAATACCGGCGCTCATGGACCTTTGGTCGCTGCCGCCCGTGAAATGAGCTTCGGTGATATTAAAGCCATCACCAAAACCGACCACACGCCCACTGAAAGTTGGGCTTCCAGCTCTCCATCACCGAATAAAGTGTATTAACAAATTGCTACTACTCGGACACCGATTTTCTTCAAGAGTGTGGTACTAGTCCAGACGGACCGGCCCACGGCTGTCGACAGTGTACTCCTACCACTTCACCTTTCTTCTCTTCCATAAAGGATATATGCATATTATATCCCTTAGTCGGCTTTTATAAAAATCCACGTTTAAGATAGGGGGATGGTAAATTATATTCTTACTCCGTCAACACACGGATAAGAATAAAAGATTAAAAATAAAACAAATTATTGAAGTTATACTTCGCGTTAGGAAAAAAATATTAGAATAATTTCTACGATGCGCGCGTACACCATCACGAAAAACCGACACCCTGAAGTTAGCTAGTCAATATTTTTACGATGAGTACGCACACCGTCACAAATGTCAACTAGATAATGCGTTGTAATAAAACTTTATATTAAATACCTTTTATTTTCTATTATTAGTGTCGTTTTTTTCTACAAACAGAGGATAACGCGAGGGATAAAATTTTTATAAAGATTTTTATCTTGTAACGCCAAAGTAGTATAACTTCTTAAGTGCACACACACTTTTTTACCTTTTAAAAGTCAATTAATATTGAAATATAAAATATACAATCCTAACATATATCTTTCACAGTAATTCTTCTTCAATTATATAATAAACAAATTATTTGTATACTTGTTAAAAAATGTATTAACAAAACTACTTATGAAACTCTTCTCACTATAACGAATGACACAATAATGCTTATGAATATAAAACCTTTACGAAGTTGGTCACATTATTGAATAAATACAATCGTTGTCATAGAAATAAAAATATTCCTATAGCGACGCCCTAAATTACTTCCAATAACATAAGCACTTATGTGAATTTTAAATTGACAACGTCGTGATGAGAATGCATAAAATTGGGATTTAGGACTGTTGACGGGAATGTCAAAATATCATGTAACCCTTTTAAATTTTATTCATTATTTTAGTATTTTACAGTGTTATATTGTATAATTTTGCTTGATATTTTATGTAATATAATGCGTATTTCGATTCATATACGTCCCACTGCTGGGCTCGAGCCTCCTTCACGGTAGGAGGGAAATTCGCCTTACTATACCATACTGGTCAGATAGGTTGGTATTTTTTTTTTTATGGGTGGGCTATGGTAAGCGCACGCGCGGTCCAATCCGTCCGGGGCGATGAATGGACGGCGCGCGGGCCCATAACCCACCCGTACCCACGTCACCTCGTTGTTGGGCCGACCACCGGAGCAGATGTGATCTGTCGTCAGTGGTTGGCCCGATGGAATACCCTTTCGGGTAACGTCACCTCTCGACGTCCTGGGACATCGGTCGCCGTCGCGCGGTCAGCCTCTTTGCGGGTGACGGACAATTCCCCGGTCCGATCACCCGCCAGATAGGTTGGTATAGGGTTTTCTTTCGAGTTTTCCTTCTCTTGTGTAGATGTTATATGTGTATTATATCCCTTAGTCGTCCTTTATGACATCCACCGGCACGACAGGGAGTGGTGTATTCTTACTCCGTCGCCACATGGAAATTGCTGATATGAGAATATTCTTTATGTTGGTTTCAGGATAACAGCGCTTGCTGGCAATGACGATGTGAAAAGGGACCTGGTGAAAAGTGGGATCGTACCCATAATTGTATCTGTACTTAGCAGGCATTCGGTGAGTTTGTCTCAATATTTATACTATTTAATATATAAAGCTGAAGAGTTTGTTTGATTGAACGCGCTAATCTCAGGAACTGCTGGTTCGATTAGAAAAATACTTTCAGATAGCCCATTTATCGAGGAAGACTATAAGTTTTTTTCCTTTTGAGAGCTTCCGCTGCGTAAACGACTGAATTTACGCAAATTACGCAGTTAATTTATACACAGGGCTGGCTAAGGACATCAAGGACTCGATACCATTAGTAGGGAAGGGGAGGGAATTAGATTTGTTATGGGGGCAGATCATACTCTGCCCAAAAAAAAAAACAATAACCCATTTATACTTCCAGATCGTTTTTAAAAGACAACACCCTGCACTAGGTAAATAATCCTTGTATTGCGGGGGACTTTACAAACATATAACTAACGGACACAAATTACATTCAGACTCAGAACAACAATTTGTGGATCGATCGCACAAAGTGTTGTCCTGCGTGGGATTCGAACCCTTGACACTGGCATGGTAGGTGGAAGATACCCACCTGCGCCATCAGTGCAGTTTTAGGCATGAATTATCTATTTCTTCGAGTCGGCCATTATTTAGTAAGGGAACTAGGTGGGGGAGGGCAGACGAATGTCACTAAATCTCACTTAGTGGGGGTAGAGGGTTTCGGTAAATATCACGTAAATTTTTTTCGAGTTGTAAAATGTGAGAAAATTAGATTAATTTTAATTAAAACCTATTTCTAACTAACGTGTACCGAAAATTCTTAATTTTTTTATTCGAAAAGACAAACCCTGCAATAAGGAAATAATCCTTGTGTTGCGGGAGACTTTACAAACGTACAATTAACATAACATATTACATCCAGACTCGGAACAATAATTTACGGATCGTAAAGTTATAATCTGCGTGGGCTTCGATCTTCGTGGGTTCGAACTGGCGAGTTAACCCCGCACATGCCCGCCATAGGTTTTAAATACTGCCACTCGCACACGGCTCGTGACGGCCAATCCGAGTTAGGGATGGCGATCTGAGATCGATTAATCGAAGAATCGATTTTTTAAATCGATATGTTGTACTGAATCGATTCAGTGAATCGATCTTTCACCCTTGAAAATCGACATTCGATTTTTTTTCTGTCCATTCGATACTAAGATTAGAAAGTGTTATTTACACTTTCAGATGTCCTATAAAATAAAGCTCATCACAATCCTACTAGGAGAAAGATACCCAATACTTAAAAGCGATTCTTCGATACTAATGTTCCGTTTTCAATCGATTCATGTCTATATTATTGTAAGACATTACTCTCCAGATTTCCTAAAAAAAAAGGTCATTACAATCCCGCCAGAAAAATATTTCGTATGGAATTGGAAAAAATTCGAAAAAAAGATCGATATATCGATTAATCGGGGATCGATCCTTCAGACCTCGATTTTATTGTGAATCGATTCTTTGGACGACGATTCAAATCGATTCAAGAATCGATCTTTTTCAGAAAGATCGCCCATCCCTAATGCGAGTGTGGGCATGTGCGGCGGGGTTTAGGTCGGTATCTTAACCACTACGCCATCTGCGAAGTCAATTTCGATTAGAAAAAATCAATTATTCTATTAAAATTCATGTAGTTATTTTGTTTTGATATGTAGAGATGTGGACCCCCTTAGAATAATAACTCATAGAAGGTAACTCCGCGCACAAAAAAAAATAGTATTTAAATTAGAGCCTGTGTTCCGTGGTGTACTTGCAATATCACGGCGTACGCAAGTCAACTCTAATGTATAGTGGTGTCCGTATGCAGGCATGTGTGAAATCGCTTGCACGCATGTAGTATTTCATCATCTCATCATCATCATCTCAGCCCATATACGTCCCACTGTTGGGCTAGGGCCTCCTCCATAATGGGAGGGAATTTGACCTACTATACCATGCTGGTCGGACATGTTGGTATATGTAGTATTTATGGCTTCATATTTTTGATCGCTCAAGTACCGACACTATCCTTGAAATTTATGGCGTGGTGTTTAAATTTCTAGCAATATTTATTCGTTACTCGAACGCCGCAAAGCAGTATATTAATGTTATCAATATGATTTTAGATTACGATCTAAACAATATCAAATACTAAACTTGATAAAGATCTTAAAGTAATACGAAAATTTTACAAATATAAAACCGATTTTAAAACAATGTTTTCGAGCTGAACCAAATATTATGCGCATTATTAAGGACTAGCGTCTGCTCGCGACTTTGTCCGTGTGGTATAGCTACTTTGGGCTAACGCTAACTTTAACCTAAGACGTTGTTTACGTGAAAATATTTTAACACATGATTTTTGCGAAAATTTAGCCGTTTACGCAGCGGAAGCTCTCAAAAAAAGGAAAAAGAAAACCCGATTTTGAAACATTTTTCATTGGTGCTCCGCTCCTGTTGGTTTTAGCGTAATGATATATAGCCTATAGCATTCCTCGATAAATGTGCTCTCTAACACTGAAAGAATTTTTCAAATCGGACCAGTAGTTCCTCAGATTAGCGCGTTCAAACAAACAAACTCTTCACAGTTATATATTAGTAACTCAAAAGATAACTCATAAACTACTAGTTAGATATTGATTAAATTTAATTACCTTTTTTTTTATTACCTCTTAAGTATAATCTACCAAACAAAAAAATAATCATCAATATCGATTTATAATTGGCTAAATTATTGATCGTAACATACAAAAAGATTTTTTTCTTGAAGTTGATTAATAAATCAAATCCTACATTATCGCAAGCGATGCCGCGAGTATGGCAAGTTCAGTCATATTTATGTAAAAAGATGGTTATCAATAAAGAAAATACGCATGTATACTGAAAATTAATTTGGCAATTGTAGTCGTCGCCTCCATAGCTCAGGGGTTAGAGCACTGGTCTTGTAAACCAGGGGTCGAGAGTTCAAATCTCTCTGGAGGCAATTTATTGTATTTTGTTTCAATTTATCTTTTTGTTTATTTTTTACAAATTTTGGTTAAATATAAATGAAAATTACTCATTTATTTACTAAATTCATAATCTTATAAATAATTGTCGTACTAATAATTCTAACTTAATACGAAACGAACTTAAAAATATGACTATTGTGTTTTATAGCCTCATAATTTTAGCATTAAAGTGATAAGCAGACATATATTAACTACATATTTATACTTAAAATTTTCAGCATGAAATTTAGAACTGTGGCAGGAAAGGTTATGTAGTGATTAGGAAATAAGTGGGTCATATTGACGTTATGTAGCTCCGTTATTCTAACCCAGTGCTGGACAAACTTTTTTAATGGCGGGCCACAAAGTTTAAGAAATTCTAGAGGAGGGCCAGAATTATAGAAAAATGCATTTTATATTAAAGCTTTTTAATAAACAAAATACCTTTTACTTTTACGCCTTGTTAGGCTTGTGAGACATTTGGAATTGTTTTTAATTTTCCATAATATTTTCGAGAGCAGGTTCCATTTGTGACGAAGCAACATTTAGCAGTGCGAAAAGGTGTCCATCAGTCAATCGGTTTTTGATTGAGTTTTTCCGTTCTCGCCCTCGCCGCCTGCGCCTCTCATTTCACCACGCTTTGCACGTGTATATCCCAACACATGAACTACGCGGCTAGTTTAGCTTCACCGATAGGTGAATAGAATGGAATTTTTTCAATAAATAAACTAATACCTGTGACAGACTGCCGAGATAATTATAATTATGGAAAGTTAATTATGAGATAATGAAAGCTCAAAACACCTCTTTGACGAATTGGCGCTTTCATTAAAAATTCGCGGGGGGCCGAATTAAATACTTTCGCGGGCTGGAGTTGGCACGCGGGCCGTACTTTACCCATCACTGTCCTAACCGAATGTATCGAATATGAAAATAAATCCAAAACCATAACGGAAAAGGGACATAAAAGTTTCGAATAATTTCGGATAGAATATGTGACTCTTATGAAACACTTTAAACGTAAGCCTCTCCAAAGGATGATAATACGATAATAATCATATTTAGAATTTCCTTTCACTACAGTTCACTAAAAATCTAATTTCTGATGATTTCGCGATGATGTTTACGCGAGTATTAGACATTAGACCAATAAATAAAATTGGAGTGTCTGTTTGTAATGTGAAAATAATAGGCTGTTTTCATGCTCACACGGTTATTTGCGCTATACTTTTGCCTAAAATACACTTTATATTTTTTGTCTGTCTGTCTGTTTGTGCCGGGTAATCTTCAAAACGGCTGGACCGATTTCAAAAATTCTTTCACCAATGGAAAGCTATATTATCAGGGCGTAACCTAAGCTATATTTTATCCCGGGATTCCCACGGGAACAGGAACTACGCTGGAAAGGCGACTGAAACCGAAGCGAAGCGAGGGCGGGTTGCTAGTTTTAAATAAAACTACTTTACGGATTTATTTATAACTTTGGAATCAACATTAATATTAATTTAGCATCATGTCCCCTGGTAGTAGTATAATAGATTGTTAAGATTTAAATATAGTTACTATTACTATTAATGTTAAATAATTACTAACCATAAACAATATATTTTTTTCATATAGAATCATTTTCTTCTTACACTGGCAATAAATTTGTATCAAAATATGGATCAATATTTAATAACAAATTTCTGTATCGGATAGATAATTATAAATTTTCTGTATTTTTTATTTTTTTTTTGTGGGTGGGCTGCGGTCGGCGCGCCCCCGCACCACTCCGTCCGGGGCGACAGAGGGGCTTAAGCACGCAACTCCCGCAACCCACCCAAAAACCACGTCGCCTTCGTCGTTTGGCCAACCACCGGAGCAGGGTTACTTGACATCAGTGGTCGGCCCGACGGAATACCCCCTATTGGGATACCCTCCCATCGACCGACGTCCTCCCCTCGGGGAGGACGTCGGCCTTTCCTCACGCGGTCGGCCTCTCGGCGGGTGACGGACTAATCCCCGGTCACGTCACCCGTCACTAAATTTTCTGTAATAACGATGACTTGTTGGACGTGAGACATCTTAATCCGCACGTGACCATGAACGCTGCAAAGTGTTCGAAACGGCGGGCAATCAAAAATCAAATACAAACGCGATAAAATCCGTAGTTTTATTTAAAATCCAATATCTGTTATTGAAATTAACCGAAACTGTCCCATAAACCGAAATAATTTCATATCTGGTATAATGTTATTCTAATATCTGTAACCATATTTAGATCGGAAACTTTATATCTATGACGTGATGGGTGTTACAACACTCGCGTGTATTTGTCTGTAAAACTTGCGTCTATTCTTTTGGAAATAAATGTTTAAGATCGAATTACTATAGGGCTCCTGAGGGTACACGACAATCCAGTATTAAAAGTTTAGGGCTTTAGAAGTTATTCAATTCTATCATTCGCGATGTTCCCGAATCGTAGACCAGGAGCGTTGTGGTGACGTTGTTTAAGAAGGGCGATAAAACGCTCTTAAAGAAGTATATACCTATCTCATTTATGAGTCACGTCTAGAAATTGTTTTAAAGAGACACTACAAATGGCACGCAAGCTTGACGGGGTTCTTTAGCAGCTTGAACTAGCCCTAGACCACTCTATAGTTACACCAATATGGCCACCGATACCGCTGCCTTAACCTTTTCCGTATTGGTTAAAATGATTCAAAACTTTGCAAAAGGAGCGCTAGCGCAGGCGTCAATGGATATGCGGTAGAAGCCAAGCCAGTGGATGTTTAGATAAGATCTATTCAGCCTTTTGTTAAAAGGTTAACCTGATGGGCGGGGCACCAAAGTCGGCATCGTGTCGGTAGCCTGATCATTAGACAGAGAGAGGAAATGCGGTGGATTGGGGCACACATGGCCTTAATCTCGCCTCGACGGCGGACGGTGGGTATTAAGATAGTAATTGAGTCAAAAAGAGTTGTATAATCATCCTACTTTCAACCCAATTGCTTCTACTATCGTTCAAGCAAAAGTTTTAACAATAATGACCAGGGAATGTTATTGTTGACCAGACACAAGTTATGTAAAATTCTTAGCCTTCTTTTACAACACCCACGAGCATTCTTAGTGTTGATTCTACGCCTAACAAACATTAAAATGTAAAATAAGGGTTGAAATAATTCTGTATATTTTTCTAGAGTAATGCAACAGCCACGGCGCTGACGCTGAAATGTATAGCAGCTTTAAGTCTACGAGAGCCTGGTCATAGCAAACAATTTCTTGAGAACGGTGCACCTGAAGTGATAGTGGAATGTTTGAAGGTGCATCCTAATGATGCTGGTGTTCAGGTAAGTATTTTTTTATTCGCTTTCATTCAATCCACTGTTGAATATAAGCTTTCATTATAAAAGGTGGAAGGGTTAGATAGGCCCATTGTCTTTTTTGTGTCTATTTTGTTAGCCGTAGATAGGAGCTATAACAGTTTTTCAGGGTTCCGTACCCAAAGGGTAAAAACGGGACTCTATTACTAAGACTTCGCTATCTGTCCGTCCGTCTGTCTGTCACCATGCTGTATCTCAAGAACCGCTATAGCTAGACAGTTGAAATTTTTACAAATTAGAGGCAAAAAAATTTTGTTTGTTGTATGGGGCCCCCATACAACAAACTCGATTTTTTTGCCTCTTTTTATAGATATTGGTACCGGTTTTTTGACTACACTAAGGAAATAATCTTTGTATGACAACTCGAAGTCACGTTGATGATCACAGTTAAGGCTGTAAAGGTTCTCAGAAGACTAGTCATTATTGTCATTCAGACTTATACCATTTACTGCCGTAGGCCTGCGCCATAGAAGGCCATATTGCGCAGTCATTCTTTGGTGGAGTTATTGCGATACCAATCGTATTTACCAAACTGGTTGGTGGTTGCGATAACGTGTATGTGTTTGCTAGCAAAGTCATCTCGTCTTATATACGTCCCTATGTTGGACTCAAGTCTCCTTCACAATAGAAGAGTAATTGTCCTACTATACCACGCTGGTCAGAGCTGGTATTGGTATAAAGGGTATTTCAAATTATGCTTCTCTTGTATAGATGTTTTATGTATAATATATCTCTTAGTGATTTTTCCGTGTGGTGACGGAGTAAGAATAGAATTTATCACCCCTTCTTTTGCCCGTGGGTGTCGTAAAACACGACTAGGGGATTAAATGTGCATATAACATCTATACCAGAGAAGATAGAAGATATAGTCATTCATTTCAGCACATATACGTTCCACTATTGGGTTCGAGCCTCCTCCGCAATAGGAGGGAGTTTTCCTCCTATTTCACATTGCTCAGACATCTTGGTATAGGGTTTTATTTCAAGTTTTCCTTCTCTTGCATAAATGTTATATGTATATTATATCCCTTAGTCGTTTTCTACGACATCCACGGGCAAGATAGGGAGTGGTGAATTATATTCTTACTCTGTCACCACACGGAAAGTTCAGAAGATTATACATGAATTTTACGATTTTATTTTCAGAAAAACGGATGCTGGGCGATCCGGAACATGGTGGCGCGTTGTCGGGAACAGAATACAAAATTCCACGAATTAGGCATAGAGGCAATACTGAATGCTTCGTACGAAAAATTTGGCAAGGAATTTGGTTTCGATGTCAAGTCGGCGCTGCGTGATCTTGAGTGCGACGTGAAGTTAGACGAACAGTGGACCGGCAAAGGAGTGCAATTAGAGCAGTGACCATAACATTAATATTAAACAGCTATTATAAGTATTAACAAAGTCACAAGGAAATCTATTTGCTTACCCTTCTTTCTGCTGCTAACATTTTTCTCTGCGGCCGAGTAGCAGAAGTAATAGCAATTTACTACTTTCCATTCGGTAGCTAGCTTTACGCCTGGTATTGCAGAAGCTTACAAACGGCAGTTACCACTTAGGTACTATATTTTAGTATTGAAATTATCGTGAGACTGATCCATACTGATGAGCATCGGACATGCTCGAAACCCGGGTCGACGTAATCGATCTCGATTACTATAGTTTATAACACTTTACTTGATACAGCTGACAGAAGCAAATCCCACGACGTATCTTTGAACCGACGTCTCAATTATACATTCGTTTCAGAACATCAACAATCACGATTTTTCGGAATCATTAATCCAATCATCTCGACTTATAATACGTATTATATTACACTTAACATGGAGCCTAATCCATAATAAGTGTCTGTTAGTCTACTCAGACAGTTTGGCATTTTTTTTATGGGTGGGCTATGGTAAGCGCGCACGCGGTCCATTCTGTCCGGGGCTACGAAGGACGGCACGCGGGCCCATACCCCACCCGTACCCACGTCACCTTCATCGTTGGGCCGACCACTGGAGCAGGGCGACTTGTCGTCAGTGGTCGGCCCGCCGGAATACCCTTTAGAGTACCTTTACCTCTCGACGTCCCCGTCCCGGGACGTCGGTCGCCGTCGTGCGGTCAGCCTCTGCGGGTGACGGATAGGTTGGTATAGGGTTTTATTTCGAGTTTCATAAGTTATATGCATATTGTATCCCGTTGTCGTCTTTTACGACATCCACAGGCAAGATAGGGAGTGTAGATTGTATTCTTACTTCGTTATTTATGCAGATAACGTCTATACGAGAGATGGAAGACTCAACATTAAACTCTATACCAACACGTCTGACCAGCGCGGTAATTCCCCTCCCATTGTGGAAGAGGCCCAAGCCTAACTTACGTGAACGGATGAATTTAGAAAAATACATTTAAAAGCCCGTTTTGTGAGATCTGCCACCTGTATCAAGCTACGTGTTATAAAATACTAGCTACCCGCCCTCGCTTCGGTTTGAGTCGCCCTACCGGCGTAGTTCCCGTTCCCGTGCGAAAATCGTATAAAATATAGCCTATGTTACTCCCTGATATTATAGCTTTTCATTGGTGAAAGAATTTTTGAAATCGGTTTAAGCGTGAAAGCGTAACAAACAAACTTTCTTTCGCATTTATAATATTAGTAAGGATACCGAATATTCTGCTTGCCTGTCGGCTATCATAGGTGCAAATAAAGTAAAGGCTAAGCGAAGACATTGCTTTAAATTCTCCGTACCCTTGGAATATGACGAGTTATGGGCTAGCAGTTGAACGAAATGAGATTAATATTTTTTTTCTATGAGTAATAATATAATTTTATAATCGCGCCTTATTCTTCCCCTGTTACTCCACTTGGGGTCGATGTAATATGTACTTTTTATCATACATTCATTCCCTGTTTATCCATGTCGTGCTTCAAGCAATCCATCTTTTACTTAGTCTTCCCTAACGCCTAAGACTTAAATATACTTAAAACTTCCTTAAAAACATCAATTCCATTCCGTCAGGTATTCATCCTTTAACTTTCCAGTCCCTGTCGCAACTTTAAACATTCTCTAATATCTCACTATTTCTTTTTACACTTATAACTAATAATTTAATCTTGCAAGTCCATTTTACACATACTTCTAGATGACAAGTTTAGTATTATTGAGTTGATATGATGATGGAACCAGGAAGAGGACTGTTAGAAATTAATATTATTAACTTAGTAACACTTACATTTTATAGTAAATGAATAACTAATTCCAAAAATTGTATGTAATGATAATACGTTCGAAATAACAATGTGATATACTTAGAATAATAACGTATAGAAGGTAAGTACGCGCACAAAAAGTTAAGCATTTCAATTGGAGCCTAATGGAGCTTACGCCGGAAACGTTCAGTAATGTACAAGGTCACTGTACTGCACGTAGGTACGTACGCAACTCTAACAAAATAAATAGGTAATTATGACGGTTTGTGCATTCAAATGGTGTCACAACACATTTGAAAAACATAAAAAGTATATTAACATTACTTTTAAAAGTATTCCGACGATTTATGTTTATAAAAACATAATTTGATTATAATTTGTATAGTTGTGTGCGTGTATACGTGTGTAATCACCTGCGCGCATGTAGTATTTTTGGCTTCATGTACTAGATCACTCGAAGTACCGACACTATCCTTCTATACGTTATTACTCTAAGCTTGCAAGTCCATATTACACCTACTTCTAATATACGTTTAATCTAGATAACAATACAATAGTTAGTACCATCAAGTTGATATGATGATGGAGCCAGGAAGGAACACTTCCACTTCTAATTAAAAAAATACAATGTAATGAAAATACGTTTGAAATAATAATTTGTATGTATATTTTATACTATAAATAAGCTGCTATTAGTATTGTATGCAAAAGTCAATGCCTATGACTTTTCCTTAATAGAATATGGTCACCCCCCAACGTTTAAAGATTAGTTAATACTGCAAGATTATCTAAAGCGAATCTCAAGATTTTCTTAAGCTACAAGACATTACTCCGCGGATTATAGGCGTAAGGTTGTGGCATCGTATGTAAGGCATGGCATAATGCGTTGCACGTTGTAAACTAATGCGCCAAATAGTGATCAATCGCTTTTTGAATCCAGAATATTTTGGTAGTCGAAAAACTGAAGATCCATCGTTCTATCCGTCTTTGTTCTCTCATTAGAAATATGTGAGGGTATTATAACATTTCGAACGTCGGAAATCATTGCTATTTTAAATTAAAAACTTTTCCACCCATACATTGGGGGGGACGTCGATCGATGGGAGGGTATTCTGTAAGGCCGACCACTCACGTCAAGTCACCCTGCTCCGGTGGTCGGCCCAACGACGAAGGCGACGTGCATCGTGGGTGGGTTGTGGGTGAGCGTGCTTACGCCTCTCTGTCGCCCCGGACGGAGTGGTGTGAGGGCGCCGAAAAAAAAACCATACATTCCTGGTTTTGGTTAAAATCATCCCGCTGACCAGTGTGCTTACTCTTGAATCTCAATTCCAATCCTAAATCCAATCGCAGCTCGAATTTGAGCAATTTCGTACTCTTGAAAGCGACACTAGCGCACGATTGGAATCGAATTCGGTGGATTTTTTTAAACTTATTCAATTCGACTCTAGTCGATTAATTCAAATATTTGCTACTCTTGACGTGTTTTGGCGTATACATTCGAGTTTAAAATCGTGAATGTTTCACAATTTCAAGAAGGCATCTTTGTGGTGACCGAGTTCGGTAACGTTATTAATTTAAAGAAAATACGGCCCATTTGGTGAAAATAGCAACTGCAAAGGCGAAAAATTCATTCTTGATTTTGTTTATGAGTACCAAATATAAGTTTGGTGAGATTGGAATTGAATCGGTTTCGAAATTAGAATTGACTTCAAGAGTAAGCCCACAGATAGGATAGCTTATGATTTAGTTTTAGAGTTTCCTTCCCTGCTTTTAACTAGTAATAATTCTTATACAAAGGTGCTTAAAATAAAAACGTGATTTGTAAAAAATATTTATTGTATAAATGCATTTACATAATGTCATAAAATCACAATTGAAATTCTGGTTTTATTGATAACATAATGATTAAAAATCAATATGGCTTGAAAGCATAACAATTTAAGAATAATACACAATTAAAACTTAATTTAAAAAAATATTTAATATCGTACACAAATTCTGATGAGACAAACGAACAACGAATGTCTGACAAAAATTTCAGACCTCATCTCTCAACTGTCTGATTGGCTGGTAAAAGATTGTTTTGATAATCGATTGTAAAAATCGATTTATACAAAAAAATAATCGATTATTATAAAAATCGATTATTTTTGCACATCCCTATATTCAGTGTACATGTGTTTTTAAGTTTAGTGTTTTGTTGGTCCTAAGTATGAAAAGAAACCTATGTTGTAGGTATTATTTTTAGACTGAACATCGCGCCACATCTGGGTCAACGTATGCTGCCAAATCTATTCTTTTGATAAGAAACAAATCACTTAATCTCGGGATTGATAAAAGCTATGAGTTTGCAACTAACGTTAATGTTTTTTATGACATTATTGAAATATCCGAGATTACGTGACCTTGACAACAATGGTAATTATAGTCCATAAAATATAGCTTGATCTCTGTGACAGATGTCAACGAAACCAACGAAGTAAGTTTGAACGAGCGACATGTTTACAATTTAATTTTGTATCAAATATATTTTCATTTTTTTCGTGCCAGTTTTATTGCAACTGAATTGCAATATATTATAAATATAAACATTAATATTCATGCCTAAAATGTATCTCGTAACTCATACTGGACTGAAAATAAAAAAGCGATGGGACAGTCGATATACATAAATCGATAACCAATCTTTATTAAATTATTCATAAAAGAAATAAACCCAATACAGTACCTATATAAAACTTTCAACATATTTTTCACAATTAAAACAGACAGTTACATAATAAAACACATAAATAAATTGAATTAATGAAACATTAAAAAACTACTTTTCGACTCAGAGTAGATGATAACATTATGTAGGTGCGCATTATTGTCAATAAACTAGACATATTTATTTATAAAACAGTCGTAATTGATCGATTGATCTAATGACTGTCCCTATTTGGGCAAAAAATTATAAATGTTCTAGCAGGAACGCTCCAGTGATGACGATAATAGTGACCTAGACCTTGATTGTACTCCTTTTGAATAATAAAAAGAGTCAAAAAAAAAACACTTTTTGTTTGAAATAAATTCAAAAAGATTTTCATCGATTGTATTTTAATTATAATAGAAAATCACAATTATAAAAATAATGAGTTTTATCGATAAAAAAACTGCGGACTTTATCGTAAGCGTAACAGCACTATGGACAACTGTCACAGAGATCATCCTATATTTTATGGACTATAGACTAACTAACGATAGCCTGCGCGGTGAACATCTTTTTGGGAGTTTTGCAACACTAATATTGTTGATGTTTACTGTGGAGTAAATTAATATTGTCTTCATTTTACATTTTTATTGGTTACATGTGACCATTATCTATCGTTTCCTTAAATATGTACAATCTTTTACCAGTCATACTGTATACTGCTGGGTCCGAGTCTCCTCCACAATAAAAGAAAAATTAAATTTGTATGGAATTTTAATTATTAAACGGTGACGGAGTAAGAATAGTATTCACCAACTCCTCTCTTGCTCGTGGGTATCGTAAAAGACTACTAAGGGATGTAATGTTTACATTACATCAATGCAAGAGAAGGAAACCTCGAAAAAGCCTATGGCAACACGCTTGACCAGGTATAGTAGGTCAAATTCCCCCTGGAGGTATGTCCCGCCTGGGGGCCTCAGCGCCGCGACCTGTCGGCGGTCATAGGAACAGACCTGTCATTGTTGACCATCATAACAAAGATGCTCGACAGCGACAGGTGCTGGTCGTCGATGGCCTCTTTCTGCGAGGAGGTCATCGCCCGGAAGGAGGCCGCGGAGCTAACTGCTCCGTAGGCGGCGACCAGGGAGGGGGAGGCGCCGATATGCGCATCTCCTCCCACCGCCTTGAGTGATGACAGGACGTGGCTCGACGGCCTTGCGTAGGAGTGTCGGGGATCGAATGTCATTAGACGATCGAATGTCATTAGACGATCTCTCCGGCACTCCGTAAAAGCGCGGAAGGGACCGCTGTTGGTTTTAGCGGTTATTCCGGTTGCATAGGCGACCGGCGAGTCCCACACACCCCCCTCGTCTGTTACCGGCGGGGGGTAGTGCGTAAATTGCATTTCCACAGCGTTAACAAAAGAAAAAAACAGGTCAAATTCCCCCTCAAAACGGTGGCTGAATGTGATGAGGATTTAATTCGAGTTTTCCTTCTCTTGCTCTGTGCAAGAGATGTTATTTATTTATATCATATCCCTTAGTCGTTTTTTACGACAACCACCATATAGAGAGTGGTAAAATGTATTCTTACTTCGCCACGATACAAAAAGATTGATACGACTGTCTTTTTAAAGCGGGAAAGAATGGTCGATGGTTATTCTATGGAGAGGTCTATGTCCAGAAATGGATGTAAAGGTCTGAATGATAATGACTAAGAGTATTTAATGATAATTCTATGTAGAAATTACAATAAAAAACTTAGATTCTAATTCCTTATAATAAGGGCTCGTACTCATACTACGCGAGGGACTTCTACAATTTTTTAACCATCTACTCCCTCGGTGACCATCCGTAATGTATGGTCAAGATTCAACTTTGATTATGTGTTACATTTTTAAAGTCACCTCTTCCACTGAACAGGCCACGTAATATATTCCCTAAGGTCTGAAGGGAGTCCGAGAAAATTCGCGGGCTATAATATTGCACCCGAAAAAAAATTATATAATAAAGGTTACAGCCAATGATATTTTTAATTATATTAAACATAATTTGGTATAATTACGATTTAAAGCTGAATTGTGACTGGAACGACGTAGTAATAAGAGTCCAATGCCCGTTTTCACTATCGACAACCAAATTTTAGTTAATACCTAATATAAATAACATGTGATATTCTTAATAAGAAAACGTACACCCATATTACGTTACTCATTATTTAAAAATTTCTGACCAATCAGTGACGACGTATAGTATGTTGCAAAGAACCAAACGTGGTACTTTTGAAGCCCCACCTCAGCGCCCAAGTCACGTAGTATAGGTATACTACCTTAACTGATGTTAAATAAATTGATTTGTAGGTCACAACTAACACGATACAAATGCTAAATAACATTGACGTCATCTGTCATTTAAATTACCTTAAGTGTTACCTAAAATTTAGGAGCCGTTTTGAAAAACGTGTATTAAGTGATATGTGAAAGTAACTCATTAGAATTCTGTAATAAGAAAAACCCCACTATACCACAGTTTGACAATCAAGCCTAGAATCGGGTAATTGTTAGTTTACCCTAGAGGTGTGCCGATTAGAGGGCGATTAACCGGCTGCTATCGTAGTCGGCGAGTATTCGACAAAGAGCGCGGACTATCCGGCTCGTTACTTTGTATGTATATCTCAATAAAATGTATATAGGAGGAATTAGATTTAATACGGTTCCTCATACTTGTAGTATTTGTTGTTCTTTTCGTGACCACCACGAGAAATTATCACATGACTTCGGTTACACTTCAATTTCACCATCGTCCAATGGCCAAAAATATCTATAACCAAGACTTTCTTTTTGGCATTATTATATTTTGATTAAGCTCTATCACTTAATAATATTACAGCCCAATAACCCGTTGCAATACCCAATCCTTGAAGTCCGTGGAGGCAATGCGACTTGTTCGCGAATCAGCTGTAGGTAAACGAATCGTCACGGCAATTTCAGAATATCCTCGAAACTCGGATAGTCGACCATTGTCATAGTCGGCACATCTCTAGTTATCTCCTATTGAGCAGACCATCGGTATTAATTAATTGATTTTTGGCAGAGTACCCTTACCTGGGTACTAGGGCTTCCAATCCCGCAATACCGAGATCCCGGTATTGCCGGATCCCGCGCCATTTTCCAATCCCGCATGATGCGGGATTACGGGCGCGGGATCCGCGGGATTTGCGGGACTGAAAAAAGGTGTGCATGCAACCTCAAACTTAATAAACTCTCAAACTCAAACAGTAACATATCCTATATAAATTTACAGTTTAAATATTTATTCTTTTTTTTTTTTTAATTTTATGTGTATTTTTAGAAAAAGATTTGTTTTGTTTTGTTTTTATTCAGTATATGTTAGTTTTTTTGTGAAGAAAAAAAAAACGATGTAATTCGATTGATTTCATATTAGTAGTAATAATTCAATAAATATGAAGTTAGTTGATAATTCATAAGGTTTTTCTGATAAATAAACGAAGTAATTTCATTGGTCTCATACTAATAGTAATACTTTAATAAATGTGTAGTTAGTCGATCAATTCATTCTTTTTTTTTGTTACAAATAAACAGTGTAATTTGATTGATCTCATATTAATAGTAATGTGTACGTAAATAAATGTGGAGTTGATTAATTTATTGGTTTATTTGCTTTATATAAATGTGAATATTTTCGATATGCGGGATCCCGCAAATACCGAGATCCCGCGGGATTGAAAATTTTTAGTCCCGCAAATACCGAGATTAAATTCAGGCTGCGGGATTGGAAGCCCTACTGGGTACCAATGCCTTCGTCGATTTCCTGGCGAGGTCAGTACTATTGAATGAAGAAAATTGCCAGATATTCATACAATGGGAATATAGTGGGGTTACCAAAATAACATATCAATAACTATAATAATTTGAAGGTCAAAATTAATTCCGGTATCTGCGTGCGTTCTGAAGGAAACTGTCGAACTGCCACTTCTTGTTATTCATGAGTCTCTGACCGTTCATAATGGTATGTACCATTACGTTGCCATTGTACGGTAATTTTCTTATTAACTGAAAAAATAAAATTATAATATTAAACTATTTTTAAGTTGTTACATTTTCCGTGTGGTGACGGATTAAGAATACAATCCACCACTCCCTATTTTGCCCGTAGATGTCGTAAAAGACGACTAAGGGATATAATGAGCACATAAGATCTTTCCAAGAAAAACTCAAAATGAACTCTATACCAACATGTCTGACCAGCACGATGTAGTAGGTTAAGTTCCCTCCCATAGTGGAGGAGGCTCGAGCCCAACAGTGGGACGTATGTGGGCTGCGATGATGTGGTGATTATCGTATTATTCACCTTTGGAGAGGGCATTGTGAGCCCTCGGCGCTTCCCAACCGTCTGGCTAAAGTTGTCTCAGCCATCTGCGCTATCATCATCATTTCAGCCCATACACGTCCCACTGTTGGGCTCGAGTCTCCTCCACAATAGAAGGGAAATTGATCTACTGTACCACGCTAGTCAGACGTGTAGGTATAATGTTTCATTTCAAGTTTGCCCTCTCTTGCATAGATTTATATGCATATTTAAAACCTTAGTCGTCTTTTACGACACCCACGGATAGGAAAGGCGATGGTGAATTGTATTCTTACTTCGTCACCACGCAATGTATTAAGTCTGCGCTATAGTCATACAAAAAAAATTGGAGAGGATGTCTGTTCAATTGCGTTTAGGATATCTGTTTAGCTGGTTGAAAAAAAAAAACCTGTCGTAACTTATTTCATACATGATTTCTAATGTTTACGCGAGTATTACACATTTTAAATAAAACTACGAATTTTATCGCATTTGTATTCATATCCCGACGTTTCGAACAATTTGCAGCGTTCATGGCCACAGGTGGATTAATTTGTCGAAGTCATCGATGTCGAAGAAATTAGTTACTAATTTCTGTATCGGGTAGATAATTATAAAATTTCTGTAATAACGATGACTTGTTGGACGTGAGACATCTTAGTCCGCCCGTGATCATGAACGCTGCGCAAAGTGTTCGAAACGTCGGGCAATCAAAAATCAAATACAAACGTGATAAAATCCGTAAAGAAGTTTTATTTCATACAGACAGACATATTTTGTTCTGATATCCGTTAGTTTCGGTACCTATTGCCGAGTTCCGCATATCTCTGCTCTTAAATTAGTCTGTAGACTTACACTGGGACTTAACAGGAAGCATTGTGCGTTATCGTGTTCAGAGGCGACTTCGAACATCAACTCCAACATTTTCCTTTCGTTCACAGCGTCCATGCCTTGGTTTATCTCGTCAATACATCTGTTAAAAAACGATGAAAATATTATATGGCGTAATTTTCTCTAAGCTCATTACGTCCCATGACTGGGCCTTAAGGGTGCTTGCGAATAAGAGGGAAATTGGCTTACTATACCACGCTGGTCAGACGGGTTGATACATGGTTTTATTTCGTGTTTTCCTTTTCTTGCATGTATATGCCAGAAAGATATGCGCAAATGGCATAGTTTGATTCCCATACAGGAAATCCCGTTCGAATCCCAGAAATCCCGCACAAGCGATCCACAAATTGTTGTTCTGAGTCTGGATGTAATTTGTGTCCGTTAATTATATGATTTCCGTGTGGTGACGCAGTAAGAATACAATTCACCACTCCCTATCATGCCCGTGGATATCATAAAAGACGAGTAAGGATAATACGCATATAACATCTATGCAAGAGAAGGAAAACTCGAAATAATACCCTATACCAACCTATCTGGCCAGCATATAGTAAGGTCAATTTCTCTACTATTGCGGAGGAGGCTCGAGCCCAGCAGTGGGACGTACATCATCATCCTGCTCTTATCCCAATTACTTGGGGTCGACGCAATATGTCATCTGTTTTGACATATTGCAAAAAGTTTCGGCAATGACTTTTATGATCGGCCGCCTGCCTGACGTCAACCCTCCTTGGGAATGTAATCGTTGACCCAAATGGTACCAGATGGAGTTGGTCCGGGTCAATCTAGGGCTCTTAGTCGTCTTTTACGACACCCACGAGCAAAGCAAGGGTTGGTAGTATTCGAAGCCGCCACCACACAGCTGAACAGTGGGACGTACATGAGCTGAAATGATGATAAATGAATTATATGTTTGTAAAATCTTCCGCAATACAAGGATTATATCCTTCGTGCAGGGTCTTATAAGAAAAAAAGAGTGTGTACAAAGTATACATATGAGAAATGACACTCCTTTATCTCATTCTTTCACCGGCTGAATCCTATACGTGGTTGTCACTATGGACTCGATTTTTCGTTTCATCGAGTTTGAAATCACGATTCTAAAGAAGTTTCACACCAAAAAACGAATATATCAAGAACTTTATACTTAAACTCACCTGAATGGTATGGTTGTTATTCTTTGCAATGCCATTAGATATATTGCAGTTGTTACAGTTCGTTCACCGCCTGATTGCACGTAGCGTGTCAATTGTTGCATCTCGTCGGATTCACGAAAACTCACCATTATAGATATACCATATTTATCATAGTGATCCTAAAACATAAACAATCTATACATCTTTTTTTTTGGGACCAATCCCACCACCCACCATTGTAACTCTTGTAAGCCAGGATCCATAATGGTCTCCATAGATCACAACGAGGTTTGACCCTCAGGCGGTCCCGGGCAATGATTTTAATTATCTTGAGACCCACAACAAATTTAATTAGAAAAAGTTAAATAGGAGGAGTTGGATGAGTTTGATTCCAATCTACACATCTATACAAATAAATAAAATTGAAGTGTCTTTATGGAATGTCAAAATAATTGCCTTTTTTTGATGCTGATATGGTTATTTACACGATACCTATGCTTAAAAATCGGTTTAAAAAGAAAAAAATGTCTGTCTGCCTGACTGTTTGTTTTGGGTAATCTTCAAAACAATGGGTTTTCATCATGCTTCATTATTTGCACAATACCTATCTATGCCTAAAACTCGGTTTAAAAAAAATTGTGTCTGTTTGTATTGGGTAATCTTCAAAACGGGATATAAATATTATATTATCAAACTCAGTCCAGGGACTGAGTTTGATAATATTTTATCCCGGTATTCCCACGGGAATAGAAACGGTACGGGTAAGGCGACTGACATCGAAGTGAAGCGAGAGCGAGTTGCTAGTTGTAAATAAAACTATTTTACAGATTTTAGAGTTTGTATTTGATTTTTGATTGCCCGACTTTTCGAACATATTACAGCGTCCATGGTCACGGGCGGACTAAGATGTCTCACGTCCAACAAGTCATCGTCATTACAGAGATTTATAATCGCTACAGAAATTACTTATTAAAGTTTGATCCACATTTTGTGACAAATTCTATTTGTAACCTTAACCTAAGTCCGCCGGTGACCATGAACGCTGTCAATTGTTCGAAACGTCGGGCCATCAGAAATCAAATACAAACGCGATATACTCCGTAAAACATTTTTATTTCCAATGTATAATACTAGTGCAAACATCAGAAATTATAAGCAATTATTGAAGCGAAACGTTTATACGGACGTTTGGTGACCAGGCTCTCTCCTGATAAACGTGAGTAACATTACCCTAACACGAAATATGTTATCGCCTACTAGTTGTGGTAGGACCACACTGCAGTTGTGGTAGTACCACACTGCAGTTGTGGTAGGACCACACTGCAGTCGTGGTAGGACCACACTGCAGTCGTGGTAGGACCACAGTGCAGTCGTGGTAGGACCACACTGCAGTCGTGGTAGGACCACACTGCAGTCGTGGTAGGACCACACTGCAGTCGTGGTAGGATCACACTGCAGTCGTGGTAGGACCACACTGCAGTCGTGATAGGACCACACTGCAGTCGTGGTAGGACCACACTGCAGTCGTGGTAGGACCACACTGCAGTCGTGGTAGGACCACACTGCAGTCATGGTAGGACCACACTGCAGTTGTGGTAAGACTACACTGCAGTTGTGGTAGGACCACACTACCACAAGGTAGGACCACACTATTGACAGTTGTACAGCCGCGGGCTGATTCGTCCGGGGTAATACCACACTGAGCAAAAAATTGACGTCCGATTAGTAGCAATTTGTTACCGAGCTTCGTTCGATGAGTGAGAGAGCCAAAAGCCCAACTTTCTGAGAGTGATTGCGTGTGTTGGGTTTTGATGATGCCTTTGTATCATCAAACCTCCTTGCACGCATTCACACTCCCTTCACTTTTTTCACGGTAAGCAGCGGCCTAGCAAAGGTTCATGAGCGGCAGCATCACTGGTAAGATGGTAATCAGGTTTACTGTTTGCTCGCCTACTACCGTTTGCAATAAAAAAAAATCTCAGCCCATATACGTCCCACTGTTGGGCTCGGGCGTCTCCCACTATGGGAAGGAAATTGACTTACTCTACCACGCTGGTCAGACGTGTTGGTATAGGGTTTTATTTCCAGTTTAACTTCTATCTCATAGATGGTATATTTATATTACGCAAATTATATCCCTTAGTAGTCTTTTACGACACCCACGTGATAAAAAGGAGGTGGCGAATTGTATTCTTAATCCGTCACCTTAAGTAGATAAAATTAAATTATAAAAATAAAAGATGGTTAAACTATATGATGTACGGAACATCTGTGCAAGAGACGAAAACCTCCAAATAAAATCCTATACCAACCAGTCTGGACGGAGGCAGTGTGCCTCCTGGCCGGAACCCCCCCGTGGGACCTGGAGGCGGAGATGCTCGCCGACATTTATCGGCGGGTGTCGCAGACGCGCGCTCGCGGCGGTATGGTCTCCATCAAAGAGATCACCGCCGTTGGGCAGTCCGGCTGGAGAGTCCTCGGTACGGTGTCAGGACTGTCGAGGCCTTCCGGCCGGTGCTGATGGAGTGGTTGGAGCGGACGCACGGGGTGCTTTCCTTCCGACTGGTGCAGGTGCTTACGGGGCACGGTTGCTTCGCGAAGTACCTGCACAAGATTGTCAGGAGGGAGAGCACACCGGCCTGCCACCACTGCAATTGCGACGAGGACACGCCGCAGCACACGCTCGAAGTGTGTGCTGCGTGGGAGGGGGAGCGCCGTGAACTCGTCGCGATTATCGGTGCCGACCTGACGCTGCCGACCATCGCCAGCGTCAGGAACTGGGACGCGGTCGCCGCCTTCTGTGAGGCCGTAGTCTCACGGAAGGAGGCGGCGGATCGTGTGCGAATAGAGCTCCTATTCGGCGACACGTTCCACCGCCGGCGACTCGGGCGGCGCAGGCGCGAGTATCTGCGCCTAATGCCGCCCTAGCCGAGGCCGCGGGTGATCGGACCGGGGAATTGTCCGTCACCCGCAGAGAGGCTGACCGCGCAACGGCGACCGACGTCCCAGGACGTCGAGAAGTGACGTTACCGTAAAGGGTATTCCGTCAGGCCGGCCACTGACGACAAGTCACATCTGCTCCGGTGGTCGGCCCAACAACGAAGTGACGTGGGTACGGGTGGGTTATGGGCCTGCGCGCCGTCCTTTCATCGCCCCGGACGGATTGGACCGCGCGTGCGCTTACCATAAAAAAAAAAAATACCAACCAGTCTGACCAGCGTGGCATAGTAGGTCAATTTCCCTCCCCGTATGGAGGCTGCTCGGGCCCGACAGTGGGACATATATGAGCCGAGATGATAATAAATATGACTGTCTACTTACAGTGCCGCCATTTTCAAATTTAATTTCGCCAACACATCCCAACCTTCTGAACATATCGCTGAAACTTCTATTAATGTCCGTCAACATGTACTCGATACTGGGTAACCATTGTAATCTGTTAAAAAATAAATGTATTATTACAATCTTCTTACAAATACTTTTTGAAGTGAAGGCGTTAGGTTCCCTGGGGATGCTTTTTCGTGTAAGTCTGACTAAAATGTATAAAGTCAGTGATACTTAATCTACAACATATTCGTACTTTGTTAAATATTCATTAGAAATCGAATAAATCAACGATTACGTTCGTATAAGCAAGACAAAATTCGCTTTAAATCAGCTGATCGGCCAATGAACCGTTCATTGGCCGATCAGCTGGCAGATCGTTAAACTACAACATACTCGAACAGTTGCCCCATAACCTGATACCTGTATATATCATCTCCCAAAAAAAAAAGTCTCATACCTAATGATTGCCATTCTGCTCTCAAGTTCTGTGTTCTCACACTCAGCAGCTTGTGACTCCAATTTCCATGTTTCTATTTTTCTCTCATTTTCTTCATAAACTCTCATATCCTAAAACATAAAAAAATACATATGTGATTGAATTTAAATAATGAAACAAATATCATCATCATCACGGCTCATACGTCCACTGATGGGCTTCGGTCTCCTCCATTATGGAAGGGAAATTGACCTACGATACCCCGTTCATCATTCGTGTTGCCAATTTTATTTTGAGTTTTCCTTCTCTTACATGAATGCTATATGCATATTATCCCTTAGTCGTTTCTTATGACTCCCACGGGGAAGATAGGAGTTGGTTTTTCCATATTCCTATCATCAGATCCTAACTTGATGATAATGACAACACCTCTAGAGTTTACTCTTTGAAATAAAAACAGAATCTTGTAAATCGATCCACCATTGACAGGCATGTCGGTGAATAAAAAATGCACACAGTGGAACATTGAACCACTTTTCTTGAAATAGGTTAAAAATTACCTGCTCATCCCCTGGATCCATAGAATCCTTTCTGGATTCCAACTCATGGTAATGATCCTGCAGACTGCGCAGATCATTAGGTAATTCTGCAAATTGCCGTTTGTAAGGAAAATCATTTTCGCCATACATTTTATTATCGGTACTTCTTTTAGCTTCTTTTAGTTTCTCTTTCGCCATATCCATACTTTCATTATATGTGGTATTCAGATTTCGTAAATCGTTCTGAAAGAGGAATAATTATAATATTGATCATCATCATCATCTCAGCCCATACACGGCCCACTGTTGGGAACGGGTCTCGTTCACTATGGGAGGGAAATTGATCTACCATACCACGCTAGTCAGACGTGTTTGTGGTTTCATGTCGAGTTTTCCTTCGCTTGCATAGGTGTTATAAGCATATTATATCCCTTAGTCGTCCTTTACGACACCCACGGGTAAGAGGGGGGTGATGAATTGTATTCTTGCTCCGTCACCACACAGAGAGTATATATTTACTTTTTTTTTTTTTTTTTTTTTTTATTGCAAGCAGTGGCAAACGAGCAAACAGTACACCTGATGATAAGTGTTGCTGCCGCTCATGGACCTTTACAAGGCCGCTGCCTACCGCTAAGAAAGTGAAGGGAGTGTGAATGCGTGCATTGACGTTCGGTGATACTAAAGGCACCATCAAAACCCTCCACACGCAAACAACCTCAGAAAGTTGGGCTTCCGGCTCTCTCGCTCACCTAACGAAGCGCAGTAACAAATTGCTACTACTCAGACGTCGATTTTCTGCGAGAGTGTGGTACTGCCCCGGACGGACCGGCCCCCGGCTGGAGACAGATAACTGTCGACAGTGTGGTCCTACCACTCCAAAACTTAACACTAATCTAATGAGATCTAATGAGACAGCTGATGGTTGACGCGAGGTATATTTCATGTAAGGTCAGGGAGACGTTAAAAACTTAGTCTTCCAGATTTCTTGCTAGCCCAGTCGAATTAGACGAAAAACGGACCAAACCCAGGAAAAATTATAATTAAAATTTTTCCTTCGGAATTCGTTAGGGGGGTCACTGGGAGTCTACATTTCGTTTTTCGAATTCCCAGTGGTTTTGCGTTTTCCGCCATCTTGATTTCAAGGGTGGTTTTATGTTTTTTAAATAACTCGTTTATTTTCAATTTTACACGAAAAACGGTCATTACCAAAGTTATTCAGAATTAAATTTCCTACAATTTTTATTCTCATCATTTTCTCCGTAGGATCGATATTTCTCGATTCACACCCGAAAAGAAAGGGTGATTTTTTGTTTATTGAATAACTCTTTTGTTTTCAATTTTCTTTATTATTTATTTATTTATTCAATTTATTATTTATTTGTTAAATTTTTATTATTTATTTATTCAATTTTCTTTATTATATTTAGTTTATTGAATAACTCTTTTGTTTTCAACTTTCTTTTCGGGTGTGAATCGAGAAATATCGATCCTACGGAAAAAATGATGAGAACAAAAATTGTAGGCAATTTAATTCTGAACAACTTTGGTAATGACCATTTTTCGTGTAAAAATTGAAAATAAACGAGTTATTTAAAAAACATAAAACCACCCTTAAAATCAAGATGGCGGAAAACGCAAGACCACTGGGAATTCGAAATCCGAAATGTAGACTCCCAGTGACCCCCCGTAACGAATTCCGAAGGAAAAATTCTACTTATAATTTTTCCTGGGTCCAATCAACAATTCGACTGGGCTATGCGAATAGTTAATCAAATAAGCAATCCTTACTAATATTTTAAATGCGAAAGTAAGTTTGTTACGCTTTCACGCATAAACCACTGACTCGATTTCAAAAATTCTTTCACCAATGGTAAACTATATTTATTTTAAAACTTTTACACAAGCAAAGGTACAAGGCGGACTTAATGCCTTAGGCATTCTCTACCAGTCAACCTACGGTGGAGCAGAAATAATTCAAGGTAGGTGCAATACAGATGGTTGAAGATAACCAGAATTTAAATCTATACCAATAAATAAAATTGGAGTGTCTGTTTGTAATTTCAAAATAATAGGCCTTTTTTCATGCTCACACGGTTATTTGCACGACACCTATGCCTAAAATAGCGATTAAAAAATTTTTGTCTTTCTGTCTGTTTGTTCCTACCTGGAACAAACAGACAGAAAGACAAAAAGTTCTTTGAGTTGAATTTACACATACATATTATATATACAGTTTAGCTAAAACATGCAAAAAATCAAAAATTTGAACTTCGAAGCTGTATAACAAATCAAACACTGAAAATACATTCAACTCAATAGAACATTTTGTACTAAATTTAATACTAAAGAAGGTATTTAACTTTGACCTTGAATAACTTATGAATGAGTTGATTCATCGAAAAATGATATCAGACCTTTTTTGTAGAGCGTTTAATTCTCTACAAATATATGTAATGGGAATTGCAGAGCGATGTATGGTTCATTAGTTACAAAAATTAGAATAAAAAATATTCCTATGTAATTCTTATGGAAAATGGAAAAGTGCGATGCGGACATACATTAACATTAATATTAAGAGCTCATATTTTCAGAGGCCTATTTTGGCATCTAAAAGAAACTTATGAGCCTGGATCCGAGTGAAAAAAATTTTTTTTTTTGAATCGTCCTAATATACATATATTATATACATATATTATATACATATACATACATACATACACAAAAATGGATGTGAGTAGTCACAGATGAGTTGACTCCACCAGAAAATCAAAGTAGTTTAACCTTGGCCTTATATAGAAAGCTATAATATCAGGGACATAGGCTATATTTTATCGCGGTATTCCCACGGGACCTGTTCCCGTACTACGCGGTTAAGACGACTGAAACCGAAGCGAAGCGAGAGCGGGTTGCTAGTGCTAAATAAAGAGGAAATCATTCACGATCGAAGTGTTGATTTATGACATAGACTCATTAAAATGAACAAATAATAACTTTACAAGACCGTCCCCTCACGTTACCAGTTAACCAGTTAATGGTTAAGAACAAAATGTGTCATCACACCGTAGCTAGGCCGTACCGTGGCAATCGTAATCGGTTGATGAATTACATAGGTAGCAGCACCCACTTGAGAAAATAACACCAAAGGCGATCTTCAACTTGACAAGTGTGGCGATTATGGCATTATCCAGGTTTGGGGTGATTCAGCAGCCGATGTGTTAATACACCTTTACAAAAGACAGGCATACTAAAGTCCTATACAGTTATATCTGACAAATGCGATATTTTAGCCTATTTACCCATGAGTATGAAATTTTTTGCATTTTCCATGTGATGGCGCAGTAAGAATACAATTCACCAACCCCTCTCTTGTCGCTGAATGTCGTAAAAGACCACTGAGGGATTATACAGAGTGTATCAGGTTATGGGGCAACTGTTCTAGTATGTTGTAATTTAACGGTCATAGATCGTAATTAAAATGTAGTGGCTCGACAACGGTCATCGGCCGATCAGCTGATTTAAAGCGAAGTTTGTCTTGCTTATCGGAACGTTATCATTGACTTATTCAATTTCTAATGAACACTTAACAAAGTGCGAATATGTCGCAGATTAAGTATCACTGACTTTATACATTTCAATCAGATTTACACGAAAAAGCGATGACTAAATTGAAAACTTTACATGTCTCTAATTTATTAACGAATCAATATTTTTAGTTCAAATTTTTTTTCATGGATTCCTAACTTCCTACCACCATTGCCTAACTCCCGTTTGACCAGTTGCCCCATAGCCTGATACCTGTATATGCTTATAGTGGTAGAACCACACTGTTGACAGTTGGTGTGTCTACAGCCACGAGCCGGTCCGTCCGGGGTTAGTACCACACTGAGCAGAAAATCGACGTATTATAGTCCATAAAATATAGCTTGATCTATGTGACAGATGTCAACGAAACCGACGAAGTAAGTTTGAACGAGCGACATGTTTACAATCTTATGTTGTATCACATTTATTTACATTCTTTTCGTGCCAGTTTTATTGTAACTGAAGTGCAATATATTATAAATATAAAAATATTAATATTCATGCCTAAAATATACCTCGTAAGTATTGAAATATCTAATAAACGCTTTATAAAAAAATGACGCTTACGCACGTACTAGGACATACTGGATTGAAAATAAAAAAGAGATGGGACAGTCGATATACGTAAATCGATAACCGATCTTTATTAAATTATTCATAAAAGAAATAAACCCAATATGTAAAATATAAAAGTTTCAACATATTTTTTACAATTACAACAGACAATATAAAATACATAAATTGAATTAATTAAACATTAAAAAACTACTTTTTGTATCAGAGTAAATGATAGTATTATGTACGCATTATTGTTAATAAACTTAACATATTTATTCATAAAACAGTCGTAGTTGGTCTATTGATCTAACGACTGTCTCTATTTTGGCAAAACATTATAAATATTCTTGCAGAAACGCTCCAGTGATGACGATAATAGTGACGTTGACCTTGATTGTACTCCTTTCAAATAATTAAAACAGTCAAAAAACTGTTTTTGTTTGAAATAAATTCAAAAAGATTTTCATTTATTGTATTTCAATGATAATTAGAAATCACAATTATAAAAGTAAAGAGTTTTATCGATAACAAACTACTGACTTCATCGTAAGCGTGACAGCACTAGGGACAACTGTCACAGAGATCAAGCTTATATTTTATGGACTATAGTGACAATTTGTTACTACACTTCATTTGGTGAGCGAGAGAGCCGGCAGCCCAACTTTTTGAGGGTGTTTGTGTGTGGTGGGTTTTAGTGATGTCTTTAGTATCAGCGAACCTCATTGCACGCATTCACACTCTCTTCACTTTATTCGTGGTAGACAGCGGTCTAGCTGTGCCCGCGGTATTGTAAAGGTCCAGGAGCAGCAACAACACTTACCATCAGATGTACTGTTTGCTCGTTTACCACTGATCGCAATAAAAAATAAAAATATAACATGTATGCAAGAGAAAAAAAAATCGAATAACTATTTTTTGCAAAAAGGAAACCGCCTTCAATAATGTAGACAATGTAGATATTTTTTTAGACTTTTGTTGATTTGTCAAAAACCTGTTGTCCGATTTCGATAAAATTTTCATGGGACCGTTTGGGAAGTATACCCTTTCCAACAAAAAAAAAAGAATCTTCAAAATCGGTTCATAAACGACGAAGTTATCCGCGAGCAGACATAAAAAAAGCATATATACGGTCGAATTGAGAAACCTCCTCCTTTTTTGAAGTCGGTTAAAACTCCTACACCAACATGTCTGACCGGCGTGTTTACAGTAGGTCAATTTGCATCCTATTATGGGGGGGAGGTTCAAGCCAGTATTGGGACGTATATGAGCTGAAATGATAATAAATGTACGAGTAAGAAAATTTACCGCTTCATTTTTTAACTGTCCACGAAGTTCACACAAGGCAGAGTCCTTCTCGGCAATAGAGCGTCTGGTGAACTCCAATTTATACTGAAAAAAAAAAAATATTAATGAATGTCTTCTGCTTAACGATAAACACCCTTTTTTTATGGGTGGGTCAGTACACACGCGGCCCATACGTTTTTAGTTTCACGTGGGCAAATGCAATCTTTACGCATGTTACGATTTATTATTCAAATCATTTAATATGCATGAGCCCGAAAGGGCACTTACAAATTGTCGAGTTAACAAAATTAAATTAAATTATCCAAAAAATCTACCACCGGATCGGAACGTGACCGCTACTAAGAAGATGCGGCAAAAAAACGCAGCGGGCATGTCTATAATTTTTTTCTTACTTGATATAAAATTGTGTAGATATAACAGGTCTTGTAAGTACTAGCTCTAGTGTGATGCCCTTCGAACCACAAGATACATTACATAATTCAAACAATTATGGCTGGACCAGTTGCCAGCATTATCAGCCACTACCAGCTAAAAATCCACACGCTGTTCCTGTCTCTCGGCTATGAAGAAGTCATGGGAGCGTTTTCACATGGACCACAACTCCGCCGGAGCACGAGGTCCATATCTAACCTAACCCACCATATGCCCACTTGCCATTAGACCGACCACCGGCAGTAGAGATGGCGATCTGAGATCGGTTAATCGAAGAATCGATTTTTCAGGCTCTAAAAATCGATTTTATAAATCGATACGAAGCACTGAATTGATTCAGTGAATCGATACTTTACCCTAGAGAATTGTCATTCAATTTTTTTGTCCACTCGATACTATGTTAATGTTTTATACTATAACACTTTCAGATATCCTAAGAAAAAAGCTCATCACATATTTACTCTCCAGCTTTCCTAAAAAAAAGGACATCACAATCCCTTCCAAAAGAAAAGATTGATAGATTGATTAATCGGGAATCGATCTTCAGACTTCAATTTTCTTGTGAATCGATTCTTTGGACGACAATTCAAATCGATTCAAGAATCGATCTTTTTGAGAAACATCGCCCATCCCTAGACGACAGCGAGTTCTTTGACGTCCGTGGCCGGCCCGGAGGGATACTCTTTTGGGTACCGTCCCTCAACGACCGCCCTCCCTGCTTCGCCCTCACGCGGTCAGCCTCTCTGCCGATGAAGGAGTATTCCCCAGTTTAAACACCCGCGACCTCGGCTAGGATACGATAAACATTCTAAAGATTTATTATCTTCCTCTTCTTATGCCAATTACTTGGGGTTGGCGCAATGCTTACTTTTTCTCTATCATGTATATGGCAAGGTTTGACTTAGGGCTGTTGATAAAATATCGAAGTATCCATATTATTATTTAAAAATATTGATTCTTATCATCGATATTTTTTGGACCATATATTGATAATTCGAGACTAAAAGTATCGAGATTAGATATTTATTTGAATAAATTTGTTGTTTTATCGATTTTTGTAAAGTATGTATTCTACAAAATCACCGTAAACTTAATCTACTGTAAAAATGTCGACATGAAATTATTAATAAGTTACGACTTACGCCTAGAATTTAGCTAAAAAAAAAGTTCATCAAGGGAAACCCTGCAAAGAATGAAGCTAAAAAGTGGTCATGCGAAAAAATATAGATATATCGAAACAGCGATATTTTTTTCGATGTATCGAACTTCGATATTGATATATTTAAAAATATCGATACATATATCAAAAAAACGATATTTTAAAAAATATCAACAGCCCTATATTACACAACTCTACATAAAAAAAAAATTTTCTTTGTCCTAAAATTTATTTTGTGATTTTTTCATTCACTATGCTTTAAAATGAAGAAAAAATACCCATAATAAAAGTTTGCTTTTGTGGTAGTTATGATGATAAATCCTTTTTCTTGAAGATAAAGAATTTGTACTATCACAAGAACCACTAAAACCTCATTTTCTTACCTCAGAAGAATTTAATGACTTAATAAGAGGTTTGAATTTGTCTAAGAGTAAGGCCGAGCTTTTGGGGCCCTTTTTGAAACAATGGAGTTTGCTTATTGATGTCAAAATAACACACCAACGAAGTCGGCATGAAACGTTTTCTACGTTCTTTAGCAAAGAAGATGAATTTTGTTATTGTAACGACATAAGAGGTTTGTTTGAAGTAATTAGGATACCCTGTGTTCCCACTAAGTGGCGTTTATTTATTGACACGTTGAGCACGATGAAAAACTTAAAAGCCGTCTTATTACATAAAGGGCATAAATTTCCATCTCTATCAGTTGCTCATTCTGTACATCTAAAAGAAAACTATGAAAGTGTAAAAAAATTACTAGAAGCTTTGAAATATAAAGAGTTCAAGTGGCAGTTCATTGGAGATTTTAAGATGGTAGGATTTTTGATGGGAATACAGGGTGGATATACAAAATATCCATGTTATCTCTGTTAGTTTAGCTTTGTTAGCATAGTAGAGTGGATGCTCAACACTATATTAAACGCTCATGGCCACTAGGAACTGAATTTTGTATTGGGAAAGAAAACGTTAAGTGTAAACCTATTGCTAAACCTGAAAATGTATTAATGCTGCCTTTACACATCAAGTTAGGTCTTATGAATCAATTTGTAAAAAAGCTAGATGATAGATCTGAAGCTTTTACATTTTTAAAAAACTTTTTCCAAAGTTGTCAGAAGCAAAGCTGGAGTTTTTGTTAGTCCATAAATAAAAAAAAAACTTTTTGCTAGTGATAATTTCCAAAATTACTTACCAGTGCTCAAGAAAAAGGTTGGAACAGTTTTAAAGGAGTAGTTTTTGGGAATAAAAACATTGAAAATTACCGAGAGCTAGTTGATAACATGTTAGAAGATTTTCAAACTATGGGCTGCAGAATGTCTTTAAAAGTACAAATGCTGCATGCTCATTTAGATAAATTTAAAAACAACATGGGGGTGTATGCAGAAGAACAAGGAGAACGTTTTCATCAAGACATCGTGGACTTCGAATGCCGTTATCAGGGCCAATATGAGCCAGGGAAAATATGTCATTTGGGAGTTTAGTAAGACAAAGTTCTTATGAACATGAAAGAATTTGTAATAGAGTTCACTGTTAAACCTTTTTCTACTATTTTGTAATTTGATGACATAAAAAGTTGATAAAAATTATAGCTACGTAAATTAATTTGTGTCAATTTTTTTATAAACAAAATTTAAACTATGAATTTTCTAAAATATTGTTCAATCATATTCTCCTGGATACAAAAGCAAACTTTTTCATGTTAAATAGGTATATTATTTTGTTTAAATTTTCGATAAATCTATCGATATTTCATACTCTCTTATCAAAGTCAAAATTTATGTTGACCTGTGTTATCAGTGAAATGATCAGAACTGCTTTTTTTAAATTGAAAATACTATATACTATTAGGAAACATTTGTCAAAAAAAACTCGTAATTAATTATGGGACCTCCTTATTCTATCTTCTTTTGATTTGAAAACTGAAAATTCCATACAACGAGTGCAAAATGCATGCATGAGATTCTGTTTTAATATACCTAAAAGGGAACATGTAACGTCATATATGATCAAACATAAAATTTTAAACATGAAATCAAGAAGAGAGCACCAGCTCGCATGTACGACTCAAAAAGTATTATGGAATAAAAACCCTGAATACTTATTTGAAAAACTTACATGGCTTAGAGATATACGCTCAAGAACTATACGCTCTAATTCATCTTATACTCTTCAAATACCAATGCACAAGACTAGTGGTTTCAAAGGCTGTTTCAAATATAATGCATCAAAAATATGGAACAATATTCCACCTCCTTTGACCAAAATAAAAGATTTAACTGCTTAAAAAAAAGTTACTACTATTATTCCGAAATAAAACTATATTTGAGCGACATTTGTATAATGAACTGGATGAATGAAATAAGTTACACATTTGCAATAAATACATACGTCAATCGCTGCCCACATACACACATACGCACACACATACACACACGCAAACAAGCACTCAACACTCGTACACAAAAATGAAAAAGCGAACTCATCATATAAAAGCACATCCTTCATAATTAAATTCATTAATGTTATTTATATTAATATCAGGTTGACCGAGCTTCGCTCGGAATATTTTTATAGAATTTATTTAGATACCTATATATTAATAAAAAATAAAAATTATATAAAAAATTACAAAAAGAGAATAATAATAACACCGAGATTCGAACCGACGCTGTTTGAATGCTACAAAATTCAAAATTACAACCGGCCGTCTCCCAACTGAGCTACCATAACTCTTGACATTTACAACGAAATTTGAATTCATATTCTTTTAAAATTTAATGTCATTTATTGTTATGCTAAAAACACCGACAAAAGAACATTTTCTATAAATAAAACCTAGCTAAATCGATTTTTTGGACCCGAATCCTCTAGTATGCCAAGTTTCAACAAAATCGTTGGAGCCATTTCCGAGATCCTGAAAATATATATATTTACAAGAATTGCTTGTTTAAAGATATAAGATTAGCATCCTTATTGTTAATTATTTTATTTCTTTTCTTTTTTTTTTCTCTTTTTTTATAATTTTTTTTTCTTTCTTATATGTATGTATATTGGAGGAAAGGGGTTTGCTGAAAACCAGTCCTGCATAATTTCTATGCAGCACAACGCTGAGCATTCCCCTATTGTCAAAATAAATTAAAATATGTATTATAATTGTTAGTTATTATGTGACAATAAATGCTATTCTATTCTAAATTTGGCTCTATAGTCCATAAAATATAAGATGATCTCTGTGACAGTTGTCCCTAGTGCTGTCACGCTTACGATAAAGTCCGTAGTTTTTTATCGATAAAACTCTTTATTTTTATAATTTTGATTTTTCTATCATAATGAAAATACAATCAATGATTTTTTTTAAAATTTATTTCAAACAAAAACTGTTTTGACTGATTTAATTATTGAAAAGGAGTACAATCAAAGTCTAGGTCACTATTATCGTCATCACTGGAGTGTTCTTACTAGAACATTTATCATTTTTTGCCCAAATAGGGACAGTCATTAGATCAATCGATCAATTACGACTGTTTTATAAATAAATATGTCTAGTTTATTGACACTAATGCGTACATAATATTATCATTTACTCTGAGATGAAAAGTAGTTTTTTAATGTTTTATTAATTCAATTTATGTATTTTATAATGTAACTGTTTTAATTGTAAAAAGTATGTTGAAAGTTTTATATAGGTACTGTATTGGGTTTATTTCTTTTATGAATAATGTAATAAAGATTGGTTATCGATTTACGTATATCGATTGGCACATCTCTTTTTTATTTTCAGTCCAGTATGACCTTGTACGTGCGTAAGCGTCATTTAGGTATAAAATGTTAACTAGGTATTTCAGTATTTACGAGGTACATTTTTGGCATGAATATTAATATTTTTATATTGATAATGTATTGCAATTCAGTTGCAACAAAACTAGCACGAGAAGAATGAAAATATATTTGATACAAAATGAAATTGTAAAAATGTCGCTCGTTCAAACTTACTTCGTTGGTTTCGTTGACATCTGTCACAGAGATCAAGCTATATTTTATGGACTATAGTTTATGATTTGCCGCCAGTAAGAAGTTATGATTTTTTAGCGTAACAAAATAAAAATCTTTCTAGAAATTTTATCCTTCGCGTTATTCTATGTTTGTAGAAAAAATAACGATAATAATTATAGAAAAATGTATTTAATATATTGCAGGTTTTATTATCTGGTTGACGTATCATTTTTTTTTTTTTGGGGTGGGTTGTGGTCGGCGCGCTCCTTGCACCACTCCGTCCGGGGCGACAGAGGGGCGTAAGCACGCAACTCCTGCAACCCACCCACGATGCACGTAGCCTACGTCGTTGGGCCGACCACCGGAGCAGGGTTACTTGTCATCAGTGGTCGGCCCGACGGAATAACCCCTACTTGGGGTACCCTCCCATGACCGACGTCCCCCCCTTGGGGAGGACGTCGGTCTTTCCTCACGCGGTCGGCCTCTCGGCAGGTGACGGACTAATTACCCGGTCACGTCATCCGCGGCCTCGGCTAGGGCGGCATGAGGCGCAGGTATTCGCGCCTTCGCCGCCCCAGTCGCCGGCGGCGGATCGCCTCATCGAGGCTGCGTTCCTCGCGCAGGCGATCCGCCGCCTCCTTCTGCGAGATCACTGCCTCGCAGAAGGCTGCGACCGCGTCCCAGTTCCCGACGCTGCCTACCATCGCCCTAGCGATAGCCGGCAGCGTCAGGTCGGCACCGATGATTGCGACGAGTTCACGGCGCTGCGTGGCCCAAGCAGCGCAGGCCTCGAGCGTATGCCGCGTCGTGTCCTCGTCGCAATCGCAGTGGTGGCAGGACGGTGTAGTCTCCCTCTTTACGACCTTGTGCAGGTATTTGGCGAAGCACCCATGCCCAGTCAACACCTGCACTAGTCGGAAGGAGAGCACCCCGTGCCGCCTTTCCGACCACTGCATCAGCACCGGCCGGAAGGCCTCCACGGTTCGCACCCTGAACCGAGGCCTCTCCAGCCGGACTGCCCAACGGGCAATGACGTCTCGGCGGGCGCCGACGCGCCAGGTGGTGAGCTCCCTTAACGAGACCACACCGTCCTCCGCTCGCACCCCCGTCACCCGATTAACATATCTGACGGTGCGTGCACACATCGTAAAAAGTGTTAACTAGCTAACTTCAGGGTGTCGATCTTTTGAGCGAGCACATTATTTGATGGATATTTGTGACGATGCGAGCGCATCGCAAAAAGTGTTGATTAGCTAACTTCAGGGTGTCGACTTTCCATGACGACGCGCGCACGCTCATTATTTGATTGATATCTGTTACGGTGCGCGCGCATCGTCAAAAATGTTAACTAGCTAACTTCAGAGTGTCGATTTTTCGTGACGGCGCGCGAGTTCATTATTTGATTGATATTTGTGACGATGCGCCCGCATCTTAATAAATGTTGACTAACTAACTTCAGGGTGTCGATTTTGCGGGACTGTGTGCGCGCGAACATCTTATGAAATTTCATCATTTTTCCCTAACACGTCAAAAGAAGTATAATTTCGAAATGAAGAAGACTCACCCTGACGATATTTTCGAGTACTAACTTTTCATGTATTTTTTCAATAATGTTGCTCAAGTCAAGTTGAAGTTTGCACTGTTTTGTTACACATTCGTTTCGCTTCAGCTTCCAATCTGCCTTTTCTTTTTCAATATCGAAAGTAGGCTCCTCTGTCTCTAACTTTCTAACTTTCTTCTCTTGTAATGTAATCCGTGTTGATATTACCTCCATCTGAAAAATATTAAAAGGTACCCCACGTACTGATGGAAGGGTAGGGGTAAGGGGTATTCCGTCGGGCCGACCACTGACGACAAGTAAACCTGCTCCGGTGGTCGGCCCAATGACGAAGGCGAGGTGGTTTTCGGGTGGGTTGCGGGAGTTGCGTGCTTAAGCCCCTCTGTCGCCCCGGACGGAGTGGTGCGGAGGCGCGCCGACTGTAGCCCACCCACAAAAAAAAAAAATCTGAAAAATATTATAATACATAAAACACTCGATTTACTATCATCATCTCGGCCCATACACGTTCCACTGCTGGGCTTGAGCCTTTACCAAAATGGGAGGGAAATTGACCTAACTATACCATGCTGGTCAGATAGGTTGGTAAAGGGTTTTGTTTCGAGTTTTCCTTCTATGGCATATATGTTATATCACACGCAAACACCCTCAGAAAGTTGGGGTGCCGGCTCTCTCGCTCACCGAACGAAGCGCAGTAACAAATTGCTACTACTCGGACGTCGATTTTCTATTGTGGTACTACCCCGGACTAACTGTCCAGCGGCTGTAGACAGACAACTGCCAACAATGTGATCCTACCACTATACTATACTATTACTACTTCGTCCACACGGCATAGCACTATTAAGTTTAATAATGAAGCTTACCTTATTTAGTTCTTCAGCGATAATTTTCCTCTCCGCTTTGAAACGATTCCAATGGTAATTCAATTTACTAAGTTGGGCGTTTGTGTTGTTTAATTCTTTTTTTTTAATCTCGAATTCACTTTCGTAGTTCGATAGCCTAAAAATTGCATTATTTTTTAAATTTATACTTTACTAGCAACCCGCTCTCGCTTCGGTTTCAGTCGCTTAAACCCGCGTAGTTCCCGTTCCTGTGGGAATACCGGGATAAAATGTAGCCTATGTTACTCCCTGATATTATAGCTTTCCATTGGTGAAAGAATTTTTGAAATCGGTTCGGTGGTTTAAGCGTGAAAGCGTTACAAACAAACAAACATCCTTACGTTCGCATTTATAATATTAGTATGGATTGACGTATATAGTGTCAAAATTGCTATGGACAATATCATACAGTACGTTAGCCTCCAACAATGTGTGTCTACGCTCTAGTGGCATAAGATTATATTTCCGTAATAATTGCGGATAGGATAGATACACTATATTGAGAGATGTTTATAAGTCCACATTCCAAACTTCCATGACCTTGGATGATTTGGGTTGTGAATGTGACCATTTCAGAGCCTGTGAGATAACCGTCACCATATGGATGTTTTTTGATTTTTTGTTTTGTACTATAGTTGTCACAAAATAAGAGGCCCGTTTTGACACTTGGTCTTACCGATGTATTTAGTGATGAACCATACGACTCAGTACTCGATACTCACGATAAATCGAATCAAGTTTATATGAGTATATAATCGATTTGAATATGTATTGTAAAGTGCATTGGATTAAAGTTCTGATTTGAAAATTTTACTTAAACTGTGAACTTAGATTGTAGATATTTTGAAATGATACAATGTTATAAATGGTCATTTTTCTATCATTTAATATTTTTGTTACAATAACATTCACTAAATCACAATAATATCGAGAAAAAGTGAATCTTCAGTCAATCATTTTCATAAGATGATGAGCCAAAATTGTCAGTTGAGCTATCGTCACCCATCCTTACTAATATTATAAATGCGAAAGTAACTCTGTCTGTCTGTCTGTCTGTCTGTCTGTCTGTCTGCTACGCTTTCACGTCTAAACCACTGGACCGATTTTGATGAAATTTGGTACAGAGATGGACTAAAGCTTGAGAAAGGACATAGGCTACTTTTTATTGCGAAAAAATGGGTATAAGGGGTTGAAATAGGGGATGACATTTTGTATGGAAATTCGTCATTTTCGATGATAGAACCACGAATTTTTGTATTAAGGTACCTGATCCTTACTAATATTATAAATGCGAAAGTAACTCTGTCTGTCTGTCTGTCTGTCTGTCTGTCTGCTACGCTTTCACGTCTAAACCACTGGACCGATTTTGATGAAATTTGGTACAGAGATGGACTAAAGCTTGAGAAAGGACATAGGCTACTTTTTATTGCGAAAAAATGGGTATAAGGGGTTGAAATAGGGGATGACATTTTGTATGGAAATTCGTCATTTTCGATGATAGAACCACGAATTTTTGTATTAAGGTACCTGATAATAAATAAATAAATATTCGTTCAAGCGTTTTGGAAATTTCATTTACATGGGGATGAAATTCAACCCCTAAAATACCAAAAAGCATACAGCCGAAACCACTGGGCCTAGAAACGTATTTTTTTTTTTACACCATCGTATCTTTTAGGGTGCACGAGCACTAGCAAAGGATTTTTGGAAATTCACCCCCTTAAGGGGGTGAAAAGCATATAGTCTTTCACGTCTAAACCGATTTTGATGAAATTTGGTACAGAGATGGACTAAAGCTTGAGAAAGAACATAGGCTACTTTTTATTGCGAAAAAATGGGTATAAGGGGTTGAAATAGGGGATGACATTTTGTATGGAAATTCGTCATTTTCGATGATAGAACCACGAATCTTTGTATTAAGGTACCTGATAATAAATAAATATTGGTTCAAGCGTTTTGGAAATTTCATTTACATGGGGATGAAATTCAACCCCTAAAATACCAAAAAGCATACAGCCGAAACCACTGGGCCTAGAAACGTATTTTTTTTTACACCATCGTATTTCTTGGGGTGCACGAGCACTAGCAAAGGATTTTTAGAAATTCACTCCCTTAAGGGGTTGAAAAGCATATAGCCTTTCACGTCGAAACCACTTAACCGATTTTGATGAAATTTGGTACAGAGATGGACTAAAGCTTGAGAAAGGATATAGGCTACTTTTCATCGCAAAAAATTGGGTATAAGGGGTTGAAATAGGGGATGACATTTTGTATGGAAATTCGTCATTTTCGATGATAGAACCACGAATCTTTGTATTCAGGCACCTAATAATCCTTACTAATATTATAAATGCGAAAGTAACTCTGTCTGTCTGTCTGTCTGTCTGTTACGTTTTCACGTCTAAACCACTGAAACGATTTGATGAAATTTGGTACAGAGATGGACTAAAGCTTGAGAAAGGACATAGGCTACTTTTTATCGCGAAAAAATGGGTATAAGGGGTTGAAATAGGGGATGACATTTTGTATGGAAATTCGTCATTTTCGATGATAGAATCATGAGTCTTTGTATTAAGGCACTTGATAATGTATACATAAATATTTGTTCGAGCGTTTTGGAAATTTCATTTATATGGGGATGAAATTCAACCCCTAAAAGACAAAAAAGCATAAAGCCGAAACCACTGCACCTAGAAACGTAATTTATTTTTTTACACCGTAGAATTTCTTAGGGTGCACGAGCTCTAGCAAAGAAATCGCGAAAAAATGGGTATAAGGGGTTGAAATAGGTGATGACATTTAGTATGCAAATTTATCATTTTCGATGAAAAAACCATGAATCTTTGTAATAAGGCACTTGATAATATATAAATAAATATTTATTCTAGCGTTTTGGAAATTTCATTTATATGGGGATGAAATTCAACCTAAAAACACAAAAAAGCATAAAGCCGAGCCATGGGGCCTAGAAACGTATTTTTTTTTTTTTACACCGTTGTATTTCTTGGGGTACACGAGCAGCGAGCGAAAATCACCCCTTAAGGGTGTGAAAATCGTATAGCCGAAACTATTGGGGCTAGGAACGTAATAATAATAATAATAATAATCTTTATTTCCAAAAATATGGTTATAGTAGGTCTTAATTATATAACATGATCCAGCATATTCTACCATATATGTATGGCGTGGAAATGTTTAAAACAGTGTCTTTTTTATTGATACAGCTTATTAGCTATATCTAGTCGTTGTAATTAATTATTTAAATAAATTTTATTCGTTACAATCATTAAAATATTAGAAACGCAATTACTCATAGCATGTCAATAAATGTATAAAAAATTCAAATTATATGTAAAGTTATATGTAAAAATCTTCAACAGTAGATAGTGTTCAATATGTAAATATAAATATATTCAATTTAGATGTCAGTATTATTAGTATTTAAATTTTAGATGTCACAATTTATCATTAAAGTATTCATTAATATCATAGTAATTTTTATCATGCAGCATTGTTTGTAGTTTTCTACGAAATAGTGTGTATGGTAGAGTTTTAAGATACTCTGGTAAATGGTTGAAGATTTTTACAGACATACAGTAGGCATTTTTCTTAAATAATTCTAATTTTATTTTCGGAATTTGAAGTCTAGATCCATGTCTAGTACGACTAGTTTCGAAGTCTCCAAGTTTTTTAAATAAGTGTGGATGTTTCTTTACAAATAAGCAAACTTCCTGTATATAAATAGATGGCAATGGAAGTACTCTATATCGCCTGAATAAGGGTTTACAGCTTTCTAGATATTCCAGACCACCAATTGCCCGCAAACATTTTTTTTGCGCTCTGAAGACTCTTTCCACATCCACTGAGTTACCCCATATAATAATGCCGTACCTTATAATTGACGCTACATATGCTTGATACGCCATTATTGCAGTTTGCACATTTACAATTTGCCTAATTCTTTTTAATGCGTAGACAAAACAATCTATTTTGTGTGTTATTTTTTCGATATGTAGTTTCCAATTACAAAACCTATCCACAGTTATACCCAAGAATATACAATCGTTAACCGTATTCAATGTTTCGTTTTTATAATTAATATTTAGGTTTGTTTTGTCAGCTTTATGTGTTTGAAAATGTATAATATTTGTTTTTGTCATGTTTATTTTAAGATTATTTTGTTCTAACCAATTTATTGCCTTATCGATGGCTACATTAATGTGCGATTCTAAATTGTATTTATTTTTATGTTTTACAATTAGAGTAGAGTCGTCGGCAAATAAAATGCAATCATTATTGACCGCTTTGGGAAGATCATTAATATAGAGTAGAAAAAGGAGGGGAGAAAGAATGCTGCCCTGTGGTATGCCCAAGTTGCTGTGGAGATATGACGATCTATATTGTTTTTGGTGACGTCCAATGGTTTTAGTTATCTCCACACATTGCACTCTTTCGTTCAAATAACTTCTTAGCCAATCATTAGCTATGCCACGTATTCCGTAGCTATGAAGTTTATCTATAAGCTTTTCCTGACAGACGAAATCGAAAGCTTTTGTCATATCTAGAAACACACAAGCTATACTAGTAGTAGTATTAGTAGTAGTAAAACTATGTAGTTCTCTGTATTGTGCGATTCTCCTTCTTTTATTGTAAATGAGCTCTAAGAAATTAGTTTTTGAAATTCAATCTCTATGGGGCTCAAAAATGTATATTCGAAATCATTAGGCCTAGAAACTAGGGATGTGAAAAAATAATCGATTTTTATAATAATCGATTATTAATCGATTTTTTTTGTAATAATCGATTTTTACAATCGATTATCAAAATAATAGAAAATCGATTATTTTTATAATTAAATAGATTTTCCTAAAAAAAGAAGGTAATAACAATACTGCGTGTAGTATTTCATACTATATTAGAAGATGAAGCTCACATTTCCTAAAAAAATCATCATAATCCTGTTGGGAAAAATCGATTATTTTATAATCGATTATTTATTTTTAATTAATCGATTATTTTATAATCGATTTATTTTGAAGAACAAAAAATCGATTATTTAAAAAATCGATTATTTTCCCTCCAAGTCACATCCCTACTAGAAACGTGAAATTTTGTACAAAGTTCTCTTTCTTGGGGAAAGTGCTCACTAAAAAAGAGTTTTTGTAATTTTACCCCTAAGGAGGTGAAAAGCGTAAAACCGATATCACTGAGCCTAGGAACGATCATTTTAGTACATGATCGGCTTTCTTGGGTTACCCCATTATTTTTTCTTAATGCTCGCTTATTAAGATTACTTTGGATCGACGCAATATGTATTTGGTCCTCTGCCATCGTAGATATATTGCAAAAGTTCTTTTAGCAACATTTTATGACCAGCTGCCTGCCAGACGACATAGCTGGCTAGATGGCATCACCAATTGGTCCAGGTCAATGTAAATCTTTGTCTTAGTAGTATTTTGCGACACCCACAAACAATGAAAGTGTTATAATATTCCTAGCCGCTACCAGACAGTAAGTTAAAATCAAGATATTAATCCAATTTTCTATCTTTAGAAATAAACAAATTTGAAGCGTCTATTTGTTGTCAAAATAATAGGTTTTATTTATGCTCACACAATTATTTGCACGATACCTACGTCTAAAAAACCGGCCAAGTGCGAGTCGGGGTCACGCACGAAGGGTTCCGTACCATTATCTATAAAAAAGGGGAAAATTGGGTTTGTTGTATAGGAGTCCCCTTAAATATTTATTTTATTTTGTTTTTAATATTTATTGTTATAGCGGCAACAGAAATGCATAATTTGTAAAAAATTCAACTGTCTAGCTATTGCGGTCCTTGAGATACAGCTTGGTGACAGACAGATGGACAGACAGACAGCGAAGTTTTAGTAATAGGGTCCCGTTTTTACCCTTTGGGTACGAAACCCTAAAAACGGCTCAATTTTTTTGTCTGTCTATTCGATACGGGTAATCTTCAAAACGGCTGGACCGATACTGATAATACTTTACCACCAGGTCTACCAAGCCTTACATAAGGAATAACTTAGGCTATATTTTATCCAAGGCTATATTTTATCCCGGTGTGGCTGGAGCAACTGTGAGAATTTAATCGACTTTAAAATTATTTCACTAACGGAAAGCTAATTTTAAGCGTGTAACATATTTAGGTTTTATTCCGTGTGGTGACGGAGTAAGAATACAATTCACCACCTCCTCTCTTACCCATGGGTGTCGTAAGAGATAATTCAGGGATATATTACGCATATGACATCTATGCAAGAGATGGAAAACTCGAAACAAAACCCTATACCAACCTGCATGACCAGCATGGTATAGTAAGGTTAATTTCCCTCCTACTATGGAGGAGGCACGAGCCCAGCAGTGGGACGTATATGAGACGAAATGATGATGAACATATTTAGGCTATTTTTTTATCCCAATATTCCTACGGGTCCGGGCACAATGCGGGTGAAATCACGGACATTTAATGGATATAAAAATTAATTTACGAATGAAAATCTACATTATCAGCGAATAACAAATAAAGGCTATTTTCATCCTGGTGTTTGCCCGGAACGAGAACTGCGAGAGAAACCGGTGGATGTTTACCAATTTTTAAAATTCTTTCAACAATAGGAAGCTACGTTATCAGCGAGTAACATAGGCAATTTTTATCTTGGATATTTGTGTGGGATTTGTTAGTACAATTTTTTTTCCACCTATGTAGACTTATAATATCAGCGAGTAACATAGGCAATTTTTATCTCGGCATTCGCATGGGAATGGGGTCTACGTGGGTGAAACAACGGTCGTTTGATCAATATTATTCTTTTTCACCAATGGAAACCTATCATGGATAATGTTATTATCAGCGACTAAGGATGGCCATATTTATCAACGTGTTTCCACGTGAATTTAAACTACAAGGGTGGAAGTAATATTCAAATATAAAAATTTGTGAAGTTATTTGGACCTTTCTTACTCGATCACGCGTAAACTGTTGACCAGATTTGGATGAAAATTGACACACAGATAGAGTATTTCTTAAATTAAGAAATATCATCATCATCATCATCGCAGCCCACGTACTTCCCACTCTTGGACTCGGGCCTCCTCCATAATGGGAGGGCATTTGACCTACTATACCATGCTGGTCAGATATCTATAGGGTTTCATTTTTCGAGTTTTCTTTCTCTTGCATAGATGTTATGTGTATATATCCCATAGTCGTCTTATACGACATCTACGAGCAAGATAGAGAATGGTGAATTGTATTCTTACTCCGTCACCACAATAACACAATGGAAAGAAATATGCAAGCCAACTTTTACGCGGGCGAAGCCGCGGGCAAAAGCTAGTATATATATATATATATTATTTCATTTTCATATTGTCAATATTGACGTCTCAAATTTTCAGTAGAAATCACTACACAGCTGGTGAAATTCTGTAATTAGTTGGTCTAAATACTAGTATTCAAATTAATAACACCGGCCAAGTACGAGTCTACCTTAAAAAATATATCTTGATCGATTTATTTTTCCTTAACCGATTATTAATAGTCTGTGGACAATATGAAAAAAATCGTTATGCCACAGCACTTAGCCCATTGGGCGGTACCCGTCAATGAAAAATGTAATTACCTTCAAAACATTTCGATCGGTAAAAAATAGAAAACTTCTTGGGCGTGAACTGTCAAAACGGGCCTTTTATTTTGTGACAACTATAATATTTGAAAATTTATACATGTATACAATTTCGAAGGGCATCACACTGGAGCTAATACTATATGTTGTACGAAGTATAAAATTATATATATTTAAAAGGCTAAAAAAAAGTGACAGCCCGCTGAGTTTCTTGCCGGATCATCTCAGATTGTGGCCGCGTTCCGATCCGGTGGTAGATTATAGTATTGTATTCAAACAATGTTTAAACTTGACAATATGTAAGTGTCCTAAAGGTTCATTTCCATGCATCGCGGCCGATCGCGGTAGCGCGCGACAGTTGTTAGCGATCGGCCGCGCGGCCGATACGACAATAGTCAATGTATGAAAATGTATGGCGCTATTTCCGAGGTACGCGACAGTCGCGCGCGGCAAACGACAGGAATGGCGCTATACAGATGTATGCGACAGCAGTCAATGTATGAAGATCGCTTACGACTGTCGCGCGCCGCCGCGATCGGCCGCGATGCACGGCAATGAACCGTTAAGGGGCTTATGCAGAATAAATGATTTGATTTGATGTACACAATAGTCATCTGCGCTTGATGCCGCCCTAGCCGCGGCCGCGGGTGACTGGTCCGGGTAACAGTCAGTCAACCGCAGAAAGGCGGACCACGTGAGGGAAGGGATGAGAGGAGGGACGATGTCGATACCGCGCCCGACAGTATCGCGCCAGGCCACGCATGACAAACAACTCGGTACCGGTGGCCGCCTCGGTGACAAAGGTGAGGGAATTCGGTGGGTCATGAAGCCGTATGCCGCCTTTTCCTCACCCCGGACGGAATGAACGGCGTCTATGCTGACCATAATCCGCCCAAAAAAAGACCCTCCACCATACAGAAACACAAGAAAATAGTTGTCTAAATTTATTTCATACAAAATTTAATTAAGTATTTGTACTTTTAATTAAATTTGTATAAATTTAAAATGCATTTTATTAATTTTAGATAACCTGTTTCACAATATTTACTGCTTATATGTGTGGTGACAGAGTAAGAATACAATTCAACAGACCCTCCCTAGCCTATGAACGTCGTAAAAAAAACGACTAAAGGATATATAATATGGGATATAAAATCAATGCAAGAGAACGAAAACTCGACATAACTTTCTCGAGGATAATTTTCCTACAATTGCTGAGAAGGCCCAAGCCCAATGGTGGGACTTATGTGGCCTTAGGTGATGTAACGATTGCAAGTAGCAGTTTACTCTACTTCCTAATCATCACACTTGGCAAGCCGGTTGACTATCGCTTATGATGTACACAATTGATGTTCATATAGAAATAATGGCTGCTCATTTAAAAAAAAAAGCCACGTTTGATTGCCGAACTGAGGGCAAGTTTTTTATTATTATATGCATGCAGTTCTTCCTTTCACTAAAATCGATGACATGGTTCCTAAAACAAAATATCTTTATATAAACCACGGTTTTATCGTGTTCGTACGTACAATTCACCACTCCCTATTTTGTCCGTGGATGTCGTAAAAGACGATGAAGCGATATAATATGCACATAAGATCTGTGCAAGAGAAGGAAAACTCGAAATGAAATCCTATACCAACATGTCTGACCAACATATACATATAGTAGGTCAAACTCCCTCCCATTAAGGAGGCCCAAGCCCAACGGTGGGCCGTATGTGGGCTGCGATGATGATGACATATCGGTATATTTAATTTTGTTTCAACGAAAACTCTTGTTTCTATCTAGCGAAAGGATATCTTGCTAGGACTTCTTTTTTTTTTCGGGGTTGGGCTGCGGTGGTCGCACTCCTCGCACCACTCCGTCCGGGGCGACAGAGAGGCATAAGCACGCACACCCGCAACCCACCCGAACACCACGTCGCCTTCGTCGTTGGACCGACTACCGGAGCAGGATTACTTGTCATCAGTGGTCGGCCCGACGGAATACCTCCTAGTGGGGTCCCCTCCATCGACCATCATCATCATGCTTGGACTTAGCAATAGTTAATTTTATTTCAAAGAAAACGTAAAACACACCTGTTAAAATCGGGATTAAATATTTAATATACTTACTGTTGTTGCAACGCAGCTATTTCTCCATCATCTACTGTATTAGCCAGTAACCTCGGTGACCTAATTTCAATGATAGTGCTGGACTTTTCTCTGCTGTACTTAGATATGCGCACTGAGAATTTGTGATTCTCTAAAAAAAATATAAAATAATGATAATATTATAAGATACTAGCTAACCCAACAGACGTTGTTCTGTTCAAATAAAATAAAAGCAATTATCCTTGAAATCGACAGCAGTAATAGGGACTGACCGACTGCAGCGCCATCTGTCGGGCTGATTTGTGAATCTAAATCATCCAGGCCCCCACTTGAATGCATTCACAAAAATTTTTACAAATCCATCCAGCCGTTTAGTTGCAGTATAGATAAATAATCTAGATACCCAGTCGTTAAATTTCTTAAATTTTCTGCGCAACTTTCTTATTTTTTTTTTGCGTTAAAGCCTTTCTCAAGTATTAGAAAAATTAAAAGGAAAGATGGACGAAATCGGTAAAGTTGTTTTTAAGTTATGTTATTGTCCTGTCCGAACAGCGCCACCTACCGGGTCCAATTGTGTATCCAAACCATCCTCGAATCCCCTTGAACACACACAAAACATTTCGTCAACATCGGTCCAGCCGTTTAGGAGGAGTTCAGTGACATACACACGCACGCTAGAAATTTATATATAAGATTGTACGTGTGGTGACGGAGTAAGAATATAATTCACCACTCTATCTTGCCCACGGATGTCGTAAAAGACGCCTATGGGACATGGCACATAACACCTGCGCGAGACAAGGAAAACTCGAAATGAAACTATACCTGACCAGCATGATATAGTAATAGGGGGTATTCCGTCGGGCCGACCACTGGTGACAAGGAACCCTGCTCCGGTGGTCGGCCCAACGACGAAGGCGACGTGTCACGGGTGGGTTACGGGTGTGCATGCTTACGCCTCTCTGTCGCCCCGGAGTGGTGCGAGGAGCGCGCCGACCGCAGTACACCCCCAAAAAAAAAAAGAAAAGCATGATATAGTAGGTCAAATTCCCTCCCAATGTAGAGGAGGCCCGAGATCAACAGTGAGGCGTATGTGGGCTACGATGATGATGATGATGATGATGATAATATTATATTGTATTTTTTATTGTGGTCGCTAACCCGCGTGGCAAAGTGCGGCGACGAAACTACCCCATCATTTACGGGGAGAAGTGCAGTAATAGATGGCTATGGGTTGAACGATGATGAAGTTTGAACACACACGATTCCAATAGGGTGCCGTTTATAAAATACGTCACGCTACAATCAACTTTTTTGACAACCTCAACTTCACCATCTGACGTCCTTAACACACGGCCCACGAGTACGTGCCGAGGTCCGTTCCCCACAGGAGGAGCCCTTGGGCGACGTAGTTTAGAATATTTTCACCGGGTTGAGATACCTCAGCGCTCACCTGTAGTTTGCGTCAAGCTATCGAAAGCCATCTGCGGCTAACAGCTGTACACTAGAGTTGTTGATATTTTTTAAAATATCGTTTTATTGATATATCGATATTTTTAAACATATCAATATCGGAGTTCGATATATCGAAAAAAATATTGAATGTTTCGCTATATCGATATTTTGCCGCATGACAACTTTTTAGCTTCGCTCTTTGCTGTTTTTTCGTGATGAGCTTTTTCAGCAAAATTTTAGGCGTAAGAGATAGCTTATTATCAATTTCATGTCGGCATTTTTACAGTAGATTTAAGTTTACAGTGAGATTGTAGAATACATACTATACAAAAAAAGATAAAGCAACAAATTTATTCATATAAATATCGACGCTCGATACTTATTTTTTAGTATCGAACTATCGATATACAGTACAATCGGTAAAAGATTGTACATATTGAAGGAAACGATAGATAATGGCCACATGTAACTAATAAAAGTGTAAAAAGAAGATAATATTAATTAACTACATAGTAAACATCAACAATATTAGTGTTACAAGACTTCCACAAATATTGTCACCCTACTGACGATACACCGATACCGATATCGAGTAAAAGTTTTGTTAGTACTGTTGTCAAGATTTTGGATATTTATTACTAGAATTACTAAAGCTAGGTGTAGGAATAATGTCATAAAAACACTAAAGTTAGTTGCAGATTCATAGCTCTTACCAATCCTGAGATAAAGTGATTTGTTTCTAATCAAAACAATAGGTTTGCCAGCGTACGTTGACCTCTGTCTGCGGCCCGCGACGCAAAAAAATACCTACTGGGTCGAGTCGCATAGGTAGAATATTTACCTAAAATGTAACTAGTTCAATGTCACGCGAACTGTTTAGTACCTACAAGTGCTGACGTACGTTGACCTATCCCATGTGTTCATAACTAAATGTTTTTATAAGATAATTAGTTCAAAATTTAAGTACCAATTTTTTTTATATATTCGGTATCAGAATCGAGTACTGAATACCCTCCTTCAATATGTACAATCTTTTACCAGTCACCCTGTATATGGTCCAAAAAAATATCGGTGATAAGTATCGATATTTTTGAATAATAATATCGATATTTTATCAACAGCCCTACTGTACACACAACAAAAAAAAGAGCTCACTCACCTGTAAAAAAACATCTGATACCGTTAACTTTCGCGTTGTTCCTGTATGTATGATCATTACCTAAGGGTATCTGGTGTATTTGATAGTACTTGCATAGATAATTTATGATCGCTTCAGGTGCTATCACTTCATTAACTAAGTACGTGTAGAAACCTAAGTAACTGGAATAAAATAGGATCAATTCAGTATTAGTATCATGGTTTCCGTGTGGTGACGGAGTAAGAACACAATTCATCACTCCCTGTCTTGCACGTGGATGCCGTAAAAGCCGACTAAGGGATATAATATACACATAACATCTATGCAAGAGAAGAAAAACTCAAAGCCCAATACCAACCTGTCTGATCAGCATGGTATATAGTAAGGTCAATTTCTCTCCTTTTGTGAGGAACTCTGCACCGTTGGTCGGCCTAACGACAAAGGTGACGTGCTATACGGGTGTGCGTGCTTGCGCCCCTCTGTCGCCCCGGATAGATTCGGGCAAGGAGTGCGCCGATCTTAACCCACCCAAAAAAAAAATGGGTACCGATTCCTTGAATGTGACATTACTCACCGTAATTGTGCGGAAGGAAACTCTCTGGAATCCATCATTCCTCCTTCAGAGTGTACCGCATTAACCCTCCGCCAACCTTTTTCTTCTCTCACTATTTTAAGGAATTTGTTCATATCCTCGATATCTTCGAAAGTGAACACCACAAAATCCCTCGCCCTTACGGTATTCTCTAAATATTGTGCGAATTTTGGGTCTGTGAATTTAATCTACAAAAAAAAATTAGTTGTCTTTAAAGTCGGTTTTCGGACGACAATCTTACGAGATAACGTTATAAGAAAACATCGATAAAAAAATGCATACTTTTATGAATTGAAATGAATTATTATCACTGAATTATCTTCTATACTAATCTATAAAGCTGAAGAGTTTGTTTGAACACGCTAATCTCAGGAACTACTGGTCCGATTTGAAAACATCCTTCAATGTTAGATAGCCCATTTATCGAGGAAGGCTATATATCATCACGCTAAGACCAACAGGAGCGGAGCACCAATGAAGAATGTTTCAAAATCGGGTTTTTTCCCCTTCTGAAAGCTTCCGCTGCGTAAACGGCTAAATTTTCGCAAAAATCATGTGTGACAGAATCGTATTATTAAAAAGTATTTTCACCTTTTACGTAAACAAAGTCTTAGGTTAAAGTTAGCGTTAGCCCAAAGTATTTATATCACGCGTACGAAGTCGCGAGCAGAAGCTAGTGTATGTAATAGAATGAAAAGAGTTAATTGAAAAATTACAATATTTTCGAGAAATTAGCATTTATTTGAGTTTGTTCGAATATTTTTTACTTGAATTAGAGATAGGTGTGTCACAAGCCAAACGCTTAGGTCGATCGTGCGTCTCTATCGCTTGTTCTGCACTCTCGCTTGCACATTCAGCTCAAATGGAACGTGACAACGAGTCATGCTTTATCGAGTGTCCGTCATCGATTTCCAAAACCTTATAAAATTTCATTCTTCTAAATAAAGGACAATGTCATTTTAAGCTCTGTACGATCAAAGCTTAGGGCATTCACAATCCGAGGCTGCGGGTGACTGGACCGGGGATTTAGTCTGTCACCCACCGAGAGGCCAAGCGCGCGAAGGCGACAGACGTCTCAGAGGCGGGGACGCCGTGAGGGGAGAGTATCCCACGACCGGGGTATTCCGTCGGACCGATCATTGAAGACAAGCAACTCTGCATCCATGACCAGCCCAACGACGAAGGCGACATGCTACGGGTTGGCTATGGGGCCGCGCGCCGCCCCTCTGTCGCCCCGGACGGAGTCGGGCGGCGGATGCGCTTACCATAGACTACCTTAAAAAAAAAAAGAAAAGGGCATTCACGATAATATCCACCATAGGCATAGGCCCCTCTTTTTTTATAAGCTGTGGTCTGAACACACTCCGTATCGTCAGTAGCAAAACAATGACAGCAACGTGCGAGACCATAACCTGCCGTATTTCCATCACCACTTGGGCTGAACACCGTTACGAATTCCTTGACATCAGTAACTTAAGCTTCCGTGAGGATGAATATTGCCTTAACCTTCAATTGACAAGCAGAATGACGCTTGCAGTCGCTGTTGAATCTCCCAGAAGAATGCACATTTTCCTGGTGTTTTTGCAGTCAGTTTTTACGACATTATAGCTGGGTTTCCTATCAATTCGTGAGACCTTCTTCATTGCTTTTATCAAATTCCACAACTTTTCTCCCATTTTAAAGCTAATCGTGTCGGCTAATGACACAAAATGGACTAACAGGCTAAAAATCTACTGTTTCTCTTAAATCATATTTAAAATCTAAGAAGAGGTTTTCGTGTGGTGACGGAGAAAGAATACAATTCACCACCCCATCTTGTTCGTGGATGTCGTAAAAGATGACTAAGGGATTAAATATGCATAAAACATATTTGTAATAGAAGAAAAACTCAAAATAAAACCCTATTTTTTTTGGGCTGGATTACAGTCGGGGCGCTCCTCGCTCCACTCCGTCCAGGGCGACAGAGGGGCGTAAGCACGCACACCCGTAACCCACCCGCGACACGTCGCCTTCGTCGTTGGACCGACCAGCAGGGTGACTTGTCGTTAGTGGTCGGTCCGACGGAATATCCCTTGAGGAGTACCCTCACCGACCGACCGACCGACGTCCCCCCCCTCGGGGAGGACGTCAGCCGGCTAGGGTGGCATCAGGCGTAGGAATTCGCGCCTGCGCCGCCCCAGTCGTCGAGGAGACGCTCCTCGCGCACGCGCTCCGCCGCCTCCTTCCACGCGACCACTGCCTCGCAGAAGGCTGCGACCGCGTCCCAGTTCCTGACGCTGTCGAGCATCGCCCTGGCGATGGTCGGCAGCGACAACCTGTGAGGCCGATTGTGGAGACCGTCCCGGCTTCGGTAGGAGCACCAGCCTCCCCTACATCCATCATCCAGGGAACCGCCCAGACGCTAAACACGCGTCGAACAGCCCCCTGAAGCGGGGATTCAGGTGGTCGAGGACCAGGGCCAGCACACGGTTGGGAACACCGTCGGGCCCGGAGGCGGTGATTTTCCGCGCATGTGCGCCACCGCCACCCCCATCTCTGGTTCCTAAAACTTACTGTTAACATGATGGGTTCGTACACATTATGCTTAAACATGTTTCGATTCTCCCTGAACCACAGAACTGCTTTATAAGTGTCCTCACTGTAATTTCTAAGCGTATTCAAACGTTTCGCATTTTCGTTTTTCAGGTCATTTATTCTGAAAATAAAAAAAGAGTGCGTGAAAATTGGATTACAATACATAGTTACCCCTCTCCGCCTGGTGACAGAGTAAGAATTCGCCACTCCCTATCCTGCCCGTGGATATCGTAAAAGACAACTAAGGGATATAAAATGTATATTATATCTATGCAAGAGAAGGAAAACTCAATATATAACCGTATGTCAACACGTCTGACCAGCGTGGTGTAGTAGGTCGATTTCTCTCTCATTGTGGAGGCTTGAACCCAATAGTGGAACGTATATGACCCGTGATGATGTAGTTACCCACGCTAGCCTGATTGGTACAGTGTGTGGAACGAATATCCCAATGCTTAAGCTCAAATCCCAGAACTGGTACTTATTTCTTCTTCTTCTTTTTTTTGTCTTGGCAATCAGCTACTAATACGAGCCATTTTTGCTAGTGTCGAGTTATAATTTTCTTTTCAAATTATCAGCTTCTTCATGTCAGTAATGGTCCGACAGTAAGTCAAATTGTCGCCTTCAACAGTGTAATGATCACTGTTATCTTAGGGGTATCTTCTGAGAATTTTGGTGGAAACAAAAAGGTATGTATAGCAGTTTTAGGTCATATTCACTACACCTCAGCAGTTCTGACGCTATATATTATATAAAATTTCATCAAAATTATTTAATATAACACATTAAGACACTAAGATATTGAATATAATACAAGAACACTACATGACACTTCCAAATTCCCGCCAAAACTCGTGGTACTCATTCTTAGGTTGCATGTGAGTTTTTTTTTTCATAAGTAAGCTATCATCATTATCATCACAGCTCACATACGTCCAATTGTTGGGCTCGAGCTTGGTCAGATGGTTTGCTATAGGAAGCTAGCATATCAAATCCAACAAAAAGTAATGTATTATGACGGAGTAAGAATACAATTCAACACTACCTACATTGCCCGTGGGTAAAAGACGTATAAACAAAAGAAAGAAATCTTAAAATAAACACCTATACCAATATGTCTGATCAGCATGGTATAGTAGGTCAATAATAGGCAAGAGAGGGGGGTGGTGAATTGTATTCTTACTCTTTTTTATTTTATCGCGTTTGTATATAACACTTTGCAGCGTTCATGGTCACGGGCGGACTAAGATGTCCCACGTCCAACAAGTCATTGTTACTGCAGATTTTTTTTTTATAATTAACTACCCGATACAGAAATTAGTTATTAAATATTGACCCACATTTTTATACAAATTTCGGTTTATAGAAGTTTATTTCTCAAAAAGAACAATAGGTACAGTTCACTTAAATTGAGAAGTAACATAATTCATATCAGTTAAATCTATACAATCTAAGGTTGGTTGCTACGTACATATATAGTGGTTATAGTAAAACATAATTTAATCACAGCGATTTTCAACAAAAGAGATTAAGTGTTTTTTAAAATTAGCCCAAGTCGAACAATTAATAATACTCCTTTTTTTTTTTTTTGTGGGTGGGTTGCGGTCGGCGCGCCTCCGCACTACTCCGTCCGGGGCGACAGAGGGGCATAAGCACAACACCCGCAGCCCACCCGAACACCATGTCGCCTTCGTCGTTGGGCCGACCACCGGAGCAGAGTTAACTTGTCGTCAGTGGTTGGCCCGACGGAATACCCCCTACTTGGGGTATCCTCCCATCGACCGACGTCTCGCCCTCGGGGAGGACGTCGGTCTTTCCTCACGCGGTCGGCCTCTCGGCGGGTGACGGACTAATCCCCGGTCACGTCACCCGCGGCCTCGGCTAGGGCGGCATGAGGCGCAGGTAGTTGCGCCTGCGTCGCCCCATTCGCCGGCGGCGGATCTCCTCATCGAGGCTGCGCTCCTCGCGCAGGCGATCCGCCGCCTCCTTCTGCGAGATCACTGTCTCGCAGAAGGCTGCGACCGCGTCCCACCGGCACCGCGTCGGCACCGTATATATTCTCTGTATCCGTATAATATTCTCTGATAGTTGATTATAAAGATGCACTCCTTCATACAATATGCTCTTTTTACCATAGCCAGTCCTAGGTAAGGGTAATTGTAGTTTATGACATCCTCTAGTATTATGTGTGTTTTTTTGGGAAATTCAAGTTGTGAGTGTGCTTGTTGACTAATAATTTTTCTAATAAGCATGCATGTCTTATATGTGTATAACTGTTTAATGTTTAATAATTTCGTGTCCTTGTATATTTTATTGCTTGGTGTTAAATAGTCGTAATTGTATAGTACTTTAATTACCTTATTCTGCGTGGCTTGTATCTCCTCTAGATTAGATTTAGCTGCAGACTTCAATTAAATACTCCAAGTGAGGTCTAACAAGTGAGTTATAAATAAGGGGACGAATTTTATGTGGGATATATCCAGACATTCGATGAAGCGCCCCGATCAGTGGTGAGATTTTCGATTTCAGGTAATCAATATGAGCCCTCCAAGTTAATCTACTATCCAGTACTAAACCTAGATATTTTGCATTGTTAGCCTGTCTAATTAATTGTTGCTGCATAATAAGTGGCGTGTGATCTGCTAGTTTTTTTATTTTTTGCTGCAAATATCATATAGTCGGTCTTCTTTGTATTTATTGTGAGCAGATTTGACAAACCACTCCTTAAATTTGTTTAAATCATTCTGGGCCTCATACAAGACATCTTTCAAATGGTACCCAAAATAAAAGAGACCCCAAAATTGAGCCCTGTGGGACGCCGTATGTTAATTGAAGGATTGCATTTTAACGACCTGTCTACGATTTTTAAGGCATGATTTAAGGATTTTATGTACTGATCCTTGGATTCCCATGTCACAGAATTTATCTAATAAAATTTTATGACTTACGGTATCAAAAGCGCTCTTAAGATCTATAAAAACACCAAAAGCAATTTTCTTTTTATCAATAGCATCTTTGATTTTAGTAATAAGATCAGTAGTAGCACAAACAGTATTCGAACCAGGTCGAAAACGGTATTGTTGTTTATAAAAGAATCCAATGTTTGTTAGATATTTAGTTGCTGATAAATAATTTTCTCAAAAATCTTGGATAACACTGGTAGTACAGATATAGGTCTGTAATTACCAGGGTCACTTTTGCAGCCACTTTTGTACATTGGCGTTACTTTGGCTATTTTCAAACTATCCGAAAAAATACCCCTATCAAGACAATCATTGATGCAGTAAGTTAAATTTTCTACTATTATCTGCTTAATACATTTTAATTCCTTGACATTTATACCATCAATTCCACTTGCAGTATTTGCATTTAAAGCATCAATTATCTGGCTTATATCCCTAGTTGTACAATGCTCAAATTTGTTAAAAATGTCATTGAGTTTAGGAACTTTTGTGTGTACCTTGGAATAAATGTGTGATATCTTATTAGCTAATGTAGGACCGACTGTGGCAAAAAAAGTTATTAAAGTACTGACAAATATGCTGCTTATCCGTAATAGTTGATGCATTAATCTTAAGATTTGAGGGTATACTACTATCTTTATATTTGTTATTGACTAATGTATTAATTAAGTCCCACGTTTTTTTTTGGTTGTTTTCACATTTCTTAAAGGATTTACTGTAATAATCTCTTTTTAAGGATTTTATGCTTTTAGATGCTTCATTTCTTCTTAATTTAAAAATTGTCTCCAGTTTTGTGGTTCTTTTTTTAATTTACTCCATGCTATATTTCTTTTATTTATATCGCTTATTACTTTTTTATTTATCCAATCATCGCGTGGCTTATTCATAACTTTAAATTTCAATTTCTTATTTTTTTTAATTTCACTCAAAAGCATATTTTGTAACGCATCATAATCTAGAGTTTCTTTTGTTAAATTGTAATCTTTAATCGATTTGTACAATGAGCAGTAGTCCGTGGCTAGATATTGCTGTTTTTCTTTCTTTTTAATTTTAAATTTCACTATTTCTAGAAATTTTGCTTATGATCAGATAGTGAGCTGTCGGATAAAGTCTTATTAAATGTATTACATTGAATGTTCGTATATATGTGGTCCAAAATAGTAGAAGTAGTCTTTGTTTCGCGTGTACTATAATCGCTACTAAGGTTATTAAGAATATGGTAGCCCGATTCATTAAGCAAGTTCATGTAATTAACTGTTTGTCTATCATTCTGTGATATATCAATGTTAGTCTCCAAAGATCATAGATCTACTTTTACCTTGTAGTTGGGAGGAAAATGTATCTAAAAAGTTTTTTAAGTTTGTACTGGGTGGTTTATAAATAAGTCCTATATACAGAGCTAATTGATCTATATATATCCAGAGATAATCATTCTTATCTATACGTACTTTTTCTATAGCCTTGTATTTAAGGCTGTTATGTATAAAGATCGATACCCCACCTCCAATGCATTCTTTTCTATGTATATATTCATGAGAATAATTGGGTATGCACAATGTTTTAGCCTCCAAATCTGTCTTTATCCATGTTTCTGTGAGAAGGACTAAATGTATTATTGTACCGACTGATCTCAAGATGCACTTAATTTCATCAAGTTTACCACTCTTAACTAAGCTTCTTATATTTGTATATAAACATTTTAAAGACGATTGTTTTGAAAATATAATATTACTGTAACTGTTTGTATTCTGATAATTAATAAATGGCCCAATTTCAAAATTTGATGTTTCGATAAAGGTATCTTGCGCATTTAATTGCCGTTTTTTGGCGCTGATGTAATTTATTTTCTTCACACCGCCTATGTATTTTATGATTAAATCATTTTCTCCATTTCGTTGTCGAATAGATAACTCAGCACTTGGTCTCTTAAAGTATTGTCGTTGTAAGGGGGTTTGGTCGGAGTAGATATGAACTACATCCAAATTGCATTTGTTTTTAATTACATAATATATATTTTACAACACTCTCTGCTTCGAAAGATATCTTAATCAAGCGGTTTTTGCCCGGTATATACTTACCCAATCTGACCAAATTAATGGACATAGGACAGTCCGGATATATCAGTTTAATTATATTCATAATTTCATTTTGATCATACTCAAATCTGGTTTTTTTGTTTACACAGTTTCAGGTATACCGGTAAAAATAATATTCTTCGTGCGCCGACAGCGATCTTGCAGTTCTAAGATAGTGTCTTCATAACTGAGAGTTAGCGGATTCTGATTAGCGGATATTGGCTGGGTGGTATTTCCTTCTTTATTTTTGAGTACGTTAATGTCGCTTTCGATGACTTGAAGTTTTTGATCTAATGTCGAATTATAAGTTTTTATGCTTTCAATTTCTTGTTTGATAGAATTCTGTTCTTGGACTACCGATTCTGTTATTTTTCTGGCTTCCTGTATTTCCAGTTTTACTGAAGAAATTTCTGAGGAAATTTGAGATATATTTGCATTTTGAGTTTTACCAAACTCTGTTAAAAAGACATAATTTCTGTACGAAAATCTGCCAACTGTATATTACAGTCGCGATCATGTTCGGGTTGCTTTCTTTTTCGTGCTATGACATTTAAAGTAGACCGAGTTAAGGTACGTAAATCAGGTGTAGAAGCACTACCGCTACCGCTTGCTTGCATTCCGCTAATCGAAGTTTGTTGTGAACTCATGGCTATGTACGTCCGGTAGAATCGGCACAACGCGTAGTGCAAGTGAAATAGAGACGAAAATAACAGCGCTCTCGTTTACTCGCGGGTGTGAGGGGCGCTGCAAGCGCCAATACAGTGTATTTTTCTTGCCACACTGGGTACTAAATGATGTAACTGCGATAGTTTTACGAACTTAATATGATTTTTAACACTATGATAATAACACTTTTATTACATTAACCGTGATTTAAGTAAATTTTTTATTATTTTAATATTCACAAGATAGATGTCCACTCGCAACCACCTCAGATTGCTCTCTTTATTGCCAGTGTTAGAAGAAAATTATTCTATATGAAAGTCTTCGAAACGTCGGGTAATCAAAAATCAAATACAAACGCGATAAAATCCGTTTATTATTTAAAATGTGTAATACCCTAAACATCAGAAATCATTATATAAAGTACCTACCTACTTTATTTTTGGTCATTATACTTTGGCATACCAATAAAGTATGTGAAAATGCTTCATTTTTCGACCTTTACTGTGATGCGTAAAACAAAACACTCATTATGGGTATTTAACTATTTAACGGTAAGTGAAAACGGACGATGGAAACGATTTATAATTAATGAACGAAACTGAAAAGGTGTGTGTGTGAATCAGACCTTATATGTGCTAAAAGCACACAGAAATACGTTTTTAAGACAATAAAAACATAACATTTGAAAAATACTTTTTTTTCTTCCAAATACTTATTTTTTTCCTAACCATATCATTTTATCATCATCATCATTTCAGCTCATATACGTCCCACCGTTGGCCTCGACCTCCTCCACAAAAGGTGGTAAATGACCTTACTGGTACCATGCTGGTCCGACAGGTTGATACGAGATTTATTTAGAGTTTTCCTTCTCTTGCATAGATGTTATATGTATATTATATCCCTTAATGGTCTTTTACATCATCCACGGGCAAGATAGGGAGTGGTGAATTGTATTCTTACTCCGTCACCACATGGAAAATCATTTTATACTTCTTTTTTGTAAAAAAATTGGCAACCCTAAGTGAGACTTATATGGTTTGAAGTATTATAAAGTATGATTGGCAACTTTACCTGTCACGGCAGGATGATATCTGTGGTGTCAACTCATTGCTCAAATATAACTCCAAGTTAAGTTTTTTCTCCTCTGATTTTTTCATACCTAAACTCGTTCTACTTATTAAATCATCTAGTTTTGTCAATTTCTCCCTGTGTGTACCTAAAAAAAGTATTGGTTGTCTGTAAATGCTGTATAAGGACTATAATTAACACGCTTTTGTATGTATATAACGGAATCTTTGAACGTCATTTTGCCCCACTTTGACCGAACATATTTTTATTTAAACTGTGAACACTCGCCAAAGGCCCATGACAATGCAGTAATTCGATCAAAATAGGCGAATATCCTGGTTAAATTCGCCAGGATTTAGAAATTTCTAATCGTATTCTTTGCATAAGAGCAAGAGAAATGGAGCTAGTGCGCGAACTACGCATGCGCGAATTTCAAAAATTCTATTATTCAGGCTGTCAGCTTGTAAGCGTGTTTTTAATATTATGAGAGTTCTAGGGGTATTCCTAAATGATTCATCACTTTTAACTTTTAAACTAAGAACATTTCAAATACAAAAAAAAACTGATAATTTATGTGGGAAATCCCCGCGTTATATGGGGGAATGAAATCGCGTACTACGCGTTCACTTCGAGATTGCCGTCGTCGATCGTTACGACGTCACAGCTATCAATACCGTTGACAAAACAATGAAATTATTGTTGATTGTCTTACACAGAAAAGCTGGACAAGTTGATAAAATAAAATACTATGGTTATTTTTATTAATAAACTACTGGAAAAAATTAAGGGATCAAAAAAAATCCAAATTTTTGGGCAATTTTCAACAGGCCGTAACTTCGAGGAGAGAAACGATCGTATAGGAAATAAAAAAAAAAGGATATTGTGTCTAGTTTTTGGATTAGAACTTTAAAATTTTGTAATCTCCACGGTTTTTGAGTAATCGGGAAAAACCAGCAACAAAAAAAAATCATAGGTTTTTAGTTACTTTTTTTGGTCTACGGGTGTAGAAAAATTTTTACAACTTTACTATATCTATCAGATAACTTGTTTATTCAGCTTGAATTTGCTTTTTTAAAAAGTTCGATACACAATCATTTCTCGCTGAGATATCGAACTTTGAATGGAACAGGATCTTATTGTCTTTAACCATCAATATCTCAGCAACCAATGATCGCACAGAAAGTTAAAGGTGGGTTTCGAGAATTTGAATAAATTCTCCTTCACGACTAGCCATTGCTTTAACGAAAAAAATTTTTTTTCTTTTTGTCACATGAATTTGAAAATGCAACAAAAAAGGGCTTTTGGTGGTTTTCTGGAAAATCAAGCGCTAGATCGAAAATAGTGAGGAAACCACTAACGTTAAGTGTACCTTTTACAGTTCAATATGTCCACAAAAACCCTACAAAAAACCAAATTAATCCAACCAGAAAAAATTAATGGATCACATTTTTTGCACCGAAAAGCTCATAAAAAAAAAACAATTTTTTTCTCATTTTTAAAATTTATGAGCTTTCCAGGGCAAAACCGTGATCCCTTTGGTTTTTTTAAAAATTCGATTGAGTGAAACAAGAAAACAGCTGGTTGGATTAATTTGGTTTTTATAGGGCTTTTGTGGACATATTGAACCGTAAAAGTCACACTTAACATTAATGGTTTCCTCAATATTTTCGATCTAGCACTTGATTTTCCAAAAAAACACCAAAAGCCCTTTTTAGTTGCATTTTCAAATTTATGTGACAAAAAGAAAAATTATTTTTGCGGGAAAGCAATGGCTAGTCGTTAAGGAGAATTCATTCAAGTTCTTGAAACCCACCTTTAACTTTCTGTGCAATCATTGGTTGCTGAGATATTGATGGTTAAAGACAATAAGATCCTTTTCCATTCAAAGTTCGATATCTCAGCGAGAAATGATCGTATCGAACTTTTTAAAACAACAAATTCAAGCAGAATAAACAAGTTATCTGATAGATATAGTAGTTAAGTTGGAAAATTTTTTTCTACGCCCGTAGACCAAAAAAAAAAAAAAATACAAAAATTTTGAATTTTCTTTTCGTTGCTTGTTTTTCTACAATTACTCAAAAACCGCGGCGGTTACAAAATTTTAAAGTTTTAATCCAAAAACTAGACACTTGGAGCTACAATTTCCTTTATTTTTATTTCCTGTACGACCATTTCTCTCGAAGTTACGGCCTGTTGAAAATTGCCAAAAAATTTGGAATTTTTTGATCCCTTAATTTTCCAGTAGTTTATTATAAATGCAAATGTGAGTTTGTTTGTTTTTTAGTTAACTTAAATACTCGACCCATTATCACAAGTTATTATTATTATTAGAAGTTTTCGGGGGTACAGAAAAGGACTCTGCCAATACCTTCATTGCAACAATATCTTCAACATTATAGGCAGTTATCAATTGCTTTTAATTTTTTTTCTTGTTCAAAGAATGTAATTATTTTATATAATAAATTACGTTTGCCGCTATGCAAAACCTTTCCTCTCTTACTAATTTTAGTAACAAGCAACACAATATATTAAAAAAGCATGGGAGCACGAAAACACAAAAATCGGCAGTACATAGAAGCAGACGAATACACGCATTAGCGTTGCTATCGCTACTTAACGGGCGACGCTTACGGCACGAGGTAGGGATGTGGGACGGGAGGTAACGGCAATCTTGAAGTGAACGCCTAGTAAAATGAAAAGGCATTATAAGGGTACTTTTTTTTTTTTTTTTTTGTGGGTGGGCCGCGGTCGGCGCGCCTCCGCACCACTCCGTCCGGGGCGACAGAGGGGCTTGAGCACGCAACTCCCGCGACCCACCCGAAGCCCACGTCGCCTTCGTCGTTGGGCCGACCACTGGAGCAGCGTTAACTTGTCGTCAGTGGTCGGCCCGACGGAATACCCCCTATTGGGGTACCCTCCCATCGACCGACGTCCCCCCCTCGGGGGGGACGTCGGTCTTTCCTCACGCGGTCGGCCTCTCGGCGGGTGACGGACTAATCCCCAGTCACGTCACCCGCGGCCTCGGCTAGGGCGGCATGAGGCGCAGATAGTTGCGCCTGCGCCGCCCCAGTCGCCGGCGGCGGACCTCCTCATCGAGGCTGCGCTCCTCACGCAGGCGATCCGCCACCTCCTTCCGCGAGATCACTGTCTCGCAGAAGGCTGCGACCGCGTCCCAATTCCTGACGCTGTCGACCATCGCCCTAGCGATAGCCGGCAGCGTCAGGTCCGTACCGATGATTGCGACGAGTTCACAGCGCTGCACTGCCCAAGCCCCGCAGGCCTCGAGCGTATGGCGCGCCGTGTCCTCGTCGCAATCGCAGTGGTGGCAGGACGGTGTACTCTCCCTCCTAACGACCTTGTGCAGGTATTTGGCGAAGCACCCATGCCCCGTCAAAACCTGCACCAGTCGGAAGGAGAGCAACCCGTGCCGCCTCTCTAACCACTGCATCAGCACCGGCCGGAAGGCCTCCACGGTTCGCACCCCGAACCGAGGCCTCTCCAGCCGGACTGCCCAACGGGCGATGACGTCTCGGCGGGCGTCGACGCGCCAGGCGGTGAGATCCCTTAACGAGACCACACCGCCCTCCGCTCGCACCCCCGTCACCCGCCGATATAGTCCGGCGAGCATCTCCGCCTCCAGGTCCCACGGGGGAGTCCCGGCCAACAGGCACGCTGCCTCCGTCGCCACCGTGCGGTATCCGCGGATGGCCCTGACCGCCATGACCCTCTGTGGTCGCCACAGAAGGGCCCTAAGTCGGGCGGTCATGGACCCCGCCCACACCGGTGCGCCGTACAGGGCCATCGACCGGATGACCCCCGCGTACAGCCGTCGGCACGCAGCGCTCGGTCCGCCCACGTTCGGCATAAGCCACGATAGGGCGGACGCCGTGCCGACGAGCCGCGGAGCGAGCCTACGGAAATGCTCCCGGAACCACCATCGCCCGTCGAGCACCAGGCCCAAGTACCTCATATGGGCCCGGATGCTGATGTCGACCGAGTGGACGGTGATCGAGACGCCGATGGGAGGGCTCATAGTGCGCCCATGGAACAAGAGGGCCTCCGTCTTGTCCAGGGCGACCCTCAACCCCAGCGCCTCGATCCGTCTGACGACCTCCTCGGTACCCGAGGTCGCCAGGCTTACCGCCTCTTCTAGCGTCCCAATTATAAGGGTACTGCGTTATACTGTATGTATAAGCGCTGTAATAAATTCATTCAAATCAATATTGTTTAAAAAAAAAAAAAAAAAAAAGGGAGCCGTCGCTCAGGACGCCTGGCAGATGTGAAACATCGAAATTATTTTAGAAAAGGATATATGTATAAAACAACAGATTACGACGGGAACTAATGTGGTATAAATTACTAATAAAATACTACGATTTTTTCCCAAAAAAGGATGATTTTTATTCAATAAACATTATTTTCATTAGTATACACTAGTGATGTAACGAATATTCGCATTCGCGAATATTCGCATGTTTTTTGCATATTCGCATTCGCGAAATTATTGCGAGTGTTTATGCGAATATTTTTGCGTGTATAATTTTTTAAGTAGGTAATAATAGTTGGTTAATATAAGAAAATCCAATTCCATTAATTTCTTATGTTTTTAATGCAATAAAAATAACCTCGTAATCACATTATCGGTCTTCACTTTATCAATTGGTATCATTTATTTATTTAAATTTAGGCAATGAAACATAACAATCAAACTTATAACAATTTAAAAAACAAAACTATATACTAAATGGCCTAAATGCAATGTAATCAAAGAAAAAAATCTTTTATGAATTTTTACCAAAGTTTAATGTTATAATTATCTTTTTGAACAAAACTAAAAATAATAATCTACAAATACTTCTACAATTAATATTTATTTAACTTTGGGCAATGAAGCCTAACAATCAAATTGTCATAAGAATTTAACAAACAAAACAATATAGTAAATGGCCTAAATGCAATGTAAACAAAAATAATCTTCTATGATTTTTTACTATAATTAAAATCAAATAAAAGCTTAATAAGAGTTGCTGTCATCATAATCACAAAGTGTTTATAGTATATCTATATTATATAGTTTATAGTATTTATAGTATAAATATATTCATTTTACATAAGAGCTAACAGTTAACACTTTAAGCAAACAAGAATAAAATTGCCCCTGGCGACAGTCGGCAGCGTCAGGTCGGCACCGATGATTGCGACGAGTTCACGGCGCTGCTCTGCCCAAGCGGCGCAGACCTCGAGCGTATGCCGCGCCGTATCCTCGTTGCAATCGCAGTGGTGGCACGACGGCGTACTCTCCCTCCTAACGACCTTGTACAGGTACTTGGCGAAGCACTCGTGCCCCGTCAATACCTACACTAGTCGGAAGGAGAGCACCCCGTGCCGCCTTTCCAACCACTGCATCAGCACCGGCCGGAAGGCCTCCACGGTTCGCACCCCGAACCGAGGCCTCTCCAGCCGGTCTGCCCAACGGGCAATGACGTTCCAGCGGGCGTCGACGCGCTAGGCGGTGAGCTCCCTTAGTGAGACCACACCGCCCTCCGCTCGCACTAGCCGCCTCCAGGTCCTACAGGGGAGTCCCGGCCAATAGGCACGCTGCCTTCGTCGCTACCGTGCAGTATCCGCGTATGGACCTGACCGCCATGGCCCTCTGTGGTCGCCACAGAAGAGCCCTGAGTCGGACGGTCAGGAACCCCGCCCACTCCGGTGAGCCGTACATGGCCATCGACCGGATGACCCCCGCGTACAGCCGTCGGCACGTAGCGCTCGGTCCGCCCACGTTCGGCATACGCCACGACAGGGCGGACGCCGCACCGACGAGCCGTGAGGTGAGCCTGCGGAAATGCTCCCGGAACCACTATTGCCCGTCGAGCACCAGTCCCAAGTACCTCATATGGGCCCGGATGCTGATGTCAACCGAATGGACGGTGATCGAGGCGCCGATGGGAGGGCTCATACGGCACCCATGGAACAAGAGGGCCTCCGTCTTGTCCAGGGCGACCCTCAACGCCAGCGCTTCGATCCGCCTGACGATCTCTTCGGTGCCTAGATTCGCCTGCCCGGCTTGCCGCCTCTTCTAGCGTTCCACCGTGGGCCGTGACGAGCGTGTCGTCGGCGTAACAAATCACGCCCAGCCCGGGCGGGAGGCTTCCCCGCAACGCCCAGTCGTAGCCGATGTTCCACAGGGTGGGTCCGAGAACCGACCCCTGTGGGATACCGCACGACATAGGCGTTCGCACAACGTCCCCTGTTCGGTTGGTGTAGAGGACGCTGCGCCCCTCCAAATAGTCTGCCACTAGCCGCCTCAGGTAAGCTGGCACCTCGTGATACCGGAGCGCCTCCCTGATGCAGCTAAATGGCAGACCATTGAATGCGTTGGCGATGTCCAGGGACACCGCCAACAACACTCCCCGCCGGTGACGGCCTCAGTCGCCACGGCCCTCAGGCGCAACAGAGCCACGATCGTTGAAAATAATGCCGAACTACAGGAAGCAGAAGAACCTATCTTTCTTTGTTCACTTTCCACCAAGTTAAAGGGACAACGTCATTTGCCACACGTGTATACTGAATATTCGCATTCGCGAATGTTGGCAGCAGATATTCGCATCCGCATTCGCATTCGCGAATGTCCAAAATACGACATTCGTTACATCACTAGTATACACTATAGGTATATGTTAAGGTTAAAAAATATTTTGCGCCCACTAGATGGCGTTGTACAAAATTCTAAAACAGGTTATGGTTTCGTTACGCAAATGTACATATCGAAACGTGGCGTTAATGCCACGCCAACGGTCAGATTCACCCTCGCCTATAGATGTTTTACATCAATGGATAAGCATAATCATTTCAGCCCATATACGTCCCACTGCTGTGCTCGAGCTTCCTTCATAATAGGAAGGAAAATGACCTTACTATACCATGCTGGTCAGACAGGTGGGTATAAGGTTTTATTTCGAGTTTCCCTTCTCTTGCATAGATGTTATATGCGTATTATATCCCTTAGTCGTCTTTTACCACCTCCACAGGCAAGACAGGGAGGGGCGATTTGTATTCTTACACCGTCACCACACGGAACGTGCAGGTGAAAATATCATAATAAACTATCAAAACAAAATACCGTCTTGTTGTTGTTGAACCAATGTTGTTTTATCTATATTCAATTTTTCTAGCTTCGCTCTGGCCTCCTGAAGGTCCCGCGTTGAATTATCGTTCATCTTGATTATGTTCTCATAGGAGTTCTCTATTTCATACAGTTTCTGCTCTTGCCTACGAACTTGTACAAACTTATCGCCTATTTCGCGTTTCCACTCGTAATATTTTTTAGTCTGAAATTTGAGAATGCTATTATGACTTTTTGTACTTACATGGCTTGCCAGTGTAGTGACGGGATAAGAACACAACTCACCACTCCCTATCTTCCCGTGGATGTCGTAAAGATGACTAAGTGATATAATATGCACATAAGAACTGTGCAAGAGAAGGATAACTCGAAATGAAATCCTATAATAACCCGTCTGATCAGCTAAAAAAATCATGATAATCATTTTCAGATACGTCCCACTGCCGGGCTCGAGCTTCGTCCACAAGGTGGGAAATTGACCTTCGGGTATCGGTATGTGGTTTTGATTCGGGTGTTCCTTCTTTTGCATAAATGTTATATGCGTATTATATCCCTTATTCGTCTTTTACGACATCCACGGGCTTTTAGAGGAGTGTGAAATGTATTCTTAATACGTCACCACACATATAGGTTAGGTAGGTAATGTAATACAAATGACAGAAATATCTATGTTATATGCCTTTGGTGTTAATGACGACTTCCATGGACAAGTAAAAGGTAACGACAATTGTAGGGCTTCCAACCGAGACCTCGGTATTGCGGGATCCCGCGCCCTTTTCCAGTCCCGCATGATGCGGGATTACGGTCGCGGGATCCGCGGAATTAGCGGGACTGAAAAAAAGCTTGCATGGATTTTTTAATTTTCTTTGTGTATTATTTGGTTTTTATTCAGTACCAGCAACCCGTCCTCGCTACGCTTCGGTTTTAATCGTTTTACCCACGTAGCTCCCGTTCTCGTGGGAATACCGGGATAAAATATAGCCTAGTTTACGCCCTGATATTATGGCTTTCCATTAGTGAAAGAATTTTTGATATCGGTTCAGCCGTTTTGAAGATTACCCGGAACAAACAGACAGACAGACAAAAAAAATTCAAGTGAATTTTAGGCAAAATATATAGTGCAAATAACCGTGTGAGCACGAAAAAAGCCTATTATTTTGACATTACAAACACACACTCCAATTTTATTTATTGTTATAGATTTGTTACTGTTTTTGGGAAGTAAAACGGTGTACTTTGTTTGATCTCATATTAATAGTAATATGTACGCAAATAAATATGGAATTAATTAATTGTGTCATTTGCCTTATATCCCGCATCCCGGATCCCGCAAATACCGAGATCCCGCGGGATTGATAATTCATAATCCCGCAAATACCGGTATTGAATTCAGGCTGCGGGATTGGAAGCCCTAGACAATTGTATTCTTACTCCGTCACCTCTTGTATATATCTAGGCGCACGGTATCGAAAAGAAAGTATCGATGAGTACGATTCTTTTTCTTCGATACTACTCATGAGTACTGTACTCATGAGTAGTATCGAAGAAAAAGAATCGTACTCAATAAATTATCGAAACAAAAGTATCGATACTATAAAGTATCGAGTACTGAGTACTTTTCCTAGAATCTATGTCGTGATGAGCTCTTATTTTAGGAATTTGACCGAATTTGAAATCTGTGAACGGATTAAAATATTCCAGGCCACATTTTAGAAGGTTCATTACGCTTCAACTAGATGGCGTTAGCATGAGCCATAAGGTCAAGTTTTACATGGATAATTTCTACAATTTATTCGTTACGCTACCTGCCTAAAAGTACTCATTGAGTAAAAGTATCGAGTTCAAAAGTATCGGTATCGAAAGAAAAGCACTCGATACCTAAAAGTATCGACACTTTTTTCGTGTCCCTAGGTATATCTTCACTCTTCGACTACATAGATGGTATACTGCTTTAGATACTGACCTACCCTAACGGGGTACAATTTCCATGCGGGTAAATATTTTGTGCGATCTACAAATTATTGTTCGGAGTCTGGGTATAATTTGTGGACCAACAGTGGACCCGCGGTAATCCGGCCCCTGTCTTATCCGGCACCCCTTGTAATGCGACATGTCTAGTAGGTATTATTGAATATATTTTCTTTTGCTAATGTAAGTTATACATGATAGAACAGGTTACAACTTGGACGCGGCACTACTATTGTGATTTTGTTTTGATTCTAATTGATTAGTTTGAATTTGACTACATATAATAGCGGTATGGCCTTTTTTTTTCATGCTGTGGAAATGCATTCACGCACTATCCCCCGCCGGTTTCAGACAGGGGAGTGTGTGTGGGACTCGCCGGCCACAGAAGTAACCGAAATACCCACTAAAACCACAGCGGACCCTTTCGCGCTTTCACAGGGTGCCGGAGAAATCGTCTGATAACATTCTATCCCCGACACCCCAACGCTTGGCCGTCTGGCCACGTCCTGTCATCATTCAGAGCGGTGGGTGGAGGAGCGCATAGCGGCGTCTCCTTCCTGGTAGTCGCCGGTGGAACGAGTCAGCGGACGCGTGCCCGCTCCGCGGCCTCCTTCTTTGTCATGACAGCCTCACAGAAGAAGGCCATCGACGACCAACAGCTGTCGCTGCCGAGCATCTTGGAGATGATAGTATCCCGCCGGGCGGGCCACGGACGACGAGGAACACGGTACCGGTGATCGGCTCAATGGCGAAGGAGAGGGATTACGGTGGGTTATGGTGCCGCACGCCGTCCTTTCGTCGCTCCGGACGGATTGGACGGCGTGTGCGCTGAACAAAACGAAACGTGTAAAAGTGTCTTTAAAAAATCCTACACTCAAGATAAAAAATACTCACAGCGTCCGATTTTTCCTGCTCCAACCTGGTAATCGCTATTTTTACGTTATTAATATCCCTTTCAGACGGTTCTAACTTCTTTTTCAACACTTCAACAGCTTTCTCGGCCATTTTTTTTCTACGCAAACAATCCGATGCCTTGTCATAAAATTTTTGATACTCCAACCACAATATCTTTTTCTTACAAATGTCGATTTCATTCTCTATATTTCTCCTATCAACCATGGCGTCAATTTTTATCTTTAATCTGCATATAACAGAAAAGAGGACTATGATTATATGACATGATATTACATATACACACCCACACGCACGCACGCACACAAGCAAGCACGCACACGGGCACATATACACACACTAGCATACGCATTACAATAAATACACAGAGATGTCTGAAAATCAGCGCTTTTTTTGGCGACAGAGGGGCGTAAGCACGCACACCCACAACCCACCCACGATGCACGTCGCCTTCGTCATTGGGCCGACCACCGGAGCAGGGTTACTTGTCATCAGTGGTCGGCCCGACGGAACACCCCCTATTTGGGGTAACCACCAACCCCCTCGGCAAGGACGTAGGTCTTTCCTCACGCGGTCGGCCTCTCGGCGGGTGACGGACTAATTCCCCGGTCACCCGCGGCCTCGGCTAAGGCAACATGAAGCGCAGGTACTCGCGCCTACGCCGCCCCAGTCGCAGGCGGCGGATCGCCTCATCGAGGCTGCGCTCCTCGCGCAGGCGATCCGCCTGCCTAGCGAGACTACTGCCTCGCAGAAGGCTGCGACCACGTCCCAGTTCCTGACGCTGCCGACCATCGCCCTGGCGATAATCAGCACTGGCTGGAAGGCCTCCAAGATTCGTACCCCGAACCGAGGAGCCCCCAAAGCCGAGGAACCCTAACCGGACTGCCCAACGGGTAATGACGTCTCGGCGGGCGTCAACGCCCTCCGCTCGCACCCCCGACACCCGCCGATACAAACCGGCGAGCATTGCCGCCTCCAGGTCCCACGGGTGAAAATCAGCGGTAAACTTAGCGACAGCAAAAACTGAGTCAATTCCTTGTCTTCTAGTTTTAAGTTTATTTTATTACTAGCAACCCGCCCACGCTTCACTTCGGTTTCAGTCGCCTTATCAGCGTAGTGCCCGTTCCCGTGGGAAAATATAGCCTATGTTACTCCCTGATATTATAGCTTTCCATTGGTGAAAGAATTTTTGGGATCGGTTCGGTGGTTTATGGGTGAAAGCGTAACAAACAAACTTACTTTATTTATAATACTAGTAAGTTAACTTACTGCCTTTATAATACTAGTAAGGATAATTGCTTGTTTTAGTTTTGAAAAGGCAATAAATTATGATTATAATGAATTTTGTGAAATAAATAAATGCATGTCTGGAATAATATACCAAGTATAGATATCCCGTAACAGTTGAAGTGCGTAAATGAGTTAGCTGAGCATCAAAAGACTGAGGACTGTTTCGACTGCACAGATGGCATAGTGTTTAAGATATCGACCTGCCGTACCAATGTCGTGTGTACTTTCGTCTAACAGTTGTTCCATAACCTAAGACAGCCTGGAAAACGCGACCATTCGAAAGAATTGATCGACGAACAAAAACCGGCTAAGTGTGAGTCGAAGTCGCGAACGAAAGGTTCCGTACCATTATCCATAAAGAATCGCGTCTGTTGTATGGGAGGGGCTCCCTTAAATATTTATTTTGTTTTTGGTATTTGTTGTCATAGCGGCCACAGAAATACATCATTTGTGAAAATTTCAACTGTCTAGCTTTAGCGGTTCATGAGATACAGCCTGGTGACAGACAGACGGACCGACAGACAGCAGTAGGGTCTCAGTAATAGGGTCCCGTTTTTACCCTTTGGGTACGGCACTCTAATAATGACGGTCACGATGAAAAATTCTCACCTCTCATTATCCCGTTGACATCCTTGTACACGTTGTTCGTTTGTTTGAATTTTATCAATATTATCCTTTTGATTATTACGACAGTTTATCAAATCGTCAAGCTGGTTAACACTGTCTTGGCCTTTGATTGCCATTAATGTATTTCTGAATAACTTTTGACTATCCAATCTGGAGAATTCATGGACGCGATGTTGAGGTAGAAACTGACAAAGATTCTCCACCTGGATAATATAAAATTATGTTATTAATGTTTTTGTTGTTACACTTCTTTTGGCGTGTAAGGGAATAAAATATTATTTTTATTTTTTAAAAAACAAGCTTTTATTTAAATGCTCTAAAACGAAGAAAAAATGCTTCTCAAGGCCTATTTAAACGAGTCCAAACTTGACGATTTTATCTTGTTTAGTTTAGGAGTTCCTATGGCCACCTTCTGACGCCATCTTGAGGCCAGCTTCATCGAAATTATCATATTATTGCATTGTCACCGAAGTTACGTAAGTAAACTAAACGACCAGGAAGTGGTTCTAATTTAACACGCAAGATTTGTCATGTTGAATCTTGCCGTGCAACTGTCCAACTAAGTTGCATAGTGTGCGAACTTGCATAGGATAACCGTGCCAACAAGCAGTTGGCCGATAGTTGGACAACTTTTTAATTGTGTGTAATCGGAAGGGAATCGTGATTCTGATACGATCGGTGTCCAATTAATTAGTTGGACGATTTAGTTGGAGACGATGTGCGGGCTAGCATAAGTAAATACGCCTAATACACCTACTTGCGATTTAATCGGCCAACTTACAATTGTATGTCTGCGGCCGTTCTTAATGTCGTTTTTCTACAAACGTAGGATAACGCGAAGGGGAAAATTTTAAAAAGATTTTTATTTTGTTACGCCAATGAATTATAACTACTTACGTGCGTACATAAGTACACACACTTTTTCTTCTGATTGCCAATCCAGCATTCATCTCCATCATTCAACCTTTCACCATCCACTACTGGACGTGGGCCTCCCTCAGGTTTAGCCACAGGAGTCTGTACGGTAACGGAGCTGCCATGAATAGGGGCACGTTTCTCTCTTATCACTCAAGATGTATGCTGTAATCACCAGGCTTGACCAATTACAGCGGGTCACCCGCAGGAGCAGAAGGGGTGTCAGGGAGGCATGGTATCCGAAAGGGTATCCCGTCGGGCTACCCACGGACGACAAGCAACTCGGCACGAGTGGTCGGCCCAATGGCGGAGGGGTGGGAATACAGTGAGTTACTTTTATCACTCATGAGGGGATAATGCTGTGTTCGCCAAGCTTGACCGGTTGCAGCGGGTCATCCGCAGCAGCAGAAGGGGTGTTGGAGAAGGCACGGTATCCGAAAGGGTATCCCGTCGAACTGCCCACGGACAACAAGGAACCGGTACCAGCGGTCGGCCTAATAGCGAAGGGTGGGAATACCGGGTTACCACCAGTACCAGTTATCGGGCTGAGCGCCACCCTTGCGTTGCCCCGAATAGAATGTACGACATGTGCTGGCCATAGCCCGCCCAAAAAAAAAAAAACATAAAAGGCTTGACCGGTTAATTGATGCAAGTAGTTAGTGTTACGGCCCGTTCACGACCTTGCCGCTGTGAGCGGCGGCTAAGCGCGGAGCGGCGCACAGTGGGAAAATCGCGTATGTTTCGTCTCAAAACTCCGTATCTCAGTTGTATCACAACTAAATGAGCTGTAATTTTGCACACCTATACTTCAATGTTTAAAGTTTAAATGAAACAACTTTGATTTTAAAAAATCTGTTTATAAATTAATTAAAAAATAAAATTAAAATACATGAATTATATAAGAAAAAAAAATACAAAATTAGCTTGTTTAATTTACATAAAATGGTAGAACATAGTAATATCATATTATAAACGTATACTACACTACTACTACATACTATATATACTAAAATGGCAGACTAGAAAAAAAAAAGTAAATAAAACTACTTTTACGGATTATATCTCATAATTAATACAAACGCGATATTATATCGCGTTTGTATTAATTATTTATATATGTATTATATATTAATTTATAAATTTATTTCCATTACAACGACTTTCACATGAAACGGTTTTGAGACGGCTTTACCAGCGTGCGCCACTCGGCACGCCGCGCCGCTCGTCGCTAAAACCAAAGTCGTGGCCAGGCCGTTAAGTTTCTCTAAAGATCATCATCGTATCGACCCATATTAGTCCCACTGTTGGGCTCGGGCCTTCTCCCCATTGGGAATGTAATTAACCTACTATACTGAGCTGGTCCGACGTGTTGGCAAGGGATTAATGTCGAGTTCTCCTTCTCTTGCACAGTTGTTATATGTCTATTATATCCCTTAGTCGTATTTTACGAGACCCATGGGCAAGATAGGGAGTGGTGAATTGTATTATTTCTCCGTCACCACACGAAAAATGATGGTTGGTGCCATTTATGATAATACTCCCTTATTTAGTTTTTGCAACTCGACGATGGCAATGCATGGAAATTAAAATACATCATCTTCGTCCGTTCCATACCTGGCCCGAGTCTCTTCCATATTGGGAGGGAAATTTACCTACTATACCACACTGGTCAGACGGGTTGGTATAGGGTATTTCGAGTTTTCCTTCTCTTGCATAATTGTTACATGCACAAGACAAGAGGTGAATTGTTTTCTTACTCCGTCACTACATGGAAGCAATTACAATCATCATTCATCATCATTTCAAGTCACACATGTGACATGTCCCACTGTTGGGCTCTAGCCTCCTCCATAATAGGAGGAAAATCGACCTATTATACCACGCTGGTCACCCACAGGCAAGAGAGAGAGGAGGTGATGAATTGTATTCTAACTCCATCAGCATACGGAAATTATAATACACAGAATAAAAATTCATACCTGTATGTTCAGAGAGGCTACAAGCTCTTGTACTCGTCTCCATGAAACAGATTCACGGTTAATATACCATTGAGAAAAACTAGACTTATTAAATGTTCTTGTGATGATTACATTGTTCTGTCCACGTTGACGGTATAACTCTATCTCTATGGTCGCACTCTCGCAACCTCTTCTGATATAATCCGGCAGCTAAAATCATATTTTTTAAGTTAAAACTTATATAGGGAGCAGTGGCGGACTAACAGGGGGGCGAAAGGGGCGGACCGCCCCGGGCCTCCAGTCTTGGGGGGCCCCCAAATGCCTCCGGCTTGCCCTGATAAAATCATAAACAAGACTTTAAAAATGTGCTACAGCCATCAAAACTTTTTACACTACAGCCATCACGATTTTACGCTGTAATAATATTTTTTTAAGTTTGCTGAACGCGTCCAATATGTTGTTTGTAGCGGATACTTCCACAGGAATCTCTGAATGAATGAAGTGCAAATAACTCTCCTGTACGCCTTTTTTTTCTGGAGTGGATTACGGTCGGCGCACTCCTCACTCCGCTTCGTCCGGGGCGACAGAGGGGCGTAAGCACGCACACCCGTAACCCACCCGTGACACGTCGCCTTCGTCGTTGGTCCGACCACCGGAGCAGGGTGACTTGTCGTCAGTTGTCGGCCCGACGGAATAACCCCTGAGGAGTACCCTCTCCTCGACAGACGTCCCCCCCTCGGGAAGGACGTCGGTCTTTCCTCGCGCGGTCAGCCTCTCAGCGGGAGACGGACTAACTCCCCGGTCCAGTCACAAGCGGCCTCGGCTAGAGCGGCATCAGGCTTAGGTATTTGCACCTGCGCCGCCCCAGTCACTGGCGGCGGGTCGTGGGCGAGACTCCTCGCACACGCGCTCCGCCGCCTCCTTTCATGAGACTACTGCCCTGGAGAAGGCTGCAACCGCGTCCCAATTCCTGACGCTGTCGAGCATCGCTCTGGCGATGGTCGGCAGCGTCAGGTTGGCACCGATGATTGAGACGAGTTCGCACCGATGATTGAGACGAGTTCGCACCGATGATTGAGACGAGTTCACGATGCTGCTCTGCCCAAGCGGCACAAACCTCGAACGTATGCTGCGCCGTGTCCTCGTCGCAATCGCAGTGGTGGCAGGACGGTGTACTCTCCCTCCTATCGACCGTGTACAGGTATTTGGCGAAGCTACCGTGCCCCGTCAAAACCTGCATCAGTCGGAAGGAGACCACCCCGTGCCGCCGCTCTAACCACTGCATCAGCACCGGCCGGAAGGCCTCGACGGTCCGCACACCGAACCGAGGCCACTCCAGCCGGACTGCCCAACGGGCAATGACGTCTCGGCGGGGGTCGACACGCCAGGCGGTAAGCTCCCTCAAAGAGACCATGCCGCCCTCCGCTCAACTCCTGTACGCCTACATTTACATTCACTACATCGTTTATATTTTAATACTTTTTGACCATTTGTATCTTAGTTGCATCATGCGAGAGGAGTTTTTCGAAACTTAAACTAATTAAAAAAAAAATATTTTCGACCTAAAATGGGTCAAGAGCGACTGGTTATTCTAGACCTGCTTTCAATAGAATGAAAAATTTCAAAAGAAATCGATTTCACAGACGTTATTGAGGAATTCAGTAACTTGAAGGCATGGAAACACATGGTATAACATGCTACAAAAATAAAATAAAACTGTCTATTTATTATATCTAATTTTTTTTGTCGGTCGATTCGTATTTAGTTTTCCTCACCCATATCCATTACATATTGTAGGTATATTGTATGTAATGCTTAGAATAATAACGTATAGAAGGATAGTGTCAATACTTCGAACCTTTAAAATTTGAATCTAAAAATATTAATGGCGCGCAGACGATTACACACGTACACACGCAAACCACTATACAAATTATGAAATCAAATTTTGTCTTTATTAACATAGATCATCGAAATACTTTTAAAAGTAATGTTAAAAACCTTTTTAAGTTTTTCAAATGTGTTATGACACCATTTGAATGCGCAAACCGTCATAGTTACCTATTTATTTTTTAAGAGTTGCGTACTTTCGTGCAGTATAATGACTTGACATTACGGAACGGTTCCAGCGTAAGCTCCATTAGGCTCCAATGGAAATGCCTCACTTTTTGCGCGTGAACTTACCTTCTATACGTTATTATTCTAAGATGTAATGATTATTTAGCCTAAATAATTTAAGTCTCATTTAAATTTCACTTATTTATACATACAAATATGAACTGAATGAAAAAGTAAATAAGCTTGTAAAACTATTTTTTTTTAAAGTTGGGGGGCCTCATTCAGCTTTGCCGCCCCGGGCCTCTGATGGGCTTAGTCCGCCACTGATAGGGAGGTTTAAATATGGAGATAATTCATTTAAGTCGTCATCGACATGGTTACGTGACATGTTATCGCTTAACATTTAATATCTGGTTGACCTTTCTGGTCATCTGGTATAATTTTATTTTTGTAAGTAAATGGTATTTTAACGAACATATTTAGGATATACCGATTGTATCAGGTTATGGGGTAACTGTTCGAGTATGTTGTAGTTTAACGGTCATAGATCGTAATTAGAATGTTACACAAAAAAAAACAATAAAACATAAAAGTTTAGGTGATTTCATAAATGCGTGTCTAAGAGTATATATGCCTTAAATGTTACGATTTATGTAGGCATGTACAGACAGAATACGTGTAGGCATGTAAAGCTTCGACAGTATTATTAGGTATGAATGGCGTGAACGCTTCAATGGTAGCGTAGGTATAAAGGGACCAGATAACGGTCATTGGCCGATCAGCTGATTTGAAATGAAGTTTGTCTTGCTTATGGGAACATAATCATTGATTTATTCAATTTCTAATGAACATTTAACAAAGTACAAATATGTTGCAGATTAAGTAAGTATAGGACTTTATACATTTAAACCAGATTTACACGAAAAAGCGATGACGAAATTGAAAACTTTACATGTCTCTAATTCAGCTATACTCTAAGTGTGTTCCGCGGAACCCTAGGGTTCCGTGATACCTCTGTCGGGGTTCCGCAAGAATTTAGAAATAAAAAAATCAAAACACCTCTCTCTGGTCGCTCCGCGGCTGTGCGGACTCCGCGGCCGCGCGGAGACAAAACGCTATGAATGTTATTTATTTATTTATTTGTATTTGTATAAGCTTGTGTTACATTAGCTGGTACAATATCTCATAAGTTTGGTCTCAACAATTTTATACTTGTACAACGCGTTCGCTCTAAGTTTGCCGGTCTGTGGAATGCGCGTACCCTCCCCCACGTGACAACAAAACTTATAATGTGTCATAGTTTTACCCAAATATCTAACGTACACAATTTTTATTGTTACAATTAAATAAAAAATTTCGAACGTCATACACTCATACCTATCGCCAGCGGCAAACTTAAAACGAGCGGGTAGTATACTTGTAAGCGCTCAGTCTCTTTGATAAAAGCCGCCTCTGAATTAGACGCTATAGTTGTCAACTAGCGACTTTCGTCTCTAACTTCAAAGGATAAAGTCGATATTGTTTACAACGCTATTTTTAAATTTCTGTTTTTATTTTTGCTTTTTGTTTATCAAAGGTGCCGACTCGAGTATTTTCGAGAATATTTGAGATCGAGTCTAGGACTAAGTATAAAAGCGGCGATCGCGCGTTGGCGTCGTCAGTTGATGATTAGCGTTCGGAGCGATAAGTTACTACCTACTTACAAGCTGAGCACCGTGGTTCGTTCGTAATGTCGATTTACACATCGACCTCGAATTGCCGACCATCAGGCAGTATATGAAGCGTTGCTCCCAGCGCTATTTTGACTCTGCCACGACTCACCCCAATCCACTAGTGGTTGGGGCGGTAAACTACGTCCCATCAAAAATATCCGCGGTCCGACGACCCCGTCATCTCCTTGAAGAAGGGGATGATGCCATCACGATCGCCCAAGAAAGGGCCTACACAGCTCGCGCAGCGATAACACATAAAACTGCGCGGTATCGGCCTCGCCGACGAGGTCGAAAACCGCGCCGCGTAAAAATCATTAATCTAAACGTGGCCACGCCCACTTTGCTTTCAGCGACGCCCCGAGCCGAGGTCCGTTCCCCACAGGGGGAGCCCTTGGGCGATGTTCGCTTAACTTACTTACCGGGTTGAGAGCCTTCCGCTCGCCCATTGCCCGCGTTAAGCTGTCAAGGTCATCTGCGACCAACAGCTAAATACACACAAAAAAAAAAAAAAAAAAAGCTCGCTAGCGAGAAACTAGTGTTCATTGTTTTACTGCCTGCTGTATTCTGTTGTCTCAGTTTTATACATTTCTTCCCTGTAGGTTCTAAATTTAGTCTCTTATACGCAGTAACGATTGTGCATTATTTAAACCCCACTATCCTGACTTGTAACATTATAAATAAAGAAGAATGGAACGTTGGCTTAAAGGTGTTAAACGTGTTCCAACAACATCTTCTAATGACGCTGAATGTTCAAAAGCAATGCGCGCGGAGAATTTAGCAATCACCGATCCAGAAGATGATGCCACGAGTGCCACGACGTCAAGCTCGACGGTTTCAAAGACGAAAAAAAGGAAGTATGATGAATCTTATATCAGTTTCGGATTTGTTGATTCCAACGGCTCACCTCTCTGCATGCTCTGTAGTAAACTGCTTCCTAATAGTTCCATGGCACCTGCCAAATTGCGTCGACATTTAGAAACCGTACACCCCGAGACTAAAGACAAGAATAAAGAATTTTTTGTTCGCAAAAAAGATCAGTTATTAGAAAGTCAAAAAAATATGATGCATGTAACACAAACTACCAACGAAAAGGCCACGGAGGCATCATACTTAGTTAGCTATCGCATTGCACAAGCAGGTGAAGCGCACACTATCGCTGAGAAATTAATAATCATCTTTCTACTGTTCCGCTATCAAACGATACTGTTTCACGACGAATCCATGATCTGGCAAGCTACGTCAAACAAGAACTAGTTACACGTCTACAAAATACACGATTCGCTTTGCAAATGGACGAGTCGACTGATGTCGCTGGTTTGGCTATCCTGCTGGTTATTGTGAGATATCCATATAAAAGTTCTTTTGAAGAAGACATGCTTATGTGTTCATCGCTGCTTACAAACACTACCGGGGAAGAAATTTTTAATAAAATAAATATATTTTTTGAAGAACATAATCTCAGTTGGAACAATTGCATTGACATTTGTACAGATGGGGCCAAGGCGATGACAGGTAAAACAGCAGGAGCAGTGTCACGAATGAAAAATAAAGCGCCTAATTGTAGTTCCAGTCATTGTATTCTGCATAGACAAGCACTTGCGATGAAGCAAATGCCGTCTAATCTAAAATTAGTTATGGATGAAGCGGTAAAAATAATTAATTTTATCAAATCACGACCACTACAATCCCGATTGTTCTCATTATTGTGTGAAGATTATGGCAGCAAACATAAAACACTGCTGCTCCATACAGAAGTGCGATGGCTGTCTCGGGGAAAAACTTTAACAAGGCTATTTGAACTTAGAGCCGAGTTACAAATGTTTCTTTCAGCAGATACTTCTTTTAATTTGAAGGACCGTTTGTATGATAAAACTTGGTTGTTCCGATTGTCTTTTATGGCGGATATCTTTCAAAAACTTAACGAATTAAATTTATCGTTGCAAGGTAAACAGACAACAGTGTTTCAGGCCTATAATAAAATAACTGCTTTTAAAAGAAAATTAGATTTTTGGATCATTTGCATTGGTAAGAAAGAAATAGAAAGTTTTACGTTACTCAGTGAGTTTGTTAGCGAAAACGACTCAGAAATGTTTGAAGATAATGTGTTTGAAGAATTGGTCCAATATCTCAGTTCGATGCGCGCATCTTTTGAAAAGTATTTTCCCGAAGAACACAATACAAAAATTAAAGTGAACTCCTGGATTCATAATCCTTTTTTACCCAACTTGGAAAAGCCTGAAAACATGTCAAATGAGATATATGAATCTCTTTTAGAAATGTCATCAGACACAAGTATGGAGTCATTGTTCAAAACGACGCCTCTTAATGATTTTTGGTGCAGAATCCAAGATGAATATGCAATGCTTGGCCAAATGGCTCTGGATATTCTTCTCCCGTTCCCAACTACATATTTGTGCGAAACAGGATTCTCTACCTACGCAGCCACGAAAACAAAATATCGCAATAGACTGGACGCCGAAGCTGATATGAGACTCCAACTTTCTTCCATCAAACCTGATATCAAGCAATTGATGAAAAATAAAAAACAGTTTCATACCTCCCACTAGTTAGATTTTTTCTTTTTTAATGTTTTCTATTATTGTCCTTACCAAGTGGTGAAGTAAATAATAATTAGTAACTGATACATTGTACTTTTATTATGCTGATTAATATAGAATACACTTATAAAAATAATTGTTTTATTGTAGGGTTCCATCAAGTATTTTGCTTCCCAAAAGGGTTCCGTCATTTAAAAAGTTTGAGAACCACTGCTCTAATTCATTAACGAATTGATATTTGTGTTTCAATTTTTTTTCATGGGGTTCCTACCACCATTGCCTTGACCAGTTGTCCCATAAACTGATACACTTGTATATTAATAAAGAACTAAAATAATGAAAAAAAAATTGCTAATATTAAAAAACAGACTAATAATAACACCGAGATTTCGATCTCACGCCGTTTGAATGCGACTGGACAACTTCCCAACTGAGCTATCGTCACTCTTGATGGCAACAGCTAAATTTAAATTCCTATTCTAATGACATTTTATGTCATTGTATTGATTAGCTAAAAACAACGACAAGACAACATTTTCTATAAATGAAACCTAGCTAGATCGATTTATTGCCCCCGAAATTCCTGTATACTAAATTTCATGAAAACCGGTGTAGCCTTTTCCGAGATTCAGATTATCTATATACTATTATCTATGTAGCAGGTTATGGGACAACTGGTCAAATGGGAGTTAGGCAATGGTGGTAGGACCCCATAAAAAAATTTTAAGGAAAAATAACGATTCGTTAAGGAATTAGAGACATGTAAAGTTTTCAATTTTATCATCGCTTTTTCGTGTAAATCTGATTCAAATGTATAAAGTCAGCGATACTTAATGTGTATGTTACACATATCTTAATATATAAAATTCAAAGTCCTGACTGACTCATCAACGCCCAGCCCAAACCCTTGGACCTAGGAAGCTGAAATTTTGCACAGATATTGTCTTTATGACGTAGGCAAGGAATAAGACGGGATTTTTCGAAATTCCCACGGGAACGGGCATAATAAGGATTTATATTTTCGCTATAAAAGTTGCCCTATCTCCGTTATTATATTTATTAGAGACTTGAAATTTGGCATATAAATATGTGATTGCAATCACTAAAAACCGTTTTTAGGATTTGTCGAAATTCCCTCGGGAACAGGAATAAAAAGGATTTATTTATATTTTGTCGCTTTAAATTTACCCTATCTCCGTAACCATATGTATTAGAAACTTAAAATTTGGCATATAAGTAGGTGATTATGAAAACAAAAAACAATTTTCAGGATATTTCGAAATTCCCACAGGAACGGGAATAAAAAAAGATTTACTTATATTTTCGCTTTAAAGTTGCCCTATTTCCGTAACTTTATTTATTAGAGACTTGAAATTCAGCTTAAAAGTAGGTTATTACGATAACTAAAAACCATTTTTAGGGTTTTTTGAAAATCCCTCGGAATATGATGAAAATCCTTGCTTAAAAGTTATATTGTTTGTTTTTTCTTTCGTAGCTATTGTTAAGTATAATAAGTGTATAAAATTATTTCCCCATTATGAAGTAGGCAAGGAATAAGACGGGATTTTTCGAAATTCCCAAGGGAACGGTAATAAAATGGATTTATATTTTCGCTTTGAAGTTGCCTATCACCGTTACTTTAATTATTAAATACTTGACATGTAAGTAGGTAATTTTGATCAGGCTTCAGTTATTTTTTTTTGATTTTTCGAAATCACCTCGAAATAGGAGGAAAATCGTTGCTTTTAAGGGTGTAGATCGTGAAAATCACCGAAAAGAGTGTTACGATTTTTCATATTTAACCTATTTACATATGATTGATATCAATGATAATTTGTATATATTACAATCAAAGACCAATAAGTATGTTCATGCTTATATTAAACTCTTAAACCTAATAGTTGTTATATAATAAACGTCAACAAACGCACAAAATTGAGTAAAAATGCAAAAACATGACTTCGTATTTTTCAGATTTAACCCCATAAATCAACACAAATTGATAAAAAGAAACACTTTTTGAACACTGAAGAAACCAATAAGTATAGCTGTATACTTCTTTTTATACCTTTACAAACAAAGACTTCCTCTTTTAAAGCCCTAAAATCTAGATATATTTTAAGGTAAAATATTCATACACAAATGTATGGGATAATGCGTTCGTTTCATTCGTGCAATCTCGGTGGTCACTACGGCAGTTCCTTTCTGTAAGTGGACGCGACACCACGCTTGTCGTCTGCAGACAGCAGAATTACGTATTGTGAATTTATGTTTTTTGTAAAAAACTGTAAGTATAACATTTTTATAATTAATTTATTTTCAGTTAGTAGAAAGTATCGATATAATGAATGTCTGAAGGAAAACCATGATGGAACTAGATATAAATCGTAAAAAATACAATATCTACACTAATAGGTATTATAAAGAGGAAAGATTTGGATTTTTGTATGTAACGAATAAACTCAAAAAGTACTGGACCGATTTTAATAATTCTTTTATCATTCGAAAGCTACATTATCACTGAGTAACATAGGCTATTTTTTTCGCAGGACTGATTGAATTTGAGTGTCATGCCAGGGAAAAGAAAGTTTTGTACGCATTATAAAAATATGAAAGCCAAAAGATCTCGGAATAAAATGTAAGTTCCTCCCTACTTATTTATTATCGCATTTGAACAGGGTACATTACAAAGCTAATACAATATGTCATGATTTAGATCGCCCAATTCAGACATATACCTACAATAACATGTAAATATTGGTTTGTATTATCTATATCTATACTGATAAATAAAATTGAAGTATCTGTATGTAATATCAAAATAATAGGATTTTTTAAAAAAAAAAAAGGCGATACGGAGTTCGCCGGGTCGGCTAGTATTGTCTAAATATCAAATTGTGGAAGTAGGTAGGCGACAGCGCAACTTTGTCGACATACCTATACCGCCAAACAGACGCGAGGCGCCTAGCGTCTGGCTTAGGGTTGTACAAAATAAATAAAAAGTGGATAATATTGATGAATAATATTTCCAGTATTGAAAATAAAGAAAACCTTGGGGCCGAGACTCTGAGCAACAATGCTACGCGCTGTATAGAGGTAAGTTGTTATACGTAATTCTTGTAGACTTGTTACATAAATAAACAAACTACTTAGTTAGTGATGGGCGAAGACAAAATCTCAATACCTACCTATAGATTTTTTCTTGCAATATTTATTATTTTCATCGAGAGACAAACACCTTAGTACCGAAATACTTCTCAATTACTTTCTCAAAAGAAAATTTACGTTCAAATAGGTGACGTCATAAAAAAACAATACCTAATGCGTAAAGAAATTATAATTTCTATTCATCAGGAACCTAATATTGTATTAATTCTTTTGCATTTTTTTAAATTTTTAATTATTTTTTATAAAAAAAATCAAGCCATTATCTTTCTTTACAGGAACTAGTTATTGAAAACGACCAAGAGGGAAAGGTGGATGAAATGGAAGTTGGGCGTAGAGTTGTAGACGTTTCTTTTTTTTTTAAAGCTCTTCAGGCCATAGGGGACCACGGTCCAATGGATTGTAAGTTAAGTTACCTCAGTATAATAGGTGAAGTAAAAGTTGGTCTGGACTTAAAACTCATCATGAAATGTAGTATGTGTAGTATGAAATTTACTGTGTGTTTGATTGAAAAGAAAGAAGATAGAATGGAAGTGAATCATCAAATTGTATCTGGTATCATATCATCTGGTGGGAGCTACTATCAGTTAAAAACATTAACTGCCGCAGTAGCCCTACCAATCATGTCACCTTCATTATACAATGAAATTAATTAATAATACGGTTTGCGATTGGTGGGAAAAGACAGCAGCACATTCCATGGCAGAAGCTGTCAAGGAAGAAGCGGAGTACGCAGTGTCTATAGGTAGTGTTGATAAAAATGGTACACCATTAATATCTGTTGCTGTTGACGGTTGTTGGAGCAAGAGATCTTATGGTAAGAATTTTTCCGCCTTGTCCGGCGCAGCTGCGATAATTGGCATTAAAACTAATAAAGTATTGTTTTTTGGAGTTAAAAATAAATACTGCGTAGTTTGTGCACGAGCCGCAAAGAACGACAGTCAGCCCTCGGAACACCGTTGTTTCAAGAATTATTCGGGATCATCTACCGGTATGGAATCGACCATAATAGTTGAGGGGTTTAAACGTTCCATTGTTGATCACGGTGTAATTTATAATAAATTTGTAGCAGAGGGCGATTCCAGTACTTATAAAAAAATATTAGATTCGCGACCGTACGGTAATTTAACAGTAGAGAAAATTGAATGCAAAAATCATCTTTTACGAATCTACTGCAATAGCTTGGAGAAACTGTCGAAAGACACTAAGTATCCTTGCGCATTGCGGAAATTCCTAAAAGAAAGGAGGGAAATTTGCGTTTAAGAACGGGTGTAAAATGCGCTATTAAATATTGGGGCGATCAAAATCAGTCACTCGAAGAAAAAATAAAAAATCTTAGTGAAGATATCCTAAATGGTCCACAACACGTATTTGGTAATCATCAATATTGCAAGGAGTATTTCTGTAGACCTGATACTCGTCGAATAGAACCTGTTGGGTTGCTTCCAGCAATTGTTGGATGCGGATTAATGGACGCGGTACACATTTTAAGTAAAAGACTGTCATATCATTCTAGAAGTTTAATTCATAATTGTACAAGTAATATAATTGAAAGTTTTAACGCAGTGATTGCCAAATTAGTAGGGGGTAAGCGTGTAAATTATTCTTCCCGTGGTTCTTATGCGGGCCGATGCGCAGCTGCTGTTGTGTCTTTTAATACAGGATCGATTCATAGTAAAACTCATGAAGTAATATTTAAATCTAGTCCTAATCCTTTGATCGCGAAAGTGGAAAATTGTAATCGTAGAATCCGTTTAATTGCTAAACCTAAATTAAGATTGAAAAAAAGCCACAGCGCTGTATCGAAAGACGCTCACTATGGACCAAACTGCGAAAAACCTGATCTGAGTCCAGAATTATATGAGAAAGCCAAGTCATCTTTTTTAGCCGATTTAAAGTTGTCTTGTGCTGAAAGAGAGGAGCTTGAGAGGTCGACCCATTTGCAAAGAAGTAGTTCTGAGTGGATGAGTACAAGGAGAAAATTACTAACCTCATCATCGTTCGGGGAAGTTTGTAAAAAACGAGAGAGCACAAGTTGTGCTGTTCTTGTTCGTAAAATCGTTTATGGTAGTAATATCGCCAGTTTGCCTGCTGTACGGTACGGTATCGAAAAAGAAGAAACCGCAATTAAACAGTTATAAATTCAAGAGAATATTAGTATACAAGGTTGCGGTTTGTTCGTCGACGATCAATATGAATTTCTTGGTACTACACCAGATGGCATTTATGCAAACGGTTTAATTGAAATTAAGTGCCCACATTCTTTAGCTGGCATGACTCTTGATGAAGCAATGGCCAAACATACCTTTTGGGTTAAGGACAAGGCTTCCAAGGGTTGTCATAAATAAAAATCATAACTGGTATTTCCAAATTCAGGGAAAGGTACATATTACTAAAAGAAACGTTTGCATGCTTGGCATCTGGTTTGGTGCTACTGTACCTATGAAAGTTTATATTATAGAAAAGGACGACAAATTTTGGGAGGAGAAAATGGAGATGAAATTAGTTAGGTTTTATTACGATTGCCTACTTCCAGAATTAGTTGATCCTCGGCAGTCACGAAGCATGCCCATTCGTGACGCGCCCAGTATCATAGAGGCTATGAAAGAGAGGAAAGAAAGAGCTTTACGTGTTATGAAAGAGAAGAACGCCTATTGATTTTGAAAGATACAGGTAACTTAACTACCCAGCCAGTCGATTCACGTAAACACGCCAGTCCAAAAGTCGTTTTAACTTAGGAACTTAGAAATCACCATTTGGTTTTCTGTTTTAAACGCACTTACTTATCTAGTCTTGGATTGTCATAAATCTTCCAATAGCTCAATTACTATACAATTTCTGAGTTACCTGGTGTAAAGAATCATAAAAATTGGTTCAAAAATACAGCGAATTGAGAATTCTCCTTTTTTTAAGTCGGTTAAAAGGGCTAAATTTGCAAAAAACGAAGTGACGTCACTGCGCTACGGTTTTTAATACTTACGTGAATCGGGCAACTGGTAACGTTTTCATTCTGATAGGTTTTGTGATAGCCATTGATTTTATCATCAAATTAGCAGAAATCAGAACTTGATCCGTAATCGAATGAAAAAACATTAGAATTTTGAACTCATATTTCGTTATTGTTTAATTACATACTTTTAATTAGTATATTAATAATTTACAAACTTCTGTTAAAATTAGTAAATAAATGAATTATTTACTAATTTTTGTACAACCCTAGCACGCTTTTGAGATAATACGAGTAATGGCGACTCATATTTGTTATTGTGTAGTAAATAAATCATTTTTATACTTGTTTCATTTATTAACATTTTTTTTAAAACCCTAGGATTTTTTTTAGATATCGACGAGGTGATCGTAAACAAAAAGTAAGTATTTGAGTTTACGCAATAGGCACATTTCCTTGCGTAGAGATAAACACACTTCCTACTGAATTTGCAATTATTTTATTGAATGAATATTTTACGAATTAGAATAAATTTTGGTAGTGAAATTACAAATAAATACATAGTTGGAATTTTAGGTAAGTAGAATACAAAAATGTCAGTCCGGACCTGCTCTTGATTGTATATTATATTATAAACTAGTAACCCGCCCTCGCTATCTTCGGCAATATTCACTTAAATTACATACTATAAAAAGCATATTGATCTATAATAAATGCACAATTTATTTAAGGTACTTAATTGGATAAGGATTAATGCTGTATTGTATAAAATCACTTAGTAAATAATCATTTTTTAGTAGAGGATAAAAAATGGTTATGGTGGGTTATCCCTAAGAGATAGACATATGCCATCGTGGACTTTTTAAGATGGATAATACTGTAGTACATTATTTTGGTCTATCTCGTAGGGTTCAGCCAACGTTTGCAATATAAGCGCAAAAAAACGTGCTTATTTACGACATCACATTAGAAACCTCTAAATTAATCAGCGTTTCTCTACTATATTATGCATGTATTATACATATAAACCTTCCTTAAGAATCATTCTACTTATTAAAAAAAACTGCATCAAAATCCGTTGCGTAGTTTTAAAGATCTAAGCATACATAGGGACAGACAGACGGCGGATAGCGACTTTGTTTTATACTATGTAATGTAATGATAGAAAAACATAAAAATTGTGTCTCAACTACTCTTATTAATCTTTTAAAAAGAATCAACAGCTAGTTTCCAAAAATTCAACGTTATTGTTATGCTGTAAATATTCAAGTTCAATAACAATTTCTCAACGTGGAACGTTTGTTGCAAAACATTTTGAAAATCGCGCTCTCTAGGTCATTCATCCGCCCCGTCGGATGTTACATTAAACTTTGGCGCTGCGGTCGCTCGAAATCGAGATCTCAGGCCAACAATCTACACCCTTAAGTCATAAAACTAAGTTTTGCTTTCGTTACTTTTGGCAGGTGCCTACACTAAAAAAAAAACTTGATTGAATACGTATCTATCACACAAGGTTGATGCTATTGTTAAACAAAATTATCGTATTAGTCGATGAAAGTGTTTGACTTCAACGAAATGTTTGACTATAATAATAATTATATATGCGAAAAACACAATTTTGCATTTAACTCGTATTTGAACAAGTTTTTTCACCGTATATTAAAACTAATATTCGAATATTTATTATTTTTTCGTGGTTTCCTTAAGTAGCTTCAGTAATAATGAAAAAGTCGCGCACGCCAATCTCCCCGGAGCTCGGAGGGTATATAAGCAGCGCGAGGCGGCACGGCCCCGCCGGATTAGCTTATTAAACAGTTTAGGCAAAATTTATGAGCGCGTACTACTTAGTAGGCTAAGAAAGTGCGCTGAGGAAAACAACCTCATCCCGCCGATTCAGTTCGGCTTTCGCACGCAACACTCTTGCGTTCAGCAAGTACATCGAATAGTCGAGTATACAAGTTATAAACTGCAACGCGGTTTATATACGGGTATGCTTCTATTTGATGTAGAAAAAGCGTTTGACAAAGTCTGGCATAACGGCCTTATTTTCAAGTTAATAAAGCTCAAAATCCCCCACTATTTAGTTATGATAGTTAGGGACTTCCTACTCGAGCGTAGCTTTCGCTACAGAGTGGAAGGTACTTTATCAGCACCGCACAAACTAGAAGCCGGCGTCCCCCAGGGATCGGTGCTCTCTCCAATTCTCTTCTCGCTGTTCACCAGCGACATACCCCAACATAGTAGAATACAAACAGCATTATTCGCTGACGACACTGCCATCTTCTATGCAGGTCAATCTCCCTCAACAGTGACAACCGTTCTCCAAACTGCGGCTACCGCCCTAGCCAAATGGACTAGGAAATGGAGAATCGGTATAAACCCCACCAAAAGCCAGGCGATCATATTTCATAAGGGGATAGATCGCCGCTACCCAATGGCTGAATATCCACAGATAAAGATGTTCGACCAACCCATGCCCTGGACAAGGGAGCTCAAATATCTGGGTGTGACCTTGGACAGACGACTGACCTTCGGTCCTCACATAGGGCGAGTCCGCGCGCGCGCAGCCCTAGTGCTAGGATGGTTACACAGCTTAGTACACGCAAAGTCTAAGCTATCTCTCCGTAATAAAGTTAGATTATACACCGCTTGTATACGTCCTATCATGACGTATGCAAGTGTAGAGTTTACACAAGCGAAGCCACGCAGGCTACATCGGCTACAGGCATTACAGAATAGGTTCATGCGCCGAGCGACGGGAGCACCGTGGTACATGCGCAATGTGGATCTTCACATAGATCTTGGCTTGCCGACCATCAGGCAATTCATGAAACAGTGCTCCCGCCGCTACTTCGACTCTGCCGCGACACACCCGAACCCATTAGTGGTAAGGGCGGCTTCTTACATCCCCTCTAAAATGTCCGCGATTAAACAACCGCGACTAATACTCGACGAACCCGACGACACTATAACGCTCGCCCAGACTGAGGCATACACAGCCCGCGCGGCCTTGACAAATAGTAGTAAATATCCACGTTACCGCCCCCGCCGACGGGGAAGGAAGACGTGTCGCGTTAAAATCATAAACGTGGGAGTGCCCACTTTGCCAGCGACCGCCCGAGCCGAGGTCCGTACCCCACAGGGGGTGCCCTCGGGATGGGTCGCTTAACTTTAAGCGGGTTGAGAGCCCTCAGCGCTCACCCACCAGTCCGGGTAAAGTTGTCACAGCCATCTGAGGCTAACAACTAAGTCACACAAAAAAAAAAAAAAAAAAAAACACGGCCCCACACATTATAATTGCAACCTTGGTCTTAATAACACGTCCAGCGCAAACGCTGCGATAGATTATACCATACAAGTAAACTGTACTTTTCAGTGCAACACTATCTTTTAAAAACTGTGCTTTTCAGCACAATTCTTTGCTTTTCAAAATATTCTTTCTTATCTTTTAAAAATTGTTTTGCTAATCTTTTCCAAAAAAATCTATTCTTTTCCAAATTGCTTTTCTAATCATTTCCAAATATTGTTTCCCATTTTTTTTTACTTTTATTAAGTTTATGATACTACTATTTTAATTGCCTTGATTCCTTAGTGCATAACTTTGCTTTTCAAAATATTCTTATCTTTTGCAAATTGTTTTGCTAATATTTAAAAAAAAAACTATTCTTTTTCAAATTGTTTTTTCTTAATCATTTTCGAATATTTTTCTATTTTTTTTTCTTTCATTACCTTTATAATACTATATATTTAATTTTTTTTTTTCAAATTAATTTTCAAAGTATTCTTATTTTTCACAAAGTTCTTTGTTAATCTTTAAAAAAAAATTTTCCAATTGCTTTTCTTTTCTAATCATTTTACAATATATTTTTTGATTTTTTTTACTTTCATTTTGTTTATAATACTATTTAATTACCTTAAATTTGTAAGTGCATAACTTAAGTACATAGTTTTTGTTCGTTATTTGAGTAGATTTTGTTTATTATCTATCACAATGACTGTTGAAACATTGCAAATTGATGGGGCTATGATCCCTCACACCGTAGTTCCTATAATTGGAGACGGAGCCTGTCTGTTTCGGGCCATCTACTATATATTGTATGATACACAGGCGATGGCCAGGGAGGTGCGCGAGCAAATCATAGACTATGTGGTGGACTGGGAATCGTTTGCCATTATGACACATGACAGTAACGGGGACAATTACTTCAGTGCCGCTGAATACCACATTGACATGTCACGCCATTTTACTTATGGTAGTTTATGTGAGCTGGAAGCGGCAGGGCAACTCTTTCCATGGGTCTTTGAAGTTTACCGAAACGGTGAACTGTATATGAGTTTTGGTACTACAGGTAACCCTGTGGGACGACTACGCTTTACACATGATCTGTCACGTGGCCATTTCGATGTTTACGTCCGTAGTGAAGTGACTGCGACAATGGCCGAGACCGCCTCCCCTTCTTCACTTCTCCCCGTCGTTGCAAAGAAGATTACTACGAGAAGAAATGAAGTGCCTACTAATTCACCGCCCATATTAGAACCAGATCATGACGTATCTTAGTATCAATCTCTTATCTTTCCTACTAAATGCTCCAAGAAACGTCGTGCCAGATGCACCGACGCTACTCGGAAAAAACAAATTCAAAACGCTTCAAAAAAATATGTGCAAACAAACCCAGCAGTTCACCGTGCTGCCGTGGCCAGATACCAGAAAATTCACCCTGAGGTACACAGGGCGGCACAGTCTCTTTATGAGCAAAATAATCCTGGAAGACGAGTACAAAGGAAAGGACGCTCCTGGAAAACCAAGGCTCACTCCGGCATGGCCTATGATCTTGATATAGAGTATGAGACGGACAGTACTGTATCCTTGGGTGCCATGAACAACAAGTGCCATTGGTGTAATGCTCTCAAGTGGAAGGAGGAGCCACCCGGCATGTGCTGCAGTGCTGGTAAGGTGCAGCTCCCGCCTTATGAACAGCTACCTGAGCCTCTCTACAGTTTGATAATGGATATACATCCAGAACACGACCATTTCATAAACCGTATTCGTAAATATGATAGTTGTTTTCAAATGACTTCTTTCGGAGCGAAACAGATAATAAAAGACGGTTTTATGCCAACTTTTAAAGTTCAGGGCCAGGTATACCATTTGGTGGGAAGCTTGCTGCCAGCTCCTCAAAAGGAACCACAATTTTTACAAATATATTTTGTTGGCGAAGATGACAGGGAAGTACAATTGAGGTGCAGTATCTTTCCCGAAGTAAAACCCGGCTTAGTCAAGCAACTGCAGAGAATGCTACATACGTTTAATACTTATGTAAGAGACTTGAAGATCGCCCTGGACAAGGTGCCTGAAACGTCTAAACCATTTAAAGTAGTCATTAATGCTGAGAAGAAACCGCCGGAGAGTCACAGGGGTCGTTTTAATGCTCCTACGTCAAATGAGGTGGCATTAGTAATAGTTGGTCAGCAATTTGAGAAACGAGACATTATCCTTGAGAGCCACGATAATTCATTGCAGCGCATTAGCGAGATTCACCGTTCGTATGACGCCCTGCAGTATCCGCTTTTGTTTTGCTGTGGCGAGGATGGGTACTCCATTTCTTTACCTCAGCGTGATCCTGAGACCAAATTAATACTTAAAAATACAATTTCAGCTGCAAGGTTCTATTCTTTTCGTATAATGATTAGACAAGGAGAAGATAATCACTTGGTGTATTTCCGTTCCCTTTTTAGTCAGTTTTTAGTGGACATGTACGCCAAAATAGAGACGGAAAGGTTGACCTATATCAGGAACAACCAGGCGCAGCTGAGGGCTGACAGTTATATACACTTGCGGGATGCCATAGGAAGGCAGGATGTTGATGTTCAGCAGCTAGGTCAGAAGGTGGTGCTCCCGTCATCTTTTACCGGGGGACCACGCTATATGCACGAGCGTACACAAGACGCTATGACATACGTGCGTCAGTACGGTCGTCCTGATCTTTTTATCACATTTACGTGTAACCCCCGATGGAAAGACATCACAGATATACTTTTACCTGCCCAAAAGTCACACGATCGCCACGATATTATAGCTAGGGTATTCCACCTAAAGGTGAAAAAGATGATGGCTCTTCTTACCAAAGGCAATCTATTTGGGGGGATGCGTTGCTTTATATACTCGGTAGAATGGCAAAAACGGGGTCTTCCTCACATTCACATCTTGCTATGGCTAGAGCAGCGTATCACCCCAGATAAGATCGACAATATTATTAGTGCAGAAATACCTGACCCTGAGCAAGACTCTCTCCTCTAAGATATTGTGAAGGCCAGTATGATACATGGTCCTTGCGGAAGTTTAAATTACAACTCGCCCTGCATGAAAGATGGCAGTTGCAGTAAGAGGTACCCTCGACCGTTTCTCAAGGACACCCAGACAGGAGACGATGGATATCCGCAATATAGGAGGAGGTCTCCAGCTCACGGGGGTAACACAATAAAAATTAATGAAATAGAGTTGGACAACCGCTGGGTGGTGCCTTACAATCCTGTCCTGTCACGTACTTTCAATGCTCATATTAATGTGGAGTACTGCAATTCTGTTAAATCTATCAAATATATTTGTAAGTACGTGAACAAGGGCAGTGATCAAGCGGCCTTTACTCTAGAGAATGAGAAAGATGAGGTAAAAATCTACGAAAGCGGCCGGTACATAAGCAGTTCCGAAGCAGTTTGGAGGATCTTAAGCTTCCCCATTCATGAAAGGTTCCCCCCTGTCGTACACCTCGCTGTTCATCTTGAAAACGGTCAGCGAATATACTTCACCTCAAATAATTTGTCAGAAAAGATAAATAATCCACCACAGACAACGCTCCTAGGCTTTTTTGAAATCTGCAAAACAGACAATTTCGCTAAAACTCTGCAGTACTCCGAAGTCCCTTCTTACTATGTCTGGAACAGCAAAAAATTTTCAAGGAGGAAAAAAGGGAAAGATGTTGAGGGCTGGCCCGGAGTGAAAAAAGTGCACGCTCTGGGCAGGGTCTATACGATTCATCCAAACAACACCGAGTGCTACCACGTACGCCTTTTGCTCCATGAGGTTAGAGGACCGACATCCTTTGAGGACTTAAAGACTGTAAATGGTATCCTCCATCCAACATTTCAATCTGCGTGTAAGGCACTTGGTCTGCTGGAAGACGACAAGCATTGGGACACCACTTTAGAGGAAGCTGCATTATGCGATTCTCCTCTCAAATTGCGAGAGCTATTTACAATAATGTTAGTTTTCTGTCAACTCTCTGATCCTTTAAGCCTTTGGGAGAAATACAAAGAGAGTCTCTCAGAAGACATTAAACGGCAACTGGAAAGAGAGTTGCAAGATTGTGTATCTGTTGTACACCTCACTGACGAGGTGTACAACAGATGTTTGATTTTGATTGAGGATGCAGTATTAGCTCAAGCAGGACAAAACTTGGCACAGTACGGATTACCTCAGCCAAAAAGATCTGCAGCAACTTTGGACAATAGAGAATATCTGAGGGAGACCAATTATGATCTATGCGCCCTAGAAGAGGTGGTGTCATGCAATGAGGAGTTACTGACGGATGAACAGCTTTACGTTTACCAGAAGATCCTTGGCAATATTGAAAAAGGAATAGGGCAAATTTTTTTCCTGGATGCTCCTGGTGGCACTGGTAAAACATTCCTTATCAATTTGCTATTGGCAAAAGTTAGGAGTAATCGTAGCATTGCCTTAGCTGTCGCATCGTCAGGAATCGCAGCAACACTGTTGGAGGGAGGCAAGACAGCTCACGCTGCTTTCAAGCTGCCACTAAACCTTATCCATGTGGAAACTCCACTGTGCAATATCTCAAAACAGAGTAATGCGGCCCAAGTGCTGCGTGATTGTAAACTCATAGTTTGGGACGAGAGCACAATGGCGCATAAGGGGGGTTTTGAAGCGCTAAACAGAACACTAAAAGATATTAGAGGGAACAATGACATGATGGGTGGAGTCACCGTGTTGTTAGCTGGAGACTTCCGTCAGACTCTGCCGGTAGTGCCGAGGGGAACTCGAGCTGACGAAGTTAAGGCTTGCATTAAGGCATCAAGTCTTTGGCCCCTAATCAAAAAGCTTCACCTTAAAAAAAATATGCGGGTGCACCTGAAGAGTGATGTTTGCGCTGGACAATTCTCCGATCTTCTTCTTAAAATAGGAAATGGAGAATATCCAGAAACTGATGGCAAGATTACAATTCCATCAGATCTTGCCTCACTTGTACCGACCGTTGATAACCTAATAGCCCGAATATATCCAGATGTTCACAACCTACACAACAAATCCATGGAGTGGCTGTGTGAACGTGCGATTTTGACACCTAAGAACGAACAGGCTTCAGTTATTAATGACACTTTGTTAAAGTCATTCGAAGGTGTAGAATACAAGTACAAGTCTGTGGACACTGTAGTGCATACGGATGATGCTATACACTATCCTGTGGAGTTCTTAAATGCACTCAACCCACCTGGTCTACCGGTTCACACACTTATCCTCAAAGTGGGTGCTCCAGTAACGCTACTCCGAAACCTCAATCCGCCTAAGTTGTGCAATGGGACCAGGTTGCGTGTGAAAGCCTTACATAAAAACTTAGTAGAGGCCATTGTAATTACTGGCTGTGCTCGAGGTGAATCGGTGTATATACCACGGATACCACTTATACCATCGGAGTACCCATTCGAGTTTAAAAGGCTGCAGTTCCCTCTTAAGGTCTGTTTCGCAATGACGATTCTGCTTCTCGCACGGTCAGTTTTACGTGGCTTGCTCGAGAGTGAGCTCTCCTAGCAGTCTGGTCATCTTAGCACCTGAGGGCAGAACCGCTAATGTAGTTTATAAAGAGGTACTATAAGTTTGGTATAAGCTCAAAAAATAGCCTTACCCCTTTACAATGGTTTTAGAATTTTGGTGTCTTTCAATCTATATGTTATGGCATAACACAAAAACCACTGAATGGATTTCGATACAATTTTCACAATTTTGGTAGTTTGGGGGTCCATCTTAAAATCTAAGCCACGTATCATTTAATTTCGTTAAAAAAACAGAAGATATGGTGCATAGGGTGATTTATTCTGTAGTCTACGCGGACGAAGTCGCGGGCAAAAGCTAGTTTAAACATAAACATGTTTTTTTTTTTAATTATAAACTACCAATCAAAAATCAACACGCATTCTTATTGAACACTTCCTATTCAATTCACAAAGTATTTTATTTGTTTATATAAGAAAAGTATATACAAAACTAAATGGAAACACAAAGTAGGCAAATGTAATTAAAATGCTGGAGGCGGGCAGCCCTATCACATGTTTACATACCGCATGGATGTAGACATTTAATTCAAGGTTACGGCCGAGATACATTACTGATAGATGACTATACTGTGACTCGGATGTCCGGTCTAGACGCATGGCTGGCGTTATTATCTCCTTACGACTTTTTCGCGTATTAAAAGTCCGCGATTTAAAGCGATTGAAAAATGACTTTTTCCCGGTTCGGTGTGTTGGTGCGATGTGCGGTATTAAAAATGTGTGAATTGCAGTGAAGCAATTGTTAATTTCGGAATGTTAATACCACATACCTATTACCTATCTGGATTACTCCGGTTATCGATATGGGATATTTACCTTTACGGCAACTTTCACGAAAAAGGTAGGCCATCTTTTTATTAAAAGTAGGTAGATATCTAGCTTCTATTTTATTTTTAAGTTAATAATCTTTGTATTGTAGGAGACTTCACAAATAGAATTAACGGACAGAAATTACATCCAAACTCAGTACAACAATTTATTGATCGCACATGTTGTCCTGCGTGAGATTCGAACCCGTGACACTGGCACGGTAGGACGGTATCTTAAACACTACGTCATCTGTGCAGTCAAATTCAATAGTACTTATTTTACTTTTTACCTACAAGAGTTTATTATAAACCAAACAAACCTAACACACCGACATTATTTAGGTATAAAGGCGGGCGATTACCTAGACGCCTACGTAGCATCAACACGTCTCATTTAAGGCGTAGACTCTTTGACACATATTTTTGAAATTACTGTAACTATTATGTTTTATAGTTTTTTGTGAAATATACATTCTAAATACGATCTGTGATCGTTAAACTACAACATACTCTAACAGTTGCTCCATAACCTGATACACCCTGTATATATAGGAGAGGCGGGTTTTGCGAGCGATATATTGACTCATCACCATATCTCTGGAACCATAAGGCGTACAGACTTGAAATTTGGCAAAAATATTCCTTTCGTCGAGTAGAGGTCAGCTAAGAACGGATTTTACAAAATTCCACCTACAAGGGATGTTGCGGGGGCGTTAACAATAATACACATATAAAGGAACAGGTGAGCTGAAGTTACTGAAGCTAGAAAAATTAAATTTAGACAGTAGTTTCATTTCGTGACGTAGGCTCTCTATGACAATTTTTTTTTTGAAATTCTATCCCTAAAGGGGTGAAACGCAACGGCAAAGTTCGTATGGAAAGAACAAAAAATCATTAGCTGCTGTCTTGAAATTAAGCACAAATACTCTTTAATAAAAATAAATAAACACGTGTTTCAGCGTTTGTCCATTTTCATCCTCCAAGAGTGTCAAATAGGTAGAAAGATGTCAGTTTACTGACTTATCACAGAGCCGAAACTACTGAAGCAAGAAACATGAAATTTTGGCATTAGTTTCTTTGCGTGACGTAGAAACCTACTAAGAAAGGGTTTTTTGAAATTCAACCCCTAGGGGGTAAACCGCGGTAACAAAGTTTGTATAAGGAGAAAAAAAAATCTACATCGATTTTCTTCAAATTCTCCAAAAATACTCTTTAGTAAAAATAAATAAACACGGGTTTCAGCATTTTTTTAATTTTTACCCACTAAGGGTGTAATCTACACTAATATTATAAAGAGGAAACGTTCCTTACGAATAAACTCAAAAACTCCTGGACGGATTTCAATAATTCTTTTACCATTAGAATGTTATAGTATCCCCGAGTAATATAGGCTATATTTTATCCCAGTATACCCACGGGAACTACGCGAGTAAGGCGACTGAAACCGAAGCGAAGCGAGGGCGGGTTGCTAGCTAGCTATGTATATATGTATAGCTAGCTATGTATATATATACAAGAATTGCTCGTTTAAAGATTATATCTTTACTTACTATATTACTTACTTTTTTTTCTACATCAATAACATTAGCTTTTTCATTCAAACCCAATGTAATAGCGCTCACTATTGTTGACTTCCCTGTTCCATTAGCACCCGTAATTAAATTTAATGAAGGACCAGGGAACAGCTCTATTCTTCGATAAGTCCTGAAATAATTATCATTATATTAATGAGATTGACTGCACAGATGGTAGGGATGTGACTTGGAGGGAAAAGATCGATTAATAATCGATTTTTCTTTCTTTAAAATAAATCAATTTGCATAAAATCAATTAATTAATCGATTAATTAAAAATAATTAATCGATTATTTTTATAATCGATTTTTTTTACTATTCGTAGTTGTCCTGACAGGATTATGATGACCTTTTTTTTAGGCAATCTGGGAGTGATATTTATTTTCTAATATAGTATGAAACACTGACATTTGATCGAGCACTTTTCCTGACAGAATTGTGATGTGCTTTTTTTTAGGCAATCCTATATAATTGAAAACTTTAAATTTAAACAAAAAAGCAAATACTAAAATAATCGATTAATTTTAATATAAAAATCGATTTTTATTATTTAGATAATAGATTATTAAAATCGATTGTTACAAAAAAAAAATAGTCGATTAATGAAAGAATCGATTATTTTTTCACATCCCTAATAGATGATGTAGTGGTTAAGATATTGACCTACACTGCCAGTGTCGTGAGTTCGAATCCCAGGCAGGGCAACATTTTGTGCGACCCACAAATTGTTGTTCCGAGTCTGGGTGTAATTTGTGTCCGTTAATGATATATATGTAGTATTACAAGGAGCATTTCCCTAGGATACAGCTTTGTCTTTAAAAAAAATTAATTCACATGTGATGATTATTTTTATGATTTTATTTTAAATTTATGTAGACAAGTACATTAAGGTATCTGTATTTATCATCATCAGAGCTCCACTGATAGGCTTGGACCTCCACAATGGGAGGGGAATTGACCTACTATAGAACTCTAATATGTGTTAAGCTTTATGTGGAGTTTTGTTTCACTTCCATCATCATCATCATCATCACAGCTCATATACATCCCACAGCTTGGCTCGTGCCTCCTCTACAACGGAAGGAACCTCCTCTAGGCTGGTCAGAAGGGTTGGTGTAGTATAGGGTTTTATTTCCAGTTTTCCTTCTCTTGCATAGGTGGTGTATGCATAATACAATCCCTTAGTTGTCTTTTACAACACCCACGAGCAAGAAAGGGAGTGGTGAATTGTATTATTACTCCATCAACACATGGACAACACATCAATTGTAAACTTTTAATTTGTTTACAATTTCTATGCTTGTTATATCTATAGCGGTTCACAAGTGTATGTGGCGGCAAGGCTAGTAAGTGTAAGCAGGAAAAGTCGAAATAATTATGCCAAGAAACAGTTTATTACACGGCACAATAAAAATAGTTTTTACACAGAATAGACAAGCACTTAGAACATTGAAATATAGGAGTGAAACAGTGATAGTGACGACAGTTTAAATAGAAGATTTGCGTATGTGCGATCGCTACTCGGAGCGTGTGAGTTCAATGGATATAGCGATACAGGGGACCCGCCAGGCGGTGATCTCTTTGATGGAGACCATGCCGCCGCGGGCGCGCGTCTCCCACACCCGCCGATAAATGTCGGCGAGCATCTCCGCCTCCAGATCCCACGGGGGAGTTCCGGCCAGAAGGCACGCTGCCTCTGTCGCCACCGTGCGGTAACCCCGTATGGCCCTGATTGCCATGACCCTCTGTGGTCGCCACAGGAGGGCCCTAAGACGGACGGTCAGGGACCCCGCCCACACCGGTGCGCCATACAGGGCCATCGACCGGATCAACCCCGCATACAGCTGTCGGCACGTAGCACTGGGTCCGCCCACATTCGGCATCAGCCGCGAAAGGACGGACGCCGCGCCGACAAGCCGGGGAACAAGTCGATGGGGATGCTCCAGGAACCAAAAATGCTCGTCGAGCACCAGGCCCAAGTACTTCATGTGGGCCTGGATGCTGATGGTGACCGACTTCACGGTGATAGAAGCGCCGGCGGGAGGCCCCGCGGTACGGAGGCCATGGAACAAAAGGGCCTCCGTCTTTTCCAAGGCTACCCTCAGCCCCAGCGCTTCGATCCGCCTGACAATCTCCTCGGTGCCGAGAGTTGCCAGGCGTGCCGCCCCCTCTAGCGTCCCACCCCGGGCTGTAACGAGTGTATCGTCGGCGTAGCAAATTACGCCCAGCCCGGATGGGAGGCTTCCTCTCAACGCCCAGTCGTAGCCGATGTTCCACAGGGTCGGACCCAGAACCGACCCCTGTGGGACACCGCACGTCATGGGCGTTCGCACAACGTCCCCTACTCGGTCAACGTAGAGGACGCTGCGCCCCTCCAAGTCGTCTGCCACCAGCCGCCTGAGGTACACGGGCACCCCGTGATATCTCAGCCCCTCCCAGATGCAGCTGAATGGCAGACTGTTGAAGGCGTTGGCGATGTCCAGGGACACCGCCAACAGGACTCCTCTGCCGGTGAAGGCCTCCGCTACCACGGCCTTCAGGCGCAGCAGGACCGGATCGTCGAACGCCCTCTCCGAAAACCAAACTGGGCGTCCGACAGATCGGGCCCGACCCCGACGAGGTGCCGCTCGATGCAGGCAGCCAACAACCTCTCCAGCATCTTGCCCGCATCATCGAGCAGCACGATTGGCCTGTAGGCCGAGGCCGACTCGGGAGACCGTCCCGGCTTCGGCAGGGGAACCAGCCTCCCCTCTTTCCAGCATCCAGGGAAATGCCCGGACATCAAACAGTCCCCTGAGGCGTGGTCCCAGGTGCTCGAGGACCAGGGCCAGCACACGGATCGGAATACCATCGGGCCCGGGGGCGGTGGATTTCACTCGCACACGCGCCACCGCCGCTCCCATTTCCGGCTCCGTGATGGGCGGAGCACTTTCATCTTCGGCCTCCCGGTCGCTGTCCAGCGAAGCCATGACCGGGAGCGTGTGCTCTGCCCGCCGTGGAAAGAGGTCCTCGACAACTCTGGTGAGGAGGCTGGGCTGGAGAGTCTCGGTGATGCCGCCCGCGGAGCTTGTTCAGCGCCGCGAGGTAGGGGCGACCCCAGGGGTCACGCTCGAGACTGTCCAGCATCTCCCGCCGACTAACGTCCTTGGCGGTAAGGAGGCCCAGCCTGAAGGCAGACCGCGCACTGCGGTAAGCTTCGTACAGCTGGCCCTCCCGCTCAGCGTCGCGGTGACGCGCTTGGCTGCGGGTGTAGGCCCTCCGGGCACGTATGCACGCGGCCCGAAGGTCCGCCAATTCTCGGGACCACCAGGGGACCGCATTCTTCGGGGACAGACGCCGCACACGGGGCATGGCCGCATCGCAGATCTGCGTTAACGCACAGCGGATGCGGCCAGCCTCGGCATCCAACCCATCCGCCTGGGGCGGTGAGGACAGCCACGACTGAACGATGGCTGCCTCCGCCAACAGGTCCCGATCCAATCGACCCACAGCCCACCACGGCAACGCGGGAGCTCCGTCCGCCGTGTGACCCCTGCTGGGCTGCAGGAGGGTCCGGGAGACCTCTATCTGGATGTATCGGTGGTCGGATAGGGTCTCAACCCCCTCCTGGACGCACCAGCTCCTCACACTTGCTGCGACATTAGGGCTAGCGAACGACAAGTCCACTATCGACCCGCCCTGCTGCCGCACGCACGTTTGCACCGAGCCCCTGTTCAGCAAACAGAGGCTCAGTGCCGCCGCCCACTCTTCGACCGCCCGCCCGCGGTCATTCGTCCTGGGGCACCCCCACGCCGTGGACTTGGCGTTGTAGTCCCCCAGAACGAAGACCTGGCGCGGTGCCAGTCGCCGTATCGAGGCCCCCAGGATGGTGGGGAAGGCCCCGAAATCCGTCGCGCTCCTGTTAGGGGAGAAGTAAACACCAAATAGTGTAACCTCTCTCCATTCCGTCGCGACATACCCATCGCCCCTGTCCTTGAGCAACAAGGGCGGGGAATGCCACGACGTGGAGGCGACGATTGCCACAGAGCCGTCACTGCTGCCCAGCCAATTGGGCCGGTCAGGAGCCACGTACGGCTCCGCGGCTACAGCTGCACCGATCAACCACTCCGCCATGGCTTGCAGGAAAACGTCCTGTGCCTCGGCGGCGTGGTTGAGGTTGGCCTGCAGGAGGTGGTAAGATTGGCCGCCATTAGTGGGCCGTATCCATTACCTCCTCCACGCTGGCGGACGATCGGGTCACGCTAGGGGCGGGAGCGGCCGGGGTCGTCGGGCCGCTCCGCCCCTTTGGGGCCGAAGCCAGGGGTTTGCACTCCCTGCCCCCCATTGCGGTGCTTGGCGGGCCTATTGCCAGCCGCACACGCGGGGCAGTGGGGAGTGGCGGCGCACAATGCCGCCTTATGCCCGGGTTGACCGTAGCGGAAACAAAGGTCGCTGCAGTCAAAGCAGTTAGTGCATGTCGGCCGAGTGTGTCCGACCGCCATGCACTTGTAGCACCTCGCCGGCCGGGACTCCAGCACGGTCACCCGCGCCAAGCTCCAGCCTACGAGGAGCCTGCCTGAGCCGGCCAATTGCTTGGCCGACTCCACCGGGCACTGCACCCAGGCAGCACCGACGCCGCCCGGACCAGGGCGGATAGCGCCAATTCGAACGGTGTCCACGGGACATCCGGTTTTCGAGACGATGGCCTCCCGGATGTCATCCACCGTCACGGAGTCGTCCAGACCCGTAACCCCGCAGTTCCGCACACTTGACGGGTCTGGCGATCTTGAAGCCATCCTCCGCAGCAAACAAACCCCTCAGCTTCGCGGCCATGCTATCGGCCGTCTTGGCGCCCTCGGCCCCAGGGAACTCTAAAATCCGAGCCCCTGTCCGGGCCTTGCGGGTCCTGGCTTCGACGCCTCCTAAATCGGAGACGTCAAGCTCCCGCCGGGCGCGACATAAGACGGCCTCATAGCTGAGGCTGTTCTCGGCCGCCTCAGGCAGGACGGTGATCACCACCGCTGCTGACTTCGGCGGCCGGAGCCTCCTGCGCGACCTCTTATTTGCGGCTCCTGCTTTGGAAGCGGAGGCTTTGGCGGCGCTTTTGGCCTCCGCTCTCCTTTTCTGACCACGACTTTTCCGGCTGCACTCAGCCGTCTGCCAGCCCTCTTCGGGCGCAGCAGGGTCGCTCGGCGCAGCAGTCACGGTCACGGCTGTGCTAGCCGCCGCCGACGGTGCAATTGCCAGCGGCGGCTTAGGTCCAGTCTTGGCAGGAGCCGATGCCGCCTTCTTCTTGGCGGCGGGCCCCTTCGGCTTCGGTCCAGTGACGGCTCCAGCGTAACTCCCTACGCGCCCGCCCTGGCAGGGTAGCGCGGCAGGGGCTGACGCCACGACCTTCGGCCTGTCCGCAGCAAGCGGCGGCCGGAGACGGGGCTCCGGAGGCAGGGACAGTCTCTCCTCCAAAGCCGCCATGCGCGCGTCGAGCATTTTGCCCACAACCTCTACTATGGCGCGCATGGTCAGATCCGGCACGCCGTCCACAGCGGGCAGCGGGACCGCTTCAACCGGCTGGGTCCTCTTGGGGCTCGCCGCAGCACGAGTTTGCGCAACGGGGACGGCGGGGGCAGCGGCAGCGGCGGGAGCAGCAGGGCTGGCGCTTGTCGACGGTGCAGTTTGCATCAGCTGCGCAACCTGGCGACGCAAGTCGGCCATTTGTTTGACCAGCTGGCGATTTGTCTTTTGCACCGTCGACAACTCCTCCAAGGTCCTGTTTGTTTCCTGCAGGCCTGAAACTTCACCACTAAGGCGGGCATTTTCGGCCTGCAGGGTGGCCACATTAGGGGCGTCGCCTGCCACAGCGGGCTCGGCAGCTGCGGCGCCAGTGGGAGGGATGTCCTTCAACACCCTCATCATTCTCGCGGCTGCCGCCTCGTTGGCCCGCTTGCGAGCCTCAGCCTCTCGCTCCTGCATTACTGGAGAAGGAGTCCCAGTTCTTGCCACCACCGCAGCCCCACGCCCTCTGCGTGAGGTCGCCACCTTAGGAGGAGGCATGATGTCGCCGCTCCCCTCCGAGTCAGATGAGGAGCTGCCACTCTTGTGCAGAGGGCGCTTCCGCACCTGTGGGGGGAGGGCCTCCTCCATCGCCGCCACCAGGATTGATGCCGCAGGCCCTCCGACGGCCCGAGCGGCCGGGCTCTCCTTCGTGTTGGACGGTCCTGCGGCACTGCCGCCCTCGTCCACCGACTGCTCCGCGGTCGCATCTGTCTCCATGGCCGCGGAGCTGTCTGCCTCAGAGGCGCCAACATCACTGGGTGGAACGTCGGCAGCCTCCAGCAACTTCTGCGTCGCCTGTCGCAGCTTTGCAGCGCGCCGTCTGACGCGTGCCGTTGCAGGGGCAATCTTCCTGTTGCTTTTCTTTTTGCGGGCCCCTCTTTTCGCCGGGCCTTTGGCTGATTTTGGAGCCTCCAGTACCAGACTAGCAGCCGAGCTGCAGTCGGACGAGGCCCCTCCTTCTTCTGTGCTAGTTTTACCGTAGCTTGGCAAGGCTTTTGGGTGGGAACAATGTGGATCATCGTTCTCCGTGTTTTTGGGCGTCTCACCCCTCCTATCTACGTCAGGTGTGCGTGAACAATTATCCATGTAGTTCCCACGAGTATGTGTCCACAGCTATACGAGTATGTTTCCTGATTATTTGAAAAAGTGGTTTTATGTGTTTTATGTTGTGAATAATGTTGTATGTAACTGTTTTGTGTTGTGTATGTAGTAGTAATGTATATAAGTATATATGATATAAATAATGTAAGTGTGTCTGTGTGTGAGTACGCCACATATCCTCTAATCATCTTTTATGACACCCATGGATAAGATAGGGTGTAGTGAATTGTATTCTTACTCCGTCACCACATGGTTTAGTGTTGTAATTGCAGTATTTTGCTGCTTAACCAAATGATGCTGTTATAAAGGAAATATGATTTCTAAAATTGTTGGCTATTCGTTTTGACTAATCTGCAAACTGGTGGGACTGTTTTTGATGGGACTGTCATTGACAGATAACTATAATAAGGAGTAACTTACACTATTATTAGGTTTGCGCGAAAAAAATTATACTTATAAAAAATCATCAATGATGAAAGAAAGGTTGCTTGGGGGGCACATAGATTACCCTACCCTATTCTATTACCCCCAAATGCCTAATGAACAATTTACCCATATTAACCATCCTACTATTGTTAGTCTACACCTATTATTATTATATTAACTAAATATTACAAGGAAAACTATAATGTAATATAGTATTTCTATTTATGTAGAATAATAATAATAAATGTAGCATATTACACAAATATGAAATTATTATATTGGAAACAACAAATGACTACCTAATTAATATTATTACATCATCATCATCCTAGCTCATATTTCTCTCACTGTTGAGCTCGAACCTCCTCCATACTAGGAGGAAATTTGACCTGCTTTACCATGCTGGGCGAACAAGTTAGTGTGGGTTTAAATTTTAAGGTTTTCTTTCTCTTGCATAGGTGTAATATGGATACATTTTTTTTTTACAATTTAAAACACAACACCCTGCAATAAGGAAATAATCCTTATGTTGCAGAGGCCTTTACAAAAATATAATTGACGGATACAAATTATATCCAGACCTGGAACAATAATTTGTGGACCGCACAATGTTGCACCGCATAGGATTGGAACCCACGACACTGGCGCATTAGGTCAGCATCCTAACCACTATATCATCTGTGTAGTTTAAATATTATTTCCCTTAGTCATCTTTTACAACACCAACGCGCAAGATAAGAGTGACGAATTGTAATCTCATTCCGCTAACACACAGAAATAATGTGATAAGCTTATAACATTTAATATTTTGACAAATTGCTTTGGCAATACAGTGTAATCTCATTAATCTGGCACTATTAAAAACCGGAGGGTGCCGAATTATTGGATTGTTCGGATTACTGGATTATAGTGAAAAAATCATAGGTAATGAATAAAATAAAGCATTTCATAGAGGGAATAAATGTATGTAATGTATTAAATTAACATGTAGGTAAATATGTAATTAACTAGTTTTAAAAAATCCTTGAGTTTTGAGGTTAGACTACTAGTAGACGACGCAGCGAGAGCGACCGAAACGCACAGGTATAGAGGAGCGAGGGAGGCGTGGGCGGAGGGTGCCGGATTATTGGACGTGCCGATCTATCGAAGTGCCGGATTAGTGAGATTATACTGTATTTTATTCTCTGAACTTTATGTTGGTAAAAGTATGTATAAAGATGTAACAAGCAACTTATAAAATTGATGACATCTTACGCGAGGGTAAATCGCTTTGTTACGTAACGTGTTACGGTGCAGTATTTGCAAAATTTTTAGATGACATTCAATGTAAAATTTGGTTGCTTATCACACCTATCATAAGCGAATTGCAACTTTTATAGAATTAAATAATGATACTAATAAGGTATATTTTCTTTTTTTATTATTGCAAACAATGGCAAACGAACAAACAGTACACCTGATGGTAAGTGTTGCTGTCGCTCATGGACCTTTGCAAGGTCGCTGCCTACTACGAAGAAAGTGAAGGGAGTGTGAATGTGTACAATGAGGTTTGATGATACTAAAGCCATCTAAAGCTAAAACGCACTACACACAAACACCCTCAGAAAATGAGGCTTCCGTCTCTCTCGCTCACTAAACAAAGAGCTGGAACAAATAGATACTACTTGTATGTCGATTTTCTGCAAGAGTTTGGTACTACTGGCCCGTGACTGTAGACAGTCAACTGTCAACACTACTTTACTATAAAATGTTTAACACGTTATATAATTGATAACAAAACATTCCCAAACATAAGTCAGGCGTGCATGCAATGATTTTCATTTAGAGTTTTCCTTCCTTAGAAAGACGCATATTATATCCTTATAAAAAGGTAAGGGACATTTTCTGTTATAGTCCATAAAATATAGCTTGGTCTCTGTGACAGATGTCAACGAAATCAACTAAGTTTGAACGAGTGTCATGTTTACAATTTCATTTTGTATCACATATATATTTTCATTGTTTTCATGCCAGTTTTATTGCAACTAAAGTGCACACGGTGACATTTATGTCGTTTTACAAAAGCAGGTCAATTAAAGTATCCAGTATCTACTATTCATTTGTACAATAAACAGGTTAAAAAAAATCTTTACTAGAATATTTTTTAATAAAAATGATTATAAATAATTACTAATTAAAATAGTAAGGAAACAGCACGTACCGAGCTCATAGGTACTCAACACAGCTGATTGACTATGTAGGTACTACGACCACTTTACCGCAGTGTCAATCGGGCATCGCAAAGGATACCTGTAAGGTATCTAGCGTAGGGAATTACGCTTTGTAATAGCCGTCCACGTGGACTTTGTACTTATGATTGGCTAACAAAATTCCGCATGATTTCTTTTGTTTAAAATGTAAACATAATAAACAGGCTGTTACAAAATATTAAATTTATTTTATTATTTGTTTATAACTACCACTATTGAACATTTAAATATGTAAGATATGTTTCTTTGGTCGGATACTCTTATGGTTTTTTTTTTGTAAGGCAATAAAAAAGTCACCTTGTATAATAAATATAAAAAGGTTAATATTCATGCCTAAAATGTACCTCGGAAGTACTGAAATACCTATAGTTGTCACAAAATAAGTGTCCCGTTTTGACATTTGGTACTACCGATATAATTAGTGATGAACCATACGACTCGGTACTCGATACTCACGATAAATCGATTCAAGTTTGCATGAGTATATAATCGATTTGAATTAATTATTATTGCATTGAGTATATAATCGATTTGAATTAATAATTATTGCATTGGATTAAAGTTCTGCTTTGAAAATTTTACTTAAACTGTAATATTGTAGGTATTTTGCAATGATACAATGTTACGAATGGTCATTTTTCTATCATTTAATATTTTTGGTACAATAACATTCACTCAATCACAAAAACATCGAGAAAAAGTGAATCTTCAGTCAATCATTTTCTTAAGATGATGAGCCAAAATTGTCAGTTGAGCTATCGTCACCCATATATTATATTATTTCATTTTCATATTGTCAATATTGACCTCTCGGATTTTCAGTAAAAATCATTACATAGCTGGTAAAATTCTGTAATTAGTTGGTCTAAATATTAGTATTAAAATTAATAACACCGACCAAGTACAAGTTCGGCTTAAAAAATATATCATTATCAATTTATTTTTCCTTAACCGATTATTAATAGTCTGTGGACAATATAAAAAATCGTTATGCCACAGCACTTAGCCCAGTGGGCGGTACCTGTCAAAGAAAAATTCTTATAAATTTAATTACCTTCAAAACATTTCGATCGGTAAAAAATAGAAAACTTCTTGGGTGTGAACTGTCAAAACGGGCCTTTTATTTTGTGACAAGTATAGTAAACATTTTATAGATAAATTATGCTTACACGCGTATAAGGTCATACTGGACTGAAAATAAAAAAGAGATAAGACAGATGATATACGTTAAATCGATAAACAATGTTTATTAAATTATTCATAAAAGATATAAACCCACTATAAAATTTACAATATATTTTTTACAATTACACCAGACAGTTACATTATAAAATACATAAATTGAATTAATTAAACATTAAAAACTACTTTTTGTCTTAGAGTAAATGATAACATTATGTACGCATTACTGTCATCATCATCATCATCATCTTGCTCTTATTCCAATTACTTGGGGTCGACGCAATATGTCATCTGTTTTGTCATATTGCAAAAAGTTTCGGCAATGACTTTTATGACCGGCCGCCTGCCTGACGTCAACCCTCCTTGGGAATGTAATCGTTGACCCAAATGGTACCAGATAGAGTTGGTCCGGGTCAATCTAGGGCTCTTAGTCGTCTTTTACGACACCCACGAGCAAAGCAAGGGTTGGTAGTATTCGAAGCCGCTACCACACAGCACAACTATCAATAAACTAAAAATGAAGCATTTTTCCTTTGATCAATTGATCTAACGACTGTCCCTATTTTGGCAAAAAAATGTTAAATGTTCTAGTAGGATCACTCCAGTGATGACGATAATAGTGACGTTGACCTTGATTGCACTCCTTTTGAATAATTAAAAACAGTCAAAAACCAGTTTTTGTTTGAAAGATTCAAAAAGATTTTCATTTATTGTATTTCCATTACAATAGAAAATCATAATTATAAAGAGTTTTATTGATAAAAAACTACGGACTTCATCGTAAGCGTGACATCACTAGGGATAGCTGTCGCAGAGATCAAGCTATATTTTATGGACTATAGTCATCTTCTACGACACCTATGGGCAAAAAGGGAGGTAGTGATTTGTATTCTTACTCGGTCACCACATTGATACAATAATTTATTGCTTTGGAATTTATGGTTTTAACGTCAGTCAGTCTGCGATTTTTTCATTATCACTTTGTTGCCAGTTACGAACTGATGCAATTGTCAGTTAAAAACTTTACAAATATCTAATGCATATTATGTATAATAGTAGATTATTATCTCAAGAACGATTACCAATACGAATTATATCACAATAAGTCATGCAATAAACTTTGTTTCTTTAATTCTAAATGCTTAAAACGCGGGAAAACATTGTGCAACTTACACGAAATCTTCAACGGCTATCCTATATATACAGCCGGGTGTAATGCCAGTTGTATTTATCACCGCTGACATTGTGAGTTCTTTAAATCATATCAGCATAAAACACAATTATGAAAAATACAGAAACAAAAAGGATTCTAAGTACCTATTAGAACCGAAGGACTGTTTGACACTCTTGCAGTCAGCAGCCAACTGTCAATTAGTCAGTGTTATCAACTCCTTAAAATATTTATCCCTAAATCATAGTTAAAAACCCTTAAAATTGCCACAATTACATGAAAATCCCCTAAAAATGATTTCATTAAAATACGAATAAATAATAAATTAGTACCCATACTGAAAATAAATATATATCGGGGCAAAAAAAATATGCCTCATACATGTGATATTTATGAGACATAGTTACTTAATAAAATACAATAATAATAATTAGGTAAACTCCAAGCTCTACTGGGACCGATCTATTACCACTAGTACTGTAGCAAACCGTATGTATACGGTATTGAGTAACGGGTGCGCCACTTAGTACGAAGTAACGAAACGTTACTTACGAACCCATTTCGTTACTCGCATGTTTCGTATCATGGGTATATACTGGGTACATACTGTTTTAGTTCACAATTTTTTTCCTACTTGTTGAATGTATTGTGTTTGTAGACAAAGTTTAAGATTAGAAATAACATAAGCTCATGGTCAACATTTTTACAAGTTATCAACGGTTTTACAAGTTATCTATTAAATGAAACTAAATTTAGGATAACTTTAAAACAAGTCTGGTGCAATATACGGTAAAGTGGAAAAATGTACCTTACGCGGCTTGGTCTACAAATGTATTCTACAAATTCCGTATGTTGCTACTTCGTGACGTTATACTGTAAGCGTACGGAATACGACTCGATTGGGTGTCCTAAGATACGGGTATCAAAAGTAACGAGTAACGTAACGATACGAAAGTAACTAGTACTCATTCTTCCAGTAACGAATACATACGGGTACGCTTTCTTTCGTTACTTTTACACCATTAATTACCACGGACAGGACTATTCTTGCGAATAAGCTTGATATCAAGCTGATGAATACTAGATGTCGCTACGCTGGTATTTTTATTTATTTATTCAAACAAATTCCTAAAAATGCTCCTAAAAATAGAACGTCCCTAAAACCCATTCCACTTATTTACCCCCTAAATTTGGGGGGAAAACCCCTAAGTTGACAACACTGCAATCAGTGCTCTCGAAAGTCCAAGTGCGAAATCGGTAGATATGCCCTCAAAAATCGGTATATTTGTATTAAAAATCGGGAAATGAAAGACAACAATATAGAATCAAATTCGTTTTACCTTAGATTATTACAAACAATTATTTTTATTATATATTGCCTTACAGGCTAATTATATTTACTTTTTTGAATCATACCAATGTTTTTTGGCTAGAGCCGCAGTCTGGTTTGATTATAAAGTCGTAACAATTTGAAACAATAAAAAGACGTTTAGTGTGCAACAAACCAGAGACTGACTCTGTAGATAGCCTATTTCACTGATTGGTTTTTATGAATTTAATGTGAAAATATTACGTTCCACATTGGTAGACGAATGAGATAGTGATAAAATGTTAAAAATGAAATTAGATAAGAAAGGAAACATTTGAGTTTCATCGCTACGCTTGAGGATACTTACTTTTTTCCAAAATTATTCAACATCGTCATGAATTTGTTTGATTATTTAGCAATTTCTCTAAAGTCGCCACTCTATGAATATCCTGTAAATTAATACTCTGAGAAATTCTAGGAAATATTCGAGCCTTGTGATAGGAACAATTGTTGCCGTTCTACCATTTTATGACATATTTTATTGGATCAATTATGTCTAAATCTTTTATTGCTTTATCTTTTAATAGAAACTGGGTGGTTCTGCTTACAAGGTTCTATAAAAATAAAAATCTAAGCATCTGTATTTAAATAAATTTAATTGATTTGCATTTAGATCACCTGTACTATTTAGTAGTATATTAGTCGCAGCAGCACCATAACATCGGTAGTAATAAAAAAAAATAATTATGATTTTTAATATCAACATTTTCAATTGGAGTGCTAGTTCAAAATATTCTCTTTTCAAAACCCAATCAAAAAAGTCCTCAAAATTCTAGTTTATAAGATTTTATATAAATTTTGAATTTAAATCGTTAAACAATGACAACAACGTTGCCAAATTAAAAGTGCTAAATCGCCAAATCGGGCGATTTTCTCTGTATTCTCGGGAATCGTTGAAAAATCGTTGCATTTCGGTATTTCGGTAGAGCACGGCCCATATCGGTAGAAATACTGAAAAATCGGTAAGTTCAAGACCATTGAAGTTGAATGTCAAACAGTTTAACATGGCTACCCTGGTGGCAGAACGTTTCTTTTTGCGCATAAATCAACAAAACGTATAAAAAATAACAAGTATTTATAAAATTAAAATGAGTTAAAATGAAATTTTTACTCGAATACAACTAAACTCATATAATTTAAATTAATTTTATAGTAGTTTTATTTTAACAAAGCTATATTGTATAAATATTAATATATAAAATTAGCGCCATCTAACGCAATGTGGTGGAGTTAAGAATCCCATACAAAAACTCCACAGGCGAGCTGTTAAGACACTGCCTATATGGGAAAGCTGTAGTCGGTCGACCATACTGCCTTGCCTTACGTAACTTATAGTATAAGTTACGAATAAGTCTTATACCAATATACATATGTTAAATTCTTTGTTATTATATCGTAGTAATAATCGAGAGGTTTTTGTAATTTCTACAAAACACAATTCTAACAAGACTATACAAAACTATGTGACCTAATGACAGTCCAACGCGACCTCTACCCGTCCTTTGTTCATGTTCAAGGTTGACAACTGTATTTTTTTGAAAAATATTATAACTTGACACTGGCACCAATAGCTCATATTATTGTAGCTTATTGCCAACACCAAAAAAAGAAAAAATCCTTTATTTTTAAAAGGATCACACCATAAGATGAAAAGAACGTATTCTGCCTGCAAAACAATAAAAAAATAGTACGCATTGAAATTCCAATATTGTTGTTATTAACAGCATATTATCACAAAACGAAATGTTGTTATAAATTTTAATTATTATTTAATAATCCAAGTGTTGATGCAGTAAGAATTCAAATTCATCAACCCATTTCTTGGCCATGGGTGTCGTAAAAGACATCTTTGGGATTCAATATGCACACATAATCTATGCAAGAAAAGAATAACTCGAAACGAAACCCTATATGAACACGTCTGATCAGCATGGTATAGTAGATTAATTCCTTTCCCATGGTGGATGATGCATAAGCCTCATAGTGGGAAGTGTGTGGGCTGATTTGATGATGATATTTAACATTTAGGGCATATATGTAGCAATTAACATTTGGCAATAAGATATAAATAATAACAATCGTTTTGTAGTTGATATTTTATGCCAAAATTTTGTAATTTTGATACTTAACCTTTTTAACCCCCAACGCTAAAAGAAGGGTTTGTGACGTCGATGTCTGTGTGTGTTTTAAATATATATTTTTAATTTTTATACTGACAAAAAACATGTGGCACAGAAGAAGTTTCACCTCTGACATACGTACTTTGTACGCACGCTTTTTTTTATCGTATTGAAACTTATTAGAAAGGGTTTTGAAATTCTGATCTGCAAATTTGTCTGTGACGAAATATTCGCAAACATAGAGATTAAGTGACCGCTGCATCATGTATTCGTCACTCACTTTGAAGATGAAAAGTACGCGATGTCTACGTGTGCTGAAACGCGAAGTTGCAGCCGCTTAAGCTTGCGATCTTGGAAAGAAAGTGACATAATGTTCCCTGTCCTAATTTTATATAAATGATTGAACTAAACACAATCTATAATCTATACTATCATTTTATGATTGTGAATAATTAAAATGTCTCCCTTTAATACGAAAGTTTCACTTAAATCGTGTGAATTTACTACTTCTCTTATTTCGTCTCAACTCATACACGTTCCACATCTGTGCTCAAGTCTCCTCCCCAATGGGAAGGAAATTGATCGACTATACCATGCTGGTAAAAGATGTTGGTATTGGGCTTTATTTCAAAATTTCCTTCTCTCTTACAGAAGTTATGTACATAATATATCCCACCACATGGAAACAAAGAAGAAGAAGAAAGAGAAGTATAATTCAAATTATATTCATTCGGGTCTCTGTCCCTAGTACACATATTTATAAATATACAGTGTATCAGGTTATGGAACAACTGGTCAAAGGGGCATTAAACAATGGTGGTAGGAACCCATGAAAAAAAACATGTGTGCAATCCACACGTGATAAAAATGAAACCATCAAAAAAGATGTTTACTATGTATGCGCGCACAAATGCGTATTAATACATGTACAACGCTGCGGTCCAACCAAACTCTCTCAGTCTGGGTAGACCCGAGTGGAGTGGGTAGGAAACAGAGCCAAAAAGAACCACGAATATAAGCAATAATGTATAATACTTTCTATCTTAATTTCTGTTTATATGTCTGTCTCTTTTTACTGCCGCTTTTTCGTTTCATTGACTTTCAAATCATAACATTGCTAAGGAAGTATCCACTTCAAAATTTGAATTAATTGATTAGAGATATGTAAAGCTCTCAATTCTGTTATCACTTTTTCATGTGAATCTGATTGAAATGTATAAATTCTGTGATACTTAATCTGCAACATATTCGTACTTTATGAAATGTTCATTAGAAATTAAATAAATCAATGATTACGTTCGGATAAGTAAGACAAACTTCACCTTAATAACAATTTATCGGCCAATGACTTAAAACGAGTGCAACGGTTATTGAAAGAAATGCCGACAGGGATAATTAAGCAAAAAGGTAACAAATTATTTAATTTGTTACCTTTTTGCTACCTATATCTTGAAGCCAAAATAAAACAATAAAACCTAAACTGTAAATTCTTATCGCAAGTGAAATTCGTCTCTGTACAATTAAATACCATTTAAGAAGAAATATGGTTTTATTCCTTAAGAATTTGACATACCGTATAATGACATAATAATATATGAATATAATATTCTGATATTTAAAAATAAAGTAGCCAGTTACATATCATGACATTCTCCCCAGGTTAAGAAGTGTCGTAGTCCCGTAAGTAAGTAGGTGGCTGATGCACACGTGTTGAACGACGAGGCGGAGGTGGACTTTCTGTGCCAACACTATCAGGTTCTAAGTTATCATGCACTTCTGATATATTAGAATCAGCAGAGGCCCAGCTTAAATCAAATTCCATTTCACTGTCAGATGATAAATCTCCTGTAGGTGCCAAATGTCGATTCGAAACTACTAACTCTCGACCGTTCTGTAGTCGTACATGAGAATGTAGAGGATTAGTTTCAATAAGCTCAACTTCTTCGACTATAGGGTCATATTTACTTTTTCGATCATTATTTTTCAATAGAGCTCACTCCGCTCCGGTAAGCCACGTTGGCATAGATTGCCCATTAGAAGACCGGCGTGGATGAGTAAACATCCGCTCGTGAGGGGTGCATCCAGTAGCTGTACATAATAATGATCGTATAGAGTGTAATGATTGTTCTAAAACCATTTCCCACTTATTAATAGGTAGATTCAATGATTTCAATGACAGTTGTACTGTTTTCCAAATAATTCCATTATAGCGTTCAGTTTGGCCATTGCCTTGTGGATTATATGGTGTAGTGTAACTGGTGGCTACGCCTATTCCATGTAAAATTTTTTTTACTTCGGCAGATGTAAATGAGGTTCCTCTATCAGAATGTATATAGCTTGGTATACCAAATATTGCAAATAATTCGGATAGCTTCTTTATGACTGTTTCCGAGCTAATATTTGAACAAGGTATAGCAAAAGGAAATCTTGAAAATTCATCCACCATGGTGAGCATGTAATGATTACCTGTATAAGATGGCAGGGGTCCTTTAAAATCAATTGCAATTCTTTCAAATGGAGATGTAGCTTTAATTAAGGTACCCTTTGTCTTAAAAAATCTAGGTTTTATTTCAGCGCAAACTGGACATGACCCTGTGATTCGCCTGATTTCTTCAACAGAATATGGCAAATTTTTAGCTCTAACCCAGTGAACCATGCGTGTTATACCAGGATGACATAGCTTTTTGTGCAGTTCAAGAAGATTTTCAGAGATGGCCCGTGTTGATGCTGTTACGTTTACACGCGAGAGAGCGTCGGCAGCTATATTGTCCTTACCTGGGCGATATGTGATGTCAAAATTATAGCATGAGAGTTCTAAACGCCATCGCTGTATTTTATCATTTTTTATTTTTGTGTTATGTTTTTGATCAAACATATACGATACTGATTTTTGATCAGTTATAAGTTGAAATATTTTACCTATAAGAAATTGCCTCCATTTTCTAATGCTTTCTACAATCGCGGCAGCTTCTTTCTCTATTGCTGAATGATTGCGTTCATGAATGTTTAAAGTTCTAGAAAATAATGCTATTGGTCTTCCTTCTTGTGTTAGAATAGCAGCTATGGCATAATCGGATGCGTCAATTTCAACAGTTAATTGAATGTTTGGATTTATAACTGTTATTCCTAGTTATTTCCGTTTTTAATGAGTGGAAGGCATTTTCAGCATCAGTTGAAAGCGGTATCTTTTGTGATCTTGCAAGATCTTTTATTTTATCTGAAAATTTAGGTATCCATTTTGAATAATGCGCGAAAATGCCCATAGTTCTTCTAAGTGAAGCTAGGTCTTTAGGTACCGGCATCTCTAAAAGTGGGCGAAGTCGTTCTGGATCAGGTTTTATTACGTTATCGCATATATTATAGCCAGTAAATTTATTTCCGTCTTTGAAAATTCGCTTTTCTGTAGATTTAAAGTTAAGTTGTAGCGAATTGCAATCTCCTTAAATGAGCTTAATTTCTTATCATGATCAGCTTCATCGTATCCACAAATTGTGTCATTGTGTCAAATATCATCCAAATACGCAAATACTCCTTGTAAATGTTCTTTTTCTAGTATATTATTAATGGCTCTTTGAAACGCTGTTACGCCATTAGTTACGCCAAACGGTATACTTCGAAATTGATACAAATGTCCGCAAGCTTCAAAGGCGGTATACGGCTTTTCATGTTCCACAATAGGAATTTGATGATAAGCGCTGCGTAAATCAATTTTAGTAAATATTTTGTATTTAGCGACTTTTGAAATAAGTCCTTCTATCGACGGTAAAGGATAAGCATCTAGTTCTGTGTATCTATTTATGGTCTGTGAGTAATCTATAACCATTCTTTTCTTATGATGTTCGCTAGATGTAACCAGTACTTGAGCTCTCCATGGTTAAAAACTAGGTTCTATTATTTTATCATCCAATAGTTTTTGGATTTCGTCTTTAATAAATAAAGAATCTGAATCAGAGTGTCTCCTAGACTTTATAGCGATTGGTTTCTTAATAGGTAATAAATTAGCAAACAAGCTAACTGGCTCAATGTTAGCTGCAGACAAAACGCATAGCTTAAGTGTAGGTTGAGAACCACCAAATTTCATTTCTAAAGCTTTATGATTCTGTAAAACATCGTGGCCTAAGATGATGTCAGAACAAAGTCCATCCATAATCATTAGTGTAACGGTGATAATTTGATTTTGAATATTTAATTCTAATGTGCATGATCCATTCACTTGAGTACTTAAGCTTGATGTTGCCAGTGTGATCTTTTGTTTGCATGGAATAATATTTAAATTGCATAAAGTAACAAGACGTTCATCGATAAAACTTGAGGTGCTGCCTGTGTCAATAAGTGCTCTAGCGGTGGTCTTTCCGTTTATAATAACTGGTACTATAGCTCTATTTAGATTCGCTGCTGACAGGATGCAAGAAAATGTATGTGATGAAGTAGACATGGCATGGGTAGTATTTTCAGATTCTGTTGTCTCACTTGTTGCAGCTATTCGCTCTTTTTTGCTGAGACAAACTTTCGAAAAATGTCCTTTCTTCTTACATAAGGTACAAGTAGTGTTAAAAGCAGGACATTTGTAGCGAGGATGACGTTGATTTCCACAAAAGTAACAAGAATTGTATTTTGGTAATTTATGCATTGTACTAACTGCAGTTGTGTCGTTACTAGAAGTTTGATTCATGTTAGGCGTAAGTTCTGGATGATAGCTATCATTCTGTATTTGTGCCATTTCTAGGCACCGTGCCTGTTGATAAGCTTGGTCTAAAGTAAGATTATTGTTCTCAAGAAGACGTTGTCGTATTGCCGGTGATGACAACCCAGAGATAAAAACATCTCTAACGTAGTCATTTTCGTTTTGCTCTGCGCTCACCGATTTAAAATTGCAAGCTTTCGTTAGAAGTTTCAACGTTTGAATATATTGATCAATTGATTCACCACTCTTTTGTGCCGTTTGGCTAATCGATATCGAGAATAGATTTCATTAGGTGGTTTTATAAATAAGGTATCTAATTTTCCCACAGCAGAATCAAAATCTTTCAAATCCTTGATGTAAGTAAAAAGGAGTGGTGATATATGATTAATCAGTAGAAGGTATTTGTAGTTACTTACTGATTTTTCTTTAGTTTGAATGGCTTCTAAGAAATTTTCGAATGATTTCTTCCAATGGATCCATGATAATGAGTGATCTGATCTATCCGTAGGATCCGCTTCGAATCTTTCAGGTTTCAGGTATTTGTCCATTTTTATATTAAGGAATAAATTGTACAATTAAATACCATTTAAGAAGAAATATGGTTTTATTCCTTAAGAATTTGACATACCGTATAATGGCATAATAATATATGAATATAATATTCTGATATTTAAAATGATAAATAAAGTGGCCAGTTACATATCATGACAGTCTCTCTTTACGTATTCAATAAATCAAATCAATTTTGGATATGTATTTACCTCTACGGCAACTTTCACGAAAAGGATAGTCCAATTTTTAATTAAAAATAGGTACCTAGTTTTAATAAAAAAATGACTATACTTATCTATCTAATGCAATAGTACTTTCTTCACTTTTTACCCACAAGAGTTTATTTTAAACCAAAGCTACAGCAAGGACTACAGGACGAATAGATAGCCATAAGTACTATATACCGCTGACGCGACTTACACATGCCCAAATGTATAATGTTCATAACAAGTTCCTAGCATTTAAGGCAGTGTTGCCAATTTAGCAACTTTGTCGCTAGAAATGACGACTTTTGTTCAAGTGTTAGCGACAAAAAAAAGTTTTGTCGCTAAAAATTGTTTAGCGACAAATCTGGCGAATTTTGGAATCAGTTCGAAAGTCAAAAGTTGATATGGATATTAGTGTTCCGTGGTAGTATGGTAGTATGCTATTGGCACTTTTTGGAATCCTCGAACTATTTCCTAAAAAAAAAAAAGCTCATCAAAATTTGTCCATAGGATTTTATTTCGTCGTAAATAAGGTTACGCTGTGGCATACAAAGCTCATCAAAATTTGACCGGACAATACCCGACGGGATTTTCTGTTTTAGCGACTTTCTAGCGACTTTTGAATTTCAGTCTAGCGACTCGAACTTTTGGGAGTTGGCACCACTGATTTAAGGCATAGATTCTTGGACACACATTTTTGAAAACACTAACTTTTTATAGTTTTTTATATAGTATACATTCTAATTATGGTCCATGACTGTTAAACTACAGCATCTTCGAACAGCTGTTCCATAAACTGAGACAGCCTGTATAAAGGTGTTACACTGTTCATGCGAGTTAATCCATACTAATATTATAAATGCGAAAGTAAGGATGTTTGTTTGTTTGTAACGCTTTCATGCTTAAACCACCGAACCGATTTCAAAAATTCTTTCACCAATGAAAAGCGACTGAAACCGAAGCGAAGCGACTGAAACCGAAGCGAAGCGAGGGCGGGTTGCTAGTAATTTTATAATTAATACAATTTGATACCAGACACAAATTCCAAAGGTCTCAATACTTTTGTTTCGATAATTTGTATTTTAAATAACTACTCGGTATGTGTTACAACTTGGTTCATATACGCAAAAGCATTGCCTCTTTAATTTTTTCGATAGAGACCTGGGCGATAATAAAGTATTATTTGACTTGCTAACATCTTAGTTTTGATTTCTGAATGCTGATGTCTGTTATGAGTAAATAAGAATAAAAACGAAATGTTTTATTATCTCATTATAATCTTCCACAAATTAAATAGTACCTAAGTAGTGCCTTCCACAAACTAAGTAGTATCTTCCGTTTAATCCAGATCTCTATTTTTTTTAAATTCTTTGACAGACTAGTTATATATGAAAAATAAAATGTGCCTCGATAACAACCAGAAACATAAAGGTCGTATATTGATGAATGCACCTAGCCTACTTTTACAGTATCTTTTTATGCGCTTTCTCGGGTAGTATTTGTTACTGTTAAGTTGTCTTCCAAACTGGCCTATATCTATAAGTAAAAATGAAGTTTTGTAGTCTTTATGTAGAATCGTTGCCCCGGATGTAAAATTCACATCACAATGACTTGCTGCACGTGAGACATATTAGTCCGCCCGTGACTATGAACGCTGGAAATTGTTCTAAGCGGCCAATCAAAAATAAAAGCGATAAAATCCATAAAAATAGTTATATTTATACTGTGTAATACTCGCATAAACATTAGAATTATTCTTAATTGCAGCGATGTGTACACTGTCGTGAGAATTTTATGTATAATATTCGAAATATATTCAGTTACTCTGTTAGCAAGCTTATATTTTAGTCTGTGGCGTAGTAAACTAGACTCGAGCGAGCGAGTCTGAATTCGACTTATGTGTTGGATTGTCGTTTGTACTTGAATACTTGCGCGTCTTGTATATTTTCTTTCGGATGTTTGTGTATGAAAACAACTGATAGAAGAGTCTTCTTGAATGAGTATTTGCATATATCCACTTAATAGTGCGGAAAACGCGAGAAATATTGTATTATATAGGCATATATGTGGTAAAATATTCTATTATGTGATTAACTGAAACTACGAGGGCATTTAATGTTTATAAATATTGATTTGTTACTTGTGTTTCCTAACTTTTAAAATTGTGCTTTATGAAACGTGTAGTGAAATGTAGGTAATATAAAAAATGTGTTGAAATCTATAATAAATGGAAATGCAACAGTTATTTTTAGTATACATGGACGCGATCGATGGTGAATATTCGAGTGTGATTTGATTCGTGTTTTGTATGTTTTTATGACAATGGAGGGAACTACTGAGAAGGATTGTTCACCGTTATGGAACCTGTATCAGCAGATTGCATCGGATATGAAGGTAGGTCACCTTTTGCGTATTTTTCTTTGTGGTGTCGACATGTGAAGAATTGATATCTTGAACCGGTCGTGTGCCCCACATTAACTAAGAAATCGCCCCGGTAATCTGCTGGTGTTGAACGAGCGATAATTGCCGCTTCGATAATTTCCTGTTAATTTTTTATAAATTTCTGTAAATAACTAAAATACAGGTAGTATAAGCGGTAGTAACAGTTAGTAGACAAAAGATGAAATTAATCGCATTTTAATAAACTAGTATATCGAGTTTACTTCAAAGAATAGCTACCAGGAATACTCAAAATATGTACCAGTTAAATTAAAAAAAAATGAATAAACCTCGACACAAACGAAAAATAAATAAAAAGGAAATATCTCAACCTTTTCACCAGGAGAAATGAACATAATTAGTTAAGGCGAATCCAATGAGACCAAAATTGATAGGAATAGATAAGACAGGATTTCATGCTTACTTTGAGCTCCAACATCATGGTACCTCAGGAGTAACCATCATCCATGGTTGTCAATTAATTCAAATATCATTGTTAGGTCACATTTTATTTGAAAGTAAAATAAACATCTATTATGTGTTTAAGATCTCTATAGTAGCTAACAAAGAGCTTATGACCTTGAAACAAATATAAAATCTACCTAAGAATAGTCACAGCTTTCAATAAAAAAAATGCCTCGTAATCAGTCCAGTCTTTTAAGAGCTATGATGCAACAGACATACACACAGATGTCAATTTTATTGTCATTTCAATGCACTCACATTTCACTACTAAGCTCGAACCTACTCACCAATATGAGGGAAATTGACCTATTATACAGCATGATATATCATGCTGGTCAGCCATGTTGGTATATGATTTTATTTTGCAATTGATTTTAATTGCATAGATGTTATATGCATGTTATATCCTTCAGTTGTTGCCATGATCAAGATAGAGAGTGGTGAATTGTATTCTTACTCTATCACCATTTAGAAAATCAATAGCATCAAATTGCCATATGTTAAAACAAACCATGCTTTCATGATGTATGATGATGATACATGGTTTTTTTTAAGACAACATCCTGTACCAAGGAATAATCATTGTATTAACTTTAAAAAAATATAATTTAATGGACAAAAATTACACCCAGACTCGGAATAACAATTTGTGAATTGCATAAAGTATTGCCCTGTGTGGGAATTGGACCCACGACACTGGCACACTAGGTTTGTATTTTTACCACTATACCATCACAGTATTTTTGTTTTAAAGAATTGCACAAGCTCACAATTAACTAGTAAAGTAATTATGCCTCCAAGTGATAGGGAATGATGTAAATAATACTTTTTTTTGTTATACAGGCTTAATGTAAAGTAGAATGCAATAGTCTGACTCTTCAGAACACATATTCTACTTTTTAGGAGGATGGGAATTTATTAAAAATATTAACCCGCGCTTGCTTCGCTTTCAGTCGCCTCACCCGCTTAGTGTCAAATCCTGTGGGAATATTGGGATAAAATATAGCCTGGTGTGCAAATGGTGCAAGAATTTTTTAAAACCACTGGGTTTTTCAAATCAAATCATTTTTATTTGCAAAGAATTTTTGAGTTTATTCTGATAATATTTGAGTATATTTTTGAATTTTTTAGTTAATTCGTCACAAAAATACAATGTTTCCTCTTTATAATATTAGTGTAGATAAATCACCATAATCCAACTCATACCCTGAGCATTTGGGTCGATGCAATATGTGCACATTGTAAAAGTTATCGGCTTTTCCAATGTACATATTGTAAAAGTTATAACAATCCGGCTTTTTCAATAATATTAGTATTATTATAAACGCGATAGTATGTGAGGATGTGAAGACATTTGTTGCTTTTTCACACAATAACTACTGAATGAATTTTGATGAAACTTCTCAATAATATAGCTTACATATCAGAATAACATATAGGCAATAATTTATCTCGATAATCCCATTTTTTTTTTTTTTTTTGGGTGGGCTATGGTAAGCGCACGCGCGGTCCTGTCCGTCCGGGGCGATGAAAGGACGGCGCGCGGGCCCATAACCCACCCGTACCCACGTCACCTCGTTGTTGGGCCGACCACCGGAGCAGATGTCACTTGTCGTCAGTGGTCGGCCCGACGGAATACCCTTTCGGGTAACCTCTCGACCTGGGACGTCGGTCGCCGTCGCGCGGTTAGCCTCTCTGCGGGTGATGGACAATTCCCCGGTCCGATCACCCGCGGCCTCGGCTAGGGCGGCATTAGGCGCAGATACTCGCGCCTGCGCCGCCCGAGTCGCCGGCGGCGGAACGTGTCGCCGAATAGAAGCTCTACTCGCACACGATCCGCCGCCTCCTTCCGTGAGATAACGGCCTCACAGAAGGCGGCGACCGCGTCCCAGTTCCTGACGCTGACGAGCATCTCCCTGGCGATGGTCGGCAGCGCCAGGTCGGCACCGATAATTGCGACGAGTTCACGGCGATCCTCCTCCCATGCAGCACACTCCTCGAGCGTGTGCTGCGCCGTGTCCTCGTCGCAACTGCAGTGGTGGCAGGACGGTGTGCTCTCCCTCCTGACAATCTTGTGCAGGTACTTCCCGAAGCAACCGTGCCCCGTCAGCACCTGCACCAGTCGGAAGGAAAGCACCCCGTGCGTCCGCTCCAACCACTCCATCAGCACCGGCTGGAGGGCCTCGACGGTCCTAACACCATACCGAGGACTCTCCAGCCGGACTGCCCAACGGGCAATGACTTCTCGGCGGGCGTCGACCCGCCAGGCGGTGATCTCTGTGATGGAGACCATGCCGCCGCGGGCGCGCTTCTCCGACACCCGCCGATAAATGTCGGCGAGCATCTCCGCCTCCAGGTCCCACGGGGGGGTTCCGGCCAGGAGGCACGCTGCCTCCGTCGCCACAGTGCGGTAACCGCGTACGGCCCTGATCGCCATGACCCTCTGTGGTCGCCACAGGAGGGCCCTAAGACGGACGGTCAGGGACCCCGCCCACACCGGTGCGCCGTACAGGGCCATCGACCGGATCACCCCCACGTACAGCTGTCGGCACGTAGCACTGGGTCCGCCCACATTCGGCATCAGCCGCGAAAGGGCGGACGCCGCGCCGACAAGCCGGGGAACTAGTCGATGGAGATGCTCCCGGAACCAAAAATGCCCGTCGAGCACCAGGCCCAAGTACTTCATGTGGGCCTGGATGCTGATGGTGACCGACTTCACGGTGATCGAAGCGCCGGCGGGAGGCCCGGCGGTACGGAGGCCATGGAACAGAAGGGCCTCCGTCTTTTCCAGGGCTACCCTCAACCCCAGCGCTTCGATCCGCCTGACAATCTCCTCGGTGCCGAGAGTTGCCAGGCGTGCCGCCTCCTCTAGCGTCCCACCCCGGGCTGTGACGAGTGTATCGTCGGCGTAGCAAATTACGCCCAGCCCGGGTGGGAGGCTTCCTCTCAACGCCCAGTCGTAGCCGATGTTCCACAGGGTCGGACCCAGAACCGACCCCTGCGGGACACCGCACGTCATGGGCGTTCGCACAACGTCCCCTACTCGGTCAACGTAGAGGACGCTGCGCCCCTCCAAGTAGTCTGCCACCAGCCGCCTGAGGTACACGGGCACCCCGTGATACCTCAGCCCCTCCCTGATGCAGCTGAATGGCAGACTGTTGAAGGCGTTGGCGATGTCCAGGGACACCGCCAACAGGACTCCTCCGCCGGTGACGGCCTCCGCTACCACGGCCTTCAGGCGCAGCAGGGCCGCGATCGTCGAACGCCCTCTCCGAAAACCAAACTGGGCGTCCGACAAATCGGGCCCGTCCCCGACGAGGTGCCGCTCGATGCGGGCAGCCAACACCCTCTCCAGCAGCTTGCCCGCATCATCGAGCAGCACGATGGGCCTGTAGGCCGAGGCCGACTCGGGAGACCGTCCCGGCTTCGGCAGGAGAACCAGCCTCCCCTCTTTCCAGCACCCAGGGAACTGTCCGGACGACAAACAAGCGTCGAACAGTCCCCTGAGGCGTGGTCCCAGGTGTTCGAGGACCAGGGCCAGCACACGGTTCGGAATACCGTCGGGCCCGGGGGCGGTGGATTTCACTCGCATACGCGCCACCGCCGCCCCCATTTCCGGCTCCGTGATGGGCGGAGCACTTTCATCGTCGGCCTCCCGGTCGCTGTCCGGCGAAGCCATGACCGGGGGCGTGTGCTCCGCCCGCCGTGGAAAGAGGTCCTCGACAACTCTGGTGAGGAGGCTAGGCTGGAGAGTCTCGGTGAGGGGGGGGCCCCGCCCGCGGAGCTTATTCAGCGCCGCAAGGTAGGGGCGACCCCAGGGGTCACGCTCGAGACTGTCCAGCATCTCCCGCCGACTAACGTCCTTGGCGGTACGGACGGCCAGCCTGAAGGCAGACCGCGCACAGCGGTAAGCCTCGTACAGCTGGCCCTCCCGCTCAGCGTCGCGGTGACGCGCTCGGCTGCGGGTGTAGGCCCTCCGGGCACGTATGCACGCGGCCCGAAGGTCCGCCAATTCTCGGGACCACCAGGGGACCGCACTCTTCGGGGGCAGGCGCCGCACACGGGGCATGGCCGCATCGCAGATCTGCGTTAACGCACAGCGGATGCGGCCAGCCTCGGCATCCACCCCGTCCGCCTGGGGCGGTGAGGACAGCCATGACTGAACGATGGCTGCCTCGGCCAACAGGTCCCGATCCAATCGACCCACAGCCCACCGCGGAAACGCGGGAGCTCCGTCCGCCGTGTGACCCCTGCTGGGCTGCAGGAGGGTCCGGGAGACCTCTATCCGGATGTATCGGTGATCGGATAGGGTCTCAACCTCCTCCTGGACGCACCAGCTCCTCACACGTGCTGCGACATTAGGGCTAGCGAACGACAAGTCCACTATCGACCCGCCCTGCTGCCGCACGCACGTTTGCACCGAGCCCCTGTTCAGCAAACAGAGGCCCAGTGCCGCCGCCCACTCTTCGACCGCCCGCCCGCGGGCATTCGTCCTGGGGGACCCCCACGCCGTGGACTTGGCGTTGTAGTCCCCCAGAACGAAGACTTGGCGCGGTGCTAGTCGCCGTATCGAGGCCCCCAGGATGTGGAGGAAGGCCCCGAAATCCGTCGCGCTCCTGTTAGGGGAGAAGTAAACACCAAATAGCGTAACCTCTCCCCATTCCGCCGCGACATACCCATCGCCCCTGTCCTTGAGCAACAAAGGCGGGGAATGCCACGACGTGGAGGCGACGATTGCCACAGAGCCGTCACTGCTGCCCAGCCAATTGGGACGGTCAGGCACCACGTACGGCTCCGCGGCTACGGCTGCACCGATCAACCACTCCGCCATGGCTTGCAGGAAAACGTCCTGTGCCTCGGCGGCGTGGTTGAGGTTGGCCTGCAGGAGGTGGTAGGATTCGGGCGCCATTAGTGGGCCGTATCCATCACCTCCTCCACGCTGGCGGGCGATCGGGTCGCGCTAGGGACGGGAGCGGCCGGGGTCGTCGGGCCGCTCCGTCCCTTTGGGGCCGAAGCCGGGGGTCTGCACTCCCTGCCCCCCATGCGGTGCTTGGAGGGCCTATTGCCCGCTGCACACGCGGGGCAGTGGGGAGTGGCGGCGCAGGATGCCGCCTTGTGCCCGGGTTGACCGCAGCGGAAGCAGAGATCGCTGCAGTCAAAGCAATTGGTGCATGTCGGCCGAGTGTGTCCGACCGCCATGCACTTGTAGCACCTCGCAGGCCGGGTCTCCAGCACGGTCACCCGCGCCGAGCTCCAGCCCACGAGGAGCCTGCCTGAGCCGGCCAATTGCTTGGCCGGCTCCACCGGGCACTGCACCCAGGCAGCACCGACGCCGCCCGGACCAGGGCGGATGGCGCCAATTCGGACGGTGTCCACGGGACACCCGGTTTTCGAGACGATGGCCTCCCGGATGTCATCCACCGTCACGGAGTCGTCCAGACCCGCGACGCGTAGTTCTGCGCACTTTACGGGTCTGGCGATTTTGACGCCACCCTCCTCTGCGAACAGACCCCTCAACTTGGCCGCCATGCTATCGGCCGTCTTGGCGCCCTCGGCCCCAGGGAACTCGAGGATCCGTGCCCCTGTCCGGGCCTTGCGGGTCCTGGCTTCAACGCCTCCTAAATCGGAGACGTCAAGCTCCCGCCGGGCGCGACGTAAGACGGCCTCATAGCTGAGGCCGTTTTCGGCCGCCTCAGGCAGCACGGTGATCACCACCGCGGCTGACTTTGGCGGCCGGAGCCTCCTGCGCGACCTCTTATTAGCGGCTCCTGCTTTGGGAGCGGAGGCTTTGGCGGCACTTTTGGCCTCCGCTCTCCTCTTCTGGCCGCGACTTTTCGATAATCCCATGGAAAGAGGAATTATGCGGGTAAAACCACAGGGCGCTGCTAGTAGTGTTATAACTGTCGGCTTGATGTCAACCCTATTTGGGATTGTATTGACCAGACGGCATGAGACTTAGTTGGCCTAGGGTGATGTAAAGTTTAAAACTCTTGGATCTATTAATAAATGATCTGTGGCTAGTCACTGCGTTTTAGAGTTTGTGATTAAAATAGTAAATAGCTTTTTTGTTATAATATACTAGCAACCCGCCCTCGCTTCGCTTCGGTTTCAGTCGCTTTACCTGCGGCGTAGTTCCCGTTCCTGTGGGAATACCGGGATAAAATATAGCCTATGTTACTCCCTGATATTATAGCTTTCCATTGGTGAAAGAATGTTTGAAATCGGTTCGGTGGTTTAAGCGTGAAAGCGTTACAAACAAACAAGCAAACAAACAAACAAACAAACAAACAAACATCCTTACATTCGCATTTATAATATTAGTATGGATATTAAGTGTTACTAATAGTAGCTGCCTTAATGGTGTCGTACAGTACACAACTGCAGTACATAAGGCCTTGTATTTGACTCCCGGACGGGAGAAAATTTTGTAGTGTTTCTGAGAGGTAAAATAGTCAGGTTACTCTTTATAGAGACAGATATCTGGTGGTAGCAGAATATGAAAAACGGTCCCGCCGTTTTGAAGATTACCCTGAACAAACGGATAGACAGATAGACCGGACCGGACATGGAGATCGCTGAATGAATCGCTAAATTAATAATGGTAGGACCACACTGTTGACAGTTGTTTGTCTACAGCCGCGGGCCGGTCCGCTCCGGGTAGTACCACACTCTCGCATAAATCGACATCCGAGTAGTAGCAATTTGATACTGAGCTTCGTGTGGTGCGCGAGAGTGCCGGCAGCCCAAATTTCTGAGGGTGTTTGTGTGTGGTGGTGTAGTGATGCCTTTAGTATCACCGAACCTCAATGCACGCATTCACACTCCCTTCACTTTCTTCGCGGTAGGCAGCAGCCTTGCAAAGGTCCATGAGCGGCAGCAACACTTACCATCAGGTGTACTATCTGCACGTTTGCCACCGTTTGCAATAAAAAAGAAAACATAATCAACATGTTTAATTAGCGTTTCATAATAAGTCGAATTCCTTGCCCAGTGGGGGAGGCTTGATACCAAGAATGGTTTTATAGGCTGAAATGACGTATGTAGCAACCACTAGGTACAACTATGGAGGTCTATATCATCATCTCAGCCCATATACGTTGCACTGTTAGGCTGAGGCCTTCTCTATTATGGGTGGGAATTTGACTATATCATGCTTATCAGACGTGTTGGCATAGGTTTTTATTCAGAGTTTTCCTTCTCTTGTGCAGTTGTTATATGCATAATATATCCCTTAGTCGTTTTATATTACACCCACGGCGACACGAAAAAAGTATCGATACTTTTAGGTATCGAGTACTTTTCTTTCGATACCAATACTTTTGTACTCGATACTTTTATTTCAATACTTTAATGAGTACGATACCTTTTCTTCGATACTACTCATAAGTACAGTATCGATACTTTCTTTTCGTTATTGTGTCCCTACCCACGGGTAAGAGTGGGGGATTGCGAATTGTATAGACTTACAAGACGTATACACAATTACTAGTAAGAATAAAAAATAAAAAGACATTCACCGCTATGTTTCTTGCCGGATCTTCTCAGTAGCAGTCGCATTCCGATTCGACAGTTGTTTAATTCAATGAATAATTTGATATAATTTTGTTGAAATTGACAATATGCAAGTGTCCTCCCGGGTTTATGCATAATAAATGATTTAAATTTATTCTTACTCCGTCACCACACGAATATATGTCTATATATCAGATTCAATTACCATCAAATTAATATTCATTTGAATACACACAGTGTTATTTGAATGCATATTTGTGATCTGCTGTCATCGTTGTTGTAATGCTTATATATAAATTGCTGATCTAATATATATTGTTTTTATTGCAAAGAATTAAAGGTCATTTGCGTTTTCTTAGTCCGTTTGTGAGCGACTGATTTATAGATTCTCAGTACAAATGGTATTCCGTGTGGTGACGGTGTAAGAATACAATTCACTACTCCCTATCTTGCCCGTGGATATCGCAAAAACGACAATGGAATGTAATGTGCACAATGCACATAACATCTGTGCAAGAGAAGGAAAACTCGAAATGAAACCCTATACCAATATGTGTGACCAGCATGGTATAGTAAGTCAAATTCCTTCCCCATCTGCGATGAAGATGATGACGAATGTGCTAAATTAATATTAATTTTTAAGGCGGCTTACTTTATCGTACTGTTTTTGATTTATATTTGATGAATATGGTTATCCTCGTAGAGGCGATGTCCCGAAGAGTAAAAGGCCTTCGCTGTAGGTGGGTATTTGAAAGAATATGTTATTGGGTAGCTTTCTAAGCCCCCGTTTTGGCAGGTTATGGTTTAGTAGGGGGAAGGCGCGAGTATCTGCGCCTGATGCCCCTCTAGCCGAGACCGGAGTGACTAAACCGGGTAATAGTGATCTGGCCACGGATGATAAGGATTCGATAGCAGTGATCGGCTCAATGGTAAAGGGGAGGGAAGGCGGCGGATTACGGGGTCCGTGCCTCTAGTTACCCCGGACGGCGTGCGTACGCACCATAGCTTGCCAGAAAAAAGCTAGGACACGCCTAGCCCTATCCATCCGGGACGACAAAAGGGCGGTACGGGGTTTCATAATCTACCGTATTTCTTGCCCATCACCATTGTATTGACCACTACGCTACCGATTTTTTTTTGCTTTGGTTGTCAGCTTGGCAACTGCAATTGGTGTTTGCCCGAACCGCGCGTACTCAGTTTTTTTGACCTAAGTGGCAGTGACAAGTTGTATTTTTAACCCATAGGTATACCTATACTATCTAGTAATGAATTCAAAACGCTCACTCTTCAGATTATTTAGTGATAAACTAAATAACAGTGGCACCTACCACCGGATATTTGTTTCCTTTTGAATTTTAAATGGCTGCCACTAATTATGGTAACAGTGATAATTACTTGGCGACTGCTCCAACTTAGAATAAAATTGTTTTTAAAATGAACTGAAAATATTTAGTCTAAAATTGTCCTTTTTTGGGGTGGGCTACAGTGAGCGCACCCGTCGCCTGGCTCCGTCCGGGGCGACAGAGGGGCGGCGTGCGCAGCCCCGTAACTCACCCGTGACACATCGCCTTCGTCGTTGGGCTGACTACCGGTGCAGTGTGACTTGTCGTCAGTGGTCGGCCCGACAGAATACCTCTTGAGGAGTACCGTAGAAAGTTTTCCTAAGCGATAATTACAAGTTTTTAACTTTCAGTGTAATCGCGGACTAACAATAAAATTATTACTCTCTTGCTCGTGGGTGTCGTAAAAGACAACTAAAGGATACGATATGCAGATAACATCTATGAAAGAGAAGGAAAACTCGATATATTCATCATCATCATCATCATCTCGGCCTATAACGTCCCACTAATGGGCTCGAGCTTCCTTCACAGTAGGAGGGGGAGGAGTGACCTTACTATACCATATTGGTCAGACAGATTGGTACATATAGGGTTTTGTTTCGAGTTTTCTTTCTCTTGCATCGATGTTATGTGCATGCATATGCGCATTATATCTCTCAGTCGTCATTTACGTCATCGTTTTCTTACTCCATCACCACAAGGATAACAGCGAAACAAAATTAAATCACAATAAATATTCTATTATATGATTATATAATTATGTTTTTTTTTGGAATTACACTACTCGTATCTGAGGTTAAGGCGTATAAACAAAACAAATCAGCTCTTTGTAGCTTTACTTTTACCTCTCTATTATATAGGCATATAATAGTCGCGTTAACATCAGAAATCATTAACGTTATTGTTTAACGTGCGTGATTATATAAAATATCAATTGTTTTGATGAAAAAGTTTTCAAGTTTACACAAGCAGTCCAATTAGAAGTTTTAAGAAAAGGTTCCATAGTGTGGGCTTTAGCAATTTATACTTACGCCAGCTCATACACGACCCATTGCTGTGCTCGAGCTTCTTCCAAATTAAAACGCTTATCAGCTGGGTTCGTATAGGTTTTTATTTCCAATTTTATTTCTCTTGTGTAGATGTCGTATGCATATTATATCTCTTTGCAGTCTTTTACGACATCCGCGGGCAAGATACAGGTATGGAATTGTATTCTTATTTCATTACCACACGAAAAACAATTTATCTATCCATTTATTATATAGTCTATATCCTATATCCACCGTTGGACATAGGCCTCCCCACGAGAGGTCTCGGTCGGCACGGACCTATGCCCCTTTCAACCAACGATTCCCTGCGTCTTTCAAGAACATAGACCAAAAAACGTGCTAAACGTTGAAATGGCAATGGGCAGGCCACATCGCTCGTCGGGCCGACAACTGTTGGGGAAGAAAGGTTCTCAATGGCGACAACAAATCGGACGGCGCAGTGTAGGGCGACCCTCCACTAGATGGACTGACGACATCTTGAAAGTCGCAAGGAAACAATTTATACAACGAAATAATCTGTAAATACAAACTTACCCATGTATAGCAATGACTCATAATGGTGGTAACTGATTGCTGAATTAAGAAAAAAAAAAAACATAAAATCCACTTTAAAATTTAAATTAATATTTCAATTTCTAATCCATTTAAAACGAAATAGTCATATTAACTTGAATGTTATCCACCCGACTGTGTCCTAAAAGCGTAGTAATGCTTTCTTTTGCAATTAGAGTGTGAAGCCGTAGTAGCGGCCTGTTGGTTAAATAGATTCAATAAGATTATCACAAGATATTTCATTAAGATTTATAAAGATACTAAATGATTGTCTGTTAAGAGGACTGACGCATTATAGTGACAAAGACCAAGGCAATGGAGTCTTCATTTCGCTGGAGAAAATTATCGAAACAAGCAATATTTTGGCGCGTGTCACCTTGATCCCTTAAAGGTTGACATAAAGGTCGTGTATTATCTTGCCAGACATTACAAACGTTTGCCTTTAAAGAAATAATCGCTATTGTGTTTGTATTTTAAAAGAAAATTGAATGTCTGCTGCTCTCAATTTATATAAGCAACGTATTATCATTTTTGAATTATAAGATAGTTAAAGATAGTTACAGTACTAGATTGCTCCCCTCCCCCCCTCTAGGTGGACCAACGACTTGGTGAAACTTACTGGGTGTCTTTGGATACAGGCGGCACAGGACCGCACTTTGTGGCGTAACATGAGGAAGGCCTACGTGCAGCAGTGGACGGCGATTGACTGAAATGATGATGAAAATGATGAAAGATAGTCAGATTTTAGTCTTCCATCTAGCCACTGGCATATAGACATTCATCGTTGGACATATCCCTTTCTGTAAAGGGATACACCCTTATGTAGGTTCACAATACCGGGTTGAAATGGATTTGAATGCGGTTTTTTTTATTTGAAAGCCAGTTTTCTGGCGGTGGTTCTTAGCTATGTTAGATTAATTTAGCTCTTTTCCCAAATGATGTAATGGCGTATGATTACTCGATTACGTACTTCATACGCGTCAGTATATAATCGTTAAATGACAATTAATTGATAACTTCAATATGATGTCGCAACCAGAATGGTCTCCAGAGAACCCAACTCTTCAAAAACTGAGAGCAGACATATCGTATTTTTGGGTTCAATAGATTAGTTTCAATGAATAAGTACCTGACTGGTTATGATCTTACAATATGGTTACGTTAACCTGGTACTACAACCTGGATGGTCTCCAGAGAACCGAACTCCTCGAAAACTTGCAGCAGACATATCGTGTTTGGATTCAATATATTAGTTTTAATAAGTAAATTTCTTGCAGGTTATAAATTTGACGTCAATGTCTGTGTGTGTGGCTACCTGTGGCATCGTAGCTCTCAAACAGATGAATCGATTTCGATGCGGTTTTTAATACGCTTTTATTAGCTTCAGACGTATCTATGTTAGTATGTAACGGAATCATTGAACATAATTTTGCCCCCTACAAAACGTCGCATTTACTCGAAATTTGGCATACTTATTAAGGACCGATGACAATTCAATATTTTAAAGTTTGACCCGTTATCCTTACCAGGATAATCAGGATTAGCGATTTTTTGTTTTCCTGACTCCAAGCGTATTTTTATAGTTATAACTATAATGTTATTATTTGCTTTTGAAGCCAGATTAAGTGCTTCACGCGTGCCAGTACAGACGTTAAATGATAATTAATCAATAATTCCTGTTGAAGAGAATCTGGTATATTTTTTTGTATTATTTAATTTGTGTCAGGGGTTCTTCGAAATTTTCAATTTTACTTATAATACCATATGACCTCATCATCCACCAGGACGTCGGTCTGTTGGATATATAATGCTGTACCAACACGCCTGACCAGCGTGGTATAGTAGGTCAATTTATCTTCTATTGTGAAGAAAGCTTGATCCTATGCAGTGGGACGCATAAGAACCGACAGCGTGATATCCACAACAAAACTGCATAGTAAAATTCACTAAAATATAAAAATAGATATAAGTAACAGTATATTGAGTTCAATGACCGTTGCCTTATGTGTTACCAACATTAATTAATTCAGCAAAAACTGATTAGAAGCAAAAAATGCGTTTATTATCCAACCTCTATTTTAGACGAGCTTTAGTTTTTATTGCATACTGTTAACACTACGCGGTTTTACCCGCGTATTGGTAACTACTTTATTTTCCGTGTGGTGACGGAGAAAGAATACTGTTCACCACTCCCTATCTTGCCCGTGGATGTCGTAAAAGTTGACTACTAGAGAAGGAAAGCTCGAAACAAAACACTATACCAACCTGTCTGACTAGCATGTTTTAGTAAGTTCAGTTAACCTCCTTTTATGGAGGAGACTCGAGCCCAGTGGGACGTATATGAGCCGAGATGATGAGATGATGATGACGGAGTAAGAATATAATTTTCGATGTATTTTACTTGTGAGGGACTTAAAAGGCGACTAAGGGATATAATATGCATATAACATCTACAAGACAAAGATATCTCGAAGTAATACTCTATACTAACACGGTTAATTAAAGTGCTATAGTAGTCCAATTTCCCTATATTGAGGAATGGATACCAGCTCAAGAATGCGACGTAGATGAGCTGTAATGACCATTATTGGGAAGTATTTTACAAATTAAATACTCACTAACTATTGGGTTTGACTTCCAAATATATTATTTCAATGCCACTTCTGAAGGCCTTTTGTTTTGACAGTCTATGGTTAGATTACCAGGTCACATCTCGCCCGAAGCGTCCGGAGCGACGGAGGGATGGCGAATAGCTTCAAAGTCTGTGGCGTATTATAAACCTCAGGCGTGTCCATTGGTACAGACTCCTTGCCTTCGGTGACCTGCTTGGACTGCTGCAGACCTAGGTGTAAAATGAAAGCAATACGTTGCGACAGTTTTCCACCATCTTCTTTCCAAGCAAAATTTAATTCTCCAGAACCTACGCTGCCTTACTCTGGTTTTTGAAAGAAACCTTGAAAAAAAGATATATCAGCGAGCAAATTTTTGGTGATAGATTTCTTACAAAAATGATTGTAACAGAAGCTAGGAGCGATATAAACACATACAAACAATTTTATACATTAACTAGCAACCCGCCCTCGCTTCGCTTCGGTTATAGGTTATAGTCGTTTTACCCGCGTAGTTCCCGTTCCCGTGGGAATACCGGGATAAAATATAGCCTAGTTTACGCCCTAATATTATAGCTTTCCATTGGTGAAAGAATTTTTGAAATCGGTCCAGCCGTTTTGAAGATTACCCGGAACAAACAGACAGACAGACAGACAAAAATTTTTTAATTGCTATTTTAGGCATAGGTGTTGTGCAAATAACCGTGTGAGCATGAAAAAAGCCTATTATTTTGACATTACAAACAGACACTCCAATTTTATTTATTGGTATAGATAACGATCGAAATCTTCGTGTAAATAGGCAATAAGTTTGATAAAAGGCAAAAACAAACGGATGTGAGCAAGTCGGTCGCGTTTTAGCCAATTACTCGTCACACTAGTTTTGCAACATGTTACGTGTGTAACGAACGATGCGGGAATTCTGTTAAAATAAAAAAAATAACGTTACTGTAATATGCCTGCCCTCATTGTTTGTTTATGTAGAACGGCTGTACATATTGCTTGAATGCGCATAGCTGCTGACGGTCTTAAGATCGTTTCGCCGGACAATTATTTAGGCGAAAAATTATTATTATAGTTCATCTAATCTAAAAAGTGCATTTTGACGTTTCGCATTTTTTAATACACAATAACTTTGGTCAAACGTATACACATGATTGCAAACAATAAATCTTAAATTTTAAAGAACTATTAAGTTATTTATATAATTAACGTTGCGGGTTACTTTCTTGTATAATAATCTAATGTTGAAACTCGTAAAACCAATTTAAAATAAAAACAACATGTAAAACAGTAATTGTTATTAACGATGTATCAATGTCACGTCATTACTTTCTGTACAGTAGTGCAGTGGTCATTTCCAATTCACGAATATCCAAATAATCGGTAAAAATATTAGAATTATATAATTAATCGAATAGACGAAATTCCCAAAATATTCGTATTAAAATAAAACCGCGGTTCCACACTGTCCTTCATTGGCTGAATTGTAAATTGTAATGTTCGCGACGATGATACTTCAAGTAATAGTAATGATTCTGAATAAATAACTATTTTTGAATCCAGTTTTTGGTTTTACTTAACCCAATCCTTCTAAATATGATGAATAGATTTTATGCTAAAATAATTAAATTTGTTTAGTATTAATTTAGTATTTAATTTATCCATCTTATTTTTGTGAAAAATAAAATAAACCGATTATTAATTAAAGAGAATCATTATCGATTTCTCACTAAAATCGGATGTTTTCGATAGCGATTATTTGGTTCACATACCTAGACAACTTACTCTGACACCTTTCAAAATGCACTTCTTAGATTAGATAGACTATAGGTAGGTAGGTATAATCAAATTCCTGTTTTTGCAGTTAGGGGGCGTTCATAAAATACGTGAGATGTTTAAGGGGGGAGGGGGTCGAGTCAAATCTCATCTAATCTTACGTTGGAGAGAGGGGGGGTCTCGGCAAATATCACGCAATTTTTTTTCTGATAGGAACAAATAAAAAATTATACTATTTTGGTCCATTTAATCTGAACTAAACTAGTAAATAAAAGCACGAAGCAATTTTTTTTTTCTTTTTACAATAACAATCCAACGCGTTTACGTAAGAAACCCACATTTTGAAATATCTCACGTGACATTGGAGGATGGGGGAGGGGGTTGAATAAAATCTCACAACATCTCACCAGGGGGGGAGGGACCTACAGAACATTTAAAAAAACACCCCACGTAATTTATGGACGCCCCCTTACTTCTTTTGGTTCGCTAGGTTCGTTTGCGCGCGTAAACCATTTGGTTTACGCGCGCAAACGAACGAAAAACCGACACACAGAAGTTGACTAGTTAAATTTTTTTACGATGCGCGCGCGTTCATCGTCGCAAATGTCAACTAGCTAATGCGTTATAAGATTTTTTTTTTTTTTTTTTTTGTGTACAGCTGTTGGCCGCAGATGGCCTTGACAGCTTGACGCGGACTATGGGTGAGCGCTGAGGACTCTCAACCCGGAGAAAAGTATGCTAAGCGACATCGCCCAAGGGCTCCCCCTGTGGGGAACGGACCTCGGCTTGGGGCGTCGCTGGAGGCAAAGTGGGCGTGCCCACGTTTTTGGTCGCGGCGCGGTTTCGCACCTCGACGGCGAGGGTGGAACCGCGGATATTTATTTGTTAAGGCCTCGCGGGCCGTGTAGGCTCTTTGTTGAGCGAGTGTGATATTGTCGTCCTCTTCGTCGAGGACGTGACGAGGACGTCGGATGGATGAGATTTTGGAGGGTCTATAGGAAGCCGCCCCAACCACTAGTTGGTTGGGGTGTGTCATGGCAGAGTCAAAGTAGCTCTGAGAGCACCGTTTCATAAACTGCTTGATGGTCGGCAGTTCGAGGTCGATGTGGAGATCGACGTTTCGTATGAACCACGGTGCTCCCGTAGCGCGGCGCATGAAACGATTTTGTAGTGTCTGTAGCCTGTGGATCCTGTGTGGCTTAACATGCGCGAACACCACGCTGGCATAGGTCATGATAGGCCGTATGCAGGTGGTGTAAAGTCGGACTTTGCGTTATAAGAAAACTTGTAATGTATTAAATACCTTTTTGTCTATATTAGAGTCGTGTACGTAAAAATTTTTAGAAAGATTTTTATTTTTCAAGAAGTTATACTTCTTTGGACACCAAACCTTATGTGCGTACATAAGTATACACACAAACACAGTTTTTTTTTTCTTTGACTATACTCGTCATATGTGTTAGTAAATTCCTCGCGATAGTATGGATTTTTAGTACAAGTTGTTTATTTAAATAAATGTGCGACCACTCCCCGTGTGACGCTGGGATAAGAATACAATTGTCGCCACTCCTAACCTGCCCGCGGGAGTGCAAGAATGGGCTGAGAATCTTATTCAAGACAGTGAGTTCTCTTCTGGGATCACTGTAATTGCCAATCCGCCTATAAAGCGTGGCGAAAACACTATCAGTTCAGTTGTTACGAGGGTGAAGGTTTTGTGATTTAAATAAATAAAACCTATAATGTATTGGTGATTTGAGCTTATGAAGCTAAGCTCCAAATATAATTGCTACACTTGAAAAAGAAAAACTGTTTTAATGATTTTAATGCTTATTTTTTTATTTCTCGACGTTTTGAACACCTTACAGCGATCACAAAAGGAACTCTAATAATAGAAAAAAAGGTATGTAATAGATTTCAAGTTTTATTATAACGCATTATCTAGTTGTCATTAGTGACGGTGCGCGTGCGATCGTAAAAAATGTTGTCTAGCTAACTTCAGTGTATCGGGTTTGCCTGAAGGTATGCGCGCGCATCCTAAAAATTCACTCTCATCATTTTTCTCTAACGCCAAAAGCGGCAACAAAAGTCTAACCTCAAAAACGATTAGCTATATTTTGTAAATAAAACTACTTTTACGGATGAATCGGTAAAAGTAGTTTTATTTACAATGTGTAGTGCTCGCGTAAACATCAGATATCATTATGATTAGCTATATTGTTAGTAGGTATAGAATACACCCGTCGCGTAGACAATTCGCTTTAATAATTATTGTGTTTTCTGAAATACAATTAGGAAGTTGGATATTGTTCAGCATTTCGCAAATTAGAGGAGCTGTTGCAAACTTTAATTTTGTTTGCTGTTTTGTTCGATACACACTAACTGAATGTTGATACTGTACAGTTCGTTTTGAATGCGAAGTTTCCTTTTGTTAGCTGTTCACGTCGAGATGATGTCGCAAATTTTGATGTTTAGAACTGAGAATGAAATAGAGAGATAATGCTATTCTTTTTGTTGTGAAAACTTCTTTAGCGGCGTTGTGTTCTTTAGTTATAAGCTATTAATTTAGGTTATTGTTTTCGAATTATTTTTGATTTATAGTGAAATGTTATGATCAAGGATTAAATTTTGAATTAATCCTTAACAGTTCTTTACAAACCAAAAATAATTAGAAAAACAAGATAAAAGTAAAAAAAAACTAAAACCCAAATACGACAAAAAACGAGTTATCGGATAAATACGGATAAAGGCACGAGTTAAACGCTAATAATATATATAATTATAAAAATAAATTAAAACAACATTTCATTAACACACTGATTACATAATTAAATTATATTCTAACTTAAATAAAAATTCATTATTATGCGAAACATTCTGTATATAAACTATTAAACTACACATGGAACATTATTTCTACTTACCCCCACATAAGAGATGTGTTATGTATTATGTTTGCTGTTTTTATGCGGGCACCGTCATTTTATTATTGTAAACTATTTTTCTTCTTTCTTTCATTTAAATTTTTACTGTTTACTTGATTAACTTGATTAGAATACTTAAGACGAATCAAATACGCGTTCAAGCCAGTATATAGGCTTTTGTCGTATTTGTAAGTTAGTTGTCAAAATAATTGTAAAACATTGTTATTAAATAAATAAAAAATAATATATATATATATATATATATTTGAAAGTTACAAATAACGCCCTTTTCAGTGATACGAAACACGACATACCTATTTATCAAAGGCGTCGATTTTCTGGTAGAGTGCGCCCCGGACGGACTAGCCCGTAGCTGTAGACAAAAGACTGTCGATAGTGTGGTCCTACCATTATAATCAATGGTCATGGGTGTTATAATGCTGGACTAATGCCCGTTTTTACCAACGATACCTGAATCTTGGGTTACCTATGATGTAATGACTTAAACGTTTAACTTAAGAGAATTAAATCTTAAGTTAGAGTTAAGTTAACTTTTTTTATACGAACGAAGGTAAAGTATATTGATATCGGAAACTTAAAAAAACATTTGAGAATATTTTTTTTATTATTTTTAAAATTAAAATGACATGAAACAATTTTCACGATTGTTTCTTTCATCAATTGATAGAAACGCGTTCACAAATAACTAAATCAGAATATGCAACATATTACGAACGTAACCCTAACCTTGTAACAAAATCAATACGCACCCCTGTACTACTACACCCCTGGTCCCCCATTAGTCTATTCAATACATAGACTATCATAGCAACGAAACGTGTATGTACAATATATTCAGGAGACAAACTTATCCTTACTAATATTATAAATCGAAAGTAAGTTTGTTTGTTACGCTTTCACGCTTAAACCACTGAACTGATTTCAAAAATTCTTTCACCAATGGAAAGCTATAATATCAGGAAGTAACATAGACTATATTTTATCCCGATATTCCCCACTGGAATGGGTAACGTGGGTAAGGTGACTGAAACCGAAGCGAAGCGAGGGCGGGTTGATGAGTTTTATTATGCAATCAATTTTTCTTCTCTTACTATTTATTTGCACTACCTGTGGAGTTGGTGTTGTCATATCAGTTATGAGCCCGGACCTTCCCCACGATAAGAAGGAAATTGACCTACTATACCACGCTGTCAGACAGGTTGGTATAGGGTTTTGTATCGAGTTTTCTTCTCTTCATTATCATCATCATTTCATCAGCCTATGTGTCCCACTGCTGGGCGCAGGCCTCCTCCATAATGGGAGGGGAATTAACCTGCTATTCCACGCTGGTGAGACGTGTTGGAATAGGGTTTCGATTTTCTCTTCTCTTGCATAGATGTTATATGCTTATTATATCCCTTGGTCGGCTTTTACGATATCCACGGGCATGATAAGGAGTGGTGAATTGTATTCTTATTCCGTCACCACACGGATAATTTCTTTCCTTGCATAAACGTTATATGCATATTGTAACTCTTCGTTATATGCATATTGTATCCCTTAGTCGTTTTTTACGACACACACGGGCAAGACGGGATTCATCATTATCATCATTATCACAGCTCGCATACGCCCCACTATTGGGCTCGGGCCTCCTCTACAATAGGAGAAAATTGACCTACTACGGTCAGAGGGGTTGGTGTAAGGTTTTGTTTCGAGTTTTTCTTCTCTTGCATAGATGTCATCCAACAATCCCTTAGTCGTCTTTTACGACACCCACAGGCATGCAATAATCCCTTAGTCGTCTTTTACGACCCCCACGGTGAAGAAAGGGGGTGATGGATTGTATTCTTACTCTGTCACCACACGGTCATATTAGCGCAAACATCAGAAATCATTATATTGTACAATAATACAATTTATTTTCCCTATATAATCCTTTTGATAATGAATTCGCGGCAATTGAATCAATATTTTAGCAATTGCTCATATTATTGGAAACGTAGTTATTTCAGAAACCGATATTACAATCGTTATCGTGTTAATTACTGATGCCCTTTCAAAAAATTGAGACTGTTTCATATTATCAAGAATTCTGCTTGTATTTGTGGAGAAATCCGAAAAAGTGATAAGCAACATTATGACTTAATTTTTCTAAGAACAAAAAGAACTATTGAAAATAAACACATTTTTTTAAATGTTCTAAAGATTCTGCCATATTGAGCGCGTGTTCATAGTAATATAATGTCAGAGTTCGTTAACCGTTGATGAAAGAAGATATCTTTAAAGAGTCTCTGGTGTATATCAGTCAACAAGTTTGCCCTGTTTAAATATCTCATAGATCTATATAATTATCTCATATGTTTGTGAATTTTAGGGTTCTGTACCCAAAAAGGTAAAAACGGGATCCTATTAGTAAGACTTCGCTGTCTCTCCGTTCGTCTGTCTGTCACCAGGCTGTCTCAAGATCCGCGATAGCTAGGCAGTTGAAATTTTTACAAATTATGTATTTTTGTTGCCGATATAACAAACAATACTAAAATAAAAAATAAAAATATTTAAGGGGGCTCCGAAACAACAAACGCGATTTTATTGACCTTTTTTGCTTTTATTGACTTTTTTTGCTCGATATCGATAATGGCAACAGGTAAGCACTTAAAAAATTCACTAAAGTTGTATTTTTGCTTTAATAATAAATTATAAAATAAAATATATACATATTTAATGGGGCTTCTATACAAAAAAGGCCATTTTTGCTAATTTTTTTGTTGACAATGGTACGGAACCCTTTATGCACGACTCCGACTCGCACTTAGCCGGTTTTTATTTTTTCACGTTTTACGCAAACGAGGGTGATGCGTTTATCAGCCTATCAATTTGTTGTTTCTTCGTGGCGCTTTAGAAACCAAATCCTTAAGGTATGACTTTATTATCCACCAAGGAGGGTTTTACAATTTTGTGTATCTATTATTTGAAAGGGTCACTTGATAAGATTAATAATTATCAAATTTAAAAAAAAATATTAGCCTTTTTTTCCGGTAATAGAGTAAGAAATTGCAGTTAAATCTTGGCCTTTGATATCGAAAAAGACGACTGAAGGGATATTAATACAGATGCAAGAGAAAAATCTAATTAAAATCCTACACCAATAAATCTAACTAGCGTCATGTAGTAGGTCAATATCCCTCTTATTATGGAGGAGGCACCAGCTCAGAAGTGGAACGTGTATGAGCAGGTATAGGTATATACATATAGGTCTATATACCTTAAATATATTTTGTACATAGAAACAGTAACCAAAGTTAATAATAACTATACGAAATATTTTATCGCCAGCGAATACAAATTAAGTACAGTAAAGCACTACGTGTTTACCCTAGGCATGCCTGATTCGTTTCCGTTTGTGTCAAGGTTTCTCAAACTTTCAGCCCATATGACCCTAATTAATTTTAGTTTTCTGCTAGATGACCCCGATGAACTTAACAATCGTTTGACAAATTTGTTCCGTGATTATTAATACCTTCTTTAACGTGTAAAAAATTAATTATTGAAAATATGCCATTATAAACGATAGTACAGATAGCATAGTGGCCTAAGTAGCCAACTTTACACAGGGCAGCTTATTTTGCGATCTTCAAGTGATTGTTTCGAATCTAAGTGTTATTTGTGTTTGTTAATTATGTTTTCGAAGTACTTCGTGATGCTAGGGATTATTTCCTGCAGCGGTATTTTATTAAAAAAAAAACGAAAACCACGGCAAAGAAACGGGGTGCACAGATTCCGTGTGGTGAAAGAGTAAGAATACAATTCATCATTCCCTATCTTGCCTATGGTGGTAGTAAAAGGCGACTAAGGGATTTTAAATGTATTATAATATTTGGATGATTTGATATTAAATAATAAATACCAACCTGCCTGCCCGTCTTGTTATAGCAGGTTAAATACCTCACTATTGGAGGCTCGAGTCCTGATATAGGACGTATATAAGCTGACATAGTGATGAATGACACACAATTTAGAGTGACATCATTCTTAAAAAAATCTCGCTTGCACACAGATATTTGTTACAAATATAAAAACGTTAGTATATTATTTATTCTCATTTTTTGTGATACAAGGGCATGTCCATTTCCAACACGTGACAGAAGTTTGTTTTTCATTATTACTTAAAATTTAATCGAACGAATTTTCCTTCTTCGTTCCCAATAGTATAAGCATGGGATTGCTAGGGCTCTTAAGGGTTCTAGGTAAAAAAAGAACATAAAAAGGGGTTATGAGGCCTATCGACAGAAGTCAAAACTTAAAGCTATGAACGAACAGTTGTTATTTATAATTGTGTTTGATCTTAAATTAAAATTTGTAAATTATTATTTTACATTTGGTTTTGCAATATATCGGCACAGCTGTAATGATATTAACATAGCTATAGTTATAGTGTTAACGTTACGTCACAGGACCATGTCTATAACGATTTACATGAATTCACTCCTCATACAAACTTGCCTATAGAAATTTTCATTTCAATACATTGGGTTTTCTTGTTATAAAGTCTACAACTGTAACTCAGTAACTGTATGAGAAATCAAATCAAGTGATTGGCATTAGGTCTGCAGTCTATTGCATTGTACTGAGTGTTAGGAGACGAAACTCTGTGGGGGAAAAAGCATGGACATACATAAATTTTTTATTTTGGTTTTATAAATATATTCAGTTATGTTAATGGAGAAAAAAAAATCGCACATTCTTCGATATCTAGAATTCCACAGATAGTCAACAGACATTGGCGTCAAACGTCTAACAACCCTCTTTTTTGTCAGGGGTTAAGACTAGGGGTGTCAGAATCCCATATTGAGCACCATATCCTATGCGTATGATTTAAGAACAATATAAGAATAACAATTAATTAAGGTGTTGTTTTAGGGCTTGCTTTAGCCGAGGCCGCGGGTGACGTGACCGGGGATTAGTCCGTCACCCGCTGAGAGGCCGACCGCGTGAGGAAAGACCGACGTCCTCCCCGAGGGGGGGACGTCGGTCGATGGGAGGGTACCCCAATTAGGGGTATTCCGTCGGACCGACCACTGACGACAAGTTAACGCTGCTCCAGTGGTCGGCCCAACGACGAAGGTGACGTGGTTTTTGGGTGGGTCGCGGGAGTTGCCTGCTTAAGCCCCTCTGTCGCCCCGGACGGAATGGTGCGGAGGCGCGCCGACCGCGACCCACCCACAAAAAAAAAAAAAAGAAATGGCTTGCTTTATCGTGCACCTTAAATGTTATAAAAAATATATTAAATGTATAGGCAGTTACGCACGTGATTTAGAAATTACACGGGCCTTGACGCTTCATAAATATTATAATATATACGCACATATATGTATCATATAAATAATGTAAGTGGATATTGCAGTTGAGTTAAGAAAGCGTGGATTATTTTAATTACGTCGCGAAAACAATCGTTGGAATAGTGAAGGGGGCCCACTGGGTGTGTGGAAACGAACCAGATCGACAGATTAGCGAAGTTAAATAGCGGTACAACTGACAAACAAGGCTATAATAGATTTTCTTAAACTTAAAAACATATCTCTCTATGCCAGCATTAGATTCATCTATAATGTAAACGATGTATACCACAGGAGATTAATTTTCAGCGCTGTTTTGTTGTTTGTAGACATGGGTTCTAATTCAAATGATTTATTATGTAATCCGCTTACATGTGAGTAATTTTACATATTGTCTAAAATAATTCAAGAATAATTTCCTTTACGGAATTCTCTCTTTCACCGGATTGAAACGCGGCTGCAACTAAGAAGAGCCGGCAAGGAATTTAGCGGGAATCTCACGGAAGGAGGAGGCGGGTCGTGTGCGAGTAGAGCTCCTATTCGGCGACACGTTCCGCCGCCGGCGACTCGGGCGGCGCAGGCGCGAGTATCTGCACCTAATGCCGCCCTAGCCGAGGCCGCGGGTGATCGGACCGGGAAATTGTCCGTCACCCGCAGAGAGGCTGACTGCGCGACGGCGACCGACGTCCCAGGACGTCGAGAGGTGAGGTTACCCGAAAAGGTGTTCCGTCAGGCCGACCACTGACGACAAGTCACATCTGCTCCGGTGGTCGGCCCAACAACGAGGTGACGAGGGTACGGGTGGGTTATGGGCCCGCGCGCCGTCCTTTCATCGCCCCGGACGGACTGGACCGTGCGTCCGCTTACCATAGCCCACCCATAAAAACAAAGAATATAAAAATAAAAAGGAATTTAGCGGGCGCGGCTGAAATAAGATGAAGGTGGATTCATGGTTAGGATTACAACTTGTGTACAATTTGTGCTTTTTTTTTAATTAAAAACATTTAACACGACATCTGTCAGGGCTTGTATCGAATACGCATAATCCATAATAGTTACTTTATTTAACACGTTGCACCCCGAGGGGGGTCAAAAATACTACATAAATGTTGCTCAACATGTGTCCCCGATGGCGTTCAATGTGTTAAGGCCTAATATTTAGTTGCGTGGTATTACGAAAAATTATTATAACTTAAATACAGTGGAATATATAACAGAACTATAACACAAGATGAGCAAAACGCTAGTTGTTTAATAGATAAATATTCCGACATGTCACTGTACAAAAAGATCCCGCCGAGCTCTGGCCTGATTGAATCTGTAAGAGCAACTAGATTTCTTCATACACGGGTCACGTAATATAATGTGTGTCTTTATGACAATTGTAGAATTTCGCCGTCCACTGCTGGACGTAAGCTTATCCCTTAGAGAGCTACCACTTGCAATTAGTTAATTTAAATAAGAAATATATAATAATAATGCAACGATCAAAAATATATACTGATAAAATATGTATACCATATAGGCCCATAGTGGTTGGACCACGCTGTTGACAGTTGTCTGTCTACAGCCGCGGGCTGGTCCGTCCAGGGTAGTAGTACCACACTAAGCAGAAAATCAACGTCGGAGTAGTAGCAATTTGTTACTGCGCTTCGTTCGGTGAGCGAGAGAGCCGGAAGTCCAACTTTCTAAGGGTGTTTGCGTGTGGTGTGTTTTGGTGATGCTTATAGTATTACCAAACCTCGCATGGCGCGCGCACAGATCAATCTATCTATATATATCTTAATCTTAATATATATAAATCTCCTGTCACGATGTTTGTCCGCGATGGACTCCTAAACTACTTAACCGATTTTAATCAAATTTGCACACCGTGTGCAGTTTGCTCCAACTTGGAACATAGGATAACTTACATCTTAATTTATAGTCGCAATATTATTTTATTGCAAATTATTTATCTATTATTTGACATTCACAATTATCTGTGAACTCCAAACGATTTTAACAGATGGCGATATCTGTTGACTGGATAGAGTAAGTAATTTGTGTGTGCTCAAGAGAGAGAGAATGGTTTAGATTCACAATTGGACCCGGTAGGTGGCGCTTTATTTGAACAGAACAACGTCTGTTGGGTCAGCTAGTATATATATATATATAGGAGAGGCGGGTTTTGCGAACGATATATTGACTCATCACCATATCTCTGGCACCATAAGGCGTACAGACTTGAAATTCGGCAGAAATATTCCTTTCATCGAGTATAGGTCAGCTAAGAACGGATTTTACGAAATTCCACCTGCAAGGGGTGTTGCGGGGGCGTTAACAATAATACATATATAAAGTAGACAGTAGATTCATTTCGTGACGTAGGCACTCTATAACAAAGATTTTTTTGAAATTCTACCCCTAAGGGGGTGAAACGCAACGGCAAAGTTTGTATGGAAAGAAAAAAAAATCTTTAGCTACTGTCTTCAAATTAAGCACAAATACACTTTAATGAAAATAAATAAACACGTGTTTCAGCGTTTGTCCATTTTCATCTTATAAGTATGTAAAATAGGTAGAAAGATGTCAGTTTACTGACTTATCACAGAACCGAAACTACTGAAGCCAGAAACATGACATTTTGACATTAGTTTCTTTGTGTGACGTAGAAACCTACTAAGAAAGGGTTTTTTGAAATTCAACCCCTAGGGGGTAAACCGCAGTAACAAAGTTTGTATAAGCAGAATAAAAAGTCTTCATCGATTTTCTTCAAATTCGCCAAAAATAGTCTTTAGTAAAAATGAATAAACACGTGTTTCAGCATTTTTTAATTTTCACCCTATACTTACGGGAACTACGCGAGTAAGGCGACTGAAACCGAAGCGAAGCGAGGGCGGGTTGCTAGTAATATATAATCAGATAAACAATGTATACGATATAGGCGACTTTGCTTCGAAAATTTTTTCTGGCATGTTGAGCAAGTATTGGATAGTAATTTCAATCGCTAGCTGAATGCGTAAAGTTTTCACGACATATAACATCGAGAGTGTGGAATGCGCGGTCGTACATTTACTATTAATATTATATATCGTTTTTTAAACATACCTACTAAATACATTTTTAAATGTAATATAGAATACAATAATTAAAAATATAAAAAGTGAAATGACCCACCGGCAGCGAATACAAGGATCAAGCTGTCGGTGGTTAGGGCTCCACAGAGGGGAACTTCCTCACGATGAGTGCCAGCATTATTATTTATTATTATTATTATTTCAGCTCACATACATCCCATTGTTGAGATCGAGCCTCCTCAAGAATAGGAGGGAATTTGACCTTACTATACCATGCTGGTCAGACCGGTTGATATAGGGTTAATACGAGTTTTCCTTCTCTTGCATAGATGTTATATGCTTACTATATCCCTTAGTCATCTTTTACGGGCAAGATAGGGAGTAGTGATTTAATATTCTTTACTTTACTATATTTTTATTTTTTAGTTTACTATTATAATTTTTTTTTTTATTTTACTATTATAAAACTCGAAAATACTATGCGAGTTATTTGACAATTTGAACTCCCTTTGATTCCACCTAAACACACAAAGATTTTCTAATCGTTCAGGAGTAGTTCAGACATGTACATAAGAAATGCATACAAGAATTATTATAACCCATTGCGTAGTGAGATACAAAGAAGTAGTTATTTCACCATCCCTATAATTTACGGACTCTTTAGTTCTAGAAAGCGAATAAATATGTTCTCTTAAGAAAGTGTCATTATATATACGCAACACGACTTAAGATAATAACGTCACAAGAGAAGCCTTAACTATTATAAATGTGAATGTTAGTTTATTTTTTACGCTTTCACGCTGTAACTACTCAATCGAATTGTCTTGATAATTTGCACATCTATTATACCACGCTGGAAGGACGTGTTGGTATAAGGTTTTATTTCGAGTTTTTCTTCTCTTGCATATTGTATCTAGATGTTATATGCATATTGGATCCCGTAGCCTTTTTACGACACCCACTGGCAAAAAAGAGGGTGATGAATTGTATTCCTACTCCGTCACCAAACAATAAGAAGCTTAGAGCTTGCAAATGAACTGGTTTATAAAACAAATATCATTATATATAGGCCATATAAACGTTCTAGATAGATAAATATTAGTAAATAAAGAGATCCTTTGAAGTCGGAGCGACAATGTTTGATGTCAATTTATAGAAAATGATAAACTTGTGAAATAACGACTCTGAGGTCTGAGTAAATTGATAAGTCAGACTTTCTAGACTTAAACAAAATTGTGTTTCAAAGACTCTTTGAATGGTGAAGTCCTTTTATGTATTAAATCATTTCATATTGAATTTAATTATTTTCAGTTAACAATTGCTCTTTTGAAATTGTTTTATAAATATTTCGGAGTAAGGAATCGTGAAATTCTGTCGCTTTGTTACTATTTAATTGTTTATTTTTATTAAATACTAGCAACTCGCCCTCGCTTCGGTTTTAGTCACTTTAAGGGCGTAATTCCCTTTCCCATGGGCATACCCGAATAAAGTATAGCCTATGTTACTACCTGATATTATAGCTTTCCATTGGTGAAAGAATTTTTGAAATCGGTTCAATGGTTTAAGCGTGTAAGCGTGTAAGCGTAGCAAACAAATATACTTTCGCATATATAATATTAGTAAGGATTTATGAAGTTATACTTCTTTTGACGCGTTTGGAAATAATGATGAGAGTAAATTATTATTACGATGCGCGCGCACACCGTCACGAATGTCAACTAGATAATGCGTTATAATAAAACTTTCAATGTATTAAATTGGACGAGAATGTCAAAATGTCATGTAGCGCTTTTATATAATTTTTCGTTATTTTAAAATTATTCAATATAACAATATTGAATAATTTTGCTGATAGTTTATGTAATATAATGTCGATAAAATGCTGAAGTGAATACAGTATAATAGCGAATTGCGTGCATTTTCGTAATCTGTCAAATTTTCCATAGGAAGCATGATTTGGTTGTCAGCACCAAATAATTGCGACTGGCTAAAATATGAAGACTAAAGACGTGAATAATCAATATAATAACTCGACACTGGCACAAATAGCTCATATTATTGTAGCTTCTTGTCATTAAATAAGAAGAAGAATGTATTAAATACCTTTTTTCTATTATTGGTGTTATTTTTTTCTATAAATGTAGAATAACGCGAAGGGTACCATTTTAGAAATATTTTTATTTGGTTTCGCCAAAGAAGTATGACTTCTTACGTACATAAGTGCATACACACTTTTTTGTAGATTTTAACGTGTTTTCATTTAATTTTATTAGCACAACATTTCATAATAAGACCATTTTTTTTTTGTGTGGATGGGTCGCGGTCGGCGCGCCTCCGCACCACTCCGTCCGGGGCGACAGAGGGGCTTAAGCACGCAACTCCCGCGACCCACCCAAAAACCACGTCGCCTTCGTCGTTGGGGCGACCACTGGAGCAGCGTTAACTTGTCGTCAGTGGTCGGCCCGACGGAATACCCCCTATTGGGGTACCCTCCCATCGACCGACGTCCCCCCCTCGGGGAGGACGTCGGTCTTTCCTCACGCGGTCGGCCTCTCGGCGGGTGACGGACTAATCCCCGGTCACGTCACCCGCGGCCTCGGCTAGGGCGGCATGAGGCGCAGATAGTTGCGCCTACGCCGCCCCAGTCGCCGGCGGCGGATCTCCTCATCGAAACTGCGCTCCACGCGCAGACGATCCGCCGCCTCCTTCTGCGAGATTCATAATAAGATCATGTTATAAGGTATCTGAAACAAAATTAAATCAGAAACAATCGATCACATTAGGAGGGAAATGATGATAACCTACTATACCACGCTGGTCAGACGGGTTTTTATTTCCAGTTTATCTTCTCTTGCATAGATGTTATGTGCATATTACATATCTCTTAATCGTCCTTTATTATGACACCCACAAGTAAGATAGGGAGTGGTGAATTGTATTCTTACTCTGTCACCACACGGACAAATTATATAGATTGGACACCCACGGGCAAGAAAGGGGGTGGTGAATTGTATTCTTACCATACAATAAGAAGCTTAAATACTATACTAATGAACTGTTTTATAAAACAAACTAGCAACCCGCCCTCGCTTCGCTTCGATTTCAGTCGCTTAACCCGCGCAGTGCCCGCTCCCGTGGGAACACCGAGATAAAATATAGTCTATGTTACACCCTGATATTATACCTTTCCATTGGTGAAAGAACTTTTGAAATCGGTTCGGTGGTTTAAGCGTGAAGGCGTAATAAACAAACTTACTTTCGCGTTTACAATATTAGTAAGGATGTATTATAAACTAACAATTTTTTAAAAATAAGTGTTAGAACTATTAAGACGATGTAGTAGGACCGCACTGTTTACAGTCGTTTGTCTACAGCCGCGGGCCGGTCCGTCCGGGGTAGTAGCACACTAAGCAGAAAAGCTACGTCTGAGTAGTAAGTAGCATTAGTAGAACGAAATACAATATTTCGTTCGATGAGCGAGAGAGGCGGAAGCACAACGTTCTGAGGGTATTTACGTGTTTTAGCGATGCCTTTAGTATCATGGAACCTCATTACACACATTCCCTTCACTTTCCTTATGGTAGGCAGCGACCTCGCATTCGTCCATGAGCGGCAGTATCACTTACCATCCGGTATGCTATTTGCCACCAACAACAATAAAAAAAATAAATAAAAAAGACGATCAATATAATGGTTAAGGTTTAAATACCTTACAAACAAACGAAATCGCGTTTATCATTATCATCTGAAGATCGTCATTTCAGCTCATATACTTGCCACTGTTGGGCTCGAGCCTCATCCACAATCAGAGGGCAATTGACCTACTATACTACGCTGTTCAGACATGTTGGTATAGCGTTTTATTTCGAGTTTTTCTACTCTTACGTAGCTGCATATTTAATCTCTTAGTCGTTGAGTAGTTAAGGCGTGATCTATATCTATACCAATAAATAAAATTGGAGTGTCTGTTTGTAATGTCAATTTAATAGGCTTTTTTCATGCTCACGCGGTTATTTGCACGACACCTATGCCTAAAATAGCAATTAAAAAATTTTTGTCTGTCTGTCTGTTTGTTCCGGGTAATCTTCAAAACGGCTGGGCCGATTTCAAAAATTCTTTCACCAATGGAAAGCTATAATATCAGGGCGTAAACTATATTTTATCCCGGTATTCCCACGGGAACGGGAACTACGCGGGTAAAACGACTATAACCTATAACCGAAGCGAAGCGAGGGCGGGTTGCTAATAGAATATTAAATAAAGAAACCTTTTAATTATAGTTAAGATTTTAGTGGCATTAAAGTAATTTTCTTAATCTTATACGGTCTATACTTTTTTTAATCATAACTGTTATATTTCACCAACGAAATTGTTTTCGTATAAATCATGCGAAACTTTGTAAATCTCATTTTCAGACATCGATCAAAAGATTTTTGATCCCAAGAAGCAATATCGTGATTGCGAAAGTTTGGAATATTCTTTTATAAATAACGACGCTGTTAAAAAACAGACTGTTTAATGTATGTATTATACAATTGTATGGTAATGTTTAGTGTGCTCAAGTAGTAAGAATAAAATTCACCATACCCCCTTGCCAATGGATGTCGTTAAAGTCGACTATAGTATATAATGTGTAACAAAAAAGAAAAAGAAGAAAAACTCTAAACAAAGCCTCATACCATCCCGTCAAACCAGCGTGGTATAATAAGTCAATGCCCCTTATACAATGGAGGTGACTCTAGCCCAACAGTGGGGCGTATATATCTTAAATATAATTATACATTTGTGGCGGTTATGAATACTACCCCTATACCAACCTGTCTGACTAGCATAGTATAGTGAGGTCAATTTCCCTCTTATTGTAGAGGAGGCTCGAGCCCAACAGTGGGGTAGGGTTTTATTTCGAGTATTCCTTCTCTTGCAAAAATGTTAAATGCGTATTATATCCCTTAGTCATCTTTTACGACATCCACGGGCAAGATAGGGAGAGCTGATTTGAATTCTTACTCCGTCACCACATGAAAAGTACTTTTTTCATATATAGTATGAAATATATTTAGGCGCTTTTATTTAGTTCTTCTTCTTCTTAATCCTCGTAGTACTAAATATTCAATTAACCAAAAGCACACTAAATTCGCCTTTAAACCAATTCGCTGTGATATTTATTACTTCAGCGAGGTAAATTTGTTGCTAATATCGGCAAATCAATTAGATCATACATTGTGTATTCTAGCCGACAAGGATCTTGTATAGTAAATTGGCTTCAATTTTGTCAATTTACGTGGTTGAACAATTCTGAACCAGACAAGGACTTTTAAGAGTTTATTTCTTTTATAACGTACAGTTGTGGGCGAGTCATCTGTGAGACGGATATTAAGTGTGAGCTAGTTATCGGCGCCTAGCTAACGTATTTTTGTTATCGTCATCTTAAATTTACTTGTTTAGCTCATTCGTTCATTCATTTTAGCTCATATACGCCCCAATGCTTAGCTTAAACCTCCTCGACAATAGGGGAGGAAAATGAGCTACTTTACCACACTTTTTTTTCATTTTTTTATTTTTTTTTTTTGGGTAGACGTGTTGGATTTCGACTTTTCCTTTTCTGTCATAGATGTTATATAATAGTATAACCTTTAGTCAATTTTTACGACATCTTCGAGCAAGATAAAGCGTGGTGAATTGTATTCTTACTCCGTCTTCACTCGGTCCGTATGGTTACGCAGCACTACCCCCTTTATTGTCCATGGGTGTTATAAAAGATGACTAAGGGTTATTATATGCAGATAAAACCGATGCAAGAAAATGAAAACTCGAAATGAAACCCTGTGACAAAAAAACTCATAATCCCATTTATTAGGGTTACGTACCCAAAGGGGTAAAATCGGGACCCTATTACTGAGACTTCGTTGTCCGTCCGTCCGTTACCAGGCTGTATCTCAAAAACGGTGATAGCTAGACGCTAGAGTTGAAATTTTCACAGATGACGTATTTCTATTACCGCTATAACAACAAATACTAAAAATAAAATAAAATAAATATTAAAGGGGCCCCCATACAACAAACTTGATTTTTTTGCTCAATATCGATGATGGCAATAGGGAGGCACTTGTTTACCTAGTCACTGGTACGGAAACTTTCGTGCGCGAGTCCGACTCGCACTTGGCCGATTTTTAATATTACTAGCAACACGCCCTCGCTTCGGTTTCAGTCGCCATACTCACGTAGTGCCCGTTCCCGTGGGAATACCGGGATAAAATATAGCCTATATTACTCCCTGATATTCTAGCGTTACATTGGTGAAAGAATGATGAAATCGGTTTGGTGGTTTAAGCGTGGAAGTCTAACAAACAAACATACTTTCGCATTCATAATATTAATAAGGATAAAGAGTTAATAAAATAATTATAAAGATTTTAAGTTAAATCCGTTAAAACATACAGTGTTTTAATTACATTGCGCAGTGAACTACTACTCTGTGAAGATAAAATGTTAACGTAAGTTTTTAATGCGAATACTTGCAATAAAGTGTTTAACACGTCACTGCAGCTTTTAACTGCACTTGCATTATTGCTGCAAATTGGATTACAGTTTATTGGAGCGTTAATAACGCTTATAGAATACTTTTGCCGGCATAAAATTTATTTATTTAAATTCTTTAACTTTCCGTGTGGTGACGGAGTAAGAATACAATTCACCACTCCCTATCTTGCCCGTGGATGTCGTATGAGACGACTAAGGGATATAATATGCACATAGCATCTGTGCAAGAGAGGGAAGGCTCGAAATGAAACCCTATACCAACATGTCTGACCAGCACGGTATAGTAGGTTAAATTCCCTCCCATTGTGGAGGAGGCCCGAGCCCAGCAGTGGGACGTTTGTGGGCTGCGATGATGATGATGATGAAATTCTTTAACGTATCATAATCCCTTTTTTTGGCGGGTACTTTGTGTTTCTTACTTTTCTGAAGTTGCTTGCTATAGAAGTAATGCAGGTTGTTATCAATAAAAATCGGCCAAGTGCGAGTCGAACTCGCGCACGAAGGGTTCCGTACCATGGACTAAGTAAAAAAACGCGGTTTTAGATGGGAGCCCCCTTAAATATTTATTTTATTTTGTTTTTAGTATTTGTTGTTATAGCGGCAACAGAAATACACAATTTGTAAAAATTCCAACTGTGCAGCTATCGCGGTTATCGAGATAGCGTAGTGACAGACACACAGCGAAGTCTTAGTAATAGGGTTCCGTTTTTACCCTTCGGGTACGAAACCCTAAAAAGCGCGTCCTAGTAATAATAAGCTTTTCTTTCTTTACCACGACTGCACATATGGCGAAGTGGAATAAATAGCGATTTCCCACAACGAGTGTCGTTGATTCGTTTATAAAGTACGACAGTTCTTTGTGCGATCAATACACTAAAAGAGTTAAACACTGTTCAAGTTAAGGTTCTAAGGGCTTTCCTCGTCGGTAGCCGATAATATAACGCCATGTTTGTGTCTGTTAAAAGTTCAACAAATCTCCCACTAGTACTAAGGAAGAATGTCGTTATTGCAATTGTGTGGTTATAAAATCATAATATTTTCCTTTGCTATATGGTGACAGGGAGGCCTACGTCTAATAGGACGTAGTAATGCAGTCTATAGACCTATAAATCGGTGGAGATTTTTCATATCTTTGAAATTATCGCATAAAACGCACCATTTCAGTTAATGCACATCATCTCATTGCTAGGCTGAGCTCCACTGCTTGACTTATCATGCCAGTCAAGCAGTTTGGTATAGGCTTTTCTTTTGAGTTGCCCTTCTCCTACAAAGATGTTATATGCATATTATATCCGTTAGTCGTCTTTTATGACATCCACAGGTAAAATACGGAGTGTGAATTATAAACTCATTTGCAAAAAAAAACGGGCGGTTTTGATTTTCATTCATATTTAAAAAGATACAATACCAAAAAGGTTTCAATCGTTTGTACACGTTACTGGCCGGTTTTAAAAATGCTGTGGTATTTAAAAAAGTACGTTCTAAATTCAATTTTTCATTTGATGTTCATTTTTACAGAAAACCCCTTTTTATCCTACATTTTTGGCGCGAAGTTCCAGAAGTTAACATCGACTTTCATAACTTTTATTCAATTTTTATCGATTAATTTCATATCCTTGACTGTCAAAGCTTTATTTAATGCTGTTTGGCTGTATCAAAAATGGTAGATAAAGTGGTAAAAGCTACCAAAATTATCGCGCTGCTTGAAGAGGGTTGCAGCCAATGTTTCGTGGCTAGGAGGCTAAATGTTAGTCGCTCGACAGTCCAAAGGACCTGGCAGCGATATCAGGAGACTGGTTCCGTCGAGAGAAGGCCTGGTTCTGGAAGAAAACCATGTACCCAACCACGGGATGATCGTTTTCTTGTGAGTCGCGCATTGAGAAATCGCAAATCTTCGTATGTGGATCTTAAGAACAACCTCCAAGAAGTAAGAAATGTGCATATTAGTCTATGGACGGTCAGGAGGAGGCTTCTCGCTGCCAATATACGCAGTCACCGCCCGGCCCGCGGCCCCAAATTACTCCGTGAGCACAGAGTTCACAGGCTTAGGTTCGCTAGAAATTGTGAATCATGGACTCAAGACGATTGGAATAGGGTTTTGTTCTCTGATGAAGCCAGGATATCTCTGTTCGGTGAAGATCGACGTCGGCGAGTGCTAAGAAGACAAGGAGAACGCTTTGCAGAGGCATGTTTCGAAGAAATCACACCTTATGGTGGGGGCTCTGTTATGTTTTGGGCAGGAATAAATTCAATGGATCGTACAGAGTTAGTCTTCATTGAAAACGGCTCACTGACTGGGCATCGATACATAACGGAAGTTCTAATTTCTCATGCACAACCCGCATTGGCCGCTCTAGGTGAAGACTCGATTTTTATGGACGACAATGCTCGCGCCCACCGATCCCGCGATGTTAATGTGTATGTGCAAGAGGTCGGCATTCGTCGTTTGGATTGGCCAGCTCGAAGTCCCGACCTCAATCCCATAGAGCATGTCTGGGACGTTCTGAAACGGCGTGTGAGATCAGTACACCCGGCTCCGCAGACCATCAGAGAGCTGAAGAATGTGATTACTGCGGAGTGGGAACGTATTCCGCAAGCAAGTATCCGGGATATACTCGCTAGCATGCCCAGACGAATTCAAGCTGTGATTTTAGCTAGAGGGGGTCACACTCGATACTAAACATTTATCTGCTTTTACTTTATTAAAGAAAAACAAACAAAAAAACTTTTTTATTTTTACTTCATGAGCATATGCACTACTAGCGAATATACACTACTAGCGAGGTTTAGCATTATTTCCCATAAATTGTATCTAAATTTTATGAAATACTGATGAAAACGATTATTTTCTTATTAATTTAGCAAATTGTGTGGATAAAACTACCTATAATTATCAAACAAAGAAATATTAACATTTGAAATGGTTCATTGCTTAGGTGCCCGTTTTTTTTGCAAATGAGTGTATTTCCATTTTGACGGAAAACTGCTTTCGCCTATGAACTCGTCTAAATCCAAATCAGCTACGCAATTATAATCAGAAGTAATAATTACAATATAAATAAAAATGTACATAAAACAGTTCGCACGTTTTCCTCCTTGTTCCAGTCACACGAAATCCTTAACAACGCCAAATAATTAGTTGACCCTAATTTCGGCTCGAGATGGGGAGAGGATTATTTCTGCACAAACTAAGTTATCCTTACTTCATTTTCCTCATATAATAAATGTTGAACATCGGTATAATGGAATCGCCGAAATAATCTCTAAATATAATTTGTTATGACGGCTCGCGTAATGACAATAATGGAAAGGAAATCTATACAAATAAATAAAATTGAAGTGTCCGTTTGGAATAACAAAATAGTAGCTTTTTTCATGCTCACATGGTTATTTGCACGGTACCTACGCATAAAAAACCAGATATTTTTTATGCCTGCCTATTTGATTGTTTCGGATAATCTTTAAAATGGCTGGATCTTTTTTGATAATATTTTTCTAACCAGTCTATCATCACCATCTGTCTATATAAGGAGTAACGCGTTTGTATATAGTCCGGAACTCGTAGTTGTACATCTTCTTCTTTACTTGCTGATTAGCCTACTTTGTTTCAAGTCTCCCGTTTTACATAGGAGGGAAGTGGAATCTTTCCAACTCCTGTTTTTCTTTTCTAATTGAATTTGTTGCCGGCCCCAAGACAATTAAAAGCGTTTCCCAGGACTTCCTGTCAAACCTCCGTGTTTTATACGGAGACCATTGTGGAACCTGGCTTACAGAAGTTACAGTGGTGGGAATGTGTGTTTTTAGTCCGGAACTCGAATCCGAGGCCATGAGATATTGTTAAAATTCGGGGCCAAAGCGGATTGAATCGATGCGCAGTAATCATAATAAATCCTAACCAATGTTAAAAATCCGAATAACATGTTTTATTTGTTATACTTTGACGCTTAAAATACCGTTTTCGCACCAACTCTATCTGATGTTGTCAGGTTAAACATTACATTTCTAAGTAGGAGACTGGTCATAAAAAAATCATTGCCATTTTTTTTAATTATGTACTATGTAAGAAGAATACATATTGAGTCGATCCTAAGTAATTGGGATAAGGATAATATGACGAAGGCGCCCTATGTAGTTTAATTAGTAAAAGGAGTTTTTAAAATCTGGTAAACACTTTTAGGCTGAATCTGCTTTTACTCCTTTGAAACTCTTAAAGCCTAAAGGAATGCGTAACAATAAACAATCTCGGTTTCGCATTTTATAATATTAGGTTAGGTTTTAATGTTCAGTTTTGTTATTATCTAACAATTTATGATACCAACGAGTTATTATTTGTTTTATAACTTTTTTTATAAAAACCATGCATATCCACTCCTGATACATATACGTATTGTTGGACATAGTCCTTCTTCAGATAATGTCAAGTCTACTATATAACGCTGACCGGACAAGTTGCCATAGAACCATCTTAAATGCATTGCGGTAATTATTTATGTAAATACGAGTATATTATTTGTAAAAGAAGAGGGTAGCTAGCAATTGTTTTGTATATTTCAACATCTCAGCTCGTACCTACACACAGTTGAGCTCGAGTCTCCAGCAAAAAAGAAAGGTATTGATCTAACATACCACATTGGTCAAACATGTTGGTATAGGGTTCGGATTTATCTTCTCTTGCATAGCATATTAACAGCATATTTCCCTAAATCATCTCTTACTACACCTACAGGCATGAAATGGGGCGGTGAATTGTAATCATACTCCGTCACCACACGAAAAATATTCGTATACAGTAATACCCCGTTTTACGCTACCCCGTTTTACGCGAATTTGAAGATACGCGGTTTTTTATTTAGGCGCTCCGACCTTAGATTTACTTTTTTTTTGTTATTGACGTGACAACGTCTTATAATTCGATGGAGCCGGCTGCACACACGAAAAAACATGACGTACGCGGCGTTACCTCGCTCTGAGGCGTTCCATTTAAGGCTTGATCCATACAAAATATCTATCAAACAAATAAAATTAAAATTTTCTTTTGAAAAATGAAACCATTCCATCAGTATTTTCTTATGACGTTTTCACGTTCAACTATCGTCAGTAAACCGACTTTACAGACAACCGATTTTTTTTTATTTTATTCAGAAAATGACAATTATTTTTCATTTAATATTTAATTAATACCATTATTTGAAACTTCTTTGAACAAGTTCCAAATAAACATTTTTTTGTTCATACTTAATTTAAGTAAAATTAAACCCCGACTTACGCGATTATCGCTCGGTCCCACTTATCGCGTATTTATAATATAGAAAATATTAAGGCAGACATTGTTTTATGATTTAATAAACGTAAGAAATGAAAAAAAGTGAACCTCATCAAACTTTTATGTGTACATTGTGAGTACGTGGGATGTCGGTCATGTTAGTCGGTTAACGTACAATGAAGATATATAATTTTGTTTTCCGTAATCTGATACTTCAAATCCAGGTTGTGTTGTGTTGTAAATGAGGTTGGTTAGATAAGTTTTTATGTGGTAGGACCATAATGTCGACAGTCGTTTGTCTACAAGTCTGTACCGATGGTTGGCCCAATGGTGAAACGGAGGGAAGCGGTGGGTTATGGGGCCGCATTCCACCCTTTCATCACCCCGGACGGAGCAGACGATGTGTGCGCTGATCACCACCAAAAAAAAAAAGATATTTTTTTATGTGGTAGCAGCACAGTGTCGATAGTTGTGTGTCTACAACCGCGGGCTGGTCTGTCCAGGGTAATATTACACTCCCGCAGAAAATCGACGTCTGAATAGTAGCAATGTGATACTGCTCTCTTCTGTGAGCGAGAGATTCGGCAGCTCAACTTTTTGAGATGTTTGTGTGTGAAGTATTTTGGTGAAGCGTTTCATATCACCGAACAAAGTTGCACGCATTAACACTCCCTTGACTTTCTACAAGTTAGACAGCGGCCTAGTAAAAGTCCATCAGCGGCAGTTTCACTTACCATGCAGGTGTGCTGTTTGTTTGTGACTAACAGCAATAAAAATTAAAAAAGCCTTTATAGACGTTATTTTTAATTTGAGGGGTGTTAGTTCTTCGTCATTGAGCTTCTTGCCATCCACTGCTGGATCTAGATGTCTCTTATAAAAGATCAAATGGCTTGGCTACTTATCGATTATTGCTATAATTGGTAAACCGATTGGCAATCGCAGTAAGGCGTTGCACGTTACGTGGGTTGGATGGACCGGGGATTAGTCCGCCATCCGCAGAGACGCCGACCCCGTGAGGCCGACGCCTCGGCCGGCAACACTGCAATGTTGCCAAGTTGACGGGCGGGGTCAAAGGAACGGTACCCGAAAGGATAGAAGAATCGATACTAGTGGTCGGCCCAATGCATGGCGACGGGGAGGGAATACGGTAGGTTATGGGGTCGCACGCTGCTCATCTGGTCACCCCGGACAGATTGGGCGGGGTGTGCCCAGACCATAGCCTACCAAAAAGACGGGTGGCACGGTTACGGGGTGGTAACAATTGTATTCTTATCTCGTCCTCATATGGCGCAATGCTTGTTCAGAATTCCGTTAAAACAATCGTCATGTAGGACGCCCTCCTAATAGGTGGACCGACGATATGTTGAAAGTGGCTGGGCGTCGTTGAAATCAAGCCGCCTGGAACCACACTTTTTGGGGAAACATGAGGGAGACCTACGTCTAGCAGGGGATGGCGATAGGCTGAATTATACTTATGATATACAAATGTAAATTAGAGTATCAATATATGTCATGTAATTAGCGATTCCTTGTGGTGACGGAGTAAGAATACATTTCACCACCTCCCTTCCTTGCCCATGGGTGTCGTTAAAGATGACTAAGGGATTAAATATGCATATAATATCTATGCGAGAGAAGGAATTCTCGAAATAAAACCCTATACCAACACGTCTGACCAACGTGGTTATAGTAAGCCAATTTCCCTCCTATTGTGGAGGAGGCCCGAGTCCAACAGTGGGATTATGTGGGCTATGATAATGATGAATCAGCGATAAATATTATGCATATTGTGAGTGTTGGCCAGGATGTTGAAATGTATTTTAGGACGATGGTCTCTCAACAAATGGAAGCTTTCAACCTTTTTTTTTTAGAATATTTCCGTTGTGAAGCTAAAGGAAAGCAATCGGTGCAACGCTGACGATTGTTTTCCTGTTAGTTATTTTTAGTCTAAACATCATTAAGATTGTAATCGATTTTTCTAAAAACCTTGTTCTTTAAAAACATTCTAATAACGGACACAAATTACGCTCAGATTCAGAACAATCCTTATAATGTTCTGCATAAGTACCGAACCCCCGACACTCCACGACCACTATGCTATCTGTGCAGTCGAATTAGTGATAAACATGGAATTAATAACTTTTACAACGTTGTATTTGTATTTCTAATGATTTGTATACAGAATTGTATGATTGGAATTCGTATTAAATTAGGAAAAGGGGTTTGCTGAAAACCAGCCCTGTATAATTTCTATGCAGCACAAAGCTGAGCGTTCCCTTATTGTCAAAATTAACCATAATAATATGTAATACAGTAGAAACTCGATTAACCGGTCTAATTGTTATCGTTAGGCATTCGGATAATCGAAAAGCCGGATAATCGAATGTATGAAAACCTCCTTCGCTTTTGTGAATATGTAGTTTGTACATAATTTTATGCGTTTATTAAAAGACGAATACATATCCCGCGAAGCGTGCATGTCAAAGTGGAGTAACAATTACTAACTAAAACAATAACGAAACGCGTAGGGTAGCGATCCCGAGAGACATGCCATTTGAGACACGTTCATGCTTGCATAAATTCGATTTGTAAGTACAATAAATAGATCGCGATTGGTAGTCCGGATAATCGCAAATCCGTATAATGTCCGGATAATCGAGTTTCTACTGTATAACTGTTGTTATGTAACAATAAATGCAATTCTATTCTATTCTACTGTACTAGTAATCCGAAGAAAGCATGAATTTTAATCCTGTATGAAAATCGAACTTAAGATATTCGGTATATAAAGTCGATAAAAATGTCTGTTTTCACCGACGACCTCTAAATTTTAGGCTAGATAGATGATATAACATTGATGTTAATTAAAAATTTGGGCCGTGTGGTGACGGAGTAAGAATACAATTCACCATTCCCTATCTTACCCGTGGGTGATCGTACGAGACGACTAAGGAATATAAAACGTATATAACATCTATGCGAGAGAAGGAAAACTCGAAATAAAACCCTATATCAACACGTCTGACCAGCGTTGTATAGTAGGTCAGTTACCCTTCCATTACGGAGGAGGCCCGCGGCCAACAGTGGGACGTATATGGGCTGAGATGATGATGATGACTATACCACACTGGTCAGACGTGTTGGTAAATGATATTCATACTCCTATATATTGTAATTCATATTGGTTATGGATATAACTTCATGTACAAACATACATAGGTATGCGTGCGCGCACACAACCGTGTTTAATTACCGCTATGCAATTCTAGGTTAACGGAATAAATAGATTTTTATCTGTTTAATGCTTTGATTTATTAAAAGTAATTATTTTGTTACGTGGTGAGAAATAGTAAGAATGAAATTATCACCTATCTTTACTTTATCGTTGACTAGTAGCGCCCTGCGGTTTTACCCGCATAGGTCCCTTTCCCGTGAGAATATCGAGATAAATTATAGCCTATGTGTTATTCTGATATGTAAGCTATATTATTGTGAAGTTCCATCAAAATCCATTCAGTAGTTTTTGCGTGAAAGAGCAACAAACATTCTCATGTACTAAATTTCGCGTTTTTAATATTAGTAGGACTAGCGACACGTCCTCGCTACACTTTGGACTCGGCCGCTTACCATCAGGTGTGCTGTTTGTTCGTCGCGACTAATGGCAATAAGAAAAAAGCTCAGGTGGGCGACCGGCCATAAAACTATTGCAATTATTTTTTTTAATCTGAACGCTGGAAGAGGAGTACATATTGCGTCGAGGCCAAGTAATAATGATAAGGGAAGAATAATGATGTTCCGTGTGGAGACGGAGTAAGAATACAATTCACCACTCCCTATCTTGCCCGTGGATGACGTATAAGATAGGAAAAAAAGAACCGATTTTATAATAATCGATTTTTTTTTGTAATAATCGATTTTTACAATCGATTATCAAAATAATAAAAAAATGGATTATTGATCGATTTTTATTATTCGACATTCGATCGAAATTAATCGATTATTTCACTACCAGATTTCCTAAAAAAAATGTCATCACGATGCTGCGTGCAGTGTTTCATACTATATTAGAAAATAAAGCTCACATTTCCTAAAAAAAAGGTCATTATAATCCTGTTGGGCGAAATAATCGATTATTTTATAATCAATTTATTTTAAAGAACAATAAATCGTTTATTTTGCCTCCAAGTCACATCGCTAGTAGTAGTAGTAGTAGACGACTAAGGGATGTAATATGCATATAACATCTGTGTAAGGCGGTGTCCTGCGTGAGCGACGAATACGACGCGACGCGACGCTGCGAACACGACGAACGCGATCAACTCAATGACATGCCTGCTTGCGACCTATATGACAGTTTGCGACGAGACGCGACATCAAGCGTGTCTGTTTTGACAGCGAACTAAAGCATGCGATACACGGTTTCAAACAGTGGTTTGAAACAGATGTTTGAAACAGTGTAGATAGATGTTTTATGCCAAATTTCGTATGACCTTTAAACGCCCTTGGTAGCGAGGCTTGTGTTTCGGCCAAGCGTTGGTTTTTATCTTGTTTGAAACCGTTTAGCCGCTTGTTTGAAACCAAACGAACGACAGTCACGCTGCAGAGGTCAGCGCAGACGCACGCGACAACGTTCTGTGTACTAAATGACGCGTGAGGAGACAGAACGCGATCGCGATGTTATTACTCAACTTCTCGAGTTACACAAAAAGTTTCCCTGCCTTTGGGACTTAAATTGTGAAGGGTATAAAAATAAAATAAAAAGAAGAAATGCGCGGGATATTTTAATTTTTTCCTTCAATTGCACACAAAAGTGCAAGACTTACTCTAACTTTTTGTTGTTTTGATAGGTAAGGCGTCATGACGTCGTTGTAGTGAATATACGGTACGCGAGCGTAAAGACGTCCTATCCGCGCCACGTTCTCTAAACACTGTTGGTTTCAAACTAGCTTAAAACCCATGTAGCCAGCAAAGTGCTTTTCTGCTTTTTCTATTTCAAACCACTATTTGAAACCGTGTAGCGCATACTTAACGCGACATCACGAACTACAGAATGGTTGATTTAGAAGCGATTATATTTGTTCTCTTCCTGGGGTTTTTACAGTATTTCATTAAGTCTGTACTCTAAATATGAACTTTCTAACAAAATTGTAGTGTACTTGCACTTGCCCATGATTCGTGAATGACCAAAATCACATAGGACTTGATAGGACACTTGTCGCTTGTAACAACGCGCCGCACTGCGTCGTGTCGCGTCGTATTCGTCGTTCAAGCAGGACACCCCGTAAGAGAAGGAAAACTCAAAATGAAACCCTATACCAATATGTCTGACCACCATGGTATAGTAGCTCAAATGCCCTCCCAATGTGGAGGAGGCCCAAGCCCAACAGTGGGACGTATGTGGGCTGTGATGATGATGATGATGACTAATATTTTACAAACTACGTGATGGAAGTAACTAATTGCCACACCATATGGTAACGTTTTATCAAAACAACGTATCTCCAATTCTTAATTTCTTGTGAAACTCGTAAGAGCCGGCTGAGGGGTCACTAAGGGAATTGGCAGCAGGTTTTATCTGGTAAACTTAAAACACCAATTGTTGTCGACAACCTGCCTACTAAGCATTGCAGCTATATCTCCTTCCTGGTGAGATCTATGTCCAACCTAGACGGGTTGTCACATTATGTGTGATGACGAAGTAAGAATACAATTCACCACCTCCCTTCCTTGCCCGCGTGTGTCGTAAAAGACGGCTAAGGGATACAATATGTGCATAACATTCAAGCAAGAGAAGGCAAATCTATATATATAAAAGAAAGTCGTGTTAGTTACACTATTTATAACTCAAGAACGGCTGTACCGTTTTGGCTGAAAATTGGTGGGGAGGTAGCTTAGAACCAGGAGACGGACATATGATACTTTTTATCCTGTTCGACCGCGTTCCCGTGGAACGTCAAAGACAAAACAAGTCAATAAGAAACGTGGTATAACAAAAACGCATTTGATATGTAATAACAAAACGCAAATGCAGCTAAACATAGTTTTGTCTATAGTTAAGTATGGATGAAAATTTGATAATTATAATTTTGTCAGAAATCAATAATCAGTAATTTATGTTCTCTTTGAATCATCATTAACAATGCCGCGACCAAGACGGTTGAATCTTTCCCGACAAAGCCATAATGGTTCTTCTATTAGAGACTATATTTTCGGAAATTGAGAAAATATATTTACGAAAAAAATTATGGTGGTACCAATTTTGCCGGGTCAGCTAGTTTGAAATAAAACCTTACATCAACATGTCTGATTCATCAATCAATTTGTAAAGCATAGATTGTGTTTATGATACATTTATTTACATAAATAAAACACTTAAAATACTAATATTATAAATGCGAAGGTAAGTTTGTTTGTTACACTTTCACGCTTAAACCACTGAACCGATTTCAAAAATTCTTTCATCAATGTAAAGCTATAATATAATATCAGGGAGTAACATAGGTTATATTTTATCCCGGTATTCCCACGGGAATTACGCGGGTAAGGCCACTGAAACCGAAGCGAAGCGAGAGCGGTTTGCTAATATTTACATAAAATTATGAAAGTGAGAAGAGCGGGTTTCCTTGCCTAAACTATACTGATTTCACTCTTCTCAAGTTCGCGTTCTTCTCACGTAAGCAAAAAGCGAATGCTGTAAGTATGCTTATCCGAAACACATTGTAAAGAAAAATGAATATGCTCGCTAAAACCTTTTAAGCATTTTTCCTGCGGCTTTTTCGTTGCAGAAAAAGGTTGCCGATCAGAATTTCAAAGCAGTTTTTCTGTAAGAACTTTTCTTTAAAAATAAGTGTATTTTACATCAGACTGTTTTTAAAGTTTTATAGAGGGCAAAGCAATATTGACGAACTTTAGGACTTTGTATAAAAAGAGTATAACCTTGTAATGGTTCGAGTTTATTAGTTTTGGACGTGTTGTAAATTTTGTGTTATTTTTTAAGTATTGGAAGGATTTAGAGTGTCAGACTTTATTACTCTTAATCTGCCATTTCGCTTCAGGGCCGTTCATAAAATACGTCACGCTATAATCAACTTTTTTTCACCCCCTCCCCCCTATTGTCACGCTGTGTCACACTTTCTGTGACCCCCATGTAAATATTTCGTCACAAAAACTAAGACCCCCCCCCCCTGAATATAATAAGTAAATATATCGAGTTAAAATATATTGTAATAAAACTATATACGTTTAGAAGTCTATGTATTTACTAAATACGAAATGAATGACTTTGTATCATGATCAATATTGAGAAAAAGTATTTATTGAAAAAAATAATTTAAAATCTTTTAATGAACGGCGAACATCACGTTGCCGTAGACCCCCCCGTCCCTCTTTGTCACATCTTGTCACACTCAGCAAACCCCCTCCCCCCCTTGTAGGCGAACGTATTTTATGAACGACCCCTTCACACACTACATATTACAGGAGGTAGGAAATTAATCTACTCCACCACGCTAATCAGACGTATTATTATGGGTCAGATGGTATGGTTAATTTTCATTTCAATGTTTTTTTTATTATTTGCTTATAGCATAAAAAAAAGCTGACTCTCAAAACTTTGGTAAGAAAATGACAATAGCGTTGTTCTCAGTTCGAGCTTTGATTGCACTCTTTCTGCGATTCAAAATAAATTGTGCCGAATCTAGGTGTAATTTGGGTCTGTCATTTGTAAAGCCTCCGTGATACAGGCACTTGTCATTGAAAAGCCAATTCGCGCCTTCTGGAACACAATTTTGAATCTAAATTCTGCAATAAATGATCATCCTGTCAACATCCACTGTGAAACATAGGGTATAATGCCATAATGCCAATGGCTACAATGCCGTCTGGTAACATAGTAAGAATATAAAGCACCATCCCCTTTCTTGGATAACACGTCTGTTATTTTATAGTGGTTTAGTTCAACCGAAAAGTAAGGGTTGAGACTACAGTTTATTCTTAACCTGCCGGAAAACAGAATGAATCATTCATAATAGGTACATACAATAAATACGTAAACGTATATTTGGTTAATTTTTATAAATGCCGTTATCACTGAACATTATGGTCATACAATAAAGCAACTAAAAGTTAGTGTGGGCAGATACAAATAACTGTAATAAAGCTTAATATTGGCCAATGAAACGGTATTGATGTGTAAAAATTTGGATTTTTGTATTGCAAGCTCGTTGATCCGGGCATAACTTGTCTGACCTTTTTTTTTGGAAGTAATAAATCATCTATTTTATTTGTTTAATGTTGCGTGGGATTTGAAGTTGATGTTTTTTTATCTTTATATGGAGAGCAATGATTTCAGTAAAATCGTTAGAAAATTTTGGGTTGAATAGCAGTTTGCTTTTATTATAAGACCCGTGGCATAAACTGTGACTGCCGACTTTGAGGTAACGAGTATGAATTTTACACTGCGATATGCTCCTTACCCGACTATGAAAAAATCCTTGACGCGATTGAAATATAAATAAAAAAAAGAGTGTGTACAAAGTACGTATATCAGAAGTGAAACTCCTTTATCCTTCATCCTCTATCCTTTATCTCATTCTCTCGTCGGTGGAATCCTATACATTTACGTGTTTGTGTCTCTATGGACACGCTTTTTCGTTTCATTGAATTTGAAATCACAACGATTCTAAAGAAGTTTCACTTCAACAATACTAGTATTAAGGATTCTATTTTCTCCGTGCGGTGATGGATAAAGTCGCTATCCATTATTTTCAAGACTTTTAAGAACTAACTGAAGAATGACAAAGGGAATGGGTGGTAGCACTTTCCTCGGAAATTAAGCATTAAGGGCCTTAAAACCTGCCTGCCTAGAAGAGAACCGATGATAGCCATCATCATCATAGCACATATACGTTCCATTGCCAGGTTACAGGAACTTCTAACGCAATAGGAGGGAAATTAAACTACTATACCACGATAGTCAAACAGTTTGGTATAGAGTTTTACTTGCCTTGGATAGGTGTTATGTCAACATCCAGGCCCAAGAGTTTCACTTCGGGAGAAATTCAGAGAAATAAGCATTTTGACTCTTGTGTCTCAGTTCATATTCGAAAACCTAATATAAGTGAAAAACAAAAATTGAAAAGTTTGAGAAATACAGTGATATTCATCATTTAAACACTATATACGATAACACTGTATACGATTTTATAATAAACTACCTTTTTTTTTTTTTTTTTTTTTTTGGGTGGGTCGCGGTCGGCGCGGCGCCGCACCACTCCGTCCGGGGCGACAGAGGGGCTTAAGCACGCAACTCCCGCAACCCACCCGAAAACCACCTCGCCTTCGTCATTGGGCCGACCACCGGAGCAGGTTTACTTGTCGTCAGTGGTCGGCCCGACGGAATACCCCCTACGCGGGGTACCCTCCCATCGACCGACGTCCCCCCCTCGGGGAGGACGTCGGTCTTTCCTCACGCGGTCGGCCTCTCGGCGGGTGACGGACTAATCCCCGGTCACGTCACCCGCGGATAATAAACTACCTAGAGATATCCAAGATATGCCACTGAATAAGTTTAAAAAGGCTATCATGAGTAGATTTTGTAGAAAAGGCTACTATAAAATTTCGGATTATTTAGAGGATAATACTGATTAGATTATATTCTCAAATTTGCATCACTACTTCTAGATATGCGACGTAAATAATTAGATCCAAGTCACCCTATATGTTACCTATAGTATCAAAATAACACTTCATCATTCATCATCATTTTAGCTAATATACGTCCTACTGTTGGGCTCAAGCCTCCTCCACAATAGGCGGGAAACTGACCTTAGTATTCCATGCTAGTCAGACAGGTTGGTATAGGGTTTTATTTCGAGGTTTCCTTCTCTTGCATATATGTTATATGCTTATTATGTATTATATCCCTTAATCGTCTTTTACGACATTCACAGACAAGATAGGGACTGGTGAATTTTTTTCTTACTCCGTCACCACACGGATATATCTTACACTGTTCTATTTCTGTGAATACTCAGTATCAACCACCTTCTTTTTTTTTCTACTTTACTGCGGTATACACTGAGATAATAACTATTATCTATATACTATCATTATATATAGGTACTATTATATATATATATATATAATATATATATATATCCTTATGCTATTATTATATAACTATATACGTTCATTAAATAATAAGTCGAAGCTGTAGCGACGTCTATTTCAACGTCCGTAGTGTTTCAGTGCACAATGAACACTGACGGAGACCAACGTGTAGACAGCTCTACAAACACTCGTCTACGTTGGCCACTCGCGTTGGCGTTCGCCGCACTCGGCCAACGTGTAGACGCTAGCACGCGCCTTGTACCTATTTGCCGACGCTCGCGTTGGCCTAGGCTCGGCCAACATGTGTACGGGACATAAGAATACGCTGTTTTGTTTTTTTTTCTTATCGTGTTGTTAGTCTTGGGTTTGTGCAGCGTAGCGTGTTTTGCCTAACGAATTTAGGTTATGGTCTTTTTAGCATACCTATGATAGTTCGCAATTTATGGTTTAGTTATGCTCACTGAATAAGGTTCTGCTTGCGGTAGCTATGTGGGGCGGGTCACTCCCTTTCCTCCAATGTGGTTGAGGGGAGTGATGGCTGCTCTAGTAGTTAACTCATGATCGGGTGCTGCTTGTGGGATCTGGTCCAACCAGGTTTTCCTTTCCTTTTTTATTTGAACTAAATTAAAAAAAAAAATAGCTATATCCTATCTCGAAGGGCATCACACTGGAGCTAAGTCTATATGTTGTATACGTAATTGTATTCAAAAGATGGTAAAAAAATGACAGCCCGCTGAGTTTCTTGCCGGATATTCTCAGCTTGTCGCCGCGTTCCGATCCGGTGGTAGATATTGTATTATATTCAAACGATGTATAAATTTGACAATATGTAAGTGCCCTCAAGGGGCCTATGCAGAATAAATGATTTGATTTGATTCCAAGGGCAAGATGGAGGGGGTGGTGAATTGTATTCTTACTCCGTCACCATACGGAAGGTGTTGTCGTGTGCTGCTTTGTAATAATTGAATTTATTCAACAACTGCTATAAGTGATTCGTTACATCGTTACCGTCTACCCGACGACCACTGTTGGTCATAACTCATTCCACGAATGGGGATATTACCTTACCATAATCGCCACTTATAAAACTCCCAGTAGATTGCTGCTGGCCCTTCTCATGGTAATCAATTTGCCGATTTTAACGACTCCCATGGGATAGTGATGACACGTTTGTACGCTTGACGCGTCGCCACACGACAGGACATATCATATTAGCTGCGCGGAATTGGTCTCCATTCCTTTCAAGATGGTAGACTGCTAGAGTAACCACCAGCCTTCCTTGTAACTTTTGAGGCTACACAACGAAATTAGTACACGAAATAGGTTATTTACAATTTTATATAAGAGTAGCCAGTAAAAAATATTAATAATAATAATAGACTAATCCATCCATCCATCAGCCTACAGACGTCCACTGCTGGACATAGGCCTCCCCACGAGAATGTCACTCGGAACGGTCCTGCGCCACTTGCATTCAACGGTTCCCTGCGACTTTGAGAATGTCGTCAGTCCACCTATTCGGGGGTCGTCCTACGCTGCGCCGTCCGATTCGTGGTCGCCACCCAAGAACCTTTCTTCCCCAACGGTTGTCGATTCGACGAGCGATATGGCCTGCCCATTGCCATTTCAACGTGCTAATTCTGCCGGCTATGTCGGTTACACCCGTTTTTCTACGGATTTCCGTGTTTCGGCTTTTATCACATAGAGAAATACCGAGCATAGCCCTCTCCATAGCACGTTGAGCAATTTTGAGCTTTTTTATGAGGCCGACATTTAGAGACCACCAGTTTCAGTGCCGTAAGTCATCGCTGGTAACACACACTGGTTATAAACCTTTGTTTTCAGACACTGCGGAATATTGGACGAGAAGATCCTCTTAAGTTTCCCGAACGCTGCCCAGTCGAGTTGGATTCATCGGCTGACCTCTTTCTCGAAATTGGATCTACCTAACTAGACTGCTTGTCCTAGGTAAACATAGTGATCCACAACTTCAAGAATCGCATTCCTCACTAGGACCGGTACAGGAATGACATGGGCAATAGACATGACTTTCGTCTTAATAATAATATACTAATAATAGACTAAATAAATTAATGGATTATTTAAAATTCCTTTGTAAGGTAGAACAGTTGATTTGGGTTAATGCTAACTTTAACCCGCGACTTTGTTTACGTAGAAGGTGAAAATATTTTTTAATAATATAATTCTGTCACACATGATTTTTGTGAAACCTAACCGTTTATGTAGAGCACGCAGCGGCAGCTCTTAAAAGGGAAAAAAACTGATTATAAGATATTTTTCATTGTTGCTCCGCTACTATTGGTCTTAGCGTGATATATGGCCTATAGACTTCCTCGATAAATGGGCTATCTAACACTGAAATAATTTTTCAAATCGAGCCAGTACTTCCTGAGATTAGCAAACAAACTCCTCCTCTTTATATATTAGTATAGATAAATAAATGATGAATTTTAATTTTTATATCTTCTTTATAATATCTTATTACTCTTTTCATAAACTCATGATGGCATTTACATATTTATTCAATTGATAACCAGTTTCAACACCTCGGCCTAAAAGGAAGCGATAAAATTATCCCTGGACAACCGTTCACTTGGCCTTAACAAGTGTTTAGTGTAGCCATGCTGTTACTATATCATTTGGGACGACCTTTAGTTGATTACGTTTTAATAAAAGGATTTTTTTCTGTGCGGTATTGGCAAAAAAATATGTCGCAACAGTTTATATAACTTTCTATGTGGTGCGGATAAAAGTTTTTTATTTAAAAGACAACACCCTGCACTAAGGGAATAATACTTGTATTTTTTTTTTTTGGGGGACGGTTACGGTCGGCGCACTCCTCACACCACTCCGTCCGGGGTGACAGAGGGGCGTAAGCACGCACACCCGTAACTCACTCGCGCGACAGGTCGCCTTCGTCGTTGAGCCGACCACCAGAGCAGGTGACTTGACATCAGTGGGGCGACTTGACATCAGTGGATAATCTTTGTATTGCGGGAGACTACAAATGTATTACTAACAAACACAAAGTGATTTCTGATGTTTACGCGAGTATTATACATTGTAAATAAAACTACGGATTTTATCGCGTTTGTATTTGATTTTTGATTGCCCAACGTTTCGAATACTTTAAAGTATTCATGTTCACGGCCGGACTAAGATGTCTGACGTCCAAACAAGTCATCGTTATTACAGATATTTATAGTTATCTATCTACCCGCACAGAAATTAGTTATTAAATTTTGACCCACATTTTTGTTACAAATATCCGTAGTTTTATTTATATCTGACACAATTTTCATTAAAAAGTCGATAAGTTTAAACGCCATACAGGAATTTTTATGGGTTTTTACAGTCTTGGCGTGTCTTGTGTGTCGTCCCTGTAGTGACAGAGTAAGAATACAATTCACTATGCCCTATCATACCTATGAATGTCGTAAAAGACGACTAAATAAATATTATCATCTATGCAAGAGATGGAAGTCTCGGAAATAAAAACCTATACCAACTCCTTGACCTTAGTACTTACCTTAATACTAGAGGCCTAACGAGGGCGCTGCCTACCGTAAAACGCGATTTGGGTTTCTGACACTATCGCTCACCGAGCATTTCATACATCACACTCATACGTCCAATTTCTTTGAAAACGTGACGTATTGTTAAAAAAATAATTCTATTCTATTTGCCACGATTATTTGAGAACCTTTGTACGTCTTAACCGTCTGGTTAAGATACCGATCTATCGTGCCAGTGTCCCGGGTTCGATTCCCACCCGGGACAATACTTTGTGCGATCTACAAATTGTTGTTCTGAGCCTGTATTATTATGTGTATTGCTGCTCGGTAATTTGAATCTGTTCATTATATGTTTTTAAAATCCTCCGCAATACAAGAATTACTTCCTTAGGTGCAAGGTATTGTCTTTAGAAAAAATGCAGCGATTTAACTGAATAGTTTTAAAGCTTTATTATAAAAAAGTTTTAAGGTGTAACCGACATAGTCCACAAAATTAGCACGTTGAAATGGCAATGGGCAGGCCACATCGCTTGTGCTTACCGGACATGGGGTCTTCGGTAAGTACCTGCACAGAATTGGAAGAGAAGAGGCCTTAGGATGTCATGAGTGTGGCGCGCTAATCGACGATGCGCGTCACACACGGGAGGTATGCCCCGCCTGGGGGCCTCAGCGCCACGTCCTGTCAACGGAACTGGGAATAACAGACCTGTCGCTGCCGACCATCATCTCCAAGATGCTCGGCAGCGACAGCTGTTGGTTGTCGATGGCCTCCTTCTTGAGGCTGTCATGACAAGGAAGGAGGCCGCGGAGCGGGCACGCGAGACGCTTGCGTCCGCTGACTCGCTCCGCCGGCGACGACCAGGGAGGAAGAGACGCCGCTATGCACTCCTCCACCCACCGCTCTGAATGATGACAGGACGTGGCCAGACGGCCAAGCGTTGGGGTGTCGGGGATAGAATGTTGTCAAACGATCTCTCCGGCACCTCGTAAAAGCGCGGAAGGGGCCGCTGTGGTCTTAGTGGGTATTTCGGTCACTTCTGTGGCCGGCGAGTCCCACACACACTCCCCTGTCTGTAACCGGCGGGGGATAGTGCGTAAATGCATTTCCACAGCGTGAAAAAGAAAAAAAAAAGGCCACATCGCTCGTCGAACCGACAACCGTTGGGGACGAAAGGTTGTTGAGTGGCGACCACGAATCGGACGGCGCAGCGTAGAACGACCCCCCCCACTAGGTGGTATGACGACATTCTCAAAGTCGCAGGGAACCGTTGGATGCAAGTGGCGCAGGACCGTTCCGAGTGGCATTCTCGTGGGGAGGTCTATGTCCAGCAGTGGATGTCAGTAGACTGATGGATGGATGCAAAAAGTTTTTGAGAAAGTAATATGTAAACAGGTATATAAAATTCCTCTTATCGTCTGGTCAGAGTCATTTTATATTGCAATATGATCTGAGACGCGGTGAACGGCGTTGTAAAATTTTTATGCATTGCTTGCTGTTCTATTACTTTGTTACGTTCCTTCGTCTGAGTCATACATATTTTTATCCACTCAGTGTGGCCGATGGCTTAAGCTCTCAGATTTCAAGAGTAATAATTGTTCAAGTCTGAAGACGGTTCTTAGACACTACTGGTTTCAGTGGTTCCACTGGAAAGTAGTCACATTTCAAATATCCGAATAGTACATATTTGAAACCTAGTACAAGGTACTTTTCTGTGTGGTGACGGGGCAAGAATACATATCACCGCCCCCTATTTTGCCCATGGTTATCCTCCTATTGTAGAGGAGGCTTGAGCCCATCAGTGGGACGTATATGAGCTGAAATGATAATGATGACAAGGTACTATAACTATAAAAATATATCAAAGTGTATCAGATCTTCTTTTGATCTGTTCTCCATAGAAAAATGTAACGAAATATATGCATGAACTACGATCGCCCATTTTGTTAAATTTTGAAAAGCTTGCTCTGCTTACGGCATATATTGGCTATGTGTAAATAAGGTGTTTAAATTTTCCGTATGGTGACAGAGTAAGAATACAATTCACCAATCCCTCTCTATTCTCTGGGTGGCGCTAAAACACGACTAAAGAATATGATGAGCAAATAACCTCTATACAACACAAAGAAAACTCAACCTTAACCCTATGCCATCACGCCTGAGCAGCGTATAGTAGGTCAATTTTTGCTCCTTAGCCGAGGAGTTCTAAGCCTAACAATACGACGTAAATGAGCTAAGATGTAATGAGGTATGGTAGGAATGTTACCACACACTAACACATCAGCAATACACGCCTGAAGGGTGTTGCTGAAGTTTGTTGACACTTCAGCAATACACGTCTGGCTGAAAGTCATTCTGAGATGCAAAGAAAGATTCTTATTTTAAAATGTTCTATTATAGCCACCTGCACATCACAGTGTGCATTCCCAATCTTGAATCGTAATGTATTTAGGGACATTAAATATTAGAAAATGTCCCATATCACATCATTTAACATGGTAGCAGTACAGATGACCTACAATCAGAGGATTATTAAATTGCTGTATGACATTACAGCTAATCTAATTTGGGATATCTTTCAATAATGGTGGGCCGTATATCGTACTTAATTATGCGTATTCCGTGTGGTGACGGAGTAAGAATACAATACCCTATGTTAAGATCACCGTGGGTGTCGTAAAAGATGATTAAGGGATATAATATGCATATTACGTTATGCAAGAGTAGAGAAGCTCAACATAAAACCCTATACCAACACATCTGATCAGCATGATATAGTAAGTCAATTTCCCTCCTATTGTGGAGGAGGCTCCAGCCCAACAGTAGGTTGCGCGTCATGCCGCCCTAGCCGAGGCCGCGGGTGACGTGACCGCGGAGTAAGTCCGTCACCCGCCGAGAGGCCGACCGCGTGAGGAAAGACCGACGTCATCCCCGAGGGGGAGACGTGAGGGTACCCCACTAGGGGCTATTCCGTCGGGCCGACCACTGATGGCAAGTAACTCTGCTCCGGTGGTCGGCACAACGACGAAGGCGATGTGGTGTTCGGGTGGGTTGTGGGTGTGCGTGCTTACGCTCCTCTGTCGTCCCGGACGGAGTGGTGCGAGAAGTGCGCCGACCGCAGCCCACCCCCCAAAAAAAAGCCCAACAGCAGGACATATAATTATAATCTGTGATAACGATGATCCCATTTCTCGCCCGTGCGTGTCGTAAAGACAGCCAATGCATACATCATATGCATATAACAACACCTATATAAAAGAAAGAAAGCTGTAAATAAAATGCTATATCAACCCGATTGCCCAACGTGGTATATAAGGTCAATTTCTCTCTTGCTGTTGATTAGGCTCGAGCTCACTAACGGCTCCCGCCGAGAGGCCGACCGCGTGAGGAAAGACCGACGTCCTCCTCGAGGCGGGGACGATGGTCGACGAGAGGGTACCCCAGGTAGGGGGGTATTGCGTCGGGCCGACCACTGATGACAAGTAACCCTGCTCCGGTGGTCGGCCTAACGACGAAGGCGACGTGGTGTTCGGGTAGGTTGCGGGTGTGTGTGCTTACACCCCTCTGCCGCCCCAGACGGAGTGGTGCGAGGAGCGCGCCGACCGCAGCCCACCCCAAAAAAAAAGCTCACTATCGGCTTGTATATGAGATGTATTGTTATATTTTGGGCGTTTGGATAGCCGTTGTGAGAGTTGTTACTTATTGATTTAGTGTACTAAACACATAGAGATTTATATTCTACTAGCAACCCGCCCTCGCTTCGCTTCGGTTTCAGTCGCTTTACCCGCAGCGTAGTTCCCGTTCCTGTGGGAATACCGGGATAAAATATAGCCTATATTACTCCCTGATATTATAGCTTTCCATTGGTGAAAGAATTTTTGAAATTGGTTCAGTGGTTTAAGCGTGAAAGCGTTACAAACAAACAAACATCCTTACTTTCGCATTTATAATATTAGTATGGATGGTTTAACACACACAAACCGCCATGTTCTAATTGCAATGAAAGTATATTAATACCTTTCATTTTCCATGTTGCGACTTTTTTTTTTTATTTTTGTTGGTGGTAAACGTGGAAACAGTACATCTGATGTTAAGTGATGCTGGCGCTCATGGCTCACCCTTTGCTAGGCGACTGCCGACCGTGAATGGAATGTGAATGTGTGTTGTGAGTTTCAGTGTTACTAAAGGCAAATCCATCACACGCAAACACCCTCAGAAAGTTGCGCTTCCGACTTGCCCGATCGAAGTGCAGTAACTACTCAGACATCGATTTTCAGCGAGTGTGGTATTATTCCGGACGGACCGGCCCGCGGCTGTAGACAAACGACGACCTACCACATAATAAATTAAGAAATTTCATATCTTTTAATATTTCGCTTTGCTGCGTTATTTGACCGCGTACTGTGTGATAATTATTTATTTCTTCAGTATTATAATTAAAAATTTTCATTTTATAGTAATACTCAGAGCAAGCAATCGCTGTAAATTGGTTTAAATTTGAACGAACAAATTCTTTATTACTTGTACTACCGTGAGACTATAAAAATATATATATAATATTTAGTGTAATGCCACAAGCGCATCTGCCTTGTGGTTGAATTTTGCCTCGGGTATTGTTCTGATTTTTTGCACATTTCTTCAGTTTTTCTAGAAAATTCTCGAGAATTTGCAATACTTCTACGACTAATACTACTATCTATACATCTATATAAATAAATATAATTGATGTGTCTGTTTGTAATGTCATAAACTGGGCTTTTTTCATGATTTTTCAGTCGAGTTTTACTACTTCAACGGGATGACTATGGCCACACATTGTATTCATAGTTCATCACTAGTCAGGGATTAAATGATATTTAATTTTATTTACTCTATAATATAGTCTTGGTAGTAAAAGATGCACCGTTTTTTTTGGCAGATGGTGGTAGACAACCAATCAAACCCTTTGGTTTTAAAGGGTAACTGCCGCCCATGGACCTTAACAATATCGGCAGTATAGCCCACTCGCTGCCTACCATGAGAGAAGAGCTTAAACTTCATTTAAAGATACCATACTCGAGAAACACCGCAGCAAGCAGTTCATTACAGAGCCTACACGTGCATGGGAGAAATTAACGAATAATCTCGAACTAATAATGTAATAACAAACATTTTCAAGGTTTCTCTACACAAATACTATAATTACGTGCGAAAGCCAGCTGTGTTTACCCCACTACATACACCCCTCGACCGACATCCAGGCCACCGACCCGCGGCATTATTTAACCATAATACGGAAAACGATAGCGCGTCTTGTACAACAGTTTCGGTACAACGTTTTGTCATGTAAGCCATTTGGATACGTGTCTTGGTTTCGAATAAGGACGTTGGGATTTGTCTCAAAATATTTTACACATTTGTAATCATACAAGTGTATCTTTATTTTGATATAGTGACGGAATAAGAAAAGATTGTGTAATCACATCAAATACAAACGCCATGAAATTGAGCCATAAATAACAGACCAAAACGTTAGTCTGATTATTTGAAGAGAGAATGAAAAACTCGAAACAAAACCCTATACCAATTTGTCTGACCAGCATGGTATAGTAAGGTCAATTACCCGCCTGTTATGGAGGAAGCTCGAGCCCAACAGTGTTTTTGTGATTTTTTATATGATAAATGAAGGGCTATTTCGATAATATAAGTTACTACTCGTTTTTTCAGAGGATGGACTAGTGTCCTGTGGTGACGGAGTAAGAATACAACTCACCACTCCCTACACATCCACGGGTAAAACCCGTTGATGTCGTAAAAGACGACTAAGGGATATAATATGCACATAAGATCTGTGCAAGAGAAGGAATACTCGAAATGAAATCCTATACCAACATTTCTGACCAGCATGGTGTAGTAGATCAAATTTCCTTCCATTGTGGAGGAGGCCAAAGCCTAACAGGGGGTCGTATACGGGCTGCGATGATGATGAAACTAATGTGCTTCTACCAATTTCAATAGTTATTCTGATTGATTGATGATCTGATTATGATGAGTTATTGTTGGACTTATTTTATACTATTCTTGAAGATCCCATAAGTTTCCTAAGTTTCCTCCTTGAAATTTATTCCTAGAAATCTTTTATTTTTCCTGGCCGGAACTCCCCCGTGGGACCTGGAGGCGGAGATGCTCGCCGACATTTACCGGCGGGTGTCGGAGACGCACGCCCGCGGTGGCATGGTCTCCATCAAAGAGATCACCGCCTGGCGGGTCGACGCCCGCCGAGAAGTCATTGCCCGTTGGGCAGTCCGGCTGGAGAGTCCTCGGTACGGTGTCAGGACCGTCGAGGCCCTCCGGCCGGTGCTGATGGAGTGGTTGGAGCGGACGCACGGGGTGCTTTCCTTCCGACTGGTGCAGGTGCTGACGGGGCACGGTTGCTTCGGGAAGTACCTGCACAAGATTGTCAGGAGGGAGAGCACACCGTCCTGCCACCACCACTGCAATTGCGACGAGGACACGGTGCAGCACAGGCTCTAGGATTGTGTTACATGGGAGGGGGATCGCCGTAAACTCGTCGCAATTATCGGTGCCGACCTGGCGCTGCCGACCATCGCCAGGGAGATGCTCGTCAGCGTCAGGAACTGGGACGCGGTCGCCGCCTTCTGTGAAGCCGTAATCTCACGGAAGGAGGCGGCGGATCGTGTGCGAGTAGAGTTCCTATTCAGCGACACGTTCCGCCGCCGGCGACTCGGGCGGCGCAGGCGCGAGTATCTGCGCCTAATGTTGCCCTAGCCGAGGCCGCGGGTGATCGGACCGGGGAATTGTCCGTCACCCGCAGAGAGGCTGACCGCGCGACGGCGACCAACGTCCCAGGACGTCGAGAGGTGAGGTTACCCGAAAGGGTATTCCGTCAGGCCGACCACTGACGACAAGTCACATCTGCTCCGGTGGTCGGCCCAACAACGAGGTGACGTGAGTACGGGTGGGTTATGGGCCCGCGCGCCGTCCTTTCATCGCCCCGGACGGACTGGACCGCGCGTGCGCTTACCATAGTACACCCATAAAAAAAAAAATTAAGTCTTTTATTTTATTACTGAGTTGATAAAAGCGTTTCGTTAATAATACCATGAGCTATATTTTCCAAGATATTATGAAAGTTATAGTTAATATAATATTGATGGATTCTAAGACACGTTTTTGCTCTTATGTAAACTTTTGCCAGTTTACCTATCCATTACTTTCACTGAGAAGGGTCGATGATAAGAAAGGCGGGATAAAACTTTTTTAGGGCCTTTAAAAGATTCCTTACTGTTTATGTGTACTTAGACCTTTTTGTGAGCCTCTGATATGGGTCGCATCTATGACGCGTTGTGTAATTTTTATTATTATTTTTAAATATGTTTCAATAAAGCAAGTGATGAGGGAAGATTTATAATTTGCCTTCGTTGTGATAAAGACATTGAATACACATAGGTGTACTAAATAATATTTTCCGTATGGTGACGGAGTAAGAATACAGTTCACCGCCCGTAGGTGTCGTATAAGAAGACTAAGGGATATGAATGCAGATATGATCTATGCAAGAGCAGTAAAACTCGTCATAAAAACCTTTGCTAACACGTCAGGAGGCCGAGCCCAACAGTAAGACAGTATATGAGCTGAAATCATGAATGTGCTGAAAGTATCCACCAGCCCTTCGACAGTCGACCATTGGACATGGATTCCTCTAAAGGGTATAAGTGGAATAATGGTCATATTTGGCAGTCTGGTTGGCGATTAAAAGTCCACTCAACTATAGTTCTTTTAGGTATATTTTTATAATTAAATTTAATGCGATAACCCAATGGTCAAGGTTTTATACGTTCTACGTAAGTATTTATCGTAATCAAAAATAGTTCGATATAGAAGATAGCGTTCCTGTTTGTTGTAGTAGATTTAAAATACACTGTAGTTGTTGACAGGCAGCTTGCAAATACCATAGATGTTTTCTATTTGATGATTCGATGATCGTTCGGTGATGTTATGGATTCACATCTAATGACGCAGTGAAAATAAGAAAAAAATGGCCCACTGTTGGAGTCGAGACATCACATGATCAGCGTGGTGCTGATCAAACGTGGTGGAATAGGATTTCATGAAGAGTTTTCTTCTCTAGCATAGACTTTATTTCCACAAATAACCCTTAGTCGTCTTTTACGACGTCCACGTGTAAGAAGATAGGGAGTGGTGAATTTTATTCTTATTCCGTCACCAACGTAACAAAAATCGCATAATAATAATTCTAGTAAATATATGTAATAATTTTATTCTAGTAAATATATGTAAAAGTATGTATCATAAAATTAGGAAAATTCATAAAAATGTTCCTCTCTCCTACTGTTGCCGTGCCCTACAGGGTCCATAATTGTTGCATGTTTTGTTGTTAAGATCTTTTATACATTATGGAGTGCAATAAAGTTTGAAATTGATATTGAAATTGAACCAGATTTAGTCCGCGTGATATATTTCCCGTATGGTGACGGAGTAAGAATACAATTCACCACTCTATATCTTGCCCGTGGATATTGTAAAAGACGACTTAAGGGATACAATAGGCAAATAACATCTATGCAAGAGAAGGAAAACTCTAAATGAAACCTTATACCAACATATCTGACCAGCATGGTATAGTAGGTCAATTTCCCTCCCATTGTGGAGGAGGCCCGAGCCCAACAGCGGGACTTATGTGGGCTGCAATGATTATGATGACGATGATATATTGGAATGATTGAATTGAATGGTTGAATTCCCTCCTATTATTTGAGGAGGCTCGACCCCAGCAGGAGGACGTATATAGACTGAAATGAGATGATTAGATTCGATGATCGAATCGAACTAATTTGCACATACATTATTTCGACTCGAAAAATTCGTTTCCAGTCAAGAGTGGAGTTCCATAACACACTGTGCCCACTTCGTGCATTGAGAGTGTTAAACCGATCCATTGACTTCGATAGTTCACTCTGTGTATGAAACGTATCCTACGTATCTAAATCATCCATACTAATATTATAAATGCGAAAGTAAGTATGTTTGTTTGTTTGTAACGCTTTCACGCTTAAACCACCGAACCGATTTCAAAAATTCTTTCACCAATGGAAAGCTATAATATCAGGGAGTAACATAGGCTATATTTTATCTCGGTATTCCCACAGGAACGGGAACTACGCAGCGGGTAAAGCGGCGACTGAAACCGAAGCGTAGCGAGGGCGGGTTGCTAGTAACTTATATTATACAAAACAAATGGTGTATCAAAATGGTGTCGAGATTGTATTTGAGTATTCTCATGAATAAATTAAGTAGACTACTTAACCTTTGAGAATATCGATCAACGTAAGCACGACCCTTCGTTAATTGCCTCTTAAGTTGTTCGAGAGTTTTCGGTGAACAGAATCCTTAAACTTATATACAGTAGGTACTTATTACGATATATATTTTCAATTAGTTGCAAATATCAGTCGTCTTTGTCAGTTTTTTTTAGTATTGTTACTTTATTCTTAACCGCAATTCGCACTAGCTTCGCTTCGGTTTCAGAGTCCTTGCGGGGGGCATTAAATCTTCATCGTCATCATTTTAGCTTATATATGTCCCACTGTTGGGCTCAGGCCTCCTCCATAATGGGAGGGGAATTGACCTACTATTCCACGCTGGTTCGACGTGTTGGAACACGGTTTTGTTTCGAGTTCTCTCTTGCATACATGGTATATGCCTATTATATCCCTTAGTGGTCTTTTACGACATCCCCGGGGGAAAAATAGGCCGTGATGAATTGTATTCTTACTCCGTCACCACACGGAGAAAATCTTCAATATCTTTTAAAAAGAATTCCTTTGTTGAAGTCGCTTAAAAATCTTTAAAAATAACTTTTTGTACGAACCGAAAAAGACTTTTTCGTTTAATTCCACGAAGTTATTAATGACCAACTTGATTATACCAAGCAATAAGGCACATCAAAATATCGCAAAAAATCTTTTATCATTATTGATTGAAGTACAAAGGTATGAACTGTAACTGGGGCACTTCCACCCTTCAGGAAGCGCGGCCCGTCGGCTTGGCCCGGTTATATCTAGGTGCATCTTTAAACATCGCCTTATGGCTGCAATTAATTTTAATGACACAACCGTGACTACTGTTGCGTGAAATTATTGTTTATATTACTATTATAAAACTTAAATTTGTTTATTTGAATGAAATAACACTTGAATCCTAATAAAATCTTATTGTATAAGACAGCCTATTTATTACAAATTGTAAATATGTCCACAGCGGGCCCGTCTGTACGGGGTAAGGTAATACATAACACACACTTGTAGAAAATCGACGTACGATCGTCGACGTCCGAGTAGTAGCTATTTGTTACTGCGCTTCGTTCGGTGAGCGAGAGAGCCGTAAGCCCATCTTTCTGAGGGTGTTTGTGTGATTTAGTGATGCCGTTAGTATCACCGAACCTCATTGCAGGCATTCACAATCCTTTTACTTTCTTCGTGGTAGGCAATGGCCTTGCAAAGGTAGCAACACTTAACATCAGGTGTACTGTTTGCTCGTTTGCTACCCTTTGCAGTAAAAAAAAAAAAAAAATAACGCGTTTGTATTTAATTTTTGATTGCCCATCCTTTTGAACACAAAAATCGCACTGGCAAATGGCAATAAATTTGTGTCAAAATTTAGTAACTAATTCTATAGCGGGTAGATATAAATGTATGTGATGAGGGTTACTTGTTGGATGTGAGACATCTTAGTCCGTCTGTGACCACTGTGACCAGGAACGCTGTAAAGTTTTTGAAAGGTCAGGCAATCAAAAATCAAATATAAACGCGATAAAATCTGTAAAAATAGCTTATTTATTGAGAAAAGTTTTGGGTTACAAACAACGCTAAAAACAATAATAAAAGCGAAATTTATTAATGTTAGCAATTCGGCTGAATTTCAAAACAATAGGACTTAAGGCATCTAGCTGTCATTGCATTCCAACCGGTCAGATAGCAAAATATATCAGGGATCGACGTGGGTGTTCAAAGAAAATAATAACATTGAAACCACAGCTAGTATTAAATATGTATATCTAATTTATGTGGTAGGATCATATTGTCGACAGCCACGGGCCGGGTAGTACCACACTCTCGCAGAAAATCGACGTCTGAGTAGTAGCAATTTGTTACTGCGCTTGGTTCGGTGAGCAAGAGAGCCGGCAGCCCAACTTTCTGAGGGTGTTTACGTGTGGTGGGTTTTGGTGATGCCTTTAGTGTCACTCATTGGACGCATTCAAACTATTGACTTTCTTCACGGTAGCCGTGAAGCAACGGCCTATCAAAGGTCGATGAGCAATACAAAAATCTGAGAAATTATTAAGAGATATATGCATATAATAATATGCATCTAACATCTATGCAAGACAAGGACAACTTGAAATGAAATCCTGTACCAACCCGTCTAAAAAGCGTGATGTAGTAGGTAAATTTCTTTTCCATTGTAGAGGAGGCTTGAGCACAGCAGTGGTAAAGTATAGAAGCCGAAATGATGAAAATGATGATTAAAAACAATTTATACGTCTATCCTTTTCTTCTTCTTATTTAATGGCAATGAGCTACTATAATATGAGCTATTGGTGCCAGTGTTGAGTTATAATATTTATTATTTACATCTTTAGTATTCGTATTTTAGTCGGTCGTTAGCATGATTTGGTACTGATAACCAAATCATGCTTTCTCTGAGAATTTTGGCAAAATGTCAAAATGCTCGCAATTCATTATTATATCATATTCACCACATTTCAGAATTTTATCTGCATTATATTACATAAAATATAAGCAAAATTATTGAATGTAACACTATAAAACACTAAAACAATGAATAAAATTTAAAAGAGCTACATGACATTTTGACATTCTCGTCAAGGGTCCAATCATTTTCTTCCTCATGTTTTTGACAAATTATTAATTGTCAGTACAATTAACATTGTAGCAAAAGTTTAAAGTATGGTTAAAGATACATTATACGTCATAATCACCCTCCTCTTCTTCTAATCACTTGGGATTGACGCAATATGATTTTTTTCCACATTCCTATCTGATTTAGATTCTGTACTAAGCCCTTTTCTATTCATACCATGGTTCACGCAAACCATTAATATTTTCTATGTTTTTCTCTTAGCCTTTAAAATGCCCACTTTTCCCTCACAAAATTACTTTTATCACGTTTCACTACATATCTATAAAAACATATTGTATAAAATTAATTTTAGATGAGTTAAGGTGAATTTTATACAATACGTTTCACTGCCGCCTCCAGAGTCCGAGAATTTGACCTGACCTACTTTAACATACAAGTTAGCATTTCCAAAGATATTTTTTTCGTCACCTACGGAAAAGGAAGGGATAATCATTAAATTCTTACTGGACATCATAAGGATAAGTTCTTTATGTCCAATGTATATCTTCAATGTATATCTCCATTGTAATAATGCCTAACTTTCGAGCGTAGCATAAACGTTCCCAACATGCCACCGCAACCCATTTATCAACGGTCTGCAGTGAAACTTGTAACCACATTTTGCGATCCTTTAGGAGTACTATTCGTGTCCATGCGGTTGTGGTTTAATATTAAAATATCAGACTATCTCTTAACAAGGGTGTTGTGTACTAGATATGCGGTAGATTGTCAAGCTAATTTCAAGCCACTTTTGACCCCTTCATAATTTAAAAACTCAATATAAATGCGCCAATTTTGGCATTTATATTGAGACCCATTAGATAAGCTAGTGTCCTAAATTTTAATAATCAGTATAATTGAAAATTTTGTCAAACCCCCGAAACAAACTAAAAAAATAAAAAAGGTATTACGTTCTCTTCAAAGGAATTATCCCAAAAATACGGTGTCTGAAATTTTCGAAGAATTGGGCTCTCCGGAGACCATTCTAGTTGCAGTATCAAGTTGAAGTTATCAATTAATTATCATGTGACGATTATACTGGCATGCGTGAAGCACTTAATCGAAAAATCATACGCCATTACATCAATTTGGACCTGATACTCTATTCAGGTTAAAAACACAGCTTAAATAGTTATTTAGATATGAGAGTGAAAAATTGACATTTAATCTCCGACGCAAAAAGAGGGATGTTATAAGTTTGACGTCGATGTCTGCCTGTCTGTGTGTCTGTGGCATCGTAGCTCTTAAACGGATGGACCGATTTCGATACGGGTTTTTCATTCGAAAGCAGTGGTTCTTAACTATGTTTGATTAATCCAACAGTGTAAGAGTATCAGCTCTTTTCCAAAATGATGTGATGGCGTATGATTGCTCGATTAGGTGCTTCACGGGTGCCAATATAGACTATATTGGGACGACATTTAACGACTGTTAAATGACAATTAATTGATAATTCCTGTTGAAAAGAACGTAATACTTTTTTTAATATTTTAGATTGTGTCGGGGGTTATTCAAAATATTCATATTTATTTATTTACTGACTGTCATTTATATGTCAAAACTTACCCACTTCTAGATGACCTAGAAAGTTTGAAGTTGGCATTCAGCTGGGTATTTGTTTGTATGCAAAAAAGTGTGTGTGTACTTATGTATAAACGTAAGAAGTTATACTCCTTTGGCCGCCGCCGGCGACTCGGGCGGCCCAGGCGCGAGTAGCTGCACCTGATGCCGCTCTAGTCGAGGCCGTGAGGACCGGGGAATAGTGCGCCAACCGCAGAGAGGCTAACCTCGTGAGGGCGACCGACGTCCCTGGAGGGGCGTTAGAGAGGGAGGGTACCCGAAAGGGTATTCCACCGGACTGGCCGCGGACGACAAGGAACTCGGTACCGGTGGTCGGCTCAATGGCGAAGTGGAGGGTTATGGGGCCGTGCGCCGCCTTTTCGTCATCCCGGACGGAATGGACGGCGTGTGCGCAGACCATCATCATCGTCATCATCGCAGCCCACATACGTCCCACTGTTGGGCTCGGGCCTCCTCCACAATGGGAGGGAATTTGACCTGCTACCATGCTGGTCAGACATGTTGATATAGGATTTCATTTCAAGTTTTCCTTCTCATGCATAGATATTATGTGCATATTATATGCCTTAGTCGTCTTTTACAACAACCACGAGCAAGATAGGGAGTGGTGAATTATACTCTTACTCCGTCACCACACGGAAGACCATAGCCTGTGCAGACTATAGCCCACCCAAGAAAAGGTAGATATATGTAATAGGTTAGTTTTAACGGTTTATTTTGTGTTTTTCATTTTATACAAATAAATAAAACTGAAATATCTATAATGTGAGAATAGTAGCTTTTTTCATGCCCACATGATTATTTGCACGATACCTATGCTTAAAAATCGGTTTAAAAATTTTCCGTCTGTCTGACCAAAAAGCCCGTAGTTGTTGTTTGGGTACGTGAAGTGTATTATTACTCTCTCTCCACACGGAATAGCAAATAATAGCTGTCCTCATAATATCAAAACTTTCCTGTTAAGACACTAAAGCGATGGTTACATTGGACCATCACCAGTCAACTAATGCAATAATAAAGCAATTCCGAGCTCGCTGTCGCTGCAGCAATCTACTACTATTAATGGGATATATTATAACTTGATAACAAACATAAACCGTGACATCAAGTCTTTCGAGAGTGCAACAAAAGCCCAAAGCATTAGTGCATTGAAAATTAATATTTATGAATTTAAAGAATTATTACTTGAATGACCGTGCTTAGTTCAGTATTTAGATTGTACAGATGGCATAGTGGTTGTGATCCCGACCTACAATGCCAGTGTCGCTGGTTCGAATCCCACTTAGGACAACACTTTATGCGATCCATAAATTGTTGTTCTGACTCTGAATGTAATTTGTGTCCGTTAATTGTATGTTTGTGTAGTAGTTTAGGAGTGGTAGGACCACACTGTCGACAGTTATCTGTCTACAGCCGCGGGCCGGTCCGTCCGGGGCAGTACCATGCTTTCGCAGAAAATCGACGTCTGAGTAGTAGCAATTTGTTACTGCGCTTCGTTCGGTGAGCGAGAGAGCCGGAAGCCCAACTTTCTGAGGGTGATTGCGTGTGGAGGGTTTTGGTGGTGCCCTTGGTATCACCGAGCCTCAATGCACGCATTCACACTCCCTTCGCTTTCTTCGCGGTAGGCAACGGCCTTGTAAAGGTCCATGAGCGGCAGCAACTTACCATCAGGTGAAAAATTTAAAAAGAACACAATCATAAAACAGATTAAAAAAAAATTAAAATACAGTGGATTCCGGTTATAACGACGGCGGAGGGACCACTTTAATGTCGGCTCTATATCCGAAATAATTATATTAACAGTTTTTCTTTAACAGTAAATGTACGTCTAGAAACCATGTTCATAAGTTTAAGAAACACTGTTTACTCACTGGAAATTGGCTACGTAACTTACTCGTAATTTTCACTTCGTGCACATACTAAGTAACCCGTGTAGGGTTACTTAGTATTGAGCCGGCAAGAAAAAAATTGGAGATAATTGTATTCTCTCTCCATCACCACACGGATAATAAAAATATCGCACATTCGTACTCCGAATAGGCGCGATAATTAGTTGATGACGATATAAATCACCTCTTAAAAACAAGTTCGGCTTTCAATATTAGTTATCGAATACAGAATACGTAGAACAGATGCCTATTTCTGGATTCCGTCCAAAACTTGTAAACAAGAACGGGCTTCCGGTGTATTAGCTTATAGTATGTTCCGAATGAAACTGATTAAGGTATATTATTGAAAAATATCATAATTCTTTCCGACTGATCAGCCTGGTGTATGTAAGATCAATTTCCCGCCTATTATGGAGGAGCCTCGAGCCCAACAGTGGGACGTATATGAGCTGAAATGATGGTGATGATGACTTTCACTCTATCCTGCTGAAAGAACTATCTTCTTATTATTGGGATAACCCAATAACCACCGCGATTTGCAGGCTTTTTGACGATTGCAGTTGGTAATATAGGTTTTACTAAAGCTATGACATATATAGGAAGTGGAGAATTGTATTCTTACTCCGTCACGATACGGATGATCAGCGATCCTTTAACCAGTTTTTGTGACTACTCCGAGGCGGTAAGGGATGGTCGCATATGGGCGACTCAATATTTCAGTCAAACGAGTTGGTACAGAGTTTTATTCAGGGTTTTCTTTCTCTTGCATAGAAATATGCATATTTTTTTAAATGTTTTTTTTTACAGTTCTGCACTTAGGATATAATCTTTGTATTGCGTGGGATTTCTCAAACATATAACTTAACGGACACAAATTACATCCAGACTCTCCATATTGACTCCTTTAGTCGTCTTTTATGACATTCGGTAAGATGGTGGCGAATTGTTCTTTCGTCACCATAGGGATAACCTTTTTGTTTTAAAAAACAAAATTTTTGTTTCATATTAAAACCTCAGTAATATATTGTTTGTGTTTGCGCACGTTATTTTGGAACATGGCATATGAATTACGGGAGAGTAGTGGTTGGTCTCTGTTTGCTCCACTTTCTGAGATGAATGGCATAAAAGGTGGTTGCTTAAAGTTGGTTTTGTTGGAAAAATTGCTTTTTCCTTGCGTTTTCAAGTTTAGTTTGTGTGTGTGCTTTATTATTTTGGCATAAATATTTATAAAAGAATATTTTGGTAGTGTTTATATGTAAATAATGTGTTTTTAATTGCGCTATTCATGATTAAAAGGAATACGTCGTCGTTAGAAAAGACTAAGTTTTGTTTCCATTAAAACAATGATTAGGTAATATTGTTTATTGAGTGAACTTGTACTAGGTAGCATACAAGACTTAGTGATGATGGTAATACATAAAGAATATATCTCAAATAAGTGGGTACTTCACGATAATCTTATGTGACGAAAAGATATTAAGGTACCTACAATTTTTATACACAACACTAAGGAACGTAAAAAGAGAAAGAATGCTCCGGATTAAACTACTATTCCAATCCGCTTGACTAGCTTAGTAGAATAATACACAGTTAAAAAAAATTGTGTGTTTACTTTGTACGCACCTAATGAGTTATTCTTTGGCGTACATGATAAAAATCTTTCTAAAAATTTTATTTTGCGCGTTACCTGCTTTTGTAGAAAAACGACACTAATAATAAAAAAAGGTATTTATACATTGAAAGTTTTATTATAACGCATTATCTAGTTGACATTTGAGACGGTTTGAGCGTGTATCGTAAAAAATGTTGACTAGCTAAACTTCAAAGTGTCGTTTTTTCGTGACGGTGTGCATGCGCATCGTAAAAATTTACTCTCATCTTTTTTCCTAAACGCTTCAAAAGAAATATAACATGAAAAATATAATATCACTTTCTCGTAATAAAATCATTTTAGCGATACCGTTTGTCTATTCTGTGTATAATTAATTGCTTTTTATGCCCCTACCTGAAGCTACCCTTATTAAATATACAATTACTTCAGAATTGCCACTTTGTCTCTTAGAATTCATTATGAAGATATTTTATGTAAGTAATTAAGTTCAGTAATTTTGTCAAAAATAGATATCGTTTATTGGTTGAATAATTAAAGTAAAAGTAAAGATCTCTTGTGATATCAAGGATGACTAAGTGGTTTAAATAGATACTGTCTAAACCGTGTGCCAATTTATAAATAAGTAGCAAATTGCCGCAGTTTCACCCGCCTAGTGCTCATCCCATGCGAATGAGGCAAAAAAAAAAATGTACTTATCAGGGCAACAATTTATAAAATCGATTTAGTGATTTAGGTGTTAAAACATAGCAAATAAACATAGTTACTTTCACATTTATAATATTAGTTAGAATATCCATAATTTTCTATCAATTTGACAATATTTACATCGAGTTTTCCATATCTTGCTGCAGATATATATGCATATCATAACTCTATAACTCTTAGTCGTCTTTTACGACACCCACGGCAAGATAGGGGCAGTGAATTGTGTTCTTATTCCGTCACCACACGGAATGCTACTGGTTTACATATTTATTTCAAAAATACTGCTAATCTCGATAATTTTTTTTCGGTTCAATGTACCAATGTAGGTATTCTTTTTGTTTCAGGTAAACTTGTTTCCTGCGCTGATATGGCCATAGTTCATTGTGTTACATGCCTTATCACGTTATCACTAATATGATGTAATAGCTATTCGCCTGTGGGAATGTGTACTGTGGTTGCATTGAAGTCGCTCATTTCTGTAAGTATTTTTATGATAACTTGTTCGAGTATATGTGTTTTAATAGTAGTTTTTATTAATCGACTTATCTGTTGACCATCACTAAACTTTTCACCGTCTACTGCTGGATGTAGGCCTCGCTCATAGAATGCAACATGGTGCGATCAACATGGGCGATGCTTCTTTGTCGAGGTGAAAATGGTACTCGAAATGGTAACTCGGGCTGACCAGTGGTCGGCCCAATGGCAAAGGGGAGGGAATGCAGTGGGTTATGGGGCCGCACCTAAAGGTGTCATAAAATATAACTAAAAGACTACGTAGATAACATCAACACGTGTGCGCAACAGCGTAAGTAATTTTGCCTTTTTGTGGAGGACGTTGGAGTTTAGCAGTAGGACGAATATGAGCTATGATAATTGTGATGATGATAATGATAATGAGGTTGATGAAGTAAGGGATGATACCACATTACACTTTTAACCAATCACTACATAGGTAATCATCATCATTATATTGGCTCCTATTAGTGTTGCCCAAATGCAAGACCAAGACGAGACTTGGACCGGTCTTGGTCTTGGTCTTGCAACATCACACCTGGTCTCGTCTTGGTCTTGGTCTTGCGCACCCGAGTCTTGGTATTGCAGCAAGAGTCTTGCAAAGTTTTGCAGTTAGAATAACGTAACAGTAATTTATCATGGCAATGAAAAATCCAACTAAATTAATCAAATATCCTATCCTATCCTATCTATCCATCTGCTAGCCTATAGTTCACTATTGAATACAATACTTACCACTGGAGAAAATTACTCTTCTATTCCCCTGGTGTTCCATTAGACAGCGTTACTACTCTTATGACAGGACTTTCGACCCTATTTTCTTAAGACGTCACCACACGAGGCAGTTGATACAATAAATTTTATGTCATTTTATAATCAATGCGATATTTTACAATTAATGCGATTGTTTATATTTCCCTTCAAGTTAAGTGGTATGTATCTATTGTATTGCCAGTTTAGTTACTGATACTCTGGATACTTGAAAAAACCTGTTGCTCTATTGCCTATATAAATACTTTGGCCGCTGGATCCATGTAGCTCTATTTATTCAAGAACATATAAAACTGATTTAAAATTTATGGTTTTAATACTTGTAAAATGTATGATATTCGTCGTCATCGTCACAGCTCATAAAAGTGCCACTGCTGGGCTTAAGCTTCCTTCCAGTAAGAGGAAAATTGATCTACTACACCACGCTGGTCAGACATGTTGGTACAGGGTTTTCTTTCTAGTTTCACTTCTCTTGCACATATGTTATATACACAGGATGTATTAGGTTATGGGACAACTGTTCATGTATGTTGTAGTTCAACAGTCATAGATCATAATTAGAATGTATATTACACAAAAACAATATAACGTAAAAGTTATAGTGATTACAAAAATGTGTGTCTAAGAGTTTATGCCTTAAATTTTATGCATTATGTAGGTATGTACAGACAGGATATATGTAAGCATGTAAAATTTCGACAGTATAAATAGGTATTAGATTTGCGCGAGCCTTTCAATGGTTACGTAGGTACAAAGGCGACTCATCAACGGTCATCGGCCGATCAGCTGATTTATGTTAAAGCGAAGTTTGTCTTGCTTATGCAAACGTAATCATTGATTTATTCAAATTCTAATGAACATTTAACAAAATACGAATATGTTGTAGATTAAGTATCATTCCTTTATACATTTTAATCAATTTACACGAAAAAACGATGACAAAATTGAGAACTTACATGTCTCTCAATTCATTAACGAATCGATATGTTTATTTAAATTTTTTTTTCATGGGTTCCTAACACCATTGCCCGATCCGATTTGATACGACATCCACGGGTAAGAGAGTGGTGAATTATATTCGTACTCTTTTTTTTTTTGTGTGTGTGTAGCTGTTGGTCGCAGATGACCTTGACAGCTTAACTCGGTCAATGGGTGAGCGCTGATGGCTCTCAACCCGGTAAGTAAGTTAAGCGAACATCGCCCGAGGGCTCCCCCCTGTGGGGAACGGACCTCGGCTCGGGGCGTCGCTGAGAGCAAAGTGGGCGTGGCCAAGTTTAGGTTAATGACTTTTACGCGGCGCGGTTTTCGACCTCGATGGCGAGGCCGATACCGCGGCGTTTTATCTGTTATCGCTGCACGAGCTGTGTAGGTCCTTTCTTGGGCGATCATAATAGCGTCATCTTCTTCTTCAAGAAGATGACGAGGACGTCGGACCGCGGATATTTTTGAGGGGACGTAGTTTACCGCCCCAACCACTAGTGAATTGGGGTGAGTCGTGGCAGAGGCAAAATAGCGCTGGGAGCAACGCTTCATGTACTGCCTGATGGTGATCGTACTCTGTCCCTACATGGACATTTATATAGATTAATTGTAGGCATATTTCTATGTCCAACAGTGAACGTCGTTGGGCTAATGAATAAACGGATATATAAATATGTATAATGGGCAAGAGCACTCTCGTGATTACGGTATTTTTGTCCTTTTGCCTTTCCAAAGAGTAATTCTGAAAAGCCAACACCAACATTGGGAATCGATTGGCCAATAGATGGATATCTCAAGACTGATTTGACTTGCCGTGTAGTGACGGAGTAAGAATATAATTCATCACCCCCTATTTTACCCGTGACTGCGAACCCACGACTAAGGGCTATAATATATAACATCGGTGCAAGAGAAGGAAAACTTGACCTGTAACAACACGGCCGATCACCGTGGCGATTCCCCTCCGGCCACGGCCGATTCTCCTCCTGTTATGTAGAAGACACGAGCTCAACCGTATATAAGCTGAAATGGTGATTTGAATTAAATGCAAGACCGCGAGACTCTTGCAGGCCCAGTCTTGGTCTTGCTCAAGTCTTGCAGGGCCAGTCTTGGTCTTGGTCTTGCAAAAATTAAGCGGTCTTGGTCTTGGTCTCGGTCTCGCATTTCTCGCAAGACCAAGACTTTTTTGGGCAACACTAGCTCCTATAGACTCTGCTGGGCTCAAGTCTTCGCCACAATGGAATGGGAATTAACCTAACCTTTACCGCTGACTAGGCGGATTGGTATGGGGTATTATTTCCAGTTTTTATCTCTTACAGCGATGTTATCCGCTACTCTAGCCTAGCCGGAAGCCCAACTTTCTGAGAGTGTTTGCTGTTTGCGTGTGGTGGGTTTTGGTGATGTCTTTAGTTTCACCGAACCTCATTGCACGCATTCACTCTCCCTTCACTTTCTTCACGGTAGACAGCGGCCTAGCAAAGGTCCATGAGCGGCAGCAACACTTACCATCAGGTGTACTGTTTGCTCGTTTGCCAACGTTTGCAATAAAAAAAACACTCTTTTAGTCAACCTTTCAAATCTTTTATTCGTGAATTGTATCCTAACACGTATGTAAACAGCTGTACAGCAATGTCAATGACAATAGTTCTCACGCTCCTCCTCTTATAAGGATAGGCTGTTTGTCTTTGACTGTTAGACGTGAGAAACATGATGATCTGTCACGATCGTATTGTGAAAATTTATAAATTTAGGGTTCAGTATACAAAAGTCAATAGACTCCTACTATTTATTTTATTGCTGTTGGTGGCAAACGAGCAAAGATCTGATAGGAAGTGATAGCTCCGGTCATGGACGTTTGCTAGGCCGCTCTGCGGTGAAGAAAATGATAGGAGTGTAAATGTGTGCAATGACGTTCGGTGACACTAGAGGCATCACCAAAACTCACCACACACAAACACCCTTAGAAAGTTGGGCTTCCGGCTCTCTTGCTCGCCTTGCTCACTCTTGCCCGCTGAACGAAAATTAACAAATTGCTACTACTCAGTCGTCGATTTTCTGCCAGAGTGTGGCGCTATCCCGGACGGACCGGCCTGTGGCTGTAGACACAGCTGTGAACAGCGGAGTCCTTTAACATAATAACATTTTAAGCCTTTACTGTTCTCCTGTCAGTGTGATTAATAATACAATGTGCCATCATCCCTTAATTTGGCGTGAGAGTCTTATAAATCGTCTAAGTGAGGACCGGAGAAGTAGACGGCCTTCTCCTGGAAAACTTATAGTACTAACTGGGGTGGCGATAACCACATTATCACTCTTTGGTCGTGCGACCTACACGTATACAACAACAACAGTATTTCTATTGTCGATATGTTTTAAAATCGAGATTAAAAAAAAATAAGAAACGAATTTCAAAACTTTTTCTCTTTTATGAAGCTTTTTGCGGCTTGTCTCGCGGCATTTTTGTCAGGATATTAGATTCTATCGCGTAAAACCGTATGTCGGCCACCCGTACTGATTACTTGGTTACTATGATCCAGGATTACCGATAGCCTTTATACTTTTCACTATCCCTTACCAACCTAACAACGTGTATGCAAAATTGCAAAGCGTTTGAATAAGTAAATTACATAGTGTTCGGAACTTTTTTCTAACAAGTTCGATTCGCACTTGACCGGTTTTCATTGCTTACCTCGTGAGGTCATAATGATTAAAATGACATTACTACGCACTTGATGTAAGAACTCATTGCTATTGTTATGAAAGAAAAACAACCACTTTTTACCGATGGACTTAGATTAGATAAACGCATTGCATTCAGCTCGAGTATTCAAAGCTACAGTAGGACAACGTTCAGCTCCATGAGCTCAGAACCATCTAACATTTAATGTAGGGTCACTATTAAATCCACCAAGTCCACCAGTCAATGCGACGACTACTCTTTGGAAATGGTTTCACCATTGTAGTTGGTGTTATGATTTTCTTAGAAGAATGTTGCTACCCACTTTAAGTGTAGTCTTCGCTGGTTTCTATATGGAAGTAAGGGGTGGTGATACATTAACATCTAATTCTTTCACTACAACTGTAGCCTCAGCCGAAATGGTAAATTTCAATCTTTTAATATTTTTTTATTCGATCCCGGTACTTAGTATAATTGGCAGTTGTGTGCAACTGAAACAAAGATTCAATTTTAATGACATAAACATCACCATGATATCCCAAAGCTGGGCTTTCTCCACAATAAGAGAGAAATAGACATATTATAGAGTGCCGAGCTGGTGCTGTTGGATTTTATTTCGGATTGTCCTTCTCTTGCATAGATGATATATGCATACTGTATCCCTTTATCGTCTTTTACAGTATCCACGATCAAAAAAAGGGTGATTTCTATTCTTCACCACCACCGGTCACCACCCGGTAGTGGATTATAATCTAATACTGAAAATTAGAGATTTATTGGTTTAATTTCGAGACATTACCAAATAACGTTTTACTAATGGTAATCAGGTTACGGAGTTCACACAGTGCGGAAATTACTTTTAAGTATGATGATTAAGAATACTATGATAGAAATTGCACTTGGGTCGTGTTATAAATGTGTGTATTTCCGTCAGACTAATGGTTTCCTTGTGTTAGCGTTCCTTCTATAAAGTGGACTATATTATCTATATTATTATAATTCATTTTAAATTTATTTGAATGACCTGAACTTGAATAGGCGTGACGACAGTATAAAAGAATCGATGCATTAATGATTTTAAGGGAAAATACATATCAAAAAAATTTAATACGCTACTTTAGATTTATCTAAATAATTGAGATTATTAAGATTTTCAATAAATTAAATCATTAAAATACTGCATTCCGTCATTTTGGCTGAAACACCAATCAAAGTGTATTACGTCACGTTAAGCTAAACTACTCTGTTTGTTGTTCTCAGTACTACTGATTACGCATTTGGATTGATTTTTTATTTGTTTACGTGTGATTTACCGAATCCACTCGATTATTACAATGGAACCAAGCTTTGTTAAAGCAAACAGCTCAAATTTGCCCAGGATTGATGTATTGTCGGCTGGTGGCAGACTATTTGGAGAGGCGCAGCGTCCTCTACGCCAACCGAGTAGGGGACGTTGTGCGAACGCCCATGACGTGCGGTGTTCCACAGGGGTCGGTCCTCGGATCCACCCTGTGGAACATCGGCTACGACTGGGCGTTGCGGGGGAGCCTCCCACCCGGGCTGGGCGTGATTTGTTACGCCGACAACACGCTCGTCACAGCCCGCGGTGGGACGCTACAAGAGGCGGTAAGCCTGGCGACCTCAGGCATCGAAGAGGTCATCAGGCGGATCGAGGCGCTGGGGTTGAGGGTGGCCCTGGACAAGACGGAGGCCCTCTTGTTCCATGGGCCCCGTATGGACCCTCCCATCGGCGTCTCGATCACCGTCAATTCGGTTGGGATCAGCATCCAGGCCAATATGAAGTACTTGGGCCTGGTGCTCAACGGGCGATGGTGGTTTCGGGAGCATTTCCGCAGGCTCGTCCTGCGGCTCGTCGGTGTGGCGTCCGCCCTACAATGGCTTATGCCGAATGTGGGCGGACCGAGCGCGGCATGTCGACGGCTGTACGCGGGGGTCATCCGGCCGATGGCCCTCTACGGCGCACCAGTGTGGGCGGGATCCATGACCGCCCGACTTAGGGGCCTCCTGTGGCGTCCACAAAAGGTCATGGCGGTCAGTATCATCCGCGGGTACCGCACGGTGGCGACGGAGGCGACGTGCCTGTTGGCCGGGACTCCCCCGTGGGACCTGGAGGCGGAAATGCTCGCCGACTTGTATCGGCGGGTGTCGGGGGTGCGCGGGGGGCGGTGTTGTTGCCTTGAGGGAGCTCACCGCCTGGCGCGTCGACGCCCGCCGAGACGTCATCGCCCGTTGGGCAGACCGGCTGGAGAGGCCTCGATACGGTGTTTGTTCCGTGGAGGCCTTGCGGCCGGTGCTGATACAGTGGTTGGAAAGGCGCACGGGGTGCTCTCCTTCCGACTCGTACAGGTCTTGACGGGGCATGGATGCTTCGGCAAGTACCTGTACAGGGTCGCTAGGAGGGAGGGTACTCCGTCCTGCCACCACTGCGATTGCGACGAGGACACGGCGCAGCATACGCTCGAGGTCTGTGCCGCTTGGGCAGAGTCGCGTCGTGAACTCGTCGCAATCATCGGTGCCGACCTGACGCTGCCGACCATCGCTAGGGAGATGCTCGGCAGCATCAGGAATTGGGACGCGGTCGCAGCCTTCTGCGTGGCAGTTATCTCGCAGAAGGAGGCGGCGGGTCGCGAGCGCGAGGAGCACAGCCTCGATGATGCGACCCGCTGCCGGCGACTGGGGCGGCGCAGGCGGGATTACCTGCGTGCAATGCCGCCCTAGCCGAGGCCGCGGGTGACGTGACCGGGGATTAGTCCGTCACCCGCCGAGAGGCCGACCGCGTGAGGAACGACCGACGTCCTCCCCGAGGGGGGAATGTCGGTCGATGGGAGGGTGCACCGGGTAGGGGGGTATTCCGTCGGGCCGACCACTGATGACAAGTAACCCTGCTCCAGTGGTCGGCCCAGGGGTACTACGCCAGAATCCTCCGCGTGGTGTACCCTGGGCACGAGCGACAATTTCTTGGACTGCTCTCTGGAATTGTCGCTCGTGGCAAATATCTGGCCCGAGGGGGGGCCCAGTTTGTGGGATGCCCCAAATTCGCTCCATGCCCTCTAATTGTAGAGGGTATTGGACGCGAAAATTCGACGGGCTCAGTCACTCATTCGTTTGAGGACTGAGCAGGCATTTGCCAACCGCGACAAATCGTAGACCTGATTCTTGCTTCGGGACATTTGTCTTGAGGCCTAGATTCAGGAGCGAGGGTCTTGGCTTAACCGCCTGGACCGCGAGGAAGAAAACCTCTATAAAACAATCACCCAGAATCCTAAGTTCTGGCGCGCGGCGAGAGGATGCATGGCTGATGGGTTGTTCAGTCGTTAGCGCGCCCCCAGCCAGGGTACCTGCGGACCCCCTGTGTTGGGATACAAATGTACGCTTGCCCGGGTATCGGGATCTCTGCCCGGGTCGACCTTTATTTCTCCCATACTCGTGGGAATCGAATGGATTCTTCGTACAATTTGGATGTAGATAGGAGGGGTGAGACGCCCAAAACCACCGACAGCGGGGAACCTATTAGTTCTCACGTTATAGCCCGGCCAAGCTACGGCAAAACTGGCCCAGAGGAGAGGGATGCCTCGTCCGACTGCAGCTCGGCTGCTAGTTCGGCACTTGAGGCCACAAGATCAGGCAAGGGGCCGGCAACACTCGAGGCCCCTAAAAAGAGAAAGAAGAGGAAGAACATGGGGACAGGAAAGGCTACGAGCGTAAAGAGGCGCGAGTTGGCCAGGCAGGAGCGGCTGGCTAGGGAGGCCGCTGCAGCCGCTCCGAGTGCTGACGAGGGCGGCAGTACTGCCGCAGGGCCGTCAGACACCGACATGTCGTCTGCTGAGACTGTCGGTGGGTCATCCCAGTCTCCAGCATCGGTCCTCGCGGCAGCCTTAGAGGTTGGGGAGGAGGCCCTCCCCTCGATGGTGCGGAAGCGCCCCCTGAATATGGGTGGCACCTCAGGATCCGCCTCCGAGGGGAGTGGCGCTATCATGCCTCCTCCCAAGGTTCCAGCCTCTCGTAGGGGGCGAGGGGCTGCAATGGTGGCGGCGAGGTCAGCGGCTCCGGCGTCGATCAGCCATACGCGGGGGACTGATGCCCAAAAGCGGGCGAATGAGGCGGCTGCCGCAAGAATGAAGAGGGTGTTAGCGGACATACCTCCCTCCGGCGCGGCAGCTACTGAGCCCGCTGTAGGTATCGACCCCCCACCAACTAACGTGGCAACCCTGCAGGCCGAAAATACCCGCCTTAGTGGCGAGGTTTCGGGCCTGCAGGAGGAGAACAAGGCCCTACAAAAGGAGCTGTCGGCGGTGCAGAAGGCGAACCGCGAGTTGGCCAAACAAATGGCCGACTTGCGGCGCCAGGTCGCGCAGCTGGCGAGGACCGTGCCGCCGACAACTGCTGGCCCTGCCGCCGCCCCCGTCATCCTCGCTGCGCCAACTCGTGCTGCGGCGAGTTCCCAGAGGGCCCAGCCAGCCGAAGTGGTCCCGCTGCCCGCGGTGGATGGCGTGCCGGACCAGACCATGCGCGCCGTAGTGGAGGTTGTTGGCAAAATGCTTGACGCGCGCATGGCGGCTCTGGAGCAGAGACTGTCCCTGCCTCCGGAGCCCCGTCTCCGGCCGCCGCTTGCTGCGAACAGGCCGAAGGCTGCGGCGTCAGCTACTACCGCGCTACCCTGCCAGGGCGGGCGCGTGGGAAGCTACGCTGCGGCCGTTGCTGGGCCGAAAACCAAAGGACCCGCCGCGAAGAAGAAGGTGGCACCGGCTCTTGCCAAGGCCGGACCTAAGCCGCCGCCGGCAACTGCATCGTCGGCGGCGGCCACCGTAGCCGCGAGCGCGACTGCTGCGCCTAGCGACCCCGTTGCCCCCGAAGAGGGTTGGCAGACGGCTGAGCGCAGCCGAAAAAGTCGCGGCCAGAAGAGGAGAGCGGAGGCCAAAAGCGCCGCCAATGCCTCCGCTCCCAAGGCAGGAGCCGAAAGCAAGAGGTCGCGCAGGAGGCTCCGGCCGCCGAAGTCAGCCGCGGTGGTGATCACCGTGCTGCCTGAGGCCGCCGAAAACGGCCTCAGCTATGAGGCCGTCTTACGTCGCGCCCGGCGGGAGCTTGACGTCTCCGATTTAGGAGGCGTCGAAGCCAGGACCCGCAAGGCCCGGACAGGGGCTCGGATTCTAGAGTTCCCTGGGGCCGAGGGCGCCAAGACGGCCGATAGCATGGCGGCCAAGTTGAGGGGTCTGTTCGCAGAGGAGGATGGCGTCAAAATCGCCAGACCCGTAAAGTGCGCAGAACTACGCGTCGCGGGTCTGGACGACTCCGTGACGGTGGATGACATCCGGGAGGCCATCGTCTCGAAAACCGGGTGTCCCGTGGACACCGTCCGAATTGGCGCCATCCGCCCTGGTCCGGGCGGCGTCGGTGCTGCCTGGGTGCAGTGCCCGGTGGAGTCGGCCAAGCAATTGGCCGGCTCAGGCAGGCTCCTCGTGGGCTGGAGCTCGGCGCGGGTGACCGTGCTGGAGTCCCGGCCTGCGAGGTGCTACAAGTGCATGGCGGTCGGACACACTCGGCCGACATGCACTAACTGCTTTGACTGCAGCGACCTTTGTTTCCGCTGCGGTCAACCCGGGCATAAGGCGGCATCGTGCGCCGCCACTCCCCACTGCCCCGCGTGTGCGGCGGGCAATAGGCCCGCCAAGCACCGCATGGGGGGCAGGGAGTGCAGACCCCCGGCTTCGGCCCCAAAGAGGCGGAGCGGCCCGACGACCCCGGCCGCTCCTGCCCCTAGCGCGACCCGATCGCCCGCCAGCGTGGAGGAGGTAATGGATACGGCCCACTAATGGCGGCCGAATCTTACCACCTCCTGCAGGCCAACCTCAACCACGCCGCCGAGGCACAGGACGTTTTCCTGTAAGCCATGGCGGAGTGGTTGATCGGTGCAGCCGTAGCCGCGGAGCCGTACGTGGTGCCTGACCGGCCCAATTGGCTGGGCAGCAGTGACGGCTCTGTGGCAATCGTCGCCTCCACGTCGTGGCATTTCCCGGGCGATGGGTATGTCGCGGCGGAATGGGGAGAGGTTACGCTATTTGGTGTTTACTTCTCCCCTAACAGGAGCGCGACGGATTTCGGGGCCTTCCTCACCATCCTGGGGGCCTCGATACGGCGACTGGCACCGCGCCAGGTCTTCGTCATGGGGGACTATAACGCCAAGTCCACGGCGTGGGGGTCTCCCAGGACGAATGACCGCGGGCGGGCGGTCGAAGAGTGGGCGGCGGCACTGGGCCTCTGTTTGCTGAACAGGGGCTCGGTGCAAACGTGCGTGCGGCAGCAGGGCGGGTCGATAGTGGACTTGTCGTTCGCTAGCCCTAATGTCGCAGCACGTGTGAGGAGCTGGTGCGTCCAGGAGGAGGTTGAGACCCTATCCGACCACTGATACATCCGGATAGAGGTCTCCCGGACCCTCCTGGGGCCCAGCAGGGGTCACATGGCGGACGGAGCTCCCGCGTTTCCGCGGTGGGCTGTGGGTCGATTGGATCGGGACCTGTTGGCGGAGGCAGCCATCGTTCAGTCGTGGCTGTCCTCACCGCCCCAGGCGGACGGGGTGGATGCCGAGGCTGGCCGCATCCGCTGTGCGTTAACGCAGATCTGCGATGCGGCCATGCCCCGTGTGCGGCGTCTGCCCCCGAAGAGTGCGGTCCCCTGGTGGTCCCGAGAATTGGCGGACCTTCGGGCCGCGTGCATACGTGCCCGGAGGGCCTACACCCGCAGCCGAGCGCGTCACCGCGACGCTGAGCGGGAGGGCCAGCTGTACGAGGCTTACCGCAGTGCGCGGTCTGCCTTCAGGCTGGCCGTCCGTACCGCCAAGGACGTTAGTCGGCGGGAGATGCTGGACAGTCTCGAGCGTGACCCCTGGGGTCGCCCCTACCTCGCGGCGCTGAACAAGCTCCGCGGGCGGGGCCCCCCCCTCACCGAGACTCTCCAGCCCAGCCTCCTCACCAGAGTTGTCGAGGACCTCTTTCCACGGCGGGTGGAGCACACGCTCCCGGTCATGGCTTCGCCGGACAGCGACCGGGAGGCCGACGATGAAAGTGCTCCGCCCATCACGGAGCCGGAAATGGGGGCGGCGGTGGCGCGTATGCGAGTCAAATCCACCGCCCCAGGGCCCGACGGTATTCCGAACCGTGTGCTGGCCCTGGTCCTCGAGCATCTGGGACCACGCCTCAGGGGACTGTTCGACGCCTGTTTGACGTCCGGGCAGTTCCCTGGGTGCTGGAAAGAGGGGAGGCTGGTTCTCCTGCCGAAGCCTGGACGGTCTCCCGAGTCGGCCTCGGCCTACAGGCCCATTGTGCTGCTCGATGATGCGGGCAAGCTGCTGGAGAGGGTGTTGGCTGCCCGCATCGAGCGGCACCTTGTCGGGGTTGGGCCCGATCTGTCCGACGCCCAGTTTGGTTTTCGGAGGGGGCGTTCGACGATCGCGGCCCTGCTGCGCCTGAAGGCCGTGGTAGCGGAGGCCGTCACCGGCGGAGGAGTCCTATTGGCGGTGTCCCTGGACATCGCCAACGCCTTCAACAGTCTGCCATTCAGCTGCATCAGGGAGGGGCTAAGGTACCACGGGGTGCCCGTGTACCTCAGGCGGCTGGTGGCAGACTACTTGGAGGGGCGCAGCGTCCTCTACGTTGACCGAGTAGGGGACGTTGTGCGAACGCCCATGACGTGCGGTGTCCCACAGGGGTCGGTTTTGGGTCCGACCCTGTGGAACATCGGCTACGACTGGGCGTTGAGAGGAAGCCTCCCACCCGGGCTGGGCGTAATTTGCTACGCCGACGATACACTCGTCACAGCCCGGGATGGGACGCTCGAGGAGGCGGCACGCCTGGCAACTCTCGGCACCGAGGAGATTGTCAGGCGGATCGAAGCGCTGGGGTTGAGGGTAGCCCTGGAAAAGATGGAGGCCCTTTTGTTCCATGGCCTCCGTACCGCCGGGCCTCCCGCCGGCGCTTCGATCACTGTGAATTCGGTCACCATCAGCATCCAGGCCCACATGAAGTACTTGGGCCTGGTGCTCGACGGGCATTTTTGGTTCCGGGAGCATCTCCATCGACTTGTTCCCCGGCTTGTCGGCGCGGCGTCCGCCCTTTCGCGGCTGATGCCGAATGTGGGCGGACCCAGTGCTACGTGCCGACAGCTGTACGTGGGGGTGATCCGGTCGATGGCCCTGTACGGCGCACCGGTGTGGGCGGGGTCCCTGACCGTCCGTCTTAGGGCCCTCCTGTGGCGACCACAGAGGGTCATGGCGATCAGGGCCATACGGGGTTACCGCACGGTGGCGACGGAGGCAGCGTGCCTCCTGGCCGGAACCCCCCCGTGGGACCTGGAGGCGGAGATGCTCGCCGACATTTATCGGCGGGTGTCGGAGACGCGCGCCCGCGGCAGCATGGTCTCCATCAATGAGATCACCGCCTGGCGGGTCGACGCCCGCCGAGGAGTGTGCTGCATGGGAGGGGGATCGCCGTGAACTCGTCGCAATTATCGGTGCCGACCTGGCGCTGCCGACCAACGCCAGGGAGATGCTCGTCAGCGTCAGGAACTGGGACGCGGTCGCCGCCTTCTGTGAGGCCGTAATCTCACGGAAGGAGGCGGCGGATCGTGTGCGAGTAGAGCTCCTATTCGGCGACACGTTCCGCCGCCGGCGACTCGGGCGGCGCAGGCGCGAGTATCTGCGCCTAATGCCGCCCTAGCCGAGGCCGCGGGTGATCGGACCGGGGAATTGTCCGTCACCCGCGGAGAGGCTGACCGCGCGACGGCGACCGACGTCCCAGTACGTTGAGAGGTGAGGTTGCGGGTGTTGCGTGCTTAAGCCCCTCTGTCGCCCCGGACGGAGTGGTGCGGAGGCGCGCCGACCGCAGCCCACCCCAAAAAAAAAAAAGGATTGATGTATTGATGTTGGGTGATTTCCTCGCTACAAATAAAGAATTTTGCTCGCCTGAGTTTAGAAACGTAAAAACTTCTTTGTAAGTAAATTTTTGTTTATCTTTACTACCATGTCTCTAGTAACCTAATCTCTAGTACCAACTTAGATATAATCTAACTCGTTTTGAACTGATGTGAGTTTATTTTATTTTCATAGCTTATTTTTACATTAAACTTGTCATTGTTTATTCTTGAGGTTAGCTCCCTCACAGCTTTGCGAGCTTTAACCACTTAATTCTTATTATTTTCTTATTAGGAACATGTAAAAATACTGTTGGGGGTTTTTATTGATGTATTTTTGCACTGAGGTACTGCACACCACTTATAAACTTTGGAATTCATTTTTATCACAAGAATTAATTTAATGTTTTGCTTACTTTCTTCGCTACACATAGACACAAGGACGTGGTTACATTAACGTGACGTAACAGCCGACGCCATGACACCGGCGAGCTGTTTTCGCGCTATATTTAAAAAATATTGGAAATATTGTTTTAAACTTCTTTAAACATAAATTTATTACCGAAATATAGGTTTTTTCGTAAATAGTAAGTGTGTGCCCACATTACGGAAAAGGATTTCAAAATCTTTCGTCACGCCTATTCTGTCTATTTTCCTTGATACTCCCATTTGCTGTTTATTCATACTTAGTAAGACAAATTATTAACTATGATGTTAGCGATAAACGGTTAAATCGCGGGTATTGGAATATTTTATTGTCAATAAAACCTTTTCTTTAACTACACTTGTATGTTTGTCTTGGAATATTGAAATCAATATTTCATCCCCTTTCACTAAAGCTGTTGGGCTAGAAATATGATTACACTTTTCACGAGAAAATACACGCTTATTAAAATGCTCTCATTTTTGATCTAATATGGCGGACGCCACAAGAGGGTTTAAAAAACAAACTCTAAAAGTCATCATCATCTCAGCAAATATACGTCCCATTGCTGGCATCAAACCTCTGCAACAAATTGGTCCGCTTTAACACACTAGTTAGGCGTTGGTATAGGGTTTTATTTCGAGTCCTCCGTGTTTTGTATATATATTATCTTTATATTTATAGTCCTTTAGTTGTCTTTTGCGACACCCACGGGCAGGAGAGGGGGTAGTGAATTGTATTCTTAATCCGTCCCCACATTGAAAATATACTTATCTACAAATATTACCAGTGTATAAATCAATTGCAACCTCATTCATACTAGGACAAGCATCGTTCATATGATGCAAATCACGCAGCTTTAGAATTTGCAATTCTATCGCAGGCATTTGATACGCTATACCAACCTCTATCTTATTACAAAAGATCTCAAATTCCTTTAACTATTGTAACCAAATGGGATCGAAACATAAAGCCACTTTCTTTGATTGGTAATTCGTTTGGTGAGTAGGGAAAGTGGAGGAAATGAAGCCGATGAACTTCAAATGTACGTTGTGAATTGCATTTTATCTGGGGAACGATTTTAGGGTGTTACCAGGGTGACTTGCTGAGACCATATCTAAATCTGGTAAAATTTAATTTGATGATTAATAAGATTTGATGCATATATTTATTTTTGCTCAGTTGTTTTGTTATTTTATTTTAAAGCAAAAGAAATAAAATTGTGATTTTATTAAAAATTTAAAACTGAACATGACCTAAAACGTGGCGCTCCATTTCATTCAATCCCCATAAAATAAAGTATTCCTAAAGAAGCTATAACTGGTTAAAAAATATATTTAAAGTATAAAATTACTCTTCAACGAGCCAAGTCTCGCACAAATTGTTGTCCTGCGAGGGATTTGAACCCCCGACACTGGCACTGTAGGTCTTAACCACTACGCCGTGTCTGTATATGTGTACTAGAAAATTGGTTAAATGTTAAAATTAAGTTGAAATTATGTTACCTTCTTATACCTGACAAATTTGGTCATTTTCATAGGATGGAAAATTACGTAATTATCGAGCACTTAGCGAGCGCTGATCTTTATATATATATTTCATGTGTACGCGTGTATGTCACTGAACTCCTCCTAATCGGCTGGACTGATGTTGATGAAATTTTTTTGTGTGGGTTCAAGGGAATTCCAAGATGGTTTAGTTTCACAATTGGACCAGGTAGATGGCGCTGCTGTCGCTTTCAAGGAGAATCCATTTTATTTGAACAGAACGACGTCTGTTGGGTCAGCAAGTAGTATATAAAACAACAATATTTGGCCAACTTTCATTGTGGATTCACGTTCGAAATGCGTTGTTAAGGAAGTCGTAGCGGTAATAATACCGGGAACGAAGTGACCCACGTCTAAACCACAAACCGCGACATTGATAACCATTGAATTTGTGATATCCGATATTCGCTGATTTCGCTTTTTTGCTATTGAATTATTATATGAAAGATATTAGTTTTGTGAATTTTCTATGTCCTCATTTCAGCTCATACACGCCCCACTGCTGGGTTCGAGCCTCCTCACAATAGGAGGGAAATTGACCTTACTATACCATGCTGGTCAGACAGGTTGGTATAGGGTTTTATTTCGAGTTTTCCTTCTCATAGATGTTACATGTGTATTATATCCCTCTTTTACGACATCCACGGGCAAGATAATTGGTGGTGGTTTGTATTCTTACTCCGTCACCACACGAAATGTTTTTTTTCTATGTGTATATCGTAAACTATACTTGAATGTAAAACTGACTTTTGTGCCCTGACCTCGAACGGCGTGACGCTCTCGTCGATATAAAATATTTGTTTTTCTACATTTATATTACATAGTATACATATATTACCGTTTTCCGTGTGGTAACGGAATAAGAATACAATTCACCATTCCCTTTCTTGCCGTTGGATGTCATAAAAGACGACAAAGGGATATGATATGCATATAATTTCTATGCAAGAGAAAGAAAACCCGAAACCAAGCTCCATACCAACATGTCTAACCAGCGTGGTAATAGATCGATTTCCCTTCCTTAGTAAAGGAGGCTCGGGCCTAACAGTGGGACGTGTATGGGCTCAGATGATTATGGTGATATATTATTAAACTATCGATATACCTTTTCATCATCCTATCGATTTCCACTGTTGGATATGCGTCCCGAAAGGCAGTTATAATTGACACGATTGCTAGGCGGGCCTGTATCGTAGTATATGTTGTAAATGTCTCTGGAGACCGTTGCGTTCCACACAGGTAAAGGAATTGGTAGACAACTCCCCGGGTGCCGTGGAGGTACGGTACCCGATAGGGGATTCCGCTAGACAGGCCACGGAATTAAGGATTCAGTTCCAGTGGGCGGGATATCCTCGATTTCCATGGATTTCCATCATCAAATTCTGATTTAGTGACAACGAGACCACCTCAAGAAATATTTTTTGCAAAGTACTTTCTAGACTGAAAACAGAATTTTGAACATCAATCCGTAATCGTCATAAAAAATTCACATTTCAGCATTTCATCTCAACTCATATACGTCCTTCTATTGGGTTCGAGTTAATAGAAGAAGAAGAAATACTTCATAATAGGAGGGAAATTGACCAACTATCGGACGTGTTGGTATAGGGTTTTATTTCAAGTTTTTCTTCTCTTGTACAGATGTTATATGCATATTGTATCCCTTAGTCTTGGACGATATCTACGGGCAAGATTGAGAGTAGTGATATTCTTACTCCGTCACTACACGGGAAATAATATCCATCCATCAGCCTACAGACGTCCACTGCTGGACATAGGCCTCCCCACGAGAATGCCACTCGGAACGGTCCTAAACCACTTGCATCCAACGGTTCCCTGCGACTTTGAGAATTTCGTCAATCCACCTAGTGGGGGGAAAAACTATATACCGTGAAATATAAAATCCCTCTTCTTTTGAAGTTGGTTAATAAATATCAGAATAGTCAAGCACAGCTAGTTCTATATAAAAACCTGTTATATAATACCGTGTGAAAACTTCAACACAATCAAAACCGTGAAATTGAATTGATAGAGTTAACGTTATTCAAGAGAAAGTGGAGATCGTTAGTGAACAATATATAATTATGTTTATATTCTAAGAGAAGGAGAACTCAAAACAAAATCATATAACCACTGCATTTGGTAGCTGTATAAGTTGATTAACTGACCTTTTGTAGAGGAAACTTTAGCTCAATGCATTTGGTAACGTTGTAAGTCGATTACCTGCATTTTTGTTGGCGAAACTTACGCTCAAATTGAAATATAAATGAGCTGAGGTGAAGAAAAGATGATACCTTTTGTTCGTGTGTTGACGGAGTAAGAATTTAATTCATCAGCTCCTATCTTGCCAGTGAGTGTCGTAAAAGACCACTAAAGTACACGATATGCATGTAACATGTATGTAAAAGAAAGGAAACTCTACACCAACACATCTGACCAGCGTGGTATAGCTGGTTAATCTCTATCCCTAGAGGCGAAGGTCCGACAGCAGTGGGGTGCAGTTATCATAGTCGCATAAAAATACAGTCGAATCTGTAGAAATTAGATGCCAAATATAGCCGAAATACATTCCTATTTACCTTCCTGTCATATCCTTCTATAGCTTACGTGTGCGATGTTGATTAAAAAATTGGAAGATTTGAAATGGAATTTGTAACAACAAACATGACATCAATTTTAATTCTGAAGAATGTAAATTTAAGATCTTTCCACAACCGTTAATTTGTACTATTTGATTGGCGTGCCCCATAAGAGGAATGATGTTATGTTTATTTACATGTACTACCCTTTTTTTTGAGTGAGGCTTTTGGACATAATCTGTCCATTTTGTCCGGGGCGACGGCAAGGCGGCGGGAGACTCCCATAACTCACCGTGTTCCTTCTTTATCGCCACTGGGCCGACCACTGGCACCGATTCTTTGACATCCATGGCCAGCTAGGATGCCTCTCTCTAAAAAAATGAAAATATAATTAAAATTATTTCATTCTTTATTAAAATTCAAATAATTTATTATGCAAAAACCCCAAAAGGGCACTTACATATTGTTAATTTTAACACAATTAAATTAATCCAATAAACTACCATCGAAAGACGACCGCTATTGAGAAGATTCGGAAAGAAACTCAGCGAGTTTTCTATTATTTTTGATTTTATTTTCTTACTTAATATAAAATTGTGTACAACATGTCTTATAAGTACAAGTTCCAGTGTGATGTCCTTCAAACCTCAAGATACTTAATATACTTTACATATATAATTCTAACGATTATGGCTGGACCAGATCCCACAAGCGGGAGTTAACTACTAGAGCAGCCATCACTCCCCATTCTTTCTCCTATAGTTAATTACGCGATTCTGTGAACACACAGATATTGACTATTCTACGTACAATACACCTGGCCTTACCCCTCTTAGAAGGATAATGAAGGGCACTTATCTAAATTTAGCAGACCCTACTGTCCTCTGTGTTAGGGATAATAGATAAAATTAAATGTTTTATCTGAGGGTGATACTTATTCACCGTCTATATTAATATAGGCTGGTGGGGAATGCATCTTTGATCATGCCATAAAGTGGTGCCCTCGATTCATGGACCATACAATGATAATTTTAGACTGCACAGATGGCGTAGTGGTTAAGTACCGACCTACCATGCCAGTGTCATAGTTTCGTATCCTATGCAAGACAACACCTTGTACGATCCACAAATTGTTGTTCTGAGTGTGGATGTAATTTGTGTCCGTTAATTATATGTTTGTAAAGTCCCACGTAACACAAGGATTATTTCCTTAGTGCCGGGTGTTGGTGGTGGAACATTTTCTGTAGCTGGTACATATAAATCTTTGTAATAATGATGACTTGTTGGACGTGAGACATCTTAGTCCACCCGTGACCATGAATGCTGTAGTATGAAACGTTGAGCAATGAAAAATCAAATACAAACGCGATAAAATCTGTAAAATGGTTTTATTTACAGAGATGGAACAGTTTTTGTTCGTTAAGTTAGGTTTTTTCTTTATTGCATACAATGACAAACGAGCAAACAGCACACGTGATGGTAAGTGTTTCTGCCGCTCATTGACCTTTACTAGGCCGCTGCCTGCCGTGAAGAAAGTGAAGGGAGTGTGAATGTATGAGGTTCGGTGAAACTAAAGGCATCACCAAAACACACCACACGCATACACCCTCAGAAAGTTGGAAAAGTTGGGCTAGGTATTTTAACCTTTTACCTTAGAATAATAACATATAGAAGGTAAGCTCGCGCACAAAAAGTGAAGCATTTCAATTGGAGCCTAATGAAGCTTACGCCGGAACCGTTAAGTAATGTCAAGGTCACTGTACTGCACGTACGTACGCAACACTTAAAAAATAAATAGGTAATTAAACTTAAGAATATAAAAAGGTTATTAACATTACTTTTAAAAGTATATCGACGATTTATGTTAATAAAAACAAAATTTAATTTCATAATTTGTATAGTGGTGTACGTGTGTAATCACCTGCGCATGTAGTATTGGTTACTTCATATTTTTGATGGCTTACGTATGAACACTATCCTTCTATACGTTATTATTCTAAGCCTTTTACTTACCACTTACAGGTCTAAAAGTTGTTGATAAAGTTAATAATGGTACCTATATAATAGTATTAATTAGACACTGCTTAGGGGGCGTTTATAAAATACGTGAGATGTTTAAGGGGGGAGGGGGTCGAGTCAAATCTCATCTAATCTTACGTTGGAGAGAGAGGGGGGTCACGGCAAATATCACGCAATTTTTTTTCTGATTGAAACAAAAAAAAATTATACTATTTTGGTCCATTTAATCCAGATTGTACATGCTTAAGATTTATTCTTATGCGTAATCGTCAAACATTTAAGAAGAGCGTTTGACTCCATCTCTTAAACGAGTTGGCAGAATCATCACAACTGATATAATGTCCTTATAATTATGTATATATACTGTGTATGTATATATCTTAATATATATCATATCTATCTTTGTATTTGGGTATGTATGTATCTTTGGTATGTATTATATATTTTCGTATATATCTATTTATCTATGTAAAATATATTTTCTTCTTCATTTTACAATAATATAGCTATCTCGGAACATGCACCTACCTTTCTTCGTCTCTGCATCACCTATGGTTGACTGGTAGAGAATGCCTTTGGCATTAAGTCCGCCATTCCATTGTTGCATGAAGTTTAATAAATAAATAAATAAATAATCGTAATACGATTAAGATCATTCACTAATTCGTTCGAAAGAAAATAATTTCATTCATACTTCGACGTTATACCATAAACAATTCACTATAAAATAAGATAGATGTGCAATTGAGGTTTTAAATTTGTAATCTGAGTACCTGCTTCGAAAGATGGCGCTATTTTCAATAATATCCAACGCGTTTACGTAAGAAACCCACATTTTGAAAAATCTCACGTGAGATTGGGGGATGGGGGAGGGGGTGGAATTAAATCTCACGACATCTCACCAGGGGGGGAGGGAGGCACAGAAAACTTAAAAAAACACCTCACGTAATTTATGGACGCCCCCTTACGTAAATTTTGTCTGAGAGTTCCTCTGATGTAAATTTATATTATCCTATGTGGGTGGAGCTGAATTTCCGCTCAAATGTTGGCAAGTCGAGCTAAATATAGAATAATTGACGTAAAACACCCACGATAAATTTTAAGGGTTATTAAAAAAGCTTTGCTATTCAATATTATGTATTACTAGCAAGTTCTTGCGGTTTCACTCGCGCAGTTCCCGTTTCCGTGGGTATACCGATAAAACATAAGTTACTCCTTATGCAGACAACTACCTAATAGTAAAATATTGCCGAAATCGGCCCAGCCGTTTTGAAGATTACCCGAAACCGACAACATTTTTTTAAACTGGTTTTGTGCTACCTATCGTGTAAACAACCGTGTCAGCATGGAAAACCTATTATTTTGACATTACATAAAAACGCCATTAAAATCCATAGTTTTATTTCAAATTTGTTAAGTATTCATTTTAGCTTTCATTATCATTTTCATTGATTTTCTACTCAACAGTTTCGACAGTATATAATTGACAATGGCATTAATGTAATATGTATTCTATTAGTTATTTATTAGCTTTAGTGGGAACGATCTTATATTCAACAATATAGTGTTATCTATTTGTCTATACCAAAGTTGCTTGGTTGAACGCACTTATCTAAAGAACCACTGGTTGCACTTGAGTAATTCTTTCAATTACCACTACTTTGTTTCCCATAGGCGTCGTAAAAATCGGTCTAGCAATCACAAATAGAATTTCCAGCAATACTTGCCTGGGATAATAACACCAACTACTATCGCCTATCCACTCGCCAAATTTGGCGATTATGATATTATTTTATTCTTACTTAGAGACCTTTAGTTGACGATGAACGTGACTAAAAATATTAAAATACTCCAGAACTAAAATAGCATTAAAACTAGTATAGAATTAATGTCTCCACGGTTGAAATGGTTTAGCAATAAAATTGCTATCGCAGTTAAAATTACCCGATTTGAATATTCGTTCAAGTCGTAACGAAAGTGCCATAAATCGCGGGTACACATCGAACTTTTCCCAATTGTCCTTTTACCTCAACGACAATTTAAAACAGATCACGATTCTCGCACACTAGAATGGAAATCTTATCCACGATTGGAAGACATGGCATCGATAGGTGATTTTGACGTTTGCAATTACTTTAGGGGCAATCTGTATTACAGTTATAATGTTAGAAAGTTGCTTCTCTGAACTGTTCAGAGGCCCGAAACTCGGGAACCCCATTGGATTTATAAATATCTTTTATTAATATAAGTACCTGGATGACTCAGCTTACCTCGGTATTTTTAAATATATTTAGATAATAATAGCTTTTCACACAATGGAAAAATATTTTTTATTATTTTCGTTTTAAAGAAAAATTTAGGATCGAACCGGAGTTGTCTTGAAGTAGAACTATTTGATTCGTAGTTGAATAATTTTTATTTTCGATGGCAGTCTCTATGTTAATTTTCATACTCGAAATATGTTCTTTTTTATTCCCAGGTAACACTGATAAAACGAAATTTTCTAAAAATTAAAACGTTAGAGCGTAAGAGCTACATTGATTTTTCGTCTCCTACGTACTTAATTTCATGAAAATGCTTGGAGCCGTTTTCAAGATTTTAAATTTATAGAAATATACAAGAATTGCTTGTTGAAAAATGTTAAGTAGTTTTTGCGTTTCATCTTTCTTTCAATTACTAAATACATTAAAAAGGTTGAGAAATTATTTACAACATTCTACAACATAGACTGAGAGGGTTTTTTATTTGGTGGGAACATAGAATTTCGCGTTTTCTTAAACTTATCGATTCTCTAAACTTCATTATGATCATGAACCATTGAATGTAGTTATTATTAAAACTAACGGTAGCTATCTAGAAATTGCACTCTAACCACTCAATATAAAATTGAAGTATGCCACAAATAATTTCCGTATCTGGATTTTCTTAATGGTTGCTCGAGATGATCGTAAATAGCCAATACGCGCGTAGATACGTCATCATGAGGCTTTGCGTGACTTTACTGTCCATTGTTATTTTGAATCACGCAGGGGAAAGTCGTGTTGTGATCGTGACATTCTTTGGGTATTGTTTGATTTTTAAATGGATTTACAAAACTTATGACGCTATAACCAGGCCGTAACTTTGAACAACTTCATCGTATATTTAATGACCCCGTTGCGTTTAAGTTGTTTTCTGTGCTCTTTTTGGAGATATAGCAGAAAAATTTTCAAGAGAGAGATTTCACCACATTGCTAATCGGTTCAAAAATCAATAACAAAGGCGATAAAATCTATAAAAATAGTTTTATTTACAATATGTAAACTCGCATAAACATCAGTAATCATTACATCATAATTATCATACTATTGAACTTGGCTGCCATTTTTATATTAATGTTATTTTTTCGTCTGAAATTTGAGTTCAATTACATAAGTGCTCTAACGATTGATCCATATTTCTTAAAAATGTAGTCCAATGTCACATAATTTGTATTTTAATATTTACTAAAGTAAAACGAAAATAGTGCGTAATCTTGAAAAGCAAATTGTAAGTGGTATTTCAACAACATCATTAATATCGCATAAACCAAGATTATTGGTATCCGCAGTGTAAGATCTATAACTGGACTTAACTGGTGAGTTGAGGATGGGCAATTATTATCCGCGTCCGCTTCGTGACCGCCAAATAGTAAGTGCTGGTCATATAATCCGCTCTTGGACTTATTAACCGTAATACAGTAGCAAGATACTTTACTGATATTAACCGTTTGATTTCAATGTTTTTCCGTGTAGTACCTGAGTAAGAATACCATTCACCATCTTTTAGATTAAGGGGTATAAAAGGCTACTAATATTATAAATGCGAAAGTAACTTTGTTTGTTTTAGCGCTGTAACGCTTAATCCACCAAACCGATTTCAAAAATTTATTCACCAATGGAAAGCTATAATATCAGAGAGTAACAGGCTATTTTTTATCCCAGTATTCCCACGGAAACGGGAACTACGACGGTTTGAGCAACTGAAACCGAAGCGAAGCGAGGGCGTGTTGCTAGTAACATATATAAGAGAAGGAAAGCTGGAGTTTAAATCATATGCTAACACGGTGAGCGTGATATAACAGGTAAATTTCCTTCCTATTGTGGAGGAGGCTCTAGTCTAGTAGTGGGCCATATATGAGCTGATATGACGATGATGATGATTATCAGACAGAGCAACCTGTGAGGATCACAGGATGTTCTATTTTATTTTATACTAGCAACCCGCCCTCGCTTCGCTTCGGTTTCAGTCGCTTTACCCCCGGCGTAGTTCCCGTTCCTGTGGGAATACCGGGATAAAATATAGTCTATGTTACTCCCTGATATTATAGCTTTCCATTGGTGAAAGAATTTTTGAAATCGGTTCGGTGGTTTAAGCGTGAAAGCGTTACAAACAAATAAACAAACATCCTTACTTTTGCATTTATAATATTAGTATGGATATTACTCCCTGATATTATAGCTTTCCATTGGTGAAAGAATTTTTGAAATCGGTTCCGTGGTTTACGCTTGAAAGCGTTACAAACAAACAAATAAACAAACAAACATCCTTACTTTCGCATTTATAATATTAGTATGGATGATCTCTAGTTCATTTTTTTAAAGACAACACCCCACATATGACATTAATCCATTTGTCGAAGGGTAATTGACAAATACATAAACGGAAACAAATAACACGCAGACTCGGAATAATGTTTTGTGGATCGCGCAGACAACTGTCCTGTATAGCGTCTGAACTCGTTACACTAAGCATCGGAGATCGCGTAGACCACCACGCTTTCTGCGCCGTTGTTAGTTAGCCTTAGAGGTTATTAAAAAAAAATAATCTGAAATCGTTATCTTGCTCTTACCTCAGTAATTTGGGGTCGATCAATATGTACTCTTCTTTCACAGTGTAAAAGTACTTGCTTGTCTGACGTCATCCCTCGGGAGTATAATTGTCAACCTGACGGCTTTAGGTGGAGTTGGTCCAGATCAACGAAGAACTTTTAGTCGTCATTCAAGACAGCCGTTGTTTTTTTTTTCAGAGCACGGCTCTGTCCGGGGCAACAGAGGGGCACCACGCGGCTACACGACCCACCCGTGACACGTCGCCTTCGTCATTGGGCCGACCACTGGTGCAGATTTCCTTGTCTTCAGTGGTCGGTCCGACGGAATACCCCGGTCGCGGGGTACCTTCTCCTCACGCGGTCCCCCTCGGTGACGTCGGTCGCCGTCGTGTGGTCGGCCTCTCGGTGACGGACTAAAACCCGGTCTACTCATCCGATTCAAGACAGCCGTTAGCGCTGTAAGGCTTGATATCATTCGTAGTCGCTAAATCTAAGAAAGATTAAAATAAATCTATACCAATAAATAAAATTGGAGTGTCTATTTGTAATGTCAAAATAATAGCCTTTTTTCATGCTCACTCGGTTATTTGCACGACACCTATGCCTAAAATAGCAATTAAAAAATTTTTGTCTGTCTGTCTGTCTGTTTGTTCCGGGTAATCTTCAAAACGGCTGGATCGATTTCAAAAGTTCTTTCACCAATGGAAAGCTATAATATCAGGGCGTAAACTAGGCTATATTTTATCCCGGTATTCCCACGGGAACGGGAACTACGCGGGTAAAACGACTATAACCTATAACCGAAGCGAAGCGAGGGCGGATTGCTAGTTTCATATAAAAATCCGGAAAAATTAGATTTCTTGTTCAGTGAACAAATATAACAGTCTCCTAATTGACTACTTTAGTACGTATATGTTCGCTTGTTATATAAGAATTAAGTGGATCAAAACTTGTACAGTTGGAGTTGTACTGTAGGTCAGAGAACAAATTCTAGTTGACGTTTTTTTATGAAAACTATTATATACTAGCAACCCGCCCTCGCTTCGCTTCGGTTTTAGTCGTTTTACCCGCGTAGTTCTCGTTCCCGTGGGAATACCGGAATAAAATATAGCCTAGTTTACGCCCTGATATTATAGCTTTCCATTGGTGAAAGAATTTTTGAAATCGGTCCAGCCGTTTTGAAGATTACCCGGAACAAACAGACAGACAGACAAAAAATTTTTAATCGCTATTTTAGGCATAGGTGTCGTGCCAATAATCGTGTGAGCATGAAAAAAATCTATTATTTTGACATTACAAACAGACACTCCAATTTTATTTATTGGTATAGATAGCAAGTTTATAATGTACTAGCAAATTGCCGCGGTTTCACCCGTGCAGTTCACGTTCCTGTTGGTATCATCATTATCATCACAGCTTATATACGTCCCACTACTGGGCTCCAACATCCTCTACAATTGTAGGGAATTTGATTGTTCTACCAACGGATCGGAACGTGTATTGATACGACATATAGTATTAGCTCCAGCTAGTCTGATGCCCTTCGAATGAGGATAAATATCCTTTTTTTTTTTTCAAATTTAGTACCAGAAAAAGAAAAGAAAATATGGCTGAACCAGATCCCAGAACCCGATCACAAGTTAACTAATAAAGCAGCCATCACTCCGCTTAACCGCATTAGAGGGAATGGAGCGACCCGTCCCACGTAGCCATCGTACTCAGAACGGAGAACGACATCGATACCGCTGCCTCGATTTTGGTTTTCTGCCCGGCGGGAAATAGTGGCGATCATAAAACACTACAAAAAAATAAGTAGCCGTCGTTCAGGACGTCTGGCAGATGTGAAACATCGAAATGATTTTGTACAAGTATATATATGCATTAATTAACCGATTAGTGCAGGAACTAATATGACAAAGTATTAATAAAATATTACGAATTTTTTTCGCACATAATTATGATTTTTATTCAATCAACATTTATTTTTATTAGTATACATTATAGGTAAGTTTTTAAGTTAATAATTTATCTTGAGCACATTAGATGGCGTTGGCGTGGGCGGGATCCATGACCGCCCGACTTAGGGCCCTTCTGTGGCGTCCACAGAAGGTCATGGCGGTCAGGATCGTTCGCGGGTACCGTACGGTGGCGACGGAGGCGGCGTGCCTATTGGCCGGGACTCCCCCGTGGGATCTGGAGGCGGAAATGCTCGCCGACTTGTATCGGCGGGTGTCAGGGGTGCGCGGGGAGGGCGGTGTTGATTCCTTGAGGGAGCTCACCGCCTGGCGCGTCGACGCCCGCCGAGACGTCATCGCCCGTTGGAGAGGCCTCGATACGGTGTTTGGACCGTGGAGGCCTTCCGGCCGGTGCTGATGCAGTGGTTGGAAAGGTGGCACGGGGTGCTCTCCTTCCGACTCGTACAGGTCTTGACGGGGCATGGATGCTTCGGCAAGTACCTGTACAGGGTCGCTAGGAGGGAGAGAACTCCGTCCTACCACCACTGCGATTGCGACGAGGACACGGCGCAGCATACGCTCGAGGTCTGTGCTGCTTGGGCAGAGCAGCGCCGTGAACTCGTCGCAATCATCGGTGCCGACCTGACGCTGCCGACCATCGCTAGGGAGATGCTCGGCAGCATCAGGAATTGGGACGCGGTCGCAGCCTTCTGCGAGGCAGTTATCTCGCAGAAGGAGGCGGCGGGTCGTGAACGCGAGGAGCACAGTCTCGACGAAGCGATCCGCCGCCAGCGACTGGGGCGGCGCAGGCGGGATTACCTGCGTGCAATGCCGCCCTAGCCGAGGCCGCGTGTGACGTGACCGGGGATTAGTCCGTCACCCGCCGAGACGCCGACCGCGTGAGGAAAGACTGACGTCCTCCCCGAGGGGGGACGTCGGTCGATGGGAGGGTATCCCGGGTAGGGGGTATTCCGTCGGGCGTCGGGCCGACCACTGATGACAAGTAACCCTGCTTCAGTGGTCGGCCCAACGACGAAGGCGACGTGGTGTTCGGGTGGTTGCGGGTGTTGCGTGCTTAAGCCCCTCTGTCGCCCCGGACGGAGTGGTGCGGAGGCGCGCCGACCGCAGCCCATCCCCCAAAAAAAAAAAGATGGCGTTGTACAAAATTCTAAAACAGGTTATGGTTTCGTTACAAAAATGTACATATGCAAGCGTGGTGTTAACGCCACGCCAATGATCAGGTTCACCCTCGTATATATAAGATTCACATCAACAATACGTCTTTTCTATATTACTATATTCATTAAGTACAAATTCATAATATACCATTAATGTTAAACAAACGTCTTTATATTAAAACAACAACACCATTTTACTCTTCATTCTGTATATAGGTACTGCAATGGTTATACCATTTAAATCGCCCGATTAGTTTACTCAACAGTTTAGGTAAAATATATGAGCGCGTACTACTTAGTAGGCTAAGAAAGTACGCTGAGGAAAACAACCTCATCCCGCCGATTCAGTTCGGCTTTCGCACGCAACACTCTTGCGTTCAGCAAGTACATCGAATAGTCGAGTATACAAGTTATAAACTGCAACGCGGTTTATATACGGGTATGCTTCTATTTGATGTAGAAAAAGCGTTTGACAAAGTCTGGCATAACGGCCTTATTTTCAAGTTAATAAGGCTCAAAATCCCCCACTATTTAGTTATGATAGTTAGAGACTTCCTACTCGAGCGTAGCTTTCGCTACAGAGTGGAAGGTACTTTATCAGCACCGCACAAACTAGAAGCCGGCGTCCCCCAGGGATCGGTGCTCTCTCCAATTCTCTTCTCGCTGTTCACCAGCGACATACCCCAACATAGTAGAATACAAACAGCATTATTCGCTGACGACACTGCCATCTTCTATGCAGGTCAATCTCCCTCAACAGTGACAACCGTTCTCCAAACTGCGGCTACCGCCCTAGCCAAATGGACTAGGAAATGGAGAATCGGTATAAACCCCACCAAAAGCCAGGCGATCATATTTCATAAGGGGATAGATCGCCGCTACCCAATGGCTGAATATCCACAGATAAAGATGTTCGACCAACCCATCCCCTGGACAAGGGAGGTCAAATATCTGGGTGTGACCTTGGACAGACGACTGACCTTCGGTCCTCACATAGGGCGAGTCCGCGCGCGCGCAGCCCTAGTGCTAAGATGGTTACACAGCTTAGTACACGCAAAGTCTAAGCTATCTCTCCGTAATAAAGTTAGATTATACACCGCTTGTATACGTCCTATCATGACGTATGCAAGTGTAGTGTTTACACAAGCGAAGCCACGCAGGCTACATCGGCTACAGGCATTACAGAATAGGTTCATGCGCCGAGCGACGGGAGCACCGTGGTACATGCGCAATGTGGATCTTCACATAGATCTTGGCTTGCCGACCATCAGGCAATACATGAAACAGTGCTCCCGCCGCTACTTCGACTCTGCCGCGACACACCCGAACCCATTAGTGGTAAGGGCGGCTTCTTACATCCCCTCTAAAATGTCCGCGATTAAACAACCGCGACTAATACTCGACGAACCCGACGACACTATAACGCTCGCCCAGACTGAGGCATACACAGCCCGCGCGGCCTTGACAAATAGTAGTAAATATCCACGTTACCGCCCCCGCCGACGGGGAAGGAAGACGTGTCGCGTTAAAATCATAAACGTGGGAGTGCCCACTTTGCCAGCGACCGCCCGAGCCGAGGTCCGTACCCCACAGGGGGTGCCCTCGGGATGGGTCGCTTAACTTTAAGCGGGTTGAGAGCCCTCAGCGCTCACCCACCAGTCCGGGTAAAGTTGTCACAGCCATCTGAGGCTAACAACTAAGTCACACAAAAAAAAAAAAAAAAAAAATACCATTTACATTCGGACCATTCAGATAAGCGTCTGTTAATGTCTTCATTTAGGTTAAATAGCATTTAAACTTTTAAGGTCATAAGTGAATTCATTTGTATCATACATCTAGTTAGTTTAACTTGAACGGTTGTCGAGGTCAGGAAACACTTAAGATGCAAGTAATTAGGACAAACTATGAAATACATTTTGTTTTTATGGCACCAAGGTCTTTTGGATTCGATGTAAAATCGATGCTTGGGATTTGGCGCATTCGTTTATGGTGTTTATTTGAATTAGCTTCTGAAACGAAAGGCATTGCAGCTCAAATGTTTTATTAGTAGGATTTTGGACGATTATTGGCGAGCTTTTGCATTCGATCCGAAATGTTGTTGTTCATTTTTAAATTTGGTTGTAAAGTCTCCGTTTATTTAGCCGGATTACATTCGTTTGTATGTTTCATTTATGGGAAACGTTGTCCTTTTATTTATATTACATCGCTTCGATTCGGTTTCAGTCGCTAAATATTCAAAATCTCTAAGGATATTACAGTATGCGACTGTAGAGATCTTGGGATTGATTCCCGAAACGAGCAAATTTTTTTGGTAGTGTTTTCTGAGGAGAAAAATAAGTTTAGTTACTCCTCCCATATACAGCTATCTGTTAATAAAATATTATCAAAATCGGTTCCGCCATTTTGAAGATTACCTGGAACAAATAGACAGACATACAGGTAAACATTACAGAGACTTCAATTTTATTTATTTGTATAGATTGGTTGGCTATGGTTACATCTATATTAAATTTCAGCCTGGTATATTAGGCTAAATATCTTTTCGTAGTGGATTGAAGAATTTCAGGTCCGACCGTAGTAATTACACGAGTGGTGATGAAAGAAGAAAGATTCTAAAAAACAAATCTAAATGTTGTAATGGTTTCTAATGTTAACGAGTATTACACATTTAAAGTATATATTATACTAGTAACCCGCTCTCGCTTCGCTTCGGTTTCCGTCGCCTTACCCGCGTAGTTCCCTTTCCCATGGGAATATCGAGATGAAATATAGCCTATGTTACTCCCTGATATTATAGCTTTCCATTGGTGAAAGAATGTTTGAAATCGGTTCAGTGGTTTAAACGTGAAAGCGTAACAAACAAATAAACAAACAAACATACTTTCGCATTTATAATATTAGTAAGGATATATAAAGTATATATAAAAGTATTACACATTGCAAATATGCAATCTTATCTATCAACGAGGTCGCGGGCACAAGCTAGTATGTATATAGATACATACTAGCTTATGCCCGCGACCTCGTCCGCGTGGAATAGTGAATTTGGGCTAATGCTAACTTTAATCCACGACTTTGTTTACGTAGAAGGTGAAAATATTTTTAAATAATACAATTCTGTCAGACATGATTTCTGCGAAACATAACCGTTAATGTAGTGCACACAGCGGAAACTCTCAAAAGGAGAAAAAAACCGATTCTGAAACATTTTTTATTGTTACTCCCCTCTTATTGGTCTTAGCGTAATGATATATAGCTTACAGCTTTTCTCGATAAATGAGCTATCTAACACTAAAAGAATTTTTCAAATCGCACCAGTAGTTTATGAGATCAGCGCGTTCAAACAAACTCTTCCGCTTTATATATTAGTATAGATTATCTTTTTTGATCTCAGTAGCCTCGTGTACCATTCTAGATATCTGTTGTTTACATTCTAGGTGTTCTGTATCAAACCTAACATTCTGGCGGGCGCGTTCCTTACTGTGTTCATAGACTGCAGTAATTTCATTTTCTGTTTTGTCAAACATTCCATGTCAATGTACACTACGGATAGTGCATCGCCATGATTACAACCGAAAAAAAAGCAATATTTTTTTCTAAACAAAAGCGCACAGGCCAATGCACCGGTACAAAAGTAACATTCATTTATGTCGCCCTTTTGTGTTTCCCCTATCGTAAACGTACATTTTGTGTAGGACACACCTATAGTTTTGTGAGAGGACTTCCGTATGCACAATTATTGTGAAGGCTGTTCGAGAAAGACCGTGTATATATACTCAGTGGTCCAAGATTTTCTTTTTGTTGTTCTCTGTAAAAGGCTTTAGCTGCACTGCTTAATTCAGCGACACAACATAGAAGTTTTTATGTTGCATTTAAATGTTTACCGGTTTTATTGCGTTTGTGTTTGGCTTTTAATTTCCAAAGTCAGCGGTAAACTAACGTGTCTCACGTCTAACAAGTTGAAAGTCTCGTTGAAAGATTATGTACGCTGAAAAGTTTTCGAAATGTCGGCAAATTAATAAAAACAGATGCAAATGTATAGATAGTTTTGAAAACTTATGTAGGCGGATTTGGATGAGCAGTGAACTCATGTAAGTCGCCATCGACATGGTCACGTGACGTTAACACCAACACTATATCTGTAGTTATGTCAATGTCACTATATCTATACCTATAGATGTCAAAACCAGATAAATTCAAAAGTTTTATATTACGGGTTTTAATTTAAGATTAAACTACAAATCGAATATCCGGCAATTTCAATTGTTTATTTTAAATTTTCACTTCAGTTGGCAGTCCTCATGACTGCTCTTTTTCAAATGTTTAATAATTCCATACACCTCATTACAAATATGTTTTTTTTTATAACATAAGAAATTCTTCTATTATCTATATGTATTTATATTATTTTTAGTCCGTGTGGTGACGGAGTAAGAATACAATTCACCACCCCCTATCTTACCCGTGGGTGATCGTACGAGACGACTAAGGGATATAAAACGCATATAACATCTATGCGAGAGAAGGAAAACTCGAAATAAAACCCTATACCAACACGTCTGACCAGCGTGGTATAGTAGGTCAATTATCCTTCCATTATGGAGGAGGCCCGAGCCCAACAGTGGGACGTATATGGGCTGAGATGATGATGATGATGATTTATATTATTTTTATACCTGAATTTCGCGTTTGACTAGAGGTTTAAATAAATAATGGCGGCTGGCATGAACGTAATAGTTCCATATGTATTACTCTTGGACGATAAGAATTATGCATTCAATACGAGCAATGCTTCAACCTATAAAATGTTAGAAGTTTTTAAAATGCAGTTCTTTCGGTCTTAGTATCTCATAGAATACTTAAAACCCATTACCATTGTCTTGAGCATACGATGTATATTGGCAACGCCTGCCAAAATGTCTATGGACACTTGAAACAAAGTCTTTTATGGTGTTTCGCAAGTATGCAATGGGTTTGAAATACATCGCTCCAGTTTCTTTAATACACTATAAATCTATACCAATAAATAAAATTGGAGTGTCTGTTTGTAATGTCAAAATAATAGGTTTTTTTCATGCTCACACGGTTATTTGCACGACACCTATGCCTAAAATAGCAATTAAAAAATTTTTGTCTGTCTGTCTGTCTGTTTGTTCCCGGTAATCTTCAAAACGGCTGGACCGATTTCAAAAATTCTTTCACCAATGGAAAGCTATAATATCAGGGCGTAAACTAGGCTATATTTTATCCCGGGATTCTCACGGGAACGGGAACTACGCGGGTAAAACGATTATAACCTATAACCGAAGCGAAGCGAGGGCGGGTTGCTAGTGCATAATAAATGATTTGATTTGATATACCAAGCGTGGTTAGACGTGTTGGTATGAGGTTTTGTATCGAGCTTTCCTTCTCTTGCATAGATGTTATTTGCATATTATATCCCTTAGTCACGGTAATATAATCATCCAGTAATGTATCTCGGCCGTAACCTTGAATTAAATGCCTAAACGTAAACATGTGATAGGGCTGCTCGCCTCCAGCATTTTAATTACATTTGCCTACTTTGTGTTTCCATTTAGTTTTGTATATACTTTTCTTATATAAACAAATAAAATACTTTGTTAATTGAATAGGAAGTCTTCAATAAGAATGCATGTTGATTTTTGATTGGTAGTTTTAATTAAAAAAAAAAAAACATGTTTATGTTTAAATAACAAATCGGTCTATAAATTTAAATTATCTAGTGACAGACAGACGGTCAAATTATTTTTTTCTAGTACTATTCATACACATAGTACAATAAACATATATTCTTAATAATAAAATACCACGTCTTTACTTTGATTTATATAAACTAACAAAACAAAACACATTATGAGTTTTAACACAAGCGTACCTACCGTAACATGATTCATGAATCGCCTAAACTACCTATTTCACTCGTGTCAATCACTTTATTCACTTTATTTATTAATCCAGACAACTTTTTTTCGGGAGATAAAAGGAAATTAAAACGACACATTATGTACCTACCTACTAGTAAGTAAAATTATTTTATAATCTTACTTTTCAGTTTCCAGGTAATCTAAAAAAAGTTATCTCTGGATTCGTTATTGACGAATTTATGCAACCAAAAACAGCACAATATACCCTACTTGTCATATTAAATATGTGTATAATTATGTATTTTAGTGAAAAATTCGCGCAGTTATTGTTAAAAAAACAACACACCGTTCGTTCGTCACTGCAGCACAGTCACGACTGTCTACATGCCGAGCGCATGCTGAGATCGAGGCGCTTAGGTATAGCTCGCGTTTCGTCCGTTTGTATGAAGTTGGATTACTGGTAGATTATATTACCGTGCCTTAGTCGTCTTTTAAGACATCTACGGGGAAGATAGGGTGAATTGTTTTCTTACTCCGTCACCACACAGAAAAATAAGAAAACAATACATCATCTCCTATCCTGTCCGTTTCCTATAAGAGATGAAAAACTCTAAACAAAACCCTATGCCAATTCGTTTGACCAGAAAATTGACCTACCACTATAGTAGTTGAATTTCCTTCCTATAGTTGAGGAGGTCTGAACCCAACAGTGGGACTCATATGGGCTGAAATGATGATGACCTTGTCGGTGGGTATTGTAAAAGATGACCTAGGGATATTTTATAGATAACATTTATGTAAAGGAAAACTCGGCGTAAAATCTGACCAGCGTGATATGGTAGGTCAATTTCCCTCCTATTGTGGAGGAGGCTCGAGCCTCGTAATGGGACTTTTATGAGTTGAAGTTAACTGTACATTGAGTGTAGTGCTCTAATTAAAAATCTATTCGATTCGATTCTCACGAAGAATAATAGTTTGGGGCGATCCAACAAGTTCTGGTTGTAATTTACGTCCGTCCATTGTTTGTGAAGTTGCCCGCTACCGCGTTTATTTCGGTGTAGGAGTAGTAGTGGTATAAGAGTGACGAGTGTTGGGATTCGATTCTAATGACAAATATTTGTGCAATCGATAAAATGATTTAAGTAGTTGTGCTGACTATATTCTGTAGCCGTTAGCTGTTTGTAACATCTTTATGGTATTCAATGCTGCATGGAATTGAATGCAATTTTCACCGTTATAACTCTAGAGGTTTAATTTTGCGCTTGATGCCGTCCTGGTAGAGGCTGCGGGTGACCTGACCGGGGATTTGGTCCGGTCACCCGCGGAGAGGTTAGCCGATCGGCGTCCCGGAGGGAGGTCGATGAGAGAGGATACTACCCTCGGATGTATTCCGTTGGGCCGACCACTGAAGTCAAGGAACACTGCACCGGTGGTCGCCCCAACGACGAAGGCGACGTGCTACATGGGTAGGTTACGGGGCCGCGCGCCGCCCCTCTGTCGCCCGGACGGAGCGAAGCGGCGGGTGCGCTGGCCGTAGCTGACCCCAAAAAAAGAGGGTTAATTTGAAATATAGTCTTCCAGCAAAAAAACACAAATAATTAAGAATTAAGGCAAGTAAAGCAGTGGACAACTAGTTTTATATGTCACTAGCAACCCGCCCTCGCTTCGCTTCGGTTATAGGTTATAGTCGTTTTACCCGCGTAGTTCCCGTTCCCGTGGGAATACCGGGATAAAATATAGCCCAGTTTACGCCCTGATATTATAGCTTTCCATTGGTGAAAGAATTTTTGAAATCGGTCCAGCCGTTTTGAAGATTACCCGGAACAAACAGACAGACAGACAACAATTTTTTAATTGCTATTTTAGGCATAGGTGTCGTGCAAATAACCGTGTGAGCATGAAAAAAGCCTATTATTTTGACATTACAAACAGACACTCCAATTTTATTTATTGGTATAGATATTGCTATTGAGCTTGCCAATATTGCTTAATTCAACTTGGCATTAAACTATTACGCGAGTATTGATTCTGTTCAACTAGTCTATTATAGACTAAGGTAATTTTATATGATCGTATCGAAGCCATGACCTTACAAGTCATGACTTTCGAAATGTATTAGTGCGGTAATGAGGCAACTAGACTTGTAGGAAGTTCTTATCGCGGTGAAATCGGGTAATGTCTTGAGTCTTTGATATACAGATTCTTATAGAATTTTATTTCGAGTTTTCCTTCTCTTGCACAAATGTTACATGTATGTTGTATCTCTTAGTCGTCTTTTATGATAACAACGAGCAAGAATGAGGGTAGTGAATTGTATTTTTACTCCTCCACCTGTGTGGTGACGGAGTAAGAATACAATTCGCCACCCCCCAATCGTGCCCCTGGGTGTCGTAAGAATCTACTATGGGATACAATATGCAGATATAATCAATGTAAGAGAAGGAAAACTCGAATTGAACACCGACACGTCTGACCAGCGTGGTGTAGTATGTCAAATTCTCTTCTGTAATGGATGAGATCCGAGCTCAACGGATGATGATGATGATGACTTTGTCACCACTTAGAAAATTAATTATAGACTTTAGAAGGTTAATTCAACCTTGATATGAAAAAGCACCTCGCTTTAAGAAATCTCCTTGTTTCGCGAGGTATATTACGGCTAACGGCCACAGTACCCTAAGTCAAGACAACCATTTGAATTATTCTATGGATAGCACAAATATTTTTCATGAGAATCGAATACCAACACTCGACCATTACGTCATATATGCAATCAAGAAATCCTGTTTGGATATCTATACCTATATATAAAAATGAATGTTTGTCTGTATGTCCTTTATGGAATCGTAAACTATGATGATCTTCAGCAAAGTGTTGTGCATGAGCCTACGACAGTTTCTGTGTTGGTTACGACCCGACCACGTTGAACCGGTAGGTAGCATGGTGATCGATTTCAAGAGAAATTCCTTTTATTATTTTTTTTAGATTTGAACAGAACAACGTCTGTTGGGTCAACCAGTATTGTTATAAATGACCTTAATTGAAGGCATGGAATGAATAATATCGTACGTAATGGTTATAAACACAATATTAGTAGTGTCAGGATATTTGATTGAACTGTTTGCTCATTTATCGACTGTTAAAAGTTTCAAGAGGGTTATAACGGACGCTAAATAATGCGATGAATAACATTATTTACCGTCCGTATATATTAAATGTTTAGCGTTAGTGTATTAAAAAAGTGTCTATGTACAGAGAAGGAAAACTCGAAATGAAACCTTTTACCAACATGTCTGACCAGCACGGTATAGTAGGTTAAATTCCCTTCTATTGTGGAGGAGGCCCGAGCCCAACGATGGGACCTATGTGGACTGCGATGATGATGATGTGTGTACTTTGTACGTATGTGAGAAATTATACTTCTTTGGCGTAACGAGATAAAAATCTTTATAAAAAAAATCTTTAAATACATTTTATATTGCCTTGTAATGATGGAGTAAGAATACAATTCACTACTCTCTATATTGCCGTCGTAAAAGACGACTAAATGATTAAATATTAATATAAAAAAATCTATGCAAGAGAAAGGAAACTCAAAACAAAACCCTATACCAACCTGTCTGACTAGCATAGCTAAGGTTAATTTCCCTAATGAAGGAGGCTCGAGCCCAGCAGTGGGATGTATATAAGCTGAAATGATGATGATGATATATTACTTAAGAACTTTTTTAAGATATCCACTATCAAGATAAGGCATTATTTCCTTAGTGCAGGGTGTTGTCTTAAAAAAAACAGGCATTGTATTCTTACTCATACATCATTACACAGAAAATAAATTGCTACTGATTAGAAAAGTTGAAATGTAATAGTTACCTGCAATATCATGACATAGCGGTATGCATATAATATCTATCATGGATTATAACGATTTAATATTATATCTAAAACTCGAAGCTCACCTTGTTGTAAGCCGTAACATTTGAATGGTGAGCACGTAACGAACTTTAAAAGTCAAAGGGTATTTAAGAGACTTATAACTTAAAAGTTTTGTGCTAACGTGTAAGTAGATATGAAGGCGTAGTTTTATCATCGTTTTACGGAATTTTACAGAATTCATTTTGTTTTACAGAATCGGAGTGCCATTATCAGGATGTATGTATTTATAAAGTTAAAAAAAAACTTATTTGTTGACTAACTAGTCAATTCTGATGCATGTCTTCCGTATTGTCTAGGCGGAAGGTGGAATCAACCTCTTTCAACCCCTCCTGCGGGTCCTAAGACATCTAAAATCATTTCCTGGGACTTACGGAGGATCAAACCTCGGTGTAATTTATGGAGACCATTGTGGATATTGGCTTACATAATTTAAAATGGTGGCAGTGTGCAATTGTGTCATTAATTAAAAAAGTCAAGCTGAATTTCTTGCAGAATCTTTTTAGAAGCGGTCGCGTTCTGATTTTGTGATAATTTATTGGATTAATTTAATTTAATTGTGTTAAAATTGACAATATATATAAGTGCTAATATATAAGTGTTGAAAAAGAAAAATATTTAATGAAAGAATCTTTGTAATGGAAAACACATACAAGGTATATGCCACTATTGAAAGGATTTTAAAATATCATTAGAAGATTCATATAAAAAAAAATTGCTCGAACATCCAGTTAAAATTATATAATCAAATTGAAAACCCCAAAATTTTTGAAGCCAGTAAAATAATTTCAATGCGAGAGTTATCCAACCAACGACTTGATGGATTGCCAATAATTCGCAATCGAATTCCCCGTCCCCTTTGCACCAATAATCTTTACTGCTTGTACGTTACCCTGCCCTATATGGTATATCCGTGTGTGACCCAATGTATTTAATTGGACTCCATATTCGATGTCCATGTATGGTTCAAAACAGTTGTAACGGAATTGCCGACGCCATATCTAGCAGTGGTTTTTTTATAATTTATGGTTGTTGGTATACTTTTCACAGAGTCCGTATCAATATATTTCAAGTATTTGTTACTATGTATTAAAATCGACCTGGAGGCTATTATACTTGTGAGAGCATTAAAATATCTTATTGATAAAAACATTCGTAAATTTTCGAAACAGTTAAAACTGTTTCAATGTTTTCTGATGTTTACGCTAATATTATAAATAAAATTATTTTTATGGATTTTATCGCGTTTCTTGCACGTTTCAGAATTCATTTTTTCATTCAGCGGTGACGGGAAAATGGTTCCCCCGTAACCATGAACGCTAAAAAGTGTTCGAAACGTCGGGCAATCAAAAATCAAATAAAAACACGATAAAATTTATAAAATTAGTTTTATTTATAATGTTTCAGTGTTAGAGATTATTTCGGCCACATATTGCCCAGTCGTCCAAGACCATATAGGTTCCGATAATAATCTATTCTACGTCTTTGACAATATTTAGTTAAGGCACTAGTCATCACCTTGATTCGGTTGCCTTCTCGTATTAATAGAGAACTCTGAAAAGGCCGAAATGTAATAAAATCTTCATTAACTATTTTATACGCGAAGCGAGGTCAGGCAACCAGTAATATATAAAATAAGGTCCTATTGTTGCCACCAATAAATGATAAAACACGAAAACGCCGCTCCCAAACAAAATGCTATCGAATATCACATCGACTCTACCATTTGTCAATGATTCAGCATTATATTTTATTTCAGTGTGTAATTTTAACATCATCAATCATTACAATATTGGCGTCTACAGAGTCCATTAAAACATTCACCGTATGTAGATAATGTACCCTTATAATGAATGTTTCAAAATCTACCATAGCGTTTTCACCTTGGCCTTAAAATATTTTGGCGTTCGCAGAAATTCTTAGTTGAATTATGGTTTTAAGCAAATAGTATTTTTTTATTCATATCAGGTGATACATGGCCCAATTACTTGGCTCGAGCCTCGTCCATAATAGGAAGGGAACTTGATCTACTATATCATGTTATGGGGTTTTGCTTCTCTTGCATATATGTTACCCGCATATTATAATCCCTTAGTCGTCTTTTACGACAACCACGGGTGAAATAGGGGGTGGTGAATTGTATTCTTACTCCGTCACTTACTTATTGTCATTACTAATGGTCATCGCCATATCGGCATTACCATGTAAGGATATACACAGTTGGCATCGGGCCTTCTCCACGAAAGCTTTTGATAAATATGATACTTAAATTCGGTAAGCGGACACTGAATTTTTAACCCCCGACGCAAAAAGAGGAGTATAAGTTTGACATCGATGTCTGTCTATGTGTGTGTCTGTATGTGGCTTCGTAGCTCCCAAACGGATGGACCGATTTCGATGCGGTTTTTTTTTCATTTGAAAGCCAATTTTCTTGAGGTGGTTCTTAGCTATGTTTGGTTAATATCGGTAAAGCAGTGTAAGAGTATCAGCTCTTTTTCAAAATGATGTAACGTATGATTACCTACTCGATTAAGTGCTTCACGCGTGTGAGTATAATCGTTATATGACAATTAATTGATAATTCCTGTTGAAGAGAAAGTAATCCTTTTTTTTACTAATTAAGTATTTTAATTTATTCAAAATTTTCTATATTATTTCTTAATTTGAGCAACGCTGCATATCGGCCGAAATAATAAAGAGCCGGCGCTTACTTTGGAGTTCAAAATTGCAATAGTAAAGAAAAAGCATGTCTAATTTTAATTAGGTCGATGTTTGTAGCTCATATAATTGCTAAAATCAGTTCGTGTTGTTGAAATATTGAATCGTGCTCTATTGGTTTGCGTTTTGTGAACTATAAACATGCAAGGATAACATTTACTTGTTTTTATTAAAATTTGTTTTTTTTTTACCAAGAAATAAATTTATAGTCTTTCCGTGTGGTGGCGGAGTAAGGATACAATTCACCACTCCCTATCTTGTCCGTCGATATCGTAAAAGACGACTAAGGGATAAAATATGCGTATAACATCTATACAAGACAAGAAAAATTCGAAATAAAACTATGCCAACATGTCTGACTAGCATGATATAGTAGGTCTACTTACCTAGGCCTAGTAGGGGAGGAGGCTCGAGCCTAGCAGAGGGATGTATATGAGCCGACATGATGAAATAAAAATCAATACACGTTTTAATACATATACTTCGGGTTGAGAGCCCTCATCGCTCACCCAACAGTCCGGGTAAAGTTGTCACAGCCATCTGAGGCTAACAACTAAGTCACGCACAAAAAAAAATACGTATACCTATTTTTCTGTTTTTGCTTATAACGTTGTCCACCTTGAATATAAACCTCAAAATATTATTTTGTAAGAAGTGTTCACTAAAAAAATAATCCTTGTATTGCGAGAATTTAAGAAAATACTCTTAAACATAAATTACATACAGATTTAGAACAACAATTTGTACATTTCATAAACTATTATTCTGCTCAAAACGCCATGTCGGTCTCAATCGCTACGCAAGCTATACATTCAGCTAAAACTTTCAGTTGATTTATTCACGGTCAAAGCGTTCATAGTCCGTTGATATCGTGCAATGGACGAAAGTTCAACTCATTTCTTAGTAATATATAAATTATTTCACTTGGATATAGGCCTGATGTGTTGTGCAATGTGAATTGTACCAGTAACGGTTGTAGAGACGCAGCGGCGCCGGCACGGCTGGTGTAGCGGTTCTGTGACCCTTTTTATCTGTGGTCTTTGATATAAGCGGCAAGCGATCTTTTATTTCTTTGATTTGAATTGATCAGGTAGCATGGTGCATAGGTGAGTGTTATGAGATTATAAAAACACAGAAAAAAGGTTATTTTTAAGGCCAAAACTCGTTGCATGAATAAAGAATTTTTGTGTAGCGTGGGACTTTCAAAACATACTATTTACAACAATTTATGTATCTCATAAATTATTGTCATATTTGGGAATCGCACCCCCGATACTTGAGACGGTAGATCGACATCTTAACCCTGCAGTCTGTGCAGTCGATTGTTGAGTCCCGCTGTACGATTTATTAACGCGGGGTGTGGTCCTTTATATAAAAATTTAAACAAATTACTATGATTTGCACGTTAGTATTGAAAACTCCTTGGCGTTAAAAAAATGTGCTATTTCTTAAGACATTAAATATATTTATATTTGAAATTGTTTTTATCGACTATAATTAATATACATATAAATACTAGCTGACCCAACAGACGTTGTTCCATTCAAATAAGCGGCACTTACCGGGTCCAATTGTGAATCTAAACCCTTGAATCCCCTTGAACATGCACAAAAAATTCATCAACATCTGTCCAGCCATACGTCACTGAACGTCTTCTAAAACGGCACACATTCATCATCATTCATTCATTTCAGCCTATCGCCGTCCACTGCTGGACGTAGGCCTCCCTCATGTTACGCCACAAACCCTAGCAACGCCTAGCAACCTTCATCAGGTCGTCCGTCGGTCCACCTAGTGAGGAGGGCGTCCTACACTGCGCCGTCCGATTCGTGGTCGCCACTCGAGAACTTTTCTTCCCCAGCGGTTGTCGTTTTTTCGAGCAATGTGGCCTGCCCATTGCCACTTCAGCGTGCTAATTCTTCGTGCTATGTCGGTTGCACTCGTAAACAGAAGAAATACACAAGAAATTTATATATAAAGATAAAGATAGTTTTCATTTATTGCGCTGTTTTATATGAAAATAATATTGATTATCTAAATCAAACATGATTTATGAAAAATATGATTTTGTAATTTTGCCGGTAATCGCGTTATTACGGTAGAATTTATTGTGGTTGAATTGGTTGCTCTCCGCTTCTCACTTGCGGCTCTATAATTCATTTAATTGTGGGCACTTTAGACTCGTGATAGCAAGTCTTGTGTTTATCTGTATAGTATTATAATATAACGCTGTGGACTGTTTGTTTGTTTGAATACGTTAATCTCAGCACAATTTGGATTCAAATATATGTTGGTAAAAAAAAATGTTGTTATAAACATAAGGATACCTCAAGTAGGAGTAGAGCAGTATATATAAATGTTAGCAAATCTGAAAAGTTTAGTAATAATGTAATGTCGCGCTTTAAACGTTTTGTGCAGTCACCGTTGTATGACAACTACTGAGACAACAAAAATGGAATTGCTGAATGGTGTACTATGGCTGTTATTAATGCTGATATTATTATTATTACCGGATAACGTGAGCGTTTAAACATAATAACCACATTAAAATAGGTAGGTATAAACGCAAGTGGCACTGCTGGCATAGCTAGTTTTACACTGAGCAAATATTTTTTTCCACTTTAAAATTAATCAATAGCTCAATTGAATGGCGTATGTCCGAAATGACCACTCGTCTATTAGCGTGGCCACGAACACGCCACTCTCAGCGGTAGCTTAGTGTGGAGCGGTTAGCGATAAGTAGAAATAAATGTACCAAAATGTTCAATGATGCCACGAGTCGTCGATTTCGGCGACAACGCCAATGGTTTTTATTAAGCGAAATGCGACAGCGGCACGTCGCTTGGCATGGGGCGAGTACAAAAGAGCGGTGCAGTGGTAAATGGGAGTGGCGACTAGTAAAACAAAATATTTTAGACAATTTTTAAGCAGAATTCTGTGTATGTGAACACGGAAGCTTTTAACATGACATTTTTAATTCGTTTGTCTATATAGATATCAAAATATCCTTAGTTAAAGTTCAAGTAGAAAAATGGTTGTGGGAAGAAATAAAGCAGAGTTTTTCAGAAAATTCAACCTTTAGATAGTTTAAAATATGACCTTCTTTCGAGGCAAAACAGACCCTATTGATAACGCCATGTCTGAACACATCCACTTCGATCGTAGCTACTAGACGCTACTTAGTCAAGCCAGACGTACGTGGCATTGTCGTGGCTCCGCTCGCAGACCCAGCCGCCGCTTGCTGCCTCAGCCCGACCTCGTGGCCGAGCGGTAAATACAACTTTTAGCTATCTTAAAAGCAATGGAATAACTTTTAGATTACCTGGGTCAGTTCCGCTTAGTATCTCGTGTTGATTCATTATATTTGATTGATTGCATGCAGCGATATAAATTACCTATATATAAAATGCTTCTGAGATAGTGCAGCCCGGGGTTCGAATGCTGGGTCAATCATAAAAGCATTGTTATTCGAAATTGCAAATACCCGTTCGGATTTAAAAATAAATTTCAACATTAAACCTGGTGCTTGGATATGAATTCTGTTAACGGTAATAGGATTGCTCCGTATTTATTTTTCTACATATTCCTTCCTGGGTGAGCGTGAAAATAGAAAGAAAACAGATTCATGGCATAAATGGCACGGGGTTTAAGTAGTGATACCTTATATTGGGCATCATAGTCGGTGGCTGCCAAAAGGCTGGTGAATGAATAAGAGGGTTAATGCGTGCAAGTTTTTCAATTCCCAATCCATGCTTATTATGAAAGTGATGGAAAACGTGTCTAAAAGCTAGAATCCCGTTCATCATTAAAGTCACGTCCCACGCAAATGCGTAAAGCCCCGGTTCGACTATATCGGGGCACTGTCTAGACGAGGGATTAGTAATTTTAAATAGAGCGTTACAATCTCATGGTTCATTAGCGATGATTTATCTAAGAGCTCTTAACTTATTCTATAATATGACATAATTTAGTTTACATAATAAATTCTGATGTTTACGAGAGTATTACTTAAAATAAAATTATTTTTATGGATTTCATCGCGTTTGTATTTGATTTTTAATTGCTCGACGTATGTAACGTTTTTCAGCGTTATGTAAAACTAGCAGCCCGCCCTCGCTTCGCTTCGGTATCTTCGCCTTACCTACGTAGGGCCCGTTCCCGTGGGAAATACTGGGACAAACTATAGCCTATGTTACTTCATGATAATATAGCTTTCCATGAGTGAAAGAATTTTTGAAATCGATTCGGTGGTTTAAACGTGAAAGCGTAGCAAACAAACTTACTTTCGCTTTATAATATGAGTAAGAGTGTGATAAAACAAATGTTTTATGATATGTTCAGTAGAAATATTTAGTTATGTTTTTAATTTAAAAAAGAATTCTCAATCCATGCATCTCCCACTGTTGGACTCAGGCGTCCTTCTCTATGAGAGGGAAATTGACCTACTATACCACGCTTGTTGAACGTGTTGGTATAGGGGTTTGCTTCAAGTTTTCCTACTCTTGCATGGATATTATATGCATATTATATCCCTTAGTCGTTTTTTATGACACCCACGGGCAAGAAAGGGGGTGGTGAATTGTATTCCTACTCCGTCACCACACGGAAATAATATGAAAATATTAATTAAGAAATAATAAGTAAGTAATATTAATTGATGACTGGAATAAGTAATACAATTTACCATTTTCCCATTAGTCCTCTGCATCAGAAAATATGTATACTCGTTCCAACCATTTATTTTACTTTTGGCAGGTCGAATTCTGATCAATTAGTGTTGTACCAATGTATTACGGATACTATGTTTTGTAATAATCGATTTTAGTCAGGAAGAACTTTTAATCGATTTAACACGGATATTTTATTTTTGCTTAAATACATATTTCATATTATTTAAAAACTTCACTTCTGTAAATATATTTGTTATTTGGGCACATTAATTTTTGCATACCCACTAATTCAGTCCTCCCAAAATATTTTACTTTGTACTTTGCAAAATAAAAAATAACTACTTTATGAAGCATTTTTCCATTAAGCGGGGTCAGCTGCTCCAAACTTTACTTAGAGACACTGGCGCCCTCGTCTGCGGTAGTAAATCACTAATTTTCTCATCCAGCCTACCCCTTTTTTTTAAGCTGAATTGGCAACACTGAACGGCGCGCCGGCGACGCCATTTTGTTGTGTTGTCTGTCACTCGCAACAAGACTCCCGTGCTAGTCACATTTCTGTTCGCTGAGTGCTCTTTCATATTTTTCATACGCTGTGTTGAGTATTTATATTCCACCGTATTGATTTCATTGTTCTTACTTTGATTGAGTTGAGCGTATCGTTCCTCCCAGTAAGATTTTACTTACAAAATGCCGAAAGGTATGGTGCTTAAAGGACAATCCAGAGAGTTAGTGCTGCGGCTTCGTGATTTTTTTGAAAAGGAAAGCCGCAATGGTGGATTCCTTATACCAGTAACCCAAGTTAGAGACCGTGTTGCAGCAGCATTAGGTATTAGTGTTCCAACGGTGGCGAAAATCACTAAAGAAGCCTATGGTAGTAGTGGTATTGAACAGAACAAGCTATCTACGCCTAAGAAAAAACGTCAGCCCCGTAAAGTGACAGCAATTGACAGTTTTGATACTGATGCTATTCATCGTCATATATACAATTATTACACAAGCAAAGAGATTCCTACTTTGAAAAAATTAGTAGCGTCTCTACGAAATTGTGGCTTGTTTCGTGGTCAAAAATCTTCTTTGTCAAAGGTGCTGCACCAAATCGGGTTCTTGTATAAGAAATCCGACAAAAGAAAAATTTTAATGGAACGTCGTGATATAGCCTTGTCTCGCTGTGAATTTTTAAGACAAGCGAAGAAAATAGAAGACTGGCCGAATGTCGTTTTCACAGATGAAACTTGGCTCAATGCCAATCATTCCATACCAAAAGGTTGGACTGACGATACTGCTGCTTCTACTTCTGTAGTGCCAATGGGGAAAGGTGAACGCCTCATCATTTGCCATGCGGGAACTACAAAGGGATTTGTACCAGACGCTCTGTTAGCGTTCAAATAAAAAAAAAACAGGAGACTATCATGAGGAGATGAATGCGGACGTGTATGAAAAGTGGTTCAGAGAAATGCTTACATCACTTGAAGAGCCATCAACAATATTTATTGATAATGCACCCTATCACTCTCGCCAAATTAATAAAATGCCAACACAGGCCAACAAAAAACACGAGATTATAAACTGGCTTCGTGATAATGGGGAAGATGTGGACGAATCCCTACTAAAAGTAGAATTACTTAAAATATTAAAAAGTAAAAAGCAGCCAAAACGATATGTCATCGACGAAATGGCAGCAGAATATGGGCATGTTGTAATCAGAATTCCTCCGTACCACTGTCAATATAATCCAATTGAAATGATCTGGGCACAAGTCAAAGGACACGCCGCAAGAAACAATACAACTCCTCCCTTCACAGCAAATAAAATGCTTGAACTTTTAAAAAACGCATGTGCTAGTGTGACGCCTGAAAACTGGGCGAGTGTCGTCAACAAGACAAAAAATATAATATTCTCTGATTGGGATCGGGCAATTGAATTTGACAACATACCTACACAAGAGTTAATAATAAACACTGCAGATGATTCAAGAGACGATTCGAGTTCGTATGAAGAATCCGACGATTCGTTATAATAAAATAATATTAAAATATTTTGGTTGTTTTATTTCATGTTATAGGTATGATGAGAAGATTTTTATATCTCCCTGATACAATTTTAACGTGTTGTCTATTACAACAATTCAAAACTCAGTTGTCAGCTGACTTAACTGCAAATAAGTGTAATCGATTATTTGCGATTCATTAGTTTGCACCGAATACTTTTGATCCTGTCACTAGATGCGATAGAACGTAACTTTTTTTATAACGGAAATGAATTATCACTTAAATTTTATGAATAGAGCTATTTACGGCATATTAATGTATTTAGTGGGTAATAATTAAGATATATAAATATTATTGGGCAGTTTATATATTTCTCTGTTCACTCGTTTCAAAGTTAATAATTGCGTATAATGAAACAGTTACGTCCTAAAGCATGTGTCAAAAGTAAAATAAATGGTTGGAACGAGTATAAGCAGTTAACATCACTGCTGACGGAAAAATTTAAATGAAACTCTGTGCTGATCTGTCTAGCCAGCGTGGAATAGTATCAGATCACATCTTAATAATAACTAGCAACCCGCCTTCGCTTCGGTTTTAGTCGTTTTACTCGCGTAGTTCCCGTTCGCGTGGGAATACCGAGATACAATTTTAGCTTAATTTACTCCCTGATATTATAGCTTTCCATTGGTGAAAGAATTTTTGAAATCGGTCCAGCCGTTTTGAAGATTACCTGTAACAAACAGACAGACAGACAGACAAAAAATGTTTAATTTGTATTTTAGGCATAGGTGTCATGCAAATAACCGTGTGAGCATGAAAAAAGCCTATTATTCTGACATTACAAACAGACACTCCAATTTTATTTATTGGTATAGATGAGAAGACTAATACAAATGTGTGCCTAGAAGAAGTTTTAATTGAAGTAACATACAATCTCTGAAATAATGATTTTTGATGTTTATGCGAGTATTACATCTATACTAATATTATAAATGCGAAAGTAAGGATGTTTGTTTGTTTGTTTGTTACGCTTTCACGCTTAAACCACCGAACCGATTTCAAAAATTCTTTCACCAATGGAAAGCTATAATATCAGGGAGTAACATAGGCTATATTTTATCCCGGTATTCCCACAGGAACGGGAACTACGCCGCGGATAAAGCGACTGAAACCGAAGCGAAGCGAGGGCGGGTTGCTAGTATTGTAAATAAAACTATTTTACGGATTTCATTGCGTTTGTATTTAATTTTTGATTGTCCGACTTGCCGATCCAGTGGTAGTATACTAGATATTGTTAGGTTTAAAATAATAAATTGTCGTTGTAATAACTACAGCGTTCATGTTTAATAATTACTAACCATAAGTAATATGACTGCACAGATGGCGTAGTGGTTAAGATAGCGACCTACAGCGGCTACAGCCGGGGGTTCGAATCCCACGCGGGACAACACTTTGTGCGATCCACAAATTGTTGTTCTGAGTCTGGATGTAATTTGTGTCCGTTAATTATGTTTGTAAAGTCCCCCGCAATACAAGGCTTATTTCCTTAGTGCAGGGTGTTGACTTAAATAAATAAATAAAATAAATACAAATCAAAATATAATTTTTTCATATAGAACCAATTTAGTAGTAGCAATTTGATACTGGACTTCGTTCAATGAGTAAACGGGCTGGATGTCCAAACAGTCTTGTAGTAGACAGCGACTGAGCTGTATCGTTGGTATTACAGACGTTCACGAACGCTAGTAATTATTTACCATTACGTTTGCTTTCCACCAAAGAAAATTAAAAAAAAAACATGATCAACACATTTTCAACAACAAAAAACTAATAATTAAAAAAAGCGCAGCTGTTTACTTTCTCGCATGTCGTAAATAACATGAATCAGGTCGATTCGTTATTCATAGATACGGCGCAGCTATACGGGCCTGTACAGCAATTGTGTTAAGAGATTTTATGGTGTCGATGATGTACCATTAATCATTTAAATATAGCAAACATAAAATCTCGCGCCATATCTTCACGGTATACTACATAGTTAAGTCTAGGGACACGAAAAAAGTATCGATACTTTTAGGTATCGAGTACTTTTCTTTCGATTCCGATACTTTTGTACTCGATACTTCGCTTTCGATACTTTTACTCAATGAGTACTTTTTGGCAAGTATCGTATCGAATAAAGAGTAGTGAGTGTCCATGTTAAACTTGACCTTACAGCTTATAATTTATGGTAACGCCATCTAGTTCAAACGTAATGAACCTTCTAAAATGTGGCTCGCAATATTTTCACAGTCGGTCAAAATTCCTAAAAAAAAGCTCACCACGACAGATTCCAGGAAAAGTACTCCGTACTCGACTTTGAAGTATCGATACTTTTGTTTCGATACTTTATCGACTACGATACTTTTTCTTCGATACTACTCATGAGTACAGTATCGATACTTTCTGTTTGATATCGTGTCCCTAGTTAAGTCTTATAGGTAATAGTTTCATCACAGCTCATCTATGTCCTACTGATGGGCTCGGGCCTTCTTTACTATTGGAGGAAATTGACCTACTATACTACGCTGGTCAGAGGGGTTGGTATAGGCTTTTATTTGCGGGTGACCCGACCGGGGATTTAGTCCGGCACGCGCGGAGAGGTTAGTCTTGCGACGGTGATCGGCGTCCCGGGGGGACGTCGATGGGAGAGGGTACTCTATCGGGGTATTTTGTCAGGTCGACCACTGAAGTCAAGGAACTCTGCACCGGTGGTCGGCCCAACGACGAAGGCGACGTACTATATGGGTGGGTTACGGGGCCGTGCGCCGCCCCTCTGTCGCCCCGGACGGAGGTGGGCGTGGGTGCGCTGACCGTAGTTTAACCCAAAAAAGGCTTTTTTTCGAGTTTTTCTTCTCTTGCATAGATGTTTTTTTTTTATTGCAAACTGTGGCAAACGAGCAAACAGTACACCTGATGGTAAGTGTTTTGCTGCCGCTCATGGACCTTTAAAAGGCCGTTGCCTACCGCGAAGAAAGTGAAGGGAGTGTGAATGCGTGCATTGAGATGTTATGTTAAATAATCCCTTAGTCGTCTTTTACAACACCCATTGGCAAGATAGGGGTGCTGAATTGTATTCTCACCTCGTCACCATACGTAGTGTGAACTTAATATTAAAATGAGAAGAAACGATCCCATACAACTGTTGCATATGCAGCAAGAAATATAATACTTTGTGTAATGAATACATGTGTAATCTTACGGACAGATTGGAGTCGCTGGAGCAGCGGAGAGACTTTGGGTCACTCTGTGTACTCTACCGACTCTTTCACGGGGAGTGCTCCGAGGAACTGTTTGATTTGGTACCACCGTCACCATTCTACCAACGTACCACTCGACATCGTAGCAGGCTTCATCCATTTCACCTGGAAACGTTATGGTCTTCAACTGTACGTTTCCAGCGATCATTTCTCCCACGTACGTGCAAGCTCTGGAATGAACTACCTGCTGCTGTGTTTCCCGAGCGCTATGACATGTCCTTCTTTAAACGAGGTTTAAGAAGAGTATTTCCTTCACGGTAGGCAGCGGCCTGGCTGTGCCCCTGGTATTGCAAAGGTCCATGTGCAGCAGTTTCACTTACCATCAGGTGTGCTGCTTGCTCGTTTGCCACCGTTGGCAATAAAAAAAAAATGTGTCAGATTTGTCAGCCATATTTGTTTACGTCTGCGTCTTGTATCTCTAATGTTTTGTTATCTAACTCAGAGATACCCAAAGTGTGTTCGGCTGAAACTAGGGGTTCTCTAGAATGATCATCAGGCCGCCATTATTAACTAGCTTTTAATTGTAAAGTATTTTGTATTGTACGTGCAATAATAATTTGTCTGTGAAATAACACCACGGTTACAAATATTATTTTGATACTAGCAACCCGCCCTCGCTGCGCTTCGGTTTTAATCGTTTTACCCGCGTAGTTTCCGTTCCCGTGGGAATACCGGGATAAAATATAGCCTAGTTTACGCCCTGATATTATAGCTTTCAATTGGTGAAAGAATTTTTTTTAAGATCTTCAAAACGGCTGAACCGATTTCAAAAATTCTTTCACCAATGGAAAGCTATAATATCAGGGCGTAAACTAGGCTATATTTTATCCCAGTATTCCCACGGGAACGGGAACTAAGCGGGTAAAACGACTATAACCTATAACCGAAGCGAAGCGAAGGCGGGTTGCTAGTACATAAATATTATTATTATGTTTGAACACTAACATCGTCCTACCTGCACCTGATGCGGTTCTAGCTGAGCCCACGGGTGAGGGGTCCGGCGAATAGTCCGTTACCCTCAGAGAGGATGATCGCGTGAGGCCGACGCTTCGGTGGCATTATTTTTGCTGGGGGTTTTTGTGCTGGGGCGTCGTCGGGGATTGGTACTTGGAGTTGAACAAGGATTCGGCATTAATCAATCAACATTTTATGCGTTTTAATTAGTTTCGACGATACAATAATTCGATAAGATTATCGCCAGAATTAATAATTCTGCCACAAGCGCGCGGCATGCGTACCATTTCGAACCTACTTTCACAACTAAAAAAGGAAATATATAATTTTTATTTAACAAAAGGCTAAAAAAAAAACACATACTCGTACCAAATTAATGATAAATCGAATCAAATTTTGAAAAATATTTCATAATGTAGGATTTTTATAAAAGACAGCACCCTGCGCTAAGGAAGTAATCCTTGTATTGCAAGGAAACTTTTACAAACATTAAACGGACACGAATTAAAATACTTTCTCAGTCTAGTGACGGAGTAACAATTCATCATCCCCTCTCTTGCCCGTGGGTGTCGTATAAGGTGACTAAGGGATATCATGTGTAGAGAAGGAAAACTCGAAATAAAACTCTATAACAACCCGCCTGACCAGCAGCAGATACATCAATTTTTTTCCCAGATTGGAGGAAGCTAGAGCCCAGTAGTGGGACGTTTATAAGTTGTGATGATGAAATTAAAAACAAAATAGTAAACGTCAAATATTAGTATTATTGTGAAAAATTCATGGGGTGCTCGATGTACAAGTTCTCAAACATTTCTATCGATACAGTTAGTCCAAAAATGATACCAAAGCTTTTTAAGTTTTTCTAAATCTATATTTTTGTTATATTACCAGTTGTTATGACAACAACCATGTACATAAACTTCTATACACGATGTCTCATGGTTATCAAATTTCGCACGATTTGCTAATATTTATATAACTCCTCAGCTCCTTATGAGTTATCTGACTCTTCTATATTTGTGTCTCGATAAACAGGCAACTTATACAATAATATTTCTTTTTATAATCCAAGCCGTACTTTCGAGTATTAAATCGTTCAAACAAAAAACTCTTCTGCTATATAAAAGAGAAGGAATATAGCAACACAGTTGACCAGCGTGATTTCAACATCATCACGCTTCACATACGTCCCATTCAATTGACAATTGCAATGCCAATATATACTATACTATGCTGGTCAGACGGGTTGGTACAAGGTTTTATTTCAAGTTTTCCTTCTCTTGTATAGATTTCCTCTACAATAATCCCTTAGTGTCTTTTAAGACACCCTCATGGCAAGATGGGAGTGGTGAATTATATTCTTACTCCGCCAACACACGGAAAAATCTAAATTTTATTAGAAATCAATATATTACAATGAAAAAAAATAGATGATGACTATCGATCCGTGACTATTTGATGTATGTATAATTACTAAACATTTCCAGTCGAACTAAATCGGGTTTCCTCTTTGCGAAACTATTGATTTCTTAACACAGGATAAGATTGAATTTCTTAATAACAGTTTCACTTAGGATTCATACACGTTTGTTCTTGGAGGCTTCATTTTTAAAGTAAAAATTTCTATAGGCAGGTTTGGTAAATATTTTAGAAATAGCAGACATCCTGGATTAACACAATATAAGGTCATAAAAACGATTTGATATTCATCATCATCATTTCAGCCTATCACCGTCCACTGCTGGACGTAGGCCTCCCTCATGTTACGCCACAAGGTGCGGTCCTGTGCCGCTTGCATCCAACGACGCCCAGCAACTTTCACCAGGTCGTCGGTCTACCTAGTGAGGGGGCGTCCTACACTGCTTCGTCTAATATGTGGTCGCCACTCGAGAACCTTTCTTCCCCAGCGGTTGTCGGTTCGTCGAGCGATGACACCCGTTCTTCTGCAGATTTCCGTATTTCGGATTCTATCTCGCAGAGAAATCACGAGCATAGCCCGTTCCATAGCACGCTGAGCGATTTTGAGCCCTGAATCTCCTGCGAAGATTTGATATTAAACGATTTGAAATATTTGAAATAATTTCGTAATGTAAACGTATGTTTTGCATTGGCTCTATGAACAGTTCTAGAGGATTTTGAAAAGGCTCGTTGCATTAAATTTGCACTGTCATTATATTATAGGTGAAAGAAAATGTTGTTCTGTGACGGTTAGTCCCAATGGTCAAGATGAAGTTATAACAAGAGAGATCAGTGAACTGTACCAAGTGTAGCTGATTTACTGCTTAAATAATAACGTCTTGTCCGTTCCGTTTCGTTACGCCGCAACGCTTACGATCATGCATGTACTGTATGTAATATTACGAAATTGTACAAGTATTGTTTTGTATGGAGGTTGTTGTTATGACGACATAATCTGATTGTTTAACGAACAGCCCCCCCGGGGAATCATGTGTAGTACATAGATTTTGAAACGGTGATTATAATTTGTTAATGGTTTTATTCTTCGGAGAAGTCTAAAAGTGGCACCAGTGGTAGAGAAGATTAGGAGCGCGATATTGTCTTGGTATAGATATGTGATGATGAGGGATGAAAGGTATGTGACAATAAGGGTTGTCAATATGTTTGTGGATGGACGTAAAAATTGTGGGAGACCCAAAAACAGATAGAGGGATAGTGTGAATGAGGATATGCATATGAAAGCAGTGAGTGCAGTTGCGACGGCTGATAGGAAGGAGTCTATGGAATGTAAGAACTGGTTGTGTTGACTACTTTTAGCGTGAGATGAAGGGAAATTGACCTACCACGCTGGTCAGACGAGTTGATATAGGGTTTTATTTCGAGATTTTTTTCCCTTGCTAAGATGCTATCTGCATATTATGATCCCTTAGTCGTCTTTTACGACACCAACGGGCAAGAAAAGGGGCGGTGAATTGTATTCTTATACCGTTACCACACGGAATTATATATTTGTTAAATGCAAGACAATATTGCCGTACTATTGACACAACTGTTGGTCTATAGAGAGTGTGGTACAAATATTTTAACTCGTATTTGTTTGCTATATCAATGAAATTGTCTATTGATACAGGCGTGTTTCGTTTTGTGAACTCTTTCTACATTCGGGGGCGATATTTAACGTCAAAATTGTGTGATTTATGATATCTGTATGACCGAGCTTAGCTTGGTTATTTGTTTTTTGGTAAATTGTGTGTTTTTTTTAAAGACAACATCCTGCACTAATTTTTGTATTGCGGGAGACTTTACAAACATATAACTAATAGACATTAATTACATCCAGACTTAAAGCAACGATTTGTGGATCGCACAAAATGTTGTCCTTTTTTTTGGGGGGTGGGTTACGGTCGGCGCATTCGTCGTCCGCTCTGTCCGAGGCGACAGAGGGACATAAGCACGCACATCCGTGACCCACCTGCGCGACACGTCGCTTTCGTTGTTGGGCCGACCACCGGAGCAGGTGACTTGACGTCAGTGGTGGGCCCGACGGAATACCCAAGGAGGAGTACCCTCTCCTCGACCGACGTCCCTCCCTCGGGAAGGACGTCGGTCTTTCCTCACGCGGTCGGCCTCGCGCACAAAATGTTGTCCTGCGTGGAATTTGATTCGAACACTGGCATTTTAGGTCGGTATCTTAAGCACTAAGTAATTTATATTTAGATATTAAAGGGTTAGCAAGGAGTTTCGAGATATATTTAGATAAAAAATTAGATGCTGATGAAATGTGAATATTTTTATATCTTATCGTTTTACTAAGGATCATTTCAGTTCATAAACGTCCCACTGTTGGGCTCACTCCTCCTCCATTATGGGGGGGGAAAATTGACTTATTCGTTGATCAGACGTGTTGGTAAAGGGTTTTATTTCGAATTTTACTTCTCTTACCTAGAAATAATATGCATATTATATGTTTTAATCGTCTTGTACGACACCCACAGACAAAATAGGGAGTAGTAAATGTATTCTTATTCCGTCACCATACAGCTAAAAACAAAAAATCTATTATAATTTAAGTACATTTACAAAAAAAAACAGGTAAGCTGGCCATGTGGACATTATTCTTTAATATCTATACACGGGTAAGTCAAGTCTACTATGTATTTGACCTGTTTACATTAATGTCATGATAATATCGACCAATCACGCACTCGTTTGAACCGCCGACTTCTACAAGACATACATATTTACTGACTTATGCTGACAACCTCATCGAATATTCCGACGCTTATATGTAAAATATTTTATCGACTTTCGTGTAATCTGCTTAAAATGTATTGACACAAAAATCACTGAAAGTAAGCCACGGTATATAGGATTATGTATAATAGGGATATTATGGGTTTAAAGTTACTGATTTGGATACGGATACTAATATTAAAATACCGGCTTTTAGAGAGGTAAGCCGGCTAAGAGAAGGAAAATTCGAAATAAAACTCGTATGATCAGCATGGTAAATTTCTCTCGGGTGACTGGACCGGGGATTTAGTCCGGCACCCGCGGAGAGGTTAGCCTCGCGACGGCGATCGGCGTACCTGGGGGACGTTGATGGGACAGGGTACTCCCTCGGGGTATTCCGTCGGATCGACCACTGTAGTCAAGGAACTCTGCACCGGTGGTCGGCCCAACGACAAAGGCGACGTGCTATATGGGTGGGCTACAGGGCCACGCGCCGCCACTCTGTCGCCCCGGACGGAGGCGAGCGGCGGGTGCGCTCACTGTAGCTCACCACAGAAGAAAAAGGTAAATTGCCCTGCTCTTACGGAGGAGGATCAACGTCAGCAATGGGTGTATATAAGCTGTGTATTACCGGATATTAGAGTTACGGGTTGAGAGCCCTCAGCGCTCACCCACCAGTACGGGTAAAGTTGTCACAGCCATCTGAGGCTAACAACTAAGTCACACAAAAATAAAAAGATATTAGAGTAACATGATTCCTCAGTAAGAATATAATTTAGCAGTACTTTGGATATCGTAAAGGACGACTAAGAATGTGTGTGTGACCACTATGATACGCATATAGATCTGCTAGAGAAGGAAAGCTCGAAATGGAACTCTCTCTGTGGTATAGTAGATCGATTTTCCTCCTATTAGGAGGAGGTTCGAGCCCAGCAATATTTAAATGGGAATGAGTTAAGACGATGATGATTATGTTATATTAGTATAATTTATTCCGAATTATCTAACTAAATTACAGATATTAGATTTTTAGGGCATTGTAAAAAGGCAATGCTGAGTGTGATAACTGTTATACACTGCACAGATTAATTTTAAGATAGCCTCCTCATTTTTTAACTTTTTAAAATATAAACAATTTTTATTTAAAATCCCGATCGTCGTCACATCTACAAAGGAGAAGAAAGGGCTTTTGTTACAATATTGTAAGTTCCAAAACCGTCAAAAAACTGAAGCCGCTCTTTCTAAGACCCTCACCATTGTACACGAACAAAAGATTCAAAACTTATGTAACAAAGTCAACAGAATGTATGAATATGCAACAAGGCGCGTGTGTGCTGTGTTAAATTAGACATATGCTAAGCTAGCTCACTTAGAAGACAGTCCTATAACATTGAATTAAAAACTAAAGGCAGACAGAGATTTCGGCAGCTTTAGCTTGTGAAGCCAAGTTCAAGCAAAGAAAACTGATGAGCCGCACCGCGTGTATATTTACACAAACATTTCAAGACATTTTTGGCCTTTTATAATTCAAAACCTATTTAATATAAATACGCCAAATTTAATTCATATATTAAAGCCCACTTTGAAGAATAGAACTTTATAATATAAACATAATAACCTGCATATAATATAAATAAAATAATTAACTAATTTTCAGTATGGTGAAAGAATACAATTTACAACCATTTCTTGCTTTTGCGTATCTTATAAGACTATTAAAAACATAATATGTATGAAACATAGATGTTTCATGATGATGCAAGAGAAGGTAAACTCGAAATAAAACTTACATTAATCCGTCTGATCAGCGTTATATACCTTGAGCGATGCCCCAAGCCAAGGTCCGTTTCACCCAAAGGAAGCCTTTGAGCGATATCGAGTCCACAGCCCTCACCTATTCCTTACAGCAACAACTTTTAAAATATATACGCTAGAGTACATATTGCGGTGACTCTCAAGTAATTGGGATAAGAGTACGATGATGATGAAAATTTTTGTTTTTAATTCGCCGCGATACAAGAATTTATTTTACATAGTAGACGGTGTTGTGCTTTTAATTCTCGACGGTAAAAGAGGGATGTTATAAGTTTGACATCGCTGTGTGTGTGTGTGTGTGTGTGTCTGTGTCTGTCTGTCTGTTTGTGGCACCGTAGCTCTAAAGCGGATGGACAGATTTCAATGCAGTTTTTTTTTATTTGATAGCCAGTTTCCTGGCGGTGGTTTTTACCTCTATTTGGTTAATATAGGTCCAGCAGTGTATAAGTAGCAGCTCTTTTCCCAAATGATGTAATGGCGTATGATTACTCGATTAAGTGCTTCACGCGTGCCAGTGTATTTAATCGCTAAATGACAATTAATAATTCCTGGTGAAGAGAACCATACTTTTGTGTTTTATTTTATTTTGCCTCGTCAGTTATTATAAATTTTCAATATTACTTATAATTATAAGCTTGCATAACTAAATATAAAAGATGCCCGAGGTTAATAGCTCAAAGAGGTCCTACTTTTCATTTAAATTTAATATTTTGGAGCGATTGAATGATTCAAACAATATAATGAATGTTCAAAACAATAGGGACTAAAAGCGTCCTATTTTTTTCAAGGTGGTCTTCCAAATAAAAAAAATATATGATCTTGTTATAGCTAATTGTGTAGATTGGAATAAATGACTAGTGTTGTTTGATATGATAAATTATTCTAATGTACAATTGACGTGGGGGTGAGTTTAAATTGACCTATTATATCATACAAATTATCTTATATCTTTAAACGAGCAATTCTTGTATATATATATATATATACATTCAGGATCTCGGAAACGGCTCCAACGATTTTGTTGAAACTTGGCATACTAGAGGATTCGGGTCCAAAAAATCGATCTAGCTAAGTTTTATTTATAGAAAATGTTCTTTTGTCGGTGTTTTTAGCTAAACACTACAATGACATAAGATTTTAAAAGAATATGAATTCAAATTTCATTATGATTGTCAAGAATTACGGTAGCTTAGGTGGGACATTGACCGCTTGAAATTTTAGTTTTTGTGGCCTCAAACAGCGTCGGTTCGAATCTCGGTGTTATTATTATTCTCTTTTTGTAATTTTTTATATATTTTTCATTATTTATTTTTTATTAATATATATCTAAATAAATTCGATAAAAATATTGCGAGCGAAGCTCGGTCAACCAGATATTAGTATAATATGTAAGGTTTTCCGTGTGGCGACGAAGTAAGAATACAAATCGCCACTCCCTATCCTGCTTGTAGATGACTGAGGGATATAATATGCATATAACATATATCCAAGAGAAGGAAACCTCGAAACAAAACCCTATACCAACCTGTCTCACCACCATGGTACAGTAAGGTCAATTGCCCTCCTTTTGTGGAGGAGCCTTGAGCCCAACATTGGGGCGAATATTAGCTGAAATGATGATGATGATGTAAGGTTTAGATTTTATAGTGTTTGTATTCGAAGAAGGGTTTTTGCCATAATTGATCCCCTGATGTTCGTATGAAAGGAATTGTTAGGGAAATGTAATCTTGTCTATTACAGAAAGCACTTATGAGTTATACTGGTCTTATCTTATATCTTTAAACGAGCAATTCTTGTATATATATATATATATATATATATATATATATATATATATATATATATATATATATATATATATATATATATATATATATATATATATATATATATATATATATATTCAGGATCTCGGAAACGGCTCCAACGATTTTGTTGAAACTTGGCATACTAGAGGATTCGGGTCCAAAAAATCGATCTAGCTAGGTTTTATTTATAGAAAATGTTCTTTTGTCGGTGTTTTTAGCATAACAATAAATGACATTAAATTTTAAAAGAATATGAATTTAAATTTCGTTGTAAATGTCAAGGGTTCCGGTAGCTCAGTTGGGGGACGGCCGGTTTTAATTTTGAGTTTTGTAGCATCCAAACAGCGTCGGTTCGAATCTCGGTGTTATTATTATTCTCTTTTTGTAATTTTTTATATAATTTTTAGTTTTTATTAATATATCTAAATAAATTCTATAAAAATATTCCGAGCGAAGCTCGGTCAACCTAATATTGTTAGAATTATTGTAAATAGCAATACGTCGTTTTGTTATAAGGATTTAGCCGAAGACCTCTGTATAAAAAGGTAATTATGAAAATCAATATTTATTTTTCTGAATTGGGTTTTATTGGGGCAAGTGTCACGAGCGGATGATTAATTAATACGATACGTATAGGTTATCTTTCAGCCAAAACTATATCGATAATGTATTCTTCGTTCCGTTAGCAAGAGTTCTATAGGTAAATTTCCACATAGTAGGCGATAGGCCGCCGGAGGTCGTGGTCTGACTCTGATTAGCAAACGTCAATCCTTTAGGATTAGAATTGTTGACCAGGCGGCATCAGGCGGAGTTGTTCCTGATTGATATAAAACTCTTAGTCGTTGTAGTACAATACCCACGAGTAATATCATCATCACAGCTCATAAATAGGCCACTATTGGGCTTGAGCCTTCTCCATATTGGGAGAGAAATTGACCGACTATATTACGCTAGGAAGGCGGGTTGATATGGGGTATTATTTCAAGCTTTTCTTTTCTTGCATAGTTGATATAAGCATAAAATATCCCTTAGTCGCCTTTTACGATACCCACGGGCAAAGGAAGGGAGGTGGTGAATTGTATTCTTACTGCGTCATCACACGGAAACGCCACGAGCAATATAAGGATTGGTTATAGTCGTAGCCGCTATCACATAGCACTATTTAAAAAGTAATGACCATAATTATAGCAAGTTTGTTCTTTTTAACATAATCTTTCATTAATTACGAAACTTTCTAATTATAAGATATGCCAGACAAATCCAGTTTATTGAATTGGCTAACGGCCAAAATTAACTAATACAAGGTCTTTCATAAGAGTAGTAAATTTGGCCATATGACCTGGTATGAAAGACTTGGTACAGTTTGAAGCCGCATAGAGATTCGCATATGTTTTTCTACTTCTGCAGTGGGTAGAGAGTATAAATTATCTTTAGTTATAATTATGACATATGTACGTATATCTTTCTTTATGGTGACGGAGTAAGAATACAATTCCCCACCCCCTATCCTGCCCGTGGGTGTCGTAAAAGACGACTAAGGAATATAATATGCAGATAATATCTATTCAAGAAAAGGAAAACATGAAATCTGCATGGTATTCCAACCGACACGACACTGGCGCTGTAGGTCGGCTTTTTAACCACTACGCCATCTGTGCAGTTTTTTTTTAATTGCAAACGGTGGCAAACGAGCAAGCAGCACACTTGATGGTAAGTGATAATGCCGCACATGGACCTTTGCAATACCAGGGGTACAGCCGGGCCGTTGCCTACCGTGAAGAAAATACTCTTTTTAAACCTCGTTTAAAGAAGGACATGTCATAGCGCCCGGGAACACAGCAGCAGCTAGTTCATTCCAGAGCTTGCATGTACGTGGGAGAAATGATCGCTGGAAACGTACAGTTGAAGACCATAACGTTTCCAGGTGAAATGGATGAACCCTGCTACGATGTCGAGTGGTACGTAGGTAGAATGGTGACGGTGGTACCAAGTCAAACAGTCTTATCTTATTATGTGTATTTATTGTAAATGTTATTATTACTTAATATTTTATGAAAATTGAACGACAAATCATATCATCATCATCATCGTAGGAAGTTTGACCTAAATTCACGTCCACCACGCTGATCAGACATGTTGGCATAGGGTTTTATTTCGGGTTTTCCTTTTCCTTTATTGCTTATCTGCATAGTATTTCCCTTAATCGTCTTTTACGATGTCCACGGGTAAGACGGAGTGGTGAATTATTTTCTTACTCCGTCATCACACAGAAGTAGAGTATGTCTCTGTTATTGCACCGATTCTTACCATTTACCAAGTGGGCTCATATACGTCGCCACTGGTATTCTATACCTATAAATAAAATTGAAGTGTCTGTTTGTAATGTCAAAACAATAGGCTTTTTTCATGCTCACACGGTTATTTGCACGACACCTATGCCTAAAATAGCAATTAAAAAAATTTTGTCTGTCTGTCTGTTTGTTCCGGGTAATCTTCAAAACGGCTGGACCGATTTCAAAAATTCTTTCACCAATGGAAAGCTATAATATCAGGGCCTAAACTAGGCTATATTTTATCCCGGTATTCCCACGGGAACGGGAACTACGCGGGTAAAACGACTATAACCTATAAGCGAAGCGAGGGCGGGTTGCTAGTATAATCAATAAAATTGAAAATCTTAAATAACCCCCGAAACGAATTAAAATAATAAAAAACAGAATTACGTTCTTTTCAACAAGAATTATCAATTAATTGTCATTTAACGATTATACTGGCACGCGTGAAGCACTTAATCGAAAAATCATACGCCATTACATTATTTTGGAGCCGATACTCTTACACTACTGGAACGATACTAACCAAGCATAGTTAAGAACCATCGTCAGGAAATTGGTTTTCAAATGAAAAAAAAAAACGCATCGAAATCGGTTAATCCGTTTCAGAGCTACGATGCCTCAAACAGAAAGACAGACAGACATCGACGTCAAATTTATAACACCCCTCTTTTTGAGTCGGGGGTTAAAAATAAAAATAGTTTTCTCTAGATCGCACGATAATTTGACTAAAAAATGTCATGTTGGTTGACTGATTAATAAAAATCGAATTGTTATTGATAAAATCAAGTCCATTAGTTAATGTTATATTAATGAAGGGTAATTAAAGTTTTTTCCATATGATGACTGAGTAAAAATACAAATTTGACTGCACAGATGGCGTAGTGGTTATGATAGCGACCTACATTGCCAGTGTCGGGGGTTCGAATCCCACGCGGGACAACACTTTGTGCGATCCACAAATTGTTGTTCTGAGTCTGGATGTAATTTGTGTCCGTTAATTATATGTTTGTAAAGTCCCCCGCAATACATGGATTATTTCCTTAGTGCAGGGTGTACTCTTTAAAAAAAAAAAAATCACTACCGCATTCCGTCACTACATTTATGTTCCATGGATGTTGTATAAAATGAAAGTTGAAGTTATACTCCTTTTGGCGCGTTAGGGCAAGAGAGTAAATTTTTACGATGGGCGCGCACACCGTTACGAAAATCCAACTAGATAATGTGTTATTAAAAAACTTTGGGGACGTCGACGGGAGAGGGGGGTATTCCGTCGGGTCGACCACTAAAGTCAAGGAACTCTGCACCGGTGGTCGACCCAACGACGAAGGCAACGTGCTATACGGGTGGGTTACGGGTGTGCGTGCTTACGCCCCTCTGTCGCACCGGGCGGAGTAGTGCGATTAGTGCGCCGACCGTAAAAAAAAAAATAAAAAGGGCAAAATAATGAGAGTAAATTTTTACGACGTGTGCACACAACATTGCAATTTCATAAATATCAACTAGATAATGCGTTATAATAAAACTTTAAACGTATTAAATACATTTTTTTTCCTATTAACGTACGTAGGATAAGGCGAAGCATAAAATTTTAGAAAAATTTTTATTTTGTTAAGCTAAAGAAGTAGATTTTCTTAATGCAGATAGACATAACTGCACATACACTTTTTTATTAACTCTGATAATGTTGACTCGATTTAATTATTATTTTGTACGCAAAAAATGAATAAATATCGTATTCGTCATAGAATATCTATTTATTTATTTATTTAGTACTTGGAAAACCAACAGCTGTACAAAATAGTAAGAAACATAAAGCCAATAACAGGGTTTTCACGGATAGCAGCACGGATATCATCAGTGATATAACTGAAATCTGACTATAGGAGTATAAATTTCAACTAGTCAGAGTCCAGAGAAGAGAATTCTGAACAGAGGATCTAAAGAGAAGTCTGAATTTCAATTCAATTCGTTGTGGGTAACTTGTAAAATATGTCTGTATTTATTTTCAAAATATCACTCGATTTTTAAGCTACGGAGGGCATATTAAGTCGTTGGGACTGCACTTGATCTCTTGGTCCAATGATTGCAGTCATTGAAAGAATCCTAGTTGGCCTGGACAAATACCGTAGGATACCGAAGAATCCATTCAAAGCGAGATCGTGTTGCGGGTAAACCCGCCTCTAGGGCGCTCTGATGATTGGATGGGTTGTAAGCTAACCATTATCTGCCAAAAGTAAGATAACCAAGGCTATTAGAGCGACAGCTGTGTTTAAATGTCTCAATGATCATTAGAGCAAGTCGTTATAGTGGGCGTTTGTCAAGGTCAAATTTGACGCGAGTGAAAGAATGAAAGTGGGTCATCATAAACTTGTCATGTTTCATAATATGCGATGATCGTCTATGCTCTGGGTGATTGGTTTTGGTGTTGATGAAGTAACTTCATACGTCATCCTCGTCTCAGCTTATACAGGTTCCACTGCTGGGTTCGAGCGTCCTCCAAACCACGAAAGAAATGAACCTACTTATACCACGCTGCTGGTCAGATGTTATGGTGTAGGGTTTATATCAAGTTTTCCTTCTTTTTTATACTTTTATATGCATATTGCACACTGAAGTGGCAATGACAATGGACAGGCTACATCGCTCGACGAACCGACAACCGCTGGGGAAGAAAGGATCTCGAGTTACGACCACGTATCGGAGAACGCAGTGTAGAACGCTCCCCCACTAGGTGGACCAACGACCTAGTGAACGTTGCTGGGCGTCGTTGGATACAGGCGGCATAGGACTGCATTTTGTGGTGTAACATGAGAGAGGCCTACGTCCAGCAGTGGACAGCAATAGGCTGAAATGATGATATGCATATTACGAAGTTGCGAGCTTTACATTGACCTGGGCCAACATTATCTTTTTCACACATACACACGTGCTACTTGTGAGATTTTTAGTTTTTCGTTTTATATATGTTTTAATTGTAAGATATTTAACTGTGTACCCTCAATTAAAAGAGGGCCCGGTGTTCCGTCATACAGATCTTGTACATACTAAAGATACCAGCTCTTCTTAAGGTTACCTAAAATAAGATTTTTTTAACATGTATTGTACCTTATAAGAAAATATTTTCGCAAAGAAAAAACCTACTTCAATGTAGATAAATTTTTACATTTTTGTTGATTTTTCAAAAATAGCTTGTCCGATTTCGATAAAATTTACATGGGACCATTTTTTTTTTGTATACACTTTACAACAAAAAGTAATTTTTCGAAATTTGGCAAGCGATGAAATTATGCGCGAACAAACATAATTAAAAAAATACGAACATCCGAATTGAGAACCTCCTCCTTTTTTAGAAGTCGGTTAAAAAGAGAAATAATTAAATAAATTTAAATCTGATGTCGTCCGTGTATCAATTGCATTCCTAAGAAGAGTTGACATCAGGCAGGTCATAAAACTGTTAACTTTTGTAATATGTACGATGGAAGAAGAGTACATATTATGTCCACCTCAATTAGATGATGATTCAGTATGTATATATAAGTGCGGTGACGGAGTAAGAATATAATTCACCACTCCTTATCTTGCCAGTGCTAGTCGTAAAATACGACTAAGGGATATAATATGCATATAACAACTATGCAAGAGATGGAAAACTCGAAATGAAACCTTATACCAGCATTTTTGACCAGCCTGGTATCATCTTCATCATCATCGCAGCCCACGTACGTCCCATTGTTGCTGCCTCCTCCACAATGGGAGGGAATTTGATCTACTATATACCATGCTGGTCACATGTGTTGGTATAGGGTTTCATTTCGAGTTTGCTTTCTCTTGCACAGATGTTAAGTGCATAATAATCAGAATTATCAGAATAATCAGTTTATTGGTAAACGTTATTTACAGTTCAAATATATATTGTCAAACGTACACAGTCAATCATATTATTTACAATAGATTATTACAATATTACATATAATATCTAATATATTAAAACTAAAATAGTGATAAAATGATAAAAAAAAAGAAATAATAATAATAAATGAATTATATTTATTACTAGCAACCCGCCCTCGCTTCGCTTCGGTTATAGGTTATAGTCGTTTTACCCACGTAGTTCCCGTTCCCGTGGGAATATCGGGATAAAATGTAGCCTAGTTTACGCCCTGATATTATAGCTTTCCATTGGTGAAAGAATTTTTGAAATCGGTCCAGCCGTTTTGAAGATTACCCGGAACAAACAGACAGACAGACAACAAAAATTTTTTAATTGCTATTTTAGGCATAGGTGTCGTGCAAATAACCGTGTGAGCATGAAAAAAGCCTATTATTTTGACATTACAAACAGACACTCCAATTTTATTTATTGGTATATCTGTTAAGGATTATTAGGCTTGAAAATTAAATAATCGCTTACGAAAATATAAAAATGATGTATTGCGTTCAATGACTGATTACAGAGAGATGAAGGTACTTAAAATTAATATATTCTTAATAAACGTGAACTGATCTTGTGGGTACTTCATAAATTTAGAATGGCGCCTTATTTAAATTGATTTCTTGTAAATGGTAATTAAACAATATCTTTTAGCATATTATATCCCTTAGTCGTCTTTTACGTCATCCACGGGTAAAATGGAGAGTGGTGAATTGTATTCTTACTCGGTCACCACACGGATAAGCCTGGTATAGTAGTTCAATTTCTGTCCCGTTGTGGAGGAGGCTCGAGCCCAACAGTGGGACGTGAACTGTGATGATGATGATGAAATATTGTAAAGACAACTATTTAATAAACACTACACACTATCAAAAATACGGGTTGAGAGCACTCAGCGCCGGGTTGAGAGCCCTCAGTGCCAGGTTGAGAGCCCTCAGCACCGGATTAAGAACCCTTAGCGCTCACCCATAGGCCGGGCTAAGCTGTGAAAGCCATCTGCGACTAACAGCTATACACACACAAAACATATCAAAAATACATCCTTGATATATAAAGTCAATATTTTAACCTTTGATATTTACGCAGTGAATTTTGTTGTGTACATTCAATCCTCTTTGTATTAAGCTATTCATAAAATCTTTTTGTGAAGAAAAGTAATTTACGAAGTATTTATTCAGCGGTTTCGTCATAAAGATCTAGGCGTATCTAAGTCATAATAGGAATTTCATAATGGACGACCTACGCCCTTGTAGGACTAAATGAGATGATAGTGATGTCATAAGGCCATGTTAAAATGTAGATGAATAAATAAATATATTTGATATACTAGCAACCCGCCCTCGCTTCGGTTTTAGTCGTTTTACCCGCGTAGTGCCCGTTCCCGTGGGAATACCGGAATAAAATATAGCCTAGGTTGCTCCCTGATATTATAGCTTTCCATTGGTGAAAGAATTTTTGAAATCGGTCCCGCCGTTTTGAAGATTACCCGGAACAAACAGACAGACAGACAAAAAAAATATAAAGTGATTTTTAGGCATGTGTATAGTGTAAATAACCGTGTGAGCATGAAAAAGGCCTATTATTGTGACATTACAAACAGACACTCCAATTTTATTTATTGGTATAGGTTGCTGGGGTTGAGTCTTTTTGTCAGTGGGAAGAAAATTTACCTAATACCACGCCGATCAGACGGGTTGCTATAGGGGTTTATTTCGAGTTTTCCTTCTCTTGTTTAGATGTTATCTGCGATTATCTCTTATTCGTCTTTTACGACAAGTAAAGAGAGTAAACTAGGCTATATTTTATCCCGGTATTCCCACGGGAACGGGAACTACACGGGAAAGACAACTAAAACCGAAGCGAAGCGAGGGCGGGTTGCTAGTGGGACGTATGTATATGAGCTGTGATGATAATGATTTGACGATTAGGAAGTAATGATGTTTGAATTTATAGGTATAAATGTGGTAAGTTATTCGGATTATTCGAATAGAAAAGATATCTAAGTGAAAAAAGAAAAAAAAAAGTGAAGTAAATCTTCTAAGGCCTATTTAGAATTATCAACACCAAAAACGCCTGAAAAAATTTGTTCATCGATTTCAAATAATCGGGTTAAATACTTATTGCACAAAATACGTAGTAATTAAGATATCTTTACCAAGTGTCGCCAGTAGTCGACGATAGGACTAAGGCGATCTAGAATCTCCTTATTAGCGACTTTCCTATAGCTAGTTCTTTACATTTCGTGGCATAGGTATCACTTGGAAGAACACTGAACTAGTCTTAATGTCAGTATTAATCTTTATATTTTCTTTTGCAGGTAATACAGATGAATGAGTAAAAAATTAACATAAAACAACGTCACGGTAAGACCAGTCCTTATTTGCTTTTGATTTTATAAACTTTTTTATATATTCAGTAAATAAACAAAATCACATCAATTTTAACTTACCGTTACCTACATACGATTTTATTAAGGAAATAAAGAATCTTATTCAGTAAGGAATATAAAACGCATTAGTCTCGATAATAACAAAACCTCATATTCAACGCACGTAATACGTGTCATCATGTCTGCAGCGAATGTCAAATTATCGATATCGGTATTCTCGACATGTTCGCATCACTACAATGCCTACATTACATTCAATGCTGACAGCTCAATTGAATTTCGTCTCTTCGTACATTCTAATAAAACAGATTTTCGTGTAAATGGATTACTGACGGATTGGGACTTACGTCGCCCACCATCCCATTTCGATTCAGATCGTATCGATAGTATTCATGTTGTGGAATAATAGACTTAATTGGTTTCGAAAGTGAAAAACATATGGTCTACTAATCGTACGTACTTTTTATGTAGGAGTAGTTACTATAGTAAACATTATAATGGACTAGTTATGCCCACTGCTTTGCGTGTATTGATTATCTCTATCAATAAATAAAATTGAAGTGTCTCTAATGTTAAAATCGTGATCTTTTTTCATGCTCACACGGTTATTTGCACGATGCCTGTGCCTTAAATGTGTTAAATTTTTTTGTCTATCTGTCTGTTTGGTTTGCGTAATCCTCAAAACTGATGGACGGATTTTGATAATATTTTACTACCAGATAGCTGTCCATATAAGGAGTAGCTTAGACAATATTTTAGCCTGGTTTTCCTACGGAAACGGAAACTACGCTGGTGAAACCGCGCGATTTTGCTAGTTCTAGATTAAAGACCTGTTTTAAGTTAAAACCTCAGCGTCAGTTTTTTTTTGTGCGACTATAGTTGTTAGCGGCGGATGGCTATGACAACTTTACCCGGACTGATGGTGAGCGTTGATAGCTTTCAATCCGACCTCCAGCGTCATTGGGGAAATTGTATGCAATAGTTTTTGCGTGATTTGTGTGGGATGTGGTGGGGTCTATGAATACTATCATATCTTACATTGCTTATAAGTAGACATCGGATTATATGCACTATCAAAATGCCGAAATATGCATGCAAATATGCACGAAAAAAGCGCAAAATATGCACAATCAATAAACATTTACAATTAGAATTTGCGTTTATTATTAACTCATAATTAAAAACTGTTCATATTTATTAGTCATTGTTATTAGTATACTGTAATATTTAATAAACTATAAATTATTATTCGGGCCGACTACTGATGTCAAGTAACCCTGCCCCGGTGGTCGGCCCAACGACGAAGGCGACGTGGTTTTCGGGTGGGTTGCGGGAGTTGCGTGCTTAAGCCCCTCTGTCGCCCCGGACGGAGTGGTGCGGAGGCGCGCCGACCGCAGCCCACACACAAAAAAAAAAATATATAAATTATTATAACGTAAATAATAAACTTTTGAGAGTAAACAATAATATATTTTCCAGGTCTTCTGCAACAAACTTGTGACGTTTGTCAATAATAATTCATAGGCTGAAAATGACCTTTCAACTTCAACTGACGTTACGCAGATTCTATCTGGTGCCATTGATAAACGCGTCAATTTTCTTTATGCCTTCAAAACCAGGGTTCTTTTTACACAAACTGCACTAATTTACCACGAACTTTTGCCATAGTGAACTTGGAAGGGCGTTACTCTGTCCAATAATCTTTGATGTGAAACATCTATAGGCGAGAGTGACCGTGATCGTCGCGTGGCGTTTAACGCCACGCTTCGCGGTCCCCTAATAATTAAATATCAATTAAATATTTGGATGCATATACCTACATTTTTGTAACGAAACCATAGTGCTATTTAAAATTTTGTACAACGCCATCTAGTGAACTCAAAGTAAATTGTTACTTATAATGTATATTAATTAAAATAAATGTTTATTGAATAAAAATCATCATTTTTGGAAAAAAATCGCGATATTTTATTAATACTTTATGCCTTAGTTTTATCGTATTAGTTCCTGTCGTAATCTAATGTTCTTTTATGCATAAATACTTGTTTTATAAATTAATGTAACATTCTCTAACTTAGTAATATAAATATACCAGTAGGTATGGTATTTAGTTTACTTTCAGCTACGAAAACTGGAGAACCGTTTTTTTATAGGCTTTTATTAGTTTCAGGTGTATATATATTTATTTCTTTGTATATTACTAACTTCATAGGAATTGGATTTTGACTCACTTTATACAGTAAAATTTCATTTAAAAGTTGAAAATTTAAGGAGGACCAATGATGTTAAAATTATTTAGATAACTTGTCTTATTATCATTACAGGATTAAAAATTTCTTTATTAAATATATTGAAGCTGAGAGTTGGTCGTTAGCTCGATAAATGCCGCCATTTCTGTTTCCTAAATCACACTCTTCGTGCGGAAAGAATGTCTGTGAACGGATGAAAGCATTTCATTTTTTATAGTTTAGGCTTTTATTAGTTTCAGCTGTGTATTTATTTGTTTGTATGTCACTAACTCCTTAAGAATTGGATTTTGACTCACTTTAAACAGCTTGTCTTATTATCATTACAGGATTAGAGATTTCTTTATAAAATATATTGTAGCTTAGAGTTGGTCGTTTGCTCGATAGATGTCGCTATTTCTGGATTATAAATCGCAAATTATTTCAAGCTACGTTTTAGAAGGTTCATTTCGTTTGTACTAAATGACGTTACCATAAATATGAGTCGTAAAGTCATTTTTAATGGATAATTTATTCGATACGATACCTACCAAAAAGTAGTTATTGACTAAAATATCCAATACAAAAGTATCGGTATCGAAAAAAAAGTACTCGATACCTAAAAATAAAGTAAATAAAAGTAGTTGATACTTTAAACAGTACGTCCCTTATCTTTCGATACAATTCATGAGTTCAGTATCGATACTTTATATTCGATACCGTGTCTCTACTCGTACAAAATAGTTTCGATGTTTCACATCTGTCAGACGTCCTGAGCGACGGCTCACTTTTTTTTTCTATTATTTTCAAGGACTGGCACAGAGGAAAGTTTTTAGTTTCTAATTTCTCAATTGCATCGGGTATATTGCTGAAATGTGTTGCAATAATAGCAATAATTTTTTTTATTAAAGCCTCCTCAAACGCCAGGCGGAAATGCCGACGGACGTGTCGACTACATAATACAATGTGCCAAACATGTATATCTAGCTATTAAAAAAAAGAAATGTGGTGTCGTGGGACACCAGGTAGGAACGAAGTTCCTTCGGCTAATGTAGAATCGACACAATTTGCAAAAAAAATCAAAATTCAGGGCTCTTTTAGTTGGTGTCCTTGTTCCGAACATTGTTAGTTTCTAATTATAAAATTTATTGTGACTAAACTATTGGGTGTAGGCTCTTGAAATTTAGGTATTTTAGTATTAAATCGGTTCTACTGGAAATTCTATGAGGTTTGTCAAAAATCCGGAGTTCCTGCGGTCAAAGATGACTGATTTATGGCAGTTTGGAGTTTGAACGATGTTGCACATCAAAAAAGGGGGAGAGGGAAGTTTCTAATGGGGGGGTAGGGGTAGTCCGGGCGGCAATGTCGGGTGCAAGGGGGGTCAAAATTTCTATCAAAAATGGTCTAGCACTTATAGTTTTTGAGATACCGCGGTCAAAACAATTGTAGGTTGAACGATGTTTCACATCAAAAGAAGGAGGGGGGGGGGAGGTAAGTTTCTAATGGGGGGTAGGGGTAGTCCGGGCGGCAATGTAGGGTGCAAGAGGGGTCAAAATTTCTATCAAAAATGGTCTAGCACTTATAGTTTTTGAGCTACGGCGGTCAAAACAATTGTAGGTTGAATGATGTTTCACATCAAAAGAAGGGGGGGAGGGAAGTTTCTAATGGGGGGGTAGGAGTAGTCAGGGCGGCAATGTGAGGTACAAGGGGGTCAAAATTTCTATCAAAAATGGTCTAGCACTAATAGTTTTTGAGATACGGCGGTCAAAACAATTGTAGGTTGAACGATGTTTCACATCAAAATAGTATCACATTTTTCTTCGTACTTCGTCTCATTTAACGGTTTTATTCCACGCACTTTTTCTTACGGTTTTACTATCACATTTTTTTCAGTTCGGTCGCGCAGCAAAATCCCTATCTCCTCCAAGCCTGCCGTAAGGAACTTCGTTCCAATAAGCACTATCAGTGAAAATGTACCCAAATATGCAATAACGCTATAAAAGTAGAATTATATGCATTTGCATATGCAAACATGCAAATGCATATAATCCGATGTCTACTTATAAGTGTCGTACAAGGCGACTAAAAGTCTTACATCAACCTGGGCTAACTGCCTCACAGTCCGTCTGGTGAAGAATTACATTCCCAAAGTATGTTGAGAGGACTGGCGTGGCGGTCGGTTATAAATTTATTGCCTATAACTTTTGTAATATGTACGATGGGGGAGGGGTACATATTGCGTGGACCCCAAGGAATGGGGATGAGAGCAGGATGATTATGATGTGTACAAACATGCAGACAAATAGACTTTTTTTTTATTGCAAGTAGTGGCAAACGAGCAAACAGTACACCTGATGGTAGGTGTTGCTGCCGCTCATGGACCTTTACAAGGCCCCTGCCTACCGCGAAGAAAGTGAAGGGAGTGTGAATGTGTGCATTGAGGCTCGGTGATACCAAGGGCACCACCAAAACCCACCGCACGCAAACACCCTCAGAAAATTGGGCTTCCGGCTCTCTCGCTCACCGAACGAAGCGCAGTAACAAATTGCTACTACTCAGACGTCGATTTTCTGCGAGAGCATGGTACTGCCCCGGACGGACTGGCGCGCGGCTGTAGACAGATAACTGTCGACAGTGTGATCCTACCACTAGGAGACTGATAAAAATTCCAAAAATTTACACCGTCAATATTTCGGTACTTTCTTCATGTCCACTCATATAGAAAAAGGTCAGTTCAAAGTGATCATCCACGCTTGATACTTGGCCTAATTAAGCCCTATTTAATAAAATAAATATCGTAAATAAAACTACTTTTACAGATTATATCACGGACGATGTCCGGCCGTGACCATGAATGCTGTAAAATATTCGAAACTTCGGGCAATCATAAATCAAATACAAACGCGATGTAATCCGTAAAAGTAGTTTTATTTACAACTAGCAACCCGCCCTCGCTTCGCTTCGGTTTTAGTCGCCTTAACCGCATAGTTCTCGTTCCCGTGGGCATACCGGGATAAATATAGCCTATGTTACTTCCTGATATTATAGCATTCCACTGGTGAAAGAATTTTTGAAATCGGTTCAGTGGTTTAAACGTGAAAGCGTAACAAACAAAGAAATAAACAAACAAACTTACTTTCGCATTTATAATATTAGTAAGGATGTGTAGTGCTCGCGTAAACATCAGATTACCATTAAAATAAATATCATTGATAGTTATCTATTTAAATCATATCATAATCTTAGCTCACATACATATATGTTTTTTATAAAATAGGAGTGGTAGGACCACACTGTCGACAGTTATCTGTCTACAGCCGCGGGCCGGTCCGTCCGGGGTAGTACCACGCTCCCGCAGAAAATCGACGTCTGAGTAGTAGCAATTTGTTACTACGCTTCGTTCGGTGAGCGAGAGAGCTGGAAGCCCAACTTTCTGAGGGTGTTTGCGTGTGGAGGGCTTTGGTGGTGCCCTTGGTATCACCGAGCCTCAATGCACGCATTCACACTCCCTTCGCTTTTTTCGCGGTAGGCAACGGCCTTGTAAAGGTCCATGAGCGGCAGCAACACTTACCATCAGGTGTACTGTTTGCTCATTTGCCACCGTTTGCAATAAAAAAAATAAATTAAAAAAAAATATTTCACTATTGGGATTGAGCCTCCTTCACAATAGGAGGGCAATTGACCTACTATACCATCATGGTGAGACGAGTTGGTATAGCGTTTTATATCGAGTTTGTACCTTTTCGTACCTTCTGGATAGATGTTATATGCATTTTATATCCCTTAGTACTCTTCTACGACACCCACGGACAAGGTTGAGGGTGGTGAATTGTATTCTTACTCAATCACCACACGGAACATTTTTAAATATTTTTCATGATTATGTTTTTTTTTAAGATCTTTGGACAATTTCTAGTAACAGGACGTATATAACGATGATACGAAACTGAATCATATGACATCGATGTATGCTTTCACAATGAAATGTTGTAGGTATACAATCAGTAAAGGAAATCATCATAACTTTGCGAGTAGGCGGATAATAGAGATATGTTATTAGCATGTAGGTGAGATTTATATTATTCGTTTTCTGATGTAATTTATGATCAGCTAAACGGAAGTACGATACAGGTATCGTTGTTAAAAAAAAAACACTCGACACTAAGAAAATAATCCTTGTATAGAGACTCTTTACAAACATATAACTAACGGGCACAAATTACATCCAGAATCATAACAACAATTTGTGGATCGTACAAAGTGTTGTTCTGTATGAGTTTCAAACCCATGACACTGGCACTGTAATAGGGATGATCGATGATCATCGATGTTGACAGGAAAAATATCGATGTTGTTATACGAAAAATATCGTAACATCGATGTTAACGGAATTGAATATCGATGATAGCTCACGCAATAAAATAATGAGCGCTCGTCGACGTCCTAAAAAAAAAGCTCATCACAGTTCAGCCCGTAGAAAAGTATCTACTTACTACTACCGGGAGTCACCTTATATTATAAGATCCGACTCCAATTTCCTAAAAAAAGAAGCTGATCACAATTTTGCCCGGAGAATTTTATTTCTTTGTCAAATATTAAAACCTAACATCGATGTTAGACTTTCGATAATGACATCGATGTTTTTCTAACGTTCGGTTTTCGATAAATATCGGACATCGATGTTGGGCTTTCGTTTATGACATCGATGTGAACATTGATGTTTTTCTAACATCGATCATCCCTACATTGTAGGTGTCTTAACCGCTACGGCATCTGTGCAGTCAATTATTGAAATTATCCTGAGTTTGAACATATTTATAGTGTACCACACTGTCTACAATCGTTTGCCTACAGCCGCGGGCCGGTCCGTCCGGAATACGACGTCCAAGTAGTAGCAATTTGTTAGCGTTCTTCTTTCGGACGTGGTTAAGGATTAACTAATAAATAAGCGATTAAGGAATATTATAAGCGGATAACATTAATCTCACACTCGTTCACGATAATAATACGATTCACGATATCCACGAGCTGTGTTAGGACCTCCCGGTCTTCGCAATGGTATTGTTTTCATTGCTTATGGTGACAAACGAGCAAGCAGCGCACCTGATGGTAAGTGATCCTTCTGCACATGAGCCATTGTAACTCCAGGGTCACAACTAGGCCACTATCGCGAAGAAAGTGAATATGGGTTAACATAGAATTCCATTCCGATCTCTCCTTTTCTATACCAATAAATAAAATTGGAGTGTCTGTTTGTAATGTCAAAATAATAGGCTTTTTTCATACTCACATGGTTATTTGCACGACACCTATGCCTAAAATAGCAATTAAAAAATTTTTGTCTGTCTGTCTGTTTGTTCCGTTCAAAACGGCTGGACCGAATTCAAAAGTTCTTTCACCAATAGAAAGCTATAATATCAGGCCGTAAACTAGGCTATATTTTATCCCGGTATTCCCACGGGAACCGGAACTACGCGGGTAAAACGACTATAACCTATAACCGAAGCGAAGCGAGGGCGGGTTGCTAGTCTACAATAAATATTCTCTGACTCTTTAGCCGTGTCCTACACTAGTTGGGTTGATGACATCTTAAAACTCACAGGGAACCATTGAAAGGAGGTAGCACAGAACCGTTGCTAGTGATATTGTTTCTATATACAATAATGGACCTCCACGGGCTGATAAGTGGAGGATCCTTTAGTCGCGTCCTTGTAATACACGTTTCCAAGTAAGAGTTGGGTATAAAAGTAGTGTATTAATGCAAAACTGTATGATGATGTTCAGACACCTATATGGATCAGGCAAAAACGTTTAGTTGGTCACAATCTAGAATTGGATAAGTACGATGCAACTAGCGGATGAATGCATTTGCTTGAATTCAATGTGGAATATAACGCTTCGTTTCAATTACATGCTGCATCATCTTTTGACGAAACGACAATCATCTAATATTTTTAAACGAGCAATTTTTGTAAGAGATGGAAGACACGAAATAAAACCAATCTGTCTGACCAGCATGGTATAGTAAGGTCCATTGCCTTCCTATTGTGGAGGACGCTCCAGCCCAACAGTAGGACGTATATGAGCAGAAATAGTGATGAATGAAATTTTTGTATATCTCGATATAGATATTTAGTGTCGGAAACAGCTCCAATGATTTTCATGAAATTTAATGGAGATTTCGTGGGTGAGAAGTCGACACAGCTAAGTTTCATTTGTAGAAATTCTCGTTTTACCAATATTTCAGGTAATGACAATAATATGAAAAAAGTGCATGTGTACTTATGTAGGTGTAGGACTAGGTGAGCCGACGACCTGGTGAAAGTTGCTGGACGTTGTTGGATGCAGGCGGTACAGGACCGCACTTTGTGGCGTAACATGAGGGAGGCCTACGTCCAGCAGTGGACGGCGATAAGCTGAAATGATGAATGTACTTATGTACGCACGTAAGAAGTAATACTTCTTTGGCGTAATAAAATAAAAATCTTTCTAATTTTTTTCTTAAAATGTCATACTCGTGTTATAATAAAATTACAAACGTAGGATAACGCGAAGGATAAAATTTTTTAGAAAGATTTTTATTTTGCTTCCCCAAAGAAGTATAACTAATTACTTGGGTTCATATAAAAGTGAGCTTATGTAAAGCTCACTTTTATATGAACTCTTATAACAATATTGATAATTTTGATTCGATTTTAATTGGACTTTGAAAAAAAGAATATGTATTTTAAAACTGTATTAATAATAATATTGATATTTAAAGCGGCAAACTTTAAAAAAGATTTTTTCATTTAATTATAAACAAAATTATCAAAATTTGAATAAAAATCACGTGACAATGAACGCGCGACTGGTTAGCACAGTTGTGACGTCATAATGTTAAAGCTATTTTATAACAGTACAGTGTTTACAGCTTTTACCTGTGAGTTGACAATAACACATATTGGTAATTTACTGCTAAAAAACGATTGGTTGTTACTTATATTTAATTATTTAATAATGACAGCAGAATTAAATAGATCAAAACATTTTACTTATTATCTCTGCATAATTTGCTATGAGTAAAAACAAACATTATGACGTCACACGCGTTTGGGTTTGTTCGGGAGCTGTCGGCGTGTTTTCGTCACTGGATTAAAAAAAATATTTTTATTTTGATATAACTTTTGAATTATTGCGAAACATAAATAAAAAAAAGTGAGCCGTCACTCAGGACGCCTGGCAGATGTGAAACATCGAAATTATTTGTACAAGTATATATGCATAAAATAATAGATTACGACAGAACTAATATGGCAAGAAGTATTGAATAAAATAATACGATTTCGATTATTATTCGAAATATTGTAATATTTAAGCAATAAAATTAATCCGCCGCAGAGCCGCATCGCTCCTTCTCCCTCACACACTTGTACGTAGTTCGGGATCGAAAGGGATCGGCTAAGAAAGTGTGATCTAGGAAATAGAAATAGCGACATCTATCGAGCCACTAAGTACTAGTATCGAAGGACCATAATCTGTATCAATTGAAAAGTATCGATACTTAACAATCGAATCGTTTTGAAAGCATTGAGTACTTTTCATAGAGCCTATCGGATAATTTCTTGCCGGGATTGTTTGTGATGAGCTTTTTTCTTTGGTAAGTTTGAGAGAATGTAATATTTGCTACTGAGTATTAGTATTATAGCAGCAATGAGTATCAATTGACAAATACCGAAAGTTACTGGTATCGAATAGTTTTCGAAGGTTCGAGTACTTTTCATATCGGATACGTTCTTGACAGGATTGTTTGTGATGAGCGTTTTTTTTTTTGGTAAGTATGAGAGAAAGTAACATTCTATAATGAGTACTAGTATCGCATGAACAATAATCGGTATCAATTGAAAAGTAACGATCTTTACTGATATTGAATCGTTTTCGAAGCATCGAGTACTTGTCATAGAGCCTATCAGATCGCGATCGCGGGATTGTTTGGGATGAGCTTATTTTTTACCAAGTTTGGGAGGAACTAAAAAGAACTATAAGTGTAATGTTTGAAATGATGGTAAAATGTAAAATTACTCGGCAGGAATATAATGCCATATCACATTACTTCGCGAAACACTGTTTCGTGCATGTCTACTTGATAAGTCTATATCGTTTGAATGAAATCTAACCGATTGGGTAAAAATTGAGTTCAAATGGGTCAAATACATGAAAAAGTGCCATGTAGAAATTAGAAGATCGAATTAGCGACATCTATCGAGCCAAGCCTAAATGTCAACTACAAAATATATTTTATAAAGAAATCTCTAATCCTGTGATGATAATAAGACAAGCTATCTAAATTATTTTATCGTCATTGGGTACCTCGTTATGTCTACAAATTTTAAATGAAATCCAACTCTTTAAAGTGGGTCAAAATACAATTCTTTGGAGTCGGTAACATATAAACAAATAAATACACAGCTGAAACTAATACAAAGCCTATAAAAAGCGGTTGTCCAGTTTTCGTACGTGAAAATAAGGTAGGTATGGTATACTTATGTTAGGAAGTTAGAAAATTATACATTATTTTATAGAACAAGTACATACGCATAAAATAACATATTACGACAGGTATTAATATAGCATAAAGTATTAAGAAAAATAAAGTTACGATTCTTTTCCAGAAAATAATGTTTTTTATTCAATAAACATTTATTTTCATTAGAATACATTATAGATAACAATTTACTTTGAGTTCACTAGATGGCGTTGTACAAAATTTTAAATCGCACCATGGTTTCGTTACAAAAATGTAGATATGTGTCCAGATATTCATTTTATAGTTAATTAAGAGCGGACCGCGCAGCGTGGCGTTAAACGCCACGCGACGATCGTGGTCACCCTCGCCTATAGATGTTTCACATCAAAAAGAGTTTTTTATAAAATTTAAATATGATCTTTCCATTTATGACAAAATAATTCAAAACCCAATTGTTATATTATAACCGCAAGTATACAAATTAAGTATACATTACCGCCTTTGCTATGAAAATTCCTCTTTGGAAATATCTGCTGACATTTCTGAAGTAACATTATTTTTATGTCTTCATGTAACCATAAACAATGGTGGACCATTATTCCTTGTCATTGTCACTCCTTTGTTATTTTGATCGTTAATCTATGCTCGTCTGTTTTGTTATTAGTCACTTACAATTGTGCTTTATATGAAGAATTTTGGTTTAAAATAATTTCAGGCTGTTTTATCATCAATCATCATCACAGCTCATATACGTACCACTTTTTTATGGGTGGGCTATGGTAAGCGCACACGCGGTCCATTCCGTCTGGGGCAACGAAAGGTCGGCGCGCAGGCTCATAACCCACTCGTGTCCACGTCACCTTCGTCGTTAGGCCGAGCACCAGTGCCGAGTTCCTTGTCCTCAATGGTCGGCCCGACGGAATACCCTTTCGGGTACCCTCACCTTTCGACTTCCCTGTCCCGAGACGTCGGTCGCCGTCGTGCAGTCGGCCTCACAGGGGGTGCCGGACTAAAGTCCCTGGTCCGGTCATCCGCGGCCTCGGCTAGGATATATCTACCACTGCAGGGTTCAAGCCTCCTCTAAACGAGGAGGAAATTGACCTATTCTCCCACGCTGGTCAGACGTGTTGGCATAGAATTTTATTTCGGGTTTTTTTTTCTCTTAGTATAAATGGTATGTTTTTTTTTAAACGATACTCCCGTACTAACGAAATAATCCTTGTATTGCGGGGGACTTTATAAACATATAAATAACGCACACAAAGTACATCCAGACTCAGAACAACAATTTGAGGATCGTACAAAATGTTGCCCTGCGTAGAATTCGAACCCGACACTAGAATGGTAGATAGATCATCTCAATCACTACGCTATCTGTGCAGTCATGTTATCTGAATACGGAAATAATATTTAACTTAGTAGTTAGATGGTAAATTGAATTCTTACTGCGTCACCACGACCATACGGAACTTAAATTCCATTTAATTTTAAGCAAGGAACGTAACTAACGTAAATGTTATGAATAGCTTACATTGCCTTAGGTGTCACTTAATATTTGGCAGTCATAGGTAAAAACGAGCATTACTCTTTTAGTGAAATTCTTACTACAATATAGGTATACATAATTTAACCTTTAACATAAACAAGTCTAACCACAAAATGTTCCCTTCTTTCTCAGTAACGTCGTCTAAATAGTCTATTATGTATACATAGAGACGTCCCGCCGTCATCTAAAATGAACGGTGTATCTCAGTTATGAGATCGTTCCAAGAACCGTCCCATCTCATTCCATCATTTTTCATTGCTTTTTAATCTCTTATTACTCCCTTTACTCTCGAATCTTGAAGATTTTTACTCCTTGTATATGTTTAGAATAAATATGGAGGGTGAATTTCATATTTGGTTGGCAATGATGGGTGTTGTAAGCCTTTCCCTCGGTGTTTAATAAGATTTATAGATTTAGTAATGGTGTTTGAGGAGCAGTGTCTTATGCTTGGTGTATATTAATGCCGCAGTGGGTGCTATGGATTGAAACTAAAGATATAACGAAAACCTACTACACGAAAACACCCTGAGATAGTTGAATCGGCTCTTCCGCTTACCGAACGAAATACAGTAATAAATTGCTACTATTACTACTATTACATTGTAAATAAAACTACTTTACAGATTTTATCATGTTTGTATTTGTCCGACGTTTTGAATACTTTGCAGCGTTCATGTTCTGCCCGTGACTATGAACGCTGCAAAGTGGTAGAAACAATCCGGCAATCAAACATTAAATACAAACACAATAAAATCCGTAAAGTAGTTTTATTTACAAATTGCTATCACTGAGACGTCTATATTCTACAAGAGAAGAGTAAATATTGTGATGACCTCAAGGACAAGAGCAGGGTGATAATTTCCGTGTGGTGACGGAGTAAGAATACAATTCACTACTCCCTATTTTACCCGTGGCTGTCGTAAAGACGACTAAGGGATTTAATTTGCATATAACATCTATGCAAGAGAAGGAAAACTCAAAATAAAACCTCAGACGTGTTGGCCACGGACGACAAGGAGCTCAGTATCGGTGATCGGCCCAATGGTAAAGGGGAGGGAATACGGTGGGTTATGGGGCGGCGTGCCGCCCTTTTGTCACCACGGACGGAACGGACGGCGCGTGCGTTGACCAGGGCCCACCCAAAAAAAGAAACCAACATGTCTGACCAGCTTTGCTATAGTAAGTCAATTTTCCTCCTATCTTGGAGGAGGCTCAAGCCTAACAGTGAAACATATATGACTGAAATGAATAAAAATGTTGATATAAACAATTTTGTATATAAAGTTCGTCGAAAGTATCTATATCAAAGTCTTCATAATATCCCAATACGATAGGGTATGATTCACATCTGGACATAGTAATGATGTCTGTAAGGGCACAAAGGAAGAGAAGGAAAAATATTTCAAAAATAATAATGGATTTTATCATATAATTCGAAGGGCAGCCGAAAATTACAAAATAAGTGCGAATCGAAGTCACGCACGAAGTGTTCCGTACCATTATCTATAATAAATCGCGTTTGTTGTATGGGAGCCCCCTTAAATATTTATTTTATTTTGTTTTTAGTATTTGTTGTTATAGCGGCAACAGAAATACATAATTTGTAAAAATTTCAACTGTCTAGCTATCACGGCTGTTGAGATACAGCCTGGTGACATTCAGACGGCCGAACAGAGAGCGAAGTCTTAGTAATAGGGTCCCGTTTTTACCCTTTGAGTACGGAACCCTAAAAATGAAAATACACTGAAAGCATAAGAATTATTTTTCGTTACGTTCTCGCCTCGGGGTGAAGGGTTTTGAAAACGAAGTCAAATGTACATTATTATTCAATATTGTCAATTTGTACCTGTAATCTTGTTCTATTGATTCCCCCTTTTCCGTTCGTACACAATTCTCAGACGATTTATTGTTTCTTCATCTGTGAAAGCAACATAAAAATCACTTTTCAATTTATTCTGATCGTATGCTTTGAGGTTTTATCTTCTATCTACGTATGTCAATATTTATATTTCTTTCTTTGAATAAGCAACAAATCTGTTTACTGTGTGAAAGAGTAAGAATACAATCTCCTTTCTTGCCCGTGTGTTTTGTAAAATTTGACTAAGGCATATAATATGCAAATAATGTATATGCAAGAGAGAGAATTCGACATAAAGCCTTCTCATGCTGTTCCGCATCCGCGTATTATAATCCCATAGTCGTCTGTTACAACACCCATAGGTAAGAAAGGGGGTGGCGAATTGTATTCTCACTCCATCACCACACGGATGAAGGGCACGGTGGTATTAGGCCGCGGGTGACTGGACCGGGGATGCAGTCCGTCACCCACAGAGAGGCTAATCGCGCGACAGCGACCGACGTACCTGAGGGGGAACGTCGAAAGGAGGCTATTCGATATTCCGTCGGGCCGACCACTGAAGACAAGTTACCCTGCACCGGTGATCGGCCCAACGACGAAGGCCACGTGTCACGGGTGGGTTACGGGTGTGCATGCTTACGCCCCTCCGTCGCCCCGGACGGAGCCGGACAACGGGAGCGCCGACCATGGCCTACTACTAAATAAAAAGGCGTCCAAAAGACAACAAAGAGCTGTACAGCGACCTGAAATCTATCTGGTCACTAAATACATCCTTTTTTTTTCTTTTGGGTGGGTTGCGGTCGGCGCGCTCCTCGCACCACTCCGTCCGGGGCGACAGAGGGGTACGCCCCTCTGTACTCAGCACGCAACACCCGCAACCCACCCGAACACCACGTCGCCTTCGTCTTTGGGCCGACCACCGGAGCAGGGTTACTTGTCATCAGTGGTCGGCCCGACGGAATACCCCCCCTACTTAGGGTACCCTCCCATCGACCGACGTCCCCCCCTCGGGGAGGACGTCGGTCTTTCCTCACGCGGTCGGCCTCTCGGCGGGTGACGGACTAATTCCCCAGTCACGTCACACGCGGCCTCGGATAGGGCGGCATGAGGTGCAGGTATTCGCGCCTACGCCGCCCCAGTCGCCGGCGGCGGATCGCCCCATCGAGGCTGCGCTCCTCGTGCAGGCGATCCGCCGCCTCCTTCTGCGAGATCTCTGCCTCGCAGAAGGCTGCGACCACGTCCCAGTTCCCGACGCTGCCTACCATCGCCCTAGCGATAGCTGGCAGCGTCAGGTCGGCACCGATGATGGCGACGAGTTCACGGCGCTGCGTGGCCCAAGCGGCGCAGGCCTCGAGCGTATGTCGCGCCGTGTCCTCGTCGCAATCGCAGTGGTGGCAGGACGGTGTACTCTCCCTCCTTACGACCTTGTGCAGGTATTTGGCGAAGCACCCATGCCCCGTCAACACCTGCACTAGTCGGAAGGAGAGCACCCTGTGCCGTCTTTCCAACCACTGCATCAGCACCGGCCGGAAGGCCTCCACGATTCGCACCCCGAACAGAGGCCTCTCCAGCCGGACTGCCTAACAGGCAATGACGTCTTGGCGGGCGTCGACGCGCCAGGCGGTCAGCTCTCTTAACGAGACCACACCGCCCTCCGCTCGCACCTCCGTCACCCGCCGATACAATCCGGCGAGCATTTCCGCCTCCAGGTCCCACGGGGAGTCCCGGCCAATAGGCACGATGCCTCTGTCGCCACCGTGCGGTATCCGCGATGACCCTGACCGCCATGGCTCTGTGGTCGCCACAGAAGAGCCCTGAGTCGGACGGTCATGGATCCCGCCCACACCGGTGCGCCGTACAGGGCCATCGACCGGATGACCCCCGCCGTACAGCCGTCGAATGGACGGTAATCGAGACGCCGATGGGAGGGCTCATACGGCGCCCATGGAACAAGAGGGGCTCCGTCTTGTCCAGTTCGACCCTCAACCCTAGCGCCTCGATCCGCCTGACGATCTCTTCGGTGCCTAGAGTCGCCAGGCTTGTCGCCTCTTCTAGCGTCTCACCGCGGGCTGTGGCGAGCGTGTCGTCGGCGTAATAAATATATCCGTAAGCATGATTTATGTTAGGCGGGCAGCCGTTCATAAAACTATTGTAATATGAAAACAGCACACACTGAGCCGACCCAAGTAAATGGGATAAAGTAGGGTCTTCATCATCATATACGCCCCACTGCAGAGCTCGAGCCTCCTCCACAATGGAAGAGAAATTTACCTTACTGTACCAAGCTGCTCAGACGTGTTGCTATATGTTTTCATTTCGATTTTCCTTCTCATGTTGTTATCTGCATATTATACTCCCATTGTCGTCTTTTACGACACCCATAGGTAAGAAAATGGTGGTGAATTGTATTCTTATTCCGTCACCACACAGATGAAAGGCACGGTGGTAATGAACAATTGGACTCTAATTGATATATTATTGTAAAGAATGACAATTAAACTTCCATCGTTATTCCGTTGTAATCAAATACATTCAGGGGATGTTTTCTAATAAAGATAATATTCGTGAATGTCGTGTTCGTCTTTGAAATTGATTTCACCGTTTTCAAGGCAACGTTATTAAAATATATTCCATTTCTTTAGCAATTATATCTTTATATCAATTTCTCTCTCGTTTTATTTGTTTGTTTTTAATTTTGTTAAGGAATATTTTCTTTGATAAAAAATATGGAGTGTTTTAAGATCACACGACAGAAACGAAAACTTCATCGAGGTGAGGATATTAATTTTCTATAATATAAAAATGAATCGCCGAATGTGTTGCTAAGCGCAAATCTCGAAAACAGCTGAACTGATGTCGCCAATTCTTTTTCTAGAATATTCCTTGAGTACGAGGATGTTTCTTAAGTAGAGTGAAATTTCAAAAATTACCTAAAACGGTCTAAAAATAACACTTTTCTATACTCCCTTGCCTTTTTTACTATTTTGATGACTATAATATTTTAATTTAAATCTTCTATAATTCTACGATGCTAGACCAATATTTAGATTGAGATACGGATAAAATTACGGCATCAGAAAATAAAAGTTTTTGTTACTCGTTTTTGTTAATCTAAGCTTTCAATTGTATAAGTATAAGTATAAACAATTGTTGATTAACCAAATAAATAAATAAATAAATAGCTAACACAAAATATTGTCTTGCGTGGGAATTGAACCGCAGAAACTGAGCACTTTCGTTATTTTAATCATTACAGTATTTGTACCGTCAATATTATCGGTACTGAAGTAATTTCTTATTAAACTAATTTCAAGTGTTGTTATCTATCTGTTACGAAGTAATAAAGTGGAAAGTTCCAAATTTAACTCAAAATGAACTGGTTCACGATGCATATAAATAAATTGACATACATTCATCGTTGTAAAAATTTTAATGTTCCTCCTCATCCTCACGGCTTGTATATGTCCCACTGCAGGGTTCTAGCCTTGTCCACATTGGGAGAGAAATTGACCTACTATACCACGTTGGTCAGACGAGTTGGCAAAGGATTTTATTTCGCCGTCTTCTGTGGGGCAAACATCTCGCAGAAGGAGGCGGCGGATCGTTCGCTTCCAACGCTTCTACGGCGATACGATCCGCCGCCGGCAACTTGGGCAGCACAGCTGCGAGTATTTGCGCCTAATGCCGCCCTAGCCGAGGCCGCGGTTGACTGGACTGGGGAATAATTTGGCACCCGTGGAGAGGCTGACCGCACGACGTCGACTGACGTCCCGAGAAAGGAACATCGAGAGGAGAGGGTACTCCGCGGGGTATTCCGTCGGGCCGACCACGGAGGACAAGGAACTCTGTACCGGTGGTCGGCTTAACGACGAAGGCGATGAGCTACGGTGGGTTATAGGGCCGCGCGCCGCCCCTTTGTCGCCCCGGACGGAGCCGAGCGGAGGGTGCACTGGCTACCCCAAAAAAAAGTACTAGCATATGATGACGGACTAAGAAGTCATTTTCCCTAACTTTACTATTGGATTCGTTAAAATCGGTTAAGGAACCAGAAGAAGGAGCAGCAGCATTCTCGGCAACCTACCAAGAAAAGCGGTGGTTATTACAACGTCGATTGCCCAAAACCCTTGATGCGCAACGTTCCATTATTATCATATTTTGCTTAATTTGCCAATATTTATAGACATTATATTGCTCCTTTTTAAGCTTCCGTACCCAAAGAGTAAAAACGGGATCCTATTACTGAGACTTCGCTATCTGTCTGTTACCAGGCTGTATCTCAAGAACCGCGACAGCTAGACAGTTGCAATTTTTACATATTGTGTATTTCTGTTGCCGCTATAACAACAAATACTAAAAACAAAATAAAATCAATATTTAAGGGGCTCCCATACAACAAACGCAATTTTTTTATAGGTAATAGGACGGAGCCCTTCATACGCGACTCCGATTTGCACTTAGCCGGTTTTTTTCTAGGTAATAAGTTTGTATTAAAATAATATTTTATAGAAGCTGGTAGTTTCGGAGATTAGTGTATTCAAATAAATAGACTCTATAATATCTCTGTATCAGGTAGATAATTATAAATTTTCTGCAATAACGATGACTTGTTGGACGAGAGACATCTTAGTCCGCCCGTGACCATGAACGCTGCAAAGTGTTCGAAACGTCGGGCAATCAAAAATCAAATACAAACGCGATAAAATCCGTAAAGTAGTTTTATCTATACCAATAAATAAAATTGGAGTGTCTGTTTGTAATGTCAAAATAATAGGCTTTTTTTCATGCTTACACGGTTATTTGCACTATACACATGCCTAAAAATCACTTTATATTTTTTTGTTTGTCTGTCTGTTTGTTTGTTCCGGGTAATCTTCAAAACGGCGGGACCGATTTCAAAAATTCTTTCACCAATGGAAAGCTATAATATCAGGGCGTAAATTAGGCTATATTTTATCCCGGTATTCCCACTGGAACGGGCACTACGCGGGTAAAACGACTAAAACCGAAGCGAAGCGAGGGCGGGTTTGCTAGTTTAAAATAAATAAACTCTCTAATATCCACTTATAATATCAAGCTTAGCCTTATAATATCAATACTTGAATAGATTTTATATGGATCACATTATACTATTACACTGCAAGAGAATGCAAATGACATAGATAACTCGTCTTATCTTAAACACGCGTGATTGAGTAGCTACCGTGCCCCATATATCCTGCAAATGTTTTGAGATTATCTCGAAATTCATGCACTGACTCGAATGAATAACACTTAGTTTCATTGTTCCCTGTACGGCGATGACTTAACATTTTGTTTTCGCCTTTATATAGTTTGAAATAATGTTTTTTTAGAGATTTTTCCTGTGAACGGAGTAAGAATACAATTAACTACACCCTTTCTTGCCATATTGTGGAGGAGGCTCGAGCCCGACTGTGGGATGCATATAGGCTGTCATGATGATGATGTATTTGATATGTAATTTGTTGACGTTTCAAACGGTTTGGTAGTGGTAGGACCACACTGTCGACAGTTATCTGTCTACAGCCGCGAGCCGGTCCGTCCGGGGTAGTACCACGCTCTCGCAGAAAATCGACGTCTGAGTAGTAGCAATTTGTTACTGCGCTTCGTTCGGTGAGTGAGAGAGCCGGAAGCCCAACTTTTTGAGGGTGTTTGCGTGTGGAGGGTTTTCGTGGTGCCTTTGGTATCACAGAGTCTCAATGCACGCATTCTCACTCCCTTCATTTTCTTCGCGGTAGGCAGCGGCCTTGTAAAGATCCATGAGCGGCAGCAACACTTACCATCAGGTGTACTGTTTGCTCGTTTGCCACTGCTGGCAATAAAACAAAAAAAAAAAACAAAAAAAAAAAAACTTGTTTTTTTTGTAACTGAAGACCTATTAATAAAATAATCGTTTTATTTCGAACTAGCAACCCACCCTCGCTTCGCTTCGGTTATAGGTTATAGTCGTTTTACCCGTGTAGTTCCCGGTCCCGTGGGAATACCGGGATAAAATATAGCCTAGTTTACGCCCTGATATTATAGCTTTCCATTGGTGAAAGAATTTTTGAAATCGGTCCAGCCGTTTTGAAGATTACCCGGAACAAACAGACAGACAGACAAACAAAAATTTTTTAATTGCTATTTTAGGCATAGGTGTCGTGCAAATAACCATGTGAGCATGAAAAAAGCCTATTATTTTGACATTACAAACAGACACTCCAATTTTATTTATTGGTATAGATGTATAATGCTCGCGTAAATATCAGTAATCATTGTGTCTATTATTGTCGTAGATGATTTTCACCAATTTTTTAGAATATAGGTGAGCGCCGAGGGTTTACAACTCGGTAAAGATTAAGCGACATTGCCCAAAGGCATCCCCTTTTTTTGGGTGGTAGGTCAGCGCACATGCCGTCCAGCTCTGTCCGGGTTGACGAATGGGCGGGGAGCGGCCCCATAACCCACCGTCTCCTCTCCTTCGTCGTTGGGCCGACCACCGGTACCGAGTTGCCTGTCCTCCGTGGCCAGCCCGGCGGAATACCCTGTGGGGTACCCTCTCCTTAAAGGCATTTCCTATGAGGTTCCTTGAACGGTTAAGAAATATTATATTCTTGTTCAGTCTTAAACTAAAAGCAAATAAATTGAATCATTTGATACTAGAATTTACATTTATTTTAATACTAATCTACTATGTTCCCATTGCGTTATCAATTAATGTAAAAATGGTGGTTTGAGACGTTTTAGCAACAATATATGTAACTTCTTTCTATATAAATGCATTTAGAAATACAATTGTCGACTAAAAAGTGCATAAAACATTAAATTTTACATATCTTAATATTAATCCCACGAAAACTGAAACCGCGTTATTAAAATCAACCGAAAATAGGTTTAATAATAAATCATTTGTTTGTGTATGCCAAAATCTTTCATATTCGGCGATGCAATTGGTGCTTGCGATTTGACAGATTAGTTAGCAGTGTCTGCTTAACTATGCATTGAAAACCAAAGGTATTATAACTGAATAGTTTAAGTGGAAGGTTTTTGGACGACTGACGCCGAGTACGTATATGAGTTAGAAACGTTTAAAGAATTTCGTAGTAGACCTACAATTGCTTCTGAGGCTCTATGTTAAAATTGTTATTCTGCCGAATTTGCACCCGACACTAAGTACACCTATGAACGTACGTAAGAAATTATGCTTCTTTGGCGTAAAAAGATAAAAATCTAATTAAGTAAATATCTAGTTGAAATCTGTGACGGTGTGCGCGCTCATCGTAAAAATTTACTCTCATAATTTTTCCCTAACGTACCAAAATAAATATAATTTCAAAAATTAAAGAAAGCACACTAGTACCTATATGTAGGTACACTTAACAGTAAAGAGTAGAAACGGTACAAAAGATAGCTTGCTAATTAAAACCAGCGTTAACTTCACCTAAGCGTATTCTCCTTACAATTTGCACCAAAGCTTGAAATAGTCAGAAACAACGTTGAAACAAATGTTTCCCTTGACGAGAGACAGACATTGCAATTAAATAGATCTATGTTTTTAACTGACTTAAAAAAAAGGAGTATGTATTCCATTGTATGTATTTTTTTATGTATTTTCACTGATATCTCTGTTAATTGTTAACTGATTTTCTAAATACTTTTTTTTCACACCTCTTCATTCCGAAGAGTACCTACTCCTGAGGTGGTCCCATTGTCACTTAGTCAGGATCTGATGATGGGAATCCATATAAATCGGAGGCAATCCTCTTATTTTATCATCATCATCATCATCTCGGCTTATATACGTCCTACTGTTGTCCACAATAAGAGGGAAATTGACCTAACTATACCGCGCAGGTCGGACGTGTTGGTATTTTTTTATGGGTGGGCTACGGTCAGCGCAACCGCCGCCCGGCTCCGTCCGGGGCGACAGAGCCGTGTCACGTCGCCTTCGTCATTGGGCCGACTACTGGTGCAGGGTGACTTGTCGTCAGTGATCGGCCGAGTACCCTCTCCTCGACCGACGTCCCCCCGCTTGGGGACGTCAGTCTTCGTCGCGCGGTCGGCCTCTCGGCGGGTGACGGACTAACTCCCCGATCCAGTCACCCGCGGCCTCGGCTAGGGCGGCATCAGACGCAGGTAATCACGCCTGCGCCGCCCCAGAGATGTGTTGGTATAGGGTTTTATTTCGAGTTAGAGTTAGTGTAGATAGTATCTATTACTATCTGCATATCATATCTCTAAGTCGTCTTATACGACACCCACATGTAAGAGAGGGTGTGCTGAATTGTATAACTTATAGTAAATGAATAAAAAAGAAGACAAGCCCACTGAGTTTCTTGCCGGATCTTCTCAGTACGGTCGCGTTCCGATCCGGTAGTAGTGTAAGGTAAAAATGTAAAAAAGTGACCATATGTAAGTGCCCCCGCGGGGTTTATGCATAATAAAGTATTTGAATTTGAATTTGAATATAAATCGATCCATCCAACAGGCGCTAGATGTCCACTGTAGAATTCAGGCCTCCTCATGGATGTTCAATGTCAAAATTGCTACACCGGTCTGGCGAATTGGCTATCGCATGCTGTTTTAAGTTCCTCAAGAGACTGCTATGGCTTAATATCATCACTGCAGCTGATTTTTACGATCCACACTAGAAAATCCTTTTTCCCCGCTCTTTTTAAATCGTCATCATCTTCATTTCAATCTATACACGTCCCATTGTTGGACTCGGGCCTCCTCCACTATCAGAGGGATATTGATCTACTATACCACGCTGGTCAGACGTGTTAGTTTAGCGTTTTGTTTCGAGTGTTCCTTCTCTTACATAAATGTTATCTGCATATTATACATCTCCCTTAGTCGTCTTTTATGACACCCGCGAGCAAGAGAAGGGGTGGTAATTTGTATTCTTACTCCATCAGCAAACGAAAATCCTTCGAATAAAATTCACAAAATAAAATAAAAAGCTTGCTTTTTTTTTACTATATTTATGTGTGGCTATTTCGGTGTACCTTTGATTGCCGTCACGATTGGGCGACGCTCAAACTAATTATGCTCCGTAATCGGTTTGGGAAACTCCTGTCTGTTTTAAGCGCTTCCCGAAAGATGTCTCCAAGTTAAAAACGTACGTATTTCACACGTGTGGGACGGAATATCTTTAAACTACGTGATTACAAAGGTTTATTATCTTCGAACCTTCATGTTCGCTAGTGATCATGAGTTATTAAAAGGTCCATCAACAGAGATTTACTTCCAAAATTGCAAAACATACTTTTTTTTTAAAGGCAAGTCCCTGCTCTTTGTAAGTGATGTATGCGGGTGACCGGACCGGGGACTTTAGTCTGACACCCGCAGAGAGGCTGAGCGTTCGACGGCGACCGACGTCCCGGGACAGGGACGTCGAGAGGTGAGGGTACCCGAAAGGGTTTTCCGTCGGGCCGACCACTGACAACAAGGAACTCTATTCTGGTGGTCGGCCCAACGACGAAGGCGACGTGGGTATGGGTGGGTTATGGGCCCGCGCGCCGTCCTTTCGTCGCTCCGGACGGAGTGGACCGCATGTGCGCTTACCGTAGCCTACCCATAAAAAAAGGAAGTGATGTATTGCGGCATAACACCACAAATAAACAATTAACAGACACAAATCACATCCAGACTCAGAATAATAATTTGTGGATCACACGAAGTACTTTTCCTACGTGGGATTCGAATCTTATCTCTTAACTAATAGGCCATTTGTACAGTTATTAGCATGATATACATAGACATATTTCAGAAACAAAACTTCAGTCATATTTAGTAAAATGTCACATTGGTATAGTTTTCATTCATCATCATCTACATCGCAGCCCACATACGTCCCACTGTTGGGCTTGGGCCTCCTCCATAATGGGAGGGACCTACTATACCATGGGCTGGTCAGACATGTCGACATGGGGTTTCATTTCGAGTTTTTCTTCTCTTACACAGATGTCATACGCATATTATATTCCTTAGCCGTCGTTTACGACATCCAGGGGAATTGTATTCTCACTACGTCAGCACACGGAAAAGCGTGGTATAGTAGGACAATTTTCTTCTCATTATGAAGAAGGCATGAGTCCAGCAGTGGGAACTATATGATGATGATATGTCGCTCAACAAAGAAATTCTTTGAACATTACATAGCTTGTATAATAAAATTCAAAAATATTTTATTGTACCCTCAAATGTTCCCCCATATCAAAATTATAATAATAATTGCACCTGTATAAGATACGATTGTGATATAATTACATCATGTCACGCTTCAAATGAGAATATTTTAGCCCAATTTGATTATAGTTCATGCCCAGTTTTACGGTGAAATGCATACGGTAGCATAATGTAATAAAATTAGGGCTGTACCCGCCGATGTTTCCACGAACATCTACATTAATCTTATAATAGTTGCATAATTATGTTGTTTGTATGACGATACGTCTCTATTATTCCGCCTAGTAATGTGGGTTCCGTGTGATGACGGAGTAAGAATATAATTCACCACTCCCTATCTCGCCCGTGGATGTCGTAAAAGACGACTAAGGGCTATAATACGCATATAACATCTATGCAAGAGAATGAAAACTCGAAACAAAACCCCATATCAACATGTCTGACCAGCGTGGTTTAGTTGATCAATTTCCCTCTCATTCTGGAGTAGGCTCGAGCCCAACAGTGGGACGTATACAAGCTGAAATGATGATAATAATGACGATGAAAGTCATCACTTCCCTTTCTTGTCCGTGGGTGTCATAAAAGACGACTAAGGGATATAACGTGACGGACTAATTCCTCGGTCACGTTACCCGCGGCCTCGGCTAGGGCGGCATGAGGCGCAGATATTCGCACCTACGCCGCCCCAGTCGCCGGCGCCGGCGGCGGATCGCCTCATCGAGGCTGCGCTCCTCATGCAGGCGATCCGCCGCCTCCTTCCGCGACACTACTGCCTCGCAGAAGGCTGCAATCGCGTCCCAGTTCCTGACGCTGCCGACCATCGCCCTGGTGATAGTCGACAGCGCCAGGTCGGCACCGATGATTGTGACGAGTTCACGACGCTGCTCTGCCCAAGCGGCACATACCTCAAGCGTATGCTGCGTCGTGTCCTCGTCGCAATCGCAGTGGTGGCAGGACGGTGTACTCTCCCTCCTAACGACCTTGTGCAAATATTAGGCGAAACGTCCATGCCCCGTCAACACCTGCACCAATCGGAAGGAGAGCACCCCGTGCCGCCGTTTCAAGCACTGCATCAGCACCGGCCGGAAGGCCTCCACGATCCGCACCCCGAACCGAGGCCTCTCCAGCCGGACTGCCCAACGGCCAATGACGTCTCACCGGGCGTCGACGCGCCAGGCGGTGAGTTCCCTCAGAGAGACCACACCGCCCTCCGCTCGCACCCCCGACACCTGCCGATACAAACCGGCGAGCATTGCCGCTTCCAGGTCCCACGGGGGAGTCCCGGCCAACAGGCACGCTGCCTCCGCCGCCACCGTGCGGTATCCGTGTATGGCCCTGACCGCCATGGCCCTCTGTCGTCGCTACAGAAGAGCCCTGAGTCGGACGGTCAGGGACCCCGCCCATACTGGTGCACCGTACAGGGCCATCGACCGGATGACCCCCGCGTACAGCTGTCGACGAAATATATATATAAAGATTACATCCGTTAGTCGTCTTTTACGGCATCCACGGGAAAGATAGGGTGGTGGATAGTGGTGAATTGTATTCTTACTCCGTCACCACACGGACAAAATTGCCCTATATCGTATTCAATGTCCCACAAATCTCATAGTAATTTGGTGATGAATAAAACTTAACAGAACACCTAATACAAAGAGGCCGCAACACCATATATTTTTTTCCTAACGTACATTCAACTATGTCCAAAACGTAACACTATTTTTGTTCAACAAAGTGTAATGTACTCTTTCATTTTACTTATATATCACACCGCGTGGTACATAGATCAATAAACAAGAGCTATACGATTGTGTGCATTTAAACATGTAAGCAATACGTTCGCGATCTTCTCACTTATATCAATACTTACATACTAATTTTTTTATAACTACCGTCTTATAGATATGGCACCTATTTTTATGTGTATATTACGCGTTAGGGTTGGCAGACAATAGGGTTGATGTCCTGGTCGACAACACATGCCGTTGTGTCAATGGGGGCGGTACCCGAAAGGGCATCGGCTGGCCACGGAGGTCAAGGAATCGATACCAATGGTTGGCCCAATGGCGACGGAGGGTATACGGTAGATTATGGGGTCGCACGCCGCTTATCCGTCGCCCCGGACAGATTGGGCGGAATGTCTTCAGACCATAGTCTACTAAAAAAAAGGGTTGGAAGATGGGTTTTGTTTTTATATTTTTAATCGATGTAAAAAAAAGAGTAGGGTTTTTTATTCGAATTTATGTTTTTTTTGTACGTATGTCACGTTATCATTCAATCATGAATCATCGATTATGAATCGATTTTGATGATTATTATTTAATTTGGTAGTTCATATTTCAGAGGTCGTCATCACAGCTCATATACTACCCACTACTGTGCTCGAGTATCCTCCATATGGGGAGGGAAACTGACTTATTATACGACGCTCGTCAGGCGGGTTTTATTTCGAGTTTTTGTTCTCATGCATAGTTCTTATATGCACAAGATATTCTTTAGTCGTCTTTTACAACAACCACGGGCAAGAAGGGGATGGTGAACTGTATTCTTACTCCGTTGACCTCACGATTTGATCAAGATCTGCTCATTAGTTTTGAGCGATCGATTAGTGCTAATTTTGTGGTATAATAGATAAAACTATTTAATCCCGTTTGTATATTATATTATTATTGTTGTTATTGTGTTTGGGTATTGTTTGCCCATCGTTTCGAACATTTTTCCACGTTCATGATCACGAGCGAACATGAATACAAACGCGATAAAATTCGTAAAAATTGTTGTATATACATATAATTTTGTATTATGTTAAATAAGTGTCGATTTACTTTGAAAAATCTACAAAAAAAAAATATTTTAAGGGTTATGTAGGTCAGTCTGCGGTCACAGGTTAAGTATACGTTACAATTCTTTTCTGCCTCAAAAGTCGTTGAAACCAATTAAGGAATCGGTAGGAGATCAACTGCGAGCGCCAACCCACTTACAAACCTTGTTGATTATAGCATTGGGGAGTTCATACGTCTAACAGCTTCGTTACACAAAAATTTCTACACCAGCTTACAAGTAGAATTTATGAGACTCGATATTTTAAAATCTTGATGCTCCATAATCTGGTCATCATCATCACAGCTTATGTACGTTCCACTACTGGGCTCGTCGCCTCCTCCACAATGGAAGGGAAATTGACCTGCTATCCCACGCTGTTCAGGCGAGTTGGTATAGGGTTATACCGAGTTTCGGGTTATTTCGTTTCGAGTAATTTTCCTTCTCTTGCATAAATGTTATCTGCATATTATAATCCCTTATAGTCCATAAAATATAGCTTGATCTCTGTGACAGATGTCAACGAAACCAACGAAGTAAGTTTGAACGAGCGACATGTTTACAATTTCATTATGTATCAAATATATTTGCATTCTTTTCATGCCAGTTTTATTGCAACTGAATTGCAATATATTATAAACATAAAAATATTAATATTCATGCTTAAAATGTACCTCGTAAGTACTGAAATACCTAGTAAACATTTTATGCATAAATGACGCTTACGCACGTACAAGGTCATGCTGGAATGCAAATATAAAAGAGATGGGACAGTCAATATACGTAAATCGATAACCGATCTTTAATAAATTATTCATAAAAGAAAAAAACCCAATACAGTACCCATATAATACTTTCAACATATTTTTTGCAATTACAACAGACAGGTACATTATAAAATACATAAATTGAATTAATTAATTAAAAAATGACTTTTTGTCTTGGAGTAAATGATAATATTATGTACGCCTTATTATCAATAAACTAGACATATTTATTTATAAAACAGTCGTAATTCATCGATTGATCTAACGACTGTCCCTATTTTGGTAAAAAATGATAAATGTTCTAGCAGGAACGCTCCATTGATGACGATAATAGTAACCTAGACCGTGATTGTCTTGACCTTTTGAATAATTAAAACAGTCAAAAACAGTTTTCTTTGAAATAAATTCAAAAAGATTTTCATTGATTGTATTTTAATTATAATAGGAAATCACAATTATAAAAATAAAGAGGTTTATCGATAAAAAACTTCGGACTTTATCGTAAGCGTGACAGCACTAGGGACAACTGTCACAGAGATCATCCTATATTTTATGGACTATAGTCGTCTTTTACGACATCCACGCGCAAAGGAGGAGGTGATGAATTGTATTCTTATTCCGTCACCACACAGAATGCCACCTAAAAAACTTAAAAAAAAATACTGTGTAAAATTGATAACCCTATTTTTGTATTTTTGTCACGTCTAGCCATTTGAATGGGCGCGTCGTGTGCCATAAAACGTCTATGATATATTATATTAAACATTTGACTGTGTACTAAATGCTAATAAGGAGTATGATTGCTCGATTAGATGTTTATTTATACTGGGTTAAAATATAAAAGCAGGTGGTTTTATTTTTACACGATAGATTGGTAGGATCTTTCTGTTCGTCATAGCGCGACATACTGAATATATTGTTTAGGTTTAAAAAAAGGGAGAAAATTATATTCTGCTCTCTATTATTTAAAAAAGATCTCTATTTGTAATTCAAAATAAACACAACTAAACAGATTGTTCGACTCATATACGTCCACTCTAGTGGGAGAAGAATTAGTCTACTATATCATGTTGGTCAAACGTATTGTTGTTATTTCGAGATTTTCTTCTCTTGTAATGATATTATCTGCTTACGTTCCTTAGTCATGTATTACGATCATGCACGGGTATGAAAGGGGCTGATGAATTGCATTTTACTTCGTCATCAAATGGATAAACTGCCGATAGCAAAGAATATAAGTTTAATATGAGAAAAAAGAAAGAATTTTCCGTGTGGTGACGGAGTAAAAATACTATTCACCACCTCCTCTCTTACCCGTGGGTGTTGCAAGAGACGACTAAGGGAGTAAATATAAATATAACATGTATGCAAGAGAAGGAAAACTCGAAATAAATCCCTATACCAACACGTCGACGAAAGGACGGCGCGCGGGCCCATAATCCACTCGTACCCACGTCGCATTCGTCGTTGGCAATGCCGAGTTCCTTGTCCTCAGTGGTCGGCCCGACGGAATACCCTTTCGGGTACCCTCACCTCTCGACGTCCCTGACCCGGGACGTCGGTCGCCGTCGCACGGTCAGCCTCTTTGCGGGTGCCGGACTAAAGTCCCCGGTCACCCGCGGGTCTTATTAAGGACATAGGGAGACATTATACTCCGTCCATGAGGCACACGTTTCTTCGCCGAATGGCTTGACCTATTTCTGAGATAAAGAGTGATAATTATTAAAATTTATCTAGAAGTAGTGCTTAGCCCCTTTCAGTTCCATTAGTTCCAATGGATGTAGGTCCAATACCGGTAAAATTCTGTAAGAGTAACTACAATTTTAGACACGTACCCCTCGACACCGTAGCAGGGTTCATCTATTTCACCTGGAAACGTTATGGTCGTCAAGTTTAACGTCGTAGCGATCATTTCTTCGGAATGTGGAGGATATGGAATGAAATATTTGCTGGTGTATTTCCTGGGCGCTATCGGCTATTCTACATTTGGAAACGAGGTTTAAGAAGAGCACTTTTTCATGATAGGCAGCGGCTTAGCTGTGCCTCTGGTATTGCCAAGGTCCATGTGCGGCTATATCACTTACAATCCGGTGTACTGTTTCCTCGTTTGCCACCAGGCACGAACAGCAATAAAAAAAACATAAAGGGCAAAAAATACATTTTTACGCTTGGTGACGGATAAGAATGCAACTCACCATGCATAGATGTTATATGCATATTATATCGCTTAGTCGTCTATTACGACACCCACGGGCAAGAGGGGAGTTGGCGAATTGTATTCTTACTAAGTCACCAAACGAAATGATTATGTTAGTGTACATATTAGCATAAATAAAAAAAATGTTTATAGTAATTTTTACCACATAGGTTACACAATTTAGCGTGTAAATTGTAAGTTTATGCTAACTCGTTTATAGACAATGTTTATTTGTACATCTAATAAAATTATGACTGGTTTATATTCGCGGTAAGTTATGTTTTGAAAAAACTGTGGTTTGTAATTTATGATTCTGGCAACAGCTACAATAGAACTACTAACGAATTTGAAATGGGAACATTTTGGATCAAAATAAGCACTTGATGATGTGAGAATAGATTTCATTACTCCCTTTATTATCTAAGGCAACTAAGGAATATAATAGACATGTATTTGGCAGGAACGCTCTGTCGACAGTTGTCTGTCTACAGCCACGGACCGGTCCGTCCGAGCTTATCACAGTCTCGCAAAAAATCGACATCTGAGGAGTAGCAATTTGCACTTCGTTCGGTGAGCGAGAGAACCGGTAGTCCAATTTTATGAGGTTATTAGCGTGGGTTTTGGTGATGCCTTTAGTTTCAGCGAACCTCGTTACACACATTCATAATCCGTTCCGGCCATGGTAGGCAGCGGCCTAGCAAAGGTCCATGAGCAACAGTTTTCATCAGTAGATCAGTTTCCCTCCTATTGCGGAGGAGGCACTATTGGGATGACGATAAGTTGACTTAACACAAAGATTTAAAGAGTTGTATATAGATGAAAAATCCATTTACTTTTCTTTTTAATACGCTTTTATTAGCTCCATACGTATGTATGTTAGTATGTAAGGGAATCTTTGAACATGATTTTGGCCCCCTTCAAAACGTCGGATTAACTCGAAATTTGGCATACTTTTTAAGGACTGATGACAATTCAATATTTTAAACAGTTTGACCCGTTATCCTTACTAGGATAATCAGGATTAGCGAAAATTCAACTAAAAATTAAAAATAAATAATAGTTCAAAAAATCTAAAAAACACGCTTTTAAAGAAAATCCAACTAAAAACTTTAAAAATTTGAATTAAGAATAGTGTATATAAGAAAAAAATATTTTTATTGTAAAAAAAGCGTGGAGTGCATGTTGTCAATAGTTATAAAAATTTTATTGACAGATACGAGTAGAAGGATTATCATTTTGATAATAACTTAAAAAGCACCCCACGCTTTTTTTACAATAAAAAATATTTTTTTCTTATATACACTATTCTTAATTCAGATTTTAAAAAAATATTTCCTAAATTTTAGTTGGATTTTCTTTAAAAGCGTATTTTTTTTAGTTTTTTTGAACTATTATTTATATCTTATGCGTTCCAATAATAAAGGCCATCTTCAAAGTGAAGCAAATTAGCCTAATACATCGCGCTGGCGGAGCAATTTGTCTTGGGGTTTTATAACAATCTTACTTTGCACGCGGATAAAAAATTTACATCATCATCATCATCATCATCATTTCAGCCTATTGCCGTCCACTGCTGGACGTAGGCCTCCCTCATATTGCGCCACAATGTGCGGTCCTGTGCCGCCTGCATCCAACGACGCCCAGCAACTTTCACTAGGTCGTCGGTCCACCTAGTGGGGGGGCGTCCTACACTGCGTCGTCCGATGCGTGGTCGCCACTCGAGAACCTTTCTTCCCCAGCGGTTGTCGGTTCGTCGAGCGATGTGGCCTGCCCATTGCCACTTCAGCGTGCTAATTCTTCGTGCTATGTCGGTTACACCCGTTCTTCTGCGGATTTCTGTATTCCGGATTCTATCTCGCAGAGAAATCCCGAGCATAGCCCGTTCCATAGCACGCTGAGCGACTTTGAGCCTTGATATGAGGCCTACATTTAGGGACCACGTTTCCGTGCCGTAAGTCATCACTGGTAACACACACTGGTCGTAGACCTGTGTTTTCAGACACTGAGGTATGTTGGACGAGAAGATCCTCTTAAGTTTCCCGAACGCTGCCCAACCGAGTTGGATTCGTCGGCTGATCTCTTTCTCGAAATTGGATCTACCTAACTGGACTGTTTGTCCTAGGTAAACATAGTGATTGACAACTTCGAGAATCGCATTGCCAACTAGGACCGGTACAGGAATGACATGGGTATTTGACATGACTTTCGTCTTGTCCATGTTCATTCGTAGACCCACTAGTTGGGATACCCTGCTGAGATCATTGAGCATAGTGCCAAGGTCCTCCATGGATTCTGCCATAACGACGATATCGTCTGCGAATCGAAGGTGAGTGATGTATTCGCCATTAATGTTGATGCCGAGTCCAGTCCAGTCTAAGAGCTTGAAGACATCTTCCAGTGCAGTGGTGAACAGTTTCGGAGAGATGACATCTCCCTGTCTCACGCCTTTCTGCAACTGGATCGGTTTCGTACTCTTATCCCGGATACGGACTGACATTGTGGCGTTCCTATACAAACACTTCAGCACTTCGATATAGCGATGGTCGATTTGGCACCGCTGAAGGGACTGCAGCACCGCCCAAGTTTCGACTGAATCAAAGGCTTTCTCATAGTCCACAAACGCTAAGCACAGGGGCCGATTATACTCCTCGGTCTTTTGTATAATCTGCCGAAGCGTGAGGATATGGTCTATGGTGCTATAGCCTTTTCGGAAGCCGGCTTGTTCGGGCGGCTGGAAGTCATCGAGCTTGCGCGTGAGTCGATTGGTAATGACCCTCGAAAACAACTTATAAACATGGCTCAGGAGTGAGATGGGTCTGTAGTTCTTTAAAAGAGCTTTGTCACCCTTCTTGAAGAACAGCACCACCACACTCCTGGTCCACGACTCTGGAACGTCGCCCCCGAGGATAACGGAATTAAATAGCTTCTGAAGGGCTATTAATACCGGCTTGCCGCCCGCCTTCAAAAGCTCTGCCGTAATTCCGTCATCTCCCGGTGCCCTACCGTTACGTAGTTGTTTGAGAGCCATTCTGATCTCGTACAAGCTGATGTCCGGGATTTCTTCGGTATAGTGCCGAGTTAGCTTGGATCTGGGATCTTGGACCAAGCCGACAACAGGATTTCGGGATGATTTGTATAACTGTCCATAGAACCTTTCGACCTCTCCCAAGATCTCACTTTGGGATGAAATGACAGTGCCGTCATCGGTCTTCAGCTTAGTCATTTGGCTTTTCCCAATAGACAGATCTTGTGCGAACACTTTCGAGCCACGATTCCGCTCTATCGCTTCTTTAATACGGAACGTATTAAATCGGCGAATATCGCGACGCACAGACCTAGAGATCTGTCTATTTAGCTGCCTATGTTTGGACCAATCGGCTGCAGACTGCACCGTCATCTCTTTTCTCCGCTCCATGAGCTCGAGAGTCTGGTCAGAAAGTTTTTTAGGTCTATTAACGCGGTGAGCCTTGAAAAATTTCGACCCAACCGCGTGGACAGTTTGCACGAACCTGTTGTTCATATCGTTCGGAGATTCGCACTCGTCCAGACATTGGAAGCGATTATGTAGTTCGAGTTGAAAGTTTTCGAGGTTCTGGTATTGGACAGATGTAGGTCGGAGTGTAGACTTCATCAAGCGTGACCGCTCGACTTTTGTATGGATATTCAATGTGCCTCGTACCATCCGGTGATCGCTCCCAGTTTTAATTCTGCTGATCACTGAGACATCATTGAATATCTGTCGCTTGTCTGACAAGATGAAGTCTATCTCATTTTTTGTTGAACCATCGGGGCTAATCCAGGTCCATTTCCTTTGTGGCTGCTTCCTGAAGAAAGAATTCATCATAAAGAGGCTTTCCTTCTCCAGAAAATCAGCCAGTTTCTGGCCCCTCTGGTTTCTCTGTCCATATCCATGTTTCCCCACTCTCAACTCATCATCACTCCCTTTACCTATTTTCGCGTTAAAGTCTCCCATAACCACCGTGAAGTGGGTTTTGGACGCGTGTATGGCTTTCGAGATGTCCTCGTAAAATGCCTCCACTTCGTCGTCGGAGTATGTCGAGGTCGGTGCGTATACCTGTATAACCTTCAGCGAATACCTCTTGGTAATTCTGAGTATAAGGTACGCTACCCTTGTCGACACACTCTCGATCCTCTCCACGTTGTCTATGAGAGACTTACGAACGATAAACCCTATACCACCTTGGGACGGGTGATCGCCCTCCCGGTAGAAGAGCAAGTTTCCAGACTGGAGGATTATCGTGCCCTCGCCCTCTCTTCGCACTTCTGATAATCCTACAATGTCCCAGCGGATTTTGCTCAATTCCTCTTCCAGCTCGATGACCCTCTCGTCAGTCCTGAGTGTCCGAATGTTGTGTGTTACCAGGGCCAAGGGTCGTTTTTGTTGGTAGCCGGATCGCTGCCGGAGATTCCTCGCACCCCCCGCTCCACCACTACTGGGCCCGCCACCAAAATGAGCCCGTAGGGTACCGGAGCCGCCGTGACTGGGGGCCATTTTTTTGTTGTACGCCATTTTTAAAAAAGGGGATATTGCCGTAATCGCCACGCTTGGCAGGCGGGTTGGCGATCGCAGTATGGATGTTTTACGTTTCCCAGGAGAGAGCTGCTGCCCACTCTCCTGGTGAACCCTCAGCCGATTTTTACGACTCCCACGGGCAAGTAAGGGGTGGCGACACATGTATTCTCAAACCGTCGCCACACGGCCAAAATTTACATAAAATAAATAAAATGAAAACACAAAGCTGCCATGGAGACTGTTGACAGTAGTGAAACCTTAAAACTATGATCAGACAGTTGTTATTTTTGAATATTCAAATTAATTATTTGATCTTAAATTTAAACTAACTTTTACACTAATCTGGTTTAGACATCAATGCTCTGTGCATTTTGACATTGACATGGCTACAGATAGTGTTAGCATTAACACGTCACGTCTTCATGTCGATGAAGATTTACTTGAATTTACTCAGCATAAAAGCCTGTCTATAGAAGCTTTTACTTCAAAAACTAATCATTATCTTAACCTATGTCTGGACCTCTTTATAGTATGTTCTACACCGCTAGGTCTAACGTATCCTCAAAGAGCTCTAGTTTGCGAGTCGTTGCCAACAATTTGCCTAACAAGGGGTCGTTGACTTTTATAGGCCCACTTATACGGTACGTTGAAATCGTCGGCGTTGTCTGATGAGAGGCTTACACGATACAATAAAAGCTGAGGACGTTGTTCAAGATAGTTGGTTGTAAGGAAATGATAAATGATGCGTGAGAGGGCGAGATATTTCACTTCGTGCTTCATTTTCATCATTATATAAATCTATCTGTTTTATTTATCTATCTGTCTATATTATTACAATAATATCTTGTTGACCTAGCTTTGCTCGGTATATTTTTTTTTGTAAGTAAATGGTATTTTTAACAAACATATTTAAGATAGATATTAATAAAAAACTAAAAATGATGAAATAATGAAAAAATATCAAAAATTAAAAAACAGAATAATAATAACACTGAAATTCGATCTCACACTGTTTGAATAGGACTGGACGATTTCCCAATTGAGCTATTGTCACTCTTGATGGCGACAGCTAAATTTGCATTCCTATTCTATTGACATTTTATGTCATTGTATTGATTAGCTAAAAATAACGACAGAACAACAACATTTTCTATAAGTAAAACTTAGCTAGATCGATTTCTTGGCCCTGAAACCTCTAGTATGCTAAATTTCATGGAAATCGTTGGAGCCGTTTCCGAGATTCAGATTATATAAATACAAGAATTGCTTGTTTATAGATATAAGATATGTAGAGTGAATAGCTTTCCTCTAGACCTAAGTAAAAATGGAATTGTGCCCTATAAGAGTTTTATACTAAGTGTTTGAATGGGCTTATCATATATATTTTTTTCATCGTCATCATCACAGCTCATATACGTCCCACTGCTGGACTCGAGCCTCCTCCACAATAGGATGAAAATTTACTTACTATACCATGCTAATCAGAACTCTTGCACAGATGTTATATGCATATTATATATCTTAGCCGTCTTTTATGACAACAAATGGAGTGATGAATTATATTCTTACTCCGTCACCACACGGAAAGCACCACGGCATATCTATTATCAAGGTCATATCTAATATCTAAGCTCATAATTGGTGGTTTTGATGCAAAGTACGACATTAGGTTGCTTAAAATTACTCTAGAATCAAAGGCGGAGAACTAATTGAAACTATTCAAGGTAGGTGATGTTATGGCTATCAATGTTAATATTGTCACATTATGAGTATGTTTCGTTTAAATAGATTTGGTCTTAGAATCATACGTTGTTTCCCCTATACAGCCGTACTAGCAACCCGCTCTCGCTTCGCTTCGGTTGCAGTCGCCTTACATGGGAATACATAAATATAGCCTATGTTACTCCCTGATATTATAGTTTTCCATTGCTGAAAGAATTTTTTAATCGGTTCTGTGGTTTAAGCTCGAAAGCGTAACAAACAAACAAACTTACTTTCGCATTTATTTTAGTAAGGATGTTATGATTCTAAATCAGACGTGACATCGCTAAAAGTTACGGTTAAGGCATATATACACGTAAGGATTGCATTGTTTATAGGTCTTTAAAAAGTATCTACTATCTAGATTCAGAATCACAAGTTATTGACTGACATTAGATTGTCCATAGATTATGCAATGACTGTTATTTGGTGTCGTTTCGGTGTCGTGTCGTGTGTCATAAAAACGCGGTCACGTGTTACACGCTAAGGGCATCTTACTAAGGACACTTAAGTGCTGATGGACATTTCAGATTCTGCGTGGAACGTGTAAAGGGTTTCAAGATTAAAGGTTAACCCCTTGCAATAATACAGATTTTGAAATCACCTTTCAGAGAGCAACTGGCTCTCCTATTAATTAATTCGCGAATATACTTTTGTCGCCTGAGACATACTGATCTATTTTAATATTGCATTTGCACAATTTTTATTGTTAAATAAGAGTAAGGAGGATATTACTTAAAGATGGACAGTGGACATACTGATCTATTTTAATATTGCATTTGCACAATTTTTATTGTTAAATAAGAGTAAGGAGGATATTACTTAAAGATGGACAGTGGACATATCTGTTATATATAGTACAGAGTTAATCTTGCTTTGTGGGATTTTTATATTGATGGTAACAATGCAGTAAATATATATTCTGTCCAATCTGAGGAAGACCTAACTTTACATTGAATTAAAGAAAGGATAAATTGGGTGGTCTTTGGTTAGATGAATTGGCATAGCGAATATCGAGGTTCTGTGTGGCGATGGAGTATGAATACAATTCCCCATTCTTTTGCCCGTACGTGTCGTAAAAGATGACTAAGGGATGTAATATGCAAATAACCTACATGCAAGATACGTCTGGCCAGCGCAGTGTAGTAGGTGTAACGAATCAAAACCAATAGTGTTAGCTGAATTGAGATGATTTCGCGTTTTATTTCTTTTGCAATGATATTATTTGATCATATAATATGTTTACTTGTCTTTTATAGCAGCCGTAGGAAACTATGGTATAATAATAAAAAAATGGGTGCGTGTACTTATGTACGCGCGTGAGAAGTTATACTTCTTTGGCATCATTAAAAAATAGTTTTTAATTGCATGCAAATAATTAATTACAATAAAATAATAGAATGATTGGAAAAGGATAATCAACAAAGTTCAGTTTAATAGTCATCAAATTTAAACTAAAAGAATCTTAGATTGATCTTAGATATCAATAATTAATATTAAAAATTGAAAATTAATATATTTATATAATAATATATTTAATATATATATTTCAAATATATATATTAATATATATATATATATATATATATAATATAAATTTCAAATATATATATTTAATATAAATTTATATAATATATCATTAATATATATATATATATATATATATATATATATATATATATATATAATTATTAAAAACAAAATTTAGAGAATAATAAATATATAAGACATAATTTGTACTAAATATTATAAGATTCTTAATTTTAAATGTTTATTATTGATTATTTAATATTTTAAAAATAAATTTAATAATAAATTCAAAAATTGAATTTAAGGTTAAGCAGACAGCTTCATACTGTTAATTTTGTGTCACAGATGCGCGCGCATCTTAAAATTTCACTCAATGAGCGGTTAAGCAGACAGCTTCATACTGTTAATTTTGTGTCACAGATGCGCGCGCATCTTAAAATTTCACTCTCATCATTTTTTCATAACGCGCCTAAAGAAGTATAACTTCAATAATATTTTAATTCTATCGTCATATATAATAGCGCTCGACTTGTATAGTTTGAAAATTTAAATATACACTTTAAAAGTAATTGTCATGATCATCGCAGCTCATACACGTACCGCTATTGAGTACTGGCCTCCTTCACACGTCAGTCAGTCAGTCAGTCAGTTACACGTCAGACAGGTATAGGGTTTCATTACGAATTTTCCTTCTTTTGCATAGATATTATATGCAAATCATCCCTTGGTCGTCTTTTAAGACCTTACGACACCCACGGGCAAAAAAAAAAGGGGGTCGTGAAATGTATTCTTACTTCGTTATCGGACAGGAAAGAACATAATTATTTTTTTTATAAGTTAAATCAATAATGTGTTTAATAATTTTTCTACGAACAAATAATGAAACGAAAATAAGGCTATTTTAAATTAATACTAGCAACCCTCCCTTCCGCGTCGCTTCAGTTTGGGTCGCCTTACCCGCATAGTTCATGTTCCCGTGGGAATAACGGGATAAAATATAGCCTATGTTACTTCCTGATATTATAGCTTTCCATTGGTGAAAGATTTTTTGAAATCGGTTCGGTGGTTTAAGCGTGAAAACGTAACAAACAAATACACAAACAAATTTTTCGTATTTATGATATTAGTAAGGATTGTAAAAGTGGTTTTATCGCTTTAGGCCATATGTTCCAAACGTTCAAGGGGTAACGTATAAGCATAAATAATAGATTGTTTTCGCACGAACTATTCTCGACATCCAAAATACTACACCGGCATTAGAGTGGTTTTGTTTTTAATTTAGTGCATGGCATTATATAAAGAGATATTCTAGTCCGGAGGTCCGGGTCGTGTCGGTCCCGTATCGTGCACTCTAACGATTACCGTGTTATAGACATTATTACGGTCGTACTGACAATTTGGACAGCGCTGAGTGGGTCGAATATTGAAGGGTTGGTCACCCTTCCCTTGAGAGGGTTAATTGTTTGGTACCAAAATAGAATTATTATTTTTTAGCTCTATTGACAGTGGATTTTTGTTTTATGTTGCTATGTACTTATATTTCCTTAATTAAAACAACGTGTTCCGGAGCATTCATGAAGCACTTTTTGGAATAGTTTTTTAAATTTTCGACCGGAGATAATAAAGAGGAATGAAAAATATTATATCATCGTCATTTCACCTTATTTGGATCCCAATGCTGGGCTGCGGAAGAGAATCGCCCTACAATATCGCGCTGGTCAGACGGTATAGGACTTTATTTTGAGTTTTCTTTCTCTCTTTCATAGATATTGTGTGCGTATTATATACGTTAGAAGGCTTTTACAACACCCATGGACAAGAAAGATTGGTGAAGTATATTCTTATTCCACAATCACACGTAAAGTTCTTCAAGTTTTACATATTATTGAAATTGAAATGCTAACTTTCAATATTAACTGGTTTCTTTGTCTATATAAGCTTATGCCTGCGACTTCGTCCGCGTGGAAAAGTTACCTTGGGCTAATGCTAACTTTAACCCGTGACTTTGTTTACGTAGAAGGTGAAAATATTTTTAAATAATACGATTCTGTTATACATGATTTTTGCGAAACTTAACCGTTTATGTAGTGCACGCAGCGGAAGCTCTCAAAAGGAGTAAAACCCGATTTTGAAACATTTTTCATTGTTGTTTTGCTCCTATTGGTCTTAGCGTGATGATATATAGCCTATATATAGCCTTCCTCGATAAATGGGCCATCTAACACTGAAAGAATTTTTCAAATCGGACACGTAGTTCATGAGATTAGGGCGTTCAAACAAACTCTTTCGCTTTATATAATAGCATAGAGTATAGATATAGGTATGTAAGATCTTTAGATCCTGTAATAAATCGTATGAACCCTTGTAACAAACTCATTATCAACTAATCATGCAATTAACTAGCTGATCTCTGATCCTAAACAAACGCAAGGAAATGGGGGCTCAGATGTTAATGCACGATTTACGGGTTAAGTATAGAGCTGATTGGGTTATTCGTTCAGCTATATTGATATAGGTATTACGTAGTATCGGAGGTTATATATTTGTATGTGAAGCTTATATGTTTGTATGTAGGCCTCATAACAAGACTCAAAGTCGCTCAGCGTGCTATGGAACGGGCTATGCTCGAAATTTCTCTGCGAGATTGAATCCGAAATACGGAAATCCGCAGAAGAACGGGTGTAACCGACATAGCACGAAGAATTAGCACGCTGAAATGGCAATAGGCAGGCCACATCGCTCGACGAACCGACAACCGCTGGGGAAGAAAGGTTCTCGAGTGGCGACCACGTATTAGACGACGCAGTGTAGGACGCCCCTTCACTAGGTAGACCGACGACCTGGTGAAAGTTGCTGGGCGTCGTTGGATGCAGGCGGTACAGACCGCACTTTGTGGCGTAACATGAGGGAGGCCTACGTCCAGCAGTGGACGGCGATAGGCTGAAATGATGATGATGAAGGTTTGTATTTGATAGTAAATTGTTTCAATTAATGGACGGGCATAATGCTAAAGTGAGACATTGATTTTGATCCGTATGTTGACGGAGTAAGAATACAATTCGCCACTGCCTATCCCGCTCGTGGATGTCGTAAAAGACGACTAAGGAATATAATATGCACATAACATCTGTGCAAGAGAAGGAAAACTCGAAATGAAACCCTATACCAGACAGCATGGTATAATAGGTCAAATGCCCTCCCATCGTGCAGAAGGCCCGTGCCTAACAGTGGGACAGGCTGAGACCACGAGAGCAGTGCAGCTGTTGATTCATAGTTGATTTTTAAGACACCTATGGACAGTTAAGGGATGTCGACATTTGCATTTTTATCTCGTCCTCACGTGGCGAACAAACAAACTTATCACTATTATAACGTAAATGATAATGTAAAGAAAATCATAACACAACTTTAAGACATAATCTATACCAATAAATAAAATTGGAGTGTCTGTTTGTAATGTCAAAATAATAGGCTTTTTTCATGCTCACACGATTATTTGCACGACACCTATGCCTAAAATAGCAATTAAAAAAATTTTGTCTGTCTGTCTGTCTGTTTGTTCCGGGTAATCTTCAAAACGGCTGGACCGATTTCAAAAATTCTTTCACCAATGGAAAGCTATAATATCAGGGCGTAAACTAGGCTATATTTTATCCCGGTATTCCCACGGGAACGGGAACTACGTGGGTAAAACAACTATAACCTATAACCGAAGCGAAGCGAGGGCGGGTTGCTAGTATAAAATATCCTCACTGCATAAATTGATAGTTATTATCCATATGCCATAAATAAATGTCGAAATTCTTTTTTATACAGACGTCTGTGAAGTAACAATATGTCAGATGGAAAGCGGTGACAGCTGTCAAAAGTGACAATTATATTCGTGTGAAATGCCAACAGTTTATTTGTAAAGGACAGCTTATTATCTGTATACTGTGTGTGTAGTCTATCATTTATATGTTATCGGCCAGGCAGGTATATTTATTCATCAGCCTATCGACGTACACTGTTGAACATGACCAAGGTGGATTTCATATACCTATTATTCCGTGTGGTGACGGAGTAAGAATACAATGGGTGGTGAACCCCTCTATTGTACCCGTGGATATCGTAAAAGATGACTTAGGGATATAATCTATACCAATAAATAAAATTGGAGTGTCTGTTTGTAATGTCATAATAATAGGCTTTTTTCATGCTCACACGGTTATTTGCGCGACACCTATGCCTAAAATACAGATTAAAAAAAATTTCTCTGTTTGTTCCGGGTAATATTCAAAACGGCTGGACCGATTTCAAAAATTCTTTCACCAATGGAAAACTATAATATCAGGGAGTAAACTAGGCTATATTTTATCCCGGTATTCCCACGGGAACGGGAACTACGCGGGTAAAGCGACTGAACCCGAAGCGAAGCGAGGGCGGGTTGCTAGTATGCATATAAGATCTGTGCAAGAGAAGGACAACTCGTAATGAAATCCTATATCAACCAGCCTAACTAGCATGGTGTAGTAGGTCAATTCCTCTTCTATGGTAGAGGAGGCTTGATCCAAGCAGTGGCACGTATATGAGCTGTGATGATGAAGGTTAGGATAATACCTCACCGAAGTCAAGGAAATGGTATCGATGGTCAGGATAATTATGATGGGAAACTGATTTGGTAGATTATGGACGCGGAAGGAGGCAGTGGAGCACGTGCGCTAGGAGCGTTTCCTCGATGATGCGAGCCGCCGCCGGCGACGGAGGCGGCGCAGGCGCGACTACCTGCGCCTGATGCCACCCTAGCCGAGGCCTCGGGTGACTGGACCGGGGAATTAGGCCGCCGCCCGCCGAGAGGCTGACCGCGTGAGGAAAGACAGACGTCCTCCCCGAGGGGGAGACGCCGGTCGATGGGAGGATACCCCTCAAGGGGGTATTCTGTCGGGCCGACCACTGACGACAAGTTACCCTGCTGCGGTGGTTGGCCCAGCGACGAAGGCGACGTGTTGCGGGTGGGTTACGGGTGTGTGTGCTTACGTCCCTCTAATCGATTAATAATCGATTTTTCTCATTTTCATAATCGATTATAAAAATCGATTATTACAAAAAAATAATCGATTAATAATTGATTTTTATAAAAATCGATTATTTTTTCACATCCCTAGGCGCTGCCTACCATAAAGAAGGTGAAGAGAGTGTGAATGCGTGCAATGAGGTTCGGTGATACTAAAGGCATCACCAAAACCCACCACACGCAAACACCCTCAGAAAGTTGGGCTCCCGGCTCTCTCGCTCACCGAACGAAGTGCAGTAACAAATTGGTACTACTCGGACATCGATTTTCTGCTCAGTGTGGTACTACCCCGGACGGACCGGCCCGCGGCTGTAGACAGACAACTGTCAACAGTGTGGTCCTACCACCATATAAAATATCACTGTATATCTGTCTGAGAATGAACCTGTCTGACTTGATATAGGAGGTCATCACCACCACACCGTGCAGCCGCCTTTAATATTATACAATGATTCGTATATACGAGGGGTGATCCAAAAGTAATGATAATCAATAATAAACACAATGAATAAAATAAAAAAATATATTTATTTCTCAACATAGTCTCCTAGCAAGTCTATACATTTAGTCCATCTCTTTTCTAAACCTAAAATTCCCTTACAAAAAAAATCTTTATCTTGACTCTCAAAAAAGTCCTCAACCGCGGCCATCACGTCGCTATCATCATCAAATTTCTTGCCTCGGAGGTGTTCCTTGAGTCGTGGAAAGAGATAGAAGTCACTGGGGGCTAGATCTGGTGAATAGGGGGGGTGTTCCACCAACTCAAAGCCCGCTTCCTGAATGCCAGCCATGGCAATTGCAGCTTTGTGAACAGGTGCGTTGTCTTGATGGAACAACACTCCAGCCCGCAGTTTGCCTCGCCTTTTCTCCTTAATAGCCTCCCGCAATCTTCTTATTTGTTCTGCATAGTAGGAGCCTGTAATAGTGGCCCCCTTTTCCAAGTAGTCCACCATGATTATTCCTTCAGCGTCCCAAAAAACAGACGCCATAACCTTCCCTGCTGAGCTTGACACTTTGAATTTCTTCGGCGTCGGTTCATCGGATCGTTTCCATGTCATCGATTGTTGTTTTGTTTCAGGATCAAAATGGTGGATCCAGGTCTCGTCCATGGTCACAAAACGTGACAAAAAATTGTCCTTGTCTGCCTGGAACTTTTCGAGATTTGCTCTTGACATGTCGACTCGTTTCTTCTTTTGCTCGTCGTTTAACATTTTCGGTACCCAACGCGCGGAGACCTTTCTCATATGCAATTCGTTCGCAAGGATTCTTTGAATGCTGCCATATGAGATCCCTGTGACCTCAGCTACATGCCTGATAGTCACTCTTCGATCTTCCAATACAACTTCTTCAACTTTTTTCACATTTTCTTCAGTGAGGGACGTCGATGGGCGTCCTTCGCGGTGTTCGTCTTCCGTCGATGTTCTTCCCAGCTTAAACTCCTTAGCCCAGCGTGCAACTGTGGAATATGGAGGAGAAGAGTCCCCTAATGTTTCCACCAAGTCGCTGTGTATGTCTTTGGTAGACATTTTTTTCAAGCAGAGGTATTTAATGACAGCTCTGATTTCGTGTTTTTCCATTTTGATGTTCACTCCTTGACAGTCCGTATTCAAATGAATGTAGCTCCCGGGAATTGTGGCCTATTTATATGATTTTTTTTTCCTGAACTAGTGGGTAACTGAGCAAGTGACTGAAATTTTTTTGTATTTTTGTGTGCACTAGAAATAACTGATTATCATTACTTTTGGATCACCCCTCGTATATCACGCTAACGATTTTATCGCTAAAATAAATAGGATAAAATTATACTCATCAATAAAATTGCGTTTAATAAAGCTGAGTAGGTCTTAACACATTTAATATCATTAAGAACATTTCATTTGATTGCTAACCGTCATACATAAAGTAACCATACGTCCTACTTTTAACGGGACAGTCCCGTTTTCAGATTATTTGTCTTGTTGTATCAAGCCGTGCAATAATTTCTCGTTTTACAAACTACTGATAGTGACTTGCGCTTGATTTATTTAGGTTTTAAGTTCGTAGTGCCTGCAAAACTTTTTACGTCTCCTTTTTTTAGCTATTCATTTCATATTTTTTATTATTATTTCATCTTTTCTTGTGGTGAGGAATACAACTCGCCACTCCCTCTCTTGCCCGTGCGTATCGTTAAAGACGACTAAGGGATATAATATGCATATAACTTGTTTGTAAGAGATGGAAAACTAAAAACAAAACCTTATGTCAAGGGGTTTGGCCAGCTTGGTACACTAATTTAATTTACCTCTTATGGTGAAGGAGGCCTAAGCTTAACAGTAGGACGTATATGGGCTGAGATGATGGTGATGATTTCATATTAATAACTTGCTAGTGTACAATTCGGATACAAAAAGTAGCAACACGGTTATAAAAATAATTGCCCCGTTATTTTTCAACGTAAAAGTGTGTCTGTACTTATGTATGTACTTTCTACTGTCTTCTAAAACCTTTATAAAAAATGTATCCTTCGCTTTATTCTACGTTCGTAGAAAAAACAACACTAATAATAGAAAAAAGTTATTTAATCCATTGAAAGTTTTATTATAACACATTATCTAGTTGACATTTGAATCGGTGTACGCGCGCATCGTAACAAATATTACTAGCTAAGTTTAGGGTGTCGGTTTTTCGTGACGGTGTGCCCGCGCATCGTAGAAATTTACTCCCTTAATATTCCCCTAACGCAAAAGAAGTTATGCTAACTTCAAAAATATGGTCACAATAGCCATACATGATGATTGCGTATTTTCATTCCCTCGGTTATAATTGTATTATATACGATACTGATTGGTAAGTTAACGAGTTTTTGTTTCGCAAACAAATTTGTTAGCAGCCACATTCTTTGTAGTGAACGTCACATGTAATTTTGGCAATATTCAGCATATTAATTGACATGTCGTTCGAATTAATCTGTGACAAATTGCTTAGCGCGTTACGTAGTTGAAGCTGTTAATCGTTTTAATTAAACAAGTCGAATAAGTCAACTATAAAGCTTCTTCAACGTGCCACGATACGGGAAGAGAGAATTTGCGTTACGATTTTTATAACGAAATATGGTTACGCTGAAGCGTTGCGTTATAATGCTATTCTGTTACGCAAATAATGTATGAGACTGTATGTTTCATGATTATCATCATCTTAGTCCCTACACGTCCTACTGTTGGGTTCGGGCCTTCTCTCTTTAGGGTTTTGTTTCGAGTTTTCCTCCTCTTACAGAGATATAGTATACATATTATATCCCTTGGTCGTCTTTTACGACACCTGGACAAGATAGGGGGTGGTGAATTGTATTCTTACTCCGTCACCACGCGGATTATTTATTTTTTGCGTATACTTCAATTGATTGAAATATAATACAAAACCTTCAGATTTACAATTCTATTGCCTTTGACTTTAATCATTAGTCCGCTACTAATAGATAAGTGAACGATTTATATTTGTTTCGCTAATTGAAATTTAATTTAACATATCGTCATTATCATCACAGCACATATACGTCCTACTGCTGAGGTCAGGCCTACTCGATGATAGGAGGGCAAATTAACCTACTACTACTATACGTCGTTGTTAGTATAGGGTTTTATTTCGAGTTTTGCATCTCTTGCATATATATATATATATATATATATATATATATATATATATATATATATATATATATATATATATATATATATATATTAGGGTGGTTCATTTCCACCAACAATTTTTTTTTCGTTGCTCATGCAAAATATTGATTTAAGTACTTACAATTTAAATTTAAAGTTTTACCATTCAAAATGCATGTAGAAAAATCATTTTTTTTTTCAAATTTCTAATGCTTACCTGGCTTTTACAATATTGTAAATCGGTTTGATGGAACTTGTGGGTAATTTCACGCTCTTCAAAATAGTCTTAGTGTTTTTTTGTGTAACTCGCACTGGTTCACCAGTAGGAGTCGTCAAAGTACAGTTTTTGAAAAAATATATTTTCTTTTAATTTTTCGAGCAAAACGCCAAAAGTAGGAAGAAAAAAGAACTGACTCATAAAAAAAAGTTATCCGACCAATATTTAATGAATTTACAACCATTTTTATACCGGAAAATGTAGACGACTAAGGGATTGTAAGATGTAGATGCGAGAGAAATTCGACATAAAACCTTATACCAAGACGTCTGATAAACATGCTATAATAGTTCAATATGCCTTCTAATTTTCAAGAGTGGTAGGACCACACTGTCGACAGTTATCTGTCTACAGCCGCCGGGCCGGTCCGTCCGGGGCAGTACCACACTGAGCAGAAAATCGACATCTGAGTTGTAGCAATTTGTTACTGAGCTTCGTTCGGTGAGCGAGAGAGCCGCAAGCCCAACTTTCTGAGGGTGTTTGTGTGTTTTGGTGGTGCCCTTGGTATCACCGAGCCTCAATGCACGCATTCACACTCCCTTCACTTTCTTCGCGGTAGGCAGCGACCCTGTAAAGGTCCATGAGCGGCAGCAACACTTACCATCTGGTATACTGTTTGCTCGTTTGCCACCGTTTGCAATAAAAAAAATTGGAGGGGTCTCGAGCTCAGCAGTTCTATAAGAACTGTGGTGATGATAATGATGAAATTTTATTTCTTTTTTCATTCAGTTTGCAATTGTTTGCCATATTAGAACAACTAAACCAATTTATCCTTCGGGATGTGCATACGTATATGTAACAATAACAGCACGTATGTATTGTTACAAATACGTTCACCTGTACTTTATAATAAATTGCACCCATCAGTACTGAACAAAAACCTTGACATTTTGATGATCATTTAAATTTCAACGTTCCAACCTTCGAGGTAAAGTCGAGAATGTAATGAAATATGCTACGGAAATTTCACGGGAATTCAAGATTGAACTTTAAGAAACAGATGTCATAGTTCAATTTGAATTATATCTGCTTGTGAAATTGCATTTGTTGTTAAGGATCATGGACGAGTATGTAATCAAAGTCAAGGAATAGCTGGTATTCGTGACTAAAATGACCATATGTCCTGTTTTGAACGGGTCAGTCTCGTTTTCAGGCTGTCTATTCCGTTTGAAATAAAAAAAATTATCGCACCATAAAATTACATTGCTATTTTTTGGATTTTTAGCTTATTATATTCACTTTTTCTTGTACTGACATGAGACACTTTAGTCTCCCCGTGGTAATTAATGCTGAAAAGTGTTTGAAACGTCGGGAAATAAAAAATCAAATGCGATAAAATTTGTAAAAGTAGTTTCATTTGAACTACTTACGTAAACATCAGAAACCGTTTTCGCCACCCGTACAAAAATGTCCCCTTTATATTCAGATTCTTGCCTGTGGGTGTCGTATAAGGTGACTAAGGAATATAATACGGATATAACATCAAGCAAGCAAGGAAAGGAAAACTCGAAACAAAACCTATGTCCACCCGCTTGTCAGCGTGGTACAGTAAGACAAATTCTCTTCCATAATCGAGGAGACCTGAGTCAGTGGAACGTATCTGAGTTGAGATGTGATATGACATGAGAGATGTCAAAACTAGATAAATGTAAAAGTTTTAATTTAAGATTAAATAACTTGAATGCTGTTCAGAGTCTGGATGTAATTGGTGTCCGTTAATTATGTTTGTAAAGTCCCTCGCAACACAAGGATTATATTGTCTTAGTGTAGGGTGTTGTCTTTTATTTATCTTTTTTTTTTTTTTCAAAAGATAATAAAGAAATGGGAGCCAGCGCTCACGACGCCTGGCAGATGTGAAGCATTGAAATTATTTTGTAGAAGTATATATGCATAAAAGAACAGATTACGACAAGACCTAAGATGGATTTAATAACATTTATTTTCATTAGTATACACTATGTTACTAATTTACCTATGTTAGTAATTTATTTTGAGCTCACTAGATGGCGTTGTACAAAATTCTAAAACAGGTTATGGTCTCTTTACACAAATGTACATATCCAAGCATGGCGTTAACGCCACAACAACGATCAGGTTCACCCTCGCCTATAGATGTTTCACATCAAAAATATGTATCTATTTCTGCAAGTCTCCCATTCCGACATAAAGAAATAACGAGAACGTTATTCGGCTTTGACGTAAAAAAATATGGTCTCATTATTCATGACTAAATTATGGTGTTCGGCCTTACGCGGTTTTCTTTGTTTGAGATATGCTAAACGCCAACGTGAAGGGGTCTCAATTTGTATACATTGAATTTCAACTAACATTTGTTTTAGAAACAGCCATACGTTTAAATATCAATATATTTCACCAAAAACTATTAGACATCTTTTGATATAGGCTCGAAGAAACTTTATTATTAGTGTGGTGACGAAGTAAGAATATAATTCATCACCCTCTTTCTTGCCCGTGGGCGCCGTAAAATATAAAATACCTACTTATATCATCTAGCAAGAGATGGAAAACTTGAAATAAACCCAATTTTTTTTTCGGGGGTGGGTTGCGGTCGGCGTTTTCCTCACACCACTCCGGGGCGACAGAGGGGCGTAAGCACGCACTCCCGCAACCCACCCACGATGCACGTCGCCTTCGTCGTTGGGTCGACCACCGGAGCAGGGTGACTTGACGTCAGTGGTCGGCCCGACGGAATACCCCCTATTTGGGGTACCTCCCATCGACCGACGTCCCCCCCTCGGGGAAGACGTCGGTCGGACCCTATACCAAAGTCTGACCAGTGTTGTATAGTAGGTCAAATTCCCTCCCATTGTGGATGAGGCTCGAATCGAACAGTGGGACGTATATGAGCTGTGATGACGATGATGATACCACGCTGATCAGACGGGTTGGTATACGGGTTTCTTTTCGAGTTATCTACTCCCGCATAGATTTTACAAACCTATAATATCCTTTAGTCTTCTTTTACGATATCCTCGAGCAAGATGTGGAGTGAATTGTATTCTTACGCCGTCAACACACTGAAATTCTTCTTCTTTTCTAATTCTTATCTTGTAATGGTGTTGTCATATTTACAAAACTAAACCGTCTTCTTAGACACCTGCTAGAGTGTTTTGTGGCAATGTGTCCCTAGTTCGACACCATACTTCTGGCACTATTTTCTTTAATTTTTTTAAACGACTTCTAAAAAGGAGGAGGTTCTCAATTCGGATTGTGATATTTTTTAATTTTTGTTCGCGCATAACTCCGTCGCTTGCCAACCGATTTGAATTTTTTTTGTTAGTGTATACTTCCCAAGTGGTCCAATGAAAATTTTATCGAAATCGGACAAGCGGTTTTTGAAAAATCAACGTAAATCTAATAATGTATCTACATTGTCTACATTAATGAACTTTTCGTTTATTCTGCATTGCGTTTTGAAGTCGGTTTTTATGGCAAAAAATATTTTTCCTTGTTTCTTTCTTTGTTTTTAAGTGTCACTAACAATTATTTGTATATGTCATTTCAGAACAGCACGCCAATGTGGGAGGAGTTCATCTCGAAGGCGACGAAACTACACTCGGCTTTAAAGTAAGTTAAAGTTTTTGTTTATTTATCATCATAATCATCAATGTTTCAGCTTATATATACGTCTCACTGTTTGGCTCGAGTCACCTCCAGACTAACAGAGAAATTGACCTATTGTACACATCGGTCAAATGTCTTGATTCCCGTACTAACACGTCTGACTCACGTGATATTTTATTTCGAACTAGCAACCCACCCTCGCTTCGCTCTCAGTCGCCTTACCCGCATAGTTCCTGTTCCTGTGGGAATACCGTGATAAAATATAGCCTAAATTACTCCTTATATAGACAGCTACCTGGTACCAAAATATTATCAAAATCGGTCCTGTCGTTTTGAAGATTACCTCTAGCAAACAGACAGACAGACAAAAAATTTTTAAACTGTATTTTAAGCATAGGTATCGTACGAATAACAGTGTGAGGATGAAAAAAGACAAGTATTTTGGCATTACAAACAGACACAATTTTATTTATTTGTATAGATTATCACGATGATTAACAACTTGATGAAAGTTGCTGGAAATCGTTGGATGCGGACGGCACAGGACTGCGATTTGTGGTGAAGTATGAGGGAGGTTTACGTCCATTAGTGGACGGTAATAGTCTTAAGGATAAAACAACCAGCCCAAGTAGGTGTGTATTTCTTATACGGGTTATGTTTAAAAAAAATATGCTGTATGCTGCAGATATTACAATCAACAAAACCTCGAAACTCGAACAGCGGTCGCAATCATTTAGCGACAATTGACTCCGCTATTGAATTGCAAATTGATGATAAGTCTTCGTCTCTAACATTTGATATTAGCACTGAGGTCTGAAGGTCGAACTGCGAACTGAGCATATTCATTTTATAGCAGTGGGTTGGCTACAAGCTGGCATGACGAATATAAAGCAATCTGTTAAGATGACGTGGTTATTCATCATCATCATTGAGCCTTTCGTCCACCGCTAGACGTACGTTTCCCTTATGTTTCGCCACAAATAGTGGTCTTGTGCTGCCCGCAACCAACGACTACCATAACTTTCACCAAGTCGTTAGTCCGCCTAATGTGAGGTTGTTCTACACTTTTTTTTTTTGGGGTGTGCTGCGGTCGGCGCGCCTCCGCACCACTCTGTCCGGGGCGACACAGGGGCTTAAGCACGCAACTCCCGCAACTCACCCGAACACTCCCCCCCTCGGGGAGGACGTTGGTCTTTCCTCACGCGGTCGGCCTCTCGGCGGGTGACGGACTAATCCCCGGTCACGTCACCCGAGGTTGTTCTACACTGGTTTTATTACTGTTATTATTTAAATGAACTATGACTGGTTTAAGTTGCGAGCTGTGACACCTAGTGTCACAGGTTCATTTACCAGTCACGATTATTCTTGTGAAAGCCACAGTTTCTCGAGACGGAATAAGTATACAATTCACCACTTCCTTTTTTTTCCCGCTATGGAAATGCAATTTACGCACTGTCCCCCGCCGGTGACAGACGAGGGGGAGTGTGGGACTTGCCGGCTGTCTATGCTTCCGGAATACCCACTAAAACCACAGCGGTCCCTTCCGCTCTTTTACGGGGTGCTGGAAAGGTCGTCTTATGACATTCGATCCCCTACACCCCTAAATTCACCACTTCCTACACCATAGGTAAAACCCATCACCACCACGATCATTCTTGTGAAAAATACAGTTCTCTCTTTTTCGTGGTAACGGAATAAGAATACAATTCACCACCACCTCCTCCTCCTCTCTTTCGACATCATGGGTAAAACTTATGGTGTCAAAAAACTCGACATGGAACCCTATACCAACGCGTCTGGTCTGCGTGGTACAGTAGGTTAATTGCCCTTCTATTGTGGAGGAGGCCCTAGCCCAGCTGTGGGTCTCATGTATGAGCTGAGATGATGATGATGATGATGAAGATATTTGCCGACAAATAAAACCTAAATTACAAAAGACTCCGAGCTCGATAATCAAGTTCGGCTGGATTATCCGGCAACTGCAATAAAACTGAAGACTTTCCTTAAATTAGTTTAACGAAATGTCTTATGCATTGCTTACTTTTGCCGTCATAGAGACGTCAGCATAACATCATAAAATCTGTTCGTTACAATGTTATAAAAATTAAACGATCAACAGAAACTATTATCCAGACATGTTTCATATTGTCCGAGCCAATAAACCAATAAATTGCAATAAGATAAACAAATACAATTTTCGTTTCCACAGATCGGCGCTGGTCGCGATCGCCGCGTTCCTGGACGCGTTCCAGAAGATAGCAGACGCAGCTACCAATGCCAGGGGTGAGTGAACTAAACAATTGTGATGTTTATGAAGTCTTCATCTTTATATCGGATATGAGCAACGTTTTTTAACAAACTTTTTTTTGGCTTAGGATTAGGGATACAAACGATATATCGATGTTTCAATAAAATACATTATTCACTACTGTAAAACATCGATGTATCGATGTTATTTTATACAATGTTTTGCCTGCATGATTTAAAATATATGGTACTTTTAGCAGAGCCTGCAAAATAGGTCCTCACATCACGCAAATGTTGGTGTTTCAGATAAAAAATATGCTTGATTTAACTAAAAAAAAAGCTCATCGCATAGATCTCTAAAAGCATCGATGTTTCGATACATACATTTTTAGGGTGATGTTTTTGTACATCGATGTTTGAGAACAAACATCGATGTTTTTCGTTTTGTTATTTGCATCCCTATTTGGGATGTATGCTAGGGCATATCTTCAAGCTGAATTTTACATTAGTTACCTTCAATCGATTGAGCTGAAATTTGGACATTTAGTTTAGATGATAAAATTAATGGTTAAACTAAGTGATGTCAGTATAAATCCAATATGGCGGACGGTTCAAGATATTATAGATATGTGCGCTCGCTCAATATAACCTATCAAATAAAAAGGTTTGCAAAAAAGAATATGAAAACTGAAACGTCTTTTTAGAACATTTAAGTAAAAGTTAATAAAAATGAGTCACATAGTATGGGTACGTCGATCCAGCCCTCCCGGCTGGGACCGGACCCAGGAACCCGGCCGGTTTAGGAGCAAAATTCCGTGACGAAAATTTCCGTGACGATTCGTTTACATAAGGCGCATTGTCTCCACGGACTTCAAGGATTCGGTATTAGTGGCCGGCCTAATGATAATGGGGATGGAATGCAATGGGCCATGGGGCTATAATATTGTTATTGTTCATTAAAATGAATGGCTCGAGCCCAGCAGTGGGACGTAAATGTGCTATGATGACGATGATGATGATGATCCAAAGTGACTGCTTGACCTTGAAGGAAGTTCATATTTTTAATTTATTATGGATTTTAAATTTCTGAAAAACTGTTTTATTCCCACAAAATTCACACAAACCACGGGAATGCCACTCAACTGTCCTATGCTACTTGCATTGAACGGCTCTCTGAGACTTTCAGAATGTCGTCAGTCCATCTGGTAGGAGATCGTCCTACGCTATGTCGTTCGAGTCGTGGTCGCCACTGTAGAGCCTTTCTTCCCCGAAGATTTTCGGCTCAACGAGCGATACATCCTCCCCTAATTCTGGGTAGATGGCGTAGTGGTTAAGGTACAGGCCTACCGTGCCAGTGTCAGGGGTTAAGTCCCATGCGCAACAACACTTTGTGCGATCCACAAATTGTTGTTGTGAGTCTGGATGTAATTTGTGACTGTTACATTATATGTACATGAAGTGCCCCACAATAGAAAAATTATTTCCCTGGCGCAGGATGTTTGCAAAAAAAAAAATTCTTTGGGCGTATATTCCGGATTTTGTCATGTAGAGAAATACCCAGCATAGCTGTCTCCAAAGCACGCAGAGCGATTTTGAGCCTTTTGATGAGGCTGAAATTTAGAGACTGCATTTCATTACCATGTGTCATGGCTGCTAAAACATATTGGTTATAAACTCCTGGTATAAACCCGCTGGCTGCGCGGCTTTGTTTCTTAGCATCGCTTTGAGTCGCATGTATTGCGTTTCTATTGCGCCCCACACCGCGCGCTGTTGTCGCTTTTTCCTGGCCAGACCGTTGTATGATTCATCTCAGCCCATATACGACGCACTGTTGGGCTCGGGCCTCCTCCATAATGGAAGGGTAATTGATCTACTATACCACGTTGGTCAGACGTGTTGGTATAGGGTTTTATTTCGAGTTTTCCTTCTCTCGCATAGATTTTTACATGCGTTTTATATTCCTTAGTCGTCTCGTACGATCACTCACAGGTAAGATAGGGGGTGGTGAATTGTATTCTTACTCCGTCATATCATCATCATCTCGGCTCATTGACGTCCCACTGCTGGGCCAATATAGGAGGGAAATTGACCTATTATACCACGCTGGTGAGACAGGTTGGTATAGGGTTTCCTTACGAGTTTTTCTTCTCTCGCACAGATGTTATATGTGTATTATATCTCTCAGTCGTCTTTTATGGTATTCATGGTGTAAGACAGACAGTAGTGAATTGTATTCTTATTCCGTCACCACACGAAAAAACAAACGTATTTGATATATATACATTTAACTATTTAATCAACTAGTGTATTGTTCTTTTTAAATTCGTCCGACAGTGTCTGGCTGCTTTGAGCTTCTAGTTTTGCTAAGGTCTTTGGGTGTCACCTATAGACCATAGCACATATCGTCAGCAGACAGATGACCTTTAAGGGATAAAGAAAAAGCCAAGTATTTTAAAAAGCAAACATTTATTTTTCAAAAATTTCAAGCATATTAAAAAAAGATGTTTTCTATGAAAATATATAAAAATAACTTTCATTTTGTTCACACGAGTTGTAAGTATTTTAATCATATTTTTGTAGTTAAAACTTTTGTAGGATAGTTTGGATTCCTAGCCGGGGCCGCAGGTGACTGGACCGGGCTTTAGGCTGTCACTTGCAGAGAGGCTGACCGCATGAGAGCGACCGATGTCCCGGGTGGATGGGTCCCGTTGGGCTGGCTACGACTACAAGGAACTCGGTATCAGTGATGGGCTCAATGGTGAAGGGGGGGGGGGGGAGGGGATATGGTGGGTTATGAGGTCGCGTGCCGCCCTTCCATCACCCCGGACGGAACGGACAGCGTGCTGACCATAGATTAATTTTATTTTAAGATCACACAATTAATTTGAATATCCAAAAATAACAACTATTTGTTACTAGTCAGTTTTAAGCTTTCACTTCTTTTGGTTGTTCTCATGCTGTTTTCTTAGCGTGATCATTATTTTGTGCCTAAACAGGACATTTACAGCAATAAACAAAGATATAAACTTTAAAGCTAAAGAAAAAAATAGCAATTTATAAACTACTAGCTAACCTAACAGACGTTGTTCTGTTCAAATAAAGCGCCACCTACCGGGTCCACTTGTGAACCTAAACCATTCTCGAATCCCCTTGAGCACACACAAATTACTTACTCAATCCAGTCAACAGATATCGCCATCTGTTAAAATCGTTTGGAGTTAACAGATAATTGTGAATGTCAAATAATAGCCAAATAATTTGCAGTAAGATAATATTGCGACTATAAATTAAGATGTAAGCTATTCTGTCTTTCAAGTTGGATCAAACTGCACACGGTGTGCAGATTTGATTAAAATCAGTTAAGTATTTTAGGAGTCCATCGCGGACAGACAACGTGACCCGTAATTTATATATATTAAGATTAAGAAACGTAAAAGCATTACAATGGTGGAAGGCATTCCCTGCCAATCAACCATAATTTAATTATAATACACTAAATCTGCATCGATTTCTAATCATATGATTATAAAGAATTATTAATTTTAACGTTTGGAATACAAATACCCCGAGATTTATGCGATAGGCGGGATCGACGCGACGTGTGAAAATCGCGCAAGTCGAATTCGCTTAAATCGGTGTTAAATTTTACCTATAATAAATATAAAAAAAAAATCGGCTAAGTACGAGTCGGAATCGCGCACAAAGGGTTCCGTACCATTATCTATAAAAGCGGCAAAAAATCACGCCGTCAGTCGATCAGTTGTATGAGAGTCATCCCTAAATATTGGGATAAAATATAGCCTATTTTACTCCTTGATATTATAGCTTTCCATTAGTAAAAGAATTTATTAAAACGGTTCAGTGGTTTAAGCGTGAAAGCGTAACAAACAAACAAACTTTCGAATTTATAATATCAGTAAGGATTATTAAAGAAAATATACAATTAAGTATTTTGTGAATGTTTCAAGTTCTTACCTGTTACCATTTACTGATTTCGAGCAAAAATAGGCAGAAATGGCTTTTTTTGTATGGGCGTTTTGCATTTATTTTATTTTAATTTTATTATTAAAGTAAAAATACAACTAGGTATTTTCTGAATATTAGAAGTGCCCACCTGTTGCCATTGTAGATATTGAGCAAAAAAGGACAATAAAATCCCTTAAATATTTATTTTATTTTGTTTTTAGTATTTATTGTTATAGCGGCAACAGAAACATATAATTTGTAAAAATTGCCAGTGTCTAGCTGTCGCGGTTTTTGACACACAGCCTGGTGACAGACAGACGGATAGACAGCGAAGTCTTAGTAATAGGATTCCATTTTTACCCGTTGGGTACGAAACCCTAAAAGGAAGCGTTTAATTAGAAATAGTTTAAAGAAATATTAGATTATAAGAAATTGATACGCCGAAAAAAAAGTAAGTCTAAGGGCGGGGAGCCGCCCAAACCATCTGGTGTTATGAACATAGATGAATTTATTCAATATGTCTTCTAATCCATGGAATGTATTTGAACACGTTTGTATAAACGCCGTATATGTACTGTCTGCCGCAAGGATTTCCGCCGCTACTTATAATGCCAATTATTTCATAATTCCCTTCCTTCTTGTACATAAGCGGGCCACCGGAGTCGCCACGGCAAGAGTCTTTGCCCTCCACACCTCCCGCGCAAAACTGACCCTCCCATAAACGACCAATAGTTGTGTTTGGGGCGCATTCCTGAAAAGAATAACGAGTTATTTTTAATTTCGCATTATAAAAGAAATATATAAAATATATCGTGACTTTTTTATCGTCTTACAAAAAAAAACCATAAAAGTATCCAACCAAAGAAACATATCTAACATATTTAAATGTTCAATACTGGTTGTTATAAAAAAATAATAAAATAAAATAAATTAAAGTTAATATTTTGTAACAGCCTGTTTATCATGTTTACATTTTAAACAAAAGAAATCATGCAGCATTTCGTTAGCCAATCATAGGTACGAAGTCCACGTGGACGGCTTTTACTATAGTCTAACTTTTTATTAGCTGCAGTAAAATGACGTTTTGTGGGTTGCCGGTTTTTGAAGAAAAATAAATAGGGATGTAGCTAAATGAGTGAATCATAAATAAATATTTTTTTTGGTTTTTTTTTTTGAGATTTAATATTAAGTTGTAATGTATTTTTTTAACCAGTACTATACTAGAGGATTGATCTTTTTTAGTGGAAGTATAGGGAGGTACATTCAAAATGAAACAAAAACGTCATAATAATGTTATTTTAATTAATCTTTTTCGAAATCACTGTCGCTGTCGCTTTCGGTCACACTAATAACAAATCTATCTGTCACTTCATCTATAATATGATCGAGATGGCACATTTTATCTTCCTCTTTAATAGTGTGAGACACACAGTCACTCCACTTAGCCGGTGTCACTTTCTTGATTCCTTCTTGGAATAAAGTTTTCACTTCTTGGATTTTATACGTCTTATTATTGTTTGCGACGTGACTCTTTACCTGCGCCCATACCAACTTAATGGGGTTCAATTCACAGTGATAAGGGGGCAGTCTTAAAAGTGTGATACCTTTTTGTGCAGCCATCTCGTCTACGGCATATTTCTCAGTATGATTTTGTTGTTTCACAATATCTATGAGAGTGGCCTTGACCATATTTGGTTCAAACGCAATATTTTTAGTAGTCAGCCACTCTTAAATTCGTGCTTTCGTCCACAATATCTTCGGGATTGTTTCGATCTTCCGAGAGTGATAGGGCGCATTGTCCATTCGACTACTGCATTCGGCTTGAGTTTAGGTAGAATACCGCCGAACCAATCCTCGAAACACTCCGCGTTCATTTCATCATGGTAGTCTTCTGTACCTTTCTTTGCTTCAAACATAAGAAGTCCGTCGACCAGGAAGCCTTCTTCTCCGCCTATGTGACTAATTATGAGTCGTTTGCCCTTTCCTGTGGGATTTTTTAATCCCGTAGTCAGGCCGTCTAAAAATGCCTGTCGAGAAGATTTAATACTTCCGTCAATCCAGGTTTTTTTTGTAGTATGACCTGAAAAGAACAAAAAAGAATCATAAGTTTCGACATCAAAACAAAAAGGGAACAAATAGAAGAAACTAAGAGTTGACACGTACCAGCGTTGACCCAGGTCTCGTCTTGATAATATATGTATATTCCCTCCCTACGATATTGTTTAATTAAACGCAGGTAGCGCTGGCGCCATGATATGATATCTTGTCTATCAATAAGCACACTCTTGCGTGATCGAGTAGCGAATTCGAAATTAAGATGCTTCATAATTTTTCTCAATGTCTCTTTCGAGAAGTTGGGCAATCCTGGGTCATCATTTACAACTTGCAGCACCTAAAAATGATTAAAGTTATTACCTAATTGGTTAAGATTACACATGGGATGGGAGAAAACATACATAACGTATAATAAAAAGATGAGTGACGACATGTGTAAACTAACTTTTGCGATGGTGGGTATTTCATTTCTATGAAAGAACTGATGTACAATTCGTCTAACAGCAGTGAATGTGAAATCATCAAGTTTATCTTTAAATGTAAGTTTTGGGCCCGTTTTTTCGGGAGGTTTTGGTGATTCACTGTCGTTCTCCTTGTGCTCCTTTAAAACGGAATAAACTGTGCGGACGGATATTTCCAAGACTTCAGCCACCTTGTTAACGCATTCACTTGTTTTTGGAACTTCAATGTTTGATTCTGAAGATTTCACTTCAAACACATATTTGTAAACGTTTGGGACCCAAAGTTTTTCAGTTGCATTTAGAGCTACACGTGGCCTTTTTTTCTTAGGAGATAAAAATGTGTCTCCATCTTGCGATGTGCTCGGCAGAGCATCCATGTCTTCAATGTATCAAACAAAAGAAAACTAACACGATTAACGAAAACAGGTAATGAAAAACAAACACAACGTAACATAAGTTTAACAATAATGATAACAAAAACAACGCGCAGTGGGCAAATCAAAGTTATTCATGCACTCAAAACAGAAGTATGAAGCCGAATGAGCGAATGACAACCGAAACAAAATGGCGGTCAAGCGTCATCGTAGCACCGTAACTAAAAACCAGTACTACCAACTTGAGAGAGCGTTTTCTTGTATATGTCTAAAAGGATCAACGATACAGCCTTTCAATTATACAGCCTTTTATTTACATTAATATTAAATAGAATTTAGTATGATCATTATGAGTCAGCTATGGAACGATTAGATATTCTGTAAACTTTTGTGAACTGAATCACATCCCTATTGAGATTAGGCTGTCAACATTATTTTACGGAATGACATTTAGAAACGTCATTTTACTGCAGCTAATAAAAAGTTAGACTTTAAGCGTAATTCCCTACGCTAGATACCTAACAGGTATCCTTTGCGATGCCCGATTGGCGCGGCGGTGGTCGTAGTACCTACATAGTACATCAGCTGTGTTAAGCACCTATGCGCTCGCTACATGCTTGTTTCCTTATTATTTTATTTTTATTAAAAAATATTCTAGTAAATATTTTTTTTAACTTTTTAAGTGTGCTAATGAATAGTAGATACTGGATAATTTAATTGACCTGCATTTGTAAGACGACATAAATGTCACCGTGTATATAAAAAAACTATATTGGGACAATTGGTGTATCATCATCATCTCGGCTCATATACCTTCCACTGTTGGACTCGAGCCACCTCTACAATGGGAGGGAAATTGACAGGTTGATATAGGGTTTTGTTTCGAGTTTATCTTTAAGTTTTCCTTCTCTGACACAGATGTTATGTGCATATTATATCCCTTAGTCGTCTTTTACGACATCCACGGGCAAGATAGGGAGTGATGAATTGTATTCTTATTTCGTCACCACACGGAAAATGCAATATGCAACACCAACTAAAATAAAAAAAAATCGTTATTATTTTTTTTAATTAGATTAAATATATTTGTGTGCAATGAATGAACCGTAACCATGTTTCCAACGTAACATGATTACGGTTCATTAAAAGGCGATTAGTAATCCACCTCATACCATCAACATCTATTATCCTTACTTCCTTACTAATATTATAAATGTAGTAGTTTGTTTGTTACGATTTCACGCTTAAACCACTGAACCGATTTCTAGAATTCTTTCACCAGCGGAAAGCTATAATATCAGGGTGTAACATAGGCTATATTTCCCGGTATTCCCAAGGGCACGGGAACTACGCGGGTAAGGTGACTGAAACCGAAGCGAAGCGAGGGCGGGTTGCTAGTTAGATATAAATTTCAAAATAACTGACATTTAGCATTTGAAATAACGCTATTTTTATCGGGGGACACGGCAGTGCCCCGGCCAAGTCGAGCGCGAAGCAAACACTGCTGTACCATCCTTTACTGGAACCATTTCGCCGTATTTTCAGGCCCCTATTTGAGAACCTCTGGATAAGACCAGAACGCAGAAATTTCCGTCATCCAGTAAGCTATAAAAACATACTTAAAATACAAAATTTCAAGTCTGTAGGTCATTTAGTTCCGAAGTTAAGCGAAAGCAAAGTTTCGCATTTATGACACTCACTCACTCATGATCATCAAAATAGAACTAGTACTTCCCATAAACTCAGAGAGCTGAAATTTGGTACAGAGCTAGGGTTTAATGGCCACATAAAGGGAAAACTATAAAAACTAGGATAATCGAAGATCTGGAGTACCTGGTGACCCTTATTTGAAAACACAAGAGCCCAACCAAACTATTAAAGATCGACATACCGCCTTTACAAAAAATATTCAACTTTGTATGCCTCTTCATTTGATGTCAAAAATCGAAGGTCTGAAGTATCTGATGAAGAACCTTCAGCTTGTCTCAGCTGTATTAGAGATATGGTAATGCCACCTTCTACTATTGGTACATAAAAAAATCGACTGTCATTGCAAAAATCCAGCGTAGTGGGACACATCTTCTAATTTTATCTAGCCTATTGCTTCCTACTGCTGGGCGAATGCCTACCCTTCCGCTTTTAATATGCATATAAATAAAATTGAAGGAAAACTCTGGGTAAGACTAGACTGGCTTTTATACTTATACTTACAAGTTTACAAGAAAAAATAGTCGAACGATTAACTTTATTCTACTCGAACATTACACAAATTAAATACACAAATTACACTAAAATATTAATTAATTTCGCTCAAAATTTGGTCAAAATATAATTCATTGGACTAAGAGTGGCGGTGATACCCGCACACGTCGCTAGATGGCGCTGACTGTATTTTAAAACGCGCTTACGTTTGTTTTTCCGATAACCTTATATGGCGAAGTGGCAACCGGCCGCGTTACAGTCGTTTATGACATTCTTCTACTGCGCTTGAAAACGTCTGCTAGGGATTAGGAGGGAGTCAACCACTGACGATAAATCACATCTGTGCCGGTGGTCGGCCCAACAACGAGGTGACGTGGGTACGGGTGGGTTATGGACCCGCGCGCCGTCCTTTCATCGCCCCGGACGCACTGGACCGCCCGTGCGCATGCCTAGGAATGTTCATGCAAAAAAAATATCGATATATTTTTCGATATAATATATCGTAAAGTTATATCGATACTTTGCGATATATTGTAAAATAGTATCGATATCTTCGATATATCGTACAAATGTATTGATATATCGTAAAAAATGTTTATTTTAAAAAACCCACCGACTTTTTTAAAAAAGCTGATATTTTGATGTGAGAATTTTCGATTGATAATTAGGGTGCTTTTTTGATAATAACTCAAAATGAAGTGGAAATTAATATTTAAAAAAAAAATTACAGTGTGTATGGACATAAAAAGGTAAGTTATCACCAAATTTGGTGAAAAAAAATATTTTGTGTAAAAAAAATTAAAAAAAGGAAAACTTGGTTATTTGAATTTTTTACACAAATTTTGCTGGACTGCCAGGGCTGACCCTGGTCTAATAATAATTCGGGGTTTTATGTTTTATTTTACTCAAGTTGCCCGTGAAAGTATATCGGATGATGATGATGATATTTGGTATATCGGATGAAATGTATCGACGATATATTTCGATACCAGACGATTCGGTAATATCGGGTGGAAGCAATATATCGTATTCATATATCGATATTTTATGAAGTATCGATATATATCGGATGAAATGTATCGACGATATATATCGATACTAGACGATTCGATAATATCGGGTGGAAGCGATATATCGTATTCATATATCGATATTTTATGAAGTATCGATATATATCGTGCACTCCTACCATAGCCCACCCATAAAAAAAAGGATTAGGAGGGATTATTTGCATTCCGTTGATTTCGCTTATTATTTCGTGAGGTTTGCTAAGGTTAATTAGCAGGTTGTTATTATAACAATTCGAAGATTTGAATAGTAGTAATTTTGTGATTAGTGACGGATTAATGATTATTACTTAATTATTAGATTTAGAAATACTATTAATTGAATACTTTATTTAATTGTTAGTTATTTAGTACTCTTAGTTTTCTAGGTTTAATTTACAGTTAGGCAGTACTTCGAATCGCGTTCGTGTATATAAGTAAGTACTTTTCTAGTATTCTAGGTTTAGTTTATTTAGGTAGATATTACTTCGTTTCGTTTAAAAATATCATTAATTTAGCTGTATTTCGGTACTAGGTAGGTAATATCTTTGGTACAAAGTTCATTGATAATTAATTATATTGACACTTGTCTAAACAATTGGTAGTAAAATTCGCTAATAATTTGATTCACAAATTATTGCCTATTAAGTCAAAATTTCAGATCATACCCCGGGCATACGTGTACAGAGAACAATCCCAATCTGTGTGGCGTATGCCCTAACAATTCACAAGAGCCAAGATCTAAGTTTAAAAAATGCCCTCATGGACATTGGCACCTCCATATTCTCTTCTGGCCAAGCCTACGTGGCGCTTTCACGAGTAACCAATATTCATGGGGTGCACCTCATATATGTTGACTTCAAGAGTATAAACGCTCAAGCTTCAGCGATCATCGAATACAACCGGCTTAGGTGTAAATACCGCGCCGATCTTTCAGAAATTAAACAGTCTAAAAGAATAAATAATGAACGCGAATGGCCAATACGAAAAACTGTTGCTACTGTACAAGAATCAGAACCGGAAAAAAAGAAAAGAAAGATTTGTAATAATAAAAAAACTACTCCTAAAAAGAAAGAAAATGTGTCAAATAAGAAAATCTAATAAAATAAATCAATATGCTCACGTTTCTACAAAAAGAAGTGAAGGGTACACAAGGGTACAAAACCAGGTGCTCCATGACACCATTGCACCAATCTGTCGCCAGAACCGCTACCCATTGACGATGGAAAATATATAAAGAATGTTCAACGACCAAGTCACACAACATTAACTATAATAATAAAGAAATCGCAGTAAGGAACCTTAGACTTGGCACGACTTTGTCTAGATTTCATTACTTTTTAGAGATAAACAAGCAGCTCCATCGAGACTTGGCTAGTTTTTTACAGAATGTTTTTGGTGGGATGGATTTTACCGCGTTTGTATTTGATTTTTGACTTCCCTACGTTTGCAATATGTATAACATAATATATATGCAGAAGAAGAAAACTTGTAAACCCTATACCAACACGTCTGACCAGCGTAGTATAGCAGATCAATTGCTCTTTCATTGTGGAGGATACTCGTGCCCAACAGTGGGGACGTGTATGAACTGAATCGAACCGAACGAACCAACATACTTACATCTCGGGATATGTAAGGCAATGTTACTTTTAATTTTCTGGGGCTATTGTGATTCCTACCATCGTTACCCCAACCGACCGCTGTTAAGTTGAAAGGTGTTGTTCTCAACGTCATATCCTCACTTGACAGGCATATCGGACGGATGAAGTCTGAAAAGAAATCACAAGTTTTATTTAGCAATAAATAGTCATCATCGTCATCATTTCAGTCTATCGCCATCCACTGCTGGACGTAGATCTCCCATATGTAACGCCACAAATTGCGGTCCTGTGCCACCTGCATCCAAGGACGCCCAGCAACTTTCACCAGGTCATCCGTCGCCCTAGTGAGGCGGCGTCCTACACTGCGTCGTCCGATACGTGGTCACCACTCGCGAACTTTGCTTCTCCATCGGTTGTTGGTTCGTCGAGCGATATGGCTTGCCCATTGCCACTTCAGTGTGCTAATTCTTCGTGCTATGTCGGTTACACATGCCCTTCTGCGAATTTCTGTACTTTGGATTCTATCTCGCAGAGAAATCCCGAGTATAGCTCGTTCCATAGCACGCTTAGCGACTTTGAGCTTGGTTATGAGGCTTACATTTAGGGACAACGTTTTCGTGCCGTAAGCCATCACTGTTAGCACACACTGATAGTAGGCCTGGGTTTTCATAAATAGTAATATTATATAATATATGTAAACATCAGAAATCAATATGTATATTTCTTGGGTACGTGTGTATGTCAGTGAACCGTCCTCCTAGACGGCTGGACCGATGTTGATACATTTTTTGTGTGTGTTCAAGGGGATTCGAGGATGGTTTAGATTCACAATTGGGCCCGGTAGGTGGCGCTGCTGTTGATTTCAAGGAGAATTCCTTTTATTTGAACAGAACAACGTCTGCTGGGTTAGCTAGTATTATATAATTGCCGTGTGTTGAAGAAATAAGAATACAATTCACCATCCCCTATTTTGTCTGTGGGTGTCATAAAAGACGACTAAGGAGTACTATATGTATATAACATCTATTATTATATGAAGGCAAGAGAAGGAAAATTCGAAATAAACTCTATACCAACAAGTTTAACCGTAGCCGCGGGATAAATAGAAAACACGGCATCCTATCGTTCAGGCTGACACAAGTGCTTACCGAGCACGGGTGCTTCGGTAAGTACCTGTATCAGATTGCGAGACGACAAGAGGCCCCTGGATGCCATGAGTGTGGTGCACCTATTGATAATGTGGACCACACTCTGGGAGAATGCCCCACTTGGAGTGCGCAGCTGCACGACCTAGTGGCGATCATTGGAAGAGATCTGTCACTGCCGGCCGTAATTACTAAAATGCTCAGCAGTGACGACTGCTGGTCGGCGACCGCCTCTTTTTGCGAAGCCGTGACAGCGCAAAAGGAGGCCGCAGAACGAGCACGAGAAGCCAACGCCCATGCCAATCAAATTCGCAGACGACGATTAGGGAGACGGCGCAGGGAGTGCGCCCGCCTGATGAATCCTCCATCGTGATGAATCCTCCATCGTGATGAATCCCTACATGGGGACGTGGCCGCAAGGCTGACCGTCAGGATGCCAAAGTCGCATGCCCAAAAGGCGACCCTTTGGCACCCCAAAATAGACAAGGAAGTGGGCCGCCGCTGGTTTTTAGTAGGACGACGAGCCACCCCACGTCGGTGAGTCCTACATACCTCCCCTGCGACACATACGGGGGGATGCATAATCATTTTCCACAGAGTAAAAAAAAAAAAGGTCGTATACTAGATCAATTTCCCTCCCATTGTGGAGGAGGCTCGAGCCCAACAGTGGGACGTACATGTGATAATAATGTAGAAATATATACCTGTATAAGGCGCCGCTTTGCTCATTTTGATCAGAGCTATATCGTCCCGTTTTTGTTTATTCCTGGGATTGTAATCGTTGTGTACGATAGTCTCGTTGATTGGTATTTTGATCACGCCGTTAGTACAGTCCTGACCACCGCCATTTACCGCTGTGCAGTCGGGTCCATCATGAGTGATATCATATTCACCTAACCGAACATGTGTACTGTAAAATTTCATATCTATATATTAATACGTGAAGCAAAAACTTTGTACCCCTTTTTACGAAAATTATGTGGATGGACAAGTATGAAATTTGGCACAGTTGAAGTATATAATGAAGAGAAGTGCAGAAAACTGAAGAAAAAGAACAGAAAACAGAATTACACGAATTGCTAAAAGATGAACACCGCGATATAATGATTTACTTCGTATTATTGTAGGTGTTGTTTTAAAAAACGTATTGAAAGTTAGACTTACGGTCTGCCAACAGTGATCAGTCGACCAGCTACGCAATGGGCTGCAGTTAGAACGTATCTGCCGCTGATGAGAGCGCCCCCACATATGGGTCGCTGATCGCTTTCATGCTCGAGAAGAACCATCCACGGGTATTCGCTTATTGCTGTTGCAGTACCATCTGGAATTGGCAACGACCTTAAAATTAAACTTTTTGGATTATGGAGGCGGGAGCGGTAGACCTTCATTTTCCAGTTCGTCCATGTGTTGTTCAGACATGGAGGTATTGTGGAAATAAAGTCCCACCCAAATGGTCTGTCTTTTTGGGAATCTTATTTTTCAGTTAAATATAATACTCCATTAAAATTTCAAGCTGCCTCAAATACATTTTTTATAATTTTTTGAAAATATTTTTGCACGTGTCTGGCAATACTAAAGCCCCGATTAAATCGTCTGGCTTATTGTTTTTCGTATTCTTTAAGTATTAGACTGCAACATATAAAAATTGCGTATTGCCTCAAATAAATTTTTAGGGGAATAAAAATAATATTTTTAAAAATTCAGGGGTTCATTTAGTCCCGCTACTCACCAGCCAGGTCTGCAGTTCCGTATTGGGGTATAATAGGAAAGGTATGTGACAAGTTTTCAGCTTGCCTCAAATACCTACCCAAAAATTGGTGCCAGCTCTTGGACGAGTAGTGCGTTGTGAATCACGAGTTTTGTATCGGTATCCGTAACGCGAAAACGAATGGTAGGCTGATAGAAAAACGATCCGTTTGTTATAGGAACCGGCTGTAAGGCGACGTGCTATACGGGTGGGTTACGGGTGTGCGTGCTTACGCACCACTGTTGCTCCTGACGGAGTCGGGCGAGGAATGCGCCGACCGTAAAAAAAAAAGGCCTGTGTTAAATCTTTTAAGACTGTCATATGACTAGGGCTTCCAATCCCGCAGCCTGAATTCAATCTCGGTATTTGCGGGATTACGAATTTTCAATCCCGCGGGATCCCGGTATTTGCGGGATCCCGCATATCAAAAATATTCATATTTATATAAGGCAAATTAAACAATGAATTAATCAACTCCACATCTATTTACCTACATATTACTATGAATATGAGATCAATCAAATTACATCGTTTATTTGTAACAAAAAAAGAAGGATTTAATCAAATAACTACACAATTATTCAAGTATTACTAGTATAAGATCAATCAAATTACACTATTTATTTATCACACAAAAAGAGTGATTTAATCAACTACACATTTATTTACGACTCTTAGTATGAGATAAATCAAATTATACCGTTTTTTTTTCTTCACAAAACAGTAACAAATACTGAATAAAAAACTAATCTTTTTCAAAAAATACACAAAGAAAATTAAAAAATCAACTAATAAAAACACATTTAGTAACTACTACTTCATATAAAATATGTTACTGTTTGAGTTTGAGAGTTTATTAAGTTTAAGGTTGCATGCATGCTTTTTTTTTCAGTCTCGCAAACCCCGCGGATTCCGCGCCCGTAATCCCGCATCATGCGGGATCGGAAGCCCCACATATGACTATATGACTGTAAGTTATACTTACCAAAGATCCTGCCTTTCACATTAGCGCTCACACCGCAGCATCCGGTATCCGGATCAGGCAGTTGAACAGCAATTTCGACTGGGCAATATATATTTTGTAGTTGATTAAGGTTAGGAATTTGGCCGCAACACTTACAGTTTTCATGTGGGCAAACGCATCTGGAAATATTCTACCGTCATTGTTAAATATAAATATAACCAATAGGGAAATTTATACCATAATCATTATCCTGGGCCGAAGATTGGCGATCGCAGTTGGTGTTATAAGTTGCCTAGGTTGTTGGGACCGCTGGTACTCCTGGTGATCGCTTACTTTCCTGCCAGAGTCGTGAACCCGGAGTAGGATATGTTGACACAATGTATTAACGAATTATGCTTGATTGAGTACCACATTATTGACTGTTGTCTGTCTACAGCCGTGGGCCCGTCGGTCCGGGGAAGGACCACACTCTCGCAGAAAATCAACGTCCGAGTAGTAGCAATTTGTTACTGCGCCTCGTTTTGTGAGCAAGAGAGCCGGAAGCCCAACTTTCTGAGGGTGTTTGCGTGTGGTGAGTTTTAGTGATTCTTTAGTATCACCGAACCTCATTGCACGCATTCACACTCTCTTAGCGGTAGGCAGCGGCTTTGCGAAGGTCCATGAGCTGCAGTAACATTTACCATCAGGTGTTCTGTATGCTCGTTTACCACCGCATGCAATAAAAAAAAAGTAAGTTTGTATCATCAAGGGAATTGCATTACGATAATAAGAAGTACCAGAAAATAGTCTACGTGCCAAAATTTTCATCCAAATCAGGTTTACGAGTGTTTGAGTAACAAACATCCAAACATTTTAATGAACTTTCACATTTTTAATTTTAGTAGTATTAATGTAATTTTTGGCATTGATTGCCATAACTAGATTTAATATTTGCCTATGGCGGTAAACGAGTAAGTATTACGTTTGATGATATGTGATACTGCTTATGGATTAATACTAAGGTCACTGGATACCGTGAAGAAAGTGCTCTTCTAAAGTCCGGTCCACAGCGCTAATTTTCTAACAAGACATCTTACCAAAACATGTTAGTAAAACAGCAAGTCCGCTGCGCCTATTGTTTTGGTTTCGTTTCAAAATGAGTTCCAACGAAGAAGACGTGGAAGCTGTTATAGCAATAGTAGATTGAGTGCATCAAAAAATAAATAGAAATAGATTCCAGATCCGACCCTGCCTGCAACTTCGTTCATTCAATATACATCAAGAACTGAAAATTGGTGATAGGTTCGGTTTAAAAAGTTTTAGATGTTCAGTTGGCGTCTTCTTCTAGTGAGCGTGAACACAAAATGCGTCACTTCCTGCGGGGGATGTAGGTAATCCAATCGTCTCGGCAAACATGTCATTGTCTTTTTGCTAACAAAACTGTTAGGCCACGCCCCTATTCGGTTAGCAAACAATGTTATCCTGTTTGCCAACACGAAAACACGGCGTAGCGGACCCGTCTTTAGATTTTACTGAAATTCTGTATGTGGATGAATAGGTTAAATTTGGTACGAATTTAGTAAAATTCGGCACAATTAGGAAAATCAATCAATTTCATGGCCCTACAAATCTGCGAGATTATGATGGATCTTATATCTTTAAACGAGCAATTCTTGTATATACAGAGTGTATCAGGTTATGGGGCAACTGGTCAAAAGGGAGCTAGGCAATGGTGGTAGGAACCCATGAAAAAAATTTCAACAAAAAATATCGATTCGTTAAGGAATTAGAGACATGTAAAGTTTTCAATTTTGTCATCGTATTTTCGTGTAAATCCGATTGAAATGTATAAAGTCAATGATAATTAATACGCAACATATTCATACTCTGTTAAATGTTCATTAGAAATTGAATAAATCAATGATTACGTTCGCATAAGCAAGACAAACTTCGCTTTAAAACAGCTGATCGACCGATGACCGTTGACGGCTCGCCGTTGTTACCTACGCTCATTGAAGCGTTTGCGCAATTCTAGGTATGAATGAATGAAATTATACTGTCGAAGCTTTACATGCCTACATGTATTGTCTGTACATGCCTATATAATACGTAACATTTAAGGCATAGACTCATAGACACATTTTTTTGAAATCACTATAACTTTTATGTTATATTGTTTTTTGTGTAATGTACATTCTAATTACGATCTATGACCGTTAAACTACAACATACTCGAACAGTTGACCCATAACCTGATACACCCTGTATACACGGTGACTTTTTTATCGTCTTACAAAAAAAAAAACCATAAAAGTAGCCGACCTAAGAAACATATCTAACATATTTAAATGTTCAATAGTGGTAGTTATAAAAAATAATAAAAAAAAAAAATTAAAGTTAATATTTTGTAACAGCCTGTTTATCATGATTACATTTTAAATAAAAGAATTCATACGATATTTCGTTAGCTAATAGCCAATAGCACGCGGACTACGCTAGGTATAGGCTTTGTGATGCTCGATTCGCCGCCTAATTGTTTCAGACTTTCAGTATGCCCACGCGTGCGCGAGGCAAAGGTCATGCGCATTTACTTACAATTCCCTTACAAGTAATTGCCTATTTCGCGACATCGTTGTGTGTTTGTGTGTGTTGTTACAAAACGTCTAATAGACATTATCAATACTCGAATATCGCGTAGTTACGAAAAAATGATGCTTCTGTATGGGATAGCTGATACGGGAAGAGCACACATGTCTCTGTTTCGGTGGTTAATTGAACATCCCCAATATTAATATCCATAATGAACACTGGTGGACTAGGAACCATCCTCATTTGATCAGAGAGTATTCCCATCATCAAATAAGATTTGAGAGAGGTGGCTAACCTCGCAGCGCGGACTTAGCATCGTTAGATTTTTTATGGTTGCTAATAAAAAGACTTGTTTATACCGAAGAGGCTCGCAATAGAGACCAATTAAAAGAACAAATTATTGCAGCTTTCAATGTGATAGGAAGGGACAAAGTGATACTAAATAAATTAAAACGTAACCTCCAAAAACGTGTCCGTTTATGCATACACAAAAAAGGGGTGAGTAATTTGAACAAGTAATTTCCGTGTGGTGACGGAGTAAGAATACAATTCACCACTCCCTATCTTGCCCATGGATGTCGAAAAAGACGACTATGCGATATAATATGCACATAACATCTGTGCAAGAGAAGGAAAACTCGAAATGAATCCCTATACCAACATATCTGACCAGCATGGTATAGTGGGTCAAATTACCTCCTATTGTGGAGGAGGCCCGAGCCCAGCAGCGGGATGTATGTGGGCTGCGATGAATTTAAACAATTATTTAAATATCAGTAGAACGATATTCTTGTATAATACAAGCCTATTCTACTAACACTACATTATTGTTTCTGACGGTCCTAAGTGCGTAGAAAGTATTAAGGAAAAAATTAGACTCCGTACTTAGTGAATACGTAGTGGTATTTCTGAAAAGGATGTAGGTAGATTATGGTAGGTACAATTTTACGAGTTGATAATCGAACTTTTTCTAAGGTTTAATATGAAGGAAAGACGCGGGCGGCGCGGTAACGTGGTTGACGCGGTATAAGTACCTACATACTACATGTAAAACAGCTGTCGTCGCTACAGGCTGTTCACTTACTATTTTAATTAGTAATTATTTATAATCAATTTTATTAAAAAATATTCTAGTAAATATCTTTTTTAACCTTCTAATTGTACGAATGTATAGTAGATACTGATAGTTTAATTGACCTGCTTTTGTAAGACGACATAAATGTCACCGTGTATATATATGCAGGATCTCGGAAACGGCTCCAACGATTTTGTTGAAACTTGGCATACTAGAGGATTCGGGTCCAAAAAATCGATCTAGCTAGGTCTTATTTATAGAAAATGTTGTTTTGTCCGTGTTTTTAGTAAAACAATACGATGACATTAAATATTAAAAGAATATGAATTCAAATTTCGATATCAATGTCATGAGTTACGATAGCTCAGGTGGGACGTTGATCGGTTCAAATTTTAATAATTTTGGGATTCGAACAGCGTCGGATCGAATCTCGGTGTTATTATTATTCTCTTTTTGTAATTATTTTATATATTTTTCATTATTTATTTTTATTTTTTATTAATATATATCTAAATAAATTCTACAAAAATATTCCGAGCGAAGCTCGGTGAACCTGATATTATAATGTTAAATAACGAGTATGAAACGAAGGGTATTTTTAATTTCTACAGATATTAACTGCCTCGTTTTTACAATGACCAAATTTGTTATATTCTATAAGATTTGCAACTTCATTGCTAGTACCTACCTCTGGCATTATTAAAGCTTATAAGCTGTGCTGGTTTTTCTGTAGTTTACGATATAGCATTCTGCACGAAGAGCATTCTTTCTAGAGCATTAGCGTTGATAATTAGAGCCCTTCTTTGTTATTTCTGAAATTCGCGGATATTAAGGTGCGATGATGCATCCGTGTGGTGGCGGAGTAAGAATACAATTCACGACCCCTCTCACGCCTGGGGGTGTCGTAAAAGACGACTAAGGGATATATTACGCATATGACATCTATGAAAGAGGTAGCAAAATCGAAACTAAACCCTGTAAGTAAGGTCAATTTCCTTCCTATTCTGGAGGATAATAGCCGAAATGATGATGATGATGGCCCATTTTATTCTTACACCGTTACCACACAAGTAAGAGCGGCAATTATTGTTTACTATAAGTTACTCTCATCATCATTATCTCGGCGCATAAATTTCCCACTTCTGGACTCCAACTTCCTCCATAATAGGATGGAAATTGACATACATTTGTTATAGGTTTTATTTCCAGTTTCCCTTCTCTTGAATTTATGTGCATATTATCATATATTTAATCACAAAAAGTGTTACCTACTGGGACTCGTTCAAATATCGTTGCACTGCCATTATTATCGGGTCCATGTTTAAAAAATCTTTTATAGTTGGACAGGAATTCACTTCGATGCACTGACCGGGACTGCCTTCAGGAGTAGAGCATTGTGTTAAATCGTTCGGACAGCAGACCTGTATACGTGCTCATAACAATGTAATTGTCATTGTGGAAAATAGAATAGGAAGGGATATCCAACACTTTATTATATCGCACCCCTCAAAGGAAGAAGGAATACGGGGTAGAATCAATGTGAAATAGGTTATAGGGCAACTTTTTCATCACCGTTATCATCTCAGCTCATATACGTTCCGGTACTTGTAGTTCTTAGAGACATAATATGTTTTTGTCTAGAGAAGGAAAACTCGTAATGAAACCCTACATGGGCAAAAATAGATAGAGATGACGGTCGGAGATGACGGTCTTCGTAAACAATGGATTGCGACGCAAACTAGCGATTTTGTTATGGTCGCGCGGTAAAAGGAAATCTTTGCTCAGTTTCTCTGGTGGTGTAATACGTTGGTGCTTGTCTCTGAACCTCCAAGTCAACCGGGAAGACCCGCGAGTACTGACAAGATTACGGTACTAACTGTTCTATAGGTTTTTACATAAAAAATATCCAAGACGGGGTCCTCTCTCTCCTGTTAGTACAGGTAAGACCTGTACTAACAGGTAAGACCTGTACTAACAGGAGAGAGAGGACCCCGAGTCGCCCTTCCATCTACTCCACCAGCACCGGATGGCGAGCCTCTGCACTTGGACTCTGAAGCATCGCTTCTCGCGCCGTTTTGTCCAACTAGTAGTGATGACACGGCGGTCGTTGCTCGTCACGTCTGGTTGCTAAGATATTGTTGCCCCCTTCCAGCGATGTAGACGACACCGGCAACTTCTGGTAGGCATCTCTGCCTCCAAGACCAACGGGCGAGTTTTAGCTAACAGGCACACTGGCTCAGTGGCCACTGTGCCTTGTCCACATATGGCACTGTTTGCTCTTCACAAGAGAGCCCTAAGACGCACGGTCAGGGGCTTTGCCCATAAGGGAGCGCTGTGTAGTGCCATGAATCGTACGCTAACACAAATTTTCTATTCCACGCGTCTATTCATCCAACGGCTCTGTTTGAAATGTCTATTTTTACGGTTTCCTAACGAACAGTAAATGGTTAAGTAAACTCAGATCAAGGGCATCCAACACATTACAAAGCCTGGCAATTCCTATAATCCAGTAAGAATAAAAACAATACTTACAGCAGGAGATTGTCCGATAAAGCCGCATGTCGACCGCCGCAATATATCTATATTTCTCGTTTTTTCGACTACATCCAGTAATGATTTACACTCGGAAACTGAAATGCGTTTTCCCGGCCCTCCGTTTATTGCGGTACAGGAGTCATCTTCTGCCAAAGACAGGACGTATGAAGTATGAAAATATATACATATCATGAGTTGTGCCAGTTTAAATATCTAGTTTCTGTTTTAAGTACATATCTAGTGCATTTTATCATGATTATTTAATTTATATTTGAAGTGAAAACTTGTTTAGCGGCGTTTTGCACTTTTATTTGAGATGGGTAAAAAATTTTAAACTCGCGTCACGACGACTGAGTTCATCGAAAATTCGTAAGGCGCTTGCGCGTGTACCGATGGTCGGCCCAACGATGAAGTCGTCTCAAGGGTGGGACATGGGGCCGCGCGGCGCTCCTCGGTCGCCCCGGACGGAGCCGAGCGCCTAGCGAGCTGAACATGGCCCAACCCCAATAAAAAAGAAAAGGGCGCTAGCCGCTTTGCTCTCAAATCCATAAACACCAAGCGCTAAATTTTAAATATTGTTTGACTTTTGTGGAAAATATTGCACTACACAATGTCCAATAACTATTAGGTATAACCTATTAATTTAGATTTTTTGCGTATTATTTTTGGTTTATAAAGAGGTGTTTATGATCAAGGATTAAATTTTGAATTAGTCATTAACAGTTGTTTACAAACCAAAATTAATTACAATATAATAACCTGATAGTTCGACGACAAAATTACTTAGTTTTTATTTCTATCGGCAGTCCTCAAAGACTGCCCCGCATTTTTTTACTATCTGGGGGCACAGCAGTGCCCCCGCCAAGTCGAGCAAAAAAAAGTCGGGCAAAACGCAACACTACCGTAACATACTTTTCTCGAAGCAATTCAGGCCATTTTCGTCTCCCTATAACTTCGTTGTAAATAAAACTAGAAGCCTGAATTTTTAGTAATCCAGCAGGCATTATATACACATTGTGTATTTCAAATTTCATTCAATTTGAACCAATAGTATAAGAATTATAACTAGTCAAAATTTCTTAATTTTGTCACTCACTGACTGACTGACCGATCATAAATATTAAAGAGGCACTTCTAGCAGATATAAAAGCTTCAAATTTAGAATACAATTAGTGTTTAGTGTATAAATGATGGCAAAATTATTAAACATTGTAATTTTCGTCCAGTTTCCGAGATACACTAACTGCATAAATAATTTTGTAAACCCATTTAAATATATAGGATTACAAAGTTACATTTGCGCTTAATGAAATGTAACTTTGTAAAAATTAAGAATACATTTGTCGCCATCATTGCTTCCCTATGGGAATCGTAAAAACCGGCTAAAGACTGCGCAGATGGCGTAGTGGTTAAGATACCAACATAACGTGCCAGTGTCGCGGGTTCGAATCCCATGTAAGACAACACCTTGTACGATCCACAAACTGTTGTTCAGAGTCTGAATGTAATTTGTATCGGTTAATTATATGTTCTTTCCATGTGGTGACGGAATAAGAATACAATTCACGACTCTCTATCTTGCCCGTGGATGTCGTATAAGACGACTATGGGATATAATATGCACATACCATATGTGCAAGAGAAGGAAAACTCGAAATGAAACCCTATATCAACATGTCTGACCAGCATGATATAGTGGGTCAAATTCCCTCCCATTTTGGAGGAGGCCTGAGTCCAACAGTGGGACGTATGAGGGCTGCGATGATGATGCGATGATAGAACTTATAATGCTAGCTATAGTGAAATTGATATATTCCATAAGGAACTTCCTCAATATGTTTCATTAATAAAGAAGATAAGAACTGATGCTTAATTTATGACTATAATGTACTACATAATATTAATAATATTTGTCTGCTGTTTTTGTTCTTAATTCCATCCTCTATAATCTATAATTTTAGTTTCTATAGTTTTGCCAGTTATGATTTTTTTTTTATTTGTCTTCACATTGTGTTATACATAAGTGGAAACTGTTTAGTTATTGTTACGTGCATTTGTTTTTACCTTACCTGTATTTTTAAAAGCTGTATGTTTTCCTAAATAAATAAATAAATAAATTATATGTTTGTAAAGTCCCCCATAATATAAGGATTATTATTTCCTTAGTGCAAGGCGTTGTCGTTTAAAAAAGAAAAGATTCAACAGGAGAGTGGGCGGCAGCTCTTGCGAAGCATATGGCGAAAAAAAATGAGCCCTAGTCATGGCAACTCTGTTACCCTTGAGCGTCGTTGGATGCACGTACCACAGCACCGCAATTTATGGTGAAGCATGAGGGGGTCTATGTTCTGCATAATTGGTGTAGACATATACCTAAATATAATTATGTTCAAAAATAACTTGTAAAATGGTCAATCAACGGAATGACAAAGCAAGAGTGGGACATGTCTTATAAAATTGCACCAAAATCTCCCAAAGTAATAAGCAAACTAAATTGCCTGAAATTTACCTGAAAGAAAGAACGCCATCATTAGGCTCGATTGCCATCAAAGCGGAGAGGAGACTAGAGATGTGTTTATAAAAACCAATCAAATTTCTTTATTTCCACATCTCTCCGCTTAGTTTAAGTAGAAATGACTCAAGCGGAAAAGAGAGATGACTCATTTTTCAGAGAGTGGGCTCTAAGAAAATCCGTTGTTGGTATTCAAGAAGTAAAAGGTACCGGAAAAGAAAATAAGTAGGTCTAGCTATAAAAAGAAATGAGATACCATCAAAAACAGAACTTGTAACAAATAGCCAAGCCTCGTAACCGAGTTCTTCAACCATAAAAAGTTGTGAGATCCATGTTATACCAAGTCGGTTAACTCATTCAGTCTCTGCTTAAGGGACGTTTTTTCTTAAGTTATTACGTAAATAGCTAACCTAACAACTTCTTATAGTGACTATGTCAATATTAAAGATCTTTTATGTTTTAAATAAATAGATTGACTTGGCAATTGCACTATGTTTAGTACATTTTAATATAATATGTGTTACTTGTGAGGTACATTGTGTTTTCAAGTCATTCTGTTTATTTAAAACATAAAAGATCTTTAATATTGACCTGGTCAGTAAAAGAAGTTATTAGGTTAGCTATTTACGTAATAACTTAATAAGAAAGGTCCCTTAAGCAGAGACTGAATGAGTTAACCGACTTGGTATATATAACATGGATCTCACAACTTTTTATGGTTGAAGAACTCAGTTGCGAGCCTTGGCTTTTTTAACAAGTTCTGTTTTTGATGGTATTAACTTTTCTTGTATGTTTGCCAGAGTGGAAGTTTGTAATTGATTTTAAGCTAACTTTTCGATAAGCTAGATACTAGAAATTTAGACCATAGTTAAGAAGTGTATGACAATTAATGAAAATATGAAAAAAGAGAAAGGTAGAAAGATGAAGAAAACGAAAGCGAGAAAGATGAAGAAAACTTTTATTTCTAAAATAATGATTGGACAGTTGGATGTATTATTGCTAAGAAGATATGACATTTTCTGTCTCAGATATAACAGAAGGGAAAAAGACTGAAATTAATCGCTAGTTTTTGTATTTACGTCATCAAAGTATTTAAAATCAATTACAAAGTTTTATTCACATAACCCTAAAAAGTAAAATAAAAAAAAATTAAATGAAGCAAAATATAATCATCGGCATCTCAGCCCATTCACATCCTGCTGGGCTCGAGCCTCCTCCACAAAAGGAAGGAGATTGACATGCTATACCATACTGAATGTAACTATTTAAAAACAATAGATTGAACTGCGGTAAACGTAGAAGGTATTATAAAAAAAAACATGGTTGTCTATAAAGTCGGTTTACGGACGATAGTTTAACGTGACAACGTCAAAACAAAACATTGATGAAATGACTGCATACATTTATGAATAAAATTTAATAAGTGTAACGGGAAAATGAGCGTAACGGGACACTTTTACGTGCATGCAGCCAGCGTTCATCGATTTATTAGACGTTTTCACGTCAAAAATATGTCCATATTAAAAGCACAAGTTTAATAACTACGAAAGACCTATTAATCTCCACAATTTATTAACCCCGGTCCCCGTACAACCGTGATTTTTAAACAGATAAATAATAAAATATAAACTTACTTACCATTGCATTTGGCTGAATGCAATGATTGTATTGCATTGACCACGCAGCAAGTCGCAGAAATAATCAACAGTAATATCTTCTTCATTGTATAGATGTCATGTATTCTATCTATACTTTATGTTAAATACACATATATTTTCATATGTCCTTATAGCTTGCTTGTCGTACAACGAACACCAACTTGATTGGTGTATTTACGCTAATGAATATTTTCAATTTCTGATAGATATTAATGTAGTGCCTATTTATATATGTAACAACGCGCGCGCGCGTTCCCATATATAGATATAATATCTGGTTGACCGAGCTTCGCTCGTTATATTTTGTTGTATTTTTGTTGAATTTATTTAGATATATATTAATAAAAAATAAATATTAAATAATGAAAACAATATAAAATCATCATCTTACTCTTATCCCAATTACTTGGGGTCGACGCAATGTGTCATCTGTTTTGACATATTGCAAAAAGTTTCGGCAATGACTTTTATGACCGGCCGCCTGCCTGACGTCAACCCTCCTTGGGAATGTAATCGTTGACCCAAATGGTAACAGATGGAGTTGGTCCGGGTCAATCTAGGGCTCTTAGTCGTCTTTTACGACACCCACGAGCAAAGCAAGGGTTGGTAGTATTCGAAGCTGCTACCACACATCACTAATGAAAACAATATAAAAAATTACAAAATTAAAAAGAGAATAATAACACAGAGATTCGATCCGACGCCGTTTGAATGCCAAAACAACACGAAAAGGAAACTGGACTACTTCCCAACTGAGCTATCGTAACTGATGACGTTGACGGCAAAATTTGAATTCATATTCTTTTAAAATTTAATGTCATTATATTGTTTTGTTAAAAACACTGACAAAACAACATTTTCTATAAATAAAACCTAGTTAGATCGATTTTTTGGCCTCGAAACCTCTAGTATGCCAAGTTTCATCAAAATCGTTGGTGCCGTTGCCGAGATCCTGAAAATATATATACACGGTGACATTTATGTCGTCTTACAAAAGCAGGCCAATTAAAGTATCCAGTATCTACAATACTTTCGTACAATTAAAAGTTTAAAGAAAAGATTTACTAGAATATTTTTTTAATAAAAATGATTATAAATAATTGCAAGTTAAAATAGTAAGGAAACCGCATGTAGTAAGCGCGGCGAGCGCGTATGTAGGTACTTAACACAGCTGACTACTACCGCCCGCGTGGTCATTCACTTTACACCTTAGAAAAAGTTCTATTGTCAACTCGTAAAATTGTACTATAATCTACCTACGTCCTTTTTAGAAATACCACTACATATTCAGTACGTGTGGAGTCCAATTTCTTCCTTAATACTTTCTACGCACTTAGGACCGTCAGGAACAATTATTTAAAGTGTAAGAGACTTGGTCTACTAGTAGGTCATTATTTCAATAAAGTAAATTGGTTCAGAGGTATTTAGATAAAATGGAATCAGCTATTTACAAATAATTGCGAACAAAGTAACAAGAATATCGTTTTACCGATATTGAAAGAACTGTTCAAATTGCTCACCATTTTTTAGTCTATGCATAAACCACCATTTGTGCACTATTTGTACTACGTATAGGTACGATATTCGAGTATTGATAATGTCTATTAGACATTTCGTAACAACACAAACACACAACGATGTCGCGAAATATGTAATTACTTGTAGGGAAATTGTAAGTTCATGCCCACGACCTTCAACTTTCGCACACCGGCGGATACTAAAACAAAAAGGCAGCCAATCGGGGTTCGCTAAGGATTCCTGGGCAGGTAGGGATTACGCTTTGTAATAGCTGTCCACATGGACTTCCTAGCTATGATTGGCTAACGAAATTCCGCATGATTTGTGTGTTTAAAATGTAAACATGATAAAGAGGCTGTTACAAAATATTAACTTTAATTATTTTATTTTATTATTTTTTTATAACTACCACTATTGAACATTTAAATATGTTAGATATGTTTCCTAGGTTGGATACTTTTATGGTTTTTTTTTGTAAGACGATAAAAAAGTCACCGTGTATATATATATATACATATATATATATATATATATATATATATATATATATATATACATATACATACATATACATATATATATATATATATATATATATATATATATATATATATACAAGAATTACTCGTTTAAAGATATAAGATTTAATATATATCTTCTATAATATAAAAATGAATCGCTGAATATGTTGGTAACAGTGGCGGACTAAGCCCGTCAGAGGCCCGGGGCGGCAGAGCGGAATGAGGCCCCCAACTTAAAAAAAAAGAAAGTTTTACAAGCTTTTTATTCAGTTCATATTTGTATGTATAAAAAGTGTTTATGTTTATTTCGTTAAAATCTGGCAAGTGAAATTTAAATGAGACTTAAATCATTTAGGCTAAATTAACATTACATACAATATGGAATGGATACGGCCGATGCGGGTGAGGAAAATAAAATACGAATCGACCGACAAAAAAAAAATAGATATAGAATAAAAATAGATAAAAAGATAGTTTTTTATACCTATGTGTTTTCGTGCCTGCAATTTACTGCACTCCTCAATAACTTCTGTGAAATCGATTTCTTTTGAAATTTTTCATTCTATTGAAAGCAGGGCTAGATTAACCAGTCACTCTTGACCCATTGTAGATCGAAGATAATTTTTAATTAGTTTAACCCATTAACGACGGAAAATAGTATTTTTCCATCATTTTTAGGGTTCCGTACCCAAAGGGTAAAAACGGGACCCTATTACTAAGACTTCGCTGTCTGTCACCAGGCTGTATCTTAAGAACCGCGATAGCTAGATAGTTGAAAATTTCACAAATTATGTATTTCTGTTGCCCATACCAAAAAAAAAACATTCTTTGCCTAATTTTTTATAGATAATGGTACGAAATCCTTCGTGCGCGATTCCGACTCGCACTTAGCCGGTTTTAAGGCAAATTGTCGTCATTAAAAAACGAGAATTTTGAAACGAGACATATGGTTTCCCGTACTTTACAGTTTGCTCTTTCAGAATCTGGGGTTGAAATTGCGATTTTTCCACTACAAAAAAAAAAAACAAAAAAACTACGAAAAATCGAAGACATTTTTTTTTCATGATTTTTTCTCATAGAAAACGCCGACTGACTACTCTTTTTCTTCAACCATGAGTGCACTAAATAGTTGTAGTTCAAAGACGATGTTTTTTAATTTGTGAATATCAATATTTTCACCCCCGAAATTGTGTTTTTCACCCCTTGAGCGGCGAGCAAAATTTTATATTTCGCAAAAAATAGAAAAAAAAAAAGCAAATATTTACGAAAATTGGTATCCCCGAGTTTTTTAGGTCACTAATTATGATTCTGCCATCAAAATTTGAAAATTCAAGATGGCGGCTCCAATATGACCGAGCGAAAATCGAAGAACTTATTTGAATCGGGTGACTTGGACACTCAGGAGTTTTCGAAGTCGCTGAATATGATTACGCCCTCAAAATTAAAAAAATCAAAATGACAGATCTAATATGGCCGACCATATATCCAAAAACTTATTTGAATCGGGTGAAATTGAGTTTTCAGGTCATTAATCTCGATTCTGTTCTCAGAATTTGAAAATTCACAATAACGGATCCAACATAACGCGTCACGTTTTTATTTTACTCTTAGCGCAACCCAGAGACAACGATGTAGACGTGGTAAATTTTGAGGGCAGAACCATAATCAGTGACTTCGAAAACCCCCGAGTGCTCAACTTCACCCGATTCAAATAATTTTTTATATATCTTGTCGGCTATATTGGATCCGCCATCTTGAATTTTCAAATTTTGATGGTAGTATCGTAATTGCCCACCTCGAAAACCTCGTGAGTGCTCAATTTCATTCCATTCAAATAAGATTTTAGATTTCTGGTCAGCCATATTGGATCCGCCATCTTGAATATTCAAATTTTAATGGCAGAATCGTAATCAGTGACCTAAAAAACCCCGAAATACCAGTTATCGTGAAGATCCGATTTTTTTTATTTTACACGAAACGTGAAATTTCGCTCACCACTTAAGAGGTGAAAATCGCCATTTTGGGGTAAAAACATAGATTTTTACAAATTTAAAAAATTCATCGTTCAACTACAACTATTTAGTGCACTCATAGTTGAAAAAAAGAGGGAGTCATTCGGCGTTCTACGAGAAAAAAAAAAACATGAAAAAACATGACTTCGATATTTCATGGGTTTTTTGTTTAAAAGCGGCCGTTTTTTTGTAGTGAAAAAATCGCAATTTCAACCCCAGTTTCTAAAAGAGCACACTGCAAAGTACGGGTGACCGCACTACATTCATTCATTCGGGGATTCTTGTGGCAGATCCCACTACAAAGACGGGGATTCCACCAGCATAATAGACGCGTTCAGCAAAGTTTAAAAAATATTAGTACCGCGTGAAAAGTCTAGATGGCTGTAGTGTTTTGATCTTGATGGAGTTATGAAGGTACTAAGCACATTTTTAAAGTCTTGCTTATGACTTGATCAGGAGAACGCGGAGGCATTTGGAGGGCCCCTCAAGACCGGAGGCCCGGGGCGGTCCGCCCCTTCCGCCTCCCGGTTAGTCCGCCACTGGTTGGTAAGCGCATATCTCGAGAGCAGCTGAAGCAATTTCGCTAATTCTTATTTTAGTATATACCTTGAAGTACGAGGATAGTTCTTACGCAGTGAAAAATTTCAAAAATTGCTTAAAAAGGTCGAAAAACAACACTTGCTATAATTTGTATGAGACAAACGATTCATAATAATACTTAAAAGTCAATTTGAACTTTAATACCATACAATAAAGTTCAAGTGTTAGTGGAGAGGTTCCGGGAAAGCAAAACAATTGACTGACGTTAGTATCATATACATCTATACAAATAAATAGAATTAATGTGAAGTGTTATTTCCACGATACCTATGCCTAAAAGCCAGTTTAAAGTTTAAGCCAATTTTGATAATGTTTTACTACCAGAAAGCTGTCTATATAAGGTATGCCCACGGGAATGGGAACTACGCGGATAAGGCGAATAAGACCCGAAGCGAAGCGAGGGTGGGTTGCTAGTATATTAATATACTAGAAACTCGCCCTCGCTTCGCTTCGGTTTCAGTCGCCTTGCCCGCGTAGGTCCTGTTCCCGGGGGTATACCGGGATAAAATATAGCCTATGTTACTCAGGGATAATGTAGCATTCTAATGGTGAAAGAATTTTTTAAATCGATCCAGTACTTTTTGAACCAATTCGTTACAGATATACATACAAACCTTTCCTCTTTATAATATTAGTATAGATATAGGTACATTTAGTAATTTTCATTTGATAACCACGAAATAATAAGTTTAATTTGGTTTAAAATATTTGGTAATTGTCATTTGACGTAAACCACCGTTCTTTTTATTTAGTTGGTAATTGTTACTCCGCTGTGACGTGCGTGTCACGTATACATATTAGATTATCAGTAAAATTTAAAATTTTGAATAACCCCAGAAACAAACTAAAATAATAAAAAAAAGTATTACGTTCTCTTCAAAGGAATTATCCCAAAAATACGACATGTCTAAAATTTTTGAAGAGTTGGATTCTCCGGCGACAATTCTGGTTGCAACATCAAGTCGAAGTTATCAATTAATTGTCATTTAACGATTATACTGGCACACATGAAGCACTTAATCGAAAAATTATTACGCTATAACATTATTTTGGAGCCGATACTCTTACACTACCGGACCGATATTAACCAAACATAGCTAACAACCACCGCCAGAAAACCGGCTTTCAAATGAAAAAACCGCATCGAAATCGGTCCATCTGTTTGAGAGCTACGATGCCACAGACAGACACACAAACAAACAGACAGACATCGACGTCAAACTTATAACACGCCCAGAGGCGAAACAGATTTCGTCGGGGGTTAAAAATGTCAAAGAGCAAGAGAGTGGTGTTATCGCTTAAAGACACAATAAATATTATTGATTCATTTATAAAAGAAGAAACCGGTCATAAGTTAACTGATAAGTAGATAGATAACTGATAAGTAGATATGGTGAAGGTACATCCACGATAAGTAATGCCATTTCTGACACGTTCATGCTTGCATAAATTCGATTTCTAGGTACAATACGGTCGCGGTTGGTAGTCCAGATAATCGCGATTCTACTGTATACATACATATATAGAGAGTGTATCAGGTTATGGTCCAACTGGTCAAATGGGAGTTAGGCAATGGTACCACCATTCTTGGAACTCATAAAAAAAATCGGTTGTTTATAAAGTCGGTTTACTGACGATAGTTGAACGTGACAACGTCATTAGAAAATACTGATGGAATGGTTTCATTTTTCAAAAGAAAATTTTAATTTTATTTGTTTGATAGATATTTTGTATGAATCAAGCCTTAAATGGAACCCCTCCGAGCGAGGTAACGCTGCATGCGTCATGTTTTTTCGTGCGTGCAGCCGGCTCCATCGATTTATAAGACGTTGTCACGTCAAAAAATTGAAGAAAAAATATCGTTTTGTTAATGAATTACAGACATATAAACTTTTAAATTTTGTCATCGCTTTCTCGTGTAAATTTTATTGAAATGTATAAAGTCAGTGATACTTAATCTGCAACAAATTCATACTTTGTTAAATGTTCATTAGAAATTAAATAAATCAATGATTACGTTCACATAAACAAGATAAACTTCGCCTTAAAATCAGCTGATCAGTTGATGATCAAGAGGCGTGGCTACAGGTATTGAAAAAAATACCGATTCACAGGGATGTACTAAGAAAAAGGGAAACAAATGAAATGATGACCTATATCTTGTAGGAAAAATAAAACTTAAACTGTAGCTTTTTGTCGAAAGTGAAATTCGTTTCTGTTTACATATTTTAGGCTAATCAAGCCGACGAACGAGGTCAACGGGGTCACCGACAATGTCGTTCGCTTAGTGCCTACGAAAGATACCTATATCCTTTTTAAAATTGAATTATTCGTATTTTTTTAGTCTAACTCGGGTTGTCCGATCTAGTGACACGTATGAACGATTATTATCTCTTTTTTTTTTTTAGAGGTGGGCTGCGGTCGGTGCGCTCCTCGCACTACTCCGTCCGGGGCGACAGAGAGGCGTAAGCATGCACACCCACAACCCACCCACGATGCACGTCGCCTTCGTCGTTGGGCTGACCACCGGAGCAGGGTTACTTGTCATCAGTGGCTGGCCCGACGGATTACCCCCTACTTGGGGTACCCTCCCATCGACCGACATCCCCCCTCGGGGAGAACGTCGGTCTTTCCTCACGCGGTCGGCCTCTCGGCGGGTGACGGACTAATCCCCGGTCACGTCACCCGCGGCCTCGACTAGGGCGGCATGAGGCGCAAATACTCGCGCCTACGCCGCCCCAGTCGCAGGCGGCGAATCGCCTCATCGAGGCTGCACTCCTCGCGCAGGCGATCCGCCGCCTCCTTCTGCGAGGTCACTGTCTCGCAGAAGGCTGCAACCGTGTCCCAATTCCTGACGCTGCCAACCATCGCCCTGGCGATAGTCGGCAGCGTCAGGTCGGCACCGATGATTGCGACGAGTTCACGGCGCTGCTCTGCCCAAGCGGCGCAGGCCTCGAGCGTATGCCGCGCCGTGTCATCGTCGCAATCGCAGTGGTGGCAGGACGGTGTACTCTCCCTTCTAACGACCTTGTGCAGGTACTTGGCGAAGCACCCGTGCCCCGTCAATACCTGCACTAGTCGGAAGGAGAGCACCCTGTGCCGCCTCTCCGATCACTGCATCAGCACCGGCCGGAAGGCCTCCACCGTTCGCACCGCGAACCGAGGCCTCTCGAAGCGCCAGGCGGTGAGCTCCCTTAGTGAGATCACACCGCCCTCCGCTCGCACTCGCAACACCCGTCGGTACAAGCCGGCGAGCATTTCCGCCTCCAGGTCCCACGGGGGAGTCCCGGCCAATAGGCACGCTGCCTCCGTCGCCATCGTGCGGTATCCGCGTATGGCCCTGACCGCCATGGCCCACTGTGGTCGCTACAGAAGAGCTCTGAGTCGGACGGTCAGGGACCCCGCCCACACCGGTGCGCCGTACAGGGCCATCGACCGGATGACCCCCGCGTACAGCCGTCGGCACGTAACGCTCGGTCCACCCACGTTCGGCATAGGCCACGACAGGGCGGACGCCGCGCCAACGAGCCGTCGAGCGAGTTTACGGAAATGCTCTCGGAACCACCATTGCCCGTCGACCACCTGACTATGTTATAATTAAATTATAAATTTTTAATTTTAAATCAATTATAAATTTTCTGCAGTAACGATGACTTGTTGGACGTGAGACATCTTAGTCCACCCGTGACCATGAACGCTGTAAAGTGTTCGAAACGTCGGGTAATCAAAAATCAAATACAAACGCGATAAAATCCGTAAAGTAGTTTTATTTAAAATGTATAATACTCACGTAAACATCAGAAATCATTATTGTGCTTTTGTTTTGATTCTGATTGTTTAGTTTGAATTTGACTACATGTAATAGCGATACGGCCTAACGTGTGTTCATAGTTTAATATTTCATTGTATATTACGTATACGTACCTGTCGGATTACAAGTTATTCTTTTGTAAAAAGAGCCGGACTATAAGAGGTTCTTAGGCAGTACTCTATAATCCGACAAATTCTATAGTCCGACATTGCCGTGCAAAAAGTCTGTCGGATTACCGGGGGTCCACGGTATTGTGTCGACCCTAATTAATTGGGGTAAGTGCTGGATGATGGTGATCATCAATAGTGAGCATATTCCAAGGCAAAATCTTACTATTATTAGTCTAGACATAGTATTATGTCTAGACTAATAGTCTAATAGTATGCCTATATAGGCAAGGCCAACAATAGGGTGGATATGATAATGCGACAATAAATGAAAACACTGGCAATACTAGTGTATAAAAGTATTTTGAAATTATCAAAAAAGAACTTGCATGGAAATAAAAAAAAATTAGGAAAACCAACTTTTTATCATAAATCATCATCATCATCTTGCTCTTATCCCAATTACTTGGGGTCGACGCAATATGTTATCTGTTTTGACATATTGCAAAAAGTTTCGGCAATGACTTTTATGACCGGCCGCCTGTCTGACGTCAACCCTCCTTGGGAATGTAATCGTTGACCCAAATGGTACCAGATGGAGTTGATCCGGGTCAATCTAGGGCTCTTAGTCGTCTTTTACGACACCCACGAGCAAAGCAAGGGTTGGTAGTATTCGAAGCCGCTACCACACAGCATAAATTTTTATCATAAATATGGAAACAAAATAGAACATCATTTGTAAATATTAATTCACTAACCTGTGGCCAAAGCGCAAGCGGCGAGGGACATTGCGGTGTCATTTTACGACTACGCAACGTAGTACCTACGCCTAATGTTTACTACTCTACGCTACTCATTCATTTGATTATTTTATTAAATTACTAGCAACCCGCCCTCGCTTCGCTTCGGTTATACGTTATAGTCGTTTTACCCGCGTAGTTCCCGTTCCCGTGGGAATACCGGGATAAAATATAGCGTAGTTTACGCCCTGATGTTATAGCTTTCCATTGGTGAAAGAATTTTTGAAATCGGTCCAGCCGTTTTGAAGATTACCCGGAACAAACAGACAGACAGACAAAAATTTTTTAATTGCTATTTTAGGCATAGGTGTCGTGCAAATAACCGTGTGAGCATGAAAAAAGCCTATTCTTTTGACATTACAAACAGACACTCCAATTTTATTTATTGGTATAGATCTATAACCATAATATAAAGATTATAAATCTATAACCTATAACCGAAGCGAAGCGAGGGCGGATTGCTAGTTGATAATATACTTGGTCGTTACACTTTTAAATTTCCGATATGTGCGCCATGTGCAGACTAGATGTTGGGTTGCGAGCTAAATAATTTAAAATTTGTTCATCTAGGGTGGCTCTTACACGCGGAGGAGCACTATGCATATGAGGGATTAAGAATTGATTATTGTGTAACCTCTGGACAGCTTGCACAATAGTCCGGCCTTTGGTAGGACAAACACGTGTCTTTACATACCTCTCCCGGTATGTACGTATGGTTAAAGCTGCATTGCCGTGACACTCTCCATAAATTAAAATCATATCTGTGTTCTCCGAAGCTATGCAATTATAACGAGGCATTGTAAATGAGAAAATATTACTATTCTAACACAAAGTAAGCGTCTAATTTCGCACAATTCACTTAAAAATTTACAGCGAGGGCGAGGGATATTTTCATATTATATATTCATTTATTTTCTTGGAAAATATTTTTTCAATATATTATAAATATATCTATATCTATACCAATAAATAAAATTGGAATGTGAGTATTCTCTTTGAATCATCATTAACAATGCCGCGACCAAAACTATCGATTTTTTTTCCGACAAAACTGTAATGGTTCTTCCATTAGAAACTATATTTGCGGAAAAAATTATGGCGTTACGAAGTTCGCCGGGTCAGCTAGTCTATCTATCTATATATATATATATAAAAGAGAAAGTGTGCAGTGTGTGGTATGTTCCGTATAGGCGCCGAAACGGCTGGATCGATTTCAATGAAACTTTCAGGGAATCTCCAGAGTGACCTGGCGAGTAATCCTGTAAAGTTTGGTGACGATCGGAGCACTCCTCTTTTTGAACTGTGTTTTGAATAAAATAAAGCGAAAACTAGCCCGGCGAAGCGGGCTGGGTACGCTAGTCTATACCAATAAATAAAATTGGAGTGTCTGTTTGTAATGTCAAAATAATAGGCTTTTTTCATGCTCACACGGTTATTTGCACGACACCTATGCCTAAAATAGCAATAAAAAAATTTTTGTCCGTCTGTCTGTTTGTTCCGGGTAATCTTCAAAACGGCTGGACCGATTTCAAAAATTCTTTTACCAATGGGAAGCCATAATGTCAGGGCGTAAACTAGGCTATATTTTATTCCGGTATTCCCACGGGAACGGGCACTACGCGGGTAAAACGACTATAACCTATAACCGAAGCGAAGCAAGGGCGGGTTGCTAGTATATAATATATATGTAACTATTTAATCAACTAGTATTCTTCTTATAAAATTCTAACGGTAGATAGCGACTGGCTCCTTTAAGCTTCTAGTTTTGCTAAGGTCTTTGGGTGCCACCCATAGACCATAGCACATATCTTCAGCAGATAGATGACCTTTAAGGGATAAAGAAAAATACAAGTATTTTAAAAAGCAAACATTTATTTTTCAAGAACTTGAAGCATATTAAAAAAAAAAATGTTATCTATATAAATGTATAAAAATAACTATGATTTTGTTCACACGAGTTGTAAGTTATATTGTAATCATATTTTTGTAGTGAAAACTTTTGTAGGCTAGTTTGAATTCGTAGCCGAGGGCTCGGGGTGACTATACCGGGGATTAGGCTGTCACTTACAGAGAGGCTGACCGCGTAAGGGTGACCAAAGTCCCCTCGAGTATCCGAAAAGGCTACACCCGCTGGGCTGGCCACAGACGACAAGGACTGCACAGATGGCGTAGTGGTTAAGATAGCGATCTACAGCTCCACTGTCGGGCGTTCGAATCCCACGCGGTACAACACTTTGTGATCGATCCACAAACTGTTGTTCTAAGTCTGGATGTAATTTGTGTCCGTTAATTATTTGTTTGTAAAGTCCCCCGCAATACAAGGATTGTTTCCTTAGTGCAGGATGTTGTCTTAAATAAATCTATACCAATAAATAAAATTGGAGTGTCTGTTTGTAATGTTAAAATAATAGGTTTTTTTCATGCTCACACAGTTATTTGCACGACACCTATGTCTAAAATACAGATTAAAAAAATTTTGTCTATCTGTCTGTCTGTTTGTTCTGGGTAATCTTCAAAACGGCTGAACCGATTTCAAAAATTCTTTCACCAATGGAAAGCTATAATACCAGGGCGTAAACTAGGCTATATTTTATCCCGGTATTCCCACGGGAACTACGGGTAAAATGACTAAAACCGAAGCGAAGCGAGAGCGGGTTGCTAGTAACTAAATAAAGGAACCTTGTACCAGTGGTCGGCCCGATTGCGGAGGGGAGGTAATACTGTCAGGTATGTGGTCGCGCTCCGCCCTTCCCTCACCCCGGACGGAACGAATGGCGTTTGTACTGACCTTAGCCCCAAAAAAAATTAAGGCTTGCTCATTTAGTGTATTATATACAGTATCCAATAATGTAAATAATTATTGACATTATCATGTGACGTTTTAACGCTAACACCATACCTGTAAACTGTCGGTTCCGATAAATGTCAAAAACCAGATAAATGTAAGAAGTTTTGATTTTTGAAATTTCAATTTAAGATCAAAAATTGAATTTGTATTTCCAAGAATTCGTAGCCGACTGTTTGTACGGTTAGTAGCCAGTTAGTTTTAAGTTTTCACTTCTCTCGGCAGTCCCCATGACTGCTTTGTGTTTCTTTTTACGTAAAAACGGCACTCTCATCATCATTATTTTTTGTACCTAAACAGGACACTTGCAGAAATAAGCAAAAATATAAATTGTCGAGAAAAGCTAAAGGGAAAAAGTAATTTATAAACTACTAGCAGACCCGGCCACGCGTTGCTGTGCCTAATTTTTTTGTTATATTACATTTTATTAAACTATTTATGCTATTGAATTGTAGCTTATATGACACGTTTTTAGGTTTGACATAGCAGCGCCATCTATTAATTACTTAATCCAGTCAACAGATATCACCATCTGTTAAAATCGTTTGGAGTTAGCAGACAATTGTGAATGTCAAATAATAGACAAATAATTTGCTATAGAATAATATTGCGACTATAAATTAAGATGTAAGCTATCCTATTTTCAAGTTGGATCAAACTGCACACGGTGTGCAAATTTGGTTAAAATCGGTTAAGTAGTTTAGGAGTCCATCGCGGACAAACAACGTGACACGTAATTTATATATATTAAGATAAAGAACCGCAGAAGCATTACAATGGTGGAAGGCATTCTCTGCCAATCAATAGTTAAATCATAATACACTAAATCTGTATCATATGATTATAAGGATTATTAATTTTAACCCTTCAAATACAAATACCCCGAGATTTATGCGATAGGCGGGACCGACGACGTGCGAAAATCGCGTAAGTCGAATTCGCGTAGCTCGGGGTTCAATGTTACTTATGTACAATACATTAAAAAAAACCGGCTAAATGCGAGTCGCAGTCACACACGAAGGGTTCCGTACCATTATCTACAAAATCGCCTTTGTTGTATGGGAGCCCCCTTAAATATTTATTTTATTCTGATTTTAGTATTTTTTGTTATAGCGGCAACAGAAATACATAATTTGTGAAAATGTCAACTGTCTAGCTATCGCGGTTCTTGAGATACCGCCTGGTGACAGACAGCGAAGTCAAGTTAATAATAGGGTCCCTTTTTTCCCATTGGCTACGGAACTCTAAAAAGAAGTGTTTATTTAGAACTAGTTTAAATAAATTAAAAAAGTATTAGATTATAAGGAATTGATACTTTCTAAAAAAAAGTAAATCTAAGGGCGGTGATCTTAAATAGAAAAATCTTTATCAACATGTTTTGACTTGCGTGGTTTAGTAGATAGATGTTCGTTTGCTTGTGGAGGAAGATTGAGCCCAGTACTGAGACGTATATGAGCTGTAATGATGATATGAACATATAGAAATATGTTTTATAACACGCTTTTATTATAGTCCATAAAATATAGCTTGATCTCTGTGACAGATGTCTACGAAACCAACGAAGTAAGTTTGAACGAACGACATGTTTACAATTTCATTTTGTATCAAATATATTTTCATTCTTTTCGTGCCAGTTTTATTGCAACTGAATTGCAATATATTATAAATATACAAATATTAATATTCATACCTAAAATGTACCTCGTAAGTACCGAAATAGCTAGTAAACATTAATAAATTACATATAAAAGACGCTTACGCACGTACAAAGTCATACTGGACTGAAAATAAAAAGAGATGGGACAGTCGATATAATTAAATCGATAATCAATCTTTATTAAATTATTCATAAAAGAAATAAACCCAATACAGAGCCTATATAAAACTTTCAACATATTTTTACAATTAAAACAGACGGTTACATTATAAAATACATAAACAGAATTAATTAAACATTAAACTTTTTGTCTCAGAGTAAATGATAATATTATGTACGCTTTATTGTCAATAAACTAGAAAGAAAGAAAGAAAGAAAGAAAAATAATTTATTACTCCTTCACGGGAGGGCAACATCACAAAAGCTCAAACAGTGAGTAGAATATAGTAAAACAATAAATTATAATAAAAAAAAAAGTACAAAAAGAAATTGATATTAACATTGGTTTTCCCTTCGTGAAAGAGAAAAAGGATCGCTGCTCAGCATAATGTTGAGGCATCTATTTTAAGAGAGATACCGCAACGCTGTTATTCTGCAGCGTCCTTCGACGTCTGTCAGCAAAGTACAGGTAGCAAGCAGCTGAATATAATTAAACTAACAAATTACAGCTGCTTTTGTAAATAATATTCAAATAATAGAAAAATAATAATAATAAACATACGGATTAGGTGCGGTACTAAGTTATCTAATCTTACGCGTATAAGTAAAAATAAAAAATAATAAAATAAACATAAAATAAACAAAAATAACATTTAACAAACAAAAATTACATTCAACAAACAAAACAAAAGGATATGCAATTTACAATAACATACACTAATAGGTGGTATTTTATGTGATGTAATAAGAGAAGGTGCTGAAGTTTCATGAATGTGAAGATCAATGATGACATTATAGTATAATACACACTACTGAACGATAACAAGCATTTTTTTACCAGACATACTTTTAAAAAGAGTATAAAACAAGAAAAAAAAAAATATGGTCTTTGTAACACCGTGATTTAAAATTACATAAGAATACAAAACAAAAAGAAAAAATATATATATATATGTTATTAATCTGTGGCATAATTAATGTTCAATACTGCTGTGGTAACCCTTACTTACTAGTCTGTGAATGTCATAGAGATCTTTTATGTCAGTGGATGAGTGGACTCAGTGGTGAATGTTATCTACAATTGTTTACGTACATATAAGTGTTTGTAATAATTTAAAAGTCACCAATTGCCAATTGTTATATGAAATCTATGACAAACTAAAAGTCCATGTCAGTGATATAGACGGAAGGCCACACACTGTGACCAATGAAACCCGTATTAGCCAAGCACACATACGCGATTGACCATAATAAGCCTGATTGTAGCAACACATTGCTGGGTACATCCGATTACTGCTTATACGCTAAGGACCCAAGGGTAAGTTTAATCTATGTAATTGGGTATTTAGTCTACAAATATGTATTTGAGAAAAAATAAATAAATAAAAGAGTTGTGTTTAGAGTTGTGTTTGCATAAACATAAAATGTTTTTTTAGGTTATTAATAAAACTTTGTTTTGTTTTCAGTTGGCGTTGTGGAGGAGATAGTATGTTCCAGCAGTGCGTTGCAGCATATTTAAAACTTCCTCTAAAGGCGGCGGTCCTATATTTCGGCACAATAAGAGGATGCACATTAGAACGGATTGGGAATTTACATTTATCTGTTTTCCACTCAAGTTTATAATATAGATATTGTGGGCTTTGAGTGGCAATGATGCTGTAAATAAAACTGGCATAGTGGATTTTTCTTCTAGCAGTCATCTTCAATATATGGTGTTTGTTTAAGTAAGGAGTAACATGATTCCTTTTAGGTATTCTGAAACAGAAGCGTGCACATGCATTTTGTATCCTCTGTATCAAACACTCTGTTCTGTTTAGTAAACATGGACCGTAGACAATGTCACAATAGTTCAGTCTAGACAAAATAAGACTGTTAGATAACTGCTTTCTTAATGGCTCACTGATGTAGTCTCGTATTTCATACAAAACTTTTAATTTATAGAAACAGTTTCTTAAAATGTTGTTTACATGTTTCTCAAAGCGTAGGTCCTTGTCCATCAACAGCCCTAGATTAAGCGCTTCGTCTACTTTGCAAATTTCCTTACCTAAAATAGTAATTTTAGGGTTTGCAGAAAGAGTAGCCTCAATTTGATGTTTACTCCCCAGTACCATAAATTTGGTTTTATTAGGATTTAAAACTAGAGTATTTTGTTCGGCCCATATGATTGTCCTCTCCAGATCCTCATCTATCCGTTTTATAGCCATATGTGTGTCTTTGGGCTTAAATGAGGTGTATAATTGAACATCATCAGCATACATATGGTACCTACAATTTTTAAAGCAATTTATGACATCAGCACTATAAATTATAAATAATAAAGGACCGAGAATGGATCCCTGGGGAACACCTCGAAGTACATGGCAGTCAGCAGACATCGTTATGGATCCATCCATTCTACGGATCTCCACACATTGGGACCTATTTGTGAGGTAGCTTCTAAACCATGTAACTGTTTGTTGGTCAAAACCATAGAAAATGAGCTTAGATATCAGTAAGGAAATATTTATTGCATCAAATGCTCGGGAAAAGTCTAGCAAGATCAAGAGCGATGCTTCACCTTGATCTCGCGACTCTAAAATGTTACCCACAACATCCGAAAGTGCAGATGCAGTGCTACGTCCCTTTCTGAACCCCGATTGCAGGTCAGGCAGTATGTTATTTGTTTCCAGATACTCTATTATTTGAGTGTGTACTACTCTTTCTAATACCTTAGATAAAACTGGCAGAATGCTTATGGGACGAAGATCTTTGTATGTCTCTGGGTTACTGATTTTGGGTATTGGCTTAATAATTGCACACTTCCATAATTCTGGAAATGTGCATGTTATAATGGACTGGTTGATAATACCAGTGATGGCCTGCAGAGAACTTGGAAGTGTTAGTGCCAGCATATCCAAATTAATACCATCTCTACCCTGAGCATTTGACTCAAGGCTATTGATAATCTGCAAGACAGACGTCTGATCCACAGTCCTTAGGGAAAAGGTGCTCTTAGAGAACCTGTTGTGTTCAAAATAGGCTAGCTGAGAGACATCAGCCCAACAATTACCAGGCACATCCAAGAAAGCCTCATTGATAGCATTAGCATCATTAAAATATTCTGGCAAATAGCTATCATTGTGTTGTGGAAGCACATTTAATTTTAAATTTTTCCATAATGCTTTCGGGTTCCTGATGTTACTATTATTATATATATATATTATATTATTATATTATAGACATATTTATTTATAAAACAGTCGTAAGTGATCGATTGATCTAACGACTGTCCCTATTTTGGTAAAAAATGATAAATGTTCTAGCAGGAACTCTCTAGTGATGACGATAATAGTGACCTAGACCTTGATTGTCTTGATCTTTTGAATTATTAAAACAATCAAAAAACAGTTTTGTTTGAAATAAATTCACAAAGATTTTCATTGATTGTATTTTAATTATAATAGAAAATAACAATTATAAAAATATAGTTTTATTGATAAAAACTACGGACATTATCGTAAGCGTGACAGCACTAGGGACAACTGTCACAGAGATCATCCTATATTTTATGGACCTGTTTCACCTGTATGTATGTATGTAACGGAATTTTTGAATGTCATTTTGTCCAACTTTTAACTAACAGATTTTATTTAAACGTAGCACACTCGTCAAAGGCCCACGAAAGTGCAATAATTCGATCAAAATAGGCGAATATCCTTATTTAGAAATTTCTAATCGTATCCTTTGCATAAGAGCAAGAGAGGCAGAGCTAGAATGTGCACTACTCATGCGTGAAATTCGAAACTAATAAATACTTGACTTTTAATTTGTAAGCGTGTTTTTTTAGTTTTTTTTTTAAACTATAATTTATTTACGTTAAATAAGGATACACCCCTCCGAAACCATCTGGTGTTTTGAATACAGATGAATTTATTCAATATGTCTTCTAATCCATGTAATGTATTTGAACACGTTGGTATAAACGCCGTATATATACTGGCCGCCGCAAGGGTTCCCGCCGGAGCTTATAATGCCAATGAGTTCATAACGTCCGTCCTTCTCGTAAATAAGCGGGCCACCGGAGTCGCCTCGGCAAGAGTCTTTGTTCCGCTCACCTCCCGCGCAAAACTGACCTTCCCATAAATGACCAATAGTTGTGTTTGGGGCACATTCCTGAAAAGAATAATGACTTATTTTTTAATTCTTTATTATATTTATCTTTATATATATATATACAGTGGATTTCATTAGTAACGACCTCGGTTGTAACGACTTTTCGGTTATAGCGACGTCGAACTTGCGTCCCTAGAATTTAAAGCATACTTTCGTAGGCAATTCATTCGGTAATAGCGACTCCGGATATCTTATATCTTTAAACGAGCAATTCTTGTATATATATATATATATATATATTTTTTCAAGATCTCGGAAACGGCTCCAACGATTTTGTTGAAACTTGGCATACTAGAGATATATACTGAGAGATACATAGAGGTTTCGGGTCCAAAAAATCGATCTAGCTAGGTTTTATTTATAGAAAATGTTGTTTTGCCCATAAATTCGATAAAAATATTCCGAGCGAAGCTCGGTCTAGATAGCAGATATTAACGCTTAATTCGGGTATACCGACTTGTTTTTATGGCCTATTTGGGACAGATTCCTAGAAATGTGCGGTGTTCCGTGCGGATGTTTCGACTGAGTCGGCAAAGACACAAAGTCTCATTCATAAGCTTTAACTATTAAGCTTTTGTATCGTTTGTTTATATGCAGATGGTCAAATGCTTTGTTTGTGTGTAGCGTCACTTAGCATGTGCGCGAAGTTAAAATTATGAACTAGTTACGTAGCTATTTCCAATGAATGAACAGTGTTTCTTAAACTTGTGAAAATGGCTCCTAGACGTACAATTACTGTTAAAGAAAACTGATTTCGGAAATAGAGATATCTGGATATAGCGACGACATTAAAGTGGTCCCTCCACCGTCGTTATAACCGATATACACTGTATATATCTATACCAATTAATAAAATTGGAGTGTCTGTTTGTAATGTCAAAATAATAGGCCTTTTTCATGCACACACATTTATTAGCACTATACATATGCCTAAAATACACTTTATATTTTATTTGTCTGTCTGTCTGTCTGTTTGTTCCGGGTAATCTTCAAAACGGCTGGACCGATTTAAAAAATTCTTTCACCAATGGAAAGCTATAATATCAGGGAGTAAACAGGCTATATTCTTTCCCGGTATTCCCACGGGAACGGGAACTACGGGGATAAGGCGACAGAAGCCGAAGCGAAGCGAGGGTGGGTTGCTAGTTATACAGTATGACTGGTAAAAAATTGTACATATTCAAGAAAACGATAGATAATGGCCACATACAACCAATAAAAGTGTAAAAAGAAGATAATATTAATTAACTACATAGTAAACATCAACAATATTAGTGTTACAAGACTTCCACAAATATTGTCACCCTACTGACGATACACCGATACCGATATCGAGTAAAAGTTTTGTTAGTACTGTTGTCAAGATTTTGGATATTTATTACTAGAATTACTAAAGCTAGGTGTAGGAATAATGTCATAAAAACACTAAAGTTAGTTGCAGATTCATAGCTCTTACCAATCCTGAGATAAAGTGATTTGTTTCTAATCAAAACAATAGGTTTGCCAGCGTACGTTGACCTCTGTCTGCGGCCCGCGACGCAAAAAAATACCTACTGGGTCGAGTCGCATAGGTAGAATATTTACCTAAAATGTAACTAGTTCAATGCGCGAACTGTTTAGTACCTACAATTGCTGACGTACGTTGACCTATCCCATGTGTCCATAACTAAATATTTTTATAAGATAATTAGTTCAAAATTTAAGTGCCATTTTTTTTTATATATTCGGTATCAGAATCGAGTACCGAATACCCTCCTTCAATATGTACAATCTTTTACCAGTCACCCTGTATATACTCGTATATTTCTTGTATACGTGTGTATGTCACTGAACTCCTCCTAAACGGCTGCATCGATGTTGATGAAATTTTTTGTGTGTGTTCAAAAGGATTCAAGAATGGTTTAGATTCACAATTAGACCCGGTTGGTGGCGCTACAATAGATTTCAAGAAGAATTCCTTTTACTATTTTTTTTTATATTTAAACAGAACAACGTCTGTTGGGTTCTATAGTAAGGAAGTAAATATCAATAAAAAATCTCTTAGATAATGAAATAGCGATTTTTTAGTATGTGATATTCGTGTGGTGACGGATCAATAATATTGTAAATAAAACTACTTTTACGGATTATATCGCGTTTGTATTTGATTTATGATTGCCCGACGTTTCGAACACTTTGCAGCATTCATGGTCACGGGCGGACTAAGGTGTCTCACGTCCAACAAGTAATCGTTATTACAGACATTTACAATTATCTACCCGATACAGAAAATAGTTATAAATTTATTAAATTGTTACCCACATTTTAGTACAAATTTATTGCCAGTGTAAGAAGAAAATGAATGTATATGAAAAAATTATATTGTTTATGGTTAGTAATTATTAATTATTTGTAGCAATTATTATTACAATTTGTTGATTTAAAACTACCAAAACTAATATACTAGCACCGGATCGAAACGCGGCCACACTGAGAAAGATCCGGCAAGAAAACTCAGGGGACATGATGCTAAATTAATATTGATTTTTAATTTTAGATGCGGCTTACTAAAAGATTTTTGATTTATAAAATTATCTTTAACCATTATTATCTGTAATAACGATTACTTGTTGGACGTGAGACACCTTAGTCCGCCCGTGACCATGAATGCTGCAAAGTGTTCGAAACGTCGGGCAATCATAAATCAAATTCAAACGCGATATAATCCGTAAAAGTAGTTTTATTTACAATGTGTAGTGCTCGCGTAAACATCAGATATCATTATGGATCAAGAATAGTTCACCACCATCATTTCACTACCCCCTCTCTTGCCCGTGGGTGTCGTAAAAGACAACTAAGGTGTATGATATGCATATAACATCTATGCAAGAGAAAGGAAACTCGAAACAAAACCCTATGCCAACACGTCTGAGCAGCGTTGTATAGTAGGTCAACGCCCAGGCGCGGAGGCGCGGGGCAGCAGATTCCGCGCGCGACGAAGGAGGAGCAGATCTTAGGGATGTGACCTGGAGGAAAAATAATCGATTTTTAAATTATCAATTTTATGTTTTTTAAAATAAATCGATTATAAAACAATCGATTATTTTAAAATAAATAATCGATTATAAAATAATCGTTTTTTTCTCCCAACAGAATTGTGATGACATTTTTTTTAGGAAATGTGAGCTTTTTTTTCTAATATACTATGAAACAATCTTTTTATTTTTTTAGGAAATCTGGCCGTGAATAATCGATTAATTTCTAATGGTAAAAATCGATTAATAATCGATTTTTATTGTTTTGATAATCACCAGCACACAAAAAAAAAGTGGAATGTACTTTGGACCAGACCTACCTACAGACATGTTTTTCGACCCGCTGAATCTGAATTTCAAGTCCGTTTGGCCCGGTCACCCTCCAGTTTTGAGTAAAATGCAAAAAACCTCAAAAAAAGGCCAAAAATTGCAGTCACAGCAATGAAAAAATTTTTGTGGACCTGGATCACGTATGATTTTTGTGTATTTGAAATAACAAATTGAATAATCTAAATCTAAAAGTTAATTAGGCTGGTGAACCGTCCAAATTTGCAAAAAAAAAAACGAAAAACCCAAAAAAATGGCAATCAATCATGAAAAATTTAAGTTTTCGAAATAAAAATTTTTTTTGGACTCAGGTTGAGTATGATTTTCATGTATTTTGTTCCGCCGAGTTTAAATCTGAAGTTTTCTTGCCTCGTTAACGTTTTAAAATAAAAAAAAATCTCAAAAAACCAAAAAAATCGGGTAAATTGCAATTAAAAACATGCAAAAAAAATGAAAAAAAAAAAAAAATTTTACGCATAAAATACAAATTAAGAAATTGAAAACATAAAAAATTGTAATATCTATAAAAAAATGACGTATAACTAGTATAAAGAGAACGATTTTCTCGAATTTCAAACTGTTCTTCGTTGGTATCGAACTCTTTTGTTCTCAAACGATCTACGCAGTGGATTTTTCTTCCGTTTGTTATTATCTCTTAGTGTATCCCTTTTAAATGTCCGTTCCATCAGTTTCCTTGATATCTAGTCTCCATTTCACTTATGTCTTGATGGAATCGTTCTCCCCGTTCTCTGCAATTTTTGGCCTTTTTTGAGGTTTTTAGCATTTTACTCAAAACTGGAGGGTGACCGGGCCAAACCGACTTGAAATTCAGATTCAGCGGGTCGAAAAACATGTCGGTAGGTAGGTCCGGTCCAAAGTACATTCCACTTTTTTTTTTGTGTGCCGGTGTAATCGATTGTAAAAATCGATTATTAATAAAATAATCGATTAATAATCGATTATTTTTTCACATCCCTAGCAGATCTGCCTCTCCGAGCAGATTTAACCGCGCCTCCGCGCCTGATGGCTTTGTACGCGTCGGCTCGCATTAATATTCTTTGCATTTCATATCCCAAATTGCTGGGCGTTGTTCAATTTCGTATATAAATCTATAAGTGGCCAGATGCATCGTGAACGAGAGCGCGCGCGAAGAGAACAGGCGCGATACTGCGGAGCGCATTGTGCTTCCTGCTGCGGTCCGCTTCGTGCCTGGCGGCAGAATCTGCTAGCGGGACGTGGCGCATTTTCGGTGTGTTGGACCTGGCGTGTTTTCTATAATAATCTATGCTTGCATACAATATTAAAATCTGCCACTCCGCGCCAGGCGACGGAGCGCGGAGCAGTGTGAGAAACGCCTAATACATACATCTATTCATACTTACTTCTCTGGGTATGTAGGGCAATTCTACTTGTAATTTTATGGGACTTAAGTGATTCTTGCTGTCGGCACCCCAACCGACCGCTCTTAAGCTGAATGGTGTTGTTCTTAACGTCATATCCTCACCTGGCAGGCATATCGGCCGGATGAAGTCTGAAAAGTAATCACAAGTTTTGATGTGAAACATCTATAGGCGAGGGTGAACCTAATCGTTCGCGTGGTGTTAACGCCACGCTTCGGGTTAATGTCTCACTTTGACTATTATATAAACATTAGGGAGTTTCCAAAAAAAAAAAAAAATCTTTTTCACTCGGAACCAGGCTCAAAAGTTTCGTTTAGATGACCATAACATTAATATTAAGGGCTCATATTTTTCAGAGGTCTATTTTGTCATCTAAACGAAACTTTTGAGCCTGGTTCCGAGAGAAAAACACCATTTTTTTTTGAAACGCCCTAATAAATATTTTTTTTTGTGTGACTTAGTTGTTAGCCTCAGATGGCTGTGACAATAGGATGTTTCAAAAAATCGAATATTTTTTTTTTCAAATGGTCGGCAAATTCTGTCAGAGAATGCTAAAATAAAGACCTCGTCAAAATTTGAGCTCTTAATTTAAAGATTTAGTGGTCGCGGTTCGCAACTTTCTATTTCCCATTTAAATAACATAAGAAATAAATGCTTTTAACTTTAGAATTTTATACCTCTGGATTGAATGAACTTATGGCAATGACCAACTCAGATTCTTATAGGAAATTTAATGCTCTACAAATAAGGTCTCTTATAATTTTTCCATAAATTGAATCCTTTCAGAGTTATTCAAGGTCAAAGTTTGATTTAAACCGATTTTTCGGATTTTTTCAACTTTAATGGTACAGTTATTATTACGTAGGAAAAAAAATATTTTTTAGTTAGACATATAATAAATTTTTATAATATGACAAACAATAATTATTGTCAAAATCTGATTAATGAAAAATAATAACCCCTTTAATTAAATTATTTATTATTAGTAACAAAGAAAACGTATCGTAGATGTAATCATCATGTTTAATAATAAAATTACTATTGTCAACTATTCTGTTGAAATTATCATTTAAAAATTATTTAATATTGGATTAGTTATCTATTCTGTAATCCCTCTGCCGGTAAGTACCGATAACAAGTGTCAAAATCAAGTTTCGTATGAGTGCATCGACTCGGAAGAAAGGTATACGTATTGATTCGATAAATATTTGTTTAATAATTCAAAGTGGCCATTCTTCATATTCTTCTTTATTCACAAGCCAACTCAGAATTCGACATTATGGGAGAAGAAATTCATTTAATTGGTAAAATAAGTCAAAATTTTGTTGGAAGAAAACTTCCATTGTTCAAAGAGGTTATGTCAGTTTTTTTTTACTACCCTAAAACCTGTAACTTAACAATTAAACAAAGTTCAGCAAGTACAACGAAGAAAGTCATAGAAATGTGGCGTCAAACAGAAATTCCGCTGCGTGAAGAAGCTTCTATAATCGTCTCAATAATTCGATTTTATAATAGATGGATTCTATTATTAAAGAGTAAGATCATCAGAAAAAAACTCCTACACAAAAGAAAAAGGAATCAATTTTTTGTAATGATTTACACAAATTATTTGATATTTTCCGTGTGGTGACGGAGTAAGAATACAATTCACCACCCCCTATTTTACCCGTGGGTGATCGTACGAAACGACTAAGGGATATAAAACGCATATAACATCTATGCGAGAGAAGGAAAACTCGAAATAAAACCCTATACCAACACGTCTGACCAGCGTGGTATAGTAGGTCAATTACCCTTCCATTATGGAGGAGGCCCGAGCCCAACAGTGGGACGTGTGTGGGCTGAGATGATGATGATGATGATGATGATGATGATTTGATATTGCCCATGCAAATGCTCTCAATGTAATTGATGCTACAAAAAGATTTTTTTTGGAAAGCCAAAGACCTCCATCTCGACGTGGATTTATAAACAATTTGGAGTTTGATTATTGTTAATTTCTACCTTTTTTCATTTGTTTTTATTTTTTTTATCACCTTCCGTATGTCTCAGATATTAATATATGATATTTTTTTATTACATAATGATAAAAGTTGAAAAACCCAAAAACTCGGTTCAAATTAAACTTTAACCTTGAATAACTCTGGAAGGATTCAATTTATGGAAAAATTATAAGAGACCTTTTTTGTAGAACATTAAATTTCCTATAAGCATCTGAGTTGGTCATTGCCATAAGTTCATTCAATCCAGAGGTATAAAATTCTAAAGTTAAAAGCATTTATTTCTTATGTTATTTAAATGGGAAATAGAAAGTTGCGAACCGCGACCACTAAATCTTTAAATTAAGAGCTCAAATTTTGACGAGGTCTTTATTTTAGCATTCTCTGACAGAATTTGCCGACTATTTGAAAAAAAATAATATTCGATTTTTCTGAAACACCCTACTGTGACAACTTTACCCGGACTGGTGGGTGAGCGCTGAGGGCTCTCAACCCGTTAATAAACAACCAGATACATATATGTTATATATATTTGTGTAACGAAACCATTACGTGTTTTAAAATTTTGTACACCGCCATCTAGTGAGCTCAAAATAAATTATTAACCTAAACACATACCTACCTATAGCGTATACTAATGAAAATAAATGTTTATTGAATAAAAATCATCATTTTCTGGAAAATAAATCGTAATATTTTATTAATACTATATGCCATATTAGTTCCTGTCGTAATCTGTTCTTTTATGCATATATATTTTTACAAAATAATTTCGATGTTACACATATGTCAGGCGTCCTGAGCGACAGCTCCCTTTTTAATACGCTTTTATTAGCTTCAGACATATCTATGTTAGTATGTTGGTATGTAGCGGAATCTTTGAACATGATTTTGACCCTCTTCAAAACGTCGGATTAACTCGAAATTTGGCATACTTATTAAGGACCGATGACAATTCAATATTTTAAACAGTTTGACCCGTTATCCTTACTAGGATAATCAGGATTAGCGATTTAAGCGTATCTTTTTAGTTTTTTTGAACTATTATATTTATTTAGTAATAATTATTATACAACAGTAGCAGGTAGACGTGGTACAATAATAATGTAGAAATAAATACCTGTAAAAGGTGCCGCTCGCATCATTCTGATCAGGGCTATATCGTCCCGTTTCAGCTTATCCCTGGGATTGTAATCGCAGTGTGGGATAATCTGTTCGATTGGTATTTTTATTATGCCGTCAGTGCAGTCCTGACCACCGCCTTCTACCGCTGCGCAGTCGGGTCCATCATGGGTAATATCATATTCACCTAACCGAACGTGTGTACTGTAAAATTTCATATTTTTCATAAATCTGGACTTTCATATTGGAATTCCTTTGGAGTCATCACAGGTCATATATGTCCCACTCCTGGCCTTGAGCCTCCACCACAATATGAGGGAGTATAGCTTTTCATTTTGAATTTTCATTCTCTTGCATAGATGTTATCAGCAAATTATAATTCTTTAGTCGTCTTTTACGACACCCACGGGCAAGAAAGGGAGTGATGAATTGTATTCTTAATCTTTCACCATAAGGATATAATCTATCACCGTCGTTATTTTCTAAATAGAAGTCTTAATAAAACCGGTTAAAGCAAAAGGATAGTCGGCAACAGACTTCTCCTATGAAACTCATAATTCAAATTAAACATCATCATTTATCATTTCGGCTTACACATGTCTCACTGCTAGGCTCAAGCCTCCTCCGTAATAGGAGGGCAATTGACCTACTATACCACCCTGGTCATACGGGTTGGTATAGAGTTTTATTTCGAGTTTTGCTTTGCTTGCATAGACGTTATATGCATATTATATCCCTTAGTCGTCTTTTACAACATTCACGGGTAAGAAAGGCAGTGGTGAATTGTATTCTTATTCCGTCACCATACGGAAAGTTAAAAAAAACAGGGTAACTTGATATTCAAATTCAATAAAATTCATTATACGAATTGCAAAGTAATTAACGCCGCGATATAAGAATTTACGTCGTATTATACCTGTGTCGGTCGTGATTGATCGAATTAAAAAGATATGCGTTGTATGCGTGACCAATTGAATTGAACGGCGACCGACCGATATCGATCGATCGCCGTTCACGAGGATTGAGGCGGGTCCTGTCGATCGCTCGCGATCGATCGATCACGAAAGATCCTGTTTTAAGTGATTGGTGATCGAACCAGTCATTATTTCATCTTTTTGATTCGATCAATCACGACTGATACAGATATATTTCGTATTATTGCAGGAGTTGTTTAAAAAAATAACGCATTGAAAGTTAGACTTACGGTCTTCCAACAGTGGTCAGTCGACCAGCTACGCAATGGGCTGCAGTTAGGACGTATCTGTCGCTGATGAGGGCGCCCCCACATATGGGTCGCTGATCGGTCTTGTGCTCCAGAATAACCGTCCACGGGTGTTCGTCCACTGCTGTTGCAGTACCACCTGGAATTGGAAATGAAACGTTCTGGGATATAGCTTCTGTTAGTTGTTCGACAAGAATTGCTTTGTATCATTTCATTACTCTCTCATGTCATCCGTCTCCAGGATTAAGAAAACAATATGTAATTATGTATGTTACTGACTTCTTTGGAAAGTCATATCGGGTGAGCGATTTTCTAGACACTTGCTATGGAACAATGTTTTACTGGGATATTTAAGCTCCGACATAAAAAGAGGGTATTGTATGTTTGACGTGTCTGTTTGTGGCGTTATAGCTCCGTATAGTCCATGCTTGTTGAGACTTTATAGTAGAACATATAGCCTCATAAAAAACTGAAAAATGGTTTTCAACCGTTTTCTCATGGATGCTATTGTCAGAACTGGACCAAATTGAAATGGGGCCACGGCGGAAGCAGTAGCTTTCACATAAAAGAAGAATAATCAAAATCGGTTCACCCAGTCAAAAGTTTTGAGGTAACAAACATATAAAAAAATACAGTCGAATTGAGAACCTCTTCCTTTTTTAAAATTGGTTAATAAATGTGAAAATAGAAGTTACGTTCAATACTATTGAACGTTATAACGTGACGGTTTTGTTTTATGTTTATGCGAAATAGATTTAAAATATAATCACTTTTACGAATATTATCGCGTTTGTATTAACGTTCAAGGTTACGGGAAAAAGTGTTCAAAACGTTGGGATCGGACGTCGAAAATAAAAAATATAAATGCGGTGAAATCCGTACAAATAGTGTTATTTGAAATTATAACATGCTTGTCGACTTCTGTCACAAAAGATTTAAAATCATAATGGGTGTCACGTTCTGTAGATAACGACTATTGGAGTTTCAAAAATCATATTTATAAATACAAATTATTTTTGTAGTAGGAGATGAAACAGAAATTGTGTTTTATAAATAATTAACAACATTCTTAGATAATTTACATAAAAATGTTATACATTTTTCCAAAAATAAATTTACCGGATTTTATCTATTTATCTTTACTATTTTCTATATGTTGCAATTAGGAAACAATATTTTTAACGTTGCAGAAGACGCTGTCTTATGAATAAAATATTAAATATATCAACTAATACTAATTTAATATAATTCATGACAAATTTCTTTGTAGATTTCATAAATTTTAATGTCGTGTATTCACACCGGAACTTTCATTAATATTTTGGCAGAAATCAATACATTGAAATCTGATAATTTTATATTACTTTTTAATTTCCGATTATGTCTTCTCTCTGAACAATATAATCTTTTATATTTATAATTCTTCTGTTCGTGTGTGTGACTAAACTCCTCCTAAAATTCTGCACCGATGATTTCTATGAACACTATAATGTTTCAGTGGATTCAAGATTGGTTAAGATTAATAATTGGACTCGGTACGTAGCGCCGTGATCGATTTCCAGAATTCTTTCCTATTTTTTATAGGTTTGAAGCGTCTGTTGAGTCAGCTAGTAATATATTTATATGGTATTTTATTTAAAATTAAATTGTACAATAATTAATAACAGAGTAAAAGCCACCAGAAAGTATGTTTGCAACGACTAGGCCTGTGTTAAATCTTTCAAGACTTTCATATGACTGTATGTTGTACTTACCATAGATCTTGCTTTTCGCAGTAGCGCTCACACCGCAGCATCCGGTACTAGGATTAGGCAGTTGAGCAGCAGTTACAGCTGAGCAATATGTATTTTTTATATTATTAGGAATGGGACCGCAACACACGCAGTTTTCGTCTGGGCAAATGCATCTGGAAATATTCGACCATCATTGTTGAATATATATATATATATATATATATATATATATATATATATCCAAGAGGAAAATTTATATAATAATCATTATCCTGGACAAATGATCGGTAATCACAGTTGGTGTTATAAGTTGCGTAGGTTGTTGTTGTGGTTGTTGGAGCCGCTGGTACTCCTGGTGATCGCTTACTTTCCTGCCGGAGTCGTGAACCCGAAGTAGGATATGTTGATATATATATTTATATATTATATTTATATATTTATTTATATATTTATTTATATATTTTTTGTAATATTGATAAAATGTATTAACGAATTATGCTTGATAGAGAGCCGGAAGCCCAACTTTCTGAGGGTGTTTGCCTGTGGTGGGTTCTAGTAATGCCTTTCGTATCACCGAACCACATTTGCACGTATTCACACTCTCTTCCACTCTCTTCGCCGTAGGCAGCGACTTTGCAAAGGTTCATGAGCGGCAGCACCACTTATCATCAGGTGTACTGTTTGCTCGTATGCCACCGCTTGCAATAAAAAAAAAGCAAGTTTGTATAATTTTAGTAGGATAAAATGACTTTTGGCCTTGATTGGCATTACTAGATTTAATAAATATTAAATGCCTATGGCGGCAAAAGAATAAGTATTACGTTGGATAGTATGTGATACTGCTCATGGATCATAGCAACACTAAAGCCACTGCATACCGTGAAGAAAGTGCTATTCTTCGATTTTACTGAAATTCTGTATCTGAATGAATAGGTTAAATTCGTCACAATTAGGAAAAAATCAATCAATTCCATGGCCATACAAATGTGCCAGATTATGATGTATATTTAATGTTGAACAACGAGTATGTAACAAGGGGTATATTTAATTTGTACAGATATTAACTGCTTCGTTTTTATTATGGCCGAATTTGTTATATTCTCCTAATAGGATTTGCAATCTCTTAGCTAGTAGCTCTAGCATTACTAAAGTTTATGAGCTATGCTGGTTGGTCTGTAGTTTACGATATGGTATTCTGCATGAAGAGCATTCTTTCTAGCACATTAGCGTTGATATTTAGAGCCCTCCATTGTTACTTCTGAAATTCGCGGTGATTAAGGTGCGATGACCCATCCGTGTGGTGACGGAGTAAGAATACAATACACCACCCCCTCTCATACCCGGGGGTGTCGTAAAAGACGATTAAGGGATATATTACGCATATGACATCTAAGCAAGAGATGGCAAACTCGAAACAAAACCCTATATACCAACCTGTCTGACCAGCACGGTATAGTAAGGTGAATTTCGTTCCTTTTCTGGAGGCTCGAGCCCAGCATTGGGACGTATATGAGCCAAAATGATGATGACCCATTTTATTTTTACACCGTTACCACACAAATTAGAGCGACAATTACTGTTTACTATAAGTTACTCTCGTCAGCTAATAAATGTGCTACTGCTGGGGCTTCAGTTTCCTCCATAATAGGAAGGAAAGTAACACACATTTGTTGTAGGTTTTATTTCGAGTTTCCCTTCACTTGAATTTACTTTATGTGCATATTATCATACACCCAATCATAAAAAGTGTTACTTACTGGGAGTCATTCAAATATCGTTGCACTACCGTTGATTTCGATTTCTTCTTTAGCAATTCTCTTATACTTGGACAGGAATTCATTTCGATGCACTGACCGGGTTTGTCTTCAGGAGTAGAGCATTGTGTTACGTCGTTCGGACAGCAGACCTGTATAAGTGCTCATAACAATGTAGTTGTAATATTGGTAAATAGGATAGGAAGGAATATCCAACACTGTTATATCGCACCCCTCAAGGGAAGAGGGAATACGGAGTACAATCAATGTGAAATAGGTTATAGGGTAACTTTTTCGTCATTATTATTATCTCAGCTCATATACGTTCCGGTACTTGTAGCTCTAAGAGACATAATATGTTTATAATCTCTATGCAAGAAAAGGAAACATCAAAATGAAACACTATACCAACAAAGCTGACCGTTCAGCGTGATATAGTAGGAAAAATTTTCTCGTAATGTGGAGGAGGCTCGAGCCTTGCAGTGGGACGGATATGAGCCGTGATGATGACGATATGATGACGTAATTCCATAACATTACTTATGGGTGCTTTAAAAGCCGACTAGGGGTGTTGATGTCGGAAGTTAGCTGGTCATGCAACTATTAATTCGCAGACCGTTGTCTGGACACACTCCGCCCAAGGTCGGTGTCCTTTCCCCCTTTCAAGTTCCTGTGTATAAACTTGCCGAACCAACACTGCAATGATATGTTCTGTAATAGCAGGAAAGAGAGAACCCTGAGTCGCCCCACCATCTACTTCACCAGCAGCGGATGACGAGCCTCTACACTTGAATACTGAAGCGACGCCACTCGCGCCGTATTGTCCAACTAGTAATGACGACACGACAGGCGTCGTCATGTCGGGACTGGGGCGGATACCAGCGATGCAGACCAGCACCAGTAATTTCTGGTGAGCATCTCTGCCTCCAAGACCAACGGGCGAGTTTCAGTCAATAGGCACAATGCCTCAGTGGCCACTGTGCGTTGTCCACATATAGCCCTGTTTGTTCTTCACAAGAGAGCCCTAAGACAAGCGGTCAAGGACACTGTCCATACGGGAGCGCTGTGTAGTGCCATCAACCGTATGTTATCAAACGTTAAAGTTAGCTAACACACTTTTTTATTCCACGCATCTATTCATCCAAGTGCTCTGTTTGAAATTACTATTTTTACGGCTTCTTAATGAAAAGTAAATGGGGGTGATACAAGCTTAACTCATATCAATGGCAATGGGCACACATTACAATGCGTGACAATTCCTATAATCCAGTAACAATAAAAACAATACTTACGGCAGGAGATTGTTTGATAAAACCGCAAGGTGACCGCTTCAATATATCTCTATTTTTATTTTTTTTGACTTCATCGAATAATGGTTTACACTCTAAAATTGGAATGCATTTTCCCGGCCCTCCGTTTACTGCGGTACAGGCATTATTTTCTGCCAAAGACAAGGCGTATGAAGTGTGTAAATATATATACAAAATACGCGAGTTGTGCAAGTTTAAGGTGTTTTAAGTACTTATATATCTATTTTGTCATGATTTTTTTTATTTATTTTTGTAGTGAAAACTTCTTCAACGGCGTTTTGCACTTTTATTTTATTTTTGCACGATGGCGACGGAGGCAGCGTGCCTATTGGCCGGGACTCCCCCGTGGGACCTGGAGGCGGAAATGGTCGCCGGATTGTATCGGCGGGTGACGGGGGTGCGAGCGGGGGGCGGTGTGATCTCGTTAAGGGAGCTCACCGCCTGGCGCGTCGACGCCCGCCGAGACGTCATTGCCCGTTGGGCAGTCCAGCTGGAGAGGCCTCGGTTCGGAGTGCGAACCGTGGAGGCCTTCCGGCCGGTGCTGATGCAGTGGTTGGAAAGGCGGAACGGGTTGCTCTACTTCCGACTGGTGTAGGTTTTGACGGGGCATGGGTGTTTCGCCAAATACCTGCACAAGGTCGTAAGGAGGGAGAGTACACCGTCCTGCCACCACTGCGATTGCGACGAGGACACGGCGCGCCATACTCTCGAGGCCTGCGCGGCTTGGGCAGTGCAGCGCTGTGAACTCGTCCCAATCATCGGTGCAGACCTGACGCTGCCGGCTATCGCTAGGGCGATGGTCGACAGCGTCGGGAATTGGGACGCGGTCGCAGCCTTCTGCGAGACAGTGATCTCGCAGAAGGAGGCGGCGGATTGCCTGCGCGAGAAGGGCGCTAGGGCGGCATGAGGCGCAGGTAATTGCGCCTACGTCGCCCCAGTCGCCGGCGGCGGATCTCCTCATCGAGGCTGCGCTCCTCGCGCAGGCGATCTGCCGCCTCCTTTCGCGAGGTCACTGTCTCGCAGAAGGCTGCGACCAAGTCCCAATTCCCGACGCGTCAGGTCTGAGGACCATAGTTCAGAAGTGGATGACAATGAATGAAAATATGAAAAAAGAAAAAGAGAACTAAGCGAAAGCGAGCAAGCTCAAGAAAACTTTTATTTCTAAAATAATAATTGGGTAGTTTGATGTATTATGGCTAAAAAGATATGACATTTGCTGTCACAGAAATAACGGAAGGAAAGAAGACTGAAGTTAACTTGAAATCAATCGCTAGTTTTTGTAATTACGTCATCAAAGTATTTAAAATCAATTACAAAACTTAACCTAACAATACATAGCCCTAAAAAGCAAAATGAAAAAAAAAATGGGATGATGAAGTAGCAAAATAATATCATCATCATCTCAGCCCATACACGTCCTGCTGGGTTTGAGCCTCCTTCACAAAAGGAAGGAAATGGACCTACTATACCACGCTGGTCAGACGGGTTGGTATAGGGTTTTATTACGAGTTTTCCTCCTCACTTAATTTGATCGCCTGCTGCCTCCTTTGGATGTGAGGGCTGGTTCTCAAGTTACCCCTTCGAAAATTTTATCTTATTCAAAGTCTGAGAGACCTGAAACTCGGAGGATGTGGTTTTTGTATAACATAGGCATCCGATAAGTGAGGATTTGCCGAAATTCTACCCCTAAGGGTATGAAAGGGCACACAATTTGTATGGGACTACGAGATTTCTTGGTCCAATCGGCTTGAAATTTTGCTTTAACATTTTTTAATAGAATTGATGGGTGACGTGTTTCTTATTTTATTAAAATTCAGTGCAAAAAAAATATAACATAATTTTATTTTATTTTCAAGTTTATTTAACCTTTTAAATCCTTACACTATAATAAAGATTATTATATTGTATAATTATTCAAACATATTTAAACATAATAATTTATATGTTATAACAAAATTCATTAAGTAAAATTCAATTAACAAATCCTATTAGAACCATTTTTGACTTTACGCGGACGAAGTCGCGGGCAAAATTACTACTCGTATAAAGAGAAGAAACTATATGTATAGAGAAAAGAGATAGAACTGCGTTAAACGTAGAAATTATTATAAGAAAAAATCATATTAAAAGTTCAAGTTTAATAACTACGAAAAAGCTCCTGTATGAACAATATTTATTTATCTATTCTATACCAATAAATAAAATTGGAGTGTCTGTTTGTAATGTCAAAATAATAGGCTTTTTTCATGCTCACACGGTTATTTGCACGACACCTATGCCTAAAATAGCAATTAAAATATTTTTGTCTGTCTGTCTGTTTGTTCCGGGTAATCTTCAAAACGGCTGGACCGATTTCAAAAATTCTTTCACCAATGGAAAGCTATAATATCAGGGCGTAAACTAGGCTATATTTTATCCCGGTATTCCCACAGGAACGGGAACTACGCGGGTAAAACGACTATAACCTATAACCGAAGCGAAGCGAGGGCGGGTTGCTAGTTTTAAATAAAACTACTTTACGGATTTTATCGCGTTTGTATTTGATTTTTGATTGCCCGACGTTTCGAACACTTTGCAGCCTTCATGGTCACGGGCGCACTAAGATGTCTCACGTCCCCTAGTCCGTCGGGCAATCAAAAAATCAAATACAAACGTGATAAAATCCGTAGTTTTATTTAAAATGTGTAATACTCGCGTAAACAGCAAAAATCAATATTTATTTATCTATATATAATATATATATATAAAAGAAAGTCGTGTTAGTTTCTATGTTTATAACTCAAGAACGGCTGTACAGATTTGGCTGAAAATTGGTGGTGTAGGTAGCTCAGAACCAGGAGTCGGACATAGGATACTTTTTATCCCGTTCTTCTTATTCTTAATTGCAATGAGCTACTTTTTATCCCGTTGAATCGCGTTCCCGTGTGACATGGCATAAAATGTCAAATAGATTTTATTTTGTTTCTGTTTGTCCATTCGGACGGGCAAAGGGATTAAAAACCATACAGCCAAGTATGATACAAATTTCTTCATATTATTTAACATTTCTTTATATAGAATAGCTTATTTAAAGTCACGTCCATCAGTAAGTCAAGTCGTCACCATTAATTAGCTGCTGTAAACCTAATTATTTGATTTCTCTGGGAATTACGGTAGAATATGAAAATACACGTAAACCACTCTTATATCATATTCCTTACATACCTTAACTGTATTATATTACATAAAATATCAGCAAAATTATTCAATACACTATAAAACACTAAAAAAATGAATATAATACAAGAGCTAAACATGACATTTCCATATTCGCACCGAAACTCATGTCAAAGAGAATACAAGTCACTATGAAACGTAGGATAACAAAAACGCATTTGATATGTAATAACAAAATGCAAATGACAGCTAAACGTAATTTTGTTGATAGTTAAGTATGGTTAAAAATTTGATAATTATAATTTTCTCAGAAATCAATCGTCGGTAATTTGTATTATCTTTGAATCATCATTAACAATGGCGAGACCAAGACGATCGAATCTTTCCCGACAAAGCCGTAATGGTTCCTCCATTATATATTCTCTATATATATTCGGAAATTTAGAAAATGTATTTACGAAAAAAAAATTACGGCGTTACGAAGTTCGCCGGGTTAGCTAGTATTTATTAATTTCCACATAATATATTTACCTCATACAACCGTGATTTTTTAAAAAAGATAATAAAATATAAACTGCACTGCACTGCACAGATGGCGTAGTAGTTAAGATAGCGCCCTACAGCGCCAGTGTCGGGGGTTCGAATCCCACGCGGGACAACACTTTGTGCGATCCACAAATTGTTGTTCTGAGTCTGGATGTAATTTGTGTCCGTTAATTATATGTTTGTAAAGTCCCCCGCAATACAAGGATTATTTCCTTAGTGCAGGGTGTTGTCTAATAAATAAAAAAAAAAAATATATGTGTATCTATTGATTTAAAATTGTAGTAAGCATGCATATTATTATTATATTATTATTAAACTTACGGCCATTGACCACGCAGCATGTCGCAAAAATAATCAACAGTAATGTCTTCTTCATTGTATAAATGTCATAAATTATATATATTGTATGTCAAATACACATATATATGTCCTTACAGCAAGATTGCTTGTCGTACTACGAACCTTTTAATTGAACTATCGTTGTACGCTGATGACCATTTACAATTTCTGATAATAATGAGCCCGCTATTTATATACACAGCTACGCGCGTGCATTCACACACACACACACACACACGCACACAAACACAACTATCTCTATAGAAATGAATAAAATTGTAGTGTCTGTTTGTAATGTCAACATAATGGGCTTTTTCCATGCTGATACGGTTTTTATACCTATGCCTAACAACAGGTTTAAATTTTTTTTATGTCCGTTTGTTTTGGGTAATCTTCGAAACGGCTAGACGGATTTTAATATTTTACTACCAGGTAGCTGTCTATATAAAGAGTAGAAATTAGGCTAAATTTTATCCCGATATTCCCACAGGACCGGGAACTACGCGGATAAGGCGACTGAAACCGAAACGAAGCGAGGGCGGGTTGCCAGTGTACCATATTTCCAGCGGCTTATTGTGCCATCTATACCAATAAATAAAATTGGAGTGTCTGTTTGTAATGTTAAAATAATAGGCTTTTTTCATGCTCACACGGTTATTTGCACGACACCTATGCCTAAAATAGCGATTAAATAATTTTTATCTGTCTGTTTGTTCCGGGTAATCTTCAAAACGGCTGAACCGATATCAAAAATTCTTTCACCAATTGAAAGCTATAATATCAGGGCGTAAACTAGGCTATATTTTATCCCGGTATTCCCACGGGAACGGGAACTACGTGGGTAAAACGACTATAACCGAAGCGAAGCGAGGGCGGGTTGCTAGTCTATAATATATTCACCAATGTCTGCCCGTGGCTATCGCAAAAGACGAATAATGCTTTCAGCTAGGTCAGTTTCCCTCCTAATGTGGAGTAGCCTCGAGCTCAGCAGTTTAACGTATAGTAGCTGAAATGATGATTGATGCTTCGATGATCGCATATTGCCTTCGACTTACATTCCTCCCAAATCATATTTGTATTCACTCTCTTTTATCCATGCTCGTTTCACACATTCTCTTCCACTTTTATTTTGAACTAGCAACCCGCCCTCGCTTCGCTTCGGTTATAGGTTATAGTCGTTTTACCCGCGTAGTTCCCGTTCCTGTGGGAATACCGAGATAAAATATAGCCTAGTTTACGCCCTGATATTATAGCTTTCCATTGGTGAAAGAATTTTTGAAATCGGTCCGGCCGTTTTGAAGATTACCCGGAACAAATAGACAAACAGACAAAAAAAATATAAAGTGTATTTTAGGCATATGTATAGTGAAATTAACCACGTGAGCATGAAAAAGGCCTATTATTTTGACATTACAAACAGACACTCCAATTTTATTCATTAGTATAGATTCATTTTATTTAAATAAATTCCAGTCCTAATGTAATGGGGAATTTGTATTTTTATCTTATAAATATGGTATTGTTCATGCTCACTGAAGGGTCTGCCTGCGGTAGCTACGAGAAGAGGGTCACTCCCTTTCCCATTGTGGTTGAGGGGAGTGATGGCTGCTCTAGTGGTTAACTCGTGTCGGGTGCCGCTTGTGGGATCTGATCCATCCACTTTTCATTATATTTAATAACCGTATTATATCATGGTTCGAAAGGCATCAACACTGGAGCTAATTAATAGCTGCAGTGTGATGCCTTGTGAGGCGTGTTGTTGTATGTAATTTGATTTAAATAAAATAAAAAAGAAAACAATCCCACTGAGTTTCTTGCCGGATCTTCTCAGTGCGGTTGCGTTCCGATCCGGTAGTTATTTAAGGTTAAATGTAAAAAAAAAAATATAAAGTGCGCCCGTGGGGGTTATGCATAATAAAAAAAATGATGATTGAAAAATACGTTATTTATAACATGGTTTAAATTAAAACGAAATAGGACTGTTTGTCAAATAATTTATTTAGATACATTACTTACGAAAATATACGCGCCTTGAAATAATTGAGCAAGCATAACTCTACAGTCGAAAGTTTTAACGTACATACATTCTGTTTTATATGTCAAAATTAAACTTTAAAATAATTATTAGGTTTACATAACTATTCATTAGTTATACCCTTAATTCACAGTTAAACTGATCTGTGAATATCGACGCGAAACACGTGTCTTGTCCAAAAAAATATCTTTAATCAAACATATCTACATTATTTCTTCAGATTAAAATCAAGTGCCAGAACTTCTTCAGTCTCTCTTCGTTCAGAGTTAAACTTATTTGTCAATGAAGCGAGACCCTGAAGGTAAGGTACTTGATATTAATTCAAAGTCTATAAGTACTAAATGAGTATTCATACGAGATATTTAATACTGCTTGCTAAAATTAATTCTTTCATCGTGTCAATGTTAAAAACTACAATCATGGTAACATTTGTTTTAATATCTATTAATATTGTAAATAAAACTACTTTATTTAAAGGATTTTATCGCGTTTGTATTTGATTTATGATTGCCCGACGTTTCGAACACTTTACAGCATTCATGGTCACGGGCGGACTAAGATGACGTCTGACGTCCAAACAAGTCAACGTTATAACAGATTTTTATAATTAATCTACCCGCTTAGTTATTAAGTTTTGACCCACATTTTTGTGTTTGAGAAGTTTTATTTACAATGTGTAGTGCTCGCGTAAACACTAGATATCTATTAATAATCTTATTATATTGTTGTTTTATGTTGTAATTGGTTAATGTTAGTTATTATCTGTAAATTCATTTTTAACGCCGTATATTAGGAATTCTTCTTTATTCGTTTTTTTTTTGTATTATGTTGCGTATCTTTCTGCTTAATCTATTTTTCAAATTGGCTTTATTATTATTGTTGTGTAAGTATTTTTCTGTTTTTGGTTTGGTTAGGTACAGATTTCATATTTGGTTAAACAGTTTAGTATAGCCATCAGTAATCAGTATTTTTTTGTATCCTTAAGTGTTGCCATATAAACATGAGTAATATTCTGATTTAATATTGATACAAGGAGGAAAATCGTCCATTTTTTTCCTTGTCTGTTATTGTTATTACCAAAAATAGAATTCTATGTAATGATTCTATATGTATCATAATTTTTGTATCGATATCCCCTTTGGGTATTTGTTTTTATAAGCATTTTTCATAGTCAATGTTATGAAACATTTTTCCTAATACTGTATTAATTTTGTATTTCTAAATTTAAAAGTCTTATTTAGTCCTACACATACATCAAACTTAACACTAGAAAAAATTAAGGAGCAATGTTGCTTCTAATCCACGAATCATATTCGTAAACGTTAGTGTAAACACCAGGAATATTCTCCAAGGCGCATGGTATGGGCCCGAAGCTAACTACTCCGGCGGCTTCGTAGCTGTTTCCATTCTCGTACATCAGAGGGCCTCCGGAGTCACCTTTGCAGGTATCTTTACCTTTCTGCCCTCCGGCGCAAAGCTGACCCTTCCATAAGGTCACGCTTCGACCAGGAACTGTATAAGCCGGTTGGCACTCCTGTAAGCAATATTAATATAATTAGGTGTGTCGTCTATGTAACCAATATGATGACCATTTGTGAAAGTTGCTGGGAATCCTTGGATGCAGGTGGCACAGGATCGTTCCATACGGCATTGTAGTTTCTTTTTTAAGCTATTGCATAGCTTCGCGGCTTTGAGCGCGGCGACCGAATCAAGAAATTCCGTAACGAAAATAAAACCTACCATGTCGCTCGGCTGAGAGTTCGGTGTGACGGTCGTCGATATTCTGCGTTCGTCCGTCTCGGTGCGCACACGTGCCACCGCTTTGCGTAGCTTACGACAAAAAGTGTTTTTGCGCGTTTCCTAATGGTCCCAACGATCTTCAGCGGACGACCGTGGTAATCCAAACCGCCTTTATTGTTATACATATAGAACATATGTTTTTTAATCGGTCACCACGCTCAAAAAGTGTAACTTGAAATTAATATCAAAGAAAAAGATACTGCATAAATAAAAAAAATTATAATTGCATAAGTTGATAAAAAATGCTATGCAATAGCTTTACCGCAGCAGTCTCCGAGTGCCACACGTTTTTTTTAAGCTGATGGAACGAACAGGCAAGCACACTTGATTATCAGTGATACTGTGAAAAATCCTATAGTAAAACAGGTATAGGTAGTAGGACCACACGCCCTACTACATAATATCGTATAAAGTGTATAATAGTGGTCTTCGATAGGCTCGTAATATACTGTTTATGTGGTAATGGGCTGGGTATATCTTACTTTGTTTGCCCACGATGTAGCCGTGGACAAACAAAACATCGTATAACCAGTGAGAGACATCTAATAAACGTAAGCTCATAACATCATGAGAATGCACAGTCTAAATAAACCCGCAACAACACAAACAATCTTTGGCGTAATAACATAAAAATCATTCTTAAAATTTTATTCTTCACGTTATTCTACGTTTGTAGAAAAAACGACAATAATAATAGAAAAAACAGGTGCTTAATACATTGAAAATTTTATTATCTGGGGGCACGGTAGTGCCCCCGCCAAGTCGAGCAATAACACATTATCTAGTTGTCATCTGTGACGGTGTGCGCGTGGTTCGTAAAAAACGTTTACTAATTAAGAGCGTTATCGGTAATAAGCGGCCGTAAACCCAAAAATGTGGTTTTTTGAGGACTGGTTACTCATTCATCATAATAGCTTACTAAAAATTTATATAACCACTACATTAAACACACCTTTATATTGTGCTTGTACAGAATTATAACTCAATATTGTAACTATTTTATTAAAAGGCAAGGGTATTTTGAACTTAAGTTAATGAGATTTTACGAAAACGCTGAATTTTGAAGTTCAGGTACGAATAAACGATAAGTCGTGGCAGCTCGAAAAAAATTGTAGATGTTAGGAAAATTACTGTTCTTGGGTATGTATAAAATGAAATTCAAGATTTCTTCCTTTTAAAACTAAAAAAAAAAATATTTCCTTAAGATTAATTTGACGAAAATGGCTCCTGTAAAACATTTAATTTTGTGAATAATACTAACCTTGGAATATTTAAAAAAATATCCACTATTTGTTCGACTATTGTAGAAGCAGTAAAAAAAAAACCAAATTGAAATACGAATAGTCACCCTCGTAATTAAATTTTAAATATTACTATAAATTGAACGGCATAATTGTTCGTAAGCCAGTCGCGCCTTGGCGCTCCACGGAGCAGGGTCACGTCGCTCGAGTTCTCCGCTCACAGCGTAAAAGACGACAATACGAACTTCAGTGTATACTGTGACTGATCGGTTTTGATTCGTAAGTATTTATTACTACCTAATTCTTTTAATTACTTTCATGCGATCTCTATAAAGAATAATATAGAATCTTTTTACGTTTTTAGTCGTGATTTTTGCGCGGCACGGTTTCGCACCTCTACGGCGAGGGCGGAACCGTGGATATTTATTTGTTAAGGCCTCGCGGGCCGTGTAGGCTCTTTGTTGAGCGAGTGTGATATTGTCGTCCTCTTCGTTGAGGACGTCGGATGGATGAGATTTTGGAGGGTCTATAGGAAGCCGCCCCAACCACTAGTTGGTTGGGGTGTGTCATGGCAGAGTCAAAGTAGCTCTGAGAGCACCGTTTCATAAACTGCTTGATGGTCGGCAGTTCGAGGTCGATGTGGAGATCGACGTTTCGTATGAACCACGGTGCTCCCGTAGCTCGGCGCATGAAATGATTTTGTAGTGTCTGTAGCCTGTGGATCCTGTGTGGCTTTACGTGCGCGAACACCACGCTGGCATAGGTCATGATAGGCCGTATGCAGGTGGTGTAAAGTCGGACTTTGAGAACACACGACAAAACTGTAAAGTACTTATAGTTTCAAAAGAGTAAACGAAAAGAGAAGTGAGCCGTCACTCAGGACGCCTGGCAGATGTGAAACATCAAAATGATTTTGAAGTCGTTACCGCAAAGCGTGGCGTTAACGCCGCTTTTAATGCCACGCGCCAATCAGGTTCACCCCGCCTATAGATATTTCACATCAAAAATCTGAACGGAACATTTAAGCAGCCTCATCTTCTGAAGATTATCAGCTAACTCAAATTTAATGTTTAATAATACTAACCATACACAATATAATTTTTTCATAGAGAATCATTTTCTTCTTGTACTAGCAATAAATATGTAGTAAAGTGTGGATCAAAATTTAATAACTAATTTCTGTAGTGGGTAGATTTAAATCTCTGACTGGACTTGTTAGACATCCATGGCCATAGGGACTAGGGCCATACTCGACTACTGCACGGCAGCCACGGAGGCAGCGTGCCTCTTGGCCGGAACTCTCCGGTGGGACCTGCAGGCGGAGGTACTCGCCGAGCTTTACCTGCGAGTATCAGAGACGCGAGCCACATATAGCCTCAATCAAGGTGATTGCCGCCTGGCGGGTCGACGCCCGCCGAGACGTCATTGCTCGTTGGGCAATCGGACTGGAGAAGCCTCAATACGGTATCAGGACCGTCGAGTCCTTTCAGCTGGTGCTGATGGGGTGGTTGGGTCGGCAGCACGGGGTACATTCCTTCCGACTGGTGCAGGTATTGATGGGTCACGATAGCCAAGTACCTGCGCAAGCTCGTTAGGAGGAAGAGCACACCATCCTGCCACCACTGCTATTGCGACGTGAGCACGGCGCAGCACAGGCTCGAGGTGTGTGCCTCGTGGGCAGAGAAGCGCCGTGAACTCGTTGCAATCACCGGTGCCGACCGGACCCTGCCGACCATCACTAGGGAGATGCTCAGCAGCGTCAGGAACTGGAACGCGGTCACCGCCTTCTGTGAGGCTGTCATCTCACGAAAGGAGAAGCCGGCTGGTGTGTGATCAATCTTTGGTCACACGTTCCGCCACCGGCGACTCGGGCGGCGCAGATACGAGTATCCGCGCCTCACGCCGCCCTAGGCGAGTCCGCAGGTGACCGGACCGGGGACTTTAGTGTGTCACCCGCAGAGAGCCTGACCGTGTGACGGCGACCGACGTCGATTGGGGTTTTTTTATTTTCTTAAAATTATTACACATTAATGTGATAATTTAAAAAAAATAAGTTGTCGAGTCTCGAACCCGAGACCAGAGTTCCCGCCGGCGAGCACGTTACCACAAGATTACCGCTTGTTGGCGATTCGACTTTGAATTTTTCTAGTACATAAATTACCCATCCAACTTTGACCCTTAAAATCTTTTTAACGAGGGCCCAGTTGACCCTAATATTTGGTAGTTGTGATACCCTCGTGCCCCCTCTACCACCCCACCAAAAATCATGGAAATCCCCGACCCACACGTCTGAGGGTCTCCTTGTAAGTTATACTCTGTGCCTATATTTTACTATTTCCTGTACTTTGCATATTAAAAATACAATTTTAACAGTTTTACTGTTATGAGATTTGGTTTTTAATTAAAAATTTTAAAATTTACATCATGTTGATTTTTGAAAATCTACTTCTCCGAAGAATATATTAGAGATTGATTATTATAAGCGCCAAGGCTCAAGACTGGTCATTCTATGAACTCGCGTGTGTGTAGTGCATTAGTGTGCGTCGATATCGAACCGTAGCAAAAAACCAAAAATGCGAGAAGTGCCGATTACCGATAACGCTCTTAACTTCGCATTGTAAAAATTGACTCTCATCGTTTTTCCCTGATGCGCCAAATGAAGTATAACTTCAAAAACATCTAACACAAATGATACAGATCTTCGACTTACGGACTGCTTTACGAAAGGTAGTTGGACGTGTAGTTTAACAGCGCTACTGCTTTGGCGCGTGCTGACAGCACCCCAGCCTGCAGCGGTCAAGTTGAAGGTGCCTGTTTTCAAAGTCACGTCCTGCGTCGGCAGACAGATAGGGCGAATGAAGTCTGTAACAAATAAACGTGATTTAAAGACGGAATGACCAAAGCTGTGGTATTTTATTTGATAATACGTCCAGGACTGGGCGGTGAAAGGTTCATCATCATCATTATCATTCAGCCTATTGTCACTGGACGTAGGCTTCCCTCATGTTTCGCCACAACGTGCGGTCTGGTGCTGCCTGCCTCCAATGATGTCCAGTCCTCCTCAGTCCACCTAGACTGCACAGATGGCATAGTGGTTAAGATAGCGACCTACATTGCCAGTGTCGGGGGTTCGAATCCCACGCGGGACAACACTTTGTGCGATCCACAAATTGTTGTTCTGAGTCTGGATGTAATTTGTGTCCGTTAATTATATGTTTGTAAAGTCCTCCGCAATACTAGGATTATTTCCTTAGTGCAGGGTGTTCTCTTTAAAAAAAAAAAAAATTCACTACCCTCATTCCGTCACTACATTCCGTCACCTAGTGGTTGGGCCCCCCTACATTGCGTTGTCTGATATGTGGTCTTTCACTCGAGAACCTTTTTTTTCATGGCGACTGGTTCAGGACTTCTAAGCTTTAGTTATGAATCTGACTATGCCAACGCTTTATTGGCTTGAGGTAGCATTTGTTTCATCACCGATTCCATGACGATGAATCTATCAAGATGCAAACTCATGTATGTTCTACTACTGGGCTCGAGTCTCCTCTATAATACGAGAAAAGTTGACCTGATCCATTCCTTGTGGTGACAGAGTAATAATATCGTAAATTTATTGATCTCCTAAAAGAAGATTAAGGGATATACAGTATGACTGGTAAAAGATTATACATATTGAAGGAAATGATAGATAATAGCCACATGTAACTAATAAAAGTGTAAAAAGAAGATAATATTAATTAACTACATAGTAAACATCAACAATATTAGTGTTACAAGACTTCCAAAAATATTGTCACCCTACTGACGATACACCGATACCGATATCGAGTAAAAGTTTTGTTAGTACTGTTGTCAAGATTTTGGATATTTATTACTAGAATTACTAACGCTAGGTGTAGGAATAATGTCATAAAAACACTAAAGTTAGTTGCAAATTCATAGCTCTTACCAATCCTGAGATAAAGTGATTTGTTTCTAATCAAAACAATAGGTTTGCCAGCGTACGTTGACCTCTGTCTGCGGCCCGCGACGCAAAAAAATACCTACTGGGTCGAGTCGCATAGGTAGAATATTTACCTAAAATGTACCTAGTTCAATGTCACGCGAACTGTTTAGTACCTACAATTGCTGACGTACGTTGACCTATCCCATGTGTTCATAATAAATGTTTTTATAAGATAATTAGTTCAAAATTTAAGTACTAATTTTTTTTATATACTCGGTATCAGAATCAAGTACTGAATACCCTCCTTCAATATGTACAATCTTTTACCAGTCACCCTGTATAACAACTATGCAAGAGAAGGGAAACGCAAAGAAAATAAATTTCCCTCCTATTGTGGAAGAGGCTTAACTCCAGTAGTGAGACATAGGTATATGATTTGAGATGATGAAGATAATCTATTGAATAACCCAAATTAATTAGTAAGCAATTATTAATCACCTTCCTACTAAGTTACGAAACGGCTGCTTTTTTTTTTTTTTGGTGTGGGTTGCGGTCGGCGCGCTCTCACACTTCTCCGTCCGGGGCGACAGAGGGGCATAAGCACGCAACTCCCGCAACCCACCCACGATGCACGTCGCCTTTGTCGTTGGGCCGACCACCGGAGCAGGGTTACTTGACATCAGTGGTCGGCCCGAAACTGCTGCTTTAAGCGGATAAGAACTTAATTTTCAATTAATGACATCCATATATTCATCATCATCATCATTCCAGCTCATATACGTCCTACTGTTGGGCTCGGGTCTCCTACATTGTGGAAGGGAATTTCACCTACTACACCGCTCTGGTTGGACGTGTTGCCATAGGATTTCGTTTCCAGTTCTTTTTCTCTTGTATCGATGTTATCTGCATATTACATCCCTTAGCTTCAGCTTCAACACCCACGGGTAAGAGGGCAGGTGATGGATTGTATTCTTACTCCGTCACCACACGGAAAACTACTACTAATATTATAAATGTGAAAGTTTGTAAATAGGTTTGAATGTTTAGATGTTTGTTACTCAATCACGCGTACTATTGAACAGATTTGGATGAACATTGACACATAGATAGACAATGGTCTATTTATTTATTAATCCAAGAAACGTCTTGGATTAATCTTGGTCGTAGACCTGTGTTTAAGAGAGCGGGTGGTGAATGGTATTTCTACTCCGTCACGACATGGAAATATCCATATTTACGAGATTTAAAATAATGTTGTTTTTTTTTATATTGCCAACGGTGGCAAACGAGCAAGCAGCACACCTGATGGTAAGTGATACTGCCACACATGGACCTTTGCAATACCAGGGGCACAGCCAGGCCGTTGCCTACCGTGAAGAAAATCTCTTCTTAAACCTCGTTTAAAGAAGGACATGTCATAGCGCTCGGGAAACACAACAGCAGGTAGTTCATTCCAGAGCTTGCAGATACGTGGGAGAAGTGATCGCTGGAAACGTATAGTTGAAGACCATAACGTTTCCAGGTGAAATGAATGAAATATGCTACGATGTCGAGTGGTACCAAGTCAAACAGTTCCTCGAAGCACTCCCCATGAAAGAGTCGGTAGAGAACACACAGTGACCCAGTCTCTCCGCCGCTGCAGCGACTCCAATCTGTCCGTAAGACTGGGATCCCGACGATTCGAACAGAACGTCTTTACAGGGAGTCAAGTGGTGTTTTGCTCACCTGTGTACGGTGCCAGTGATGCCATTCTGATCAGTGCTATGTCATGCCGTTTTTGAGCGCTTGCAGGATTGTATTGAGGATGTGGTATAATTTTTTCAATGGGTATCCTGACAATGCCTTCTGTGCAATCCATACCGCCAGCTTCTACGGGGGCGCAGTCGGGACCTTCGTTTGACGTGTCGTACTCTGCAAGGCGTATGTTTGTCCTGTAAATATAGAAAAGCTAAATATATCTATCTAATCTCTGATATACTAATACAACTAGCTGGCCCAACAGACTGGGTTTTGTTCAAATCTAAAAAAAATAAAAAAAGGAATTCTCCTTGAAATCGATCACCACACCACCTGTGGTATGTCACATGGTATGTCAATTATCCTTACTAATATTATAAATGCGAAAGTAAGTTTATTTGTTTGTTACGCTTTCACGCTTAAACCACCGAACCGATTTCAAAAATTCTTTCACCAATGGAAAGCTATAACATCAGGGAGTAACATAGGCTATATTTTATCCCGGTATTCCTACGGAAACTACGCGGGCGAAACCGAAGCGAAGCGAGGGCGGGTTGCTAGAATATATAAATACTTGTTTGCGATCCACAAATTGTTGTTCTGAGTCTGAATGTAATTTGTGTTCGTTAAAAGTTAGTAAAGTCCCCTGCAATGCAACTATTATTTTCTTAGCCTTTAAGAAAAAAATACAATTCATTTTTATATAATTCAATATTAAATATTATTATGTGGGCTTCTGTATTTCCTACTACTGGGTTCGACCCTCCTCCACAATAGAAGAGAAAATATCCTTATATACCACGCTGGTCAGATGTGTTGGTATAGGGTTTCTTTTCGAGTTTCCCTTCCTTGCATACATGCTATGTTCATATTACGATGGCTCCTACGTATAGTGAGTCATCTGAAAAATTCCAATTTTACAGGGGAGCGTGTCAAAATTAAAATGTTTACATTTTTTCAAACTCTTGTTCTAGGATTTTGATGTGTTTGTATTGATTACGACATGATTCACTGGACATTTAAATAGTTAACGGGATCAAAAAAATCAGATTATTTATAGAGGTCAAACATCTTAGGAAACGACGAGGATCCATCCAAATATTTACGATTTGTATCTTTGCGGGTGTAATGAGCTTCCACAGGTGAAAAAGCTCCAATGATTTTCTGCAATGATTTTTTTAATTCTTATAACCGAGATTGATAAATAACTTTATTTTTTTATTATTTCATCAAAAAGTTACATACCTAAGTTAAATACCTAAAAATGTTAGTTGACTCATTATACCTAGGAGCCATCGATTAAATTGTAGCGACGTCTACGGGAAAAATAGGGGGTGGTGAATTGGATTCTCACTCCGTCGTCGCACGGATGTGCATGAAGGGTAATATCATAATTGGCATGCTTGGGAAGCGGCTTTGCGAACGCACTTAATATTATACGGCCCAGTAAACCATTACTGTTTTTTCGTTCGGTTCCTTAGCTGGTTTTTTCGACTTTCACGGAATAGGCCATGGTTACATGATCCTAATACCATTGTTGGGTTCGGGCCTACTCTACAATGCGAGGGAATTTGACCTACTATACCATGCTGGTCAGAAATTTTGGTATGTTTCATTTCGAGTTTTCCACCTCTTGCACAGATGTTATATGCGTATTGAATCCCTTAAGATAGGGAGTGGTGAATTGTATTCTAACTCCGTCAACACACGGTTATATGATATTTAAATTAAATTTTAAGAAATAAATACAAAATTATTGCATTTAATGTTCGCAGGCCATATAATAATTATAATAAATATAATAATTTTATTATACTTACGGTTTACCAAGAGTAAGTACTTGTCCGACAACGCAATGACCCGCAGTAAGTACGTATTTACCGCTAATAAGAGCACCGCCACAAAGCGTTTTAACGACACCATCTTTTTGGTACTCGACGACAGCCAACCATGGATATTGGTCTACCGTTGTTTTTTCACCACCTAGAATTATTTATTCTATAATTATTAATTCTATAATAAATAGTAAGCAAGTTACGGGTAGATAATAACAATGACTTGTTGAACGCGAGACACTTCAGTCATCACGAACGTTGTAAAGTGTTTGAGACCTCGAGCAATTATAAATCAAAATCAAATCAAAAATATCTTTAAACGAGCAATTCTTGTATATAGTATATATACCTACAGATATACCTATATATATATATATATATATATATATATATATATGTATATATATATTCAGGATCTCGGAAACGGCTCCAACGATTTTCATGATTTTTAAAATCGATCTAGCTAGGTTTTATTTATAGAAAAATGTTGTTTAGTCGGTGTTTTTAGCTAATCAATATAATGACATAAAATGTTAATAGAATTTAAATTTCGCCGTCGCCGTCAAGAGTGACAATAGCTCAGTTGGAAAATTGTCCAGTCGCCTTCAAACAGCGCGAGATCGAATCTCGGTGTTATTATTATTTTGTTTTTGTAATTTTTGATAATTTTTTCATTATTTCATCATTTTTATTTTTTATTAATATATATCAAAATAAGTTCGGCAAAAATACAGAAAAGAAATATACGGATCCGGTCCAGGTTCCGGTTCGAAACCAGATATTCAAATATAAACGCGATAAATATAAACTAAATAAACATAAACGCGCGCCGCCCTTGCATAGCCCGCCCGCCCAAAAAAAGATGCTCCCGTTCTGTATCTGGAACTCTGTAAGATATTCGTAGAAATGTAGCCGCTTATTCCACTACCTATTTCATTCTTACTGCCTTTATGGGTCATTATGTGAAAATAAAAAACGGCTAAGTGCGAGTCGGACTCGCACATGAAGGGTTCCGTACAATTGACTTGGTAATCACTGATATCGAGCAAAAATAGGCAAAAATTGGGATTTTTCGTATTAAAATAAATATTTAAGGATGCCTCCTTAAATATTTATTTTATTTTGTTTTTAGTATTTGTTGTTATAGCGGCAACAGAAATACATAATTTGTAAAAATATCAACTGTCGAGCTTTCTCGGGTTTTTGAGATATAGCCTGGTGACAGACAGATAGACGGATGGGCAGACAGCGAAGTCTTAGTATAAGGTCCCATTTTTACCCTTTGGGTACGGTATCCTAAAAAGTACTAACCGAAAATCTTATTGCTAACACTACTATCGATGCCACAGCATTCTGTCCTCGGATCTGGTGGAAAAGCGGTCACTCTGTTTTCACAGTCACCCACTTGCACTTGACTGAAATCAGGCACTGGACCGCAGCATACACTGTACTGATCTGGACCGTTGCATCTGTGAAAATAGTATGCTTAGTAGCTTATATTGCATTGAAAAATATAATACCACACTTTCGTAGCAAATTGAAGTCGGCGTAGTAACAATTTGTTATTGTATTTTGCTCGGTGAGCGAGAGAACTGGAGGCCGAATTTTCTGTTTACATATGGTGAGTTTTGTGTCATCGAATGCAATCCCACTCCCTTCACTTTCTTCACGATAGTCAGCGGTGTAGGAAAGGTCAGGTGTGCTGTTGGCTCGTTGTCAATGCTCGCCATCAACAGCCAATAAAAAGAACCAGTATAGGACGTTGAACTTTATGGAATTGCCCAGGCTAAATGATCTGTGTCGTTTTAAATCTTTATTAATATGACGAGGATATTTACGAAGTAAACAAAAAGTGACGGACAAAAACTAATATAATAATAATTTATTGTAAGTTTTCCTCTGCATACCTATAAGTTGAATTTCGTCTAGCTGTTTTGCGAATAGTCCTTGACATGCTTTAAGTCGTTTCTAGAAGTTGCCGCGGTTTTTCCTTATGTGCAATGTAATCCTGCATTATTTGCATTTAATTTAGTGCAAATATGATTTAATATTACCGTCACGAAAGCCCTCATCCCTTTTTTATGGTAAAAGCGCTTGAGAATAGAGTTATTACCATATTTTTCAGTTGGAGAAAATATTTTTCACCACCAACAATAAAGCAAAAGCACTACAATCATGATCATCTCGGCCCTTACACGCCCCACTATTCAGTTCGGCCTTCTCCACTAAGGGAGGGTAATTAACCTACTATACTATGCTGGTCAGACGTGTTGGTATAGGATTTTATTTCGAGTTTACCATCCCTTATATAGATGTTGTACGCATATTTTTATCCTTCGTTTAAGAGTTTTCCTTCTCTTAGAGATATATGTATAGATGTTATATAGTCGTCTTTAGGACACCCACGGGCAAGAGAGGGGATGATGAATTATATTCTTACTCCGTCACCACATGGAACACAAACGCGATAAAATCAGCAAAGTAGTTTTATTTACAATTTTATGACTATAATAAAAAAAAATGTAATACCTACTTTGATCTCTGTACGTATACTATCTTCTCATTGGGCACAGGTGGTTTCAGTAAATTGACTATATCAGGACAGGAGTATAGGCTTATGCACTCCCCAGGCTTGCCTTCGGGCGTGAAACATTTTGGTTTTTCTGTAGGTTTCGGTTCTTCTTCACCTGGACAGCACACCTGAAACATGTTAATCATCGTCATCAAATATCATTATTCATGTACTGCTGGGTTCGCAGTCTCCTTCAAGGGGAGGGAAATTGGCCTATGTTTTTTTTGGGGTTGGGCTACGGTCAGCCCTCCCGCCGTCCGGCTCCGTCCGGGGCGACAGAGGGCCGGCGCGCGGCCTCGTAACCCACCCGTGACATGTCGCTTTTCGAGTTTGCCTTCTTTTGCATAAAAGTTATCAGCATATTATAGTAGTATCCCTTAGTAGTATTTTACGTAATCTACGAGCAATAAACGAGGTGATGGGCAAAAAGTGAATATAAAACTATTTTACGAATTATATCACGTTTGAATTTGATTTTTTATTGCCCGAGGTTTCGAATACTTTACAGCGTTCATGGTCAAGGGCGGACTAAGATGTCTCACGTTCAACAAGTCATCGTTATTACAGATATTTATATTTATCCGCTATAGAAATTAGTTATTATGACCCACATTTTGATAGAAATTTGTTGCCAATTGTTTACGCGAGTATTAAACTGATTAAAGACCCTAAATAAAAGTCACACAGTCAGCAGTCAGTCCGCCTGTGACCATGAACGCTTTTAGTGTTCGAAACGTCGGGCAATTATAAATCAAATGGAAACGCGGTAAAATCTTTAAAAATGGTATTATTTACGGCGGCGCGCAGCCCCACAATCCGCATTATTCACTCCCCTACGTCATTTGCCGGCCACTTGTATTTAGTTCTTTGACGTTCGTGTACAGCCCCTCTCAGGGCGTCGCCCTCACGCGGTCAGCCTCTTTGCGGGTGACGGACTTTTCCTTAGTCCAGGCATTTGTCGTCCTGCACTGCGTAACTTATACTATAGAATAAATATTAGCATAACTCACAGCTGGTGCATTGCCATCAAAACCGCAATGTGATTTTTTCAACAGATCTATTTCTTGTGTTGATCTGTCCGGCTTGTTGATAATTGTGAGCAGCGGCTGGCAGCTGTAGATTGATTTGCATTCACCCTTGCTTCCGTTTACAGCTGTGCATGATGATTCTTGTTCTGCAAGATATAATAAAAGGAATATGATTATTGCATCCTATCTTCACAATCAAAATCTCGAAACGTCGGTGTATTTTTTATGTATTTAAAAAAAATCTTTGTACTTATGTACGCACGTAAGAAGTTATAATTCTTTGGCGTAACAAGATCTTTCTAAAAATTGTATCCTTCGCGTTACCCTATGTTTGTAGAAAAAGCGACTCTAATAATAGAGACATACCGTCAAGTAACCACCGATTCTACAAACGTACTCAAAGTACCAAATATGTAAAAACACTTTTAGTACTAATAATCAGTAAATTATCTTCAAATCAATAAATTGTTATCAAATATCAGTCATCACGATATATTATATGAAAAAAAAAAAAAGAAAATAGCGTGAATACTAAGTACGCATGTCAGAAGTGAAACTTCTTTGGTTCCATGTGTTCTTTACCAATACTAAAAAAAGTAAAAAAAAAATCGCTCGATCTTTCTCACTCGCTTGCTCCCTACTCTCGCCCTATGGCTGTGCTTCGTGCCATGTCCACCCTTTCTCACTCTCTCTCAATCGGTCTCTCCCTCTTCTTCGACAAAAACGCTGCACATCTTAGTGACGAGTTTCATTCGTAAGAAATTTACCCTAGCACGCAAAGAAGTTTCACTTCAAAAAAGTATTTAGTACATTGAAAGTTTTTTTAATGGCGTTTACAAGTTTTCGAAGAAACATAAAAATATTTTTTAAGTTTAACGAGTTAAATTTTGCTGTTGGCTTTTGAATTTTCGGTCATTTTGGTTATTTGTATTATTCTTTAAAACTGCTATGACAGTTGGCTACAATCACGTGAATGACAATTTACAACAACTAAAAAAAAGTATTTAATACATTGAAAGCTTTATTATAACGCGTTATTTAGTTGACATCTGTGACGGTGTGCCCGCGCATAGTAAAAATTTACTCTCATCGTTCTTCTCTAACGCGTTAAACGAAGAATAACTTGGAAAAATATAATCTCTAATCGCGAACCTATTTTGATGATATCTTTGTAGTTTAGACCAACAAAAACAATGCAATGATACTGTAATATGACAACGAAGACTTCAGATAAATCTCTTTTTAACTTGGTAAGCTTTACAGTTTCGCTAATGATTAGGGAAACTGTAAAGCAATGTGTCGATATTTTTATAGATTTCAATTTTAGTTCTAACGCAGCCTAATGGTGGTGACAAGTTTAAGATTTGTGTTGAACTAATCGAATTGTTCTTCTGAAACTATTGCTTAACGTAACATGTTCCGTGTGGTGACGGAGTAAAAATACAGTTGACCACCCCGCTCTCTTACCCGTGAGTATCGTAAAAGACAATATAGACTATGCAGATACTGTTTATGCAAGAGAAGGAAAACTTGGCATAAAACTCTATGCCAACACGTTTGATCGGTGTGGTATAGTAGGGCAGTTTTCTTTCCATTGTGGAGGAGTCTCGAGCCTAGCCGTGGATCGTATATGGGCTGAGATGATCATGATGATGAAGATGTACTTGCGTAAACATCAGAAATCATTACCTATAATCTATCCTATTTCTCGTACAGTAAAGACTGGACAGTAAAATCTTGTAGATTGACAATCATTTCTAATCCTTATGCGAGTATTACATATTGTAAATAAAAGTCACACAGTTAGCGGCCAGTCCACCTGTGATCATGAATGCTGTAAAGTGTTCGAAACGTAGGGCAATCAAAAATCAAATACTAACGCGATAAAATCCGTAATAGTTTTATTTACAGGGGGAAAATATACAATAAAATTATTCATTGAATCCACAAGAAAAATTATAACGGACCTTGTTATGTCGGGTGAAAAATATTAAATTATTCTTGATATGTTTTCCGTAATTTTTGTGACGTCCGTGGCCGTTTTTGCCAGATATGTTGACTTTTTACCATCCTATGGTCGCAATGTTATATTTTATAACATTGAACCTTTATTAATAAAAATACTGGCCTGATTTAAAGAAAATTATATTAGACATGTCGTTTTTGTTTAAATATGGCCTGTTATAATTCTAACATTGTAACTTTTATTCGTCATCATCACCATCTCAGCCCACAGAAGTGCCATTGTTGGCATCGAGCCTCCTTGGCAATTGGAAGGAAATTGACCTAACATACAGCTTTGGTCCAGCCATAATCGTTTGAATTATATTACGTATCTTGTGGTTCGCAGGGCATCACATTAGAGCGAGTTCTTACAAAACATGTTGTACACAATTTTATATCTAGTTATAAGAAAAAAAAAATTAAAAATAATAGACAAGCCCGCTGAGTTTCTTGCCGGATCTTTTCAGTAGCGGTCGCGTTCCGATCCGGTGGTAGTTTATTTTTTTTATAATTTAATTTTGTAAACTTGACAATATGTAAGGCCCTCTCGGGCTTTATGCATAATAAATGATTTGAATTGCAATTTTGCATTTGTTTGTGTAGGGTTTTATAGATATTACGTGCGTATTTATGGTCTTTGGTCCCTTGGTCATCTTTTACGATACGCATAAGTAAGATACGGGGTGGTGAATTGTATTCTTACTTCGTCACCACACGGATAACCTACCGATTTTATTATTGGGCACGAAACTAATCTAATAATATCTATAAACCATCTTGATTCGTCTATTGATTCTGTATGATGACGGAGTAAGATTATAATAGACCCTAAACATTTGTCTTTATCCGTGTGGTGCCGGAGTAAGAATAGAATTCAGCACTCCCTATCTTGCCCGTGGATGTCGTAGAAGACGACTAAGGGATTATAATACGCATATAACATCTATGCAAGAGAAGGTAAACTCGAAACAAAAACCCTGTACTAACCTGTCTGGCCAGCATGGTATAGTAAGGTCCATTTCCTTCCTATAGTGAAGGCGACTCATGCTTAGCAGTGAGATATTTATGAGTCGAGATGATGATGATCTCCGTGTGGTAACGGAGTAAGAATACAATTCATCACCCCCTCTATTGCCGGCGCATTTAATATAATAATACCCATATAATATATAGGTATATGCAGGAGAAGGAAAACTCGGCATAAAACCCTATACGAACCTGTCTGACTGATGCCGGGTGCCGCTTGTGGGAGCCATAATCGTTTGAATTATATTAAGTATCTTGTGGTTCGAAGGGCATCACACTGGAGCTAGTTCTTACAAAACATGTACACAATTGTATATCTAGTAAGAAGAAAAAAAAAATAATTAAAATTAATAGACAAGTCCGCTGAGCTTCTTGCCGGATCTTCTCAGTAGCGGTCGCGTTCCGATCCGGTGGCGGTATATTTTTTTTGAAAATTGTAAACCTGACACATATTGTCAGGTTTACGATTTTAAGTGCCCTCTCGGAGTTTATGCATAATAAATGATTAGAATTTGAATTTGATAGTAGGGTCTATTTCTCTGTTATCATGGCGGAGACTCGAACGCAACAGTGGGCAACATATCAGCTATAATGATGATGACGAAACCTTTGTCGTGTATGATCCTAAAAAGATGAACAAAGGACATACAAATAACATCGTCACGAAATTGCATCATTTTGTTTAATTTGATCTTTGGGATTCATTAAAAGCGGATTATAATATGATTGTTAACTGTCTAAAACTAGTTTTGACACTAATAAAGTTTCATATTTATGGCTAATTAAAATGAAATTGATTTTGGTGCTCGCTATGTGTAAAATTTTCTATTTATTATATCTTTGGTATCTGCTTATTATTTTTTGGTGGGCTATGTTCAGCACAAAAGTCCGTTTCGTCCGTTGGCCCGTGGCCATATAACTCACTGTATTCCCCCCCTTCGTCATCGGGCCGACCGCTGGTAACGGGTTCCTTGTCGTCTGTGGCCAGCCCACGGTATGTCCTATCGAGTTTTTACTTCTTCGGCTTCCTCCGAGAGTGGACTCGGACATGCCAACCAAAATATCCCTTTCGCTAGTGTAGTATGATTTACCATCCCTATACTGAAAGGTGCTCTTTGCAAATACAAAGGCTTACGTGGGCTGAGAAATTTTAGATTTTTTTATTCTTTTCATCGTTCTAATATGCCCTTTTTTGCGAAATCCAAACATAAGTCGTGTGGTGTCGGAGTACGAATACAATTCACCACCCACCTATCTTGCCTGTGGATGTCGTAAAAGACCATTAAGGAACAAATATGCATATTGAAATAAAACTTAGTATATTGAAATTTTCTGAATGATGTTATCTGCTTAGTACATTTGACCGAATTTTAAATTATTGACTGAAATAGTAGGAGATGCTGCACATTGCATCCTAATGCAATGATGTTCAATGCGTTAGAAGACGACTGTAGACTGTATCATCTTCATCCTCATCTTCACGTTCTTGAGTTAAGAGCAGCTTAACCTAACCACTTCGGGTAGACGCAATATGTACCACTCCTCCGTTAGTAATAGTTGTATTGTAAAAATTATTGGGACTAAAAGGTTACCAGTGTGTGTTACAAACGATGATTTATAGCACTGAAACATTGTCTCTAAATGTCGGCCTCATAAAAAAGCTCAAAGTCGCTCGGCGTGCTATGGAGAGGGCTATGCTCTGTATTTCTCTACGTGATAAAATCCGGAACACGGAAATTCGTAGTAGAACGGGTATAACCGACATCGCCCGCAGAATTAACACGTTGAAACGGCAATGGGCAGGCCATATCGCTCGTCGAACCGACAACCGTTGGGGAAGAAAAGTTCTTGAGTGGCGACCACGAATCAGACGGCGCAGCGTAGGACGACCCCCCACTAGGTGGACTGACGACATTCTCAAAGTCGCAGGAAACCGTTGGATGCAAGTGGCGCAGGACCGTTCCGAGTGGCATTCTCGTGGGAAGGCCTATGTACAGCAGTGGACCTCTGTAGGCTGATGGATGGATGGATGAAAAAGTTATTGGTAATAGTTTTACGACAGGCCACCTGCCTGACGTCAAACCTCCTTGAGAATGTAATTGTTGAACAGACGACAGCAGATGGAGTTGGTCCAGGTGATGCAACGCTCTTAGTCGTCTTTTACGATACCCATGAACAATTTGTTGGTTGGCAGTATTCGTAGCTGCGACCGCATATTATAACGGTTATCTGATGCGCGGCAATGCCCCTGCGAAGTCGAGCAAAAAAGGCGTCGCACCGTTAAAATCTTTTCTCAAAATAATTTAGCATGAAAACACAATGTATCTCACAAGTAATACATGTATTATTTTGTATAGTGCCAAGAGAAGGATAACTCTATATAAAACCGTCGTAGGTCAATGTTCCTCCTAATTCGGAGGAAACCCTAGTGAGATAATCGCACAAAGTATTGCTCTCATTGCAATTACTTGGGGTCGATACAATATGCATTCCTCTTCCATCCTACGTATTGCAAAAGTTATTGACAATTGTTTTATGACCGGCCGCCTGTCTTCTTGAGAATGTAATTGTTCACTAGATGCCTTCAGATAGTTGGCCCACGTCATTGTAAAGCTCATAGTCGTTTTTAACGATACCAACGATCAATTTAAATAGTGATGCCGATCGATAGGCTACTATCGATAGACTATCGATAGGCTACTATCGATACTTTATCGATAGTACCGATAGTATTGTTAGTGAAGTTGTTATGGATCAAAATAGTATCAACACACACAGTAGTGTTGTTACTATCGATAGAATCGATAGTAAAGTTATCAGGGATAAAAATAGCATTGATACTATTGCAAATCAGCAATAACATTACCACATTTTGTACTGTTCATAATGTCGATAGTATCGATAATATCAATTGTATCGATAGTTCTATCGATATCGTAACTGATTTTCGAGGTCAACTAGTTCGACATCGCTAAATGTAAGGGTTGATAGTATTCGTAGCCCATATAGCATTGTTGATCCTTTAATGAAACAGGATACAGGACTATTTAATTGATTAAGTGGATTGAATTATTACAACACTGTCACATATGGTTTTTGCGAAAATTTAGTCGTTTACGCAGTGGAAGCTCTCAAAAGCAAAAAAAAAAAACGAGTTTGAAACATTCTTCATTGGTACTCAGCTCCTGTTGGTCTTAGCGTGATGGTGTATAGCGTATAGCCTTCCTCTATAAATGGGCTATCTAACACTGAAAGAATTATTCAAATCGGACCAGTAGTTCCTGAGATTAGCGCGTTCAAACAAACAAACTCTTCAGCTTTATATATTAGTAATAGACTATAGATATACGAAGTGATGTCATTATTACTTCGAAAACTGATTCACCTCACGCATGGGGGACTTACCTTGTACATACTACAATGGCAAGATAAAACAGATATGCACTTTGTAAACCGGTTCTAGGGACTTTGACGTTATAATATGTGCTGAGTATTAGGCGCTAGATTGACTAAGAAATTTATAAGAATACGTTTAAAGTGGTACGTATTTTCTTGGAATGTCTGTAACTTTCAAAGCAAATATTAATTTAAAATATTCTTTGTTTGTTATACTTGTAAAATTTACGCGGTTTTTTTTTTTTGCCGCTGGTGATAAACGAGCAAACAGCACACCTGATGGTAATTGGGATTGCCACTCATTGACCTTTGTTCGGCCGTGTGGTGACGGGGTAAGAATAAAATTCACCACTCTCTATATTGCCCGTAGATGTTGTATAAGACGATTGTGGGGTATAATATACACATAATATCTGTGCAAGAGAAGGAAAACTCGAAATAACCCTAGACTAACATGTCTGACCAGCATGGTATAGTAGGTCAAATTTCCTCCCATTGTGGAGGAAGCCCGAGCCCAACAGTGGGACATGTGCGGGCTGCGATAATGATGATGTTGACCTTTGTTAGGCCGCTGCCTACCGTGAAGAGAGTGAAAGAACTGTGAATGCGTGCAATGAGGTTCGCTGATCACCAAAATCGATCACACGTAAACACTTTAAAAAAGTTAGGCTTCCGGCTCTCGTTCACCGAACAAAGTGCAGTGACTTCATAGCTACTACTCAAACGTTGATTTTTTGCGAAAGTATGGTATTAATTTGGACAGGTACACAAATGTTGTCACGTCGTCTTTGAGTCATTCTGTGTACTCTACCGACTCTTTCACGGGGAGTGCTCCGAGGAACTGTTTGACTTGGTACCACCGTCATCATTCTACCAACGTACCACTCGACATCGTAGCAATGTTCATCCATTTCACCTGGAAACGTTATGGTCTTCAACTGTACGTTGCCAGCGATCATATCTCCCACGTACGTCACTTTTTTTGTTCTCTCCTATATATAAAAGAGCTGGGTGACCGTGTGGAGACGGAATAAGAATACAATTCACCAACGTCATTTCCTACCCGTGGATATACAAGGAAAAAGTAAATTTGAAATAAAATCCTATACCAAACCATCAACCCAGCGAGGTATAGTAGGTCAATTTTCCTCTCACTGTGGAGGAGTGATTCTTTTATGTAATATTTAACTTCTAAGATATAAGGTCCATGAGCGGCAGCAACACTTACCATCAGGTGTACTGTTTGCTCGTTTGCCACTGCTAGCAATAAAAAAAAAATATATGAATATACATTTTGCCATAAATCGGCCTTCTTGTACGTTGAACGATAGCCTTGTTTATTGCTTTGGATTTTATAAAAACCTTCAACATTATAGACAATATTGTTTCTTAAAAATGATCTAAGACATGGCTTACGTCCAAATTAAATAATTCAAGTCTCCCAAGCGAATAGCTGTAAAGAATATAAAGCTTTACGTAAACGTCATCATCACCATTATTATAGCTCATTTACATTCAACTGGGTTTGGGCCTCCTTAAAAATAGACGGGAAATTGACCTAATATACCACACTGATCGTCAGCCTGTCAAGGCTGATATAATGTAAATAAAACTATTTTTACGGATTTTGTCGTGTTTGTTTTCGATTGTCCGACGTTTTGAACACTTACAGCGTCCATGGTCACGAGCGGGCTCGTCCGACGTACAAACGCTTAAACTGCAAATATAGTTTTATTTACAACTTCGCTTCGCTTCGGTTTCAGTCACGTTTCCCGTGGCGTAGTTCCCGTTCCCGTGGCAATACCGGGATAAAATATAGCTTATGTTACTCCCTGATGTTATAGCTTTCCATTGGTGAAAGAATTTTTGACATCGGTTCGGTGGTTTAAGCGTGAAAGCGTAACAGTGGTTTAAGCGTGAAAGCGTAACAAACAAACATCCTTACTTTCGCATTTATAATATTAGTAAGGATGATAAGAGTTTTTAGAATTAGAGTTTCCCTTGCATTAATATCACTCATAGACTGCACAGATAGCGTAGTGGTTAAGATAGCTACCAACAAGGGGTTCGAATACACGCAGAGCAATGCTTTGTGCGATCCACAAATTGTTGCTTTGAGTTTGGATGTAATTTGTGTCCGTTAATTATATGTCTTTAAAGTCGCTCACAAGGATTATTTCCTTAGTGCAGGGTGTTGTCTTTATAATTTAATTTATTTATTCCTTTTTTGACGTGACAACGTCTTATAATTCGATGGAGCCGGCTGCACGCACGAAAAAAACATGACTCATGCGGCGTTACCTCGCTCTGAGGCGTTCCATTTAAGACTTGAAGTTCAAGCGAGAGCGCGGAACGAGCGACAAAGAGGCACAATCGGCCTCCGCGTTCGGCAGCGTTCGACATCTGTCTCTCTCCTACTTGAGTGAGCGATGCGTCCGCGTGGACAGCTGCTATACAATAATACATTTACACGTTTTCGTCAAGTATGAAGTGGAGTGAAAAGTGAATGTGGTGTCAATTGTTTATAGCAACGATAATTGCGGCGATAAAGATAATGATTATTTCGATATTAAATATATGTGCAGTGATATATTGTCAAATATTCGACGACGTTGACGTTGTCACGTTCAACTATCGTCAGTAAACCGACTTTACAGACAATCGATTTTTTTTCTACGGTCAGCGCGCCCATCGCCCGACTCCGTCCGCGGCGACAGAGGGGCGGCGCGCGCGGCCCCGTAACCCACCCGTGACACGTCGCCTTCGTCGTTGGGCCGACCACCGGTGCAGGGTGACTTGTCGTCAGCGGTCGGCCCGACGGAATACTCCTTGAGGAGTACCCTCTCCTCGACCGACGCTGTTCGGGGACGTCGGTCGTCGTCGCGCGGTCGGCCTCTCGGCGGGTGACGGACAAACTCACCGCTCCAGTCACTTGCGGCCTCGGCTAGGGCGGCTCCAGGCGCAGGTAATCGCGCCTGCGCCGCCCCTGTCGCCGGCGGCGGGCTATCGTCGTGGAGGAGGAGACGTTCCTCGCGCGCGTGCTTCGCCGCCTCCTTCTGCGAGACTACTGCCTCGCAGAGGGCTGCGACCGCGTCCCAATTTATTTATTCGTTAGCAATCTTTTACTACACTCACGGCCAAGGAAGGGGTTGATGTAATGTTATTTTTATTGTGTCACACAAAAAATACTTGTATTGTATCAATTAAATAATTTCATCATGACGTTGCCTCTTAATTACATTTTATTGGCTCATAAACAACTTATTAGTTTTATTAACATATCGGTCAAAGTAATTACCTACCATTAGCCTGATTGGTGATGACGATTTTTAAATATATTAATATTGTCGCTTGGTGATCGAGTTAGATTTCAATGAGTCATCGCGTTTTCTGTTCCTGCTGGTGACGTAGACTAGTAAAGCATTCATATCATAGTAGGAGAAGGTATTTTTGTGTGGTGACGGAGTAAGAACAAATCACCACTCCCTATCTTGCCAGTGGATATCTTAAGAGACGACTAAGGGATATAATATGCATACAACATATATGTAAGAAATAAAACCCCTGTACCAATCTGTCTGACCAGCATGATATAGTAAGATAAATTTCCCTTCTATTGTGGAGGAGACTCGAACCCAGCAGTGAGGCGTATACGAGTTTAAATGGTGATGATGATGAAGATGGCAATATTTCGATGACAATTCGTCTTGCTAACATCGTATTTACATGTCAGTACATTCATGTGCCACTGTATGACGACCTACTCCCATTATAATCGGTAAATTGGTGTTCTGTGATAATAAATGCAAGGATTAAACGGCTTAGCATAGGATTTTATTTCAAATTTCTTCTTTGGCGTAAAATTGTATCCTTCGTTTGTAGAAAAAAGGCGCTATTAATAAAAAAAAAAGGTATTTAATACATTGAAACTTTTATTATAACGCATTATCTAGTTTATATTTGTTACACATCGTAACAATTTGCTCTTATTATTTTTTCCTAACGCGCCAAAAGAGGTATATATATATATATATATATATATATATATATATATATATATATATGTTCAATAAGTTTAAGGCAAGTATTTAATTATAGTTTCCATCATTTCAAATTAAACTCGTGTTTTCTTGCGAATTAAAGTTCACCTTAAGTTACTTACTTAAGTTTGCCTTAACAAATATTAATAACGCAAAAAATGTTTACTTTCCTTAATTCTTGATTATAGATAGGGTTGCCAACTATAATCATAATATCCTACTAATGTTTTTTTACTACAACATTCTGCACTAAGGAAATAATCCTTGTATTTCGGGGAAATTTAAAAGCATATAACTAACGGACAATAATTACATCCAGCGTTGGACCGATAATAAGTTCCAATTTTATTGTGGGCGGTTTATAGTCAGCACACGTGGCGTCCGTTCCGTCTAGGGTGACGAAAGGGCGGCCCCATTACACACCATATTCCCTCCCCTTCGCCATATTGCTGACCACTGACATCAGTAAACCTATACTAAAAAGTCAGATCAGCGCCGTATAATAGAACAATTTCCCTTTCATTGTGGAAGAGGCACAAGCCCAAGAGCACTTACGTGGACCGAGAAGAAAATACTAACACTGTTCATAGTAAGATTACCGCCACTATTTTCGATATCACCGAAGTGGACCAAAAATCATATCTGGCAACAAATTCACTAAATTAGAAACTGGTGTGTAGCTGGAGTTCTGTCGCGAGACTTGTTTAGTGGTCATCATCATCGACCTGCTCTTATCCCAATTACTTAACGCAATTAGTACATATTGCGTAAAAATTACAAATAAGGTAATAATTTTATGACCAGCCTGTCTGAAGTTAATCCTCTTTAGGAATGTATTACCAAACGGCATCAGATGCAATTAGCCCAGTGGGCCTACTCTTGAAAGCAATTGTATTTCGAATCCTATTAAATTCCAATCTCACCAAACTTATATTTGGTACTCTTGAACAAAATCGAGAATGAATTCTTCGCGTTTGCCGTTGTTATTTTCACCAAATGTGCCGTATTTTCATTCTTTAAATGAATAACGTTATCGAACTCGACCACCACAAAGACGCTTTCTTGAAATTGTGCTACATTAACGATTTGAAACTATGTCAAAATCTCGTCGGGAGTAGCAAATATTTGACTTAATCGACGAGAGTCGAATTCATTTAGTTTAGAAAAAAATCCCCAAATTTGTGTCCAATCGTGCGCTAGTGTCGCTTTCAAGAGTACCAAATTTGTACAAATTCGAGCTGCAATTGGACTTAGGATTGGATTGAGATTCAAGAGTAGGCACACAGGTCTATATAAGTTGTCTTGTACAACACCTATGACCAATGTAAAGGTTAACAGTATATATTTTTTTAAAGACACCCTGCACTAAGGCAATTATTCTTGTATTGTGGGGGACTTCACAAATATATAGTTAACGGACACAAATCACATACAGACTCAAAACAACAATTTGTTGATCGCACAAAGTGTTGTCCTGCGTGTGATTCGAACCCGTGACACTGGAACGGTAGGTCAGTATCTTAACCACTACGCAATCTGTGCAGTCTGTGCAGTATTCGTAGCCTACACAGCATTCTTCTTTAATTGAGATTTCTTTGATGGCGTTTCTAACTACAAAACAAAAATTGCCAACCCTACACACATATGATTTTATATAGCAACAAATACTCACGAGCATTAACCGCAATGCAGATGGTGAAGAGAACAGCAAATATATTTAATAAATTCATTTTAATTATCACAGTTTAAAACACACACAATTTGCCCATATACGTCTTTATAGCATAAAAGCCAGTCGCACTATGAATAAAAACTTGACTGACCCGCGTCTGTACAAGAAGGTTAATAATCATAAACAACAAATCCGTTACAATATGCAATGAATTTAAAATCTTATTTCTTTAGTAATAAAGTTTGTATTACAAGATCGTATGTTATACTTGAATTGTTACCGGTATTACAAGTAACTTCATAGTGCTGCTATTTGGAATGGCCGGTTTGCGTATTTTTTTTTTTTTGATAATGAACTGTACGAGTTCGATATGTTTATTATTATCTTCTATGCGTCAGTTGTTTCAGTTTTTCTTTAACGATTTTAGTTAGGGAATAATGACATATCATTTTAGCTCATATACGTCCCACTGTTGGGATTGAGCCGCCTCTACAGTACGAGAGAAATTGACCTATACCATGCTGGTCAGACGTGTTGGTATAGAGTTTCATTTCAAGTTTTCTTTTTTTGGCTTATATGTTATATGCATATTTAATATCTTAGTCGTATTTTACGAGCAAGAAGGGGTGGTGAATTGGATTCTTACTCCGTCACCGCACGGACATAGTAATAGCCATTAATGCAATTCAATTAGCTATTTCTCTTTTTGAGTCAGTGGCTATGATTGTTAGGGAAAGTACTATATAAGAAACCCATTTTTTTAATTTTGTACTTTCTCTGCCTCCGTGGTAGAGTCATGCTACTGACCATTTTCATTCAACAGCCATAAATACCTTGTCCGATGTAGTTCTACAGTCATGTACGGCATACGTGTCAATGATAACAATTTGCTTCGTTCGGTGAGCGGGTAAGCTGGTGGTCGTGGTTTGCTTTAAGCAGTACTGTAGAGATCCATGAGGGCATTTAAAGTTGCATTTTCCCTGTGGTGACGGAGTAAGAATACAATTAGCTATTTCCTGTCTTGCCTGTGGATGTTGCAAAATACGACTGAGGGACATAATACGCACATAATATCTATGCAAGAGAAGGAAAACTTGAAACGAAACCCTATAGCTGTATGACCGGGTCGCGCGCGCGAGAAGCGCGACCTCGACAACGCGACCCGCCGGCGGCGATTGGGGCGGCGTAGGCGCGACTACCTGCGCCTCATGCCGGCTTAGCCGAGGCTGCGGGTGACGCGAGCGGGGAATTAGTCCGTCACATGCCGAAAGGCCAACCGCGTGGGAAAAGACCAACGTCCTCCCAAAGGGGACCAACAACCCAACCCGGGTTGGGGGCATGGTGGAACGTGATTGGACTGAGATGATTTTAAATTCCGCTCCTTGCTCTTCAGCTACTAAAGGCAATAGGGCAATATAATAGAATAGGCACTATAAGTTAAAAAGAAACCAATTGACACTGTTTATCAAATAATTTATTTGTAAGTAATTATTAAAAAAAATTGTGATGGTGGCTACGAATGCTACCAACCTTAAGTATCACCGAAGCTCATTGCATGCATTCTTGACTTTCTACATGAGCGGCAGCAACACTTACCATCAGGTGTACTGTTTGCTCATTTGCCACCATTGGAAATAAGAAAAAACATATATATATATATTGGTGATAATATTTATTACAAAGTCATTCATAATTTTGAGTCAAATTTAACCGCACTTCGTCTGCTAATGTGTGAGTGGCCAAAATACTAGCGGCATTACCATTGTTCATCGGCGGCGGCATCGTAAAAACTTATTGAAAACCTAAACTAAAAGTATCAGTATTATCAAATGTATAGAAAGATATTGTAAATAAAACTATGGATTCTATCGCGTTTGTATTTGATTTTTGATTGCCCGACGTTTCGAACACTTAATTACTAACCATAAAGAATATAATTTTCTCAAGAATCATTTTCTTCTTGTACTGACAATAAATTTGTAACAAAATGTGAGACATAATTGAATAACTAATTTCTATAGCGGGTAGATAATTATAAATATCTGCAATAACGATGACTTGTTGGACGTCAGACATCTTAGTCCGCCCGTGACCATGAATGCTATAAAGTGTTCTAAACGTCGGGCAATCGAAAATCAAATACAAACGCGATAGTTTCCGCAAAGTAGTTTTATTTACAATTTGTAATACTCGACATCAGAAATCAATATGTGGAGAAAGATATTTTCTATTTATGAAACACGCCTTAAACTTACAACTACTTAGATATTATTTTTAATGCAAAATTCGCTTTTTAACACAAATTAAGGAGTGATATTGTTTCTAATCCAAGAATCATATTTGTAAACGTTAGTATAGACTCCAGGAACATTCTCCAAGGCACATGGTATCGGGCCGAAACTTACTACTCCGGTGGCTATGTAGTAATTGTTTTCGGTTTGATACATGAGGGGGCCCCCAGAGTCACCTTTACATGTGTCCTTGCCTTTCTGCCCTCCGGCACAGATTTGACCGTCCCATAGGGTCACGCGGCGACCAGGAGTTGTATATGCATTTTGGCATTGCTGGAAGCAAAATCAATGGTATTAAATGGGTGTAATCGATGTATTTCCTTGTGGTGATGAAGTAAGAATATCAATTCATCACCTCTTCCTTTCCAGTAAAATACAAATAATACATATAAGCTGAAAACTGACCCGTCTGACCACCGTAGTATAGTAGGTCAGGACTAGGACGTTTAGCAGTTTATTTGTTGATATAAGATGATAATATACACGAGAAGGAATACTGAAAAAAGTAGCTTGTACAAACTCGTTATTATATTGTTATATATTTGTTTCGGTTAATTATATGTTTGTATATCCCCACAATACAAGGATTACTTGCTTAGTGTAGGCTTAAACAATAATATGTTTTTTTGAAAAAAAAAACCGTTTTCAAAACGCAATGCAAAGGAAACGAAAAGATCGGTAATGTAGATAAATTTTTATATTGTTGTTGATTTTTCAAAAATGACTTGTCCGATTTAGATAAAATTTGCATGGCACAATTTGGGCAGTATACCTTTACCATAATAAAAATATTTTTTAAAATCGGTTAGCAAGCGACGGTGTTATGCGCGAACAAACTTTAAAAAAAATACACACATCCGAATTGAAAACCTCCTCCTCTTTTAGAAGTCGATTAAATATGCACATAATAATAGGAAATCAATAATACACAAGACATCCAATTATATATTTAATTTCAATCTATGTATAGTAAGTAATCTTTACATAATATAAAACAAAGTCGTTACCGTTATCTGTAAACTTTGATCTTTTAAACTACGCAACAGACTATGCGGTTTTCGCCAATAGACAGGGAAGGTTTTATATGTATTGCATTTATAGTATGTTACAGAATAACGAGAATTTCAAAGATTTGTTATGCGAGGTTGTGAAATATATATTTTTGCAATGTAATTAATGTGCAATAAATAAAAAGTATGTGTACTTTACGCACGTAGGAAATTATACTTTGGCGTAACAAGATAAAAATCATTCTAAAAATTGTATCCTTCGCGTTATCCTTAAGGATGCAAACGATACGAAACATCGATATTTCAGAAACATTTATGTTTCAATAAAAAATATCGATGTTCACTATTGTAAAACATCGATTTATACGATGTTTTGACATCGATGTTTTGCTTCCATGATAAAAAATGTATGGCACTTTTAGTAGAGCCTGCGTAACAATTTAAGTACTTTGTTTGCAAATAACTAAAGAAACAAAAAAAAGCTCATTACATCATGCTAATGTTGGTGTTTCGTGTAAAAAATATGCTAGTTTCATCTAAAAAAAGCTCATCGCATAGATTTCTAAAAACATCGATGTTTTCAGGGTGATGTTGTTTGTACATCGATGTTTGTTCTCAAACATCGATGTTTCGATACATTGATGTTTTTGGTTTCGATATTTGCATCCCTAGTTATCCTATGCTTGTAGAAAAAAACACTAACAATAGAAAAAAGGTATTTAATAACATTGAAAGTTTTATTATAACGCATTATCTAGTTGACATTTATAACGGTGTGCGCGCGCGCATCGTAAAAAATGTTGACTAGCTAATTTCAGGATGGTGGTATTTTGTGACGGTGCGCGCGCTTCTTAAAAATTAAAATCATAATTTTTCTGTAACACGCCAAAAAAAAATATAACTTCTAAAAGTGGGGATGTGGTCCTAATCCATGATCTGCAACTTTTGTTTGTCGAAGTAGGTAATATATTTGTTTAATAGTCAATTATCTATAGCTTAATGAAGAAAAGATCATGCAAAAACCTGCATCATCGTCCTCATTTCAGCTCATATATGTCCCACTGTTGGGCTCGAGCCTCGTCCACAATAGGAGGCAAATTGACCTTACTATACCACGCTAGTCAGACAGGTTGGTATAGAGTTTTATTCTGAGTTTTCCTTGTCTTGCATAGATATTATCTGCAAATTATATCCCTTAGTCATGTTTTACGACATCCACAGGCAAGACAGAGAGTGGTGAATTGTATTCTTACTCCGTCACCACACAAAATCTGCATATCTGAAGGGTTTAATTCGAAGATGGTGTGACTATATTATGATAGTGCGTATAAACAAAATGGCGGCTAGCCGTGAATCGGGCTGCCCCAGGCGGACGGGGTGGATGCCGAGGCTGGCCGCATCCGCTGTGCGTTAACGCAGATCTGCGATGTGGCCATGCCCCGTGTGCGGCGCCTGCCCCCGAAGAGTGCGGTCCCCTGGTGGTCCCGAGAATTGGCGAACCTTCGGGCCGCGTGCATACGTGCCCGGAGGGCCTACACCCGCAGCCGAGCGCGTCACCGCGACGCTGAGTGGGAGGGCCAGCTGTACGAGGCTTACCGCAGTGCGCGGTCTGCCTTCAGACTGGCCGTCCGTACCGCCAAGGACGTTAGTCGGCGGGAGATGCTGGACAGTCTCGAGCGTGACCCCTGGGGTCGCCCCTACCTCGCGGCCCTGAACAAGCTCCGCGGGTGGGGCCCCTCCGTCACCGAGACTCTCCAGCCCAGCCTCCTCACCAGAGTTGTCGAGGACCTCTTTCCACGGCGGGCGGAGCACTCGCCCCCGGTCATGGCTTCGCCGGACAGCGACCGGGAGGCTGACGATGAAAGTGCTCCGCCCATCACGGAGCCGGAAATGGGGGCGGCGGTGGCGCGTATGCGAGTCAAATCCACTGCCCCCGGGCCCGACGGTATTCCGAACCGTGTGCTGGCCCTGGTCCTCGAACACCTGGGACCACGCCTCAGGGGACTGTTCGACGCTTGTTTGTCGTCCGGGCAGTTCCCTGGGTGCTGGAAAGAGGGGAGGCTGGTTCTCCTGCCGAAGCCGGGACGGTCTCCCGAGTCGGCCTCGGCCTACAGGCCCATCGTGCTGCTCGATGATGCGGGCAAGCTGCTGGAGAGGGTGTTGGCTGCCCGCATCGAGCGGCACCTCGTCGGGGTCGGGCCTGATTTGTCGGACGCCCAGTTTGGTTTTCGGAGAGGGCGTTCGACGATCGCGGCCCTGCTGCGCCTGAAGGCCGTGGTAGCGGAGGCCGTCACCGGCGGAGGAGTACTGTTGGCGGTGTCCCTGGACATCGCCAACGCCTTCAACAGTCTGCTATTCAGCTGCATCAGGGAGGGGCTGAGGTATCACGGGGTGCCCGTGTACCTCAGGCGGCTGGTGGCAGACTACTTGGAGGGGTGCAGCGTCCTCTACGTTGACCGAGTAGGGGACGTTGTGCGAACGCCCATGACGTGCGGTGCCCCACAGGGGTCGGTTCTGGGTCCGACCCTGTGGAACATCGGCTACGACTGGGCGTTGAGAGGAAGCCTCCCACCCGGGCTGGGTGTAATTTGCTACGCCGACGATACACTCGTCACAGGCCGGGGTGGGACGCTAGAGGAGGCGGCACGCCTGGCAACTCTCGGCACCGAGGAGATTGTCAGGCGGATCGAAGCGCTGGGGTTGAGGGTAGCCCTGGCAAAGACGGAGGCCCTTTTCTTCCATGGCCTCCGTACCGCCGGGCCTCCCGCCGGCGCTTCGATCACCGTGAAGTCGGTCACCATCAGCATCCAGGCCCACATGAAGTACTTGGGCCTGGTGCTCGACGGGCATTTTTGGTTCCGGGAGCATCTCCATCGACTTGTTCCCCGGCTTGTCGGCGCGGCGTCCGCCCTTTCGCGGCTGATGCCGAATGTGGGCGGACCCAGCGCTACGTGCCGACAGCTGTACGCGGGGGTGATCCGGTCGATGGCTCTGTACGGCGCACTGGTGTGGGCGGGGTCCCTGACCGTCCGGCTGAGGGCCCTCTTGAGGTGACCACAGAGGGTAATGGCGGTCAGGGCCATACGCGGTTACCGCACCATGTCGACGGAGGCAGCGTGCCTCTTGGCCGGAGCTCCCCCGTGGGACCTGGAGGCGGAGATGCTCGCCGACATTTATCGGCGGGTGTCGGAGACGCGCGCCCGCGGCGCTATGGTCTCCCTGCAGGAGATCACCGCCTGGCGGGTCGACGCCCGCCGTGGAGTCATTGCCCGTTGGGCAGTCCGGCTGGAGAGTCCTCGGTACGGTGTCAGGACCGTCGAGGCCTTCCGGCCGGTGCTGATGGAGTGGTTGGAGCGGAACACGGGGTGCTTTCCTTCCGACTGGTGCAGGTGCTGACGGGGCACGGATGCTTCGCGAAGTACCTGCACAAGATTGTCAGGAGGGAGAGCACACCGTCCTGCCACCACTGCAGTTGCTACGAGGACACGGCGCAGCACACGCTCGAGGAGTGTGCTGCGTGGGAGGGGGAGCGCCGTGAACTCGTCGCAATTATCGGTGCCGACCTGGCGCTGCCGACCATCGCCAGGGAGATGCTCGTCAGCGTCAGGAACTGGGACGCGGTCGCCGCCTTCTGTGAGGCCGTTATCTCACGGAAGGAGGCGACGGATCGTGTGCGAGTAGAGATCCTATTCGGCGACACGTTCCGCCGCCGGCGACTCGGGCGGCGCAGGCGCGAGTATCTGCGCCTAATGCCGCCCTAGCCGAGGCCGCGGGTGATCGGACCGGGGAATTGTCCGTCACCCGCAGTGTGGCTAACCGCGCGACGGCGACCGACGTCCCAGGATGTCGAGAGGTGAGGGTACCCGAAAGGGTATTCCGTCGGGCTGACCACTGACGACAAGTCACATCTGCTCCGGTGGTCGGCCCAACAACGAGGTGACGTGGGTACGGGTGGGTTATGGGCCCGCGCGCCGTCCTTTCATCGCCCCGGACGGACTGGACCGCGCGCGCGCTTACCATAGCCCACCCATAAAAAAAAAAAAAAAAAGCCGTGAAGCGGGCTGCAGCTCTCCTTGCAACCGCCGCGGTTGAAATTTTGGTTGCATATTAAACTGGAAAAGCGGCTAGCCGCGCGGTTTGCTGCCCCTGCGGTTAACCGCTAGTGCGTGGGAGCGCTATCATCCTGCTTCGGTGACGTTTACTGTCATTTCTTCTCTTCATCACAGTTCATATACGTCCCACTCTTGGGCTCGAGTCTCCGCCACAATGAGAAGGAACTAGACCTACTTCACCACGCTGGTCAGGTGGGTTGTTATAAGGTTTTATTTCGAAATTTCCTTCTCTTCTTTTTCTTTTCTTAATGAGACTAAACTCTGAAAGTAAGGCTTCTAGACAACCGATATATGACTTTTACTTACCGAGGGATTTATTAGTGGCAATTCAACATCCATTTTGACGGAAGTAAAGCTGTTGTTTGTAATAACGATGCCGTAGCCGCCCGCAATCAGCGTATTCACGTCTCGTCTCAAAGTCACATCCTGGGACGGTAGACAGAGAGGGCGGATGAAATCTGTGAACAAGGGCACAGGTTTTTATTTAGAGATTTCGTTCTATAGCTGCGATTTTATAAGCTTATATGCTTAGAATAATAACGTATAGAATGATAGTGTCGCTACTTAAAGCGATCAAAACATGAAGCCAAAATTACTACAAGCGCGCGGGCGATTACATACTTACCTAGACACGCACACAACTATACAAATTATGAAATCAAATTTTGTTTTCATTAACATAAATCGACGAAATACTTTTAAAAGTAATATTAAAAACCTTTTATGTTTTTCAAATGTGTTGTGACACCAGACACCATTTGAATGGACAAACTGTCATAATTACCTATTTATTTTTTAAGAGTTGCGTACGTGCGACAATTCCCCGGTCCGATCACCCGCGGCCTCGCCTAGGGCGGCATTAGGCGCAGATACTCGCGCCTGCGCCGCCCGAGTCGCCAGCGGCGGAACGTGTCGCGGCTTGGGTCCGGTCTTGGCAGGTGCCTGTGCCACCTTCTTCTTGGCGGCGGGCCCCTTCGGCTTCGGTCCAGCAGCGGCCGCAGCGTAGCTCCCTACGCGCCCACCCTGGCAGGGTAGCGCGGCAGGGGCTGACGCCACGGCCTTCGGCCTGTCCGCAGCAAGCGGCGGCCGGAGACGGGGCTCCGGAGGCAGTCTTGACTCGAGAGCCGCCATGCGCGCGTCAAGCATTTTTCCGAAGACGTCCACCATGGCGCGCATGGTCTGGTCCGGCACACCGTCCACTGCGGGCAGCGGAATTGGTGCTGCCGGCTGGGCCTCTTTGGGACTCGCCGCAGCGCGAGACGGAGCAGCAGGGGCGGCGGCAGCATCAACCCTCGTCGTCGGCGTCCGTGGCACTGTCGACGGTGGTAGCCCAGTTGTCGTAATCGGCGCGGCCGGCGACAGCCGCGCAGCTGGGCTCGCAGGTTAGCCATTTCTTTAGCCAACCTGCGGTTCTCCCTCTTCACCGCCCCCAGTTCCGTCTCCAGTTTCTTATTTTGAGGGAGGATTTTGAGGGATGTCTTCCAACACCCTCAACATCCTTGCGGCCGCCGCCTCATTCGCCCGCTTACGGGCCTCGGCCTCTCGCACCTGGCTTACTGGAGACGGGGTCCCGGTCCTCGCCGCCACCGTAGCCCCACGCCCTCTGCGTCCCCTGCGTGAGGTCGCCACCTTGGGAGGAGGCATAATGTCTCCACTCCCCTCCGACTCAGATGCGGAGCTGCCACTCTTGTGCAGAGGGCGCTTCCGCACCTGTGGGGAGAGGGCCTCCTCCCTCGCTGTTTTGGCCGCCGCCTGGATTGAGTTGGACGGCCCTGCGGCATTGCCGCCCTCGTCCATCGACTACTCCGCAGTCGCATCTGTCTCCATGGTCGCGGAACTGTCTACCTCATAGGCACCACCATCGCTGGGCGGAACGTCGGCAGCCTCCAGTAACTTCTGCTCCGCCCGTCGCAGCCTTGCAATGCGTCGTCTAGAGCGGGCCGTTTCCGGGCCGATTTTCCGGCCGCTTTTCTTCTTACGGGCCCCTATTTTCGCCGGGCCCTCGGCTGACTTTGGAGCCTCAAGTGCCAGACTAGCAGCAGAGCTGCAGTCGGACGAGGCATCTCCCTCCTCTGGGCCAGTTTTGCCGTAGCATGGCCGGGCTGTAGTGTGGGAACTAGTAGGCTCCCTGCTATTAGTGGTTTTGGGCGTCTCACCCCTCCTATCAACATTCAAATTGTGCAAAGAATCCATTCGGTTCCCACGAGTATGGGAGAAATAAAAGGTCGACCCGGGCAGAGATCCCGATACCCGGGCAAGCGTACATTTGTATCCCAACACAGGGGGTCCGCTGGTACCCTGGCTGGGGGCGCGCTAACGACTGAACAACCCATCAGCCATGCATCCTCTCGCCGCGCGCCAGAACTTAGGATTCTGGGTGATTGTTTTATAGAGGTTTTCTTCCTCGCGGTCCAGGCGGTTAAGCCAAGACCCTCGCTCCTGAATCTAGACCTCAAAACAAATGTCCCGAAGCAAGAATCAGGTCTACGATTTGTCGCGGTTGGCAAATGCCTGCCCAGTCCTCAAACGAATGAGTGACTGGGCCCGTCGAATTTTCGCGTCCAATACCCTCTACAATTAGAGGGCATGGAGCGAATTTGGGGCATCCCACAAACTGGCCCCCCCCTCGGGCCAGATATTTGCCACGAGCGACAATTCCAGAGAGCAGTCCAAGGGATTGTCGCTCGTGCCCAGGGTACACCACGCGGAGGTTTCTGGCGTAGCACCCCTATTAGTCTAAGCTTACATGCCTTTTTTGATTGGCAATGGTCAGCGCACAGGCCGTCCGCTCCGTCCGGGGTGACGATAGGACGGCGGCCCCATAATCCACCCTATCTCCTCTTCTTCGCCATTGTGCTGACCACCGCTACCGAGGTCCTTGTCCTCCGTGACCAGTCCGGGCGCTTACATACCTTAAACGATTTTTACGATAATCGCGGGCAAGGAATGGTGATTGTTGTTCTAACTTCGTCATCAATGTTATAATGAAATGAATCACTGGATCGGAACGCCATCTCATTGAGATGATCCGGTAAGACATTTTTTGTTTTTTTTTTTTATATTAATACTCTTATGCAATTTTATTTAAATGAAGTCAAAATTGACTTTACTTAATTAAATTGCATAAAACTTGTTTAGTTATGCAGTTGATTATTCATTGTGATGTCCTTCGAATTTCGATATAATTCTCCAATACAATGAATAATTATTGGACCATGTAATTATTTTAGCCTACAAGCGGCACCTGATCACGCCGATCACGAGTTAACTACTAGCCATAGCCATCACGAGTTAACTAGCAGCCATCACTATCCTCAAACATAATGGATGGTAGGGTGAGACCCGCTTCTCGTTTGTCTGTTAGCTTCGCAAACAGATAGCTATAAAAGAAGAAAAACTTGTAATAAAACTATAAGAATTGTGTGGTTAGTTCAATTTCACTCCTATCGTACAGCAGGCTCGAACTGTAGGACGCATATGAATTATTTATTGAAGTGAAAACTTTTATAAGCAGGTTTGGATGTGGAGTAAATTCATGTATATAAGTCGTCATTGACATGGTCATGTCATGTACTAAAGCTGACACTATATCTGTACCAATAGATGTCAAAAGCAGGTCAATATGAGAACTTTTAATTTGCAAATTTTGATTAAAAATAAAACATTTCAAATTTCCAAATATAACAACTGTTCATAAGTTTTCACTTCTGTCGGGCAGTCCTAATGATTGTTTCGAGTTCTTTTTTGCGTTTTAATTCAAACTTTCATCTTGATCACAGCTCATATATCTTCCACTAGAGCTGGAGCCTCCTGCGTATTGGGGAAATTGACCTACTATACCATAGTGGTCAGGCGCGTTGGTATAGGATTTTATTTCGAGTTTTGCTTCTATTACACTGTTCTTATATTCACAAGATATCCCTTAGTCACAACATCCACGAGCAAGAGAGGGCATGGTGAATTGTATTCTTACTCCGTCACAACACGGAATATCTAACAGCATTTCCTTCTCCTGAATACATTGCTTGAAACATAATTTAAAATGTGTTACTCACCTGTGTATGGCGCCATTGAGGATAATCTGATTAAGGCTATATCATTCCTCTTATCAACGCTTGCAGGGTTGTACTGAGGATGCGGGATAGTTTTCTCAATCGATATTCTGAGAATACCATCCGTGCAATCCATACCACCGCCTTCTACAATCGTGCAGTCAGGCCCTTCGTTTGACGTATCATACTCAGCAAGACGCACGTCTGTTCTGTAAAAAAAAATCCCATTCTTTTTTCTTCTATAATGCGAGAAATGCGGGTGTTGGTGGACGCTAGAATAATCGTCCCGTTATTTTTGTGACAGAACGGGATAATTGCGTAAAAAGGTAAAATATGTAGTTTTAAAATGAAAGGAATGGAGACGCACCACTTTCCTACGGTAATCCATATACCGTCCACCACAATAAAAGGAATACGGGATAGGATTAAGGTGGACTAGGAAATAAGGAAATCTTACTCTCAAGTGATGAGCACCATCCAGAACATCCACTTGCAATTTTCCTCATATCGTGTTTCGCCTCTAAACGAGGCATCCTCAGGACGGTTCGGCTTCAAATGCGCAAAATATGTAATCAAAAGCCAAGAAAGAAAAACGAATACAGGTCAAAAGTCTTGCAGGAATAGATAGAGCCTAAAAACAGGGCAGTCATAAGAACTGTTGACAGAAGTGAAAACATAAAACTATAAATAGTTGTTATTTTTGGATTATACATTAATTATTTGATCTTAAATCGCACATATGACTTAATGGTTCGAATCCTACCGCAGGACAACACTTTGTCCGGTCCACAAATTGTTGCTTTGAGTCTGAGTGTAATTTGTGTCTGTTAATTATATTTTTACGACATCCACGGGCAAGATTGGGAGTGGTGAATTATATTCTTACTCCGTCACCACACGGACAAAAATGAAGTACTCTTGCGTAATAATTAATTAATAATTTTATAATTTTAAGACAACACCATGCACTGAGGAAATAATCCTTGTATTGCTGGGAACTTTACAAACATATAATTAACGGACACATTACATGTATATACTCACGGTGTGCCATATTGCAGTACTTTGCCAATAACGCAGTGTGCCGCAGTCAGGACGTATTTGCCACTAATAAGAGAGCCGCCACAGAGCATCTTTCTTATACCATTCTTTTGATACTCGATTATCGCTAACCACGGATACTGTTCAATTTCTGTTCTTGTACCCCCTATTATACCTGGATAATCAATTTTAAAATTAGTTATCTTCATTTATATGTAGTGGTTCGACTGATTTAAATAGTACTATTTGAAGTGAAACTTCTTAGCGCGCATGAGGGTAAAATTTTTACGGATGAAATGCAATTTAGTGACACGAAAATGTGGGACGTTTTTGTCCAAGAAGAGGGGTGGAGCGATTGAGACCGATTGAGAGAGAGTGAGAAAGGGTGAACATAGCTCGAAGCACAGCCATGGAGCGAGAGTAAGGAGCAAGCGAGCGAGGAAGATCGAGACAGAGAGAGAGTACATTGTTTTTTTTTCCTTTTAATATTGACAAAAACACGTGGCATCAAAGAAATCATCATCACTTCTGACTTTGTACGCTTTTTTTCTTTTGGGGGTGGGTTGCGGTCGGCGCACTCCTCGCACCACTCCGTCCGGGGCGACAGAGGATCGTAAGCACGCACACCCGCAACCCACGCGAACACCATGTCGCCTTCGTCTTTGGACCGACCACCGGAGCAGGTTTACTTGTCATCAGTGGTCGGCCCGACGGAATACCCCCTAGTGGGGTATCCTCCCATCGAACGACGTCCGCCCTCGTGGAGGACGTCGGTCGGACTTTGTATGCTCGGTGTTTTTTGTTTCATTCGCTAATATAGTGGTTTAAAATTAAATATAAATTATTATTTATCATCATCATCACAGCCCATATACGTCCCACTACTGGGCTCGAGCCTTCTTCATATTGCGAGGACAATAGACCTACTATGCCACGCTGGTCAGGCACGTTGGTGTAGGGTTTTATTTCCAGTATTCTTTCTCTTGTCTAGTTGATATATGTTCAAGATATCCCTTAGTCGCCTTTTACAACACCCATGGGCAAGAAAGAGGTTGGTGAATTATATTCTTACTCCGTCTCCGTACGGGAATTATTATTAAAATGTATTATTAAGTAAAAAAAAAGCCAAGTCCCATTCCGCCCATCACTATGAACGCTGCAAAGTGTTCAAAACGTCGGGCAATCACAAATCAATTACAAACGTGATAAAATCCGTAAAGTCGTTTTGTTTACAATGTGAAATACTCGCGTAAACACGAGAAGTCATTATAAAAAAATTGGCCAAGTGCGAGTCGGACTCACGCATGATGGGTTCCGTACCATTGACTAGATAAACAAGTGCCTCCCTATTGCCATTATCGATATTGGGCAATAAATCAAGTTGTATGGGAGCCCCCCTTAAATATTTATTTGATTTTTAATATTTCTTGTTATAGCGACAATAGAAATATATCATCTGTGAAAATTTCAACTGTCTAGCTATCACCGTTCTTGAGATACAGCCTGGTGACAGACCGACGGACGGACGGACAGTGAAGTCTCAGTAATAGGGCCCCGTTTTTACCCTTTGGGTACGAAACCTGAAAAACTACTAATTTTAACGGCAAATTTAATTTTATTAAACGCAAATTTGACTTACTTTTTAGCGGGAGTCAATAAAACTATCAAGGAGTTCATAACCCGCCGGGCTGGCTACGGATGACAAGGAAATCGGTACCAGTCGGCCCAATGGCGAATGGGCCCTCCCGTTCGCCATTGGGCCGACTAGTATTTTGGTGGGTTATGGAAGCCCACTCAGAAAAAAAAGTGGGTTCATTAAAAGAATGATGAACACAACTTCTGGAGATATTTATACCAGAAATTACGATCGCTAACTATGATAAGTTGCTGAAAAGAATGTTGGCACTCACCGCCAAAAATTTTGTTGCCAACTGAGCTGTCTATGCCGCAGCAATCAGTCCTTGGGTCTGGTGGGAACGCAGATACTCTATTTTGACAGTCGCCTTTCGGAATTTTACTGAAGTCTGGGATTGGGCCGCAGCATACGCTGTATTTATCTTGACTATTGCATCTGTGAAAATAATTTGTTACTCGTGAAAATTTGTATTCTCTCATTGACTAATGAAATAAAATATCAAGCAACCTATATCGATTGCATCCACACATGGATTTGGTTTCGATATTTGCATCCCTAGTCAGTATAATAATAATATAATAATATATAATAATTTTAAGACAACACCATGCACTAAGGAAATAATCCTTGTATTGCTGGGAACTTTACAAACATATAATTAACGGACACAAATTACATCCAGACTCAGAACAACAAGTTGTGGATCACACAAAGTGTTGTCCCGCGTGGGATTCGAACCCCCGACACTGGCGTTGTAAGTCGCTATCTTAACCACTACGCCATCTGTGCAGTCAAAATATATATATAATATCCCTTAGTCGCTTTAGGGCAAGATAGGGAGTGGTGAATTATATTCTTTCTCCGTCCCCACACACTAAAAACTACTATAGTTATACATACTTTGATCTCTGAATAAATAGTATTATTTCATTGAGCACTGGTGGTTTCAGTAAATTCTTCATATTAGGGCAGGCATGTATGCTGATGCATTCGCCGGGCTTGCCTTCAGGTGTATAGCATTGCTGTGTTCCTGTTATTTGTCCACCATTTTCATCAGGACAGCACACCTGAATCATAAGCATATAAGTAAATATACATACATCCTGCTAATATTATAAACGCGAAAGTTTATGAGTATGTTTGTTGCTCTTTCACGCCAAAAAAAATCTACTGAAAGGATCTTGATGAAATTTCACAATAATACAGCTTACATATCAAAATAACATATAGGCTTTAATTTATCCCGATATTCCCACGAGACAGGAAGCTATGTGGGTAAAACCGCAGGGTGCTACTAGTTAATAATAATTAATAATAATTATTATTAACTAGCAACCCGCTTCGCTTTCAGTCGCATTACCCGCGTAGTTTCCGTTCCCGTGAGAATACCAAGATAAAATATAGCCTATGTTACTCCCTGATATCATAGCTTTCCATTGTTGAAAGAATTTTTGAAATCAGTAGGTGGTTTAAGCGTGAAAACAAACTTAGTTTCGCATTTATGATATTAGTAAGGATTGCTGTCGATTGGTGATCCAGGAAAAATTTGTAGCGATTTTTCTAGGTCTTTGGTCTTGTGGCATTGTGCAGGTACGATTCGCATAGTGGACTAGATACTAAAAAAATATGTATGTATTTATGATCTCTGCGGACTCCAATTCCGTGTGGTGAAAGAGTAAGAATACAATTCAGCAACCACTCTCTTGCCCGTGGGTACCATAAAAAACGATTAAGAGAAAACTCGTAATAAAACCCTATACCATCACACCCCACCAGCGTGGTATTATAGGTCAATTTCCCTCCCAATGTGGAGGAGGCTCAAGCCCAGTAGTGGGACGTATATGAGCTGTGATGATTTTGATGACGGACTTACAGCAGGTGCATTGCCATGAAAACCGCAATGTAATTTTCTCAACAGGTCTACTTCTTGTGGTGTTCTATTTTGCTTGTTGACTATTGCGAGTAGCGACTGGCAGTTGTAGATTGATTCGCATTGGCCCTTGGTTCCGTTTAGAATGCATTCTTGCTCTGCGAGGAGTAGAGAAAATATTATTGTACTAAAAACTTTAAAGCACGTCCTGTACTTTGTTTTGTGAGTATGGAATAAGACAGCCATCACGCTCTTCGAGTAAAACTCTCCTTGTTACAAACAGACAGAGCATACCACGGCATTTAACTAAATTTGTGTGTTAATCGTATGAAAAGAAGATTCATAATCATTTCTTCTTACAAAAATCCTTTGCCATGTCATCACGCGCTATCTTGTGAAGTTAGCGTTAGGGCAGAATGCGGTTCCGAAACTCGCCGTCTTCCCTCTCCTTCGCGTCCTTGTTGTCTGTAACCAGCCCGGTGGGACACCCATTCGGTTTCTCTCCCTCCCTAACGCCCCTTCGGGGACGTTGGTAGCCTTCACGCGGTCAGTCTCTCTGCAGGTGACAGACTAATCCCCGATCCAGTCACTCGCGGCCTCTGCTAGAGAATAGCGCCGGCCCTAAGGAAGTATTTTTAGACTCCGACATAAATGAAAACTTACCAGAGTAAGTTGTACACAGTTATATTTTTATGTATTACCATACCATAAAAACAGATATGTTTTCTTTCTTCACTCACCGTCAAAAATGTCATAGCATATGCGTAAAACTATGCTGTTATTTATTTTATGAAAATAAAACTAACACAGCTTACGCAGGTAAACGATAATTTCTCTATTACACAGAGAGATTTATATGAAAAAACATTTAAGTTTGATGACCTGTAAAACTTTCAATTTCGAGCTCTCCTTTTAACAGGATAACTTTATGGACATACTAGCAACCCGCCCTCGCTTCGCTTCGGTTTGAGTCGCTTTACCCGCGGTGTAGTTCCTGTTCCTGTGGGAATAACGGGATAAAATATAGCCCATGTTACTCCCTGATATTATAGCTTTCCATTGGTGAAAGAATTTTTGAAATCGGTTCGGTGGTTTAAGCGTGAAAGCGTTACAAACAAACAAACAAACATCCTTACTTTCGCATTTATAATATTAGTATGGATGCTACGATAATTTGAACCGAGAGCGAAAAACAAATCACTTTTTTTTTACACACCCTAATATGCTTATTATAAATATTAGTTCTTTACGAATATAAAACAAAAAAAGTGCTATTTCGTATTATGAACATGTTTTCCACTTCATGTGTTCTTGAGCATATGAAATTTTGTTTTATTATTTTATTTTTAATTCAAAGTAAACATTATTAAACCTTGTGTTAATACAATCTTTTACTTGTGATTAAAATAAATTTAATAACAAATACTCACGGCCATTAATCACAACACAGATGTTGAAGAAAACGGTCAAAATCATTAACCTCATTTTGATATTTTTGAATAAATCTATGAAAATACATTACACGCTAACTTTCAATACACCTTTATCCAACGAGTCTTGGTGATATTATGAATAAAAACGACTGACTGGCCAAGTATACAAGGTTTACTATTCACCTTTGTAAGTCAGTGACTATGAAATATGTATAAGGATAAAGCTACTAAAACTTGGCAATTCTTAAAGTCCTTATATAAAGATTTTGCTAACATAGCCCCATCATAAACTTGAATTGTGACCGGTATTTCAAGTGTCTTCATCCTCTGTGTGTAGTTGTTTTACACGTATTTTTTTGTTTACTTATTTCGATGTAATTTTATGCGAGTTGTTTAGGTCTATAGCTGTTTTTATATTATTAGAATATGTAACATATTATAATTGACAATTATCTTCTTTTTGAGATTCAGAAGCGATATTTAATCTTGATATTATGTGAGGGGTTGTCACCCTTCGCCTCGACAGCGAGTCCCTGGAATGTGATCTCGAGAAGGTACCCGAAAGGGTTATCGAAGGGGCTACTGATGACGAAGATGGGTATCGGTTGTTTACATGGCGTATGATGGTTCCTGTTCACGGCAGGTTATGGGGTCGTGCACCGTTCCCTTCACTCCGGACGGATTGGACGGAGTGTGATCATATTATAGCCTGTCCCTAATATTGGGGTGACTAACCTCAATAGATAATAGAGCACTTGAGCATGAATGGGGATAACTTGTTGCTAATCTTTCCGTAGTAAAATTCAAGTTTTTACAATAATTTATTTTAAATCATGTAGTCTAATCAATTATAATGCGAGTTCTTAAGACTAAAAAACAGATCAGTTTATCATTTCAGTGAAATATTACATTCCTGTTAATTACTAAGAAATATTTCCTTAGAATATTATTGATTCGTCAATTGGAATGATTTTTAAAATTATTATAATTGTAAACGTACAATTTAATTTAAACGTAAGAACTATTGAGGAAATCCACGCAGAAAAATAAGTACTCAACCGGTTTTATTATTAAACAACTGTGAATAAGCTTAGCTGCTTATTACCAGTTCAGTTGCTTTACATACCTGTATGCATAATAAGGTTTTATGTATGTAGAATCTAAAATAAAAGATATAGGAGCATAAAAGATGTTTTTATTTAGGTTTCAAGCAAGCCAGTTCATCAAAAGATGTTGGCTAGTCTCTTTCATGACACACAACTGCTACATTTTACATGCCGTCACCACACAAGAAGTCATCAGGATCAGCCACGAGTCCCCAGACCATCTGATTAGTAACGCCAGTTTTTTGGTCGGCGAGCAATATGGACTAACCATTGCCAGATTTAAATTTGTTGAATAGCTGCATAACACGCTCTTTGATTAATTATTATCTTTGTTATGAGCTAATCATCATCATCTAATCCCATATACGTCTCACTGTTGAGCTCGGGCCTCCTCCACAATGGGAGGGAAATGGACCTACTATTCCACGCTGTCAGACGTGTTGGAATAGGTAGTAGGAATAATATAATTTATTTTGACTTTCCTTCGCTTGCATCGATGTTATCTGCATATATTCCTTATTCATTTTTCACGACACCTGCGGGCAAGATAAGGGGTGGTGAATTGTATTCTTACTCCGTCACCACACGGATAAGATATGAGCTAATATTTACAGACTTTTTTCTCAGTATGTCCGTATATATAACTGTTGTCGAGCACAAAATGCTCATGATTACTTACTTGTCGAAACTTCTTGATTACACCATGCACCGATCAAAAGGGAAGCGCCGTTTGCTGCCTCATCTACGACTACTTCTTTAGCAATGATTCGATCAAGTTTCCATGCTATCGTGGCAGAGGCTCGAGCCTAGTAGTGGGAAATATGTGAACTGAGATGATCGATTTTTTTATTACATTTTGTAGCTGACTTTCCGATGGTAACTGGTAACTGTCGCTCAAGGAATTCACCAATATTAAGTGCACCTAGCATCTTTCAGGCACTCCTGATAGCCAATTTTAGTTTAGATGAAGTGGTAATATTGAAACGAATTAAAAGTTTTATTAAATATTTATTTTATACAAAATCCTAATAAAAATGATTGACACTCTGTTTTTCGAAAAGATTCGTCTATTGACAGCTTTCATCAGTCAGATTATTTTTTTGGTCAATATATTTGTTTCACTGATTTGTTAACTGTTTTCAAACTCATTTCAAGGTTAGATGATTAACTGCATGGTACTTGATCATTGGTACAGACAAGCAGACAACGTTATTATTGGCTTCAGAATCATATCTAGATTCCAATTTTATTACATCTACGTACCATATGCGTTTCTATTTTATTAAAATTACATGGTTTCTTTATAGATTAGATCTAATTATTACAATTGACCTCTATTTGTTTTAAATCCTGATGTGATCCTCATTGTCTTTGGCTCTCATATCATTTACGAACACAATTTAAAAATGTATATTCATTGAAATGCTAGTGAAATATTACATAGTTCAAACATAAAGGCACTTGAATAAACTAAGGAGCAATGGTACTTCTAATCCAAGAATTGTATTCGTAAACGTTAGTGTAGACTCCGGGAATATTCTCCAAACCACATGGCTTAGCACCGAAACTGACGACTCCAGCGGCTTCATAAACGAAACCGTTTTCGTACATGAGAGGCCCTCCTGAATCACCCTTGCATGAATCTTTGCCTTTCACACCACCTGCACAAAGTTGACCTTGCCATAGGGTCACACTACGTTGAGGAACACTATAGGCTCGTTGGCATTGCTGTAAATAAAAATAATATATTTAGTTTTGCTTACATACTATGATTCATCATCTTAGTCGCCCACTGCTGGGCCCGACTTCTTCATATTTTTTTTATTACTGGTGGTGGCAAACGAACAAATAGCGCACCTGGTGATGCAAGTGATATACATAAGGACCTTTGCTAGGCCCCTGCCTATTGTGAAGAAAGTATGAATGCGTGCAATGAAGTTAGGTAATATTAAAGACATCACTAAAACCCATTTCACGCAAACGCCCTCACAAAATGAGGTTGTCGGATTTTTCGCTTACTGAAAAAAGTGCAGTAACAACTTCCTACTACTCAGACGTCGATTTTTTGCGACAGTGTGATCCTACCCCTGACGTACCGGCCTCTGGCTGTAGACAGACGACTGACGATGGTCGATATAGGTATTAAGATTCTATTATTCTTCGCTAACTTATTGTGTATAATATCTTGCGTATACAATGATAGCTGCACTATGGTTCCTTCGACGTTACGCACAATCGTTGCAGTGTACCAATAAAACTGTGTACACATTTTATAAGTTGCGAAGGCTGTTTTAATAACCCATCCTGCTACTTTCTTAGCTGTATCCAACTTCTTGATCTGCTTTAACTATCTATGAGGCTAGTTTTTATAGTCTGTTGGTGAAAATGGATAATTTATATTCCTGACAGTCAATCCATTCCTATTCCCACGGGTTTTTATGTATTTTCAAGCTTTACTGTTAGTTTAACATCTATTATTAAGGGGTTGAGGGAGAATTTATTTTTGTCCGAATGTACGGTTCCGCTCGACGTATCCGACAACCGCTGGGGAAGAAAGGTTCTGGAGTGACGATCACCTATCGGACGCAGTAGGTTGAGCCGAGCCACTTGGTGGAGTGACGACCTGGTGAAAGTTGCTGGGCGTTGTTGGACGTACGTGGCACAGAACCACTTTGTGGCGAAACCTGAGTTAGGCCTACGCGCAGCAGTGGAAGCCGATAGGCTAAATGATGATAATTATAATAATTAAGGGGACAAAGTTTGCCTTGTTATGATGCTACGTATACAAATTTTCGAATTCATATCAACTCACCGATAGCTTAACGAAAGGTAATTGGACGTGCAGTTTAACAGGGCTGCTGCTTTCGCGGTCGCTGGTTGCACCCCAGCCGGCCGCGGTTAAGTTGAAGATATCTGTTCGTAATGTAACATCTACGGTCGGCAGACAGATAGGGCGGATGAAGTCTGTAAAAAAGATTATCAAGCTTAATTTTGTAACAGAACACTTTTATATAGAAATATCTTCATTATTCTTTGGACATGGGATTTAGCCTGATAGGTTTTTATATACTTTAGTAGATATAAAATTATCAAGGTTGAATTCTTGCCTTAGCTGGTCGTGTTAACAATATCACGTATTGCGTCTGTTACCTTTTATCTTAATGATGACCAAAATCGAAAATTATATTCATGAATATAGTTATTGCTATTTTTCATAATTATCATTTCCAAAGTCCATAAAATTATTGAAGGCAGACGACCGTTTGGCAATTTGTAAATGCAATGCACGAAGTATAAGGAGTCCGAACGTTATAGGATTTTATTCATGTTCACAATGAGACACATAGATCGTAGTTCTCCCTTTCCCCACTGCCTGCTTAAGTATTAAGGACGTACCGATACTATTATCTTATATCTTGAAACGAGCAATTTTTGTATATTTCTATCTTTCTATGTATATTTATTTCTGTATTTTCAGAATCTCGCAACCGCACCAATGAAATTTAGTATACTAGATTTTAGGTTTCGGAATCAAACAATCGATCGAGCTAGGTTTGATTTATAGAAAATGTCGTCTTGTCGGTATTTTTAGCTAATCAATAAAAAAAAAGCTTACAATCACATAAAATGTCATTGGAATAGGAATGTTAATTTAGTCGTCGCCGTCAAGAATGACAACAGCTCAGTTGGGAAGTTGTCCAGTTGCATTCAAACAGCCTGATATCGAATCTCAATGTTATTATTATTCGGTTTTTTTAATATTTGATATTTTTTTTTTCATTATTTCATCATTTTTATTTTGAAGTTATACTTCTTTAGGCGCGTTATGAAAAAATGATGAGAGTGAAATTTTAAGATGCGCGCGCATCTGTGACACAAAATTAACAGTATGAAGCTGACAGTATGAAGCTGTCTGCTTAACCTTAAATTCAATTTTTGAATTTATTATTAAATTTATTTTTAAAATATTAAATAATCAATAATAAACATTTAAAATTAAGAATCTTATAATATTTAGTACAAATTATGTCTTATATATTTATTATTCTCTAAATTTTGTTTTTAATAACTATATATATATATATATATATATATATATATATATATATATATATATATATATATATATATATATATATTAATTATATAAATTTATATTAAATATATATATTTGAAATATATATATTAAATATATTATTATATAAATATATTAATTTTCAATTTTTAATATTAATTATTGATATCTAAGATCAATCTAAGATTCTTTTAGTTTAAATTTGATGACTATTAAACTGAACTTTGTTGATTATCCTTTTCCAATCCTTCTATTATTTTATTGTAATTAATTATTTGCATGCAATTAAAAACTATTTTTTAATGATGCCAAAGAAGTATAACTTCTCACGCGCGTACATAAGTACACGCACCCATATTTTTTTTATTAATATATATCTTAATATGTTCTTTAAAAATAGCATTTACAAAAAAAATATCGAGCAAAGCTCTGTCAACCAGATATTATTACACCTACTCAATATGTATTCTTCTTTAATAGTAGTTATTTCAAAAGTTAGGGGGCGTCCATAAATTACATGGGGTGTTTTTAAATTTTCTGTACCTCCCTCCCACCCTTGTGAGATGTCGTGAGATTTTATTCAACCCCCTCCCCCATCCCCCAATGTCACGTGAGATTTGTCAAAATGTGGGTTTCTTACGTAAACGCGTTGGATTGTTATTGTAAAAAGAAAAAAAATACTTCGTGCTTTTATTTACGACTAGTTACGACTAGTAATCAATATTGCCGAGTGTTTAATTTTAAGTGTAATAAAAATTTAACAATAGAATACTTAAATCGTAACTACTGTGATTAAAAAAAGAATATCTACTCTAATTCAGTTCATGGAGAATCATGCGCGGTCTCAAGAGAGACTATTGGAACCAACATGTCCAAATGATTTTCAGTAAAATCGCGCAAAAGAAATTGCGTGATATTTGCCGAGACCCTCCTCTCTCCAACTTAAGATTAGATTAGATTTGACTCGACCCCCTCCCCCCCCTTAAACATCTCACGTATTTTATTAACGCCTCCTTATTGGCTATACTTCTATGACTAGCCGCCTGCTTAAGGTTAACCCTCCTTGGGAACGTCTATGATTCTTATGTCTATGATACTGATTTAAAAATAAATACATACACGTGAAAGGTGCCATTGTAGCCAATCTAATTAATGCTATATCGTTCCTGTTCTGACCACTTTGTTGGTTATATTGTGGGTGTGGGATCATTTTCTCAATTGCTATCCTGATAATGCCTCCAGTGCAATCCACACCGCCGCCCGCTACTGGGGCGCAGTCGGGGCCTTCGCTTGTTGTATCATATTCACCAAGACGTACGTTTACTCTGTAAAAATATATATAAATTAAGATCAAAACTTTTATTTGTGAGTGTATGGTAGTATGAGGCACCGGACTGGTCAGCGAGGTTAAGAAATCTGTATTTATGGTTAGTTAAATGGTGATGTTTAGAAGACACGGTAGGCTAAGGGGCCTGGTGCCAAGATCCGACCGGGGACTTTAGTCCGTCACCTGCAGAGAGGCTGACCGCGCGACAGCGACCGATGTCCCGGGACAGGGACGTTGAGAGGCGAGAGTACCCGAAAGGGTATTCCGTTGGCCCGACCACTGAGAATAAGGAACTCGGCACTCGTGGTCGGCCCAACGACGAAGGCGATATGGGTATGAGTGGGTTCTGGGCCCGCGCCGTCCTTTCGTCGCCCCGGTCGGAATGGACGACGTGTGCGCTTACCATAGCCATAAAAAAAGGGGGCAGCGTGCGCCTTTCCGTCGCTCCGGATGAACCGGGCAGGGTGTGTCCAATCTCACAGAGGGCCATGGCGGTCAGGGTCATACGCGTATACCACACGGTCCACTCACAAACTTTCTCGTTTATAATATTAGTAGGATTGAAGTAGAAAGAAGTTATACTTCTATTGCCGTGTTAGGGAAAAATGATGAGCCCGTTACGAAAAACCAACTAGATAATGCGCTATTATAAAACTTTCCATTTATTAAATACCTTTTAGGGTTTCGTACCAGAAGGGTAAAAACGGGACCCTATTACTAAGACTTCGCTGTCTGTCCGTCTGTCTTTCCGTCCCTCTGTCTGTCACCAGGCTGTATCTCAAGAACCCCGATAGCTAGACAATTGAATTTTTTTACAAATTATGTATTTTTGTGGCCGCTATAGCGACAAATACTAAAAACAAAATAAAACAAATATTTATGGGGGACTCCCATAAAACAAACGCGACTTTTTTGCCATTTTTATGGATAATGGTACGAAACCCTTCGTGCGCGAGTCCGATTATTATTTTCGTTCTTTCTACAAACGTAGAATAGCGCGAAGGATAAATATTTCATAAAGATTTATATCTTACTATGTCAAACAATTATAACTTCTTACGTGCGTACGTAGGTATACACCTACCTTTTTATTTATATAACTACTAGCAACCCGCCCTTATTTTACTTCGGTTTCAGTCGCCTTACGCATAGTTATCGTTCCTGTGGGAGTACCAGGATAAAATATACTCCCTGATATTATAGCTTTCCGTTGGTGAAAGAATTTTTTAAATCGGTTCGGTGGGGTTTAAGTGTTGAAAGCGTAACAAACAAAAAAATTGCACGTGTACAAAGTACGCAGTGAAACTTCTATTGTGCCACTTATTTTTTGTCAATATAAAAAAAAAAGTTTTGTGGATCGAAATGTTGTCTCGTGTAGGATTCGAACCCACGAAACTGGCTCGGTAGGTCGATCGATACCTACGGGGACAGTTTCACACGCTACGCCGTTTGTGCCGTCAAGTAAAATGAAATTTTATCCGAAACCGTTAAACGTTTAACGCAACCTTGTTGGAAGTCGCATTAGAAGTGTTACTTGATCAACCAAATTTATTTTCGCATTTATAATATTAATAAGGATACTCACGGCCTTCCATAATTCAAAACATCTCCTGTAACACAGTGTGCAGCGGTTAGAACGTATTTACCGCTGATAAGAGATCCTCCACAAAGCGTCTTGATAATTGTGCCTTTTTTATACTCGATTATAGCTAACCATGGGTAATTCTCTATTGCTGTTTTTTCACCACCTACACATAAACGGATTAAAAATATTTAATTTTAAATTATTAATACTATTATTTGATATAATGTTGTATTTAATTTTGTTTTGTTGCGTGAGAAACAAATTATCGTATTGTTTCGACACAATTTTTGTATTGATTAATTCTGAGATAATTTTTATATAACAATTATTATTTCAAAGTATCCTTATTCACATGAATTTAAATGAATTCTTTTGCGATACCCACGGCCACAATAGGTGGTATTTTTTTTTTGGGCAGCATTTGGCGTGACTGCTGGTCGTCTGTCCGGTCCGGGACGTAGGGCGGCGTGCGACCCCATAACCCCCGTATTCCCTCCCCTTCGGCATTGGGCCGACCACACAATAGGGGGTGGTGTATTTTATTCTTACTGTATCATCACACAGGTGGATATTCGTATCAATATAACCTAATTATTTATTCTTAACTAATTTAAAAAGCTTACCATCACCTCTGATAACTCATATTGTTCAGTGATTTTAGGTGTGTTAAACTCAAATAAAAACGTAGGTGGGCTGACCACGGGCATCTCAAGGCACTTGCTACCAGCAGTCAGCCCAATGGCAAGGGGCAGGGAATACAGTCGGTTATGGGGCCGTGCGCCGCCCTTTCGTTACCCCGGACGGGACGGACGGCGTTCGTCTAGACCAGGGGTTTCTAAACTTTAACGATAACGGAACACCAATCAAAGACTCTTAAAATAATAACGTTTAGAAGGATAGTGTCGGTACTTAAGCGATGAAAAACATGATGCCAAAAATACTACTTGCACGCAGGCGATTACACACACACACACACTATTATACAAATTATGTACTCAAATTTTGTTTTTATTAACATAAATCTTCGACATACTTTTAAATGTAATATTAATACACTTTTATGTTTTTCAAATGTGTTGTGACACCATGTGAATGCTCAAACCGTCATAATTATCTATTTATTTTTTAAGAGTTGCGTACGTACGTGCAATACAGTGAACTTGTACCTTGACACTATGGAACGGTCCGGCGTAAGCTCCATTAAGCTTCAAATCTTGAAACTTTAAATGCTTTATTTTTTTGTGCGCGGACTTACCTTCTATACGTTATTATTCTAAGCAAATACAAATACCTTTTATTTCAGGGAACCCCATATCAAATAATAATACGGGAGGCGTGTAAGGGTAGAAATCCGCAGGGCAAAGTCGCGTATTGTCACTGGCTACGTGCGCTGCTGCGCATAGTCGGAGCTGAATTCTTACTATTTGCCTTCTTATATTATTTAAGTTCTAATCATCAATAATTTTGCGTTATTTCAAAATAATTTTTATATTCAAAATAATAGTATTATTTCACAGCCAAATTACTAAAATTTAAAGCTATTTAATTTTGGCAACACCCTGATGACTATTCTACGGAACTCCAAGGTTCCGCGAAACACACTTTGGGAAGCCCTAGTCTAGACTATACCCCGTCCAAAAACAAAATAACAAAAATCTCGTGAATACTAACCAAAGATCTTGTTGCCATTGTTACTGTCGACCCCGCAGCATTCAGTCTTTGGATCTGGTGGAAACGCAGATACTTTGTTTTTACAGTTGCCCACTTCCACTTGATTAAAGTCAGGTACTGGACCGCAGCATACACTTTGTGGATCTGGACCATTGCATCTATGAAAATATTCCAAATTAAATTCTACTTAGATTGTAACTTTAGCGTTCATGCTCAAGGCTCAATAGGTCCATTAAGCTCTGTTCAATCCGTGGTGTTGTACCGCTGCCCCACACACCACCATACGAAAAAATCATTATAGTGGTAGGACCACACTGTTGACAGTTATCTGTCTACAGCAACGGGCCGGTCCGTCTGGGGTAGTACCACATTGAGCAGAAAATCGACGTCTAGTAGTAGCCATTTCTTATTGCGCTTCGTTCGGTGAGCGAGAGAGCCGACAGCCCAACTTTCTGAGAGTGTTTGTGTGGGTTTTGGTGTTGCCTTTGGTATCACCGAGCCTCATTGCACACATTCAAACTCCCTTCACTTTCTTCGCGGTAGGCAGTGGCCTTGCAAAGGGCCTCGGGTGTACTGTTTGCTCGTTTGCCACCGTTTGCAATAAAAAAAAAAGATTATTAATCGAGTTTTACTATGACATATTTAACTGATATTTTAACGGTGTAACCATTGTTAATAAAATTTCATTACCTAGAATTTTCGCGAGGAGCGCAGGCTCGATGAGGCGATCCGCCGCCGGCGACTGGGGCGGCGTAGGCGTGAATATCTGCGCCTCATGCCGCCCTAGCCGAGGCCGCGGGTGACGTGACCGGGGACTTAGTCCGTCACCCGCCGAGAGGACGACCGCGTGAGGAACGACCGACGGTCTCTCCGAGGGCGTATTCATATAGGGGGTATTCTGTCGGGCCGACCACTGACGTCAAGTAACCTTGCTCCGGTGGTCGGTCCAACAACGGAAGGCGAAGTGCATCGTGGGTAGGTTGCGGGTGTGTGCTTACACCCCTATGTCGCCCCGGACGGACTGATGCGAGGAGCGCGCCGACCGCAACCCATCCTCAAAAAAAAAATTACCTCGAATTTTGTACGTATTGAATTTTCTCTGGAGGTACGGGTTGTACAAGCAATTTCGACAAGCTTGGACAGGACGTCAATTTGATGCATTCCCCAGGCTTCCCTTCAGGAGTACGGCATTGTGATGTTTGTGTCTTTGTAATTGTATCTTGTCCGGGACAACACACCTAGAACGTGTTAATATAATTTTAAGTCATTCATCATCATCACAGCTCATATATGTACGTCCCATCTTTATCATAGAACATATTGTTTTGTCGGTGTTTTTAGCAAATCAATACAATAACATTAAATTTTAAAACAATAAGAATTCAAATTTAGCCGTCGACGACAAGAGTGACGATAGCTCAGTTGGGAAGTTGTCCAGTTTCTTTTTGTTTTGATTTGGCATCAAACAGCGTGTAATCGAATCTCGGTGTTATTATTATTCTCTTTTTGTAATTTTTGATATTTTTTTCATTATTTCATCATTTTATTTTTTATTAATATATGTCTAAACAAGTTCGGCAGAAATATAAAAAAAAATATAACGAGCAAAACTCGTTCAATCAGATATTATTCTTCTAAGTAATAAAGAAGAATTCCATGTAGCACACTATCTTGTGCGTGGGTGTCGTAAAAACAACTAAAATGTGATAAGCATAGAATATGATATTCTTATATCTATACAAGAGAAGGAAAATCCTACTAACATTATAAACGCGAAAGTTTGTATGCTTGTTGCTCTTTCACGCCAAAACTACTGAATGGATTTTGATGAAACTTTACAAAAATCTAGCTTACATATCAGAATAACACATAGGCTATAATTTGTCTAGATATTCCCACGGGAAGGGCCACTATGCTGGTAAAACCGCAGGGCGCTGATAGTTCGAAATGAAACCCTGTATCAACCCATCTGATAATTGTGCTGTAGTAAGTGGAATTCCTTCCTATTGTCGAGTACAGCAATGGGAGGTGTATGATTGATGATGATACTCCGGATGATATAACAAACTGATACAGTGGAGGATATTTTTAATCATATCGGGTGCAATATCAGTGATAATGGATTTATTATCATAATTTCTTTTACACTGTTTGTTGTGATGATGCCTTAGTCAGTTTTACGACGATTACGGCCAAATAAGGGTCCAAGATTTGATGTGCGAAGGCGGTATATATGATCTAAGGTATACATTATAAAATAACTTTAAAATATAATTAATACAACGTAATAAATTTGAAACCACACTTACAGCAGGATCGTTACCTAAAAATCCGCAGTGCGACTTTTTCACTAGTTCCACCTCCTGTGCTGATCTGTTGGGGTTACTCAGGATATTATGTAATTGCTGACAAGAATAGATTGATACACATCGGCCCTTGCTTCCGTTTACAGCTCTGCATGAGTCTTGTTCTACAAAGATGCATAAAATAATAACGTACTTTAAAAGAAGCATAATGATTATCCAGTCATTTATCGATCCATCTATCAGCGTATAGACGTCTACTTTTGGATATAAGTTTTCCCACACTAAGTAATGGTATGATCGTCACCTTTGACAGGCGTATCAGCATTACTGTTGGTATTATGAGTTTGGCATTCACCTGATGGTGTAATAGCTAAGAAAGTGAACAACACGTCGTGTTCTTAATCTGGCACACTCTGATTTTTCTGTATTATCAACGATAATATCCTCAAATTGGATTTGATGTTTACCTTTTATTTAAGCATTCGCAAAAACTATTAAAAAGTGGATAATAAACAACTGGTAAAGTGTTCAGGTGAAAATATATCATCCTATGGTCCAAAGACCATGATCTTCTAAAAGAAGTTTAGACTGGCGATTCTCGAAATTGTAAGAATCTTGAGACAGGGCAGTAAAATTCTCGCTAACAAAAATAATGCACAATCATCATGAGTATATAGATTCTTAATAAATATAATATTCTTGTTATTTACAAATATGATGATGAAATCTATTTCCTACTGTATCCAATCAGTCTCTCTAGAGACTGATTGGATACAATTTAACGATTAATCAATATATCGGACATCAAGAAATATCTCGAATACGGTCAAGGTGGAATAAGATATAAGGAAAAATCTTACTACTGTGCGATGAGCAACCTTTAGAACTAAAACTTCTATTTTACTATCCTCTATTTCAAAATAATAATAGATTGTTGCCTTTTATTTAGTAATTTACTCAAATATTTAATTCTTGTTACAAAACAACATAGATTCAGATTACACTAGTTAAGGCGTCTTCGTGATCATGAATAATTAACATACCTTTATAAGAATATGCATAAGCATTATCAAAGATTAAACAAACGCATTCGATCATATTGGTCATATCAGATATCAGTTAATCAATAAACGTAGGCAAATGCCATAGAGTACTTTGGGGAACTCTGAGGTGTTCCTCAAGGTACTCGTCTAGGGTCATTTATATTCACGATATGATTTGCTTGGGTTATTAAAGTATTTGTTGGTGAATTACACTAGAATTATAATTACACTAACTCCTACCCGCGATTTCGTCCGCATGGAATAGTTACTTTGGGCTAACGCTAACTTTAACCCGCGATTTTTTACGTAGAAGGTGAAAATATTTTTAAATTATACGATACACGCATGATTTTTGCGAAACTTTAACCATTTACACAGCGCATGCAGCGGCAGCTTTGAAAGGAAAAATATACCCGATTTTGAAACATTCTTTATTGGTGCTCCGCTCCTATTAGACTTGGCGTGATGATATATAGGCCTTCCTCGATAAATGGCCTATATAACACTGAAAGAATTTTGCAAATCGGAACAATAGTTCCTGAGATTAGTGCGTTCAAGCAAACAAACTTCAGTATTATATATTTTAGTATAGATTTAGAGATACATTGAAATTGCTGACTGGCAATGAAATTAAACAAAAATTGATTGTGCAGATGATGTTATAGTGTAAAAGACAGAGGTAAAGAAAATGCCTTTATTTGCACGGACCTTAGAACAACAACAGGAAAACAACTAAATATATGTTCAGTATATGTTGCCAATGATATGGTACATTAAGCATTGTTGCTTCAATTCTGAGCAATTCTTGAGCAAATTTAAATGATTCACAAGTAGGTGTTCTGACTTTCAAAAAAATTGTATTGATTTTTTTTTTAATGAAAACGGTGGCAAACTAGCAAACAGTACACCTGATGGTAAGTGTTGCTGCCGCTCATGGACTTTTGTTGGGCCGCTGCCTACCGCCAAAAAAGTTAAGGGAGTGTGAATGCGTGCAATGAGGTTCCCTGATACTAAAGGCATCACTAAAACCCTCCACACGCAAACACCCTTAGAAAGTTGGACTGCCGGCTCTCTCGCTCACCGCGCGCGAAGCGCAGGAACAAATTGCTACTACTCGGGCGTCGATTTTCTGCGAGAGTGTGGTACTACCTCGGGTCGCGCGTGCGAGGAGCTCAGCCTCGACGAAGCGACCCGCCGCTGGCGACTGGGGCGGCACAGGCGCGATTACCTGCGCGTCACGCCGCCCTAGCCGAGGCCGCGGGTGACGCGACCGGGGAGTTAGTCCGTCACCCGCCGAGAGGCCGACCGCGTGAGGAAAGACCGACGTCCTCCCCGAGGAGGGGATGTCGGTCGATGAGAGGGTACCCCAAGTAGGGGGTATTCCGTCGGGCCGACCACTGATGACAAGTAACCCTGCTCCGGTGGTCGGCCCAACGACGAAGGCGACGTGGTGTTCGGGTGGGTTGCGGGTGTGCGTGCTTACGCCCCTCTGTCGCCCCGGACGGAGTGGTGCGAGGAGCGCGCCGACCGCAGCCCACACCAAAAAAAAAAAGAGTTTGGTACTACCCCGGACGGACCGACCCTCGGCTGTAGATAGACAACAGTATAGTCCTACCACTAATATATTTTATTGATTATTATATTTTATTGAAAATTATTTTTGTTCTTATCTATCTATACCAATAAATAAAATTGGAGTGTCTGTTTGTAATGTCAAAATAATAGGCTTTTTTCATGCTCACATGGTTATTTGCACGACACCTATGCCTAAAATAGCAATTAAAAATTTTTTGTCTGTCTGTCTGTTTGTTCTGGGTAATCTTCAAAACGGCTTGACCGATTTCAAAAATTCTTTCACCAATGGAAAGCTATAATATCAGGGCGTAAACTAGGCTATATTTTATCCCGGTATTCCCACGGGAACGGGAACTACGCGGGTAAAACGACTATAACCTATAACCGAAGCGAAGCGAGGGTGGATTGCTAGTTTATAGTATGCTTTGAAAAATGTCTGTGTATTCAATTAAAAGAACAAGGATTTATACACGAAAATCTGCATTTTAAATTTTTTGCCCTGTGTACTTTTATGATGAGATTTATAAATAAAAATTACTCACGGCCATTGACAATTAAACAGACGCTGAAGAAAACGGACAGTATATTTAATATACTCATTTTAGTTAATACAGTTTTAAGTATACTTATATTAAATTTAAACACGTCTTTGACGGCTGAGAGCCGGTCATGTTATGGATTAAAAACCAGACTGTCCAACGTCTATACAACAGGTTAATAATAATACAAAAAAAAAACAAATTTGCTAAAACGTGCAATCAATTTTGATCCTTATTTCTTATATATGTATATGCTACATAGCTGCATCTTAAACTTAAATTGTGACCGGTTTAATAACTTTACATTGCTACTTGAAGTGGTTCCAACGCCGTTTTTTTTATTATTTATCCTCGGCTAAGTTCAATATCTTATTACTCGGATTGCTAATGAATGAATGTTTTGATTGTCAAAGATTTTCCTTTTGAGCGACTGTTTCAGATTAAAATCCATGGGTATATTTAACGTGAACCAAAGAGGAAAATGTTGTCTCAGCTAATTTATTAGAAACTAGCAACCCGCCCTCGCTTCGCTTCGGTTTCAGTCGCATAAACCCGCGTAGTTCCCGTTCCTGTGGGAATACCGGGATAAAATATAGCCTATGTTACTCCCTGATATTATAGCTTTCCATTGGTGAAAGAATTTTTGAAATCGGTTCGGTGTAAGCAACTAACATCATTATCCTTTACATATTTCTTTGTCTGGAAAAGGCCCGTGTCCAACAACGGGAGTATAAATGTTTGAAAAAGAAAAAAATATCTATATTTTAAAACTATTTGATAAAATGGTCACACCATTTTCAACAATAAGGAATATGCATTTACTTTTTTTTTTTGAGTGGTACTGAAAATTAAAAAGGGCGCGAAAATTCCACTTATTACAATGGAAAACTTATTATAAATATTGTATCGTTCCTATGCCACAAGATAAATTTGAAACTGCACTAACAAAGTATAGTTATTTCCTTATTTCGAAATACAAGTACTTATAGAAAAAATTTGCAAGGCGATGATAGGAAACATTGTATCATGTAAATTGTGGCAAAATACGTATGGGTGGTTGGGCCACATTGTTGACAGTTGTCTGTCTACGGCCGCGGGCCAGTCCGTCCAGGATAGTACCATACTGAGCAGAAAATCGTCGTTTTTTTTTGTGTGTGACTTAGTTGTTAGCCTCAGATGGCTGTGACAACTTTACCTGGACTGTTGGGTGAGCGCTGACGGCTCTCAACCCGATTAAAGTTAAGCGACCGATCCCGAGGGCACCCCCTGTGGGGTACGGACCTCGGCTCGGGGGGTCGCTGGCAAAGTGGTGGTCTTCCCACGTTTATGAGTTTACCGCGGCACGATTTCCGTCCCCTGCGGTGGGGGCGGAATCGTGGATATTTATTTGTCAAGGCCTCGCCTCTGGGCGAGAGTAATGCTATCGTCGAGTTCGTCGAGGATTAGCCGCGGTTGTTTTATCGCGGAGATTTTAGAGGGAATGTAAGAAGCCGCCCTTACCACTAGTGGGTTAGGGTGTGTCACGGCAGAGTCGAAGTAGCGGCGGGAGCACTGTTTCATGTATTGCCTGATGGTCGGCAAGCCTAGATCTATGTGAAGATCCACATTGCGCATGAACCACGGTGCTCCCGTCGCTCGGCGCATGAACCTATTCTGTAATGCCTGTAGCCGATGTAGCCTGTATGGCTTCGCTTGTGTAAACACTACACTAGCATACGTCATGATTGGACGTATACAAGCGGTGTATCATCATCATCATCTCAGCCCATATACGTCCCACTGTTGGGCTCGGGCCTCCTCCATAATGGAAGGGTAATTGACCTACTATACCACGCTGGTCAGACGTGTTGGTATAGGGTTTTATTTCGAGTTTTCCTTCTCTCGCATAGATGTTATATGCGTTTTATATCCCTTAGTCGTCTCATACGATCACCCACGGGTAAGATAGGGGGTGGTGGATTGTATTCTTACTCCGTCACCACACGGACAGCGGTGTATAATCTAACTTTATTACGTAAGTGATAGCTTGGACTTGACGTGTACCAAGCTTACACAGCTTGGTACACGTCAAGTGCCATCCTAACACTAGGGCTGCGCGCGCGCGGGCTCGCCCTATGTGAGGTCCGAAGGTCAATCGTCTGTCCAAGGTCACACTCAGATATTTGACCTCCCTTGTCCAGAGGATGGGTTGGTCGGATATCTTGATCTGTGGGAAGAAAATTGACGTCTGAGTAGTAGCAATTTGTTACTGCGCTTCGTTCGGTGAGCGAGAGAGCCGGAAGGCCAACTTTCTGAGGGAGTTTGCGTGCGGTGGGTTTTGGTGATGCCTTTAGTTTCATCGAACCTCATTGCATGCATTCACACTCCCTTGACTTTCTTCATGGTAGGCCCTGCCTACAAAGGTACATGAGCGGCAGCAACACTTACCATCAGGTGTACTATTTGCTCGTTTGCCACTGTTTGCTATAAAAAAAAAAATTAATTTTTACTCTTAAATACCTGCGCATAGTTCTTGTTTACAGACTTCGAAGAAACGTGTAACCTAGTTTACGAAACGTTCTTAAAGATATTCAATTCAATTTTTCCTAATGGCAAGCGTGCCGGTGTCGACAATTCTACCAATGACAAATGATGAGTGGAGAAACGTGTGAATTACGGAAAAAAAAAAAAAGAAAATTTTGAACTTTTAATGTCGGTAAGGGTTGATGTGGGCCTCGTTTATTCTGATTCCCCTCTGAAACAAAAGGACAAAACAGATGGAATATATACATATACTTAAAATAGATTGGTTAGTGAATATAATATGGGTACTATTATTTAGCATTGTTGTAGTTAGAAAGCATAGGACACCGATAACCTTACTACTAATTGTATGTTTATATTTTAGGAACGTCACAGTTTGATGGAATTTTGGCAGATAAAATGTATAAGAATTTTAAAAAGATGAGGAGAGGAATGAGTTAGCAGTGCTTAAAGATATTCTCAATATCTAATACAGGCTGTTTATCCATAAGGGTTAATATGTTAATGTAAATAATTATCTGTACGGCAACAATATATAAATCAATATTCTTTTAATGTTAAATTAAATAATGTATTCATAAATTATGCCACGTAGTTCTAAATGTCATCTGTAGTACATCACCGGGAAATGTTCGAGCTGCCACAGAATATGTATAAATCTATAATTTAACTAGCTGACCCAACAGACGTTGCCCTGTTCAAATAAAGCGCCACCTACCGGGTCCAATTGTGAATCTAAACCATTCTCGAATCTCATTGAGCACACACAAATTACTTAAATTACTTAAATCCAGTCAACAGATATCGCCATCTGTTAGAATCTTTTGGAGTTAACAAATAATTGTGACTGTCAATTAATTATAGACAAATAATTTGTAATAAAATAAAATTGCGACTATAATTAAAGATCTAAGTTATCCTATGTTTCAAGTTGGAGCAAACTGTACACGGTGTGCAAATTTGATTATAATCGGTTAAGTAGTTTAGGAGTCCATCGCGGACAAACATCGTGACAGGAGATTTATATATATTAAGATTGCACACAGGACAAGTACCTATGAATCCAGTTTATTTTTATTTTACTGTTTGAGCTTTATGTTTGTGTGTGTATGTATATAACCGTGGGCATGGATTAATTATATTTTATCCTTAATTTCGTTTTGTATTTTTATTTTATTTATTATTTGTTTTTATTGTATGCTTTTTGTTAATTTGTTTCACTCGTTCTATTTCGTGACGTCAACATAACGACTCCACGGAAGATCAGTGCAGGTTTTTCCTTAACCTGCAGTATACTGAACCGATTTCAAAAATTCTTTCACCAATGGAAAGCTATAATATCAGGGAGTAACATAGGCTATATTTTATCCCGGTATTCCCACAGGAACGGGAACTACGCCGCGGGTAAAGCGACTGAAATCGAAAAGCGAAGCGAGGGCGGGTTGCTAGTATTAAATAAGTTTGTCAAAAATACAATTTACGAAAAAAAAGAAATATACCGAGCAGAGCTCGGTCAACCAGATATTGTTTATATAAAGCAGTTTATTTTCTAAAATATGTTCCTAACAATATGATACATTGGATCTTATATCTTTAAACGAGCAATTCTTGTATATATATATACATATATATATTCAGGATCTCGGAAACGGCTCCAACGATTTTGATGAAACTTGGCATACTAGAGATTTCGAGGCCAAAAAATCGATCTAGCTAGGTTTTATTTATAGAAAATGTTGTTTTGTCAGTGTTTTTAGCAAAACAATATAATGACATTAAATTTTAAAAGAATATGAATTCAAATTTTGCCGTCAACGTCATGAGTTACGATAGCTCAGTTGGGAAGTAGTGCAGTTTCCTTTTAGTATTGTTTTGACATTCAAACGGCGTCGGATCGAATCTCGGTGTTATTATTATTCTCTTTTTGTATTTTTTTATATTTTTTTCATTGTTTAATTTTTATTTTTTATTAATATATAAGTAATAAATTAACAAAATAAATTCGACAAAAATACAACGAAAATATTCCGGTCAACCAGATATTGTGTATTTATGCGAGGTCAAGTATCGCTCGTATTTAATATAATTAAAGCGCAATAGTAGTTGAGGAAATCAGCACAATATATTCTTAAAACCGGTTTATTAATGTATTATTTAAATGTTAATATATTTACTGAATAATTGTAACTCTACATACGTAACAAGAATTTCTGATGTCTAGATAGTCCATTGTAATGTTAAATTTTTTTTCGACTTTGTATTTTTTTTATTGGGGGTGGGTCGCGGTCGGCACACTCCTCGCACCACTCCGTCCGGGGCGACAGAGGGGCGTAAGCACGCACACGCGCAACCCACCCGAACACCACGTCGCCTTCGTCGTTGGACCGACCACCGAAGCAGGGTTACTTGTCGTCAGTGGTCGGCTCGACAGAAATTTTTTTGGGCTTAGCGTGCATTTGTCAGAGGACGGAATTCTATTTTTTAAATATGAAGGGGTTCGCACACGCTTAATTCCGAGCCGACCGCTTCGTCCGGGGTGACGAAAGGGCGGAGAGTGGCCCCATAACCCACTGTATTTCCTCCACTTCGCCATTGGGCCGACCACTTGTACAGAGCTACTTGTTGTCCGTGGTCAGCCCAGGGTTATTTTCTACCTGCTAATTATATATTCTCGGTAATGACACTGATTATTTATTATTTTAAAAATTCTAAAGTTTTGTGTTTGAGTTTCAAATCAATAATTAATTAACAGCAATATTGCATTATCAATAATAAAATAGTTATCATAAAAAAATAACAAGATTATTAAATATTGTGGCAAATAGTATTTGTTTCGCAACGCTGTAATACCTAATTAATAGCGAGTGGCCGGACCGGGGATTAATCTGGCACCTGTGGAGAGGTTAGCCTCGCGACAGCGATCGGCGTCCCGGGGAGACGTCGATGAGAGAGGGTACTCCCTCGGGTTATTCCGTCGGGCCGACCACTGAAATGAAGGAACTCTGCACCGGTGGTCGGCCCAACGACGAAGGCTACGTGTTACATGACTGGGTTACGGGGCCGCACGTCGCCCCTCTGTCGCCCCGGACGGAGCCTGGCGGCAGGTGCGCTGACCGTGGCCCACTCCAATAAAAAACCTTAATTAATGAATAAATTTAAAAATGTTTAGGATGTGTATTGTTCTTAAAACAAGATCTATAAAAATGGACCGATTTTTTTTTTTTTTTTTTTTGTGGGTGGGCCGCGGTCGGCGCGCCTCCGCACCACTCCGTCCGGGGCGACAGAGGGGCTTAAGCACGCAACTCCCGCGACCCACCCGAAAACCACGTCGCCTTCGTCGTTGGGCCGACCACTGGAGCAGCGTTAACTTGTCGTCAGTGGTCGGCCCGACGGAATACCCCCTATTGGGGTACCCTCCCATCGACCGACGTCCCCCCCTCGGGGGGGACGTCGGTCTTTCCTCACGCGGTCGGCCTCTCGGCGGGTGACGGACTAATCCCCGGTCACGTCACCCGCGGCCTCGGCTAAGGCGGCATGAGGCGCAGATAGTTGCGCCTGCGCCGCCCCAGTCGCCGGCGGCGGATCTCCTCATCGAGGCTGCGCTCCTCACGCAGGCGATCCGCCGCCTCCTTCCGCGAGATCACTGTCTCGCAGAAGGCTGCGACCGCGTCCCAATTCCTGACGCTGTCGACCATCGCCCTAGCGATAGCCGGCAGCGTCAGGTCCGTACCGATGATTGCGACGAGTTCACAGCGCTGCACTGCCCAAGCCCCGCAGGCCTCGAGCGTATGGCGCGCCGTGTCCTCGTCGCAATCGCAGTGGTGGCAGGACGGTGTACTCTCCCTCCTAACGACCTTGTGCAGGTATTTGGCGAAGCACCCATGCCCCGTCAAAACCTGCACCAGTCGGAAGGAGAGCACCCCGTGCCGCCTCTCCAACCACTGCATCAGCACCGGCCGGAAGGCCTCCACGGTTCGCACCCCGAACCGAGGCCTCTCCAGCCGGACTGCCCAACGGGCGATGACGTCTCGGCGGGCGTCGACGCGCCAGGCGGTGAGATCCCTTAACGAGACCACACCGCCCTCCGCCCGCACAAAATGGACCGATATCATTTTTTTTTTGTAAAATATTATATCGGCAAATAGATTTTTTGTTCTCAAATTTTTAAGGATTTTCGCTTATAAGAAAAGCTGCTCACAACCAATCTGTATTATCATCTAGATAATCCGAAATTTTATAATAACCTTTTTTACAAAGTCTATTCTTGACAACTTTTTTAACATTTTGATTGGCAAGCAAAGATATTCGATCTTTAGGTAATTTATTGTAGAACATTGCCATATGAATGATCTGCTAATTTTTTGGAGACGAGTAGTATGTACTATCATCATTATCATTTTAGCTCATATACCTCCCACTGTTGGGCTCGAGCCTCCTCCACAATAGAGGGGAAATCGCTCCTACTATACCAGGCTGGTCAGACAGGTTGGTATAGTGTTTTGTTTCGAGTTGTCCTTCTCTTGCATAGATGTTACAAGCTTATTATATCCCTCAGTCGTCTTTTACGACCTCCACGAGTAATATAGGGAGAGGTGAATTGTATTCTTACTCCGCCATCACACGGCAAAGTAGTACATTGTATTGTCTCAAATAGCATCAGGAATAATGTAACAAAATATTGCTCATAGGAAAATACAGACATGCGATAGCTTCATCTGCTGCTTTAAGGTTCAATTTTAATTATGCGATCAAACAGTCGCGAACAGGTTTTCTTTGAGGAATATGTATACTCGTATCATTAATACATTCTGTTCAATAAAATACCCACTGGTCTATAGTAGTAATGGGTCGTCGACGATTTTACAGTCGACGCAACGAGACCGTTTATCGTCGATGGTAAACTAGTTGAATAAACAGTCTAATTTTCGACTGGTTTACGTCGTAGACGCTTAGACAAGACGAGACGTTTAGTTTATATTATGACGTACGTTAATCGTCCATTGGTAAAGGCAACGAAACTTCAACGAATTTTATTAGACAACAGTTTCATTGTACAATATACATTGACGCTTCAATATGTAATGATAGTCCCATCACACGATAGCAGAGTTCAATGAATTGCAATCAATCTATCTATGCGTTATGATTTCGGCTCAACTCACGCCTACGGGCGGTGAGGTTTGCGGGGCGGGTAAAAAGCGTAGCGAGCCGTGCGAGCGCGCGCGCATCTCGTCTTCCAAGTTCGGGCCGATTCGGGCGCTTTCGAATAGTCGCAAGTCGTCGTGTTCGTGTCATTCGTTGATACGACGACCGTTTCGCGAAGCCGTTCATACGTAAACATGTTTATCAGTCAACTATAAACTGGTTTATTAGTTCACGGCAAAGAAACAGTCGAAAAAAACTGTTCGTTTATTCAACGACCACCACTAGTCTATAGCAATTAGGGCTGTTGATAAAATATCGATACATCGAAAATCGATATTTCGATATGATTATTTAAAAATATCGATACTTATTATTGGTATTTTTTTTTGGACGATATATCGATAGTTCGATACTAAAAGTAAATATTGAGGGTCGATATTTATTTGAATTTTGTCGTTTTATCTTTTCATGTAAAGTATTTATTCTACGAAATCACCGTAAACTTAATCTACTGTAAAATTGCTAGCATGAAATTTATGATAAGTTATCATTTACTGCTAGAACTTAGCTTAAAAAGCTAAAATGTGGTCATGGGGAAAATATCGAACTATCGATGTTTGTTTCGATATATCGAACTCAGATATTTAAAAATATCGATATATCTAAAAAGCGACATTTAAAGAAATAGCAACAGCCCTAATAGCAATAATAAAGGAAATATAAAAACATAGTTATGTTTTTAATCATCCATTTTTAACGGTGAAGTCAAGTTGTACAATTTTTTTTCCTGTTGTTCGTGTTTACGTTTAACGTGAAAAGTCGGAATATTAATTAGAACATAATATAACAAGTAATTTTAAGGAAATGAAGAAAAATATGCATATGTAGTGTGCTGGCGGCTACGAATACTACCAACGCTTACATTGTTTGTGGGTGTCGTAAAAGACGACTAAGATCTTTGAATAAACCTGGGCCAAATGTAATATTCCCAAGGAAGTTTGACGTCGGGCAGATAGTCCCTTATAAAACTATTGCCAATACTTATGCAAATTATGCTGTGCTGTGTGGTAGCGGCTTCGAATACTACCAACCCTTGCTTTGCTCGTGGGTGTCGTAAAAGACGACTAAGAGCCCTAGATTGACCCGGACCAACTCCATCTGGTACCATTTGGGTCAACGATTACATTCTCAAGGAGGGTTGACGTCAGGCAGGCGGCCGGTCATAAAAGTCATTGCCGAAACTTTTTGCAATATGTCAAAACAGATGACATATTGCGTCGACCCCAAGTAATTGGGATAAGAGCAAGATGATGATGATGATGATGAATACTTATGCAAAATGTGCTGTGAAAAAAGAGTACATATAGAGTCGACCACAAGTTATTGTGATAAGACCAGTGTGCCTACTCTTGAATGTCGATTCCAATCCTAAATCCAATCGCAGCTCGAATTTGAGCAATTTGGTACTCTTGAAAGCGACACTAGCGCACGATTGGAATCAAATTCGGTGGAATTTCTTTAAACTAAATGAATTCGGCTCTCGTTGATTAAGTGAAATATTTGCTACTCCCGACGTGATTTTGACGTAGTTTATAATCGTTTATGTTGCACAATTTCAAGAAAGCGTCTTTGTGGTGATCGAGTTCGGTAACATTATTAATTTAAAGTAATAAAATACGGCACATTTGGTAAAAATAACAACGGCAAACGTGAAGAATTAATTCTCGATTTTGTTTAAGAGTACCAAATATAAGTTTGACGAGATTGGAATTGAATCGGATTCGAAATTAGAATTGATTTCAAGGGTAAGCCCACAGGACGATGATGGCGATTAAGAAAATTATGCATAACCTAGCCGTGAAATATGGAGCTTTGGGTGAACTTGATTTTTAGTTAAACCTTACTTCTTATTAATGAAGCAGTTTCCGAACTTAGAAGTTATCACATTAATTTTTTGATTTTATTCTATTTTTTGCCAAACATTTACTTAGCTATATATTTTTTTCTTTCTGATGGCGCCTCCATGTGGTGACGGAGTAAGAATGCAATTCACCATCCTCTCTCTCTTACCCGTGGATGTCTTAAAAGACGATTAAGGGATATAATACGCATTTAACATCTATGCAAGAGTAGGAAAACTTGAAATGAAATCCTATATATAGGGACACGAAAAAAATATCGATACTTTTAGCTATCGAGAACTTTTCTTTTGATACCGATACCTTTGTACTCGATACTTTGGATTCGATACTTTTTCTCAACGAGTACTTTATGGCAGGTATCGTATCGAATAAATTGTAGAAATTATTCATGTTAAACTTGACCTTACGATTCTGTGCATGGTAAAGCCATCTAATTCAAACGTAAAATGAACCTTCTAAAACGTGGCTGGAAATATTTACAGACGGTCAAATTTCTAAAAGAAAAAAGACTCACTCATCACGACATAGATTCTAGGAAAAATACTCAGTGCTCGATACTTTGAAGTATCGATACTTTTGTTTCGATAGTTTATTGAGTACGATACTTTTTCTTCGATACTACTTATGAGTACAGTATCGATACTTTCTGTTCACCAGCGTGTTATAGTAGGTCAATTTCACTGCTGTCTATGATGAGGCTCGAACGTAGTAGTGAAACGAATATGAGCTGAAATGACTGAATGATCAAGCAATTCTGTTGACAATATTGGGAAAGGTAAGTGTTGCTGCCGCTCATGGTCCTTTACTAGGCCGCTGCCTACCGCGAAGAAAGTGAAGGGAGTGTGAATGCGTACATTGAGGCTCGGTGATATCAAAGGTACCATCAAAACCCTCCACACGCAAACACCCTCAGAAAGTTGAGCTTCCGGCTCTCTCGCTCACCGAACGAAGCGCAGTAACAAATTGCTACTACTCGGACGTCGATTTTCTGCGAGAGTGTGGTACTACCCCGGACGGACCGGCCCGCGGCTATAGACAGATAACTGTCGACAGTGTGGTCCTACCACTCGAATGAATGTTTAAGTCTTTTATTAATCTTTTAAATACGGTAGGTAAAGGTCTCCAGCCATATTCCTAAGCCATCATTCATCATCATCCTGCTCGTATCTCAATTATTTGAATCTCTGCCATTGTTCTCTTTTTTTTATTGCCGATGGTGGCAGACCAGCAAGCAGCACACCTCATGGTAAGTGATACAGCCGCACATTGACCTTTGCCGTTGCCTACCTTGAAGAAAATACTCTTATTAAACGTCGTTTAAAGAAGGCCATGTCATAACGCTCGGGGAACACAGCAGCAGGTGTAGTTCATTCCAGAGCCTGCACGTACGTAGGAGAAATGATCGCTGGAAACGTACTCACCTAAGGTTAGATCATACGTTTTCTGTCCTCTCAATTTTTACGTATCCCACTCACAAATAAGTCGCCTACACAATGGGGAGATCTACTATACCATGCTGGACTGGCGGATTTTTATGTAATTTGACTACTCTTGTCGATTATTAGATGCATCATCTATCATCATCATCCCAGTTCATATACGTCCTACTATTGGGTTCGACCTAGGGATGTGACTTGGAGGGAAAATAATCGATTTTTTAAATAATCGATTTTTTGTTCTTTAAAATAAATCGATTATAAAATAATCGATTAATTTAAAGTAAATAATCAATTATAAAATAATCGATTTTTCTCTCAACAGGATTATGATGACCTTTTTTTTTTAGGAAATGTGAGCTTTATTTTCTAATATAGTATGAAACACTGCACGCAGTATCGTGATGACTTTTTTTTCTGGCAGTGAAATAATCGATTAAATTCGATCGAATTTCGAATAATAAAAAATCGATTATTACAAAAAAATAATCGATTATTATAAATATTGATTATTTTTTCACATCCCTAGTTCGACCCTGCTCCACAATGGGAGAGAAATTGATCCACTATACCGCGCTGATCAGACGAGTTGGTACTTATATGGTTTTAGTTCGAGTTTTCCTTGTCTTGCATAATTGTTATCTGTATATTATTATCCCTTACCGTCTTTTACGACACCCATAGCTTTGAAAGGGGAAAATTGTTTGCGTACTCCGTTATTATACGGCAAATTAGATGCATAAATATATTTTTATGTAACTTTATTCTAAGCAAGAATCTTCATTTATTGATTCTATAGGTCAACTTGTTATTTTTATATGCATATTAGTTGATATTATTTTCCTTGTATTTCATCCTTATTATCGTTTTGTTTAAGTAGTCCATTGAAAAGTTACATTTGGGGTTGCGTTTTTTAGAGGACGCAATTTTATTTTTTTGATGTGTAGGGGAGGCCGTGTTAAGCTAAAACCAAGTTTGTGGGGTCGCCTTGTCCCACGGTCACCATGTTGAAAATAGGGGTTTAAATGGTTTTTACGATATATCTCTTAAACTATTTATCTGATAAAAAAAATTGTTAACATTTTTTGTTGCAAATTAAATTTTCTCCAATTTTGGTCCAGAAACTTTTTGTCGTAGAATTATAAATAAAAAAGTTATAAGTAAAAATTCATCTCTCTGATAAACGCACGCTAAGCTGCTGCGACGACGAACAACATTATCGGTTCGATTGTCCACGTAATAACAATAACACGCAATATTTACAGTAACTTCCGAAACAGTTCGTAAAAATTGTTCATTAACCTTATCATATTTTGCTACAGCTCGGTCTAGTAAAGTTTTTACACCTTTTGCCTTCACAGTTCTTATTTTATTTTTACCTAAAGGTATTTTACAAATAAAACAATCACTCATGATGGAATAATAGACAATTTTGGTCCAGAAACTTTTTGTCGTAGAATTATAAATAAAAAAGTTATAAGTAAAAATTCATCTCTCTGATAAACGCACGCTAAGCCCACGCTAAGCTGCTGCGACGACGAACAACATTATCGGTTCGATTGTCCACGTAATAACAATAACACGCAATATTTACAGTAACTTCCGAAACAGTTCGTAAAAATTGTTCATTAACCTTATCATATTTTGCTACAGCTCGGTCTAGTAAAGTTTTTACACCTTTTGCCTTCACAGTTCTTATTTTATTTTTACCTAAAGGTATTTTACAAATAAAACAATCACTCATGATGGAATAATAGACAATTTTGGTCCAGAAACTTTTTGTCGTAGAATTATAAATAAAAAAGTTATAAGTAAAAATTCATCTCTCTGATAAACGCACGCTAAGCCCACGCTAAGCTGCTGCGACGACGAACAACATTATCGGTTCGATTGTCCACGTAATAACAATAACACGCAATATTTACAGTAACTTCCGAAACAGTTCGTAAAAATTGTTCATTAACCTTATCATATTTTGCTACAACTCGGTCTAGTAAAGTTTTTACACCTTTTGCCTTCACAGTTCTTATTTTATTTTTACCTAAAGGTATTTTACAAATAAAATAATCACTCATGATGGAATAATAGAAAAAGCACGCAAGTCGCCACAGTAGAGCCCTGAGTCGGACGGTCAGGGACCCCGCCCACACCGGTGCGCCGTAGGTACAGGGCCATCGATTGGATGACCCCCGCGTACAGCCGTCGATACGTAGCGCTCGGTCTGCCCACGTTCGGCATAAGCCACGATAGGGCGGACACCGCGCCGACGAGCCGTGGAGCGAGCCTGAGGAAATGCTCCCGGAACCACCATTACCCGTCGGGCACCAGGCCCAAATACTTCATATGGGCCCGGATGCTGATATCAACCGAATTGACGGTGATCGAGACGCCGATGGGAGGACCCATGTGGGGCCCATGGAACAAGAGGGCCTCCGTCTTGTTCAGAGCGACCCTTAACCCCAGCGCCCCGATCCGCCTGACAATCTCTTCGGTGCCTAAAGTCGCCAGGCTTGCCGCCTCCTGTAGCGTCCCACCGCGGGCTGTGACGAGCGTGTCGTCGACGTAACAAATCACGCCCAGCCCGGGCGGGAGGCTCCCTCTCAACGCTCAGTCGTAGCAGATGTTCCACAGGATGGGTCCGAGGACCGAATAAATGATTTCACTGCGCCTAAGTTGCGATAAGTAGAATTTTTAGACTTTATTAAACATTATTTTTGTAGTGTAAATTATTAATGTTTTTACACAGTCATGTTACTTACACATATACTTACATGGTTTTGTAATAAATATTTTCACTCAATTTTTTCATTTTGTTATGTTTTTTCTTACCAACACTAACAATTATTATTTTTACGACGTCAAAAGGGCGGTAAATTATGACTCTGCCCCAGGCGACAGTGACTCACGCTACGCCACTGGTTAGAAATAATAATAATAGCAGGCAGATGTTCTTTTGTTCCCTAATGGTCACTTGGGTATTTTTTACCTAGACAGTATTCTCGGTAACGGCCATCAGATTTAAAATTATTTTAAAAATCAATAATTGTAAAATACTGCAATGGAGTGGAAAAGAGTCAATAATTAATTATTAATAATATCGCAAAATTAATAATTAAAAAAATTATAATAACAAAATAAAAAAATAAAAAACAATAACAGATGACACATTATTAGTACACACGTATAATATATGTATAGTTAAGAGTACTGAAAAATAGTACTCACTTTGAAGCGCTGTAAAATCTTAGCTATTGACTTAATGAAAAAATGTTGCGTATAAAAGTTGTTCCTCAAAAAACGATCTACAAAAATGGTCTGATATAATTTTTTCGTAAAATGATACAAAAAAAGTTATATCGAAAAATATAATTTTTCTCGAATTTCTGAACATTTTCGCTTATAATTTTTTTATTTATAGTTCTACGACAAAAAGTTACTGGACCAAAGTTGTAGAGAATTTAATTTGCAACAAAAAATGTTAACAATTTTTTTATCAGATAAATAGTTTAAGAGATATATCGTAAAAACCATTTCAATCCCTATTTTCAAGATGGCGACCGTGGGACTAGGTTGGCGACCCCACAAACTTGGTTTTACCTTTACACTGATCCACCCTACACATCAAAAAAATAAAATTGCGTCCTCTAAAAAACGCAAGGTAAGGCCTAAAAAATGTAACATTTCAATGGACTAAAGGAATTTGTCGTAAACATGTCATCGTTGCTATCGACTTACCACTTGCCACTTTAGTTTGGGTTATCTTTATATATATAAATCGTGTGTTTGTAATTGCACTAATTATAAAAGGCTGGATCGATTTTAATGATTTTTTTTTGCGGTTGTTCCGATGGATATGAGAATTGTTTAGATTAATAATTGGAACTGCGAAGTGGCGCTGCGATTGATTTCAAGGGGGAATTCCTTTTACTATTTTTATAGATTTGAACAGACCAACGACTGTTGAATCAGCTAGTACATATTAAAATCATTACGACTATTAAATAAAACCTTTTAGTAAGATATAGTAAGCCGGCTTTTAAAAATTAATAATAGATTAGGAACCCCTTTGAGTTTTCTTTGCCAGATCATTCTGTGTGGCTGCGTTCCGATCCGGTGGTAGTATATTAGATTTGTTAGGTTCAAATTAATAAATTGTCATGACAATTACTACAAATTTAATGTTTAACAAATACTAACCAAAAACAATATAACATTTTCATATAGAATCATTTTCTTCTTGAACTGGCAATAAATTTATACAAAAATGTGGATAAAAATTTCCCTTTAATAACTGAGTCATCACCAGGCAAATAAGCAGATCCTAGTGTTAAGGAAAATGTGTGCTGATCCAATCATAAGAGTTTGCGGGCCGGATCAATGCACTCGAACCAAAAAAACTACTCGATAAACTTCATTACGGAGGGTACTCTCCACTGTCTGCTTATATTCTTTAGACGGATTTCACAAAACTCATCGATTAGTAAAGGGCCATCCTTTGCCTCAACACCCATTCTTTTACTACTCGTTTACTGCTAGAAAAAGTTTGATATGCTAGTCGACACGTGCGGCATTCCCCAGTGAGCATCATGGAACCTCCGTTTTATTTTTATTACAATCAGTACACCTGATAGTAAGTGTTGCTGCTGCTCATGGACCTTTGCAAGCGTTGCCTACCGCGAAGAAAGTGAAGGTAGTGTGAATGCATGCAATGAGGTTCGGTGATACTAAATGCATAGCTAAAACCCACCACACGCAAACACCCTCAGAAAATTGGGCTTAGTAAATTACAAAATCTTATTATATCTTTAAACGAGCAATTCTTGTATATGTCACCGGATTATTGTACAAACCGTTAGTTTATAAACTATCTAGTGAGATTACAAACTATCGATAGATTATGAAGGGATACAAAAATTTACAATCTAACGCTTATATTTTCGTAAGATTATAAACTGATATATATATATATATATATATATTCAGGATCTCAGAAACGGCACCAACGATTTTGATGAAACTTGGCATTCGAGGCCAAAAATCGATCTGGCTAGGTTTCATTTATAGAAAATGTTGTTTTGTCGGTGTTTTTAGCAAACGATACGATACGATTATTACGATAGCTCAATTGGGTAGTTGTCCAGTTTTCTTTTCGTTTTTTTTGGCATTCAAACAGCGTCGGATCGAATCTCGGTGTTATTATTATTCTCTTTTTGTAATTTTTGACATTTTTTTCATTATTTAATTTTTATTTTTTATTAACATCTAAATAAATTCGACAAAAATACAACAAAAATATTCGGTCAACCAGATATTGTAGTATATGTAAATCAATTAAAATAATAATCGTCGCCTCAGCCCATACACGTCCCACTGCTGGCTTCCAACCCGCCTCCCAATACGTGGGTAGTTGACCTACTATACAATGCTGATCAGACATGTTGATATAGGGTTTTATTTCGGGTTTTCCTTCTCTTACACAGATTGTAAATAGATATTATATCCCTTAGTCATCTTTTAGGATATCCACGGGCAACATGTGAATTTTATTCTTACTCCGTCAACACACGTAAGTAATAATATGACTGATTTATTTGTTACAGGCGCTACAAAGGAGATTGGCACAGCTTTGACGCGTGTTTGCTTGCGTCACCGTGCAATCGAAACCAGAATGAAGACCTTTATAAGGTGAGATCATTTGTGACATTGTTAAAGGTCAAGAACATTAGTATAATGGGATGAGCAGTTGTAGACAATCCAAACTATAACTTGTCCGATGGGCCATTGTTTCCTTATAAAATGTCTAGCTGATAGACAACAAGCGGACCGCGGTCTGTTTGCGGACCGCAAACGGTAGATAAAGATAGATAAAGATAAAACTGTTTTATTGACACTCAGCTTAAATTTAGATATTACAGTAAGTCGAATGAAATATAAAGGTTTTATAAGAAAATTAAAATAATAGCTAAACTTAACTGTAAATACAACACAAAGAAGAAAAACAAAATATGATAAGTGTCAATGAGGTTCCCATTCAGCAATAATGCTACAGTGCAATATGCTACACTGCAACGCTGATTTTCAATGGGTACCTTAATGACGTACGAATTAATCAAACGAACAAAAAGCCTAAGCGACAAGATAGCAATTACATAAATATACAGATACATAATAAGAATTTAATAAATAAGAAGTATATTTTAATAATAATTTAATACAAAAGAAGAATGTAATTATAAAATTAGGTATATTGATTAGTTTTAGCCAAAAGTATTACTATGTTGAACATCATTCATAGTTATGATATATCATTTATTTAATCACCGAGTCCCGAACATAAGTCCAAACGTGTAGCCACAATTTTATAAATATATGTCACATGTTTTGCTGCTTTTTAAGATGATATCTTTTAAGGTATAATTTAAAAGAACCTCGGCTTGACAAATATTGTAATGCATTGTATCATCATTTCAGCTCATATACGTCCCACTGCTGGCCTCGAGCCTCCTCCACAATATGAGAGAAACTGACCTGCTGGTCAGACATATTGGTATAGGATTCTATTTCGAGTTTTTCTTCTCTGGCATAGATGTTATATGCATATTATATCCCTTAGTCGTCTTTTACGGCATTCATGGGCAAGACAGAATGTGGTGATTTGTATTCTAACTCCGTCACCACACGGAAAGTATTGTAAAAAAGTATAAATTCTTCGACAGTCGCGGAAACTTCTCAACGATTCACAGCAGCTACTATTTGATGTCAGTTTTTTTTTATTAAAATTATGATACCTTAGTTTTCGAGAACCAAACTATAAAAAATTGGTTCAAGAACGTCGGTACCTACAGTTTTTCACATTAATTTTAGATCTTGTGTTTTATAATTCAGTATTGTATTTGAAACCATGCAATGAATAGGTAGCACTTAATTATTGTCAGATTTTTTCTGGACATCGTTAAAATCACAGTATCCGGTCCCCACCTAAAACAACTTGCCGACTACTAGTCTAGGCTATGTAACTCTCAAGTCAACACGATACAAAATTTTAACAAAAAAGACTTCAAAATAATGTAGTCGAAGGTCAAAGCTATTGGACAGATATTGATCAAAATTCAATTCGACCATAGAGAACATTAGCTTTTATATTAGAAAATATCATCAAAATCAGTTCACTTAGAAATTAGTTCCGAGCTAATACACACAAAAAAAAAATCTGCGGATTTAGAAACCTTCTTTTTCGAAGAGGTTAAAAAGTCATTCACCATCATTTCAGCTTATATACGTCCCACTCCTGGGCTCGGGCCTCCTCCACAATGGGAGGGAATTTGACCTGTTATACCATGCTGGTCAGACGGGTTGGTATAGGGTTTTGTTTCGCGTGTTACACGTGTCGACAAAAGCTTTTTATAATTCACTAGCTGACCCAACAGACGCTGTTCTGTTAAAATAAAAGGAATTCTCTCTGAAATCGATCCTGTCTATTAATCAATCTAAATCATTCTCGAATCCACTGAAACAACAAATCATCATAATCGGTCCAACGTTTAGAGGAAGGTAAATCACAGAATTACGCACAGAAAAAAAAAGTATATAAAGATTATTTTTGATGTAGAACTTTAGACGATTTTTTTTTTCATATCACTGGTTTATTTCAATTATTATGCAACATGCTATACTCAGTGCCAGATAAGGTGGCAAAAGACGACCTTCACCTACCTTCACCATGATATCTTAAAATGCAAAAAAATCTATCGCTTACCATACAAATCTATCGAAAAGTTGTATCGCAAAATTCTCTTGGTAGATGCCTACCAGGAAGCAACATTACAAACAGCACAACTCAAAATTTTACGAAATCTAGTAAAATTACCATATAAAATATATGTTTTTAATATCATATAATCATGTATTTCATTGTTTTAAAATACCAGATTAACCTGTAACTGGTGACATTTCATTATTTTATAAATAATATCATTGATAACAATGCCAAATTACTTTCAAATGTCTGAAAATCATAAGTTTTTAAGTAACATTAAAATTAAAGTACCGAGAATATTTATATAAATTCAATATAATATAGATCCTATAATTAAATACGTAATTAGCTGAAGAATTATGTAACGCCCAAAAATGCCAAGTTTTAAGTTATGACACATTTCTTTCAACTCATTTTACCGTCAGGTGTAATAAACCTAAAGGGTCGCACAAGTAGATGCAAGATTTCAGGTTATGTGTATCAAACATAAAATCTTTTCTTAACTGATTTTAGTGTCAGGTGTACGAGATCAGTGGCGTCATGTGGCCCAGTCGCCATTTTGTTTGACATTCCGTGTGGAGCACGTAAAAGATATTGAAAAAAAATGATGGGCCTCGATGACAGTATATACCGAAAGGTTGATGCATTCATAATTCATGTATCGGACAGTGGTGATAGTAATAGTAGTGGAAGTGACAGTTCAGAACTATAGATTTTTGTAAAGTCATAAATAAATTATTTTAGTATATTATTTTACCTCACCTTACGTATTTAACAAAAAGTTAGCCTTAAGATAGGTTAGCTATCAGTTTCATGCTAGGGCAGTGGTAAGGTAGGTAACGTGTACGTATGCTTTATTTTTCTTATGCCTACACGTGCAATAAGTACGTGCAGGTGTTTAATAATTTCTTAATTAAAATTCTAAACAAATTACACGCAGACAAATGTTTGTAACCTCTGTTCGGTCTAGACACCTTCACCACGATATTACAACGATAAGACGGTTTGTATGGAAAGCGATAGAATTAGCGATAAATTACTTGAATTTGATGATATCATGGTGAAGGTCACCAAATGACCTCTTTTGCCATGCTATTTGGCAAACAGTATAGTGTTGTGGACTCGATTCCCACTCATAACTGTACACTTTGCGATTCGTAAATAGTTATTCTGCATTAGGTTGTATTTTTGGATAAAACCTACTTGTCTGTAAAGTTCCCTGTAATACAAAAAATGTTTCCTTACTACAAGATATTGTGTCTTTAAGTAGAAATCTAGTATAGAACATCAGAGATTCGGTAATCATAACTTACAAAGTCTACAGTCTTATAGAAAGCCTAGCGTTACAAGTGCTTAATAAAATTAATGAATGTTTTATTTATTTTTTTCTCAGCCCATATATGCGGGTTGTCCTACTATACCACGCTGGTTAAACTTGTTAGCATAGGGTTTAATATCGATTTGTCGTTGTCGAATCGCCAGTGTGGTGTTAGAGTATGAATTACAATTCCACATTTCCATTGACACCCGTGGGTGTCGTGTAAAACGACTAAGATATTAAATATGCATATAACATCGAAGCAAGAGAAAGAAACTCGAAATAAAACTCTTTGCGTCTGACCAGCATGGTTATATTAGGTCATTTTCTTTCTACTGTGAAAGAGGCTTGCGCCCAACAGTGGGATGTATATAAGATAAAATGAAAATGATGGGCCTTCTTTTACATTGATGTTATTTCCATATCATATTCCCTAGTCTTCTTTTACAATACCCACAGGCTAGGAATAGAACAATGAATTGTATTCTCACTCCGACATCTTTTAAGTTTACATCTACAGTAATATTATAAAGAGGAAAAAATTGTATCTTTGTGTGTGTATGTTTGTAATGAATAAACTCAAAAACTTCTGTGCCGATTTCACAAATTCTTTCAACTAATAAAGCTATAATATCAGGGAGTGACATAGGCTATATTTTATCCCGGTATTCCTACGGGAATGGACACTACGCGGGTAAGGCGATTGAAACAGCGAAGCGAAGGTTGCTAGTAATAAATAATTTAATATGATTGTTTCAGTGCTTTAATGGACACACTAATAACTCCACTTTCGGAGCGCGCTGAAGAGTGGCGTCGTGGTGCTTGCGCTTCAGGCGCCTTGGGCCGAGAGCATGCACGCGAATGTAAACGCGCCCGGGCAGAACTACGCCGGCGCCTCACAGATGCACAGCGCCATGCCAGGAAGGCCAGGAGAGCTCCACCACCGCCTGATGCCAAGCGCAGGAATGAAGTGTGCATGCAGGTAATATATGATTTTTATCATGCTCAGACCTTTTTATTAAAAAAAAATAAGCAAAGTGCACACTATTAGTTTCGTGTCAATCCATATAGTCACCCTGTTGGGCTTTGGCCTCCTGCGTTGTTGGGAGGGAACTTGACCATTCCGCTATTCAGACGGGTTGGTATGGGGTTTTATTTTGCGTTTTCCTTCTCTTGTACAAATCTTAAAATAATTGGTTGAAATCGATTGTAACGTCACGTGTCCAGTGTATAATCTAAACCATTCTTGAATCCACCTGAACACACTAAAAAATATCAATATTTTTATCACAATTGATTCAATCGTTTGGGAGTTCAGAACTTCAAACATATGTATGCACATATAGAGATAAATTATGCATATAGCAATATTCGAACCAGAACGTCTTCTGATTTGAAATAGATGAAAAATAGCAAAATAATCTTGGGCGAACCTGCTCCACAATGAGAGAGAAATTGACTTACTATTCTTCTGTTCAGACGGGTTAGTATAGGGTTCTCGGGGTTTTTGAGGATTCTCTTCTCCTGCATAGTTGTTATGTGCAAATTTCTTTAGTAGTCTTTTACGACACCCGAGACCAAGATGTGGGTGGTAATGGTGGGTTGTGAATTGTATTTATCCGTCACCATCACGGAAAAGATAATGTCTCACTCAATAGTTACATGAATTAATTAAATTCTTGGTCAATAGATATATTATAGTTGCATTATGCAATGTAACATCATTGTTCGTATCGTAAATGATGACCAAGGCCAAACAGTAAACCTGATGGTAAGTGTTGCTGCCGCTCATGGACCCTTTGCTAGGCCACTGCCGAATGTGAAGGGAGTGTGAATGCGTGCAATGAGGTTTGTTGAAATTGAAGGCATTACCAAAACCCACCACACCCTCATAAAGTTAGGCTTCCGGCTCTCTCGCTCACCGAACGAAGTAACAAATTGCTACTACTTAGAAGATCGATTTTCTGCTCAGTTTGGTACTATCCCGGACAGACCGACCCGTGGCTGTAGACAGACAACTGTCCACAGTGTGGTCCTACCACTATTAACCTGGACTAATTTCATATGATTACCTCTGTCAATTACATTTCTAATGAGGAGTGACGTCGGTCAGGCAACTGATCATAAAATTATTGCATAAACTGTTGCAATATTTGCCATGGAAGGAAAGTACGCGTTGACCGCAAGTAATTGGAAAAAGTGCAGGATGATGAGTTATATTACAAAGTATTCATACCTACATCCTCATCGTCATCATATCAAGTCATACATGACCCACTGTTGGAGTCGAGCTTCCTCTACAAATCAAATCATTTATTCTTCATAGACCCCTTAAGGGCACTTACATATTTTCAAATTTCACAACGTTTGAATACAATAATCTACCACCGGATCGGAACGCGGCCACAAACAGAAGATTCGGCAAGAAACTCAGCGGGCAGTCATTTTTTCTTTAATCTTTTAAATATACATAATTTTATGCTTCGTACAACATATATGGTACTAGGTCCAGTGTGATGCCCTTCGAAATTGTATATATGTATAAATTTTCAAAATTTAGTATAAGAAAAAAAATTAAAGAAAGGAAGAAAATATGGCTGCACCAGATCTCACAACAATAGGATACAATAGGAGAGAAATTAGCGTACATGGTTGGTCAGACGTGTTGGTATACGGTTTCATTTTAAGATTTCCTTCTCTTGCATAGATGTTATCTGCATATTTAATACAGAGTAATATTATTCAATGTTTTACTGGTTTACTTCTAGGATATACAAGAACGTAAGCAGCAGCTCGAAGAAATGGAAGAGAAGGCTGTTAAGGCAGCTCTTATAGAAGAACGAAGCCGTTTTTGCCATTTCGTATCTCTGCTTAACCCGGTTGTGGTAAGAATCTATTTTTGAACTCTCTACAGAGACTTTTAATAGAATAAGATTTTTGTTCCTGTGATGGTAGTGAATTTAGAATGCGACATATTCTTCCCAGCTTTTTCCTAGTCTGGGACACAAGTCTTTTTCAGAGTGTAATTAGCCTACTATACCAAGATGGCTGGATGGTTGGGAATACTTTTTTGCATTTTTTTATTTTTTCTAAATTGATATGTATAATACCTACTGGAAAGAAGGGGTTGGACATTTAAATATTACCCTCAATTATGACCAATTATTATTGATTAGAAGAATGAAGGAGTTTTTTCTATTCTCGTGGATGTTCTGGCAGAACTTCTAACGAATCAGTTCTGAACATTCACTCAAGCATTCACTTCACTGAAGCTGGACCTTTAAATTCGAAGATATGCTTTAATATTGTAGTTAAAAAGAAGATATAATGTATTTTATGATCGAAATATTGACGAGTTTAGTATTACAGAAGATATTTTTTTTACAAATACAAGAATAATTATGTAGCTGTCTGTTTCTTCTCTATCATAATACTAGCAACCCGCCCTCGCTTCGCTTCGGTTTCAGTCGCCTTACTCGCGGAGTTCTCGTTCCCGTGAAGATACCGGGACAAAATATAGCCTATGTTACTCCCTGATATTATAGCTTTCCATTGGTGAAAGAATTTTTGAAATCGGGTCGGTAGTTCAACTAGTTAGTTACTTTTAGCATTTATAATATTAGTAAGGATTTATATTTCCGTACTAGCAACCCGCCCTCGCTTCGCTTCGGTTTTAGTCGTTTTACTCGCGTAGTTCCCGTTCCCGTGGGAATACCGGGACAAAATATAGCCTAGTTTACGCCCTGATATTATAGCTTTCCATTGGTGAAAGAATTTTTGAAATCGGTCCAGCACTTTTGAAAATTACCCGGGACAAACAGACAGACAGACAGACAAAATTTTTTTAATCTGTATTTTAGGCATAGGTGTCGTGCAAATGTGAGCATGAAAAAAGCCTATTATTTTGATATTATAAACAGACACTCCAATTTTATTTATTAGTATAGATATATGTAGATAAGAAAGTGTATTCTGATAAATATATTATGATTATCATCATCTTAATTCATATACCTACTTTCTACTGCTAGGTTTGAACCTCTTGGAATAGTAATTGACGCTGGTCAGACGGATTAGCATAGAGTTTCAATTCGAGTTTTCCTTCTCTTGCATATTTGTTATCTGTATATTCTACATAATATTCCTTACTTTAGACTTTACATAGTTTTACGCGACACCCACGGGCAAGAAAGAAGGTGGCGAATTATATTCTTACTCCATCACCATACGGAAAGTGTCCAGAATCTAATTTAATACAATTTATTCTTTTTAAATATATTTTTATTATTTTCGCTTTTAGGAATCCGAAGTGGCAATGCTCGCAGAAGTAGGTCATCTACAAGAAGGTAGTGAACAGCTTATTAGGCACACGGCGGAACCGAGGACATTACCTGCCGCTAGTTTACAGGTAAAACGTCCAATAGTAGACGTAACTTAATAGAAATGATTGGAGGAAACAAATCTTTTTTTTTTAGTTTCTTTATAAGTTTTATTTCAAGGGCGGCGTGGCCAGCTCACCGGGATACCTTTTCGGGTACCTTCCCTTTCTAACGCCCCTTCCAAGACATCGTACGCCCTCACACGGTCAGCCTTTCTGCGGGTGACGGACTATTGCCCAGTCGAGTCACCCGATGCCTCGGTTAGGGAAAGCAAGAAACCGTAGCATATTGTTTTTATAAAGGCAACGCCCTGCATTAAGGAAATAATCCTTGTGTTGTGGGGGACTTTATAAATTAATTTACAAATTATAATTTAACGGACACAAATTACACAGACAGAACAGCAATTTGCAGATCGCACAGTATTGTCCTGTGTGGTAATCGAACCCACGACATTGTAGATATCTTAACCACTAAGCAATCTGTCCAATCATCCGTTATTGTAATTCCAGGTCATTTGCGATGTGAAGTCCTGCTATAGTGGATGGGCGGAAAGCAGCTCGGCTCCTCACTCGCCGTCGGCCTCGTCAAGACTCGGCAGCCGCAAATCGTCTCTCACTTCCATATCTTCATTGAACAGCCAGTGTTCTGATCAGCAGCTCGGTAAGATTAGAACAATCTGACTGTTTGTACATCAACAATTAATGAAAAAAAAAAATATATGATCTTTTTTACGTGTGTTACCGTAGAACTAGTTATACTTCTTTTGACGCGTTAGGGAAAAATTATGAGAGTAAATTTTTACATTCGCGTGCACACTGTCACAAATGTCTCGCGGAAGGAGGCGGCGGACCGTGTGCGGGAGGAACGGTTCCACGCGGACACGGTCCTCCGCCGGCGACTGGAGCAGCGCAGGCGCGAGTACCGACGCCTGATGGCGCCCTAGCAGAGGCTTGCGGGTAACCGGGCCTGGGATTTAGTCCGCCACCCGCCGAGAGGTTAGCTTCGCGACGGCGATCGGCGTCCCAATAGGGGACGTCGATGAGAGAGGGTACTCCCTCGGGGTATTCCGTCAGGTCGACCACTGAAATCAAGGAACTCTGCATCGGTGGTCGGCTCAACGACGAAGGCGACGTGCTATACGGGTGGGTTACGGGTGTGCGTGCTTACGCCCCTCTGTCGCTCCGGACAGAGCCGGGCGGAGTGCGCCGACCGTGAACCACACAAAAAAAAAATACACCGTCACAAAGGTCAACTAGATAGTACGTTATAATAAAACTTTCAATGTGTTAAAACCCCTTATTTCAGTGTAGTGTCGTTATTTCTACAAATGTAGGAAAACACGAAGGTTAAATTGTTCAAAAACATTTTTCTCTTGTTATGACAAAGAACTCTTGTTATGACAAAGACTTTTGTTAATATGAAAAATGGTACTTCCCATGTAGTCCCATTTAGATTTGATAAAGATATATTAAAATGAAGGGAATGAAGGGAGATCCACAATTTTTCCATGGTTAAAATCAATATACCACAAGAAAGGAAGGAATGCAGGATGGGATTAAGGTGGATAAAGTTATAATGTGTCTTTTTGCTCATTTCAAGACGAAATGTCCTGAAGATGCTTTATTTAAAGGCGAAACACTTCGTTTCAGCTCATATACGTTCCACTGCTGGGCTAGATTCTCCTCCATAATGAAAAGAAAATCGAGCTACTAAACCACGTTAGCCAGACGTGTTGGTATAGAGTTTTATTTCGGACTTTCCTTCCTTCACTTACATAGATGTTATATGCATACTTAATTCTATAGTCGTCTTTTACGACACCTACGGGCGCGAGAGGGGGTGGTGAATAATATTCTTACTCTGTCACAATATGGAAAAGAAGGCATGGAGGCAATTTATCACATATATGTAGAAAGACTACAGCATATCCCATTCCACCTCGATCCTATACCGTATTTCTTCCTTTCTTATAATGTGCGGTATTTTGATTGACAGCGAGAAAGTAGTGGGTCACCTTTCCCTTCCCTTAATTTTTTTTCTTTATGTGGGTGGCAAACGAGTAAACAGTATATCTGATGGTAAGTGTTGCTGCCGTTCATGGACCTTTGCTAGTCCAAGTGAAGGGAAGTGGAAGTTTGAAAGTGAAGGGAGTGTAAATGCGTGCAATGAGGTTCGGTGAAACTAAAGGTATCACCAAAACCCACCACACGCAAACACCCTCAGAAAGTTGGGCTTCCGGCTTGTCCTTTGCCGAACGAAGAGCAGCAACAAATTGCTACAACTCATACGTCGATTTTCTGCACGAGTGGTACTACCCCGAAGGGACCGGCCCGCGGCTGTAGACAGACAACTGTCAACAGTGCCAACAGTGTGGCCCTACCACTATAATCCAATAATAATAGTTTCACCTAATTCAATCAAATTGATCAAGAATGACCATAAATTAAGTTTTGATTTTTGTCGGCGGTCCTCATCACTGCTTTTTTTTAATATTATGTCGTTTACAAGATTTCGCCAATTACCTACTCAATTTAGATTAACAGTTATAGGAATTAGGACGCTATATCTTTTTTTTTTTTTTTATTTGGGTGGGCTGCGGTCGGGGCGCCTCCGCACCACTCCGTCCGGGGCGACAGAGGGGCTTAAGCACGCAACTCCCGCAACCCACCCGAACACCACGTCGCCTTCGTCGTTGGGCCGACCACTGGAGCAGGGTTACTTGTCATCAGTGGTCAGCCCGACGAAATACCCATGGGGCATATTTGGGGTACCCTCCCATCGACCGACGTCCCCCCCCTCGGGGAGGACGTCGGTCTTTCCTCACGCGGTTGTTGTTGGCTTTCGAATTTTCAATATGTTGATTAGTGTAATTATTCTAAAAAACTAATATATGAGAAGAATTATTTTTTAAAAGATTTGACTGCAATCACGTGGATGGTAATCTAATGCAGCTAAGTACAGTAAAAAAAAGAAAAGAAAAAAAAAGGTTAAAAACAGAAGATGTTAATTAAGTATCCTTTCCTTTAGTCTGTGGTGATGCTAATTAATCTAACTATAATTTAATGTTATTTGTGTTAATGTAATTTACTAAAATGTATACGAATGAAGAATTAACATAAGTGAGAAGACAATTAACATCACTGCTTTGTTTTCTTTTCATTTAATACATTTTTTCTTAGAATAATAACGTATAGAAGGATAGTGTCAATACTTCCAAGGTTCGAAATTTGAATCTAAAAACAATAATGGCGCGCAGACGATTACACACGTACACACGCACACCACTATACAAATTATGAAATCAAATTTTGTTTTTATTAACATAAATCGTCGAAATACTTTTAAAAGTGACGTTAAAAACCTTTTTAAGTTTTACAAATGTGTTATTTATTTTTTAAGAGTTGCGTACGTGCAGTACAATGACTTGTACATTACGGAACGGTTCCGGCGTAAGCTCCATTAGGCTCCCATTGAAATGCTTCACTTTTTATGCGCGAACTTACCTTCTATCTGTTATTATTCTAAGACATTTTTTATTATACGTGTGTTAGTAGCAAATTTTTTAAATAATAAAATTTTATGCAATGTGTAAATAATTTCTGATTAATGCCACATTTTAGAAAATTAATTGCACATTATATACGTTTCCCATGAATACGATAAATGTTCGTCATAATTTGGTTATCGTAAATACCTACTTAGATTGACGTATTTAGTAATGCGTTTGGAACGGATATCCAATAGATATAGATGTAGGTTCAATTCCTACATGTTGTTCACCAATCAATAAGTTTTGTAAATAAAAACACAAAGCAGTCGCAAGAACTACCGACAGAAGTGAAAACTTAAAACTTTACATTTATTATTTTTGGATATATAAATTAATTGCTTGATCTTATATAAAATTTTGTAAATTAAAACTTTTTATATTTAACTGCACATAACATCTGTGCAAGAGAAGGAAAATTCAAAATAAAACCCTATATCAACATGTCTAACCAGCATGGTATAGTAGGTCAAATTCCCTCCCATTGTGGAGGAGGCCCGAGCCCAACAGTGGGACGTATGTGGGCTGCGATGATGATGATATTTAACTGGTTTTGACATCTACTGGCACAGTTATAGTGCTAACACAACATCTGTGACGACTTACATGAAATTATTTCCCATCCGAATCGGCTTCATCAGCATCTATACAAGAGATGGCAAACTCGAAATAAAATCCTATACCAATCTGTTTGACCAGCACGGCCTATTACGGATATGGCTCAAGCCCAATAGTGGGATGTATTTGAGCTGAGATGATCTACAGTTAACTGGATCTCATCATCATCTCAGCCCACATACGTCCCAATGTTGGGCTCGGGCCTCCTCCGTAATGGAAGGGTAATTGACCTACTATACAACGCTGGTCAGACGTGTTGGTATAGGGTTTTATTCAGAGTTTTCCTTCTCTCGCATAGATGTTATATGCGTTTTATATCCCTTAGTCGTTTCGTACGATCACCCACGGGTAAGATTCACCACCCCCTGGTGGTGAATCTTACTTACCACACCATAAAATTTGCAGGCAATAACTGGATCTATTGCCTGCAAAGTTAATCAAGTTATTAATCATCATGTCAGCCCATATACGTCCCACTGCTGGGCTCCGGTCTCCTCCACGGAGCAAAATGGGAGGGAAATTGACTGACTATGCCACACTGGTCAGACGTATTGTCATAGTGTTTTGGCTCGAGTTTTCTTTCTCTTGCATAGACGTCATATGTATATATCCCCTAGTCGTCTTTTTCGACACACACTGCAATAAAAGGTGGTGGTAAATGGTATTCACACTCCGTCAGCACACAGAAACATAGCAGCTACTGCAAAGATAATTAAGTTATTAATAAAAAATATTATTCTCAACAGTATCAGGTTCGACTTTGAGCTGTTCGACTCCGATATCGAACGCGTCCTCGTCCGGTACACTACCGGCGCCCGCCAGCGAGTCGCAGCACTGTCTCACACAGGTATGTTGTCATATTATACAAAATATTTACGACCTATTTCTAATTCTGTTTGGCTTTTTATTAACACCCAAGGTATTATATCAAGAATTTTCTTCCTTTCATTTTTGATTTCACTATAACATGACCTTCTTTAAATGAGATTAAAGAGCACTTTTTTCACAGTAGGCAGCGGCCCAAGTGTGACCCTGGTATTGCAAAGGTCCATGAGCGTGATAATAATATTTCAGTTATTATATAATATTTCGAATGGCATTACACTGGAACTATTAATAAGCATGTTGTAAGATGTAATTTTATTTAAAAGAAATTTAAAAAAAATCAAATAAATAGACAATTCCGCTGAGTTTCTTGCCGGATCTTCTCAGTGCGGTCGCGTTCCGATCCGGCGGTAATTATAACTTTAAGAAAATTGAAAAAAAAAATGACAAACTGTAAGTGCCCCCACGGGGTTTATACATAATAAATTATTTGAATTTGAATTACTTACCATCAGGTCTTGTTTGCCGCTAAATAGCAATTAATAAAAGAACCTTAGAATAATAACGTATAGAAGGATAGTGTCGATACTTCGAAAGTTCGAAACTGGAATAAAAAAAAAAAAAAAGTATTACATGCGCGCAGACGATTACACACGTACACACGCACAATCACTATACAAATTATGAAATCAAATATTGCTTTTATTAACAGTCGAAATACTTTTAAAAGTAATGTTAAAATCTTTTTAAGTTTTTTAAATGTGTCGTGACACCATTTGAATGCACAAACCGTCATAATTAACTATTTATTTTTTAAGAATTGTGTACGTACGTGCAGTAGAGTGACTTGTACATTACGGAACGGTTCCGACGTAAGCTCCATTAGGCTCCAATTGAAATGCTTCACTTTTTGTGCGCGAACTTACCTTCTATACGTTATTATTCTAAGAAAAGAACTTAATTTTTATTTTTATGCGTATGCGACGGAGCTTCGGATGGTTATATTTCATTTGTATTTATGTATATTTGTTTCTATATCCGCTCGTATTACTAACGGCTGAACAGATTTTGATTTGGCGTCATTAGATTAATTATATAGGCGCGAGTGTCGCCATAATAGAGTTCTTAAACAATAAATTGATTGAATATTAGCGGTTTCATGTGGGAACAATTTTTCAACAGTTTCGTGAGTTGTATCGAAATTAATAAGTTTTGAAAGCCTTTTTACACCCCAGTTGGAGATTATTTTGTTGAAAAGTATTGTCTCATAGCAATAAAAATGTGATCTGTGAAAGTTTTTATTACTTGACTACTAAGATTCATGATAGCCTGCCGACAGAAGGATAGAGCAAACTCAGCAGTAGAATTTATTTTATAAATTTAGGAAACTTTAAAAGTTATAAAAATATAACAATATAATTTTAATTTTTATAACAAGGATATTTTTCCGTGTCGTCAGCACACGGGAGTAAAAATACAATTCATAATTATTTTGCCCTATCTATCCTATCCTACCTGATCCTGTCGTATTCCTTCCATTGTGGTATATCATATGGATTAACCGTGGGAAAGGGTGGGTCTCCCTTCCTTCCCTTCATTAAAAAATAATGTTGGATTGAAGAGAAGGAAAACTCAAAATAAAACCATATACGTCTGACCAGCGTGGTTTAGTATATCAATTACTCTCATATTATGAAGGCGGCTCGAGCCCAGCAGTGGGACGTATATGAGCTGAAATAATAATAAAAAATGGATTGCAACCATGTATCGCCGAATTCAATCAATTATCTACGTCATAGTTTCAAAAGGCGTTAAGTATTTTTTACTTGGGATTATGACGTATATATTTTATTCTTTTATTTCATTCTTACGTAGTGTGGTGAAATACGATAGTAAAAAAAAAACATTTAAAAAAGAACTTATTTCTGACTCATGCTATTAGCTAAAATTATGAAACTATAAGATGGTACCGTTTTTCCTGTTATTGTAATATATTTCTGTTATGTTTTTTATTGCCGTTGAAAATTAGTTATAACTGCTTTTGGACTTCTGCAATATTAGGGGCACAGCAAGGTCGCACATGCTTAGGCCTTCAGTTATCTAGCATTGACCGAATGAAGCGCGCTACTCAATAGGACAATTCTTGCTTTTTGAAGCAGAATGAGAAAACTAAATCGCATTCGAAAATTATTTAGATTTATAATTGGACCCAGTAGGTGGCGCTGCTATCGATTTCATGGAGAATTTCTTTTATTTTATTTGAACAGAACAACGTCTGTTGGATCAGCTAGTATTTTGTATATCCAAAATATTGTATATTTGGATCCAGGACAATTCAATTAAATATCATCAAAATCGAATATGACAGAAGAAACATGAAAGTAGAATAAATGCTGTGGAAATGAGAGCGCTGAGGAGCATGTTTGGTGTAAAACTGAGTGATAAAATTAAGAACAGTGTAATCAGGGAACGTTGTGGTATGAATGTTGATGTAGTGACAAGGATTGAGAAAGATATGTTAAGTTGGTTTGGACATGTAGAGAGAATGAATGAAAGGATTTTCTTTTTTTTTTGTGTGTGTGTGTGTTTAGCTGTTGGTCGCAGATGACCTTGACAGCTTAACGCGGGCAATGGGCGAGCGGAAAGCTCTCAGCCCGGTAGCGAGAATGAAAGGAGATTAACAAGAAGAATTTATAAGGCGAATCTGAGCGGAAGTGTTGGAAGGGGAAGACCAAGGCGGACGTTTCACGATCAAATCGGGGACGTCCTTAAGAAAGGCCAGGTTAGAAGTACCCTAAACCGAAGAATATGCATGAAGAGATTAATGAATGTAGAGGAAGCGAAAGTAGTATGTCAAGATCGTAGCAAGTGGAAGGAAGTGGTCTCTGCCTACCCCTATGGGAAAAAGGCGTGAATATATGTATGTATGTATCAAAATCGACAACATCAACATATTTACCTGCCAGTTTCACGTTGAATGCAACAAAAGTTGTTAGTTATAGTTTTATAACCAGCCGGCCTGCTTGACGTCAGATTGCTTTGGGAATGTAATTGTTGCCCAAACGGCGTCAGATGGAGCTATATAAAGCTCTTAGTCGTCTTTTATGACAACTACGAGCAATAAAAGGGTTGGTAGTATTCGTAGCCGCTACGACATAGCATAGCTGACTCTTTTATGACCGTAGACATAATACGTGCTAGCCTTGTAGTTTTTTGAAGTTAAACTTCTTTGCGCGCATGAGGGTAATTTTTTTTACGGATGAAACGTGTCACGAAGATCTGCAGCGTATTTGTCAAAGAAGAAGGAGAGAGCGATTGAGACCGATTGAGGGAGAGTGAGAAAGGGCGAACATTGCACGAAGCATAGCCATGGGGCGAGAGTAGGGAGCAAGCGAGTGAGAAAGATCGAGAGATTTCTTTATTTTCTTTTATTCTTTTTATTTTTTTTTATTGTCCTTTTTGTTAATACTGATAAAGACACATGGAACCAAAGAAGTTTCACTTCCGACACGCGTACTTAGTACTCACGCTATTTTTTTTTAATATCTTCGTGACTAGCTCTTGTCTGATTACACCCTGCCTAATCTACCCAAACTGTAATATTATATTCTGACGTACTTGCCTCAATGGCATTTGGTCTGGTCACTAATACCTTTTATTTTGCTTTATTTGGGTGGCCTATGGTCAGTGCACGTGGGGTATGCTCCGTCCGGGGTGACGTAAGGGCAGAAGCGCGGCACCATAACATACCGTATTTCCTCTCCTTCGTCATTGGGCCGACTTCCGGTACCGAGTTTCTTGTTGTCATTGATCAGTTAGGAGGGCCACTGATACCTAGCATGTGGTCCTACAACAATTTTTTTTGTTGCATTTTTTATTTTGCTTTATTATGTTTTGTTTTATCCTTTACGTATAAATAGTCGACGATCCGGTTGTCGAGCGTGTGCAGCGCAGACTCCGGGTTCCGTTCCCAAGACGCGCTTCAACGGCGCTCGCTCTACGTTGACAATGTAATGTTTTATTTTTAATTTGCTTTTTTTAATTTGCTTTTTTTAATTGCTTTTTTTTTCCACTGGTATTATTTTTCAATCATCTGATTGTTGTTGTGTATTAAAATTACGATGCTACCGTTCTTGGGAGTTGTAAACACAGACTGAGGGGTCAAAAGTCGACTGCGTTCTATTGGAAAACTTATAACGACGTTTACGGTCGTCGATCTGCGTACCGAGCGTCGTGATTATGGTATTATGGGGTATTTATTCTGATGTTGTCTTATCACGGCAATATACGAGAAAAATGAAATAAGAACATCAATTAGCTAATATTTACAGAAATTTCATTTTTACTGGCGAAAGGTGATTCCACAATAAGGGTTGAAACTACGTCAATTAAAAATTAAAAATACGTAAATGGGGTTAAAACCCCACGGGGTTTATACTCGTATATAAAATGATTTACCAGCCTGTTGAGTTGCTTGCTCAATGGAGATCGCTTGCCTATCCGGTAATAGTTTATCGGATTAATTTAATCTTTAAAACTGATTTCAACCCTTTATGATTTCTACATTATTGATTCTGAACTTGTTTATTAAGATATTAAGATTGATTTGCAGGGTTCAGACAATCAGAGCGTTAGCAGCGAATGCATAAATCAAGCGAAGAGTAACATAGAAGATGAGCATGCTGATGATGGCTGTGACGTTATCAGTAACGCAGGTGACTATCTATTCATATATCCCTAGAGAATTCTACGCTTCAGAATCCTATGCCGTAAGAATCCATTGAATCTATTTTTTCCCTGTGCCAGGTGTCGAATAAAAAAAAAGCGATACATAAATCGCTTGAAAAATGGGACAGTATTATAAACATAATGATGGCTTATCTTATATATAAATTTCTAGCGTATGTGTGTATGTCACTGAACTCCTCCTAAACGGCTGGACCGATGTTGACGAAATTTTTTGTATGTTCAAGGGGATTCGAGGATGGTTTAGATTCACAATTGGACCCCGATAGCTGGCACTGCTGTGTGTATGTGACTGAACTCCTAAACGGCTGGACCGATGTTAATGAAATTTTTTGTGTGTGTTCAAGGGGATTCAAGAATGGCTTAGACTTATAATTGGATCCGGTAGGTGGCGCTGCTGTCGATTTCAAGGAGAATTTATTTTATTGTATTTGAGCAGAACAACGTCTGTTGGGTCAGCTAGTCTTATATATAAATTTCTAGCGTACGTGTGTATGTCATTGAACTCCTCCTAATCGCTGGATCGATGTTGACAAAATTTTTTGTGTGTGTTCAAGGAGATTCGAGGATGGTTTAGATTCACAATTGGACCCGTTTGGTAGCGCTGTTCGGGCAGGACAATAACATAATATAATCGTTATCTTATAATATAATCGTTTAACTTGCATAAATAGATCAACATATGTAAATGTAATTAACTTGTTGATTTGACAATTACCTACCATTGCGCCTCCTGAGTGCAAGTTCACACCGAGCGCTGTAAGCGCTATTGGATATTAAAATAATGGTGGGTACTTGGATAGTCATTGATTTGTGGAACTGTTTTAGTATGTAACTACCGTATTTTTTTTTTCTCTGCTTAGTAATGTATGTTACATAATAACTAGTCTGTTCACGATAAATTTTATAAACAATGTGGATAACTGTAATTGGTCCTACTAGTTAGTAATTTTATTTTATGTTATATGCATTTGTAACGACTGTTGTTATCCCAAATATAATAAAATAAAAAAATAAAATAAATAAATAACTTGAGAACGACATTACCGATTTCGTTCATCTTTTTTAAAGTATTAGTATGATACTTTGAAAAAGCCTTTTACGGAAACAAAAATTAAAAAAGTGGCGCATAAAATTAGAGAATTTGAGAAAACTTTACGACTATATAAATACAGGACAACGTCTGTCGGGTCAGCTAGTTTTATTATATATTCTTATTGGTTGGACATAGGGCTCCGCACAAGAATGCCACTCGGAACCGCCCTGTGCCACTTGCATCCAACGGTTCCTGCTACTTTCATGATGTCATCGGTCCACTTAGTAGGGGGTCGTGCTAAGTTGCATAGTCCGATCCGTGGTCGCCACTCGAGGACCTTTCTTCCTTATCGATTGTCGGTTCAAAGATCGATGTGCCCTGCCCATTGTTATTTCAACGTGCTAATTTTGCGGGTTATGTCGGTTACCCCATTCTTCTACGGATTGCCGTATTCCGTATTTCAGCCCGACGTTGAGCAATATTGAGCCTTTTTATGAGGCATTTAGAGACCACGTTTCAGTGCCGTATGTCTTCGCTGTCATCGTTAACAACTGCGATTCTCAAGAATCGCATGCCCAACTAGGACCGGTACAGGAATGTCATGACATGGGCATTTAGACATTTAATGAGATGAAATGCATTACGAAAATGATTAGCTGTCATTGTCATCCATCCATTCGTCCATTAGCCTCTCCTCATCCACTGGACATGCCATATGGTTTTGCAGCACTCGCATTTGATTTCTTGTGACCTTCACCAAGTCAATGATTTGTTATTTTGGTGCTGGTCAACATCTTGGAAAGGTTGTATAGTTATTTATTATTTTCAGCATCAGCTACATGGCCGGATCTGAAGGACACAGCTCAGTTCGAGAGAGCAGCATCTGCCATCATGGGTGGTAGACCGCATACTATATCAGCTGGTAGGTTAATTACAGTAATAGATTACAATTATGGTTCAAACAACCATTTCCAAAATAAAAAAAAGCACAGTACAGGATAAAAATGGTATGGAATATTATCATCATCTTTTTCTTGCCCCAATTACTTGGGGTCGACGCAATACACACTTTGTTTTCATTGTACGTTATCACAGTTCTTATAAATCCCACTGTAGGGCTTGAGCCTCCTCCACAATGGGAAGGAAATTGACCTAATAATCCACGCTGATCAGACGAGTTGGTACAGGGTTTTATTCCGAGTTTTCCTTCTCTTGCTTAGGTATTATATGCATACCAATTGTATCCCAAGTGTTTTGGCTTTTTCTGGAGGCGTCGTAAAGATGGTAATTTTTTTTTTGGGTGGGGTATGCTAAGCGCACACACCGTCCATTCCGTTTGGGGCGACGAAAGGACGGCGCGCGGACCCATAACCCACCCGTACCCACGTCACCTTCGTCGTAGGGCCGACCACCAGTGCCGAGTTCCTTGTCCTCAGTGGTCGGCCCGATGGCATGCCTTTTCGGGTACCCTCACCTCTCGACGTTCCTGTCCCGGGAAGTCGCCGCCGTCGCGTGGTCTGCCTCTCTGCGGGTGACGGACTAAAGTCTCCGGTCCGATCACCCGCGGCCTCGGCTAGGGGGGCAATCAGGCGCGGGTACTCGCGCCTGCGCCGCCCGAAAAGATGGTCTTCTATATTTTATTGTTATCATTGCCCGCCCACGTGGGACCACTTTACCTTTCACAATTAAAAAAGTATTATGTATATTGCAGCGTACGAACGTGGTCATCCGCGGCCTGCTCTCAGCGTGCACACCTTCACGCATTCGGAGCAACAGGTATCGCCACAAAGGGACGGTGGTATTTACGCCAGACCTCCATTACCCACAGTAAGTACCATTATACACCCAAGATGAGGAGACGTGACAGGCATGTGAGAAGGAGAGTTGTCAATATGTTCGTTGATGGACGGAAGAATGAAGGGTGACCCAAAAGGAGATTGATGGTTTGTGTGAATGAGGATATGCGTATGAAAGCGGTGAGGACAGATATGACGGTTGACAGGAGTCAATGGAAGGTATGAGCGTGTTGTGCCGACCCCACTTGAGATTGGGATGAGGTTGGCAATGATGATTTTGATAAGGCATTATAATAATTTTCAACAGAGATGCTCATCCTTGGAACGTCCATCGGTGCCGGGGAAATCGGGCAACGCCAATACGTGCCAGCACGAATTCAAGCCATCTAAGCCTTCGTCATTGCCACCGCATCTTACCAAAGGTAATCAATCGTACTCATTTTACTTTACGATTAATTGATGTTTTTCTTTTACAGGCTATGATCTGACCACATCCACGAAACCATCAGCAGCAATGTAAGGGACCTCATGAGGTTTGGTACCCGAAAGGGTGTCCCGCTGGGCTGGCCACAGACGGCCACAGATGGCCAGGGAGGTCAAGGATTCGGTACCAGGGAAGGCGATAGGTGGCTATGGGGCGGCACGCCACCGTTTCGTCACCCGAATGGAATGGACGATGTATGTACAGACCATAGCCCGCCCAAAAAAAAAAACAATATAAGGGACATAATTTGACGTTTTACTCCGATAATTGTAAGAGCTGCCACAGTCGATTTCTTGGATTTGGTGGCCCGCTCTGTGGGCGGAGAAGGGAAATACGGTACGTCATACTGCCGCGCGTCTCGTATAGATTATGCCGAATGGTTTGATTCCCTAAGTTATCTTTTACATCACTTGGCGACCCGAGCAAGAGTCTCTGTCACTACACAAATATACAGCGCGATAGCGCTTCTGGTATATAATTATAATAAATATTTTTAATTTTAATTTAACTTAAATAAATATATTCAGAGATGCCGCAAGCCTTGTATGTGAACATGTCGGAACTGGCGACGTTGGCTGCGTCACGAGCACAGCAACAGAACGCTGAGCACCCACCGCAGGAGAAGGTATGTTAACTTTATAATATAGCTTAACTTTATAGACTGAGCGTGAAAATAAAAAAAATCTAAGATTAAATATGTACATTTATTAATACAAATAAACCAAGATAAGAATAAATGTATAAAGTTATTAAAACAAATAAATGAAGTTAAGAATTAAATTACACATTTCTTAATACAATTAAACCAGGATAAGAATAACTGTACACAATTATTAAAACGAATGTATTAAGATAAGAATAAATATATAAAATTATTAATACAAATAAACAAAGAGAATAAATGCACAGTTATTAAAAAAAAGTACTAAGATAAGAATAAATGTACACAGTTATTAAAATAAATATACCAGGATAAGAATAAATACGTACAATTATTAATTTATATTAATAATTGTACCTATTTTATGTATATATACCTATAATAAGGTATTGTCATACAAACTGAACCTATAATTCTTGATTTGATAGGTTGGTATTTGAAATACTACATTATCTGTGCGGTCAGTGGCATAACTGTTGATGAATCATATGATGTAAGACTATGTGTTTGATTTAAAATAATTCTTGGCATTAATAGAACTTTAAAATAAATGAACATTAATATTATTTAAGAAAAATATAAGTATAATAAGGTAATAAATTGCAAAATTTAAACATTTTTCTTCTCAGCCCATAATATGTTAGGTTCAAGACTCCTGTTCAAAGAAGTGCAAGGGAAATTGACTTATCATGCTGATCAAACGGTTTAGCAAAGGGATTTTATGTCGAGTTTTCTGTCTCTTAGATTATAATTTATTTATTATTTTTATTTATTTTTTTATTTTATTTATTTAAGACAACAAACACCCTGCACTAAGGAAATAATCCTTGTATTGCGGGGGACTTTACAAACATATAATTAACGGACACAAATTACATCCAGACTCAGAACAACAACTTGTGGATCGCACAAAGTGTTGTCCCGCGTGGGATTCGAACCCCCGACGACACTGGCGCTGTAGGTCGCTATCTTAACCACTACGCCATCTGTGCAGTCAAATAATAATGTTATATGTATATTATATCCCTCTCCCAAAGAGGTCCCCGAACCTTCATTCGAGAGTTGGCGGATCTCCGGGCTCGTGTATACGTGTCCGGAGGTACTATACCTGCGAAGCGGGAGGGCCAGCTGTATGAGGTTTACTGCAGCGCACGGCCTACTTTCAGGCTGTCACGTCAAAGATGTCAGTTGGCACAAGGTAGCCAGTCTCAAGCGTGATCCCTGGGTTCACCCTATCGTGCGGCGCTGAGTAAGCTCCGCTCGCAGAGTCCCACCCCGATCGAGACTTGCCAGCCTATTTCCTAGGGTTTTTGAAGATCTATTCCCAAGACGGGCAAAGCATACGCCCTTGGTCATGGCTTTGTCGGATAATGACCAGGATACCAACGAAAGTGTACTGCCCGTCTTAGAGACGGAAACGGTGGCACGAATGCTTGCTAAGGCTATAGCTCTCGAGCCAAACGGTATACCCGACCAGCTGTTGACCGTGGTACGACCAGCTGCGATCACGCTTCAAAGAATTGTACAATGCGTGTCTCCCGGAGCAAAGCACCCGTAAGAGTAACCCACCGGGTTGGCCACGATCGTCAAGGATTCGGTATCAGTGGTCGGCTCAATGGCGATGGAGGGTGAATACGGTGGGTTATGGGACTGTACACCATCCTTTAGTCGCCCCGGGTGGAACGGACAGCACGTATCTAGACTATAGCCTGCCAGAAAAGAAATTACTTCTTTTCCGTTTGGTGACAGAGTAAGAGTACAGTTCACCGCTTTCTAACTTATCCATAGGTATAGCAATAGTTGACTAAGGGATATAACATGCATATAATATCTGTTCAAGACTAGGAAACCTCCAAATAAAACCCAATAACCCCGTCTGACCAGTGCTGATATAGAAAGTCAATTTACCTCCTATTGTGATAAGACATATAATGGCATCCTATTTAACTATATTTAGCAATTAGTAAATTAGTTAATATTAAATATTCTCATATTCGTCGTTTTGTCGAAGTGGTATGATGGGCTTGCTCGTTTTACGCGATTACTTCTGTAACAATAGATATTAAATAATTATTAACTGATCATTACGTTCATGCAACGTTTGGTCATGGTGACCAGAACGTTGCATGAACGTAGTAGTAGAACTTTGCAAATTGTTCGAAACGCCGGGCAATCAAAAATAAAATACAAACGCGATAAAACCCGTAGTTTTATTTATAATATAATATGTAACGCGTAAACATCAGATATCACTAATAGATGCTGTTTTGTATTAATTAAAAACAACTTTTAATTTAATTACAGCGCCATCTACTGGATTCAATTATCAGTCTAAACCATTATTGAATACTTAGCCTTAACCTCATTAATAACAGACCACCAGTTTAGGAGTGCCGTCACATATACACGTACAAAAGAATATATATGACTAGCTTCTACCCGCAGCTTCGACTGCGTTAAGATTAATTTACCCAATATGAATTTTCTCCAAGTCCATGCAACGAATTACACTTAGTTAAATAAAAAAAAAAGAAAATTTAGGTTATTAACTGATTACTGAGATCAGAAATATGTTATGTGTTAATCCAGAAAATGTTCTATTTATTAACCAATTTTCGTCCAAATTTGTTCAATGGTTAAGCACCCGTGATCAAGTAACAAACATTATATGTACAATTTTATCATCATCATCATCATCGCAGACCACATACGTCCCACTGTTGGGCTTGGGCCTCCTCCACAACGGGAAGGAATTTGACCTACTGTACCATGCTGGTCAGATATGTTGGTATGGGGTTTCATTTCGAGTTTTTCATCTCTTGCACAGATCTTATGTGCATATTATATCCCTTAGTCGTCGTTTACGACATCCACGGGCAAGATGGGGAGTGGTGAATTGTATTCTTACTCTGTTACCACACGAACATTATTAGACGGAACAGATTACTGAGATCAAAAATGCGTTATGTGTTCCTTATCCAGAAAATGATCTATGAACCAATTATCGTCCAAAATTTTTTTTTATTTTTTTTTATTGCAAACGGTGGCAAACGAGCAAACAGTACTACACCTGATGGTAAGTGTTGCTGCCGCTCATGGACCTTAACAAGGCCGCTGCCTACCGTGAAGAAGGTAAAGGGAGTGTGAATGAGTGCATTGAGGCTCGGTGATACCAAGGGCACCACCAAAACCCTCCACACGCAAACACCCTTAGAAAGCCCAACTTTCTTCTTCCGGCTCTCTCGCTCACCAAACGAAGCGCAGTAACAAATTGCTACTACTCAGACGTCGATTTTCGGCGAGAGTGTGGTACTACCTCGGACGGACCGGCCCGTGTGGTCTTACCACTCCTATTTGTCCCGTGATTGAGTAAAAATCATTGTATGTACAATTTACACACTTACAATTTGTCCCACTTGAATCTGGCAGCCAATGACTCTGATATCTGACCCTCCTTCAGTTGTTTCTTCACCACCCTTTCAACTACACGTAGTGATGAGATTATCGATTGGGCGCTCGCTGGTTGTCGATACCGAGATTTGAGCTGTAACATGTTTATTCGTATAACTAGCAACCCGCCCTCGCTTCGCTTCGGTTTTAGTGGTTTCACCCTCGTAGTTCCCGTTCCCGTGGGAATACCGGGATATAATATAGCCTAGTTTACGCCCTGATATTATAGCTTTCCATTGGTGAAAGAATTTTTGAAATCGGTCCAGCCGTTTTGAAGATTACCCGGAACAAACAGACAGACAAAAATTTTTTAATCTCTATTTTAGGCATAGGTGTAATGCAAATAACCGCATGAGCATGATAAAAGCCTATTATTTTGACATTACAAACAGACACTCCAATTTTATTTATTGGTATAGATAATCAGCCTATTCATTTCCAATAGGGTATAGTGCCATAATCTCCATGATCGATAGGATTGGTGATTGGCGGATTGAAATAGGTGGCTATAAGCTGCCTGGGTACTCCCAGGTTGCTGTCCACTCTCCTAGTGATATCTCAGCTGGTTTTTACAACTTCATGCGGAAGTAATGGGTGTAGACACATTATATTCTTCGTACACCATGTTCATTTCAAATCATTTATAAACTTTTTTTTTGGGGCGGGTTATGGTCAGCGCACCCGCCGCTCGGCTGCGCCCGGGGTGACAGAGGGGCGGCGCGCGGCACCATAACCCATCGCAGCTCGTCGCCTTCGTCGTTGGGCCGACCACCGTTACCGAGCTCCTTGTCCTCCATGATCATCCCGAAATCGTTTATACACTTCGAGTCTAATCTATCTCATCATCATGCTCTTACCCTGATTGTTTGGAGTCATTGAAATATATACTCCTTTGCCATCGTACATATTGCAAAATTTATTACCAAAAGTATTATGACGTCGCTAACCCTCCTTGGGAAAGTTATTATTAACTAGACATCATGAGATGAGTTGGTCCATATCTATGTAAAGCTTCTAATCACCTTTTAGTACACTCAGGAGAAATATAAATATTGGTGTTATTCGTAGTCGCTACCACATAGCATTCGAACCTCTTCTACAATGATCAAACTTGATGGTATAGGTTTTATTTCAAGTTTTCTTTTTCTATCATAGATCTTATATGGATACTATAGTGCTTAATGGTTTTTTACGATATCCACGGGAAAAATATAGGGTTGATGTATGTACTTGGTCTAATAATTATTAGGTATTCGGTCACCATGCGGACACGTTATCATAGTGATTGAGTTGAATTACTTACTTTTCCTTTTTTTTAATTAGTCGTATTGGTTAAAGATGTGCCGACAAAAAAAAAATCTAGTATTGAGACGTCACAGTCTAATCAAAACTAACCATAATTTCAACAGCATCAAATAGCTTCGTCATTTCCTTCTTCTCTATATCACTGAGACTTGGGTCTTCCCAATCGAAGACCTCGCTCTGTTTCAATTTGAACTTGATCTTGTCCAAGTTCAGGGGTAATGTCTGATCTTGAATTTCGCCCGATTTATATACGGCTTTAGCCTCGGATGCTCCATTTTGAGGACTGAGAGCATAGATTTGAAAATATGAGGTGGGAAGGACGATTATAGCTTTAAAATAGAAACGAATACAAAAAAGTGAGTCGTCGCTCAGTACATCTGGCAGATGTGAAACATCGAAATTACTTTATACAAGTATATATGTCGATGGGAGGGTACTCCTTAGGTGGTATTCCGTCGGGCCGACCACTGACGACAAGTAACCCTGCTCCGGTGGTCGGTCCAACGACGAAGGCGACGTGGTGTTACGGGTGGGTTGCGGGTGTGCGTGCTTACGCCCCTCTGTCGCCCCGGACGAAGTGGTGCGAGGTGTACACCGACCGCAGCCCACCTCAAAAAAAAAATGCAAGTGTATATGTATTAGTGGTGGTCGTTGAATAAACGAACAGTTTTTTTCGACTGTTTCTTTGCCGTGAACTAATAAACCAGTTTATAGTTGACTGATAAACATGTTTACGTATGAACGGCTTCGCGAAACGGTCGTCATATCAACGAATGACACGAACGCGACGACTTGCAACTATTCGAAAGCGCCCGAATCGGCCCGAACTTGGAAGACGAGATGCGCGCGCGCTCGCACGGCTCGCTACGCTCTTTACCCGCCCCGCAAACCTCACCGCCCGTAGGCGCGAGTCGAGCCGAAATCATAACGCATAGATAGATTGAGTGCAATTCATTGAACTCTGCTATCATGTGATGGGACTATCATTACATATTGAAGCGTCAATGTATATTGTACAATGAAACTGTTGTCTAATATCGTTGAAGTTTCGTTGTCCTTTACCAATGGACGATCAACGTACGTCATAATATAAACTAAACGTCTCGTCTTGTCTAAGCGTCTACGACGTAAACCAGTCGAAAATTAGACTGTTTATTCAACTAGTTTACCATCGACGATAAACGGTCTCGTTGCGTCGACTGTAAAATCGTCGACGACCCACTACTAATATGTATATACATAGAAGAACAGATTACGACAGGAGCTAATATGGCATAATGTATAAATAAAAATATTACGATTTTTTGCCAGAAAATGATAATTTTTATTCAATAAACATTTATATTAATTAAATACAAGAATTAAAAATTCAAACATATTTAAAATTGTGACAGCTACGCGTAGTTTTACGCCACGCGTAGCTGGACGCCACGCGTAGGGTGACGCCACGTGTAGCTTCACGCCACGCGTAGTATTACGCCACGCGTAGCTTCACGCCACGCGTAGCCTTACGCTACGCCAACGATCAGGTTTACCCTCGCCTATAGATATTTTACACCAATAGTATCAGGCATAGGCTACCTGCTAAGAAAAATTTTTATTTTTACATCACGAACAGCGGCGAAACTCGCGTCTGATTAATATTTGAAGTTCTATGGAAGATTACGTTCTGGAGACTGTTCTCTCATCACATAGGTGGAGGATATCCCCTCATTTCTTATTCTAACTAGACTTTATACTATATTTCTTTCCATTTTGCTGTGTGCGGTATATTGTTAAAACCTGGTAAAGTGGTGAGTTTTCTTCGTATCTCCCACTTTACAATAATAATGGACCCTATCATTAATTTTAGCTCATATACGTCCCATTACTGGGCACGGGCCTCCTCCAAAATGGGAATGAATGTATCTACTACATCACGGTCGTCAGGCGTGTTGGAGTTTTATTTCAAATTTATCCGTCTTTTGCATAGTTATCTCTGAGATATTATATTCTTTAATCGAATTTTACGACTCACGAGTAAGAAAGAGGGTGGGAAATTGTATTCCTACTCCGTTATTACACAGTGAGTTTTTTCATAATGCCAAGCAATTGGCCTTACCACGCGAGCCAGATAAGTTAACTAGGGGTATTTCTCTTCTTATTTAATAGTCTTACTTATGTCTCTTAGCTGTCTTTTACGACATATATGCGAAAAGACGTGGTTATAATATATTCTTAATCCATTACCACGCGGTAGTGCCAAATGGCAGTGGATGTGATGGTGGTTAATGGATAAATATCCATCCATCAACTGATCGAGAACCCCTATCACATAGGTCTTCTCATAGCATTACCACGTAGAATGATCCTGTGCCGACTACTTCTCTGGAATCCTACGAGGAATTTAATAGAATTTTTTAGGCGTCACTAAGAATTGGTATATCCTAAGTAATATTATCTTAACCTATATTATAAGTAGAAATCTGAGGTTATTTGCTACGCCTTCATGACTAAACCACTTAACGCAATTTTAAAAAATCCTTTTCCGTAGTAAACTACATTATCAGCGAGTAATATATGCAATGTTTTATCCTTGTATACTCAGGGGAACGGGAACTACGCGGGTTAACTGTAGGAAATTGCTAGTATTTTAATGAAACACTCACCATGTGTAACTTAAGTGAATGTTGATAGCAATCCTGAAATGTAATTGGAAAAGATAGTATTATTAAAAAGATAACAATTTCAGCTCATGTCTCCGCAGTGGTTACCCCATTGGCAATGTGCAACAATATTGCAGATATAGAATTTGACGCCACAATGCCGTCGTTCCGAACAGCCTGGGTGCAGTATGTTCATTCATACAAAAGAGGGAAGGCAAGGCAAGAGGCAATTGTGGTAGGACCACACTGTTAACAGTTGTCTGTCTACAGCCGCGAGCCAGTCCATCCGGGGTAGTACTACACTTTTGCAGAAAATCGACGTCCGAGTAGTAGCAATTTGTTACTGCGCTTCGTTCGGTGAGCAAGTGAGTCGGAAGCCCAACTTTCTGAGGGTGTTTGCGTGTGGAGGGTTTTGGTGATATCTCAGTATCACTGACCCTTATTGCATCCATTCACACTCGCTTTACTTTCTTCGCGGTAGGCAGCGGCCTTGCAAAGATCCATGAGCGGCAGCAACACTTACCATCAGGTGTACTGTTTGCTCGTCTGCAATAATAAAAAAGGCAGACGCAAGGCCCTCCTTGCAACAATCAAACAATCGTTTATATTTGAACCTCGCAACGCCTAGTTATTTCCCAAGTTATCTATGAACAGTAGTGGCTATACCAGCGTGATGTAGGTTTATCTTCAACTAGGCTCATATACAACCCACTGCTAGGTTCGAGCCTCTTCCATAAAAGGGAAGACATTAATCTACACTGGTCAGACGTGTTGGTGTAGTGTTTTATTATGAGTTTTCTTTCGCTTTCATAGATGTTGTATAGATACTAAAGCCCTTTTTTTGGGGTGGGCTACGGTCAGCGTACCCCGCGCCCGGCTCCGTCCGGGGCGACAGAGGGCGGCGCGCGACCCCGTCGTAACCCACCTATGGCACGTCGCCTTTGTCGTTAGGCCGACCACCGGTGCTGGGTGACTTGTCGTCAGTGGTCGGCCCAACGGAATACCTCTAAGGAGTATCCTCTTTTCGACGTCGCGCGGTCGATCTCTTTGCGGGTGATGGACCAAATCCCCGGTCCAGTCACCCGCGGTCTCGGCTAGGGCGGCATCAGGCGCAGGTAATCGTGCCTGATGCCGAATGGATACTATAGCCCTAAGTCGTCTTGTATATAGGGGGTGATAAATTGTATTCATACTCCATTATAACACGGAAACTCGTCTTATCACTCCTCTGCTATAACTAAATAACAGATTGACCCACAATAATAATAACTAAAGATAATTTTATAAATTAAAACCTTTTAGTAACATAAAGTAAGCCGCCTTCAAAATTAACTTTAATTTAGCATCATGTTACCTGAGCTTTCTTGCCGGATCTTTCTCAGTGTAACCGTGTTCCGATCCGGTGGTAGTGTACTAGATTATTAGTTAGTTTATTAAATATAATTACTATTAATTTTAATGTTTAATTATTACTAACCATAAACAATATAATTTTTTCATATAGAATCATTTTATTCTTACACTGGCAATAAATTTTGTATCAAAATGTGGGTCAATATTTAATAACTAATTTCTGTATCGGGTAGTTAATTATAAATTTTCTGCAGTAACGATGACTTGTTGGACGTGAGACATCTTAGTCCACCCGTGATCATGAACGCTGTAAAGTGTTCAAAACGTCGGGTAATCAAAAATGAAATACAAACGCGATAAAATCCGTAAAGTAGATTTATTTAAAACTAAATAACAGTATAAAATCAAAGATGTTTTTTATTGTAAATAAAACTACTTTTACGGATTATATCGCGTTTGTATTTGATTTATGATTGCCCGACGTTTCGAACACTTTGCAGCATTCATGGTCACGGGCGGACTAAGGTGTCTCACGTCCAACAAGTAATCGTTATTACAGACATTTACAATTATCTACCCGATACAGAAAATAGTTATAAACTTATTAAATTGTTACCCACATTTTAGTACAAATTTATTGCCAGTGTAAGAAGAAAATGAATCTATATGAAAAATTATATTGTTTATGGTTAGTAATTATTAATTATTAAATTTGTAGCAATTATTATTACAATTTGTTGATTTAAAACTAACAAAACAAATATACTACCACCGGATCGGAACGCGGCCACACTGAGAAAGATCCGGCAAGAAAACTCAGGGGACATGATGCTAAATTAATATTGATTTTTAATTTTAGATGCGGCTTACTAAAAGATTTTTGATTTATAAAATTATCTTTAACCATTATTATTGTGGGTCAAATCTATACAATAAGTGCTCACAGTATCATGCAGTCTTGTGGTGGTCTCTTTGGATTTATTTTTAATTATGTTTATAACAGGATCCCAGCTTGATGGTAATACCCAGCCATCCTCTCTATTGAAATTTTTGTGTTTTTTGATTTCAATAGCCTCGCGTACCATTCTAGGCAGGTATCGGTGTTCCTTTGCGAGGACTTGAGGTTTATCAAACCTAATGTTATGGCGGGAGCGGTCCTGACTATGTTCACAGACTGCAGACTTATGTGTTTTTTATCTTAAAAAACCTTGATGGTAATGTATTTTATGTTACAGTTACGTGAAAAGCAATTATTTCCGCTGAATGTGAGTCGTTGAGCCGATTACTGAGAATGTATTTAACATTGTTATGGTTTGATATGGGATTGGTATGCGTCATTTTATGCTTTTGATAAAGGGATAATGGCGGTTTTTAACTTGCCTATATTAACTTGGTTTACATGATTTCCGTGTGGTCACGGAGTAAGAATACAATTCACCACCCTGTATCTTGCCCGAGGTTGTTGTAAAAGATGACTAAGGGATAATGCATATATCTATGCAAAACAAGAAAAACTTTGTATAAAACCCTTTAGCAACACGTTTGACCGGCCTGGAATAGTAGGTTAATTTCCTTCCTATTGATGGAGGCGGCATGGGCCCAACGATGGGACAGAAACGACATAATAATTCAGAATAATATGGTACTCACAATACATGTATTATAATATTAATTTTATTCCAAAGCATAATGCACTCGTTCACTGAAAAATATTGTTATCAAACTTGTACACCGATATGTTGAACGATAGATCGATTGTTCTCACTTCGACTTGACTGTACGAAGTAATGCTTATTATAAGTGTTCGTTTATAATTAACTGTAGTATTGTGTGTGTCCATTGAATTATGACGTTGTATAGCGCGATAAATCCATTTTGATCGTGTGTAATATCGTATGTAAAAAAAAAATAGTATATATTAATTTTCTGTCCATTCGCTCGTACGTAATATCATCCTTACTAATATTATAAATGCGAAAGTAAGTTTGTAACATTTTCACGCTTAAACCTCTGAACCGATTTAAAAAAATTTTTCCCCAATGCAAAGCTATAATATCAGGGGGTAACATAGGCTATATTTTATCCCGATATTCCCAGGGGAACAAGAACTACGCGGATAAGACGACTGAAACCGAAGCGAAGCGAGGGCGGGGGTTGCTAGTATGTAATAAAAAATAATAGTAGGTATTTATTATTTTTCTATCCATTTACTAATTCTCCGTCTGGTTACGGAGTAGGAATATAATTCACCAAGACGCATTTTTATATGCATAAGAACGCTTGGTGCGTGATGTCTCATTGTTACCGAAGTTTGACCGATTTGATTACATTTACAGAAACTGCTGCAACTCTCTTTTACATCGTTATGTGTCTTATACCTTTCTCGTTAAATAGATTATCTAATTTAATGACATTCTTAATAATCCAAATTGCATTATTAGATATTAGTGTGTACAAATGAGCAAGCTCTTCAGTTTTATCTCCATATTTATATTTTTCTGTACGCATGAGACTGAGATCTTCTTATACGGTTGAACCGATTTTGATGTGAAATTTCTTTGTATTCAGATGGATTTAAAAATTGATTTTTGTTTTTTAAATAATATCGTTTGTTTAAAAAAAATATTTAAAAAGAAAGGAATTCCTTGTAATAGAAATGAAAAAAACATAGAATTCCTTGAATACTGTTTTTCTTAGATTGGTACATAACAGCGTTTGTTAGGCATGCTAGTCATAATATCACAGGTAGGTATCAAGATTGTTCCGTGGCTCTATCAGTCTGAAACGTTCGTAGTGTGTATAAATTATTGTTAGCGTTTAATGAAAACTTGAACAGTGTAACGTATTTTCTCGACGTGTGTTTATATTTCAGAGCATTATTTCAAATTTAACAATCGTTATTATATAATAATATTTAAATTTTATATTATTTATATTATCTTCCGTATGGTGGCGGACTAAAAATATATTCCATCACTCTCCATTTTTCTGAGGTTTACCCGAATATTAAACATTTGAAATCTATTATTACGTATTTTATCGCGTTTATATTTGGTTTATTTTATTACTAGCAACCCGCCCTCGCTTCACTTCGGTTTCAGTCGCCTCACCCGCGGCGTAGTTCCCGTTCTCGTGGGCATACCGGGATAAAATATAGCCTATGTTACTCCCTGCTATAGCATTGGTGAAAGAATTGGCCTTAATATTAGTAAGGAAGGATTACATTCATCGTTACTGAAGAACTAAGTCTTACGCCATCAGCATTTGCCTGCCCTCATCCCAAGCTAAGTGGGGTCGGCATAACCTGTTTTTACCTTCCATGGCCTCCTATCAGTTGTCATATCTGCACTCACTGTTTTCATTCGCATATCCTCATTCACACAATCCATCCATCTCTTTTTGGGTCTCCCCTCTTTTTACGTCTATCCACAATCATATCGATAACCTGCCTTGTCACATGTCTTTCATCGCTCCTCATCACATGTCCATACCAAAACTAAAGACGAAGGACTTAAGTGTCACGTCCAACTGGACGTGACACTTGGTCCATAGACGATCTCTGTAATAGACGATGACTAGTTAGTCATCATTATTACAGAGATTTATACCCATTACAATTGTATTAGTTTTAAATCACCTCTCATCCCGGTACCTCTATAAGTAGGAGAGTAAGTGTATAAAGATGATGACGATTTATCTTTTTTAGGGTTCCGTACCCAAAGAGTAAAAACGGGACCCTATTGCTGAGACTTCGCTGTCCGTCCGTCCGTCTGTCACCAGGCTGTATCTCAAGAACGGTGATAGCTAGACAGTTGAAATTTTCACAGATGATGTATTTCTATTGCCGCTATAACAACAAATTGTAAAAATAAAATAAATATTTAAGGGGGGCTCCCATACAACAAACTTCGATTTTTTTGCTCAATATCGATAATGGCAATACGGAGGCACTTGTTTACCTAGTCAAAGGTACGGAACCCTTCGTGCGCGAGTCCGACTCGCACTTGGCCGATTTTTTTTTGTATTACGGATATGGTGGACTGTCAAGTGAGCGCTGAAGGCTCTCAACCTAATAAAGTTATGCGCTTTATCTCGAGAACAACGCAAAACGATTTTTGACCTCGATAACGAGGGTGTAAAACACGTATCCTATATCGGTAAGGTAAAGTAACCGAAACTGTCGAATAATCTAAAATAATTTTAAATCCCTAACCAATACACGTATAATATTGTTCTAAGATCCGTATCCAGATTCGAACCTTCATATCCGTAACATTCCTAATTTAAACACAACTATTACCATTTTTTTAATCCGTGTGGTGACGGAGTGAGAATACAATTCACCACCCTGACTTGTCCATGTCATAAAAGACGACTAAGGTATTAAATATTCATGTATGTAACATCCATGCAAGAGAAAAAAAAAACCCGAAATTAAACCCTATATCAACCCGTCTGATCAGTGTGATATGGAAGGTTAAGTTCTCCTATTGTGGAGTAGGTTTGAGTCCAACAGTGGGACATATATGAGCTGAAATGATGATGATGATTACCAATCTTAGGTGTGCTCGGAAAGCAGTGCCAGTGAGTCTTCGCTGGAGTCATCAAGCGGCTACGGCAGTCAAGGCGCCTTCGCCGCTGAGGATCATTCCCATCAGCATCAAGTACAACATACTGACGGTAACTATCTGATTTATTTTAGACTTAATTTTCTGTTTAGATTAGCTGTCGTATGTGTGTTTAGAAAGGCATGAACGCATTGAAAAATAGCTATTTGCTAGAAAAAAAAGGTTTTCATATTTATTTATGTGATTGAACGAAACTGTCGACAGTGGTTTGTTTATATCCGCGGGTCGGTCCATCCGGATAAGTACTTTGCTCTCGCAGAAAGACGTCGTGAGTCTGCAGGAGCATTTCACGTCAAGCGGACAACCAAAAAAAAGTGAGGTCGTGAATTTTGTTTATACTCTGGTCAGTTATACTTCTAGTAGACGTGGATGTGTACACACAATTTTTTTTTCGTGTGATTTTTTATTGCTGAGTTATGAGCTTTTGAAAATTGACTACTAATGAAATCATGAATTTTTGGAAGCTTATATATCTGTATCAATTAATTTGTAAATAAAGCTAAAGAGCATTGTTTCTTATAGTTAAACAGTTGAAGATTTTAGTTTTTTCGTCGAATTCTAAATTTAATTTTTTTTACATATAGTACACCGGAAGTGAAAATTTCTAATCGATATTTCAGTAATTTCGACACTTTTTATTTTAAATATTTTTACCTTGAATTAGAGCTTTTTATGTATTAATTCTTCATAAAAAAAAAATTAAAACGTGATCTCCAATAGTTTAGGAGTTAGTGCATATATAGTACATACATATAACTATGAGCACTTTCTAAGGAATCGGGTTTATGCGTTAACATGCTAAAATACTACGCTATTAATATTTTATTCCTTCATTCTAACATTCAAAAATATGAATTAAACGCTTTTTTAAATAAAATGTAATTAACAATATAAATATACGCATTTCTTATAACAATAACAAGTTCATACTTTTGTATGAACAACATAATTGGTTGTCCGCTTGACGTGAAATGCCCAGCAATTTGTTACTGTACTTCGTTCGGTGAGCGAGAGAGCCGGATACCCTACTTTCTGAGTATGTTCTGTGTATGTGTTTTGGATTTTGGTTAGGTCTTTGGTATCAGCGAATTCCATTGCACGCATTCACACTCCCTTCACTTTATTCACGGTTTTCAGCAGCCTAGTAAAGGTGAATGAGCGACAGTCTTATTTACCAACTAACAACACGTCCTCGCTTCGCTTCGGTTTTAGTCGCCTTACCCGCGTAGTCCCCGTGCCCGCGGGAATACCGGGATAAAATATAGCATATGTCCCTCCCTGATATTATAGCTTCCCATTAGTGAAAGAATTTTTGAAATCGGTTCAGGGGTTTAAACGTGAAAGCGTAACAAACAAACAAATAAACAAACAAACAAACTTACTTTCACATTTATAATATTAGTAAGGATCCTATCCTGTTTGTTCTATCCTGTACTGTTTGCATGTTTGCCACTAGTGCCAATAAAAAAATGAATTTGAATCGAGACAATTGCATTGCATTTTTAAAAAAGCAAATATTTATTTGATGCGTTTATGTCCTTTGTTATCTTTTTGTGCTATTTCTATGATCTTATCATTTAGAAGTCTTGTGTTGTGAATCTTGTAGTTATTTTGTAGTTGATTAGAAAAAAGTATTGTGTGTTTTAAACTATCTATATACTTGCCTTCATCTACTTATTTATGTTTCAAATGTATTTAGAGGCTCATGCTTATTGTTAATTCTTATTTTATTATCTTTTATTTGATGCAACTCGAGAAACGGGTTCATAAAAAGTAAACATATTAAAATCTAAAATTAGAAAAATAGTTTAATTTATTTTATCATTCGCATACAAATGAAAAATTATTTGTGTTCCTATATATTCTTTTATAATTTTAACCCACGCATTTGTTTATTTCTTTTTTTTTATTTTGTGTTTTTGTAATGCCCGCTTTGCATGCCTCCCGCATTAGTTGAATCCGAGATCGTCACTTTGCGCCGCGACAGCGACGCTTCCGTAGCAGCCGCAAGAGAGAGTTTCTCTATATCACTCGGCAGCTTGGAGGAAGCTGTGAGGTCTTTAGATGAAGCGAGCGACACACCGGCTTATGCGACTATAGGGAAGAAGCCAGCGGTACCTAAGCGACGGCCTGTGTCTATGGCTGGTGAGATAGCTGTTTGAATTAATTATAACTTCTCCTTACTTGCCTTATCCATATAGTGGCAAGGTTGAGACTTCTAATGACAAGATTTTTAGAGAGAATGTTCTTTAATTATTTTTGTATTAACGTAAGCCTAGAACCGGCCATGGTGAGCGCAAATAAGATCGCTTATTGTTTGTTACACAGGGCCTTATTATCTGCAAATGTTATCCGTTTTTGACACACTTTGATCTGGTCCAATTTCGTCTAAAGGGCGTCGCAAGGGTGATTTTTTTTTTGTGTGTGTACAGCTGTTGGCCGCAGATGGCCTTGACAGCTTGACGCGGACTATGGGTGAGCGCTGAGGGCTCTCAACCCGGAGAAAAGTATGCTAAGCGACATCGCCCAAGGGCTCCCCCTGTGGGGAACGGACCTCGGCTTGGGGCGTCGCTGGAGACAAAGTGGGCGTGCCCACGTTTTTAGTCGTGACTTTTGCGCGGCGCGGTTTCGCACCTCGACGGCGAGGGCGGAACCGCGAATATTTATTTGTTAAGGCCTCGCGGGCCGTGTAGGCTCTTTGTTGAGCGAGTGTGATATTGTCGTCCTCTTCGTCGAGGACGTGACGAGGACGTCGGATGGAAAGGGTGTTGTGTTGTTACATAGCCTATATATAGCCCTTCAGTTGATGACACTAATTTTAATCTGTGACTTGTCTCGCTAACTTTGGGTATCAGCTGTTTGAATAGCAGCTGGTAAACTGTATGATGTCGTATTTAGTACGCGTCACAAAACTCTTTTCTGCACGCGGCCAGCTATTTAAGCATGGTATACATTATTAGATGCTATGTTTTGATTATGTGTATAGTGAATGTATCATAACTTTAGTAACCGATTTGTAAGCCAATTTGTATAGACCGAGGTATAGTCCGTCAATGTCAGAGAGGCTGACAGCGAGAAAGCGGGCGGGTCATCCCCTTGATGGTCGACAGGAGATGGTACCTGAAAGGGTAACCTTTTGGGCCAGTCACTGGACTAATGGTCAACCCAATAGCGATAGAGAGTGACTAAGTTGGGTTCGGTCGGAACGGACGGCGTGTGTTCAGATTATAGCACGCAAAAAAAGTCAAGTTGTCCCAAACTGTGTACACGCATTTAACAAAAAAAAAAACGGATGACCTTAAAACGTTTATGAAATATCCACATATCTAAGAATCATCTCGGTCAAATCAGCTTTCAAACATTAAAACCGCATCATTATCAGTCTATTCGTTTAAAAGCTACGATAACCATAGACTTACAAATAGACAGACATAGGCACGTCAAATTTATAACACCCCTATTGCGGATTGGGATAGAAAGTAAATCTCAGTACATATTATTTACAAGGGGATCAAGGATCAGATTTTCATATGTTCTATTGTATTTTCCAGCGACTGTATGGTCTCGTAGAGGCTCTTCCAGTTCATTGGGTAAACCACCACCTCCAGTTCGCAGGTCTTCTTCTATATCAAGAGCTCAAAGACCACCTTATATACAGGTAAGGCTATCTATGGTGCTTTTTATTATACCTTAGATTCTCACTGTCGAGTAAATTTTTGTGCCCCTTTCATTACCTAGAAGATGTGGAATATTTTTAGCAAGTTTTGTATATTACTTGTGGGTCTTAAAATAATTGACTCTTCTTAAGATTTGTCCTTGTGGTGATAGAATTTAAATATAAATTTGATCAAGATCTTATTAGTAGTTTTTGAGTTATCCTTAATAATGCTACATTGTTATGAAGTTTTTGTTAAAATTTCGTATTATTATAGGATTTTTTTTTATTAAATTGCTGGTTTTCAGAACAATGCTCAGAGTGCCCAAATGGGCACAACGGATGCGGATAACCTTCCTCCTCCGCCTGCCTTCCTATTGCAGCCGGACAACGAAACTAGCAGCGGTGATTATGATGACTGTATATATGCACCTTTTTATTTTTTAATTTATATTTCTTTAGATTTATTTATTCTGATTGGTGACTGGCTAAGAATACAATTCACCTTTCTCCTCCCTACTATTTGTTCTTAGGCGTGGGTGTCGTAAAAGACGACTAAGGGGTATGATTGCACCTAACATCTATACAAGAAAAGGAAAATGCGCAATAACATTTATATCTGAATGACCGATATTTTCTTTTTTGGTAAATTGCGTTTTATTGGCTTTACGGCTCATATTTATGATAACTCGATATTTACAATATCTAGTTTAAACGTATTGAACCTTCCAAAACGTGGCTAGATATATTTTCATCCGTTCACAGACGTTCATATCCTAAAAAAAAAATCTTATCACGGACATAGTTTCTATGAAAAGGACTCAGTACTCGATACTTTGAAATATCGATACTTTTGCTTCGATCCTTATGTGAGTACGATACTTTTCTTTCGATACAACCATGAGTAACAGGTATCGATACTTTCTATTCGATACCGTGTCCCTAACTCTATTCAACCCTAGTCAGAGAGTTTGGTGTACTTGAAATACAAATTTGTAATTACTTTACCTGCTTATGCTTCTTAGTCGTCTTTTACGATACCCACGTGCACGAAATGCATCAAAATTAGTCATATTAGAATTTTTAAAAGTATGTATTGTACAGTTTTTAAATTTTAATCTTGTTCCTGTACTTTTAACTTATCGTTCTGTTACAATTTCAAAGAAGCTTTACGTAATTTTTTTAATAGGCTTACCTGTTGCCCTAATGAAAATATTATATTGTGTTTGGTCAGAGTGATTATTAAACATTAAATTTGTAGTAATTATTATGACAATTTATTAATTTAAACCTAATAAATATAATATATTTTCTTCTTCTTCTTTCTTCGTTTAAATAAATTGTCATAATAATTACTACAAGTTTAATGTTTAGGCAAGCTAATGTATAATAGATTGGCCGAATTGCTTAGATTAGGGATGTAAGGTGGATCGACGACCTGGTGGAAGATTTTGGGCGTCGTTGGATGCAGGCAGCATAAGACTGCACTCTGCACACGGCACACGGCACACGACGTATTATGAGGAAGCTGGAAGGACAGCACACGGCGTATTATGAGGAAGGCCTACGTCCAGCAGTGGACGGCGACAGGCTGAAATGATGAAAGATGATGATGATTACCACGTCTGATGAGCGTGGTTTATTCAGTTTTCCTCTCATTGTGGAGGATGTTCGAGTCCAGTTGGATCATATACAGGGTGTATCAGGTTATGGGACAAGTGGTCAAACGAGAGCTAGGTAATGGTGGTAGGAACCCATGTAAAAATGAAATTAAAAATATTGATTCGTTAATGAATTAGAGACATGTAAAATTTTCTATTTTGTCATCGCTTTTTCGTGTAAATCTGATTGAAATGTATAAAGTCATTGATACTTAATCTGCAACATATTCGTAATTTGATAAATGTTCTGATATCTGATGTTTACGCGAGCACTACACATTGTAAATAAAACTACTTTTACGGATTATATCGCGTTTGTATTTGATTTATGATTGCCCGACGTTTCGAACACTTTGCAGCATTCATGGTCACGGGCGGACTAAGGTGTCTCACGTCCAACAAGTAATCGTTATCACAGACATTTATAATTATCTACCCGATACAGAAAATTAGTTATAAATTTATTAAATTGTGACCCACATTTTAGTACAAATTTATTGCCAGTGTAAGAAGAAAATGATTCTATATGAAAAAATTGCTGATCGACCGATGACCGTTGATGAGTCGCTTTTGTACCTACGTTACCCAATGGTAACGTCGCGAACGCGTCAATACGCGTTCAAGCAAATCATACCTATTTATACTGTCGAAGCATTACATGCCTACATGTATCCTGTCTATACATGCCTACATAATACGTAACATTTAAGGCATAGACTCTTAGACACACATTTTTGTAACCACTATAACTTTTATGTTTTATTGTTTTTTGTGTAATATACATTCTAATTATGATCTATGACCGTTGAACTACAACATACTCGAACAGTTGTCCCATAACCTGTTACATCCTATATAAGCTGAGACGATATGAGATTAAAAAAGAACTTCATTTAGCATATCTTTTACAGCCCACATCACCGTAGCCGAAACAGTGAAACAGTTGACCGAGCTGAAACACATGCCGGCTTCACCCGGCATCGTACGCAGAAGCCTCCAACAACTCCAAAATCAGAACAACGCGAACCCACAATCTCCCACCCAGCCTTCACTGAGCACTTTCCAACAAGCGAAGAGCAACTTTTCATCAAGCACCAGTTTGAACAGCACTGGTAATCTGAACCCGATATATGGGCAGACGGGTCATCGGATAATGGCGTATGTGGAGAATAATATGTATATGAGGAAGAATAGTTTGAATAGTTCCAATTCGGACCTCATGAGGGATAGCTCGGGTAAGATTTTATATAGATCATATAAGTCCCAATTCTAGGCTCGAGCCTCCACCACAATAGGAAAGATATTGGCCTTATAGTATACTATGACAGGTGATCAGACAGGTTGGTAGAGGGTTTTATTTTGAGTTGTCCTTTTGTTGGTCAGATGTTATCATCTCGACTCAAATACGTCCCGTTTCCAGGCTCGAGCCTCCTCCACAACAGTAGGGATGACCTTACTATATCATACTGGTCAGCACATGTTGGCATAGGGCTTTATTTCGATTTTTCCTTCTTTTTCATAGGCCTTAGTCATCTTTTACAACATCCATAGGAAATATATGGAGTGGTGAATTTTATTCTTATTCCGTCATCATACGGAAAATTTTATAGGTACATTATAGTCCTTGATCTTTTACAATTTGTAGATTTTATGCCTTTTTCTCGAATAAGAAATCGAAACCGAGTTCTTTTTCTCTAAATCCTTGTAAGAGAAATGCATGTTTATATCTGTAGAATTAATTAATTTGTTTTTCTTGAAGCTATTTATGGTGAAAGTCGAGGTTCACCTCACGGCTCGAGCCCCTCAACCCCAAGTTATGGAGAGAACAACTCCTTCTCAAGTTTTGGACCGAGGATGTCCAATGAATCACATTATGGACAGACTGGTGAGCAAAAACATATCATCATCATCATGCATATAGGTTATCGAGGTCTACCGGTGGGTCTGGTTGAGAGCCCTCAGCGCTCACCCACCAGTCCGGGTAAAGTTGTCACAGCCATCCGAGGCTAACAACTAAGTCACACAAAAAAAAAAAACCGGTGGGTCCGTCCACTTTCCCATATTCGGGGGCGATAATCCCACAATAACCATCGCTTGGCAGGCGGGTTGGCGATCGCAGTTGATAAATTGACCAGAAGAATATTTCTACCTATTCTTCTGGCGATTTTTTTATTTTATTTTTTATTTATATGTACTTACAAATATTATAAAGCTAAAAAGTTTATTTGGTTGAACGTGATAATCGCAGGAAATTCTGGTTCGAATTGAAAAATGCAAACGGCAAACAAAAAAGTCTGACGTAAAATAATACAAAGCAGTCGCAAGAATACCGACAGAAGTGAAAACTTAAAGCTATGAACAGTTATTATTTTTGAATATACAAATTAATTGTTTGATCTTGAATTAAAATTTGTAAGTTTTTACGTTTATCTGGTTTTGAGATCTATTGGCACATATGTAGTGACATTGACATAGCTACAGATATAGTAGTAGCATTAACACGTCACGTGATCATGTCGATGAAGACTTAGGTGAACTTACTTCCCTAGCCGAGGCCGCGGGTGACCGGTCCAGGCATTTTAGTCCGTCACCCGCAGAGAGGCTGACTGTGCGACGGCGACAGACGTCCCGGGAAGGGGACCTCGAAAGGAGACCGTCTTGGGGTATTCCGTCGGGTCGACCACTGAAGACAAGAAACTTGGCTCTGGTGGTCGGCCCAACGACGAAGGCGACGTGGCTACGGGCGTGTTATGGGGCTTTGTCGCCCCGGAAAGCCCACCCAAAAGAAAAGAAAATTGTGAATTTACTTCTCATCCAATCCTACCTATAAAAGTTTTCACTTCAATAACGCTCATGTTTTCTATCATAACGTTATACTTTGAATATTTTCTTTAATAGGATTCAAGCTTCAACAAGAGAAAAAGTACGGACAGAATACAATATACGCGCAACCGTCAGAGATCATCGCCGGCTTCAACAGCATGTCGCGTCACGATGCCCTCAGTCCCCTGGCACTGCGCAAGAATATCGCAGCTAGATCACACTCCGCAGACAGACATCACGTCGAACGTAAGCATATACCATAGTATGCTTTTTTTTACGGTCGCACCGCTCCGTCCAAGGCGACAGAGGGGCGTAAGCACGCACACCCGTAACAGGTTGCCTTCGTCGTTGGACCGACCACCGGAGCAAGGTGATTTGTCGTCAGTGGTCGGCCCGACGGATACCATACTATGCTGTGCCATATCGTCTCAGCTGATTTTGCCCACTGTTGGGCTCGTTCACAATAGGAGGCAAATTGACAAATGCATTTATACCACGCAGGTCAAACAAGCTACTATAGCTTTATCTGGAGATATCTATATAAATAACAGTAATATTAGCTGATTTCATTCCCAAATTGACCTACTATAGCACGCAGGTCAGACGGCTTGGTATAGGGTTTAATTTCGACTTTTCCTTCTCTAGCATATATGTTATATGCGTATTATATCCCATAGTCGTCTTTTACGACATGCATGGGCAATACAATACAATTCAGCACTCCCTAGAGTGGTGAATGGTATTGTAAGATTAGGTGTTGAATTATATTCTCATGTTGTCATCGCAAAAAACTGTTTTCTTAACAGTTACCAATCATGTAACTCATATGTCGCACTGCTGGTTTCGAGACTCCCCTACAGTAGGAGGGCAATTGAACTAATATACAACGGTGGTCAGACAGAAATTGACCTTACTATACCCATGCTGATCAAATAGGTCTGTATATGGTTTTATTTCGAGTTAGCCCACTCTGGCATAGATAGTATAGGATTTTATATCGAGTATGCCTTCTCTTGCATAGATGTTATATGTATCATATCTTTAAGTCATCCTTTACGACATCCACAGGTAAGAACGAGGGTGGAGGATTGTATCCTTATTTTTTTTTTTTTGTTTTTTTTATTGCTAACGGTGGCAAACGAGCAAACAGTACACCTGATGGTAAGTGTTGCTGCCGCTCATGGACCTTTACAAGGCCGTTGCTTACCGCGAAGAAAGCGAAGGGAGTGTGAATGCGTGCATTGAGGCTCGGGGATACCAAGGGCACCACCAAAACCCTCCACACGCAATCACCCTCAGAAAGTTGGGCTTCCGGCTCTCTCGCTCACCGAACGAAGCGCAGTAACAAATTGCTACTACTCAGACGTCGATTTTCTGCGAGAGCATGGTACTGCCCCGGACGGACCGGCCCGCGGCTGTAGACAGTTAACTGTCGACAGTGTGGTCTTACCACTGTGATTGCAAATTACAGATGGCGGTCTCATCGCAAGTCTAAGCGCGAAGCTAGCGCCACAGCTGTCACCACGCACTTCTCGCCGAGCTATATCAACTATAACTCATGTTGATCAGGTGCCTAAAGGAAAAGGTAACTCACTAAATACAAATTTTAGATTTAAAGTCTATAACGTATTAAGAATATTCTTACCATCCTTGCTTCGTCCGCCGGGTTGGCCACGGACGATAAGGAACTTGGTACTGGCGGCCGGTCCAGTGGCGAAGGTGAAGGAATACAGTGGGTTATGGGGGCCGCGCGCAGTCCTTTCTTTGCAAAAAAAAAACTTTATCCAAGGGTAAATCTAGACTTCCATGAATGGAATGACAGGGTAAGAATAGACTTGTCATTACCCCTTGGGAGTCGTTACAATGGGCTAAGGATTCACTCGAAGAGCGGGCAGCAGCTCTCTACTGCGAAACGTAACACTCAACGTATCTCATTGTTGCACATTTCACTGCGATGTTCACCGCACCCGCCGCTATCCCTTCTTATGGGTGACAACACATGAGGGATGCCTAGGTCCACCAGTGGACGGCGAAAGCCTGAATTATGAGAACCACATTTTGCGTCGACGAAGTCTAAGCAGCGGAGCCATTGGTATTTCTAATTCTTATTATTAAATAATCTAATTAACACGTTGGCTGCCGTGGGAGTCACCGGTGACCGGCACTCGACTTGGTTACAGGGCCGTGGGGATCACCGGTGACCGGCGGCGCGACCAATAGCTAAAATACGTAATTCGGGTAAACATTGATACTTACAAATTTATAATAATACCATTGTATTTGTAATGCTTCGAAGAAATTAATGCCGTACAGAACATGTAACATGTTAGTACAACTTAATTTATCCATTGTATATAAAATTTCAACATAATATGCATCGCATAATAAAATATACATGTTGGCGTCTCGGGCAAGTCACGTAAAATTTGCGCGGCAGCCAACGTATTAAAGAAGAAAAGAATTATGAGTTATGAGGCTGTACGCCGCCCTTCTTTCGCCTTTGATAATTTGGCGATGTGTGGAGTTGTTATTTTCTTGCAATAACGTCATTTGTTTGTATACCTGAATTGTTTAGTACCATATCCACGAAAAAAGGTCAATTGTATTTTGACTACGTCCAACGCGCGCCTTCGTGTATCGAATTAGCAAAATCTAATTAAATCAAATCATTTATTCTGCATAATAAGCCACTGAAGGACACTTACATATTGTCAAATTTACACATCGTTTAAAACAATGCAATAATCTACCACCAGACCGAAACGTGGCAGCAAGTTGAGATGATCCGGCAAGGAACATAACGGACACACACATATTTATTTTTAATCTTTCAAATAAAATTGTATACTTAGTTCAACATATGGTATTAGCGCCAGTGTGATGCCCTTCGAAATAGGATATTTACACATATAAACTTTCACATATAAAATATAACTTTTTTTATAAATATATAATTTCCAAAATTCAGTACAAATAACAAAAGGAAGAATTTGGCTGCATCAGATCCCACAAGCAGCACTCGGTCACGAGTTAACAACTAGAGCAGCCATCATTCTCTTCAACCACATTAGAGGGAAGGGAGCGACACGCTCCACATAGGCCCTAAGATGTTCTTCGCTCCGCTAGTATATATTTTTTATATGTGTTTACATATAAAAAAATAATGCAACTTGACAAATAACCTGTAACGTAACTGATTTTATTTTTGCTCATTACCATAATGTTCAATGCCAGGTTCGTTGCCAGCCGCGGTTCAGCCAGCGTTCCTGGACAAGTTATCGGCGACAATACAGCAACAACGGCGACAATTGGACTCAACAAGAGCTAAATCCGTCAGGGAAATGATCAATGCGCACGCGCAGGTAAGCAGACTGGCTATAAGACTTCATAAGAACCTTAACTCCCTGCATTCCTCCTTTCCCGTCTAGTGAAAGATCAATAATAATATGTATACCATTATTAAGTTTTAAGTCACAATTTTTTTTTAATCTTATTTACGAGCGTGAAAAGAGATCACATAAATTTTAAAGACTTTTGATCTCCGTGTGGTGAAGGAGTAAGAATATAATTCACCACCCCCTTTCATGCCCATGTATGTGTGTCGTTAAAGACCATTAAGGGATATCTTCATTCATCATCATCATTTCAACACATATACATCATGATATATCCCACATGTATCGTTGAATTCGGGTAAAACGGAGTAGAGTAAGTCTGGGTATAACTGTAATGATGATGACATATTACTTTGTTCACAGCCGGATCCGAGGGTATGTCACACTTCCCTCATGGAACAAATCAAACGCGGAGCAACGCTACGCCGTAACAAACAATGCAACGATCGCTCCGCCCCCAAGATACGTTAGACCTTAATTACGTGTAGTCTGAATGTACCCTAACATTGTATCTAATATTTGTATGTCCTTTTTCGACTAAGTCTGATTCGCCTGCCACTATTTAGAATGTTAATGTGACTTATCATATCGTATTGTTAGACCTTATATTGATTTTTTTAAATTCTCGTATTATATACAATTGACAGATAAAATATACGTAAAATTGTTCTGCACAGGAATCAAAGTTATGACGCTTCGGAGGTTGCTATTCGGGTTACTATTCCATTTGTGCACGAGATTTATGTGATGCAAATCGTCAATACAATGACACAAATACTTCGGCAAATACAGTAATATTACAACAATTGAAAAAATATATTGGGTAACACAGACGCTTGGCCAAATACCTACTGTATTTGGTCAAGCGTTTGTGTTGCAACACAAATATTCGGCTAAATACAGTAGTTAACACAAATACTTGGCCAAATACAAGTAGGTAACACAGAAAATGCAAGCTACCCATGAAATATTTGACTAAATGACTACATTTATGTTATGGAACTAACATATATGTTATGGAAATAGATTTTCGAGTCTTATGCTTTATGCCGAAAATAATCCAAACCTGATTGATCAATACTTCAGAATGAAATTCATTACGAAATCATTAGCATTTTGTATATTCTAAAGTATATAGGATCCCAAATATGTATCATTTTTGGCTTGTGTCATTGAGATTTTAACTTATATGAGATTTCAATCATTTTGAAATCATTCGAATTGAATTAACAGAAATGCTTAAAGCTTACTATTTCTTTCATGATAGATTGATCAAACTAATCTGGACTCTGGTACAGGAAGATGAATTAGTTTTTTTTACTGACTTATTTTAATATATTGACTCTGCTGCAAATTTTGTCTCGTGTGTCGACTGTGGTAGGAATACAAATACAATTGTAGTCACTAGTCGAATAAATAGTGATATAGGCTGTCTATAGAATTTCGTAAAGAAATTATCAAGAGCAAGCCTCAAGTTTGGAAATCAATGACAGTGGATTCGTATCCCATTATGGAGCATTACATTTTTTACGTTGTGTTTATTTTGTGGAAATACTAACGAATTAACCTATCAATTATGTTTAAAAATATGTCTCTTCAGTAAAAAAGTAAATCTTGTTTCAAGAGAATCTTATATAAAGTACCTAACTAAAAGACGTCATCTTTGGGTCTAAGCCTCCTTCACAATAGGAGGTAAATTGATCTACTACATGACGCTGGCCGTCTCTTCCGACAGCCATGGGTAAGAAGAGGGATGGTGAATTATATTCTTACCCCGTTGCCACACGAAAAGAAGACTTACGTGGGACTAATTAGAAATTTATACTGAGTATGATAAGTTTTGTATTTTGTACCTATAGCTTATACACTGACAATAAGCCTTGCTTACGATGCGGGGTAATGCCATATTCATTATGATTGGGATGCGAATTGGCAATATTTTTTGACACCTTGCACTAAGGAAATAATCCTTACATTGTCGGGGGTCAATAAAATTAACGGACACAAATTACATCCAGACTCAAAACAACAATTTTTGGATCGCGTATTGTCCTGTGTAGTAATCAAATTCGTAACACTGGTTGACACGGTAGATCGATATCTTAATAAGTTGCAGTAAATATTCTAGTGATTTCCTTAGTTGACTTCCTAGGTCCAAATACTTCATATACACTATAACTGAATTCTTTAAAGAATGGAAGTTGGATTTGTTTGACACACTTCGAGTTTTGGGCAGTAACTCGTATAAATAATAGGGACCTTCGTCCCTGAAGGGATAGATAAAGGTTTAATACCTCTATTCACCCCTTCAGGGATGAAGGCACGAGTGAATAAAACAGATAATTGTCTTCGTTGTTTGAGTGAGATTTCAAAGCATAAGATAAATGAAAATTTCTATACGATACGATCATTTGACAAATATTATTGTTATGTGAAATAAATATTACACGTGGTGTATTCGATCTGAAGTTTTACAAATAGATTGAATATTAACATCGTCCATTAAAACTGATAACGAAATGAAACTGATAAAAATTTACAATAAAACCGTCTTTAGTTGAATGAAATTGAAACTTTCAAATAAAAAAGAATCATCAAAATCGGTTCACCCAATCTATAGTTCTGAGGTAACAAACATAAAATACAGTGGAACGGAGAAGCTCCACCTTTTTTGAAGTCGGTTAAAAAAACAAAACTTTTTAATTTAAGTGCAAAAAATTCCCTTTTTCATATTGTAATATTGAATAATGAACTATGGCGGTGAGCAGAAATTAAATAGCAAATAATAAATCTTGTTATTTTGAGTACAATGATTGTAGCAGTCAAAATTAATAATCTACATAATAATGGCTGGTCATATACAATCAATTTCAAGATTCACATATCGTCCTTAAGGTCAGTCATAATATTTGTAGTGCTGTAATGCTGCGCTTCATGTAGCTGTACCTCCTATTATCTATTGGCTTATTAGACAATTTTACTTCATATCTTCCTTTTTGCATAGAAAGCAACTGAAATCATTCCAACTCCTCCTGTTTTCTTTATATAATATGTTGCGGGTCTCCAGACAAAAACGTTTTCCAAGACTGTCTGTGGATAAATCTTGGTATCTTTTATGGAGACCATTGTGGATTTTGATTTACAAGAGTGGTAATGGGGAAGAATACCCAATATGTGATGGGATTAATTACATTATAAAATACATAATAATAATAGTTTCTTTCTCAAAATGAATACATATATAGATATCTCAAGTTTCTATGTAGGCTACATAGAAACTTGAGCATAAATAAGTAAAAGATGATTTATTTGAATAATAGCTGACCAAACAGACGCTGTTTTGTTCAAATTAAAAATAAATCTCTGAAATCGATCGCAGGGTCCCAATATTAATCAAAATTATTCTCGAACCCATTTCAACACACACAAAACAAATTCATCAAGATCGGTTCAGCCGTTTAGAAGGAGTGTAATTACGAACACATGAACAGAAAATTTATACACATAAAGATGTACCCAATCTATACCAATAAATAAAATTGGAGTGTCTGTTTGTAATGTCAAAATAATAGGCTTTTTTCATACTCACACGGTTATTTACACGACACCTATGCCTAAAATAGCAATTAAAAAATTTTTGTCTGTCTGTCTGTTTGTTTGTTCCGGGTAATCATCAAAACGGCTGGACCGATTTCAAAAATTCTTTCACTAATGGAAAGCTATAATATCAGGGCGTAAACTAGGCTATATTTTATCCCGGTATTCCCACGGGAACGGGAACTACGCGGGTAAAACGACTATAACCTATAACCGAAGCGAAGCGAGGGCGGGTTGCTAGTTTAAGATATAACTTGAGATATGGCGTACCATCAACCTCATACAAAGTATTATATATGACGTACATATGTTGCCAAACATAAAATATGTCTAAAGGCGGAAAAATACGTAAAATCACGACTCCGAAATATCAATTTCTTTACTATTTTTATATTTTTTTTATAATTAACACGAAATTCTAATTTTGAATAGTCGTTTTTGAATTAATTAAATAAAAAACGAATCGTAATAGACAATATAGTATAAGGTTTTCGAGTTAAAAAAATTGTATTAAGAAAAAATTGTAATTGATTTTTACATTTAAATATTTTTCAAATTATTTCTTAACATTTCATTATTGTTGTTGGAATATTTTGAAGTGAAACTTCACCGAACCGCATTGTAAGTAAATTTAAGATATTTTCTGCGAACGAATGAAGTCAGGTTTTTTTATGACTTTGTACTTATATTTTAAGGCTATGTAGCGCGGTAAAAATCTTTTAGTTTATTACTAAATTCTTTTGAAGTTTCACTTCTGACAGACGCGCGGTTAGTTTTTTATATTAATCCAACGATATACTTGACTGTCTTGTAAAATATTAACGTTCGAGGATTTTCAATTGCAATTGACTATCATTTATCTCAATTGCTCGATCATTTTCGTATTGTTTGTGTTTCCTAACATATTATAGTAGTATTAATATGATGAAATCTTTAAGAAACTCTACAATAACGACATATCTTCAAACTTTTTATATAAAGGTGTGGTTCCATGGACGCAACAGTGTATAACTTGTAATTAATAATGTATAACTTATAATTAAAATATTTTAACTGTTAATACATTTTATCCTCTAAATAATTCTGTTTTATACATTAATTTTGTAATTTTTTTAAAGTGTTTAAGTGACGTTATAGACTACACTTATTGAAATGTTTATTACATGTAAGTTAGATTTATTTCTTTAATGTTGGCTGCAGTTGAGTCTCAACAGAAAATTTATAGGTTTTCTCATTTGAAGATTTACTTCTAAGCATCTCATGATCCTGAAGTTAGTACATAGTTTCCATTATATAGATATCATGAGCAAATATGGAAAAAGAAATAAGATATGAAGGTTTAGGAATCTATTTTGTTATTAAAGTATATATTCTACAGTGTTATATTAATGGGATTTTATACAATGTATTCATGGAACTCACCCTTAGTTTAGTGTCTGTTAAACATCTTTTTACATAGTGTTTATAATATTATGTATATTTAAAAAAATAGCGTTTTATAGTACGATAATGTAGTTTTTAGATAGAAAAAAATATATATATTTCACGCCTAAAGCCAGCCTGTGTGTAAAGATTGTTTATAAGTTCGAGCTATACTATAAATTTATAGCTTGGTTTATAGTATGACTAGTTTCGAGGCTAACATTTCTTTTAACAATTTCATAGTACCCTGTTGCTCTAGACATAGTCTCTGTATCCCCACTTCTATTTAAAGTAGTAACCATAATTGGTCTCACAATAAAACTGTGGGGATATAGATTCTAAAAATACAGTAATAGATTAAAAATAAATATAGATTATATATTTTTTAGAATTCGCTCGTTTATTTTTTAAACTCTCATTCTCTATGGTTTGCGACGAGCAGTACTGAATGCTATAATATATATTATCTGTAACTAGTTTTAAGTGTGTCTATAGAATGTAGGTTAGATGTTCCACATATCTTGGGGGTACGTAATAAGTGTTTCTTACGTCCGTATATTTCGCCGAATTATTTTCCTCTGGCAATAACTGTTATAGTAGAAATTGTATGACGTCATGTGATTTTTTTACAATATGCTGTTCATCATCATTTCAGCTCATGTACGTCCCACTGTTGAGCTCGAGCATCCTCCACAAGGTTAGACAGATTGGCATAGGGTTTTAATTCGAATTTTCCTTCTCTTGCATAGATGTTGTGTTGAATATGCGGTTGATTGGTATAAATTTTATTTCAATATCAGACAAGGGTCAGTAATCATCATGACAGCTCATATACGTCCCACTTGACTCGGGCCTTCTCTATAATAGGAGGGCAATTGATGATACCTTCCGTGTGATGACGGAGTAAGAATACAATTCATCACTCCCTATCCTGCCCGTGGATGACGTAAAAGACAACTCAGGGATATGATATACACATAACATCTATGCCAGAGAAAGAAAACTCGAAATGAAACCCTATACCAATATGTTAGACCAGCATGGTATAGTAGGTCAACTTCCTTCCTATTGCGTAGGAGGCCCGAGCCCAACAGTGTGACGTATGTGGGTTACGATGATGATGATACCTCGCTGGTCAGACGTGTTGGTATAGATAGGGTTTTATTTCCAGTTTACCTTATCTTGCATAAATAGAGTTATGTCTATATTATATCTCTTAATCGTCTTTTAAGATACAGAATTGTATTCTCATTCACCACCCGGCAAGTAAACTAAATAAATATTTTTATTGGCAAAATAATTGATAACTAAATAATTATTTAATTTTACTAATTAACTTAATTATTTTATCCTCGTAAACATAATTAATTGCTGCAACTTAATAAAAAAATAATCAATGTTTGCTAAAAATACGATTTTTTGTTAAAAATTGAACTCATCATCATCATCATCATTTCAGCCTATTGCCGTCCACTGCTGGACGTAGGCCTCCCTCATATTGCGCCACAATGTGCGGTCCAGTGCCGCCTGCATCCAACGACGCCCAGCAACTTTCACCAGGTCGTCGGTCCACCTAGTGGGGGGGCGTCCTACACTGCGTCGTCCGATGCGTGGTCGCCACTCGAGAACCTTTCTTCCCCAGCGGTTGTCGGTTCGTCGAGCGATGTGGCCTGCCCATTGCCACTTCAGCGTGCTAATTCTTCGTGCTATGTCGGTTACACCCGTTCTTCTGCGGATTTCTGTATTCCGGATTCTATCTCGCAGAGAAATCCCGAGCATAGCCCGTTCCATAGCACGCTGAGCGACTTTGAGCCTTGATATGAGGCCTACATTTAGGGACCACGTTTCCGTGCCGTAAGTCATCACTGGTAACACACACTGGTCGTAGACCTGTGTTTTCAGACACTGAGGTATGTTGGACGAGAAGATCCTCTTAAGTTTCCCGAACGCTGCCCAACCGAGTTGGATTCGTCGGCTGATCTCTTTCTCGAAATTGGATCTACCTAACTGGACTGTTTGTCCTAGGTAAACATAGTGATTGACAACTTCGAGAATCGCATTGCCAACTAGGACCGGTACAGGAATGACATGGGTATTTGACATGACTTTCGTCTTGTCCATGTTCATTCGTAGACCCACTAGTTGGGATACCCTGCTGAGATCATTGAGCATAGTGCCAAGGTCCTCCATGGATTCTGCCATAACGACGATATCGTCTGCGAATCGAAGGTGAGTGATGTATTCGCCGTTAATGTTGATGCCGAGTCCAGTCCAGTCTAAGAGCTTGAAGACATCTTCCAGTGCAGTGGTGAACAGTTTCGGAGAGATGACATCTCCCTGTCTCACGCCTTTCTGCAACTGGATCGGTTTCGTACTCTTATCCCGGATACGGACTGACATTGTGGCGTTCCTATACAAACACTTCAGCACTTCGATATAGCGATGGTCGATTTGGCACCGCTGAAGGGACTGCAGCACCGCCCAAGTTTCGACTGAATCAAAAGCTTTCTCATAGTCCACAAACGCTAAGCACAGGGGCCGATTATACTCCTCGGTCTTTTGTATAATCTGCCGAAGCGTGAGGATATGGTCTATGGTGCTATAGCCTTTTCGGAAGCCGGCTTGTTCGGGCGGCTGGAAGTCATCGAGCTTGCGCGTGAGTCGATTGGTAATGACCCTCGAAAACAACTTATAAACATGGCTCAGGAGTGAGATGGGTCTGTAGTTCTTTAAAAGAGCTTTGTCACCCTTCTTGAAGAACAGCACCACCACACTCCTGGTCCACGACTCTGGAACGTCGCCCCCGAGGATAACGGAATTAAATAGCTTCTGAAGGGCTATTAATACCGGCTTGCCGCCCGCCTTCAAAAGCTCTGCCGTAATTCCGTCATCTCCCGGTGCCTTACCGTTACGTAGTTGTTTGAGAGCCATTCTGATCTCGTACAAGCTGATGTCCGGGATTTCTTCGGTATAGTGCCGAGTTAGCTTGGATCTGGGATCTTGGACCAAGCCGACAACAGGATTTCGGGATGATTTGTATAACTGTCCATAGAACCTTTCGACCTCTCCCAAGATCTCACTTTGGGATGAAATGACAGTGCCGTCATCGGTCTTCAGCTTAGTCATTTGGCTTTTCCCAATAGACAGATCTTGTGCGAACACTTTCGAGCCACGATTCCGCTCTATCGCTTCTTTAATACGGAACGTATTAAATCGGCGAATATCGCGACGCACAGACCTGGAGATCTGTCTATTTAGCTGCCTATGTTTGGACCAATCGGCTGCAGACTGCACCGTCATCTCTTTTCTCCGCTCCATGAGCTCGAGAGTCTGGTCAGAAAGTTTTTTAGGTCTATTAACGCGGTGAGCCTTGAAAAATTTCGACCCAACCGCGTGGACAGTTTCCACGAACCTGTTGTTCATATCGTTCGGAGATTCGCACTCGTCCAGACATTGGAAGCGATTATGTAGTTCGAGTTGAAAGTTTTCGAGGTTCTGGTATTGGACAGATGTAGGTCGGAGTGTAGACTTCATCAAGCGTGACCGCTCGACTTTTGTATGGATATTCAATGTGCCTCGTACCATCCGGTGATCGCTCCCAGTTTTAATTCTGCTGATCACTGAGACATCATTGAATATCTGTCGTTTGTCTGACAAGATGAAGTCTATCTCGTTTTTTGTTGAACCATCGGGGCTAATCCAGGTCCATTTCCTTTGTGGCTGCTTCCTGAAGAAGGAATTCATCATAAAGAGGCTTTCCTTCTCCAGAAAATCAGCCAGTTTCTGGCCCCTCTGGTTTCTCTGTCCATATCCATGTTTCCCCACTCTCAACTCATCATCACTCCCTTTGCCTAGTTTCGCGTTAAAGTCTCCCATAACCACCGTGAAGTGGGTTTTGGACGCGTGTATGGCTTTCGAGATGTCCTCGTAAAATGCCTCCACCTCGTCGTCGGAGTATGTCGAGGTCGGTGCGTATACCTGTATAACCTTCAGCGAATACCTCTTGGTAATTCTGAGTATAAGGTACGCTACCCTTGTCGACACACTCTCGATCCTCTCCACGTTGTCTATGAGAGACTTACGAACGATAAACCCTATACCACCTTGGGACGGGTGATCGCCCTCCCGGTAGAAGAGCAAGTTTCCAGACTGGAGGATTATCGTGCCCTCGCCCTCTCTTCGCACTTCTGATAATCCTACAATGTCCCAGCGGATTTTGCTCAATTCCTCTTCCAGCTCGATGACCCTCTCGTCAGTCCTGAGTGTCCGAATGTTGTGTGTTACCAGGGCCAAGGGTCGTTTTTGTTGGTAGCCGGATCGCTGCCGGAGATTCCTCGCACCCCCCGCTCCACCACTACTGGGCCCGCCACCAAAATGAGCCCGTAGGGTACCGGAGCCGCCGTGACTGGGGGCCATTTTTTTGTTGTACGCCATTTTTAAAAAGGGGATATTGCCGTAATCGCCACGCTTGGCAGGCGGGTTGGCGATCGCAGTATGGATGTTTTACGTTTCCCAGGAGAGAGCTGCTGCCCACTCTCCTGGTGAACCCTCAGCCGATTTTTACGACTCCCACGGGCAAGTAAGGGGTGGCGACACATGTATTCTCAAACCGTCGCCACACGGCCAATTGAACTATTGTTGTTAAAATTAAAAAAAAAGTTGTATATCGAGAAATTGATCGACTATACCACAACGTCTATCAAATTCCCTCCTACTGTGGATGAAACTCGAGCCCAACAGTGGGACGTATTAACTTCTCATGATGAATATGTATTTATTTTTAAATAGGAAAGTATAATGTCGTCAATGAAATACCACATTATAATGAATTTTATTTCAATGTAATTCCACATTATAACGAAATCATTATTATAACGAATACAGTTTCCAATTAATCTGTAAAATACGTATAGAATGAAATAAGGAAAACAAACAAATAGGAAAAAAGGAAGCAGTATTGTCCAGTCCAGTTATAAAAGTAATAGTTACAATCATATTGTAGCTACAAGATTCAACCCGGATATATTTGAGGTGTTAAGGCCTTCTAAAATTTTGTCGGATTATAATATGCACATAACATCTGTGCCAGAGAAGGAAAATTCGAAATGAAACCCTATACCAACATGTCTGACCAGAATGGTATGGTAGGTCAAATTCCTTCCCACTGTGGAGAAGGCCCGAGGCCAACAGTGGGACGTATGTGGGCTGCGATAATAATAAATAAATAAAACATTTCCTTGCTGTAACCGGATAAAAAATACTTTGTATTCTAATGTATGGCCTTTCCGTATGGTAATAGAGTAAAAATACAATTCACCATCCTCTCTCTTGCCTGTGGGTATCGTAAAAGACGACTAAGGGATATAATATGCATATAATATCTATGCAAGAGAAGGAAAACTGTATACTGGGTTGAGAGCCATCCGCGCTCACCCATTGACCGCGTTAAGCTGTCAAGGTCATCTGCGACCAACACACACACAAAAAAAAAAGGAAAACTAAACAAAACCAACACGTGACGTAACCAGCGTCATATAGTAAGTCAATTTCTTTCCCATAGTGGAGGAGGCCCGAGCCCAACAGTGAGGCGTATATCGGCTGAGATGATGATGATGGTGGTGAGGATTCTAAAGTATGAGATTAGAGCCCATTTTCACTAGCGACTCCTAAACTTTAGGTGACACCTAAGTCAATATAAATAAAACAACTATGAGGTTATTTTTTTTAAAAATTTCATTTATTGTCACACTTAAGGCGCGTAACTTACATTTCAGGAGTCGTTAGTGAATATAGGCATAAAGCCTTTCGTCACCGATCAACACCGTCACCTCGTCGAGTTGACTTTTTTTTCTATCCATCAAGCCAGGTCGAATGCTGGAGATAAGAAATCCTCGCATATACCTATTATTACTAAAAAAAAACGAGTTCACTATGACGTTGAACAATTTCACTAAAACAGTACCATAAATTACTTCAAATTTACTAAACTATTAATTAAGAAGGAAACTTATGTAATTCGTATAAAAAAAAAAATAAAATTATAACGATATGTACCAAAGCTTGTGTTTTATTTATGCACCATTTTCTCCTTTTTTAACCGACTTAATATAAAAAATAATATATCTTTATATATAAATTTCTTGTGTACGTTTGTATGTCACTGAACTCCTCCTAAACGGCTGGACCGATGTTGATGAAATTTTTTGTGTGTGTTCAAAGGGATTCGAGAATGGTTTAGATTCACAATTGAACCCGATAGGTGGTACTTTTATTTTATTTGAACAGAACAACGTCTGTGGGGTCAACTAGTAAATTATAAATAATAATAATTCAATAATTCTTAGTTAAACCAGTCCATCGTATCTACAACCCCATAATATACCATCATCACGCTATAGTTTTAAACTTACCGTTGGCAGTTCACGAGTGTTATGTGCAGACGTGAAGTGTCATTGGTAGAGGTCGCATCTTAGAATAATAACGTATAGAAGGATAGTGTCAATACTTCGAACTTTCAAAATTTGAATCTAAAAATACTAATGGCGCGCAGACGATTACACACGTACACACACAAACCATTATACATATTATGAAATCAAATTTTGTTTTTATTAACATAAATAGTCGAAATACTTTTAAACGTAATGTTAAAAACCATTTTAAGTTTTTCAAATGTGTTGTGACACCATTTGAATGCACAAACTGTCATAATTATCAATTTATTTTTTAAGAGTTGCGTACGTACGTGCAGTACAATGACTTGTACATTATGGAACGGTTCCGGCGTAAGCTCCATTAGGCTCCAATTGAAATACCTCACTTTTTGAGCGTGAACTTTCTATACGTTATTATTCTAAGGGTCGCATCTTATTTTTAGATTAAATTTCACCAAAGACCTCTGCGTATTGGATCCATATCTGCATGTAAGATGATGAGAAATAACATCTATTCGATATAAAGCCTTATGACTATCCCAACATGTCTGACTAGCGCGGTATAGTAGCTCAAATTCCCGATATTAATATTACTAGTGGTCGCCGAGTGGTCGAAATTCGGCCATAATTCATTTAAATTAATTTTTCTGCTACACAATTTTCTTTTATTATTTATAATTATACAGGTTGTATCAGGTTATGGGTCAACTGTGGAGATAGGCAATTGTGTTAGGAACCCATAAAAAAAAATTGAAGGAAAAATATCGATTCGTTAATGAATTAGAGACATGTAAAGTTATCAATTTTGTGATCGGTTTTTCGTGTAAATCTGATTGAAATGTATAAAGTCAGTGATACTTAGTCTGCAACATATTCGTACTTTGTTAAATGTTAATTAGAAATTGAAAAAATCAATGATTACGTTCGCATAAACAAAACAAACTTCGCTTTAAATCAGCTGATTGGCCGATGACTGTCGCCGAGTCGCGTTTTTACCTACCATTGAAGCATTTGCGCAATTCCTACCTATTCATACTGTCGAAGCCTTACATTACACGTCTATCGGGCCGACCACTGACGACAAGTCACATCTGCTCCGGTGGTCGGCCCAACAACGAGGTGACGTGGGTACGGGTGGGTTATGGGCCCGCGCGCCGTCCTTTCATCGCCCCGGACGGACTGGACCGCGCGTGCGCTTACCATAGCCCACCCATAAAAAAAAAAAAAAAAAAACATTACACGTCTACATATATCCTGTCTATACATGCCAACATAATACGTAACATTTAAGACATAGACCGTTTAACACACATTTTTGAAATCACTATAATTTTTATGTTATATTGTTTTTTTTTTATTGCCGATGGTGGTAAACGAGCAGGCAGCACACCTGATGGTAAGTGATACTACCGCACATGGACCTTTGCAATACCAGGGGCACAGCCAGGCCGTGAAGAAAATACTTTTCTTAAACCTCGTTCAAAGAAGGACATGTCATGTGTATTTCACTAATAACTAATGATATCTGGTTGACCGAGCTTCGCTCGGAATATTTTTATCGAATTTATTTAGATATATATTAATAAAAAATAAATAATGAAAAATATATAAAAAATTACAAAAAGAGAATAATAATAACACCGAGATTCGTAACCTAGCTAGATCGATTTTATATATATATATATATATATATACAAGAATTGCTCGTTTAAAGATATAAGTACAAATGTTTATTAGACATTGTCACCATAATTATGATTATCTTACATTCAGTTGGAACAGAGATTTTAACTGTAAACAAAAGTATAATAAGGGCGTGTGTATATCGAATGCATGTTATTGTGCGTAATGCTTAATGGTAGCTTTAGGTTTGCAGCAAGTCGTTGTTGGAATGTACTTCAACCCCCTTTATTGCATTCAAAAACTACAAGGGTTTTCCAAAAAACACTTAAGCTAATCCTACTTGAAAATCAAAAATTGATACCTTAATATTCTGTATACAGACCACAAATTTACCGTAGTTATTTCTCGTTCTATTTCATCAAGGACTCATTCTAGCTAACCACAAGATTTATGTACTTTCGGTTTCTTCTTTATACTATTAATGTTTATTTTATTTTGTATTCTATATGTCTTTATTAAATAATTTGTTTCTTTTACTTAAGCTATTCTATGTGATAATTATGATATTTTTTACAAACTAGAATATGATATAGTATAGTACCTATTAATTTATTTCATTCTTAATTTAATGTTACTATTTCAAATATTACTGTTTAACTTTTTTAAATATATTTGTTTTGGATATATTGTTGCTTCCGCGACTTGATTGTACGGGTCCATCAGAATATCAGCGGTGTAGTAGCATATTTACTGTACCATAAGCTGAGACGGACACCATATTTTGGCCTCACATATTCGACTCCTTGTTTTTAGTTAGTAGTTCTTATTTCTTTCGTTGGTGTCTATATTGTGTGAGGTTTACATAATAAAATTTCTTTCTTTCTTTCTAATGCCTTTTTAATGAATTCAATGTATTTCTAATCCATTATTATATGAAATTTAAATTTTATGCACTTCTCCTCATTATAAACTTCAACTGTGCTAAATTTCATACTTATCCATCCACGTAATTTTCGTAAAAAGGGGTACAAAGTTTTTGCTTCACGTATTAATATATAGGTTATTTGACTTATTTGAACAGCAAAATTCACTCAATATTTGACTTTAAGATAGAAAGAAATTTCCCCATAAAATTGTTATTTATATATAATACCTATATTTCTGTAATTCGTCGTTCGGAAATATCCAAATGATGTCATAACATACGTTCTAGGTAATGAATATGTAATAAGAATGATATATGTATGTAAATATATAGGAAAATAATAGGGAGAAACTGTTTAAAACGTATGAGTATACACTTACATAATGTTTTATAATGTTTAAACGAGTATTACACATTTTAAATAAAAATATTTTACTATTTTTTGCGAGATAGAATCCGAAATGCGGAAATCCGCAGAAGAACGGGTGTAACTGACATAGCACGAAGAATTAACACGTTGAAGTGGCAATGGACAGGCCACATCGCTCGACGAACCGACAACCGCTTGGGAAGAAATATTCTCGAGTGACGACCATGTATCGGACGATGCAGTGTAGAAAGTGTTGACTAGGTGGACCGACGATCTGGTGAAAGTTGCTGGGCGTCGTTGGATTCAGGCGGCACAGGACCGCACTCTGTGGCGTAACATGAGGAAGGCCCATGTGCAGCAGTGGACGGTGATAACCTGAAATGATGAATGATGCCTTTTACGGCTTTTATCGCATTTGTATTTGCTTGTTGATTTCGCGACATTTTGAACACTTTTTTCATAGACACGGGTGGATCGTCCTCTCGATTTTAGCAAAATTCATAAAATAGTTTTAATTTAAAATATTATTACATACTAGCTTCGTCCGCGACTACGTCCGCGTGGAACAGTTACTTTGGGCTAATGCTAACCTAAACCCCCGACTTTGTTTACGTAGAAGGTGAAAAAATTTTTAAATAATACAATTCTGTCATACATGATTTTTGCGAAACCTAACCGTTTATGTAGTACACGCAACGAACGCTCTCAAAGGAAAAAAACACGATTCTTAAACATTTTTCATTGTTGCTCCGCTCCTGTTGGTCTTAGCGTGATAATATATAGCCTATAGCCTTCCTCAATAAATGGGCTATCTAACACTGAAAGAATTTTTCAAATTGGATCAGTAGTTCATGCGATTAGCACGTTCAAACAAACAAACTCTGCCGCTTTATATACTCTATACTAATATTTATTAGTATAGAGTATAGATACCTATCAAGTGTATGGTTAGTGGGATATTTATATCTATATATATAAAAGAAAGTCGTGTTAGTTACACTATTTATAACTCAAGAACGGCTGTACAGATTTAGCTGACAATTGATGGGGCGGTAGCTTAGATCCAGGAGACGGACATAGGATACTTTTTATCCCGTTCTTCTTCTTCAAAATAAAAATGAGCTTTTTTTTTATCCCGTCTGATCGCGTTGCCGTGTGACGTGACCTAAAAAGTCAAATAGATGTTTTTTCTGTTTCTGTATGTCCATTCGAACAGGCAAAGGGATCAAAGCCCATACAGCCAAGTCTGATACAATTTTCTTCATATTATTTAACATTTATTTATATAGAATAGCTTATTTATAGCCATGTCCGTCAGTAAGTCAAGTCGTTACCATTAATTAGGTGCTGAAAACCTAATTAAATGAATCCTCTGGGAATATCGGTAGAATATGAAAATACTCGTAAACCACTCTTATATCACATTCACCACACTTCAGCACCTTAACTGTATTATATTACATAAAATTTCAGCAAAATTATTCAATATCACACTATAAAACACTAAAAAATGGATATAATACAAAAGTTTAACATGAAATTTCCATATTCGCGGTGAAACTCATGTCAAAGAGAATATAAGTCACTGAAACGTAGGATAACAAAAACGCATTTGATATGTAATAACAAAATGCAAATGACAGCTTTTTTTTTTTTTTTTTTTGGGTGGGCTATGCTAAGCGCACGCGCGGTCCTGTCCGTCCGGGGCGATGAAAGGACGGCGCGTGGGCCCATAACCCACCCGTACCCACGTCACCTCGTTGTTGGGCCGACCACCGGAGCAGATGTCACTTGTCGTCAGTGGTCGGCCCGACGGAATACCCTTTCGGGTAACCTCACCTCTCGACCTGGGACGTCGGTCGCCGTCGCGCGGTTAGCCTCTCCGCGGGTGATGGACAATTCCCCGGTCCGATCACCCGCGGCCTCGGCTAGGGCGGCATTAGGCGCAGATACTCGCGCCTGCGCCGCCCGAGTCGCCGGCGGCGGAACGTGTCGCCGAATAGAAGCTCTACTCGCACACGATCCGCCGCCTCCTTCCGTGAGATAACGGCCTCACAGAAGGCGGCGACCGCGTCCCAGTTCCTGACGCTGACGAGCATCTCCCTGGCGATGGTCGGCAGCGCCAGGTCGGCACCGATAATTGCGACGAGTTCACGGCGATCCTCCTCCCATGCAGCACACTCCTCGAGCGTGTGCTGCGCCGTGTCCTCGTCGCAACTGCAGTGGTGGCAGGACGGTGTGCTCTCCCTCCTGACAATCTTGTGCAGGTACTTCCCGAAGCAACCGTGCCCCGTCAGCACCTGCACCAGTCGGAAGGAAAGCACCCCGTGCGTCCGCTCCAACCACTCCATCAGCACCGGCCGGAGGGCCTCGACGGTCCTAACACCATACCGAGGACTCTCCAGCCGGACTGCTCAACGGGCAATGACTTCTCGGCGGGCGTCGACCCGCCAGGCGGTGATCTCTGTGATGGAGACCATGCCGCCGCGGGCGCGCTTCTCCGACACCCGCCGATAAATGTCGGCGAGCATCTCCGCCTCCAGGTCCCACGGGGGAGTTCCGGCCAGGAGGCACGCTGCCTCCGTCGCCACCGTGCAAATGACAGCTAAACGTAATTTTGTCTATAGTTAAGTATGGTTGAAAATATGATAATTATAGTTTTGTCAGAAATCAATAATAATCAGTAATTTGGATTCTCTTTGAATCATCATTAACCATTGTTGTAGACAAAGATTATATGATTTTTATCATGAAAAGTCTTATAACCATGATCCACTATTTTTAAAATATGTTAAGAACTATTCCAAAATATTTAAACATGCCTGTTCCTGTGCAAAGTCTTTCCATCTGCGAAGTAGAATTAAACAATCAGATGATATAATTAAAATGACTTGGAAAGTGATAAATAGCGAAACTGGTAGGAATACTGTATGAAAGAAAAACTTTAATTTAAAGATAGGTGACAAAAATGTGACAGCAGCTGATGAAGTGGCAACTGAATTTGAAAACCACTTCACGAATATGCCAGTGCTAATTACAAAATCACTAGTGTCATCTCCTGCTTTAGCTGAATCGCTTCTTAAGGAATGTATTGTAAAAATCAATGGTGTGGCTCTGGACCTTGTGGAATCAACCACCTTTTTAGGCATCACTATAGATGCTAGACTCCAATGGGGACCTCAAATTGAGAAACTGTCAGGTAGGCTCAGCTCAGCGCCTTATGCGGTAAAAAAAATTCGCTTGTTAACCGATATTGAAACAGCCAGAATAGTTTATTTCGCTTACTTTCATAGTCTTATGTCATACGGCATATTACTGTGGGGTCGCTCCGTGGAATTGAATAGAATCTTTGTTCTACAAAAAAGGGCTGTCCGCGCGATTTATAATTTAGGCCCAAGAGTATCACTAAGAGAGAAATTTAAAGAAGTGAATATTTTGACTGTTATATCCCAATATATACACGAAAATGTATACACGAATATGTAAAAAAAAAAATATAGGTAAATTTGAAAAATATAGTGACATTCATCACGTAAATACCCGGAATAAGGATAAATTGGTTGTACATAGTACTCGTCTCCAACGAGTTAACAGGTCTTTCATGGCGCAAAGTATACGCTTTTACAACAAATTACCGAAAATTATCCGAGATATGCCAGTGAATGAGTTAAAAAAAGCAATCAAGAGTAGATTTTATCTAAAAGGTTATTATAAAATCTCGGATTATCTTGATGATAACTCGGACTGGCAATGAGCAGCTCCTCATACAGGCATTTCCTCATTATTTCAATGATAGAAATTACACACATGTTTATTTTTTTATTGTTGCTATTATAATTGTAAAGCGTAGCGTGTTTTGCCAAACGAATTTTTTTATTGGATCTATGTTTTATGTTTATGGCAAATGGTATTGGTTATGCTCACTGAAGGGTCTGCTTGCGGTAGCTACGAGGAGCGGGTCACTCCCTTCCCTACATTATGATTGAGGGGAGTGATGGCTGCTCTAGTGGTTAACTCGTGATCGGGTGCCGCTTGTGAGATTTAGTCCAGCCATAGTCGCATTATTATATTTGTGATTAGTGTTGCCCAAAAAAGTCTTGGTCTTGGTCTTGCGAGAAATGCGAGACCGAGACCAAGACCAAGACCGCTTAATTTTTGCAAGACCAAGACCAAGACTGGCCCTGCAAGACTTGAGCAAGACCAAGACTGGGCCTGCAAGAGTCTCGCGGTCTTGCATTTAATTCAAATCACCATTTCAGCTTATATACGGTTGAGCTCGTGTCTTCTACATAACAGGAGGAGAATCGGCCGTGGCCGGAGGGGAATCGCCACGGTGATCGGCCGTGTTGTTACAGGTCATACATGTCAAGTTTTCCTTCTCTTGCACCGATGTTATATATTATAGCCCTTAGTCGTGGGTTCGCAGTCACGGGTAAAATAGGGGGTGATGAATTATATTTTTACTCCGTCACTACACGGCAAGTCGAATCAGTCTTGAGATATCCATCTATTGGCCAATCGATTCCCAATGTTGGTGTTGGCTTTTCAGAATTACTCTTCGGAAAGGCTGAAGGACAAAAATACCGTAATCACGAGAGTGCTCTTGCCCATTATACATGTTTATATATCCGTTTATTCATTAGCCCAACGACGTTCACTGTTGGACATAGAAATATGCCTACAATTAATCTATATAAATGTCCATGTAGGGACAGAGTACGATCACCATCAGGCAGTACATGAAGCGTTGCTCCCAGCGCTATTTTGCCTCTGCCACGACTCACTAATCACAATCCACTAGTGGTTGGGGCGGTAAACTACGTCCCCTCAAAAATATCCGCGGTCCGACGTCCTCGTCATCTTCTTGAAGAAGATGACGCTATTATGATCGCCCAAGAAAGGACCTACACAGCTCGCGCAGCGATAACAGATAAAACTCCGCGGTATCGGCCTCGCCGTCGAGGTCGAAAACCGCGCCGCGTAAAAGTCATTAACCTAAACTTGGCCACGCCCACTGTGCTCTCAGCGACGCCCCGAGCCGAGGTCCGTTCCCCACAGGGGGAGCCCTCGGGCGATGTTCGCTTAACTTACCGGGTTGAGAGCCATCAGCGCTCACCCATTGACCGCGTTAAGCTGTCAAGGTCATCTGCGACCAACCGCGACACACACACAAAAAAAAAGACAGAGTACGAATATAATTCACCACTCTCTTACCCGTGGATGTCGTATCAAATCGGATCGGGCAATGGTGTTAGGAACCCATGAAAAAAATTGAAATAAAAATATCGATTCGTTAATGAATTGAGAGACATGTAAGTTCTCAATTTTGTCATCGTTTTTTCGTGTAAATTGATTAAAATGTATAAAGGAATGATACTTAATCTACAACATATTCGTATTTTGTTAAATGTTCATTAGAATTTGAATAAATCAATGATTACATTTGCATAAGCAAGACAAACTTCGCTTTAACATAAATCAGCTGATCGGCCGATCACTGTTGATGAGTCGCCTTTGTACCTACGTAACCATTGAAAGGTTCGCGCAAATCTAATATCTATTTATACTGTCGAAATTTTACATGCTTACATATATCCTGTCTGTACATACCTACATAATGCATAAAATTTAATGCATAAACTCTTAGACACACATTTTTGTAATCACTATAACTTTTACGTTATATTGTTTTTGTGTAATATACATTCTAATTATGATCTATGACTGTTGAACTACAACATACATGAACAGTTGTCCCATAACCTGATACACCCTGTGTATATAACATATGTGCAAGAGAAGTGAAACTAGAAAGAAAACCCTGTACCAACATGTCTGACCAGCGTGGTATATTAGATCAATTTTCCTCTTACTGGAAGGAAGCTTAAGCCCAGCAGTGGCACTTTTATGAGCTGTGACGATGACGACGAATATCATACATTTTACAAGTATTAAAACCATAAAATTTTAAATCAGTTTTATATGTTCTTGAATAAATAGTATATTAAGAGCTACATGGATCCAGCGGCCAAAGTATTTATATAGGCAATAGAGCAACAGGTTTTTTCAAGTATCCAGAGTATCAGTAACTAAACTGGAAATACAATAGATACATACCACTTAACTTGAAGGGAAATATAAACAATCGCATTAATTGTAAAATATCGCATTGATTATAAAATGACATAAAATTTATTGTATCAACTGCCTCGTGTGGTGACGTCTTAAGAAAATAGGGTCGAAAGTCCTGTCATAAGAGTAGTAACGCTGTCTAATGGAACACCAGGGGAATAGAAGAGTAATTTTCTCCAGTGGTAAGTATTGTATTCAATAGTGAACTATAGGCTAGCAGATGGATAGATAGGATAGGACATTTGATTAATTTAGTTGGATTTTTCATTGCCATGATAAATTACTGTTACGTTATTCTAACTGCAAAACTTTGCAAGACTCTTGCTGCAATACCAAGACTCGGGTGCGCAAGACCAAGACCAAGACCAAGACTCGGGTGCGCAAGACCAAGACCAAGACGAGACCAGGTGTGATGTTGCAAGATCAAGACCAAGACCGGTCCAAGTCTCGTCTTGGTCTTGCATTTGGGCAACACTATTTGTGATTATTATTATAATTGTGAATTGTATTATATATTATTTCGAATGGCATCACACTTGAACTATTAATAAGCATGTTGTAAGATGTAATTTTATTTAAATGAAATTAGAAAAATTAATAAAAAAATAGACAATCCCGCTGAGTTTCTTGCCGAATCTTCTCAGTGCGGTCGCGTTCCGATCCGGTGGTAATTTTAAGAAAAAATGTAAAAAAATGACAATATGTAAGTGCTTCCGCGGGGTTTATACATAATAAATTATTTGAATTTGAATTTGACGAAAAAAATTATGACGGTACGAAGTTCGCCGGGTCAGCTAGTTGTAAATAAAACTATTTTACGAATTTTACCGCGTTTGTGTCTAATTTAATGCCTACATAATAACTGAATGCTGGATTTAAATTCTGCGTTGGACAGATGCCATCTTCATATATAAATTGCTAGCGTACGTGTCTATGTCACTGAACTCCTCCTATCGACTGGATCGATGTTGACGAAATTTTTTGTGTGTGTTCAAGGGGATTCGAGGATGGTTTAGATTCACAATTGGACCCGTTTGGTAGCGCTGTTCGGGCATGACAATAACATAACTTGAGAACGACTTTACCGATTTCAGTCATCTTTTTTTTAAGTTTTCTAATATTAAAAAAAAAACCCTTTACGAAATAAAAAACAAGAAAGTTGCGCAGAAAATTAGAAAATGTAAGAAAACTTTTTTCGACTATATAAACTTTTCTATCTTTATATTTACATATATAAATCTTCTGTTCGTGTGTTTGTAATTGAACTCCTTCTAAACGGCTGAACCAATTTTGATGCTTTTTGTGGCCATTCCGATGGATATAAATTCTCATATCTATCGGAATAGCCATTTAGAACATCCAAACCATTCGGTTTATATTAATAATTGGAACTGGTAGGTGGCGCTGCGATCGATTTCAAGGAGAATTCTATTTTATTTTAAATTTGAACAGAACAACGTCTGTTGGGTCAGTTAGTTTTCTATAAATATATTCAATTTTATTTATCAAGAGTTGCTACAGCGCTTGGTATGGTTAGTTAGCAGATTTATTTTAATGCCGATGGTGGCAAATGAGCAAGCAGCACACCTGATGGTAAGTGATAGTGCCGCACATGGACCTTTGAAATACCAGGGCATTGCCTACCGTGAAGAAAAAGCTCTTATATCTAGTTTAAAGAAGGCCATGTCATGTCGGGAAACACAGCAGCAATTAGCTAATTTCAGAGCCTGTATTTGTTAAATTTGTGTGAAATAAAACTATTTTTAAAATATTTTTATTTAACTTTAGCTTCTATACAGGGTGTCCCGTAAGTAATGAACCAACGGGCTATGAGGGGTAGCGAGACTTATTATCTAACAAAAATACTCAAATTTATTGTCCTAGGTCTTGTAGTTTTGAAGTTAGGATTTTTTTATTAAATGTGATGAAAATGTCATCCATGTATGCTAAATATTAAATTTTACACAAACTGTTTATAATTTATTATTATTTTTTGTTTAAGGTAATTAATAATGCATAGGTCTTCCTAATTTAAACGATATTCAGGCGTAATTACTAAATACATGACCAATAAAACATACAACAAGTGCAAATTTTAAATTTTAACATATTTTGATTTAAATTTGAACCAAGCTGGTGTAAAAAAAATGTAATACGACCTTCGGGGACTGCATTTTAAAAACATCTGTCTGCGTCTATTACCAATTACATAAAAGGTATAATAAAGTAGTTTAAAGTATTCAGAAATGAGGTAATTAGCACAGGACGCTAAATTCTAGCAGTTTTCAGGTAGTCAACCTGTTATGTAATTCCGAGAATTATTGCACAAAATGGCGGTAGAATTCTTTTTCGGACTAATCATAGGCGATACTCGAACCCCTTCTCCCTATCTTCAACTCGCGCTTCCTTCAGTAAGTTACTCATAGCTCGGAACTACATCTGTGTTTTACTCGATCCCGTTACTATGGTTTGTTGAAGTATGCTTGAATTGGACTTTGATTTTGCTTGTGATTTAGATATTGTTCATACCTTGATGTAATTAGTTACATACCTTGATATAATTGGTATTAGATGTAGATGTTTTTAAAATACAGCCCCTGAAGGCTGTAATACATTTTTTTTTACACCAGCTTGGTTCAAATTAAGCTCAAAATATTTTTAATTTAAAATTTGCATTTGTTTTAATGCATGATTTAATGGTCATGTGATTAATAATTACGCCTTAATATCATTTGAATTAGGAAGACCTATATATTCTTAACTAACTTAAATAAAAAATAACAATAAATTATAATTGTTTTTTGTAAAATTTAATATTTAGCATAAGTACATGGATGACATTTTCATCACATTTAATAAAAAAAACCTAATTTCATAACTACAAGACCTAGGACAATAAATTTGAGTATTGTTGTTAGATAATAAGTCTCGCTACCCCTCATAGCCCGTTGGTCCATTACTTCATCATCTCAGCCCATATATGTCCCACTGTTGGGCTCGGGCCTCCTCCATAATGGAAGGATAATTGACCTACTATACCACGCTGGTCAGACGTGTTGATATAGGGTTTTATTTCAAGTTTTCCTTCTCTCGCATAGATGTTATATGCGTTTTATATCCCTTAGTCGTCTCGTACGATCACCCACGGGTAAGATAGGGGGTGGTGAATTGTATTCTTACTCCGTCACCACACGGAAAATTACTTACGGGACTGTATATATCCTGGTATTGCAATCAATATTTAACCTATTTTCATTGAAGCTTAAATTGGGCTGAACACACACACGTTTTAATCACGTAAAAATGTATGATTATTTAAATGCCGCCATTTTTAATCCAAAATGGTAGACGTTAGGTACTAAATGAAGCTGGCACTATGTCTTGTCCCGTGAGTTGACCACTTGACGCCCACTGGGACATGCCGACCGGTGCTGATGTAGTAATTGGGTTGGTAGCACGGTTTTGACGGAGTACGGTTATCCACTTTTTTTTTGTTAACGCTGTGGAAATGCATTTACGCACTGTCCCCCGCCAGTGACAAGGGGGACGTGTGGGACTTGCTGACCACATTTGCGGAGTGAATACCCACTAAAACCACAGAGGCACCATCCGCGCTTTTACGGAGTGCCGGAGAGATCGTCTGATGACAACCCCGACACCCTAACGCATGGCCGTCTGGCCACGTCCTGTCGTCATTATTCAGGGCAGTGGAAGTAAAGAGCAGAGTAGGTGGATAGAATCGCCTCCCGTTCCCGCTCCGCCGCTTCCTTCCTTGCTGACGGCCTCACAAAATGAGGCCATCGACGACCAGCACCTGTAGCTGTCGCGCATCTTTGCAATAACGGTTGGCAGCGACAGGTCCGTTCCAAATGCTGCCCCCCGGTCGTGGCGCTAAGGCCCCCAGGTGGGGCATACCTCCAGTGTGTGACGCGCATCATCAGTTGGCGCACCACACTCATGGCATCCGGGGGCCTCTTCTCTTCTCATCATATTCACCTGCAAGTACCTACTTACCGAAGACCCCGTATCAGGTAAGCACCTGCACCATCCTAAATGTTAAGTTGCCGTGCTTCCTTGTAAATCAGCAGTACGGCGCAACCAGTAGTGTCACCGCAGTCCAAGACACTGGTGATCCGTGTAACGGTAAGCCCTGATAGTCCTCACCACCATAACTCTCTGTGGTCGACGCAGGAGGCCCTTGTTGCGAGCGGTGAGGAACTCCGACCAGATAGGGCACCATACAGCGCCCTGGACCGCAAGATTCCAGCGTAGTGACGCCGTCAGGATGACCCAGGACCGCCAGTATTTGGCAGAAGTCTGCCTAACGCCGCGGCTGACCTTCCTGAAGCTGTCGAGCATCGTTCTAGCGATGGTTGGCAACATCAGGTCAGTCACCTATGATTGCAACGAGTTCACGGCGCGGCGGCGCTGCTCTGCCTAGGCCACGCAGACCACGAGACTCTTTCAAAATGGAAAAGAAATTGACCTACTATACACGCTGGTCAGACGTGTTTCCATTTTTTTTATGGGTGGGCTATGGTCAGCGCACACGCCGTCCATTCCGTCCGGAGCGACGAAAGGACGGCGCGCGGGTCCGTACCCACGTCCGGCTTCATCGTTGGGCCGACCACCAGTGCTGAGTTCAGAGAGAGTGTTGCTATAGGGTTTTCTTTTGATTTTATCTGCTATTGTATGGATGTTATCTGTTTTTGATAACCGTTTAATCGACTCCCACGACAGTCACGGTCCAGAAATAGTGTGAGGAACTGTGTTTTAACTGTATTTTTAAACGGTTTTATTTAGCTTATCCCGTTTGTTTATTTTTTTCTTTGTTGGGTCAAATTTAGTAATTGAAATTTCACCCTCTTCCTGTCAACCGATTGATTTGAAATTTGGTATACACCTTTAGTTTTGGTGACAATACGTATAGTCAATATTTTTGTAAATTCAAGATGGCCGCCGTTACAAAATGGTGAACAACGTATTTTTTTTTTCAATCCCATCAATATGGGCATTAAATGAAAGGGCTTGATAAGTAGAATACAGTGCTCTATACAAAATCAATATAAAAACTAAAAACTTGAAAATAAAAAAAGGAATAAAAAATTAAATTAAATAAATATTATGGCTTAACAAGTAGAATACAATGCACTATATAAATTCAAAATGTAAGATTGCTGCCGCTACAAAATGGTGGACAACCTATTTGTTTTTCAATCCCATTAATATGGGCATTAAATGAAAGGGCTTGATAAGTAGAATACAGTGCTCTATACAAAATCAATATAAAAACTAAAAACTTGAAAATAAAAAAAAGGAATAAAAAATTAAATTAAACAGTTTTATTGTAAAGAAACAGTAAAAATAAAATCGTGGGTCACGTCAAATATACACAATCGTCGATTAAAATGTTTATTTTGTAGTGTCCCACGATTTTATTTTTACTGTTTCTTTACAATAAAACCGTTTAATTAAAAAAATTTTTTTTCCTTTTTTATTTGTTAATTATTCATCATACGAAAAATTAATTACAAATTAAAAAAATATAATTAATTATTTTTTTGTGCAATCTCCTTTATAGTTTAGTACCTCTTGTTGTATTTTAAGCAAAAAGAAATAGGTATATTTTTTTTCTAAGAACGAGGCAAATTCTCTGCAAAATTATTTCATTGCAGTATTTTCTACGTTATGGCAATTCTAAACATTCAAATTATCTCTAAAAGTCTCGACGTCACTTGTATGTACGTATTTATTTAAACAATTTATTACGTAATTTAAAATATTTCTTATAATGACGTAAAATAATGATTTTCAAACAGGACAAGAGTAGCGAAAGATAAAATTATTTGTTTCGAATACCGTCTCCTAAGCAAATGTATCTGACGTATAAGGAAAAATCAAAGACATGGTTACAACAATCATGAACTTTAACGTCATGACAATGACGATAAAACGTCACAACAGTTCTAACAGGATAATTGTTATGAAACTAATTAAATAATAATACACAATAATACAATTAAATTTCTTGTAACTAAATAATAATACATTTTCCGTGTAGTGAGGGAGTAAGAATACAATTCATCTTGTCCGTGAATATTTACGATATATAGACGACTAAGGGATTACAATATGCATATAACATCTATGCAAGAGAAGGAAAACGCGAAATAAAACTTTATAGCAACACGTCTGACCAGCGTAGGTCAATTTCCCTCTGGGGATGAGGTTGGTTGGCTGAACAGCGGAGCTGACGTCTTCGCAATCATCGGTGCCGATCTGACGCTGCCGACCATTGCTAGGGAGATGCTCGGCAGTATCAGGAACTGGGACGCGGTCTGCGAGGCAGGAAGGAAGCGGCGGCCCCGCGCTACCTTAATCCTGCACTGGTTAGTAGCCATAGTAGATGTGATAATTTTTTCAGCAGACTACCGCTAACCTGCGCATGATGCCGCCCTCTTAAGCATCCTAAACGATATTGCAATTGGACTGAGAATTAGTCCAATACCCGCATGACGAGCTCAAAGTGGGCCTCTTGAGCAAGTTGACAAACTACGACATAACTTATTGTTAGCAGTCATCGTTATAAGGGAAGGAAAGTGAAGATTTATTAATCATTAATACGATTAAAGGGAAAATTACCTTTCATGGGTGTATTATTATTATTAAAACCGTAAGTCTGCGGTCGTTACCATAAATGTATACCTGCTTTATATATAATGCAAGGACTACGTGATTTTAAACATATATATTATACCATCAAAAACAAGTCTTGTAAAAAAAAGCAAAGCCTCGCAACTGAGTTCTTCTACCATAAAAAGTTGTGACATCCATGTTATACCAAGTCGGTTAACTCATTCAGTCCCTGCTTAAGGGACCTTTCTTCTTAAGTTATTACGTAAATAGCTAACCTAACAACTTCTTATAGTGACTATATCAATATTAAAGTTCTTTTATGTTTTAAATAAACAGAATGACTTGGCAATTGCATGAAAACACACCTCACAAGTAATACATATTATATTAAATTGTACTAAACATAGTGCGATTGCCAAGTCAATCTATTTATTTAAAACATAAAAGAACTTTAATATTGATATAGTCACTATAAGAAGTTGTTAAGTTAGCTATTTACGTAATAACTTAAGAAGAAAGGTCCCTTAAGCAGGGACTGAATGAGTTAACCGACTTGGTATAACATGGATGTCACAACTTTTTATGGTAGAAGAACTCAGTTGCGAGGCTTGGCTTTTTTTTTACAAGACTTGTTTTTGATGGTATCTCATTTCTTTTTGTAGATAGACCTACTTATTTTCCTTTCCGGTACTTTCTACTTCTTGAATACCAGCAAAGGATTTTCTTAGAGCACACTCTCTGAAAAATGAGACATCTCTCCTTTCCGCTTGAGTCAATTCTACCTAAACTAAGCGGAGAGATATGGAAATAAAGAAATTTGATTGGATTTTCGAAACACATCTCCTCTAGTCTCCTCTCCGCTTTGATGGTAATCGAGCCTAATGATGGCGTTCTTTCTTTCAGATAAATTTCAGGCAATTTAGTTTGCTTAATACTTTGGGAGATTTTGGTACAATTTCATAAGACTTTGCGTATATACTACCTACACTTTGCGTAGGTCAATCGTAGGGAAGGCCTATATATTGGTTATTGTTTGTTTTGTTACTAAGGCCTTACATTTAGAATTATGCTCAGACTTGAAAACCAGTACATTTCTGGCTTCTCTTAGGCGCTTCATTTCGCGTAGGGGAAGGCCAACTGAAATATATTGTGATAATGCATCCACCTTTAAGTCTGCCAATTCAGAATTACACAATTTATATAAACTGCAGAAATCCAGTGAGCATCGAACACAAGTGCAATCATTTAATGATTTAATGATTTTTCTTATCTATCTCCAGGTCATTTCATTATTGGTACTACTTTAAATTCATATCCAGATAAAGATGTATCTCAAATTCCTTGTAATAGATTAAAATTCTGGGAAATTTGTAATAATATTAAACAATCATTTTGGAAAACATGGAGTAATCAATACTTAAATACTTTGCAATGTAGACCTAAATGGAGAAATGCATTACCTAATTTAAAAATTGGTTCATTAGTGATTCTTAAAGAAGATAACACTCCACCCATGTACTGGCCTATGGCAAGGATAGTGAACGTCTTTCCTGGCTCTGATAATTTGGTCAGAGCAGTGGAAGTAAAAACTGCTAATGGTAGAGTGCACAGACGTTCTGTAACTAAAGTCTGCTTGCTACCAATAGATAGCAGTTAACCTTAATTTTTGTCATTATTGTTATCACAAAGAAAGAATGATACTTATTAGTTCATTGTTATTTTCTATTATGACTGATTGTGTTCTAATACGATAAGTTTTAGCTTAAATGCTTTTCTAATGTAATTTCAAACATATGTATGTTACAATTGTAATTTTGAAAATAGAATTTTATCTTTGTATTATTGTATTGCATTACATGACGTTCAAGTCATTGTCCATAGATGGCGCTGATCAACAATTAGTTCATAATTCAAATTATTTAAAAATGTACTACCATAAATTTAATTATGTTTCTTCTCCGAGTGGGAGCATGTTAGCAACTCCAACAAATATATATTATATTTTTTATAACTGTCAACTCTCGCGCTCTCTTCTGTCTGACATTGAACCGTACGTACGCTAATGTACTTTTTCCTGTGCAAATTAAATAAATACAAGTTGTGGCAGTGCAAACATTGGCGTTATTATTTTACATCATCAACGACCTAGCCTACAGTCCACTGGGATAAATAGTACATCTTTACAACGTCCCACTCTTGCTTTTTCATTAAGTTGATTGACCATTTTACAAGTAATCTTTGAACATAATTATATCTACGTATCTGTCTACACCTGTTATGCCAATCATCATTCAGCCTATCGCCGTCCACTGTAGAACATAGATCCCCCTCATGCTTCACCATTAAGTGTGGTACTGTGGCACCTGCATCCAACGATGCTCAAGGGTAACAGAGTTGCCATGACTAGAGCTTATTTTTCTTTGCCTTTTGAGGAATAATGACGTAGTCGCCACGTTTGGTAGGCGGGTTGGTTTCGCAGTGAGATATCATACATTTCCCCGGCGAGAGCTGCTGCCCACTCTCCTTCCTGTTGAATCGTTTTTTTAAATAACAACGCCTTGCACTAAGGGAATAATAATCCTTATATTATGGGAGACTTTACAAACATATAATTCAACATCGCATCATCATCGCAGCCCTCATATGTCCCACTGTTGGGCTTGGGCCTCCTCCACAATGGGAGGGAATTTGACCCACTATACCATGCTGGTCAGACATGTTGATATAGGGTTTCATTTCGACTTTTCCTTCTCTTGCATAGATGGTATGTGCATATTATATTCCATAGTCGTCTTATACGATATCCACGGGCAAGATAGAGAGTGGTGAATTGTATTTTTACTTCGTCACCATACGTAAAGAACATATAATTAACCGACACAAATTACATTCAGACTCAGAACAACAATTTGTGGATCGTACAAGGTGTTGTCTTGCATGGGATTCGAACCCGCGACACTAGCACGGTACGTTGGTATCTTAACCACTACGTCATCTGCGCAGTCTTTAGCCGGTTGTTATGATTCCCATAGAAGCAATGATGGCGACAAATGTATTCTTATTTTTTACAAAGTTACATTTCATTAACTACAAATGTAACTTTGTAATCCTATATATTTATATGGGCTTACAAAATTATTTATGCAGTTAGTGTATCTCGGAAACTGGATGAAAATTATAATGTTTCATAATTTTTCTTCACTTATATACTAAACACTAATAGCATTCTTAATTTGAAGCTTTTATGTCTACTAGAAGTGCCACTTTAATATTGATGATCGGTCAGTCAGTCAGTGAGTGACAAAATTACGAAATTTTGACTAGTTATAATTCTTAAACTATTAGTTCAAATTGAATGAAATTTGAAATACGCAATGTGTATACAATGCCTGCTAGGTTCCTGAAAATTCAGCTTTCTAGCTTTATTAACAACGAAGTTATAGGGGGTCGAAAATGGCCTGAATGGCTTCAAGAAAAGTATGTTACGGCAGTGTTGCGTTTTGCCAGACTTTTTTTTTTTTGCTCGATTTGGCGGGGGCTCTGCCGTGCCCCCAGATTAGTCTTTAATTTATTCATCATTTTGGATTATATACGTCACACTGTTGGCCTCGAGGCTTCTCCACAATAGGAAGGAAATTGATCTTGCTATATTATGCTGATCAGACAGGTTGGTATAGGGTTTCATTTTAAGTTTTAATTCATGCATCCCCACGGATAAGAAAGGGTGTGAATTTTATTCTTACTCCGTCACCACACGGAAGTCACGTCATTAGACGTTTTTAAGTTATTTTTTTATTTATTTAGTATACATATATGTTCTTGTAAGTGTGATTAATTAGCCTCTGTCTTATTTAGGGCCATCTTAAGCCTCAGCGCTCCGATCCGCCTGAATATCTTCTCGATGACGAGAGTTGCCAGGCATGCCGCCTCTCCAACGGGGAGCAAGTGTCCATCAGGGGACTGGGCAGAGTCCAGGAAGTGGCTCGAAGGGAAGTAATCCGGCGGTGGAGAGAAGATCTTGAGTCCCCCGTAGCAGGGCGGGGGACTGTGGAGGCGGTTGCGCCGTATCTCCACCGCTGGCTCAGGAGAAGGCACGGCAGCCTTATATTTAGGATGGTGCAGGTGCTTACCGGACATGGGGTCTTCGGTAAGTACCTGCATAAAATTGGAAGAGAAGAGGCCCCAGGATGACATGAGGGTGGCGCGCTAATCGACGATGCGCGCTACACACTGGAAGTATGCCCCGCCTGGGGGCCTCAGCGCCACGTCCTGTCAATGGAGATAGGAACAATGGACCTGTCGTTGCCGACCATCATCTCCAAGATGCTCGGCAGCGACAGCTGTTGGTCGTCGATGGTCTCCTTCTGTGAGGCTGTCATGACAAGGAAGGAGGCCGCGGAGCGTGCCCGCGAGGCGCTTGCGTCCGCTGACTCGCTCCGCCGGCGGCGACCAGGAAGGAGGAGACGCCAATATGCGCTTCTTCTCCCACCGCCCTGAATGATGACAGGACGTGGCCAGACGGCCAAGCGTTGGGGTGTCGGGGATAGAATATCATCAGATGATTTCTCTGGCACCCTATAAAAGCGCGGAAGGGGCCGCTGTGGTTTTAGTGGGTATTTCGGTCATATTTGTGGCCGGCGAGTTCCAAACATACTCCCGTCTGTAACCGGCGGGGGAATAGTGTGCGTAAGTGCATTTCCACAGTGTGAACAAAAAAAAAAGAGGCATGCCGCCTCTTCTAGCGTCCACTCTGAGCTGTAACGAGTGTGTCGTTGGTATAACAAATTACGCTCAGCCCGGGAGGAAGGTTACTTCGCAACGCCCAGTCGTAGCCGATATTCGGGCCTAAGACTGACTCCTTCGGAATACCGCACGACATGGGTGCCCACACGACGTCCCCTATTCGGTTCATATAGAGGACGTCGCACCCTTCCAAGTAGTCTGGCACTATTAATAATTATCTATAATTATTAATAATTACCAAAATTCGAGGTAAAAGTAAGAAATGAATCTCATTTATCGGTGATTATTAATAATGTAACCTTAATACCGATAAATGTAATAAGTTTTAAAAATAACGTAGGTACTCTGATTATTTATCGGCGACGCCGCAATGCCCTAGGGGAAGGCCAGCTTGTATGTCACCACATGGAAAAATCATCATTGTAATCCAGCCATTATTCCAAATGCTTGAGATCGACGTACTATGTACTGTATAATTTTTGTTGAAATGATAGTTGGCGCTGCAATAGATTTCGAGGAATTCTAGTATTTACTTTTTACCATTTCTACAGAACAGCATAAGCTGGATCGTAGAAAATATAATCTTTGCGAATTCATTCAGTGTAGAATAGTGTCTTTTTAGAAATAATTTAGAATGCGAAGTCCACATAATAGGGGCGCCTCCCGCAATAGGCTTGTGCAGCCGTAGGGCACTCCGCCTGACCGGTATAGTTGGTTAATTTAACGACGACGACGTCATACGGTTTAATGTAGAATTTTCCTTCTGTTGCATAGATGTTATTTGCATATTGTTAATCGTCTTTTACGATACTCGCGAACGAGATTGAGGGTGATGAATTGTATTCTTACTCTGTCACGACACGAAATAATGTATTTTGAGATATAAATTAAGAAGTATGATTATAATAGAATATCTACAACATAACAAAATTCATAAATTTTTAAACTATTAATTTTGTCTTCTATCATCATCATCATCGCAGCCCACATACGTCCCACTGTTAGGCTCGGGCCTCTTCCACAATGGGAGGGAATTTGACCTACTATACCATGTTGGTCAGAGATGTTAGTATAGGGTTTCATTTCGAATTTTCCTTCTCTTGCACAGATGTTATGTATATATGTGGTGAATTGTATTCTTACTCCGTCACCACACGGGATAGCTTCTATCACTCTCACATTATCTTTACTTAATTTAGATAAACTCAAATATAAACAGAATTCAGGAATCAAATCGTTATTTCGTTTCGTCATTGAAGAGGAAAATATTAATTAATTATGACGTTGAGATAAACATACAAGCACGTGACGTAATAGAACTACAATATATGTGACCAAGGCAACGTTCATTATTATTTATCCTTTTTTTTTTTTTGTGTGGGCTGCGGTCGGCGCGCTCCTCGCACCACTCCGTCCGGGGCGACAGAGGGGCGTAAGCACGCAACACCCGCAACCCACCCGAAAACCACGTCACCTTCGTCATTGGGCCGACCACCGGAGCAGGGTTCTTGACTCCCATCGACCGACGTCCCCCCATCGGGAAGGACGTCGGTCTTTCCTCACGCGGTCGGCCTCTCGGCGGGTGACGGACTAATCCCCGGTCATGTCACCCGCGGCCTCGGCTAGGGCGGCATGAGGCGCAGGTAGTTGCGCCTACGCCGCCCCAGTCGCTGGCGGCGGATCTCCTCATCGAGGCTGCGTTCCTCGCGCAGGCGATCCGCCGCCTCCTTCCGCGAGATCACTGTCTCGCAGAAGGCTGCGACCGCGTCCCAATTCCCGACGCTGTCGACTATCGCCCTAGCGATAGCCGGCAGCGTCAGGTCTGCATCGATGATTGCGACGAGTTCACAGCGCTGCACTGCCCAAGCCCCGCAGGCCTCGAGCGTATGGCGCCCCGTGTCCTCCTCGCAATCGCAGTGGTGGCAGGACGGTGTACTCTCCCTCCTAACGACCTTGTGCAGGTATTTGGCGAAGCACCCATGCCCCGTCAAAACCTGCACCAGTCGGAAGGAGAGCAACCCGTGCCGCCTTTCCAACCACTGCATCAGCACCGGCCGGAAGGCCTCCACGGTTCGCAACCCGGACCGAGGCCTCTCCAGCCGGACTGCCCAACGGGCAATGACGTCTCGGCGGGCGTCGATGCGCCAGGCGGTGAGCTCCCTTAACGAGATCACACCGCCCTCCGCTCGTACCCCCGTCACCCGCCGATACAATCCAGCGAGCATCTCCGCCAATTTATTTGTCCTTACTTATGCCAGTTCATATCTTGTCGCCGTCTTTACAAACATAATTACTAGAGATATGCCGACTATGACTACGACCGACTAGCTGATTAGTCGCTGGTAAAGAGGCCGATTAATTGGCTGATATATATATATTTATATCATCATCATCATCATCTTGCTCTTATCCCAATTACTTGGGGTCGACGCAATATGTCATCTGTTTTGACATATTGCAAAAAGTTTCGGCAATGACTTTTATGACCGGCCGCCTGCCTGATGTCAACCCTATATATATATTTATATATATGAACAAAAAGTTGGGCGTCCTGAACAGAGCCAGGCGGTACTTCACACCGAGAGAGCGTCTTATGTTATACAAAGCACAAGTTCGTCCTCATGTGGAGTACTGCTCACATCTCTGGACAGGTACGCCCAAATATCAGCTAGACCCACTTGACTCCCTCCAAAGGTGTGTTCGAATCGTCGGGAATCCCAATCTTACGGACAGGTCGGAGTCACTGGAGCGGCGGAGAGACTTTGGGTCATTCTGTGTACTCTATCGGCTGTTTCATGGGGAGTGCTCTGAGGAACTGTTTGACCTTGTACCACCGTCATCGTTTTACCAACGTACCACTCGATACGGCAGCAAGTTTCATCCATTTCACCTGAAAAGGTTATGGTCAACTGTACGTTTCCAGCGATCATTTCTCCCACATACGTGCAGGCTCTGGAATGTACTATCTGCTGCTCTGTTTCCCGAGCGCTATGACATGTCCTTCTTTAAACGAGGTTTAAGAAGAGTATTTATTTCACGGTAGGCAACGGCCTGGCTGTGCCCCTGGTATTACAAAGGTCCTTGCGCGGCTAGGAATCACCGTACATTTCTGTTCTACCGTAAGAAATTCGTCTTTAATCTATGGTGCGATATATTACTTGACGTATAAATTGTTTTCCATCCCTCCTCACCTCTGTACTTTCCCTTCGTCTTTATATGTTAGGACTGTCAAAAAAATTTCGATATATTGAAAATCATATTTCAATATATCGATATATTCAAATACATATATCGTAATCGGGGTAAGTACATCGAAAAAATATCGATATTTATATTTATGAGCGATATCGATATTTATATTAAAAAAATGTATACCATCTTTTCCGTGTGGTGACGGAGTAAGAGTACAATTCACCACTCCCTATTTTGCCCGTGGGCGTCGTATAAGACGACTAAGGGATATAATATGCACATAAAATCTATGCAAGGGAAAGCGGCAAACTCGAAATGAAACCCTTTACCAACATGTCTGACCAGCATGGTACTGTAGGTCAAACCCATTATTTATACAATAGGTCCTCCCATTGTGGAGGAAGTAGGCGCCCAACAGTGCGACCTATATAGACTGCGATGATGATGATGAGACCATCTTAAAAATGTTTGATCTGATGATGATGAGACCATGGTGATGCAAGCATAGTCGAGGCAAAACCGACGAAACGAACGAAAATTATTTAATCAAAAGTCGAAAAAAATTATTCATTTGGGTTTTAACTATGATTTTTATTCAAATTTGGGGTGTTACTTGTCAAACCTAGGAGCATCGAGCTATAACATATATCTATACAAAAATACATCTAGTTTTAGTAACTACCTTAATTTAAGTAGCTCTCTGTCTAAAATAATAGAACGCATCATGAATAATAGCCTTATAGGCTTTTTATCTAAAAATAAGACAATAGCTTGCAATCAATATGGCTTCAGATCCGGATTGTCAACAGAGGACGCCGTAACTGATTTCACAAACAACCTTGTAGAGAAACTCGATAATAAACAAAAATGTTACGGTATATTCTTAGACGTAAGCAAGGCTTTCGATACCGTAAGTATCCTCAGATTGGTCGACAAAATGGAACATATAGGAATACGCGGTTTGACTTTAAAACTATTTAAAAATTACTTAACTGGACGTAGTCAACACGTCAAGCTTGGCTGCTTTAATAGCACTGCAGAGAGTTTGAGTTATGGCCTGCCACAGGGCAGTATTTTAGGGCCTACCCTATTTCAAGTATATATGAATGATCTCTGTTTACTAGGGTTATATAAATGTGATATCTTTGCTTATGCTGATGATACTGCCCTTTTGGTATATGATAGTGATTGGGTGAAATCTAAACATAATATAGAACAATCTTTGAGAACAGTTATAGAATGGCTAACAATCAATTCTTTAACCCTAAACATTACAAAAACTAAAGTAATCCAGTTTCGTCCACAAAATTCACTCACACCACCATCTACTTCTAAGCACATAGTGGCTCACAAATGTAAAGATGTCACAGAATGTAATTGTGTGTGTATTCCAATGACTCAAAGTATCAAATATTTAGGAGTCAATATTTCTGAGCGATTGGACTGGCGGGAACATATTGATACCCTCTGTTCTCGCTTAAGGAAATTAATATTTGTATTTAAAGAATTGCGATATACCGCCGATTTAGAAACAAAGTTATTGATTTATCGTTCTCTTTGTGAATCTATTATTACCTATTATATCCCTATATGGGGAGGTACATTTAAAACAGTAATGTTAAAACTAGAGCGTGCTCAACGAGCAGTGCTCAAGGTTATGTTTGGATTAGCAAGAGATTATCCTACCAATCAGTTATATTCTGAGGCCAAAGTTCTTACCGTGAGGCAACTGTATATCTTACGATCTGTAATAAGAAGACACTCTACGCTTATTCTTGACCCAAATTTAGTTAAACATCGGACGAGTCACCCTATATTCAAGACGGCCGGAGGTCGTACTTCTCTCGCACAAAGACACTTTCGTATTCAGAGCGGCCGAGTTTACAACTTTGTTCATAAGAAACTATCAATATACAAACTCAATTTACATAATTTGAAGAAAAAGATTAAAATTTGGCTTCAATCCCTCACATATGAGGATACTGAGGATATATTAAGAACTGTATCATAAAAACAAAACGCGTTTGTTCACTATTATGCATATATACATACATACTCATGCACACACATAAACATATACATACACTTAACACACGCACACAAACATGAATACACACTCGTACACATCCATCACTCAAGCAATTTCATACGCATCCTCCCATTCGCTTATACTTTACACCACACACCATTCTTCATTCATATTAACTTCTTTCTTTTGTATTGATTACTACCTACAAAAATTTAATATATAATTTTAGTTTTTAATATATTTATGTACCCCACATCAAATAGGAGGGCGCTGACTTTTGCAACACAGGTTTCTCCACCTAGCACAAAGGTCAGAGACTTCACCAACAATGGAAAATTGTATAAGGAAAATAAATAAATTTCATTTCATTTCATAAATTTCATTTCAGTAAGATAATAAGTACATTATAATATCAATAAGCTAGGAAAAGTGAAAAATCATAACATAATGTAAATAAAGTTTAGTAGATTAAGTTTACGTTGATTTTGCAGATGAAATAATCTACAAGAACAAATAAAATATATTAAAAATATCGGATCTCGATATCTTTTTTCAATATCCAACTATCGAAACGTCCAAAAAAATATTATTAATTTGAGAAAAAATAAAATAAAATTCTATTAAAATATTAGGTATTTTGAAATAAAAATATTGATGTTTCGATATATCGATATTTCGATGTATCGATATTGAATCAACAGCAACATCATCTATACCAATAAATAAAATTGGAGTGTCTGTTTGTAATTTCAAAATAATAGGATTTTTTCATGCTCACACGGTTATTTGCACGACACCTATGCCTAAAATAGCAATTAAAAAATTTTTGTCTGTCTGTCTGTCTGTTTGTTCCGGGTAATCTTCAAAACGGCTGGACCGATTTCAAAAATTCTTTTACCAATGGAAAGCTATAATATCAGGGCGTAAACTAGGCTATATTTTATCCCGGTATTCCCACGGGAACGGGAACTACGCGGGTAAAACGACTATAACCTATAACCGAAGCGAAGCGAGGGCGGATTGCTAGTTACTAATATATACATAACACAAACTAAGTAGTACTACTAAGTAGGACGTGAGACATCTTAGTCCACGCGTGACCATGAACGCTGTAAAGTGTTTGAAACGTTGGGCAATGAAAAATCAAATAAAAATTCGATAAAATTCGTAAAATAGTTTTATTTACGACATGTAATACTTGCGTAAACATCAGAAGTTTTGTTTCAATTTATAAAATCTCAGTAATATCGAAGAGTTGTTGGATATGAGATACCTTAGTCCTCCATTTACTTACGCCTGATGCCGCCCTAACAGAGGCTGCGGGTAACCGGACCGGGGGTTTAGTCCGGCAACCGCGGGGAGGTTACTCCCTCGGGGTATTCCGTCGAGTCGATCACTGACGTCAAGGAACTCTGCACCGGTGGTCGACCCAACGACGAAGGCGACGTGCTATATGGGTGGGTTACGGGTGTGCGTGCTTACGTCCCTTTGTCGCCCCGGACGGAGCTGGGCGACGAGTATGTCGACCGTAACCCACCCCCCAAAAAAAAGGTACTATGTACATTAGTGTTCGAAACATCGGGTAATTACATTTCTTAATAAAATAATGTCATCTGTTATTGCCATGAAACTAAAACCTTTTCCTTTAATTATTAAATATAATAAATATAATAGTTCAAAAAAACTAAAAAAAAACCGCTTAAATCGATAATCATGATTATCCTAGTAAGGATAACGGGTCAAACTGTTTAAAATATTGAATTGTCATCGGTCCTTAATAAGTATGCCAAATTTCGAGTTAATCCGACGTTTTGAAGGGGGTCAAAATCATGTTCAAAAATTCTGTTACATACCAACATACTAACATAGATACGTCTGAAGCTAATAAAAGCGTATTAAAATATATGATCCACGATGATGGTAAACATGCAATTATTATTTGTGACGTCCTCGTTGTCTGTGTAAATAGTTATTACGTTTTCATGCAATTCCTGCCTATCATTATTATATAAGGCCCATTTATAATTATTGTGGTTTATTTATTTAATATTATACTATATATTAATTCCAATTATGCCTATATTAGTTATAATAAAGTAAATACAATAAGAATGTAAAAAGTATTATGTGTGAATCATTTTGTGAAGTCCCTGAAAATACAATGTATTTGAATGAATACGTGTGCTTTGATGACAGGGTTTTAATTGGAAAAAAACTTTGTAAACAATATACGTATTTATTGCGTATATTACGCAATATTAATTTGATAAAAAATTTGATTGTGTGGTTTTATGAAACCACGGTAAAAGTGAAACTTTTTTTCGCATTATAAAAAAAATTGCAATATTTACATTAAACACTGATAAAAACAAACAAATAGCGTGGAACACTGGCACAAATAAGTAATCCATACTAATATTATAAAGGCGAAAGTAAGGATGTTTGTTTGTTTGTTTCACGCTTAAACCACTGAACCGATTTCAAAAATTCTTTCACCAATGGAAAGCTATAATATCAGGGAGTAACATAGGCTATACTTTATCCCGGTATTCCCACAGGAACGGGAACTACGCCGCGGGTAAAGCGACTGAAACCGAAGCAAAGCAAGGGCGGGTTGCTAGTAGTCTATACACTACACGGTCAGCTCATGCGAATCAAAGGCGCCGCCATATTGGCCTTGGCTACTCAATCGAGCGGCTTTCACTTTACCTCTACTCCGCGGCCGACCGTCACGCGACATGCAATAGATGAACGAAAAAGTTTGAGGCGATGTAATAAAAGTTTCACTTTAATAACTATGTTTCTATTATCAGATCAACTATTATTATACCTTATATGGTAGGATCACACTGTTGTGGGGCCGGCCACGGAGGACAAGGAACTCGGTACTGGTGGTCGGCCCAACGATGAAGGAGAGGAGGCCTCAGAAGCCACCGTATTGTGGTTTCCGAGGCCGCGCGCCGCCTCTTCGTTACCCCTGATGGAGCTGGACGGCAAGTGCGCTGACCCATAGCCCAGAAAGGACCACACTGTCGACAGTCGTCTGTCTACAGCTACGAGCCGCTCCGTTTGCTAGTACCACACTCTTGTAAAAAATCGACGTCTAAGTACCTACCGTACCGACCTATTCGTTATTTATCCCTGCTGTAACCGAGTAAGAATACAATTGCCACTTGCTATCTTGTCCTGGATATCATAAAAGACAGGCATAGAATATGCATATAACGTTTATGCAAGAGAAAGAAAACTCGAAATAAAACCCTATATCAACCCGTTTGACCAGCGTGGTTTAGTAAGTCATTATACCTCCTATTATGGAGGAAGCTCGAGCCCAGCAGTGGGACGTATATAAGCTGAGATGATGTTTCATTAAATAAATAAATACCGTTTTGTTCGTAGTCAGTATACATCCTTACTAATATTATGAATGCGAAAGTAAGTGTGTTTGTCTGTTACGCTTTCACGCTTAAACCACAAAACCGTGTTTCAAAAATTCTTTCACCAATGGAAAGTTATATCAGGGAGTAACATAGGCTATATTATTTTTTTTATCTCGGTATTCCCAAGGGAACAGGAACTACGCGGGTAAGGCGACTGAAACCGAAGCGAAGCGAGGGCGGGTTGCTAGTAGGCTATATTTTATCCCGGTATTCCCACGGGAACAGGAACTACGCGGGTAAGGCGTAAATATTTCATACGTCAAAATGTCAACGTTAGTTGCTAATGCGGAAAATGAGATTAAAGTATGAACAGGAAACAATAATCAAATCATTAAGATGTATTGTTATTCTTGTGACCACATTTGTAGCCAATGTCAGACAAACGACAGATATTCAATGATGTCTCAGTGATCAGCAGAATTAAAACTGGGAGCGATCACCGGATGGTACGAGGCACATTGAATATCCATATACAAGTCGAGCGGTCACGCTTGATGAAGTCTACACTCCGACCTACATCTGTCCAATACCAGAACCTCGAAAGCTTTCAACTCGAACTACATAATCGCTTCCAATGTCTGGACGAGTGCGAATCTCCGAACGATATGAACAACAGGTTCGTGGAAACTGTCCACGCGGTTGGGTCGAAAATTTTCAAGGCTCACCGCGTTAATAGACCTAAAAAACTTTCTGACCAGACTCACGAGCTCATGGAGCGGAGAAAAGAGATGACGGTGCAGTCTGCAGCCGATTGGTCCAAACATAGGCAGCTAAATAGGCAGATCTCCAGGTCTGTGCGTCGCGATATTCGCCGATTTAATACGCTCCGTATTAAAGAAGCGATAGAGCGGAATCGTGGCTCGAAAGTGTTCGCACAAGATCTGTCTATTGGGAAAAGCCAAATGACTAAGCTAAAGACCGATGACGGCACTGTCATTTCATCCCAAAGTGAGATCTTGGGAGAGGTCGAAAGGTTCTATGGACAGTTATACAAATCATCCCGAAATCCTGTTGTCGGCTTGGTCCAAGATCCCAGATCCAAGCTAACTCGGCACTATACCGAAGAAATCCCGGACATCAGCTTGTACGAGATCAGAATGGCTCTCAAACAACTACGTAACGGTAAGGCACCGGGAGATGACGGCATTACGGCAGAGCTTTTGAAGGCGGGCGGCAAGCCGGTCTTAATAGCCCTTCAGAAGCTATTTAATTCCCTTATCCTCGGGGGCGACGTTCCAGAGTCGTGGACCAGGAGTGTGGTGGTGCTGTTCTTCAAGAAGGGTGACAAAGCTCTTTTAAAGAACTACAGACCCATCTCACTCCTGAGCCATGTTTATAAGTTGTTTTCGAGGGTCATTACCAATCGACTCACGCGCAAGCTCGATGACTTCCAGCCGCCCGAACAAGCCGGCTTCCGAAAAGGCTATAGCACCATAGACCATATCCTCATGCTTCGGCAGATTATACAAAAGACCGAGGAGTATAATCGGCCCCTGTGCTTAGCGTTTGTGGACTATGAGAAAGCCTTTGATTCAGTCGAAACTTGGGCGGTGCTGCAGTCCCTTCAGCGGTGCCAAATCGACCATCGCTATATCGAAGTGCTGAAGTGTTTGTATAGGAACGCCACAATGTCAGTCCGTATCCGGGATAAGAGTACGAAACCGATCCATTTGCAGAAAGGCGTGAGACAGGAGATGTCATCTCTCCGAAACTGTTCACCACTGCACTGGAAGATGTCTTCAAGCTCTTAGACTGGACTGGACTCGGCATCAAAATTAACGGCGAATACATCACTCACCTTCGATTCGCAGACGATATCGTCGTTATGGCAGAATCCATGGAGGACCTTGGCACTATGCTCAATAATCTCAGCAGGATATCCCAACTAGTGGGTCTACGAATGAACATGGACAAGACGAAAGTCATGTCAAATACCCATGTCATTCCTGTACCGGTCCTAGTTGGCAATGCGATTCTCGAAGTTGTCAATCATATGTTTACCTAGGACAAACAGTCCAGTTAGGTAGATCCAATTTCGAGAAAGAAATCAGCCGACGAATCCAACTCGGTTGGGCAGCGTTCGGGAAACTTAAGAGGATCTTCTCGTCCAACATACCTCAGTGTCTGAAAACACAGGTCTACGACCAGTGTGTGTTACCAGTGATGACTTACGGCACGGAAACGTGGTCCCTAAATGTAGGCCTCATATCAAGACTCAAAGTCGCTCAGCGTGCTATGGAATGGGCTATGCTCGAGATTTCTCTGCGAGATAGAATCCTAAACACGGAAATCCGAACGAACGGTGAACGAACGGTAGAAGAACGGGTGTAACCGACATAGCACGAAGAATTAGCACGCTGAAATGGCAATGGGCAGGCCACATCGCTCGACGAACCGACAACCGCTGGGGAAGAAAGGTTCTCGAGTGGCGACCACGCATTGGACGACGCAGTGTAGGACGCCCCCCACTAGGTGGACCGACGACCTAGTGAAAGTTGCTGGGCGTCGTTGGATGCAGGTGGCACAGGACCGCACATTGTGGCGCAATATGAGGGAGGCCTACGTCCAGCAGTGGACGGCAATAGGCTGAAATGATGATGATGATATATATATATATATATATATACACCCATGTATTCAGGATCTCGGCAACAGCTCCAATGATTTTGATGAAATTTGGCATACTAGAGGTTTCGGGGCCAAAAAAATCAATCTAGGTAGGTTTTATTTATAGAAAATGTTGTTTTGTCGGTGATTTTAGCTAATCAATACAATGACATAAAATGTTATTGACATTCTCTGAATAGGAATTAGAATTTCATCGTCGTTGTCAAAAGTGTCATAGCTCAGTTGGGAAGTTGTCCAGTTTTTTTTTGTTTTGTTTTGGCATTCAAACAACGTGGGATCGAATCTGGGTGTTATTATTCTGTTTTTGTAATTTTTGATATTTTTTTCATTATTTTGTTTTTATTTTTTATTAATAAGTATATACCTAAATAAATTAGGCAAAATACAACAAAAATATACCGAACGAAGCTCGGTCAACCAGATATTAGATACTATTTACGAGTAAAATTACAACCGAATGAACTGATATTTTGGTTGCACAAAATTCGCTTTGCGTGGGTATTTAAATTGTCAGATGTCTGTTGATATCCTTTACCGGGTTGAGAGCCCTCAGCGCTCACCCATAGTCCGGGCTAAGCTGTGAAAGCCATCTGCGGCTAACAGCTATACACACACAAAAAAAAGAAAAAAAAATATATATCCTTGTCGTCGTCGTCATGGCTCGTACCCGTCCCACTGCTGGGCTTGTTAGAAATATTACTATACCAGTCTTTTGCACAGATGTTTTGTATCCCTTAGACGTCTTTTACGATTCCCACGGGCAAGAACGGGGTGGTGATTCTTACTCCATCACCACAGACCATGTGCCCTGAGGTAGTTTATTGTAGAAGCGTATACAGCATCCCATGAATCACTTCCCATAAATATTTGTCAATCAACTGCGTCTTAATATAAAAATCGATTGCCATTTTATAATTAACTAGCTGACGCAACAGACGTTGTTCTGTTTAAATAAGCGCCACCTTACTGGGTCCACTTGTGAATCTAAACCATTCTGAAATCCCTTGAACATGCACAAAATATTTCATCAACATTGGATCAGCCGTTTGAGAGGAATTCAGTGACATATACATGTACTCAAGAAATTTCACACGTACACAAGTCATACACGTCCAAGTGTTGGCTCGAGTGTCCTCCCCGTTAGGAGGTAAATTGACCACTATATTACGTTGGTCAAACGTGTTGGTGTTTTTTTTTTTATGGGTGGGCTATGGTATGCCCACGCGCGGTCCAGTGCGTCCGGGGTGATGAAAGGACGGCGCGCGGGCCCATAACCCACCCGTACCCACGTCACCTCGAGCAGATGTGACTTGTCGTCAGTGGTCGGCCCGAAGACGTGTTGGTGTAGGGTTTCATTTCAAGTTTTCTTGAGGCCGCGGGTGACGTGACCGGGGATTAGTCCGTCATCCGCCGAGAGGCCGACCGCGTGAGGAAAGACCGACGTCCTCCCCGAGGGGGGTACGTCGGTCGATGGGAGGGTACCCCGGGTAGGGGGTATGCCGTCGGGCCGACCACTGATGACAAGTAACCCTGCTCCAGTGGTCGGCGCAACGACGAAGGCGACGTAGTGTTCGGGTGGGTTGCGTGTGTTGCGTGCTGACCGCAGCCCACCCCAAAAAAAAAAAAAGCATCTACCCACATAATATACATATTTAATGTTCTATTCAATTTGTATTATTTTTATTTATTCATATTTCATGTTGTGCATATATTTTAAAATTATCTACTCTAATTATCCTTTATAAATAATAGTTAACATATATGTACATATATCTTATATTTAATAAAATTATTTAATCTATTTCCACACATAAGCCTTTGTCTATAACACTTAACACTTTATTTGGCATAAGTGACTTCACTGACACAGAACTGTCAGAATATCAGCGCTAGGGTAACCACATTGCCTCAGCAATAGCTGAGACAGATACCATATTTTGGCCTCACACGTGCACAGTTTTATAGGTATAAAAATTCATTGCTTGAAAAAATGTGAGGTTGCAAAAAAAAACTACTTTCTTTTTTCTTCTTTCTTCACCTAAGACAGCCATTCTAGTCTGTCGGGAGAATCAAAAAGAGTGGTTGTAGGCAGCTACAACGCGCAATGAAAGCAATGGAAGCTTTCAAATAGAATTATTTTGCCCGTGTATGTAAAACGTTTTCATTGAAAATCCGCTCCCATCAATCCCGTAGCGTGACGATATATATTCCTCGATAAATGCGCAATCCAATACTAGAAGTATCCGACGCAATAGTTGATATTAGCGTATCAACCAAAGAAACTCTTCATTACCATTCATACCTTCATGCCACATACGTCCCACTGCTGGGCTCGCTCCTCCACAATGGGAGGAAAGATTACTCACTATACTACACTGGTCAGACAGGTTGGTATAGGGTTTATGTTAGAGTTTTCACTTTCTTGTATTGATATTACCTACATACTATACTCCCTTAGTCGTCTTTATAACACCCTCGACCATACAATTCACCAACCCCTGGGTTGATGAATTATATACTTACTCTGTCACCATACGGAAGATTTTTACAATTTCAAGAAGCCGTAATTAACATTTAGCAGGCTCGCTAAGACAAGTGATTCGTATGTCCTGGCAAACTTGACGCCACAGATAATCTAAGTAACGAGTGTCGTGAGTTCAATCGCCAAGCAGGGCGATTATTTGTGCGCTATACAAATTACTAGATGAAGAAGAGACTGGTTGTAATTTGTGTCCGTTTCTGTTTGGTAAATTTCCTGCGATACAAGAATTTATTTCTTAATGCAAGGTGTTATCTATGATCCTTACTAATATTATAAATGCGAAAGTAAGTTTGTTTGTTTATTTGTTTGTTTGTTACGCTTTCACGCTTAAACCACCGAACCGATTTCAATCATTCTTTCACCGATGGAAATCTATAATATCAGGGAGTAACATAGGCTATATTTTATCCCAGTATGACCACGGGAACGGGCACTATGCGTGTAAGGCGGTGATTAATACAGTAATTAAATAAATATTTTAACAAAAAGAAAACCGTTCAAAACAATGTAGTCGAAGTTGAAACAAATTTGCATTATTAAGGATCCTGATAATGATAATTATCGTTCAATTATAATTCAAAAAGTGCTAGATCATATCTTGATCAATTTTAAATGGGTCAATTTTAAAAGTTAAAGTCTCAGTTAATAAATAAAAAATATCATTGAACTGGTCTGGTTGAGGTAACACACATAAAAACAGACAAATTGAGAACGTCTTCCTTTTTTGAAATCTATTAAAAAAAATATATGTCAACAAACCTCTGAAACATGCAAGTTTCTTGAAGACCGATAAGGTATATGATAAAAAATAGACTAACGATATATTATGTAGTTAGTTTAATGAGCTGCGTGTTATCTGCATGATGGTTGATTGATATTAATATATTGATATTGATATCGTAAGCTTTTCCATGCAAAGAAAGAGCTTTTATGGACTCAACCAAAAACAAGTGTTTTTATGAGTATAAAAACACTATTTGCATTTGCAAAGAATTTTTAACGATTGAAAAGAGCAGTGCTTTACAAAATATAAGAATGTAATTTAAAATATGAGACAACTTACGCCGATACCGTCTATGGTCCATGCATTTTAGGTAAAACAGCAAAAGTTATACAGCGCGTTCAAAACGTTTGCGCTAGGTTTTGTTTTAACATACCTCCACGATCACACGTTACTTCATTTTTAAACGCAGGTAATCTTTTGAAAATGTCGTCACGTAGACAACTCCACCTGGCCACTTTGTTATTCGGTATAATCTTAAACAAAAAACCTATCTATTTATTAATTTTCAGACCATGTCCATATAAAAAGCTTAACTATGTCTAGTACTAATTAAAACTAAGTTAAAATAAATAAATCAAAAAATTAAACCTAAATCAGATTGTCACATGTCAATTTCAATATCAATAAGAGTTATTAGAATCAAATTAAAATTATATGAAATTAAATATTAATATGAATGTCAATTTTGTTATGTGTAATTTTGAATGTCAATGTTTTAAGTTAAATATAAATTAAAAATAAATAGAATAGATTATTTTGGATATGTCCAGAATTAATTATAATTGACATGTAGGCCAATCGCATGTCTCATAATGGGACAGTCAAATCGTCCTGCTACGACCTTCAGGATACTGTTGGTGCTGCCCCGGACACGGCTTAACATCAAGGCTGCCCGCTTACGCATGATAGCATGGAAGCCATCCACTCTGGCGTCAGCAAACATGCCAGACGCGCTGCAGCGCCACGGCAGCCCCAACAGCATCCTGAATGCGTTATTGTACTGCACACGGAGGGCGCTGATTGCCTTCCGCGAATAGCAGACCCACAGGCTGCACGTGTAGAAAGATTGGCAGAATGCTTTGAAAAGAGAGATTTTCACCTCAACTGTGCAACGTGCAAATCTGCGTGCCAGCATATTGCTTCTGACAGCCAACGCCCTGCGTTCCCTCTCAATGTCCTCAGCATCTTTGAGATCCTCACATGAATTATATGAAAAACTTTCATGGTCAAGGGAATACCATCAGTATAGTACAAAGGCCTCGTCACACTTACTCGTTAATTCGAAACATCAGATAGCTGCATTCCGAGGTAGCTTTAGATTCGCTGCAACTTGTTGTTGGAACGATCTTAAACCGCCTTTGCGTACTCTAAAAACGGCGAAGACATTTCAAAGACAATGTAAACAAATAATAATTGAGAGACAAAAAGATATCAAATATTAACATCACTGTTCCAATACCAACGGGTTGCGCGTCCACTCTTGAAGCGCCCTATGAAATTGTAGCATCTACCCACATAAAATATAGAGATTTAATATTAAAATCAATTCTTGTAATTTTTTCATAATTCACGTTGCAAATATTTATTTTAAAATTGTCTACTTTAATTATCGGTTATCAATAATGGTTAATTTATATGTATATCTTATATCTAATAAATAATATATTATAATTACACGCATAAGCCTTTATCAAAGCAATTAACACTTTATTTGGCACTAACAATCCGCCCTCGCTTCGCTTCGGTTATAGGTTATAGTCGTTTTACCCGCATAGTTCCCGTTCCCGTGGGAATACCGGGATAAAATATAGCCTAGTTTACGCCCTGATATTACAGCTTGGTGAAAGAATTTTTGAAATCGGTCCAGCTGTTTTGAAGATTACCCGGAACAAACAGACAGACAGACAGACAGACAAAAATTTTTTAATTGCTATTTTAGGCATAGGTGTCGTGCAAATAACCATGTGAGCATGAAAGAATCCTATTATTTTGACATTACAAACAGACACTCCAATTTTATTTATTGGTATAGGTGTAAGTGTATAAGTGACTTCACTGATAGATCTGTCAGAATATCAGCGCTAGGGTAACCATATTGCCTCAGCAACAGCTGAGACAGATACCATATTTTAGCCTCACACATGTGCAGTGTGCACATTAATGACCACTGATGACATGTAACCCTGCTCCGGTGGTCGGCCCAACGACGAAGGCGACGTGCATCGTGGGTGGGTTGCGGGTGTGCGTACTTACGCCCCTCTGTCGCTCCGGATGGAGTGGTGCGAGGAGCGCGCCGACCGCAACCCACCCCAAAAAAAAAAGTGTGCACATTAATAATTTTATACATAAATTTGTTGCTTTAGGAAAATGTGAGGTTGCAAAATAAAATTATTTTCTTTCTTTCTTCTCTCTTATTAAAATTAGGGTAAGAAATCTTAATTGTAATTAAAATTGAAGCTTAAAAAATAAAATACGAAAGTTTAACTGAATAAGAATCATACACAAAAAATTAGTATTGTAAAAATATTTGTATGATGGAATTTTTCAAAATATTTTATTCGGCAAATATATAAAGAATATTTTTTAATATAAGGAAATATATGAAAAACCTATGCAGTTTTTTACTTGCAGACCTGTGTTGTGTACAGGAAAAAAAATTATAGCAAATGTTAACGGTACTTATTACAGAATTTCAGTGCTATATGTAGTTGTGAGCCATTGAATTTCAAGAGCCAATCAGAATTAAATAAAATAATTACTTAACATTTACTAAATATACAATTCGATCGGTACAATACCTAACAGTAGCTATTCAAACACAATGAAAATGAGACGACAATGTTATTTTATCAGGGAATCAACAATTCAACTAGAGTTTATAGAGTGTGAATATTATATTAAAACATTAATTTAGTGTAAAAGAAAGTTGTGTGTATAAAATATATTTCGTGTTCTATAATTATAAAAAAAAGGTAGGATTTTTGATTTTATTGAAATATTTCATGAGGTAATGTTGTGCAATACTGGCGTAAAATTACACCACTGCTACATATATTCTGCAGGTAATGGACTTCTCGGATCGAACGTTTAAAAAAGTATTCCTATATATTTAGCTGCTCATTAACACACTTTTATTAGTTTCACCTGTATGTTTGCTTGCTTGTAATTAAACTCTTTGAGCTCGATTTTCTCCTACTTTGAGCGATTCGATTTTATTTAAACTTTGCACACCTGTCAGAGATCGATGACATTGCAATAATTCGCTTTTTTTGGGGTTGGTTTTTTAGAGGTGGGTTACGGTCGGCGCACTCCTCGCCCGCTCCGTCTGGGATGACAGAGGGACGTAAGCGCACACGCGCGTAACCTACCCGCAGGTGACTTGACTTCAGTGAGCGTGTCAAAAGCGTGGGGTGCTTGATTTACGAAAATGTGGCACAAAGCGCCCCACGCTTATTTCACAATAATATTAATATATTTCGTTCATTATTATTTACTGTCTATATTGAAAATTATTTTATACTTTTTAGTTGAAAGCGTGTTTTTTAGTTTTTTTAAACTATATTTATTTTTAAATTTGAATTGCGAGATTGACAAAAAGTTGTTTCCTGTAAATTTTGTTGATATTCGAGGATTTTTACAAGAAAATCTCAAGTTTAATAAGCTTAAAGCTTGTCACTTCGTTGGATTATATTCTTCACTTTTTATAAGTAATATTTGCCATATGTTTTTTTTTTGGGGTGGATTACGGTCGGCGCTTTCCTCGCTCGGCTCCGTCCGGGGCGACAGAGGGGCGTAAGCACGCACACCCGTAACCCACCTATATAGCACGTCGCCTTCATCGTTGAGCCGACCAACAATTATTATTTTTACGATGTCAAAAGGGCGGCAAATTATAACTCCGCCCCGGGCGACAGTGACACACGCTACGCCACTGCTACCTACCAACCATTATCGCGAGCAAAAAAGAGCAAAAAAATCGCGTTTGTTGTTATAGCGCTAACAGAAATACATAATTTGTAAAAATTTCATCTGTCTAGGTATCGCGGTTCTTGAGATGCAACCTGGTGAGATATAGACGGACAGCAAAGTCTTAGTAATAATGTCCCATTTTTATCCTTTGGGGTACGGAATCCTACAAAGGAAGGCTGTGCAGGGTCACTCGAACACCCTTTTATGAACCCACGCAGCAAATTATGTTGTCGTGGTATCGCCCGCGCGCGGTCATTGTTGTCATACGAGCAAGCAGCACACCTTATGGTAAGTGATACTGCTCATGAACTTTTGCCCGCCATGTCGAGATTGTGATTCTATCACGTAAAGATAGTAAAGCGCAAGCACTCGGGCTTGACACCACCCGACACGACAGCAATGGAACGAGTCAGCTTGGAAGTTTTTCTTCCTGACTCGCTCTGTCGAGTTCTTACGCGAGATAACTGCGAAACAGAAAATGGCGACGTCATACGGCAGTTCTTGGTCTATCGACTATGGTGTAAGTGATAGTCGGCAGCTTTGGTAGTGATACTTGCGATGAATTCACGGCACTGCTCTACCCCGGGAACACAGATTTTTTTTTATTGCAAATGGTGGCAAACGAGCAAACAGTGCACATGATGGTAAGTGTTCCTGCCGCTCATGGACCTTTGCAATACTAGAGCCACAGCTAAGCCGCTGCCAACCACGAAGAAAGTAAAGGAAGTGTGATTTTTTTTATTTGAAACGGTGGCAAACGAACGAATAGTACACCTGATGGTAAGTGTTGCTGCCGCTCATAGACCTTTACTAAGCAGCTGCCTACCGGGAAGAAAGTTAAGGGAGTGTGAATGCCTGCAATAAATTTTGGTGATATTAAAGACATCACTAAAAGTCACCAGACGCAAAAACCCTTAGAAAGTTGGACTGCCGGTTCTCTCACACACCGAAGGAAGCACAGTAACAAATTGCTACTACCACTTGACTCCCTGCAAAGACGGGCTGTTCGAATCGTCGGGGATCCCAATCTTACGGACAGATTGGAGTCGCTGGAGCAGCGGAGAGACTTTGGGTCACTCTGTGTACTCTACCGACTCTTTCACGGGGAGTGCTCCGAGGAACTGTTTGACTTGGTACCACCGTCACCATTCTACCAACGTACCACTCGACATCGCAGCAGGGTTCATCCATTTCACCTGGAAACGTTATGGTCTTCAACTGTACGTTTCCAGCGATCATTTCTCCCACGTACGTGCAAGCTCTGGAATGAACTACCTGCTGCTGTGTTTCCCGAGCGCTATGACATGTCCTTCTTTAAACGAGGTTTAAGAAGAGTATTTCCTTCACGGTAGGCAGCGGCCTGGCTGTGCCCCTGGTATTGCAATGGTCCATGTGCAGCAGTTTCACTTACCATCAGGTGTGCTGCTTGCTCGTTTGCCACCGTTGGCAATAAAAAAAAAAAAAAAAAAAACTCGGACGAAGATTTTTTGCGAGAGTATGGCAATACCCCGGACGGACCCGCCCATGGCTGTAGACAGGCAACTGTCAACAGTGTGGTCCTACTATTCCCTACTATTAAATAAAAAAACATATGTCAAAAGTATGCCTGCTGTATCTTAGCTGAAAAAACAATTGTGGGAGGACTCCGTGTATTTCCACATTTAAGTCCCAGGGGAGGGTTCCAGCCAAAGCGCACGCTGCCTCGGTCGACATGGTACAGTATCTGCGTGTAGCCCTAAGCACCATGACTTTCTTCGAATGCTAGAAAAAAGTTCTAGCGTTAGCACAAAGTCCTCGGCGCGCTTCACGCAGCGGCCACTGCACCGCTACAAATAACCTAGAATAAGCCGCTTAAGTATAGAAGCACCACTTGATAACAGCGCCTGCCTGATATACCAGACTGGTAAACTATTAAATTAGTTGACGACATCTAAATACACCGCCAATAGCACCTCTCCGCCAGCGAGCACCTTAATGACAATTTGCCAGAAAAAGTTGGTCTGATCGAGACAACCTCGCTAAGGTGCCGGCTGATGCAGGCAGTCACGATTCTCTACACTAGCTTGCCATCAAGAGCAACATGTTGTGCCTGTAGAACTCTGAACACACCACACATTTATCTGTGATTGCCCCTGCCACATATTATGACTTCTACGCGGACGAAGTCGCGGGCAAAAGCTAGTAGAACATAAAAATATACCTAATCAATTTTCATAAACTTCGTTGTCTGTCATAAATACATTTTTATTTTTCTAAAAGTTACGATAATACCTAGAAGGTATTATACCATTTTGGAATACTAAATAATTTGGATATCTTATGAAATTACTTGCCACTATGGTTACGATATCTTTTTTTTTTACAGCGTGATGTGTTAAATTCAAATGATTAACGTTTCCTTCCAAAATCAAGGAATAGCCATAACAAATGTATATTTTTTTTTGTTATTGTAACATGTCTAGTTTTAATTGTAATTGTGGTAGATAGTGCAGTTATCTGCGCTTCCAACAAGAAATATCCGATGCCAAAACTAGCCTATTTGTCGTTATAGTACTTGAAAATATCGTACAAGGTCTGATTTTTCACCGTTTTTACTAATTTGCTCATATAAAAAAAAAGTGACATGGATTTCTTTTTTATTTTTTATATAGCTCTCGTAAAGTAAGACCATGTTTACGTGTTATAAATCATTTATCTTATAAATATTTGAACATAATATTGCCATAAATTGATTTATAAAATTTTCTTATGATATGTAAAGAATTAAATTTAAATTTGCCTGTTATTCATCAGCACTTTCAGAATACCATATTGGATAATAGTTGGTACCATAATGGTTAATAGTACTTTGTACCCGTATCGTCATTTAAGTTCGTAAAGTCCCTTACAACTCAGTAAATTTATTAATCATTCACTAGGATGAGGAATGTTGTTTTGTTGCATTGAATGTAATTTTTAAAACAATAATTCATCAATAACGTCCTAGACAGGCAACAACAGGTTTCCTCTACTGTATGAGGGAATATTACCTTCTATAGCAGGCTGGTCAGACATGTTGGCATAGAGTTCTATTTCGAATTTTCCTTCTCTTGGTAACGTTATATGTATTTTATTTCCCTTAGTCGTCTTTTACAACGCCCGCCGCAAGGGGGGTGGTGAAACGTATACTTATTCCCTCATCACGAGGAGGTAAAATGCGACACAAGAATTTACGCCTTATTAGTCGCTTTAATATTATATTATTTACTAGTTTTAATCTTATCGTTACATATAAATATCTTGTGTACGTGTGTATATCACTGAACTCCTCCTAAACGGCTGGACCGCTGTTGATGAAATTTTTTGTGTCTGTTCAAGGGGATTCGAGAATGGTTTAGATTTACAATTGGATCCGGTAGGTGACGCTTATTTGAACAGAACAACGTCTGTTGGGTCAGCTAGTATACTTATATATTTTCTTTTAGTGTGCATAGACTTTATCGAGGAAGGTTAAATAACATCACGCTTCGACCAATAGGAGCGAAGTATCAATGAAGAGCAATGAAGAGCTTGCAAGAAAGGGAAAAATGTTCCTTTTTAAGATTCCGTGCCCAAAGGGTAAAAACGGGACCCTATTACTAAGGCTTCGCTGTCTGTCCGTCCGTCTGTCTGTCACCAGGCTGTATCTAAGAAGAATCGCGATAGCTTGACAGTTGAATTTTTTACAAATCATCTATTTCTGTTGCGCCTATAACAAAAAATACTAAAATCAAAATAAAATAAATATTTAAGGGGGCTTCAATACAAAAACGCGATTTTTTATAGATATGGGTACGGAATCCATCGTGTGCGAGTCTGACTCGCACTTTGATTTTTTCAGTTTCTGTTGCGTGCGTTTCGTTTTATAGGCGCCTATGATCTATTCTCTTTATATCTCTCTCTATTATGTACTGCAAGACGAAGTTCTACCAGTCAGCTAGTAGCTAATGTAGATAAAAGAATGTATTATTCGAAATTCATGCTTTTCTATTGAATGTAATTTTGCTCGACGTTGATGAATCATATGGGAGAGGTTCTTATACTCATGCGGTTTAAAACGACCTACATTTACACGTTAATATTGAATCAGTATACAAGTGCAGTCAATTGAATTGATTTCAACAGCCAAGGAATCTAAAGATTCTTTATGTAATTAAATTTTATGTAATAATGTTATTTTCGCTTAAGTTTGTTAATTTTTTATTAAATTTTCTAATGTTCATTATATGTATATATTAAGAAAGTAATGCTACGTGATTTTTTTGGGAAAAACAGATTACACAGACAGCTACATCGTAGTAAAATATTATCAAAATCGACCCAGCCATTTTGAAGATTACCCGGCACAAACAGACAGACAAAAATAAAATAAAACTGATTTTTAGGCATAGGTATCGTTAAAAAATAAAACAAAATACTATATCGACATTACAATAACGCACTTTAATGTTATTTATTTTTATAGATTATCCAACAATTTCGGGTAGTTTTGATTGCGGATAGTGTATTTTTACGGGATTGTAGAAGTGAAAATATGCTAATTATGGTGATAATCGTACTAGGCATGCCTTTTAAGTTCTGTCGTTTCCATAATGCCCAGCAATTTTGAATTTGGAACTGAAAGTATTAGGATTAATGCTATTTATTGTTTAGTCACAGCGTCGATTGGAATTTATCAGGTTACGTACGAAAATGAATCTTTCTAAGGAAAATGTTCGTGCAATAATTTTCTACAACTTTAGAAGAAGCCTGACACGGCTTCAGTGTTTTGAAGAGTTAACATCTGTGTTCAGTGATGAAGCCCCATGTCGGTGGACTGTCGAACGCTGGTATTTAGAATTCCAGCGTGGATATACTAGTGTTAGTGACAAATCTCGCGAAGGACGCCCGAAATCCGCCTTCACAGAAGATAACATCATTGCTGTGAGACAATTAATTCCCGAAGATCGTCATGTGAAGTATCGAGAGATAGAGGCTCTATTAGGCATCTCAGGGACAACCATTCAGAAGGTCTTGCATGAAGCGCTTGTTGTGAAAAAGCTAGTTTTCCGTTGGATACCGCATCTGCTTTCCGACGATCACAAGGCGGTCCGCGCAGATGGTGTAAGAAAACTTTGCAAAGGTTGAACCGAGGAGAGACAAATCACGTCTACGACATCATCAGTGGTGACGAATCTTGGATCTGTGCCTACGATCCTGATTCCAAACAACAATCTACAATCTGGGTCTTTCAAGACGAGCCAAAGTCGACTAAAGTTGTTCGTCCTCGAAGCACTTCAAAGAAGATGGTGGCCACGTTCGCTGGAAAAACCGGCCATATTGCAACTATTGCACTTGAAGATCATAGAACGGTTAACGCAGAGTGGTATACCACAGTTTGTTTAGCACAAGTCATCGTCGAACTTCAAAAATCCAACTCAAAGCGACACATCATTCTGCACCACGACAACGCAAGCTCACACAGCGCTCGTCAGACGATTGAGTATTTGAAGCAGGAAAAAGTAGAAATTTTTACCATCCTCCATACAGACCTGACCTAAGCCCTAACTTTACATTTCCTAAAATTAAGAAAAGTCTTAGTGGTCAAAGGTTCAGTCCGGTGAAGAAGCAGTCGATGCTTTCAAGTCAGCCATTTTGAACACCCGCACTTTAGAGCGGAATAAATATTATAATAACTGGTTTGAGCGAATGGCAAAGTGTATTAAGCTACGTGGTGAATACTTTGAAAAAAAATAAAAAGTACTATAAGGTTCTAGTTGTGTTTTTTTTTAAAGACTAAACTTGAAAGGCATGCCTCGTAGAAAGCATGTCGTAACCTGTCTTATAGAATCCTATACGATCTATCCGAAATTATTCGAAAGTGTTATATCGGTTTCAGACATAATTTTATTTCGGTTATCCAATAATTTTGATGTGAAATATCTATAGGCGAGGGTGACCGCGATCGTCGCGTGGCGTTTAACGCCACGCTTCGCGGTCCGCTCTTAATTAATTATAAAATAAATATCTGGACACATATCTACATTTTTGTAACGAAACCAAGGTGGATTTAAAATTTTGTACATTACGTACATTTTGTACATGTACGTTTTTTACGACATCCACTTGCCCGTGGATATCGGAAATGATAGTTAAGGAATATAATATGCATATAAGATCTGTGCAAGAGAAGAAAAACTCGAAATAATATCAATCCGTTTGATCAGCGTGGTAAAGTAGGTCAGTTTCTCTCCTGTTGAGGATGAGGCTCGAGCCCAGCAGTGGGACGTGTATAAGCTGAGACGGTGTATATGTTTGTGTGTGTATAAATATATATTTAATTTATAAATACGTAATTTTTAATGTCGCTTTTTTCATATGTTTAGGACCATTGCATGAATAAAAATGCTTTCTATAGTAAAATTATTATTTCTCATATTAATTGTATAAATATATATACCACATACATCATCATCATCATCATCGCAGCCCACATACGTCCCACTGTTGGGCTCGGGCCTCCTCCATAATGGGAGGGAATTTGACCTACTATACCATGCTGGTCAGACATGTTGGTATAGGGTTTCATTTCGAGTTTTCCTTCTCTTGCACAGATGTTATGTGCACATTATATCCCATAGTCGTCTTATACGACATCCACGGGCAAGATAGGGAGTGGTGAATTGTATTCTTACTCCGTCACCACACGGACAATACCACAAATACCAATATACAATATACCACATACGTAGATACAAAATAAAATTCGTTCATTAACGCATATGAATGTATTTGTATTATGATAAACGTCATTATAGGGAAAATGTTGACAGTACATAAATATGATTGATTTTATTACAGAAGCGCAGTTGCGACCAGTACTTGGGATTGTACGGTCAACTTTATAAAGGCTCTGCCTTGAAGTTGAGCCGCCGGTCCTATCCTTATAAACCTTCAAAAGGTTAGGATAAAAAGTTCCTAGAAAAAGTGGAAAAGTTCTAAAAATGCTCTCTGTTATGTCGCTTGTGATTCTATATGCTGTATTTCTGAGTGGAGTTTGTGGTATTCAGATCAAATTGTGGAGTGAAGGTGAGAACTTTTTCTTGTTTTAGTTTAATTTTTAATAATTGCTAACAAATAAATTTAAATTAATTTTATTATTTTATTTCTAAACATTGACAGAAAATTATGATTACTTTGAATATTTTTTAAAGATTAGTTTGGCTTTTTTTATTGTGGCACTGTAACTTATAAGCTTTGACGATTATTTATTGGCGACTGGGGCGGCGTAGGCGCGAGTACTTGCACCTCATGCCGCCCTAGCCGAGGCCGCGGGTGACGTGATCGGGGAATTAGTCCGTCACCCGCCGAGAGGCCGACCGCGTGAGGAAAGATCGACGTCCTTCCCGAGGGGGGGACGTCGGTCGATGGGAGGGTATCCCAAATAGGGGGTATTCCGTCGGGCCGACCACTGATGACAAGTAACCCTGCTCCGGTGGTCGGCCCAACAACGAAGGCGACGTGCACGTGGGGTGGGTTGCAGGTGTGCGTGCTTACGCCCCTCTGTCGGCCCGGACGGAGTGGTGCGAGGAGCGTGCCGACCGCAATACACAAAAAAAAAAAAAAATTGACGATTATCAAATTTACTTAATGAATCAATTTTAATCATTATAATAAACTAGAAGATTTAATATGTGAGGAATATTTAAAAAAATACTTCCTAAATTTTTATTTTAAGTAAGACAATAATAACAATATTAAATTGTATTGAATATAAAAATAAACTATGTTGATAATAATTAATTAATTAGAAATACATCATTTATTATCATTTGTACTAATTATTATAATTCCACTGGAGGAAAAAGATAATTAAATAATAATTAAATAATAGTAATTAACAAAATAACGCGATATTTAAAATTTTGTTAAAATATTTGTTTTGTATTCACATAATAAGAAAAAGTGAAATGAATTTTCTTTATGTAACTAATTTTTTAATAACTACAATAGGTATTAGTAATATCTTAAAAATATATGAAGTAGATATTTAATAATGAAATTTATTTTACTCTTTTAGGTTTTCCAATAGTTAAATTTCTGAATTTTTAATCAAATATTATTGTATAAAATTTATGCAATTATCTTTGCGTTCTACACTAATTTTTAATTTATTATTAAGTTATATAGAGATAAAATATTGCTATAGTGAAATAAATGTAAGAAAGTTTAACTTCATAATCATCGTCTTTATCAGAGCTCATATACGTCCCACTGTTGGGATCGAGGCTCCTGCACAATAAGAGGTAAATTGATCTACTATACCATGCTGGTCAAACATGTTGGTATAAGGTTTCATTTTAAGTTTTCCATCTCTTTATTCCATTACAGATATTATATGCATATTATATCCCTTCGTCGTCGTTTACTATACCCGTCGGTAAAAAAAGAGGTGGGGTAGTGTCCTTCTTTGGCAGCACACGAAATAAAAAATACTTTGTTTTTTAAATAATTATCAGTCAATACGAAGATTGGTATGTATGCTGAATTAATGCGATGAGGTTAACGGGAATTCCTTCACAATCTTTTCACATTATTTTCCTCAAGTACACCTTTTAATTACTTCAATTAATCATCTTTTTAGTAAACAACTACAGAATTACACGTTCCCCTAGTTGTAATTGACGTAAGTTTGCGTATGGCACGCGTCAATAGTAACTGGTTGAAGCGTAAGACTTGAATAACATTGGAAATATCCTTAACATTTTAACCAATACTTCTACAATGTGTTTTTGACTTGTTACCGCAATTAAAATGTGAACAAACAAACTTGTTGATTCATTAAACGTCCCGGTTACGTTAATGATTAAAAGAAAGCGTCTGCTTAGTCGCGAGGTCTAATGACCGAAGTGAAAACTTAAAATTATGACCAAACATTTGTTATTTTTTAATATTCATTTTATTTTTTTAACTAATAATGCATGAAGATATACATACACAGTTTATATATATATATATATATATATATATATATAGCTCATGGGAAACGTGCGGATGATATCTATAATTTTTTTCACCCAAAAAGAGCTATTTTATGTCATAAGGGCATTTACAGAAATAGGTAGAAATCATTATTGCAGCCCACATACGTCCCACTGTTGGGATCAGGCCTCCTCCACAATGAGAGGGAATTTGACCTACAATACCATGCTCGTCAGACATGTTGGTATAGGGTTTCATTTCGAGTTTTCCTTCTCTTGCACAGATGTTATGTGCATATTATATCCCATAGTCGTCTTTTACGACATCCACGGGCAAGATAGGGAGTGGTGAATGGTATTCTTACTCCGTCACCACACGGAAAGTAAAAATCGTAAAGCCAAAAATAACACGTGAATAGCGTTGTAGGTATTGGATCAACGATTATCAACCTAAAATAAAACGGGTGACGTGACCGGGGATTAGTCCGTCACCCGCTGAGAGGCCGACCGCGTGAGGAAAGACCGACGTCCTCCCCGAGGGGGGGACGACGGTCGATGGGAGGGTACCCCAATAGGGGGTATTCCGTCGGGTCGACCACTGATGTCAAGTAACCCTGCTCCGGTGGTCGGCCCAACGACGAAGGCGACGTGGTTTTCAGGTGGGTTGCGGGAGTTGCGTGCTTAAGCCCCTCTGTCGTCCCGGACGGAGTGGTGCGGAGGCGCGCCGACCGCAGCCCACCCACAAAAAAAATACCAAAAATAAAAAACAAGAACATATTGACTGTACAAAAGACATGGTGGTTATGATAACGACCCACCCGCTAGTGTTGTGGGTTCGAATTCCACACAGTACAACATTTTGTGCGATCCACAAATATTGAGTCTGGTTGTAATTTGTGTCAGTTAATTATACATTTGTAAAGTCCCCCGCTGTACAAGGATTTCCCTGAGCGCAGCGTGTTGCGTAAAAAAAAGTCCCTATTATTATAAATTATCATTTTATGCTGTTTGTTAGGAGAAATTGGGAACAGGACTGTCCCGTTCAAAACAAGATGTATGGTTACGTCATGTGTATAAGTACCTATAGGTATTGTATTTCCCATTTACGCAATTTTGTTCACGGGTTTTATGAAATACTTCCTCAAAATGAAAGGTTTGTTTGTTGGAACGTGCTAATTTCAAAACTCTATATTTAGGTGTATGTATATATTTTAGGAGTGGTAGGATCACACTGTCGACAGTTATCTGTCTACAGCCGCGGGCCGGTCCTTCCGGGGCAGTACCATGCTCTCGCAGAAAATCGACGTCTGAGTAGTAGCAATTTGTTACTGCGCTTCGTTCGGTGAGCGAGAGAGCCGGAAGCCCAACTTTCTGATTGCGTGTGGAGGGTTTTGGTGGTGCCCTTGGTATCACCGAGCCTCAATGCACGCATTCACACTCCCTTCGCTTTCTTCCCGGTAGGCAAGGGCCTTGTAAAGGTCCATGAGCGGCAGCAACACTTACCATCAGGTGTTCTGTTTGCTCGTTTGCCACCGTTTGCAATAAAAAAAATATATATATATGTAATAGCAAATTCTAGATAGTCCTGCGTAGTTCCCTTTGCCGTAGGGATACGGGGTTACAATATAGCCTATGATACTCGCTGATAACGCAGCTTACTATAGGTAAAAGAATTTCAAAATTTGTTTAATAATTTAGGTGTGAAAGTGTAACAAACAAACTCACATCTGCGTTTATATACTAAAAATTCCAGTGTTTTCACCCGCTTTCTTCTCATTTTTGGAAGAATACGTAGATAAAATATAGCATATGTTTGCCGATGATACTATATTAAAATCGGTTCAATGATTTAGGCATAAAAGCGTAACAAATAAATTTACTATTGCAGAAATAATATTAATTAGGATCAAAAATCATCGTCGAAGAGTCAAAGTCTCAAATACGTTTTTCTTTTATTGCAGAGGAAAAGAAATGCGGCGTGGAAGCAAGTTCGAACCTCATTCATCACAATCCTTGGTTAGTAGATCTGGAATATTGGCGTAATGATGAAATCACAGAGCTCAGATGTGCTGCTACGTTAATTTCTAACCGTTACCTCCTTACTGCTGCGCATTGCATCAAGAAATCCCGATTCAGTCGGTAAGAATCCTTTTATAAACAATTTGTCTGACAACATCAAAATTGGAACAGGTCAAAGCATCGTCTTATACGACATCATCATTGTCGTAGCCCACATACGTCCCACTGTTGGACTCGGACCTCCTCCACAATAGGAGGGAATTTGATCTACTATACCATGCTGGTCAGACATGTTGATATAGGGTTTTATTTCGAGTATTCCTTTTTTTGCACAGATGTTATGTGCATGTTATCCCATAGTCGTCTTTTACGATATCCACGAGCAAAGATAGGAAGTGGTGCATTGTATTCTTACTCCATCAATATAGTAATAATAGTAATACATTATTATTCTCTGGTTATGGAGTAAGAATACAGATGACTGCCTCTCTCACACTCCTGGTTGTCAAGACTAAGTGATATGATAATCAGATAATACCAATGCCAGAAGGAAAACTTGACATAAAACCCTATGCCATTTTGATCAGCGTGGTATCATCGCAGCCCACATACTCGGAGGAGGCTCGAGCCCAACAGCTCGGGCCTTCTCCACAATGGAAAGGAATTTGACCTACTATATCATGCTGGTCAGACATGTTGATATAGGGTTTCATTTCGAGTTTTCCATCTCTTGCACAGATGTTATGTGCATATTATAATATCCCATAGTCGTCTTTTACGACATCCACGGGCAAGACTCCGTCACCACACGGCATTTACAGTTAATGATAATAAATGTTTATCTTTATTTACAGTTTGGTTGCTCGTTTTGGTGAATACGACGTATATTCGGATGTTGATTGCGTGCAAGGCGTATGTGCCGATCCGGTAGTCGGTATTGTAGTAGAAGAAATCATTGTTCATCCTAATTATGACGGCAAAGAAAATGACATCGCAATCCTAAAACTTGCAAAGGACGCTCCCTATACTGGTAGGTATTTTGATATACTTGAATTATATGATACTGAAACTACTTTTCGGATTTTATGGCGTTTGTATTTGATTTTTGATTGCGCGGCGTTTCGAACATGGACCCATCATTTCCCGTTTCATGGTCCAAGAGGATTGAAATTTAAAGTCAAATGCAAACGCTACACTTTACAATATGCAATACTCGCATAAATCAGAAATCATTTGAATAATTACATCCATACTAATATTATAAATGCGAAAGTAAGGATGTTTGTTTGTTTGTTTGTAACGCTTTCATGCTTAAACCACCGAACCGATTTCAAAAATTCTTTCACCAATGGAAAGTAAAAGTAATTTATATAAATTACTAGCAACCTGCCCTCGCTTCGCTTCGGTTTCAGTCGCTTAAACCCGCGTAGTTTCCGTTCCTGTGGGAATACCGAGATAAAATATAGCCTATGTTACTCCCTGATATTATAGCTTTCCAATGGTGAAAGAATTTTTGAAATCGGTTCGGTGGTTTAAGCGTGAAAGCGTTACAAACAAACAAACAAACAAACATCCTTACTTTCGCATTTATAATATTAGTATGGATTATTTTAAGTAGATGCGAAATTTCAAATATATACTGAAGCCGTAAAACAGATAAAACTAATTATTTTAGATACTGTTATAACTAACAATTAGAATACTTTCAATAGTGTCTGAATACTGTCAAAGTTAAGGATACAAAGTTATTAACAGTATGAATTCTGCGTTCTGAGTTCATAAAATATAACATTTTTTTTTTAATAAATACTATTTTGTTATAAAGAAATCAATATTAATTACAAATTTTTTATTTTCTTTACAGATTTCATCCGCCCAGCTTGTCTGCCCAGTGGAAACTTAGACACCGATACTACCTTTATTGCCGCTGGTTGGGGAGTCATCCCTACTGAAGGCGTCTACAGTCACGTGAAGAAAATCATTCCATTGCCTTTTTGGTTTAAACAAGATTGCCAAGCTTCTTATAAACATGTCATGCTGCCTCAAAATATTATTTGTGCTGGAGGCGAAGCAGGAATTGATACATGCAGAGGTGATTCAGGTGGTCCTTTAACCCGAGTGGGTAATACGATTGAATTATGGGGCGTTACTAGTGGAGGAAGTGTTCGTTGTGGGGTTAAAAATTTACCTGGCATTTATACCAGCGTAAGTATTTACCTCGATTGGATTAAAAATGTTATGAATTCGTAATGTAGCTACTTTGGCAACGACTATGTATAAGTTTCTAATAATATTATAAAAAATTAATAAAACATAGTATGAATACTTATAAAATGCATTTAAAAACAAAAAGATCTCTTAATTTTAAAGTGTAAAATAATATTTAAGCAAATATTAGCAGATTTAGTAACAATTTTTATAACCGTCAATTTTTGTGGATTTTATTCGAGTTATAAAAGAAAATTATTTATGACAGATATCTCTGTCAAGTCATTGGTATTACAGATATCTTTGTAATAATGATGACTTGGTGAACATGAGACATCTTAGTCCGCCCGTGATAATGAACGCTGAAACGTTTATGAAACGTCGAGCAATCAAAAATCAAATGCGATAAAAACCGCAAAATTAGTGTTATTTATAACATGTAATACTCATGTAAACCTCAGAAATGTTTATTCAAGTCTGCAAATAAGTACAGTTTATACGCGGTAATCCTAAAATATGTTTAAAATTTAGTATTAAATGATAGAATTTATCAGACTACGGCGTACATTTTTACTACTAATTGCTCGGCTTTTATTGAAAGCATTCCTTATAATCTGACACATTATATACATTCAAAAATTCTGATTAAATTTCACAAATTATGTTTAATAGTTTAAAATAATAATCATTAACATAGTAAAATTCGATCTGAAACAAGGTACGTCAATTACCTGGAACAAATCACGAAGTTCAAGCAGCCATCATCGATGATTTGCTCTAAGCTTTTTTTATATTGATGTTAAAACTAAATATTTTAATATTTAGTTTTCATAATTTTTGGACAAGTCTAAGAGAAAATTATTCTCTTCGATAAATTTGGAATTAATTTCACATATATCTGTATAGTGGGCTTGCTGCCCACTATACAGATAAGTTTATATAAAAATATGGCTATAAATTTGTTGGATTATAAAATCTATCGGATTATAAGGGTTGTCAGACTATAAGGATAGTCGGATTATAAGGCGTGCCGGATTTTCAAGTATGATGGATTACATAGGCACCGCTTTACTATGAATTTAATATACAATGTCAAAATATTAAATAAATATTGCTTTTGTAATCATGAAGATTATATTTTAATGGATAATGTTTAGATATATGTATTTACATTCGTAAAAGCAATCCTTATACTATGAAATAGACTCAAATAATGATTTTTTTTATACATTTAGTCAGAATAGTAGTGAATCGTTACTTAAGAAATTTGCGAAATGTATTAACATAATGAATTTGAGAGCAAAGAGAATTTTTAAAACTTTTCTCTCCCAATGTATGAATATGATAATATTCAATATCAATGATGATGATAATGATAATGATGACGATGATAATAATGATGAGGATAATGATTAAAAATGTTGTTATTTAACCAATAAGTGTGTTGTTGTTATATATTGTTTTAAATAAATTTAAGTCTGGTGGTGAGATTAAGAGTACAATTCACCTCCTTTCTAACCCATGGGTGTCGTACAATACAATGAAGGGCTTTCCCTTATACAGATAACATAGAGACAAGAGAAGGAAAACTTGGCTGAGATGCCAATCTGCATATAGATATAGATTTGACTCACATTGTTCTAGAGCCATAACCCATAGGTGACTTTAATGAGCTGAGAATAATAAAAAATAAGTTTTACACACTGAAATTATTATTTTATTATTAATTATTACTTTTTGGATATCCGAATGAACAATAAATTTAATAGTGCCTTATTATTAATAATAGCAAATAGAAAAAATATGTATGATAATGACAATAATATATTCAAATTTGGATTTACTTTTGTGTTGTTTTATTAATAATAATTGAATAAATATTATTTCTGTGAAGTGGATGGATAGAATTCAAGGATATAAATCTTATTCGAGGATATCGTAAAACACGATTAAAGAATTAAATATGCATATAAGATCTATACAAGAAAAGAAAAACTGGAAATAAAACCCTCTGACGGAGCACGGTTGCTTCGCGAAGTACCTTCACAAGATTGTCAGGAGGGAGAGCACACCGTCCTGCCACCATTGCGATTGCGACGAGGACACGGCGCAGCATACGCTCAAGGTGTGTGCCGCGTGGGAGGGTGAGCGCCGTGAACTCGTCGCGATTATTGGTGCCGACCTGACGTTGCCGATCATCGCCAGGAAGATGCTCGACAGCGTCAGGAACTGGGACGCGGTTGCCGCTTTCTGTGAGGCCGTAATCTTACGGAAGGAGGCAGCGGATCGTGTGCGCGTAGAGCTCCTCTTCGGCGACACGTTCCGCCTGAACGACGACTGAGATTGGACTCACTTCGGGCTGAGCTTAATTTAAATAAGCGATACATTTGGCCATAATTAGTATCTAGATGATGATTCAATGAGTAGCTCTATATAAACCGAATTATTTTCTGTTTCATAGACCTTGTAACTATACACCCATCAGCACACAATCACTGTTAATTCGGTTGTACTCAATCGAGGATCAGATAAAATATTTGAGCTTAGTACTCGACGGGCGATGGTGCTTTCAGGACCATATTTATCAAATTACTAACCGGCTCGTTGAGCGGTGTTACATGTTGACGGCTGTACGCGAGGCTAGTTTGATCAATGGCCCTGTACGGTGCATCTGTGTGGATGAGTTCTGAGCACTTGTCTTAAAACTTTCTTCTGGCATTCGCAGAAAGGCAGTGTTTATGCTACACGCAGACACCGTACCATGTCGACTGAGGCAGCGTGCGCTTTGGGCGGAACCCTCCCGTAAGACATGTGGAATACCATTCACATGTGGAAATACACGGAGCCCTCCCACAATTGTGGTTCCAGCTAAGATACAGCAGGCATACTTTTGAGATCTTTTTTTTATTAAATAGTGGTAGGACCACATTGTTGACAGTTGTGTGTCTACAGCCGCGGGTAGGGCCGTCCCGGGTATTACCATACTCTCGCAAAAAATCTACGTCCGAGTAGTAGCAATTTGTTACAGCGCTTCGTTCGGTGAGTGAAAGAGGCGGCAGCCGAACTTTCTGAGAGCGTTCGCGTGTGGCATGCATTCACACTGCTTTATCTTTCTTCACTGCAGGCAGCGGCTTAGCAAACGCCCATAAGCGGCAGCAACACTTATCATCAGGTATACTGTTTGCTCGTTTGCCACCGTTTGCAATAAAAAAATATTCACAATCCCTTTACTTTCTTCATGGTTGGCAGCGGTCTAGCTGTGCACCTGGTATTGCAAAGGTGCATGAGCGGCAGCAACACTTACCATCATGTGTACTCTTTGTTCGTTTGCCACCGTTTGCAATGAAAAAAGAAAAGATCTGTGTAGCCGGAGTAGAGTAGCTTCGTGAATTCATCGCAAGCATCACTGCCAAATCTACCGACCATTACTTAGACCATATGAGGTCGCCATCTTCTGCTTGGCAATTATCTCGCGTAAGAACTCGGCGGAGCGAGTCCGTAAGAACAACTTCCAAGCTGTCGTGTCGGGTGAGGGGCTAGCCCAAGTACCTACTTGCGCTTTATTATCTTTACGTGATAGAATCACACTCTCGACAGTCGTCCATCTAATGTCGCGAGCCGGTCCGTCCAGAGCGAGAGAGCCGGAACCCAAACTTTCTGACCGTGTTTGCATGTGGTGGATTTTGGTGATACCTTACCTTTAATATTACCAAACCTCATTGCACGCATTTACACTTCCTTCACTTTCTTCACGATAGGCAGCGACCTGGCAAAAGTTCATGTACAGTATCACTTACCACCAGGTGTGCTGTTTGCTCGTTTGTCAACAATGACTGCGCACGGGTGATACCACTATAACATAATTTGCTGCCTGGGGTCAAAAAAGGGTATTTGAGTGACCCTGCACAGCTCTCTTTTTTAGGGTTTTGTATCCAAGGGATGGAAACGGGACCTTATTACTAAGAGTTCTCTGTTTGTTCGTCCGTCTATCTATCACCAGGCTTCTCAGGAACCAAGATAGCTAGACAGTTGAATTTTTTACAAATTATGTATTTCTGTTACCGCTATAACAACAAACGCGATCTCGCCACTTTTTGTCTATTTTTGCTTGATATCAGTAAACAGTAACAGGTGAAGGTTACAATATGAAATTTGTGTACCCACTGTTGTTTACCTAGTTAATGGTACGGAACCCTTCGTGTGCGAGTCCAACTCGCACTTGGCCGGTTTTATTGGTTATTCTACAAACTATGAATTTCGCCCGCTACACCCTCTAGTAAGGAACCTCACAAAAATATAAGTGACAGACACAAATTAGACTCAATTTACTACTATCTAGTCTACTCTACCCAGCAACAATTTGTTGATCACACAAATAATTGTCCGGCGTTGAAATTGAACCCGTGACACTGACATGGTAAATTGCTATCTTAACCACTATGCTATCAGTGCAGTTAATTAATCATTCAGGTTATATGAATTTATTACTTGGGTATGAGAGTGAATAATATCAAAGCAATTCCTTCCCTATTTTACACCCTTAAAAAAGAAAATATCCTCTGAGGGGTGGATTTTCAGAATAGTTTCCATTTATAATTAATCTTTTTATATCGATTTCCAATTAAGTAGGTTGTGTACTGAGCTATATAAGTTACTATAGTTTTTTACCTATCCCACGGGAACTCTTTAATTTTCCGGGATTAAAAATATCTTAAATGTTGACCGGGGATGTAAGGTACCACCATGTAAAATTTCATTTAAATCGGTCCAATAACTTCCGAGATTAACCCGTACAAACAGATAATCAGACAGACAGGGAAACAAAAAAAATTAAAACAATCTGGATGTGTTCTATTTCACTTCTAACACCCCCCTGACTGGGTTTTTAGCGTTTTTTTTTTCAATGTTCAGAATTTAGACCTCTACAGTTTTATTATATGTATAGACTAGCCATCCGCCCTCGCTTCGCTTCGGGTATAGGTTATAGGTTATAGTCGTTTTACCCGCGTAGTTCCCGTTCCCGTGGGAATACCGGGATAAAATATAGCCTAGTTTACGCCCTGATATTATAGCTTTCCATTGGTGAAAGAATTTTTGAAATCGGCCCAGCCGTTTTGAAGATTACCCGGAACAAATAGACAGACAGACAGACAGACAAAATTTTTTTAATTGCTATTTTAGGCATAGGTGTCGTGCAAATAACCGTGTAAGCATGAAAAAAGCCTATTATTTTGACATTACAAACAGACACTTCAATGTTATTTATTGATATAGATAAGTGAATAAATATTATTTTTGTTAAGTGGATGGATAGAATTCAAGGATAGAAATCTTATTCGAGGATATCGTAAAACACGATTAAAGAATTAAATATGCATATAAGATCTATATAAGAAAAGAAAAACTGGAAATAAAACCCTATACCAACCTATGTGATTAGTGTTGGGTAGTAGGTGAATCTTCTCCTTATTGTGAAGAAGATTTGAACTAAGTAGTGGGACTTGAATGAGCTAAAATAACCACATCACTCAACGCTCGACGAATCCACAATCGCTGGGGAAGAAAGGTTCTCGAGTGGCGACCAGATATTGGACGACGCAGTGTAAGACACCCCCTCCATTAGGTGGACCGACGACCGTGACACGTGGTGAAAGTTGCTGGGCGTCGTTAGATGCAGGCGGCACAGGACCGCACTTTGTGGCGTAACATGAGGGAGTCCTACGTCCAGCAGTGGACAGAGGCTGAAATGATGATGAAGATGATAAATGATGAGTAAAACGTCTGTTGCATTGCGTCAGTGATGTAAAAGCAAGTGTATATCTGACATCATGTGGATATGTGATCAGACTTTATAGGACTAAATATCATCATTATCATTTCTCCTTACATACGTTCCACTTTTGGATTTGAGCCTCCTTTCTAACCCGTGGGTGTCCATAATAGGAGGGAAATTGACCTACTATACCACGCTGGTCAGACATGTTGGTATAGGGTTTTATATCGAGTTAACCTTCTCTTGCATACATGTTATGTGCATATTTAATCCCATAGTCGTCTTTTACGACACCCATGAGCTATCTAAGTGTTGGTAGTATTTGTAGTCATCATTACTCAGTACTATTTTATTTCCTTGTATATATACGAATAGGTTGGATAACTGTCTGTCTGTCCTATCTATCCGTATGGTGACAGAGTAAGAATTCACCACCCTATCTCGCCCGTGGGTATCGTAAAAGACGACAAAGGGATATACTATGTATATAATGTCTATGCAAGTAAAGGAAAACTCGAAACAAAACCGTATACCAACACGTCTGACCAGCGTGATATAAGTAGGTCAAGTTCCTTCCCATAGTGGAGGAGGCCCGAGTATAGGGACACGATATCGAAAAGAAAGTATCGATACTGTACACATGAGTAGTATCGAAGAAAAAGTATCGTACTCATTAAAGTATCGAAACAAAAGTATCGATACTTTAAAGCATCGAGTACTGAGTACTTTTCCTAGAATCTATGTCGTGATGAGCTTTTTTTGTTAGGAATTTGACCGTCTGTGAACTGATTAAAAATTTCGTGCCACATTTTATGCCTCATCCACATGTTGGCCGAGCCTAGGCCAACGCGAGCGTCGGCAAATAGGTACAAAGCAAGTGCTAGCGTCCACACGTTGGACAAGTGCGGTGAACGCCAATGCAAGTGGCCAACGTAGACGAGTATTTGTAAAGTTGTCCACACGTTGGCCGCTGTCAGTGTTCATTGTGCGCTGAAACACTACGGACGTTGAAATAGACGTCGCTACAGCGAGCGTATATAACTATTATCTCAGTGTATACCGCAGTAAAGGGAAAAAAAGAAGATGGTTGATACTGAGTATTCACAGAAAAAGAGCAATGTAAGATATATTCGTGTGGTGACGGCGAGCGTTGACCAACTAAGGCAAATCGGGTGTACACACGTTGGCGTTGGCTATCGCTCGCCTACGCTCGGCCAACATGTGGACGGGGTATTAGAAGATTTATTCCGTTTCAACTAGATGGCATTACCATAAACATGCACCGTAAGGTCAAGTTTAACATGGATAATTTCTAAAATTTATTCGATACGATACCTGTCAAAAAGTACTCATTGAGTAAAAGTATCGAATGCAAAGTATTGAGTACAAAAGTATCGGTATCAAAAGAAAAGTACTCGATACCTAAAAGTATCGATACTTTTGTCGTGTCTCTAAACGTGTATGGGTTGAGATGAAATGACGGCTGTCTGCGAATGGTTTTGTATGCAGATGGAATGTGCAGCCAATCACCGCGCCGAATTTCACGTCGCACTAATTCTAAATAGTGTGTGTATAAAGGTTAGAGGTATTGGGTTGAGACTTGAGAGCCCATCATCTTGCTCTTATCTCTAATTAATTGGGGTCGACGCAATATGTCATCCTCCATATCCTTTCATACGGTCCTATCAGACGTCATCTCTACAGTCACTCCCAGACTATCAATGTCATGCATCACGCAGTCCATCCATCTTTTCCTCGGTCTTCCTTTACCCCTAAAGCCTTCAACATTTATACCCAAAACTTTTCTCACAACATTACGTTCATCCTGCCTCATCACATGTCTATACCATGCCGTTATACACAGCCGTTCACTCCTTAAGTTTTCCCTCACTGGCGCCACTTTCAAACTTCCTCTAATGTGTTCATTTCTTACTTTATCCATTCTTGTCACACTTCACATCCCATCCATCTCAATGTTCGCATCTCCTCTGCATGCAGTCATCTCTTATCCGTTGTTCAACATGCTGATGCATTGCAATTACGATGATGATATCTGATATAATAATTACTTCAAGCTAATATTTAAAATCCCTCAAAAACATGCAAAACTAAATGGATGTACCTGGGATTAGTCAGCCATCGGCCGACCGCGCGAGGGCGACGCTTTAGCAAAACTGTCTTATAGCCAGGGCGTTAAAGAAGATAGTAGGTGGGATACCCAAGGGGTACATAGATGTCAAGGAGGATTAAAGTGTGTGTTTGTACTTATCTACGCCCACAAGAAGTTTTACTTCTTTAGCGTAAGAAGATAAAAATCTTTATAAAATCTTCCCAAAAATGTTATCCTTCGCGTTATCCTACGTTTGTAGAAAAAAGGATACTAATAGAAGAAAAAATCGTCCAAGTGCGCATCGCAAAACAAACACCTTTGTTGAATGGAAGCCCTCCTTAAATACTTATTTTATATTTTTTTTAGTATTTGTTGTTATAGCGGCAACAGAAATACATAATTTGTAAAAATTTCAACACTAGATATCGGGGTTCTTGAGATACAGCCTGGTGACAGACAGACGGACGGACAGATAGTAAAGTCTTAGTAATAGGATCTCGTTTTTCCCCTTTGGATTTACCTATATAACCCTAAAAAATGTATTAATAGATTAAACGTTTTATTATAATGCATTATCTAGTTGACATTGTGATGGTCTGCGCACATAACTTAAAAAAAAATGGTAGTTAGATGGCTGTTTCTTCTTTTTCTTCCTTTTTTGCTTGGCAATCAGCTACTAATACGAGCCATTTTTGCCAGTGTCGAGTTATAATTTTATTTTCAAATTATCAGTTTCTTCATGTCAGTAATGGTCCGTCAGTAAGTCAAAGTGTCGCCTTCAACAGGGTAATGACCACTGTTAAGGCCATCTTCTGAGAATTTTGGTGGAAACAAAAAGGTATGTATAGCAGTTTTATATCATATTCACTACACCTCAGCAGTTCTGCCGCTATATCTATACCAATAAATAAAATTGGAGTGTCTGTTTGTAATGTCAAAATAATAGGCTTTTTTCTTGCTCACATGGTTATTTGCACAAGACCTATGCCTAAAATACAGATTAAAATATTTTTGTCTGTCTGTCTGTTTGTTTCGGGTAATCTTCCAAACGGCTGGACCGATTTCAAAAATCTTTCACCAATGGAAAGCTATAATATCAGGGCGTAAGCTAGGCTATATTTTATCCCAGTATTCCCACGGGAACGGGAACTACGCGGGTAAAACGACTAAAACCGAAGCGAGGGCGGGTTGCTAGTTGCTAGTCTATACCAATAAATAAAATTGGAGTGTCTGTTTGTAATGTTAAAATAATAGGCTTTTTTCATGCTCACACGGTTATTTACATGACACCTATGGCTAAAATAGCAATTAAAAAATTTTTGTCTGTCTGTCTGTTTGTTCCGGGTAATCTTCAAAACGGCTGGACCGATTTCAAAAATTCTTTCACCAATGGAAAGCTATAATATCAGGGCATAAACTAGGCTATATTTTATCGCGGTATTCCCACGGGAACGGGAACTACGCGGGTAAAACGACCATAACCTATAACCGAAGCAAAGCGAGGGCGGATTGCTAGTCTATACCAATAAATAAAATTGGAGTGTCTGTTTGTAATGTCAAAATAATAGGCTTTTTTCATGCTCACACGGTTATTTGCACGACACCTATGCCTAAAATAGCAATTAAAAAATTTTTGTCTGTCTGTCTATCTGTCTGTCTGTCTGTCTGTTTGTTCCGGGTAATCTTCAAAACGGCTGGACCGATTTCAAAAATTCTTTCACCAATGGGAAGCTATAATATCAGGGCGTAAACTAGGCTATATTTTATCCCGGTATTCTCACGGGAACGGGAACTACACGGGTAAAACGACTATAACCTATAGCCGAAGCGAAGCGAGGGTGGGTTGCTAAAGTCTAACTTTTTATTAGCTGCAGTAAAATGACGTTTTGTGGGTTGCCGGTTTTTGAAGAAAAATAAATAGGGATGTAGCTAAATGAGTGAATCATAAATGAATAATCAGTTTGGTTTTTTTTTTGAGATTTAATATTAAGTTATAATGTATTTTTTTAACCTATTATTATTACTATACTGAGGATTGATCTTTTTTAGTGGAAGTATAGGGAGGTACATTCAAAATGAAACAAAAACGTCATAATAATGTTATTTAATTAATCTTTTTCGAAATCACTGTCGCTGTCGCTTTCGGTCACACTAATAACAAATCTATCTGTCACTTCATCTATAATATGATCGAGGTGGCACATTTTATCTTCCTCTTTAATAGTGTGAGACACACAGTCACTCCACTTAGCCGGTGTCACTTTCTTGATTCCTTCTTGGAATAAAGTTTTCCTTTCTTGCATTTTATACGTCTTATTATTGTTTGCGACGTGACTCTTTACCTGCGCCCATACCAACTCAATGGGGTTCAATTCACAGTGATAAGGGGGCAGTCTTAAAAGTGTGATACCTTTTTGTGCAGCCATCTCGTCTACGGCATATTTCTCAGTATGATTTTGTTGTTTCACAATATCTATGAGAGTGGCCTTGACCATATTTGGTTCAAACGCAATATTTTTAGTAGTCAGCCACTCTTGAATTCGTGCTTTCGTCCACGACATCTTCGGGATTGTTTCGATCTTCCGAGAGTGATAGGGCGCATTGTCCATTCGATTACTGCATTCGGCTTGAGTTTAGGTAGAATACCGCCGAACCAATCCTCGAAACACTCCGCGTTCATTTCATCATGGTAGTCTTCTGTACCTTTCTTTGCTTCAAACATAAGAAGTCCGTCGACCAGGAAGCCTTCTTCTCCGCCTATGTGACTAATTATGAGTCGTTTGCCCTTTCCTGTGGGATTTTTTAATCCCGTAGTCAGGCCGTCTAAAAATGCCTGTCGAGAAGATTTAATACTTCCGTCAATCCAGGTTTTTTTTGTAGTATTGACCTGAAAAGAACAAAAAAGAATCATAAGTTTCGACATCAAAACAAAAAGGGAACAAATAGAAGAAACTAAGAGTTGACACGTACCAGCGTTGACCCAGGTCTCGTCTTGATAATATATGTATTTTCCCTCCCTACGATATTGTTTAATTAAACGCAGGTAGCGCTGGCGCCATGATATGATATCTTGTCTATCAATAAGCACACTCTTGCGTGATCGAGTAGCGAATTCGAAATTAAGATGCTTCATAATTTTTCTCAATGTCTCTTTCGAGAAGTTGGACAATCCTGGGTCATCATTTACAACTTGCAGCACCTAAAAATGATTAAAGTTATTACCTAATTGGTTAAGATTACATATGGGATGGGAGAAAACATACATAACGTATAATAAAAAGATGAGTGACAACATGTGTAAACTAACTTTTGCGATGGTGGGTATTTCATTTCTATGAAAGAACTGATGTACAATTCGTCTAACAGCAGTGAATGTGAAATCATCAAGTTTATCTTTAAATGTAAGTTTTGGGCCCGTTTTTTCGGGAGGTTTTGGTGATTCGCTGTCGTTCTCCTTGTGCTCCTTTAAAACGGAATAAACTGTGCGGACGGATATTCCCAAGACTTCAGCCACCTTGTTAACGCATTCACTTGTTTTTGGAACTTCAATGTTTGATTCTGAAGATTTCACTTCAAACACATATTTGTAAACGTTTTGGACCCAAAGTTTTTCAGTTGCACTTAGAGCTACACGTGGCCTTTTTTTCTTAGGAGATAAACATCTTGCGATGTGCTCGGCAGAGCCTCCATGTCTTCAATGTATCAAACAAAAAAAAAACTAACACGATTAACGAAAACAGGTAATGAAAAACAAACACAACGTAACATAAGTTTAACAATAATGATAACAAAAACAACGCGCAGTGGGCAAATCAAAGTTATTCATGCACTCAAAACAGAAGTATGAAGCCGAATGAGCGAATGACAACCGAAACAAAATGGCGGTCAAGCGTCATCGTAGCACCGTAACCAAAAACCAGTACTACCAACTTGAGAGAGCGTTTTCTTGAGTGTTACCTTGTATATGTCTAAAAGGATCAACGCTTATACAGCCTTTTATTTACATTAATATTAAATAGAATTTAGTATGATCATTATGAGTCAGCTATGGAACGATTAGATATTCTGTAAACTTTTGTGAACTGAATCACATCCCTATTGAGATTAGGCTGTCAACATTATTTTACGGAATGACATTTAGAAACGTCATTTTACTGCAGCTAATAAAAAGTTAGACTTTAGTATTACATAAAATTCTATCAAGATTAATAAATAATCAGGGAACGTTGTGGTATGAATGTTGATGTAGTGACAAGGATTGAGAAAAGTGTGTTAAGTTGGTTTGGACATGTAGAGAGAATGAATGAAAGGAGATTAACAAGAAGAATTTATAAGGCGAATCTGAGCGGTAGTGTTGGAAGGGGAAGACCAAGGCGGACGTTTCACGATCAAATCGGGGACGTCCTTAAGAAAGGCCAGGTTAGAAGTACCCTAAACCGAAGAATATGCATGAAGAGATTAATGAATGTAGAGGAAGCGAAATTAGTATGTCAAGATCGTAGCAAGTGGAGGGAAGTGGTCTCTACCTACCCCTATGGGAAAAGGCGTGAATATATGTATGTATGTACTATCAAGATTATTTAATATAACACGTTAAAACACTAAGGCCTCATTTACGGAGACGCGGCGCGTTGCGCGTCGCGATGGGCTGCGCGGCCCGCACTAACTTCAAATGTAGGGCGTTGGATGAGTGTGTTTACGGAGAAGCGATTTTACACGCGTTTGCTTGAAATGGAGCGTTTTTTACGGCCGAGCCCGCGGATGGCACCGTCACGTCTCACGCGGCGTTTATCGCGGTGGCGCACGCGGCGGCGCACGCAGCGGCGATTCTCGATGAAGCGATGCCTGTGGCGGAACCTTCTGCCAATCTCATTTGGTAATTGTGCAACACAGACGTAGTCACCGTCGCAATGGAGTATGATATGATTGACTTTTTTTTAGAAGAAAATTGTATATTAAAAAGTGAATTATTTATTATAAGGAGTGGCCCAGTGTTTACAGCAGCAGAACATGAGAAGTTTGGGGAATATGCAACTCTTTATAAGTCAATAAGAGAAAGAGGTTATGATGTATTTCATGGTTATACACGGATGTCTAGTACAACTTTTGATTACATAGTAAACAAAATACAACACCGCATCCAATTCTAAGAATAATGACTTCATAACAAATAGCCAATTAAAGAAATTAATTTAATTGTAACATGATTTTAGTTAAACACAATAAAGTCATATCTAAGCTTGTTAATAGTGGCCTGCCCATTGTCTATCATTTAAATGCAAAAAAATATTTATGTATAAGACATACAAAAATATAAGTATTCTAAATTGAAATAATAATATATGCGGATGTATACGTGTCAAAAATAATAATGATTTTCGAGAAATCTGCCAAATTCTGCCACTTTTTTTAATTCGTTAGCTTAATCTGCCACAACTAAAATTTTGGTGCAAAATCTGCCCAAATGGCAGAAATCTGCCACAAATGGTCACACTACTGAGAACCCCGCGTGCGCCGCAGCGGTGCCCGCCGCGTGCTCGGCTACACGCTTGAGAATACGACGCAGGCGCAGCGGCGGGCACCGCCACTCTTCCCACCTCGCGTCTCTATAAACAACATCGCATATTGCTATAAGTCTGTGTTTACGCGTACGATGATACGTGCCGCTTCACGCGCCGCCGCTACGTAAACAATAAAAACGTCCGACGCGCCGCGAGACGCCACGCCACACGCGACGCGCGACGCCCCGCGTCTCCGTAAATGAGGCCTTAGATATTGAATATAATACAAGAACACACCATTTGATACTTCCAGATTCCCGCCAAAACTTCGGCTGTGTCTTAAGATGTGTGTGCGCGGCATGTAACCGAATCACTAGTTTCAAGTGAAATTACAAGTAGTGATTTTTTGGAAAAGAGTTGTTACTATTAACTGCATTAGGTGTAAGTAGTCGAGCGAGCGAGAGTGACTGTCGTATGAAGGGAAGTTAATTTAAGATTTTAACTGTATAGCAATTGCTGTATGGTGCCGGCTTGAAAATAGTACCATCCCATTTCTTCCTGTGGGTGTCGTCTATTCTGTGTACTCCAACTTACTACGATGGCCAATCCGCCTGGCAAGCGTGGTGATTATGTCAATTCCCCCAAGATCTGTTATAGGTTCTTTTGAGACCAGTGTCAGCAGTGGGACATTTTATGGGTTGATATGATGACGGTGATAAAGTGTATAACAACAAATACTTAGGATTTTAATTTGTTTTCGTTTGTGTGTAACTGACTAATTATATATTTGGTGGAGGTGCGTATGCAAATAATCACAATATCTAAATAAAAATAGCTAGTCTTAGAATAATAACGTATAGAAGGTAAGTTCGCGCACAAAAAGTGAAGCATTTCAATTGAAACCTAATGGAGCTTACGCCGGAACCGTTCCGTAATGTACAAGGTCACTGTACTGCACGTACGTACGCAACTCTTAAAAAATAAATAGGTAATTATGACGATTTGTGCATTCAAATGGTGTCACAACACATTTGAAAAACTTAAAAAGGTTTTTAACATTACTTTTGAAAGTATTTCGACGATTTATGTTAATAAAAACAAAATTTGATTTCATAATTTGTATAGTGGTGTGCGTGTGTACGTGTGTAATCGCCTACGCGTATGTAGTATTTTTAGATTCATGTTTCGAACGTTCGAAGTAGTGCCACTATCCTTCTATACGTTATTATTCTAAGTAGCTAGTTAAAAATTCACTAGTTTTAAAACAAGTTCCACTGATGACGTGGTCGGGTACTGGGGGCTTTTTTCATAACAGTCGCTGGCAAACGAGCAAACAATATTACTGATGGTAAGTGTTGCTGCCGCTCATGGACCTTTGTAAGGCTGTTGCCTACCGCAAAGAAAGAGAAGGGAGTGTGAATATGAAAACCCACCACACGCAAACGCCATCAGAAAGTAGGGCTGCCGGCTCTCTCGTTCACTGAACTACGCGCAGTAATAAATTGCTACTACCCGGACGTCGATTTTCTGCGAGAGTGTGGTACTACCCCGGACGGACCCGCCTGTGGCTGCGGACATACAATTATCAACAGTGTGGTCAAGGTTAGACCCCACTATATACAGGCTTCCCTACTTGGCACTTGAGAAAAGTACGCCCGGCCCGTACCCGGCGGGATATGGCCCCCACCGCCAACCTCTCTGTCATCCTCGATGGGTCACGTGATGCATCATGGCCGTCTGCCAAAAATAAAACGGTTTTGAAACAGGTGATGCAGACTAAATCATTGGTTTCGTTACGCGGTCCTGTGCCACCTGCATCCAACAACGCCCAGCAACTTTCACCAGGTCGTCAGTCCACCCCGGCATTCTGCGGTCCATGGCATTGTATGGTGCCCCTATCTGGTCGGAGTCGCTCACCACCTGCAACAGAGCCCTTCTGCGGCGACCGCAGATGTTCATGTCAGTAAGGGCTATTAGGGGCTACCATACTGTGTCCTGGACTGTGGCGACATTGCTGGCAGGCGACCCGCCTTGGCCGCTGATGGCAGAGGTGCTGGCGGATGTATACCGGTTCCGCGCCGCAGCACAAGTCAACGGCGAGCAGGTCGCCGCAGGGGAATTGGGCAGAGCTCGGGAAGTGGCTCGAAGGGAAGTCATGCGGCGATGGAGAGAAGATCTAGAGTCCCCCGTAGCAGGGCGGGGGACTGTGGAGGCGGTTGCGCCGCATCTCCACCGCTGGCTCAGGAGAAGGCACGGCAGCCTTACATTTAGGATGGTGCAGGTGCTTACCGGACATGGGGTCTTCGGTAAGTACCTGCACAAAATTGGAAGAGAAGAGGCCCCAGGATGTCATGAGTGTGGCGCGCTAATCGACGATGCGCGCCACACACTGGAAGTATACCCCGCCTGGGGACCTCAGCACCACGTCCTATACACGGAATTGGGAATAACAGACCTGTCGTTGCCGACCATCATCTCCAAGATGCTCGGCAGCGACAGATGTTGGTTGTCGATGGCTTAATTCTGTGATGCTGTCATGACAAGGAAGGGGGCCGCGAAGCGGGCACGCGAGGCGCTTGTGTCCGCTGACTCGCTCTGCAGGCGACGACCAGGTAGGAGGAAACGCAGCTATGCGCTCCTCCATCTACCGCCCTGAATTATGACAGGACGTGGCCAGACGGCCAAGCGTTGGGGTGTCGGGGATAGAATGTTATCAGACGATCTCTCCGGCACCCCGTAAAAGCGCGGAAGGGGCCGCTGTGGTTTTAGTGGGTATTTCGATTACTTCTGTGGCCGGCGAGTCCCACACACACTCCCCTGTCTGTAACCGGCGGGGGATAGTGCGTAAATGCATTTCGACAGCATGAAAAAAAAATAAAAAAATAAAAAAGGCCGTCAGTCCACCTAGTCGAGATGTCTTACACTATGTTGTCCGATACGTAGTCGCCACTCGAGAATCTTACTTTCCTAGCGTTATGATTTCTGATGTTTACGCGAGTATTATACATTTTAAATAAAACTAAGCATTTAACGCGATAAAATCCGTAAAGTAGTTTTTTCCTAGCGTTGTCAGTTTGTCGAGCGATGTGGCCTGCTTATTACTACTTCAGCGTGCTAATTCTTCGTGCTGTCAGTTACACCGTTTCTTACTTGGTTCTCGGTTATGAGGCCTACATTTAGGGATCACATTTCCGTGCCGCAAGTCATAACTGCTAGCACTCACTAGTCGTATACCTGTTTCCTTAAGTTACCCGAACGCTGCCCAGCCGAATTGGATTCGTCAGCAGCTCTCTGTCACGAAATTGGACCTACCTAACTGGACCGTTTGTTCAAGGTAAACATAAAGATCGATAACTTGAAGAATCGCATTTCCGACAAGGACCGGTACAGGAATGACCATGTCATTCCGTTTCCGTTTTTGTCTTGTCCAATGTCTATGTTTATTCTTAAACCGACTAGTTGGGATACTCTGCTGACATCGTTGAGCATGGTGCCGAGATTCTTCATGGATAATGCCATAACGACAATATCGTTTGCAAATCGAAGGTGAGTGATGTATCCACCGTTGATGTTGATGCCGAGTCCAGTACAATTTGGTCTTGAAGACATCTTCCAGTGCAATGGAGAACAGTTTCGGAGAGATGATATAATGTTATAATTTTATCACACATATTATTTATATTTGAATTATTATATGATATTTATTAATGTCAGTGGTTATTTATTATTCATATCAGTAAAGTATCTTAAAAGTACATATTACAACATATATTTATGGTTAACTGATATCTGTGAGTCACAGAACAGGGTTGCCAGCGGAAGATCAGTGTTGGGTGATACCCAGCTAATGCTGAGATGGTGACCCTTTCGGCAGGACATGTATTAGGTCGCTTTAGTCTGCTACTGATCCTTCAGACTGTTGTGGTCGTACACCTTTTGTTCCGTTTATCCTAAACTATTATTACTGATGAACTGACCACTATATACTCGTATATATTTTTTGTTTTTATAATTTTTATTTAGTATACCTTATTTTTTTTTTTTCTCATTTTAAATTAAGCATAGATTTATTTCTTCTGATGATAATTATCTTTAGCATGTCCTACGCCGAATAAATGCATTTTTCTTTCTTTCTTTCTTTCATGACGTCTCCCTGTCTTACACCTTTCTGCAATTAGATTGGTTTCGTATAAGACTATATTTTGTATACGGACTGACATTAAGGCGTTCCTATATAAACACTTCAGCGCTTTGGTATAACAATGGTCGATTTGGCATTGTTGAAGGGGCTGCAGCACCACCCAAGTTTCGATTAAATCAAAGGTTTACTCAAGTCATTATTTCTATTGACTGTAGGTCAAGTCACGTTCCTAAATCATTAAAGTCGAATAATAGAGAAAATCCGTGTGGTGATGGAGTAAGAATACAATTCACCACCCCCTATCTTACCCGTGGGTGATCGTACGAGACGACTAAGGGATATAAAACGCATATATCATCTATGCGAGAGAAGGAAAACTTGAAATAAAACCCTACACCAACACGTCTGACCAGCGTGGTATAGTAGGTCAAGTACCCTTCCATTATGGAGGAGACCCGAGCCCAACAGTGGGACATATATGGGCTGAGATGATGATGGTGATAAATAGAGAAAATAATATGTATATTTTAACGCCCTCTGTTATTTTTAAGTTGTAACAGATAATTGTAATATAGTTAAGCTTACAATTAAAACACTATAGAGGGCGTTAGGTTCGAAATATCTTCCATAACAGACGATTCATAATAATCTGCCATTATTTATTATAGCATGATATAATACGTACATCTTTTAATTTATTATAGTTTTATTAATACAATAATTCGCGTGGGGAGGCTTATCTCCAATAAGGAATATTATCGAGCATCCATTACTATATATACTATTGATATTGTGACTAAGAACACAGATAACATAGTTTTTAAAAAAAAACTTCTTTAATTGATTTACAGGCATTATGATCTTGAACAAGGTGATCTATGGGATTTCTACGGTATAGTGCGGCTAAGAATAAGTCTTGAAATAAAACGGGATCCTGGAAAGATTTTTACAATTACCTATTGATTCTTTTAACCTCTCTCAAGATCCCTCTCTGGGATGAATAATTATTCCATAGTCGGTTTTCTGCTTAGTCATTTGGTTCTGCCCAATAGAAAACTCATGTTCGAATACTTAAGAATCACGGTACCGTTCTATAGCAACTTCAATTCGTTATTTATAAGCAAATATCGAACGGAACATACTTGGAGATTTGTCTATTTAGTTCTACTGAATCACGTAGCTGAAGCCGTGAATAACTTCACGGTCATTATCTCTCTTTTTCCATAATATTGAGAGTTTAGTTAATTAGATTAATCAGCGCGATAGTTGATAAACTACGCGGACAGATTTTAATATCGTTTTTACATTCGCACTTTCCGCCTGGGCATCCGATAAGGCATCTTGTCGCCGTTCTTCAGCTTAAAATTTTAAAAATCACATACGATATTTCTATGTGCTTGGTGCAAAACAGTACCTAATCATATCATTTAGGCAACTGTTGATTATTATTTTTCCTCCCATGAATGCACGTTGTGTTTGTTTACAATAACAAAGCAAACGAGGGGACAAAGTTCACAGTCCATGATCCAATTGTTCAAGCAATTAACACTTGATAAAATGTTCATTTAGGGCGTGACGTAGGTAATTTTTATTTATTTGTAATATTTGTTCGCAAAATAGATGATGGCAGAGTTGACAACTCTATAAGAGAGTTAGCAACATTATAGCCAATAACAGAGTTGGATAATTTTGGCGGGAATAGGCTGAGAAGGCAGAGGTATATTACGGTTTCGTAAATATCCTTTCAGTTTTTTTATACGTGATAACAGTAACAAACAGCCGTAGGCGATGTATCTACGGGTATTTCTCACAAATTTTATCATTTATAAAATTAATAGGCGTCGAATTAGTATGGTTATATGTTGGAAAACCCCGAAATTTTATGAAACGCTGCTCTGTCTTGGTTAATTGGATTTTAATGTATAAACAACATGTTGAATAACATCATTAATATAATCTGCTTAGAAATAGCTTAATTTATATGGAATCGGTACAATATACCTTCGTTTTCTAACATAGAGGGAAGAAAAACAAAGCATTCTGCTTCAGCTTTCGACAAAATCTTTTAACCGTGCACCTGCCAAATCTCTTAGGGAACGCAATCATTAACTTAAGAGCCTCATTATAAGATAAAGTTCTTAGCTGGCTTTTACGATACACATATAGAATATTAATTACTTTTATAATAATTATTTCTTTTAAGAGCGTTATCGGTAATCAGCACTTCTCGCATTTTAGGTATTTTGCTACGGTCCGATATCGACGCACACTAATGCACTACACACACGCGAGTTCATAGAATGGCCAGTCTTGAGCCTTGGCGCTTATAATCAATCTCTAATATATTCTTCGGAGAAGGAGATTTTCAAAAATCAACATGATGTAAATTTTAAAATTTTTAATTAATAACCATATCTCATAACAGTAAAACGGTTAAAATTGTATTTTTAATATGCAAAGTACAGGAAATAGTAAAACGTGTGACCAAAGATTGATCACACACGAGCCGGCGTCTCCTTTCGTGAGATGACAACCTCACAGAAGGCGGTGACCGCGTTCCAGTTCCTGACGCTGCTGAGCATCTATCTCCCTAGTGATGGTCGGCAGGGTCCGGTCAGCACCGGTGATTGCAACGAGTTCATGGCGCTGCTCTGCCCACGAGGCACACACCTCGAGCCTGTGCTGCGCCGTGCTCACGTCGCAATCGCAGTGGTAGCAGGATGGTGGTGTGCTCTCCCTCCTAACGAGCTTGCGCAGGTACTTGGCTATCGTGACCCATCAATACCTGCACCAGTCGGAAGGAATGTACCCCGTGCTGCCGACCCAACCACCCCATCAGCACCAGCTGAAAGGACTCGACGGTCCTGATACCGTATTGAGGCTTCTCCAGTCCGATTGCCCAACGAGCAATGGCGTCTCGGCGGGCGTCGACCCGCCAAGCGGCAATCACCTTGATTGAGGCTATATGTGGCTCGCGTCTCTGATACTCGCAGGTAAAGCTCAGCGAGTACCTCCGCCTGCAGGTCCCACCGGAGAGTTCCGGCCAAGAGGCACGCTGCCTCCGTGGCTGCCGTGCAGTAGTCGAGTATGGCCATAGTCGCCATGGCCATGGATGTCTAACAAGTCCAGTCAGAGATTTAAATCTACCCACTACAGAAATTAGTTATTAAATTTTGATCCACATTTTGCTACATATTTATTGCTAGTACAAGAAGAAAATGATTCTCTATGAAAAAATTATATTGTGTATGGTTAGTAATTATTAAACATTAAATTTGAGTTAGCTGATAATCTTCAGAAGATGAGGCTGCATAAATGTTCCGTTCGGATTTTTGATGTGAAATATCTATAGGCGGGGTGAACCTGATCGTCGCGTGGCATTAAAATAATTTTGATGTTTCACATCTGCCAGGCGTCCTGAGTGACGGCTCACTTCTCTTTTCGTTTACTCTTTTGAAACTATAAGTACCTTACAGTTTTGTCGTGTGTTCTCTTTTTCCTTGCCTTGTAACCGATTTTGTTCCCAAGATACAATCTGCTTTTTCGACCCATCACCTAAAACGTAAAAAGATTCTATATTATTCTTCATAGAGATCGCATGAAAGTAATTAAAAGAATTAGGTAGTAATAAATACTTACGAATCAAAACCGATCAGTCGCAGTATACGCTCAAGTTCGTATTGTCGTCTTTTACGCTGTGAGCGGAGAGCTCGAGTGACGTGACCCTGCTCCGTTGAGCGCCAAGGCGCGACTGGCTTATGAACAATCAGAACAATTATGCCGTTCAATTTATAGTAATATTTAAAATTTAATTACGAGGGTGACTATTCGTATTTCAATTTGGTTTTTTTTTACTGCTTCTACAATAGTCGAACAAATAGTGGATATTTTTTTAAATATTCCAAGGTTAGTATTATTCACAAAATTAAATGTTTTACAGGAGCCATTTTCGTCAAATTAATCTTAAGGAAATATTTTTTTTTTAGTTTTAAAAGAAAGAAATTTTGAATTTCATTTTATACATACCCAAGAACAGTAATTTTTCTAACATCTACAATTTTTTTCGAGCTGCCACGACTTATTGTTTATTCGTACCTGAACTTCAAAACTCAGTGTTTTCGTAAAATCTCATTAACTTAAGTTCAAAATACCCTTGGCTTTTAATAAAATAGTTACAATATTGAGTTATAATTCTGTACAAGCACAATATAAAGATGTGTTTAATGTAGTGGTTATATAAATTTTTAGTAAGCTATTATGATGAACGAGTAACCAGTCCTCAAAAAACCACATTTTTGGGTTTACGGCCGCTTATTTCCGATAACACTCTTAAGTGGGTTAGTCCGTTCAAGCGGACAAAGGTCGCGAAGCTTATAAAACCAAAGCAACAAAGAATATATACATATGTATATACTAGCTGACCCAACAGACGTTGTTCGGTTCAAATAAAATAATGCCACCTATCGGGTCCAAATCCCCCTGAACAGCCACAAAGAATTCATCAACATCTGTTCAGCCCTTTAGGAGGAGTTTAGTGACATACACACGTACAAAAGAAATTTATATGTAAAGATATTCAGTAATTGATTTTTGTATACGGTTAATTATCTTTTTACAATTAAAAACTGTTGTGTCAAATCTTTACAATAAGTGTTCACTAGGGTGGTCGTTAAAAATTAAATTTCTTGCGGCGTCCCCTAAAAAGCTTCCTTTTAATGAAAAAACACTGGGCCAATTTTTTATAATTTTTCAAGTCAAGACAACACGTGCCTCGAAACGATTCAAGTTAATTTTTGGGTAATATCATGTTTTTTCAGGAAACTTCTTATTAAGTATGAAGTAATAATTATTTTAAGAAAATCCATTGTTATTTTGATTAACTATTGTATTTTCATGAATTTTGGTTTTGTGGTTGTTTATATTTTGTATGAAATTGTATTTATTGGAACGAAGTTCCTTACGACAGGCTTGGAAGAGATAGGGATTTTCTGCGCGACCGAACTGAAAAAAATGTGATAGTAAAAACCGTAAGAAAAAGTGGGAAGAATAAAACCGTTAAACGAGCCGTAAGAAAAAGTGCATGGAATAAAACCGTTAAATGAGACGAAGTACGAAGAAAAATGTGATAGTATTTTGATGTGAAACATCGTTCAACCTACAATTGTTTTGACCGCCGTATCTCAAAAACTATAAGTGCTAGACGATTTTTGATAGAAATTTTGACCCCCCCTTGCACACTACATTGCCGCCCAGACTACCCCTACCCCCCATTAGAAACTTCCCTCTCCCCCTTTTTTGATGTGAAACATCGTTCAAACCCCAAACTGCCATAAATCAGTCATCTTTGACCACAGGAACTCCGGCTTTTTGACTCAAAGAACCAATAGAATCAAATCTCATAGAATTTCCAGTAGAACCGATTTAATACTAAAAAACCTAAATTTCAAGAGCCTACACCCAATAGTTTAGTCACAATAAATTTTATAATTAGAAACTAACAATGTTCGGAACAAGGACACCAACTAAAAGAGCCCTGAATTTTGGTTTTTTTTTGCAAATTGTGTCGATTCTACATTAGCCGAAGGAACTTCGTTCCTACCTGGTGTCCCATGACACCACATTTCTTTTTTATTATTAAAAATCTTCAAAAAACATGATTATACCTAAAAATTAACTTAAATCATCTTGAGGCACGTGTTGTCTTGACTTAAAAAAATTATAAAAAAATTTCCCAGTGTTTTTTCATCAAAAGGAAGCTTTTTAGGGGGCGCCGCAAGAAATTTAATTTAACGATTTTAACGACCACCCTAGTGTTCAGTGTCTTACAGTTCTGTGGTACTCTTCTTGATTTTATTTTTAACTAGCTGCTGTCCGCGACTTCGTCCGCGTGAAATAGTTACTTTGGGCTGACGCTAACTTTAATCCGCGAATTTGTTTGCGTAGAATGTGAAAATATTTTTAAATAATACGATTCTGTCATATTTAATAATTTTTGCGAAACTAACCTAACTAATAACGTAGCAAGATAAAAAGTCTGATTTTTAAACATTCCTCATTTCTGATCAGCTTTTTTTAGTCTTAGCGTAGTAATATATAGTCTATAGTCTGCCTTGATAAATGGGCTATCTAACACTGAAAGAATTATTCAAATCGGACCAGTAGCTCCTGAGATTAGCACGTTCAAACAAACAAACTTTTCAGCTTTATATATTAGTATAGATTAGATTATTAACAGGATCCCAGCTTGATGGCTATATCAAGTCTTCTTCTACATTGCCTTGCTATTGGCAGAATTCGATATTCTTTTGCGAGAATTTGTGGTTTATCAAACCTGATGTAATGGTGAGCGTGGTTCTGACTTTGCTGATAGATTTAGTGTGATGACAATATTTCATATGAGCTATGAGTTTCTTGATCCGAGTTTTAATGGCTTTCTTTCTAAGCTTAAAGTAAAGGAGTTCACAGATATAGTCCAGTTTTTAGACTGCTATTGAGAGTATTGGCACTTAACAAAAGCGCCTCCATGAAAGACAGCAGGTGCTTTTAACCTGCAATATACTGAGATGGAGACCTTTTATGATGAGCAACAATTTCAACTGTTATTTTATTCTTGTATTTAAATCAACTGTAAATTTATTCATCACAATAAATACATTTTCTTTCTTTCTAACAAATTGTAAGAACTAACTACCTACTTCATTAACTTAAAATAAGATGGATGGTGAAAAAATGGATGACGACACATCTAAAAGGGTTGGAAGAAGAAATACTTGAAATAAATTCGTCGTCTTTTACAACATTCACGAGCAATGCAAGAGGCGGTAGTATTCATAGCTACTACTTTACAGCACTTTAATAATAAGAAAAAACCGGTTAAGTGCGAGTCGGAGTCGTGCACAAAGGGTTCCGTACTATTATCTATAAAAATCGTGTTTCTTGTTATGGCAGCTTTATTTTGTTTTTAGTATTTGTTGTTATAGCGGCAACAGATGACACGACAACAATTTTTTTACAAATTATTGTAAAAAAATTCAACTGTCTAGCTATCGCGGTTCTTGAGATACAGACTGGTGACAGACAGACGGATGCACAGACAGCGAATTCTTAGTAATAGGGTCCCGTTTTTACTTTTTGGATACGGCACCCTAAAAATGTATATAATACTTCGATAACCTAGATACACCATTTTGGAAATACAAATATTCTGTTTATTCGTCATGTAGATATGACTAAATATGTTTCAACGAAATTCATTTAACCCAACAATTACCTACTAGTCAACTTTTTATCGGAATCATTCGAATGAATCATTAGATCGCTCGACCCTTTCGTTGTGTAAAGTAGTTTAGAAAGGTCTTTGTCGATTAGAAATTTTAATACTGATAGTTTAGTGCGATGATTAATAATCTTTACTAATATTATAAAGTAAGCGAAAGTAAGTTTGTTTGTTTCTTACGCTTTCACGTTTAAACCACTGAACCAATTTCAAAAATTCTTTCACCAATGGAAAGCTGTAATATCAGGGAGTAACATAGGCTATATTTTTTTATCCAGGTATTCCCACGGGGACTGAAACCGAAGCAAAGCGGGGGCGGGTTACTAGTATAGTATAACACTATCTGTTTTAACCGTGGGTATCGTAAAAGACGACTAAGGGATATGATATGTAATAGTAATTATATATAAATGATTTATTACGCGACATCGTTAACCACCTTGTATTGTACCTGCCTGACATTATTTCTGCTCCACCCTAGGTCGGCTGGTAGAGAATGCCTATGGCATTAAGTCCGCCTTGTGCGTTTGTTTGTGCAAAAGTTATAAATAAATATGTTGTTAACATATATGCAAGAGAAGGAGAACTCGAAATAATACCCTATACTAACCCGTTTAGCGTGCCCAAAGTGTCAAGTCGTGCCAAGTCCACAATAGGACAGTAATTGACCTACTTTTGAATTTATTAAGCGATATATTTTATTTCATATTCGTACAACAATATTTGTTAAGGAACAATATTGACGTCACATTATTTCAAATTCAAATTATTTTATTATGCATAAACCCTGAGAGGGCACTTACATATTGTCAGGTTTACAATTTCCAAAAAAAATATACTACCACCGGATCGGCACGCGACCGCTACTGAGAAGATCCGGCAAGAAACTCAGCGGGCTTGTCATTATTTTTATTTTTTTTTTCTTCTTACTAGTTATACAATTGTGTACATGTTTTGTAAGAACAAGCTCCAGTGTGATGCCCTTCGAACCGCAAGACACTTAATATAATTTAAACGATTATGGCTGGACCAGATCCCACAAGCGGCACCCGATCACGAGTTAACTACTAGAGCAGCCATCACTCCCCTCAACCACTATGGAGGGAAGGGAGAGACCCGCTCCACGCAGCTACCGCAAGTAGATCCTTATGTGAGCATGACTAACACCACAATATGTTACAAACGCTGAAAATACAAAAATTCGTTAAGCAAAACACGCTACACTTTACAATAAAAATTTGTGTTGTTATCTCTATCTAATTAATTAAATTGACATAGTTGTAAGTAGCTCAATATCCGCGGGTGACGTGACCGGGGAATTTTTCCGTCACCCGCCGAGAGGCCGACCGCGTGAGAAAAGACCGACGTCCTCCCCGGGTGGGACGTCAGTCAATGGGAGGGTACTCCTCAAGGGGTATTGCGACGGGCCGACCACTTACGACAAGTCAACCTGCTCCGGTGGTCGGTCCAACGACGAAGGCGACGTGCTTTACGGGTGGGTTATGGGTGTGCGTGATTACGCCCCTCTGTCGCCCCGGATGGAGTGGAGCGAGGAGCGCACCGACCATAACCTACCCAAAAATAAAAATAGCTCAATATAAATTGTATATAGTTTACAACTATCACGATAGCGTTTAGTTTCTTAAAATATGTGCTTTAGCCCGCGAATATGGTTGCATAGAATTTTTTGTGTGATATTTCTGTTATTCGTTATCTGTGTTGTAGATAGTGATGGATTTATGCCTAGGCCCGTGAGGCCTAGGCCCGTGAGGCCCGGGCCGAGGGCGGCATGATTTGAGGGGCGGCAAAGTTTTTGCAATGCCAGTCTCGGAGACGGCAAAGTCAAAGCCTACCTATCTAAAAATTAAAATTATATTCCAACGAAATAAAGTTATTTTAAATTTAAAATAAAAATATTGGATAAAAATTAATAAAATTTATTCTAATGTTACGGGCGGCGCGATAAACAGGGCCTAGGGCGGCATCAAGACTAAATCCGTCACTGGTTATAGAGTGAAAAAAAAAGCCAAATTCATACCTTTTTTACATCCTTAAGGAAGAATGAATCTTTTGAGGGTCTGATTTTTAGAAATTTCCCTTTTGATAAGTCTACATTACAAAAGTAGTATACTATACTAAAAAAAACCTATACAACCCTATAAAAAAATGTCCTTAATTTTAATTCAATAATTTTTTCTTTCATTCATCACAGCGTCCCACTGTTGAACTCGAGTCTCCTCCACTACGTGCGGAAAATTGATCACGCTGAGAAAAAAACATAAAAAATTTTGAGTAGGTAAACCTCGAAACAAACAAAAAAACTTTTCAAGGGTCGCGATAACCACTACACCTAATTAATTAGTAGTAAGACTATTGGATCAACCCTACATATGCTACGTTCTCATAGTATGAATTAAAATGGAAATAGTTTTAGGATCGTTTCTAAAACTATTTCCATTTTATTTCGTACCTTGTCGCCTTTTGCTAGATATCAGCTGTTTTTGGGAATATAATTGTTGACCAGACGCCATTAGATAGAAATAGCCTAGGTCGATTTTTAAATCGATTTTAGTCGTTTTTTACGATACCCACGAGTAATGTTTGATTGTTAGTGTTTGTAGGGTTTCATACCATCTATACCAATAAATAAAATTGGAGTGTCTGTTTGTAATGTCAAAATAATAGGCTTTTTTCATGCTCACACGGTTATTTGCACGACACCTATGCCTAAAATAGCAATTAAAAAATGTTTGTCTGTTGTCTGTGTCTGTCTGTCTGTTTGTTCCGGGTAATCTTCAAAACGGCTGGACCGATTTCAAAAATTCTTTCATCAATGGAAAGCTATAATATCAGGGTGTAAACTAGGCTATATTTTATCCCGGTATTCCCACGGGCACGGGAACTACGCGGGTAAAACGACTATAACCTATAACCGAAGCGAAGCGAGGGCGGGTTGCTAGTCTATCTATATACATAAAAGAGAAAGTGTGTTGGTATATTCCATACAGGCTCCGAAACGGCTGGACCGATTTCAATGAAACTTTCAGGGAATCTCCAGATTGACCTGGCGAGTAATCCTGTACTTTGGTGACGATCGGACCACTACTCTTTTTGAACTGTCAAATACAGCTTTTATTTACTATAATTTTAATATCATTAAAATAAAATAAAGCAAAATCTAGCCCGGCGAAGCGGGCTGGGTACGCTAGTTATTTATAAAAATCGCGTTTGTTGTATGGAAGCCCCCCCTTAAATATTTTATTTATTTTCTTTTCAGTATTTATTGTTATAGCGACAACAAAAATACATAATTTGTAAAAATTTGAACTGTCTAGCTATCAGACGGACGGAGAGACAGCGCAGTCTTAGTAATAGAGTCCCGTTTTTAACTTTTGGGTACGGAATCCTAAAAACCAAAAAAAACAATTCAAATGCGCAGTTATAAAATTAGGATAGATGGCATAAAATGTAATCAACAGCTTCACATAAACAATTTAGTCACAATAAAACGTGTCTTAATTATAATTACTACAATCCTTCCCTGATAGGAATTATGGTATTAGATTATAAGGTTATTCAATTAGATTGTGAGTTTATTAGTTGAACAATGTATAAGGAAAAATATTCTGACGTAAATGGAATTCCCACAGGTTCCCAATACACAATTATTAATTTAATAGGTTTATAAGATGCTTTACATAAAATATATTGGTGTTATATGCGATTTTTATTTAAATGTAAACTTTAAATGCAGATTTGGATGGGAAGCAAAACCATAGCAAAAAAGTGAGAGATTCCCCTCAGTAGGATAGTTATCTCAGTAAACAGATTGCGATATGTATCGACATTAGACTCGTTGTTTTTTTTTTAGGCAATCGTAGCATGCGAGCAAACAGTACACCTAATAGCAAGTATTGCTGCCGCTCATGGACCTTTGCAAGGCCGCTACCTACCGCGAAGAAAATTAAGGGTGTGTGCAATGAGGTTAAGTGATACAGTTTTAATGATGCTTTTAGCATCACTAAAACCCGCCACACGCAAACTCCCTCAGAAAGTTGAGCTGCCAGCTCTTTCGCTCACCGAACGAAGCGCAGTAACAAATTGCTACTACTCAGACGTCGATTATCTGCGAGAGTGTGGCACTACCCCGGACGGACCGGTCTGCGGCTGTAAACAGACAATTGTCAACAGTGTAATCCTACCACATAAAAATGCAGTATTTCATCTGTCCCTGATACCAGAAAAATAGTTATATACTTTCAGTTTCAGTCACGATTTTCTGCGAGAGTGTAGTACTACCCCGGAGGGACCGGCCCGCGGCTCTAGACAGACAACTTTAAACCGTGTGGTCCTATCAATACTTGTGTGTTATGTTTTAATATTACCTTTTTTCTGGGGTGGGTTACGGTTGGTGCTCCTCGCACGGGGCGACAGAGGGGCGTAAGCACGCACACCAGTAACCCACCTGTGACACGTCGCCTTCGTCGTTGGACCGACCACCGAAGCAGGATGACTTGTCGTCAGTGGTCAGATGTTTTAATACCTGCCTTTTGGTTAGTGCCACTCACTTAGCTGTAACGAACGGTGGCCAGTTGACTACAAAACACATTTTTAGCGACAATAGATTGGTCGATTTGGTTTGACGGTTTGAAGTAAATATGTTTCTACGCATGACTTTTGTACGTATAAATGGTTTTACATATTATTTAACTGTGTTTTAATATGTTTTAGTATTTTTGAGGGTGTCTATCCCTTCAAAAAAGGAAAGATGATCCAGTTTTTGTGAGTATAAATATCCTTAGAGGAGCACATACTGCGTCGACCGCAAATAATTAGAAATATCTGGTTGACCGAGCTTCGCTCGGAATATTTTCATCGAATTTATTTAGACATATATTAATAAAAAATAATGAAAAATATATAAAAAATTACAAAAAGAGAATAATAATAACACCGAGATTCGAACCGACGCTGTTTGAATGTCAACAAAATCAAAATTAGAACCTGTCAACTTTCCATCTGAGCTATCGTAACTCATGACGTTGTCAACGTCACGAAATTTGAATTCATATTCTTTTAAAATTTAATGTCATTGTTTGTTTTGCTAAAAACACGGACAAAAAAACATTTTCTATAAATAAAACCTAGCTAGATCGATTTTTTGGACCCGAAACCTCTAGTATGCCAAGTTTCAACAAAATCGTTGGAGCCGTTCCCGAGATCCTAAATATATATATATATACAAGAATTGCTCGTTTAAAGATATAAGGTAAGAGGAGGAAAATGATGATGATAAAATAACAATTGTGTCGTAGGACCATACTGTAGATAATCATCTATCTACAGCCGGGGGCTGGTCCTTTCGGGCTGAGTACCATTTTTTCGTAGAAAATCGACGTCTTTTTTTTTGTGGGTGGGCTGCGGTCGGCGCGCCTCCGCACCTCTCCGTCCGGGGCGACAGAGGGGCTTAAGCACGCAACTCCCGCAACCCATCCGAAAACCACGTCGCCTTCGTCGTTGGGCCGACCACCGGAGCAGAGTTAACTTGCTGTCAGTGGCCGGCCCGACGGAATACCCCCTACTTGTGGTACCCTCCCATCGACCGACGTCCCCCCCTCGGGGAGGACGTCGGTCTTTCCTCACGCGGTCGGCCTCTCGGCGGGTGACGGACTAATCCCCGGTCACGTCACGCGCAGAAAATAGACGTCTGAGTATTAGCAGTTTATTTCTGCACTTCTTTCGTTGACCGAGAGAGCCAGAAGCACAACTTCTGAGGTTGTTTGCCTGTGGTGGGTTTTGGACCTTTATTATCACCGAACACCTATTGGACGCATTCGACCTCCCTTCGCTTTTTTTACGATAGGCAGCCGCCTAGCAAATGTACATGAACGGCAGTAGCACTTACTATTAGGTGTGCTATTTGTTCGTTTGCTACGTATATAAAAAAGGGATAAAGAAGTCCACCCGTGACCATGAATGCTGTAAAGTGTTCGAAACGTCGGGTAATCAAAAATCAAATACAAACGCGATAAAATCCGTAAAGTAGTTTTATTTAAAATGTATAATACTCGCGTAAACATCAGAAATCATTATAGGGATAAAAAAAATTCTTTGAACAGGATGCAACTTTCTGTGTGGTGATGGAGTAAGAATATAACTCACAATACCTTCTCTTACCCATAGGTATAGGTAGAAGATGACATAAAAATGTCATTATATTTAGTAACTAGCAACCCGCTCTCGCTTCGCTTCGGTTTCTGTCGTCTTATCCCCGTAGTTCCCGTTCCCGTGAGAATACCGGGATAATATATAGCCTAGTTTACTCCCTGATATTATAGCTTTCAATTGGTGAAAGAATTTTTGAAATCGGTCCAGCCGTTTCGAAGATTACCCGGAACAAACAGACAGACAGACAAAAAAAATATAATGTGATTTTTAGGCATAGGTATCGTCCAAATAACCGTGTGAGCATGAAAAAAGCCTATTATTTTGACATTAAAAACAGATACTCCAATTTTATTTATTGGTATAGGTTTAATTTTTAAATTTCTCATGTACGTGAACCCCGTAAGTTTTTCTAAAAACTTGAATATAGTAGTAATAATGAAAGGAAAATAAATATTTAAAATCTATATCAATGGTCAGCGTCATATTATATTTCTAGATTTTATATGAAATAAGGATAACGGACAAAACCATGATGCACCTACAATTGCTTTTTCCTCAAAACTATGTAACTGTATATATTGTTTGCAAAATGTTACGAAACTTTTATAGGTGTATATGTAGGATACTATGAAGGAGGAAATGCGTTCACCTATTATAGTGGGTTTATGTTATGAGTAAGTATTGTAAGAAATTGCAACAACTATTAGCTTAAGTCAGTAGTTGTTTCAGTAACCAAAAGCTTAAAATTGTCATCATGATCTCAGTCCACATACATTCCATCGCTGGATTCGAGTCTTGCTGGTCAGATGGGTTGACATTAGGGTTTTTTGAGTTTACCTTCTTTCGCAAATATATTATGTACATATTGTTCTATGCATATTTTATCCTTTAGTCATTTTTAGGACACCCACAGGCAAGAAGGTGATTTTATTCTAATTTCGCCATTACACGGCAAAATTTAGAGTTCCCGAATTTATAATTAATGGATGCAAAAGCTCCAAAATAGAAGAAGTATATATTTACGGATTACACAAAGAATTATCCTACGTGAGAATAGATCTCACATGTAAAACGGATTATTCATTACTTGGACCGATATGCCATTTGTCAATAGCATACAATTCACATATTAAAAGGTGCGTCATTGTATTAGTAATTCGTCATTCTATGACGATGGACAGTCATTTATACGCTCATTAGCCTATCCACGGGCACTGTCGGAAATAATAAAATGGATAATGCTTTAACACTTACGCTTAGAGATTGCAGTCACTATTGTAAATTTCTAGGAGAATGCTTAATGATCCTTCGACTCACTTCTATGACTGCCATGGGAGTTTATTTTTTTTTTTTATAAAGCGCTGTTTGCTCATTTGCCACCAAATGAGCAAACAGCACACTTGATGGTAAGTGGTAATGCCGCTTATAGACCTTTGCTAGGTTCTGCTGCTGCCTACAGTGCAATGCGTTACGGTGATTATGAATACTAAAGGCATCATCAAAACTTACCACACGCAAGCACCCTCAGAAAGTTAATCTGCCGGCTCTCTTGTTTACCAAATGAATTGTAGTAACAAATTGCTACTACTCGGTTTTCTGCGAGTGCAGTGTATAGTATGTCTGGACTCTGGAGCATATGGTACTATCCCAGACGGACTGGCTTCTGGCTGTAAACAGAAGACTGTCGATAGTGTACTGCCTACAACTATTAAAAAATAAAGAATGGTGAGATATTGTGAACCTGTCACCATATCATTCGAAAATAATAAAGGGATAGTGTCACAATATTTTACACGGTTATCTTAGGTTGCTATAATATTCTTGCAGTAGTTCTGAACATGGTTACATCATTTAAAAAAAAAAACAAAAAAAAAAATAATAAACTACTACTATTATATCGAAATAAAACCATATTTGATGCGACATTTGTATAACGAACTGATGAATAATTACATGACATAACCTACAAATTTGCAACAAATAGATACGTCAATCGCTGCCCACATACACGCATACGCATACAGATACACACATTCACACACGCAAACAAACACTCAACACTCATACACACAAAAATGGAAAAGCGAACTCATCATACAAAAGCACATCCTTCACAATTCAATTCATTAATGTTATTTATATTGTTATCATTCTTATTGTAAGTTATTTTATTCCTTTTCTTTTTTTCTTTTCTTTTTGTTATTTTTTCTTTCTTATATGTTTGAGGAAAGGGGTTTGCTGAAAACCTGCCCCGCATAATTTCTATGCAGCACAATGCTGAGCATTCCCTTATTGTCAAAATTAATTAAAAACATGTATTATAATTATTAGTTATTATGTGACAATAAATGCTATTCTATTCTATTCTATTCTATTTCGCTATCGTTGAGAGTATGTTTGAGGTTTTTACTGTGTATGTGTACTTGTAGGTAAGAAGGGTACAACTTGTGTTACATCATGTGGAGTACTGCACACATGTTTTGGCAGCCGCGTCCAAATATCAGCTAGACTCACTTGATTCTCTGCAAAGACGTGCTATTCATATCGTCGGTGATCCCAATCTCGCAGACTGTTTGACTTAGGACCACCAACACCGTTTCACCACCATTTTTTCTGGACGCATGCCGTCTGGTCTGGACGCATGCAATGTGTTCCATCCAAGATAATGAAAGGGTGGTATGCGGCTCCATAACCCACTGTATTTTCTCCCCTTCGCCATTAAGCTAATAATTAGTACAGAGGACTTGACGTCCGTGGTCAGTCCGGCGGGTTACTCTTTTGGGTATTGTCCTTCATCGACGCCCCCACGGAACGTCGCTCTCACGCGATCATCCTCTCTGCGGGTGACGGTCTATTTCCCGGTCCAGACACCCACGGCCTCTGAAAGGCCGGTATCGAGTGCAAGTACTTGCCCCTACGTTGGTCACATCACCGGCGGCAGAACGTGTCACCGTAAAGGTGTTCCTCTTGCGCACGATCCGCCGCTTCTTTCCACGAGACGGCTGAGTCCTGACGCTGTCGACCATGGTCCCGATAGTTGGTAACGGCAGGTCGGCATCGTGTCCGCCTCTAGATCTCAAATGGGACGAAAACAAACTATCGTAATGTCTCTTACACAAACTCCGCTTTTATCAGAAATTATTCGAAACTTTTATATTAGATTCGCATTTCCATTTTGGTTTCGGATTTCGTGTAGGTAATGGTTCCGGATTTCTATTTCGGATATCAGATAATTACGGTTATAATTCATAATATATATATAGTTTTAACAGATTGTGGCACTGACATTTCCCTCGAAAATAAGGGATGGATTGGAGGGGGCATTTCCTCACGCAAAAAAAGGTGGCAATTAGTGCTAGGTTACGCTGCTGACAATTTGCATTCATAAAAACATTGGCTCATCTGGGTTGGCACAGCCTTCATAGAAAAATGACGTCTGAGCAGTAGCAACATGCTACCGCGCGTCATTTGGACGCTAAAAAACCTGTAGGCTCATCAAGTAGCATCGTTGATTTCCAGAAGGAAAGCTGTCACTGTATCACCAAATAAGTGTTGTATTGAATAATATAAATATCTGGTTGATCGAGCTTTGCTAGGTATATTTTTTTATGTATTTTTGCCGAACTTATTTAGATATATATGAATAAAAAATAAAAATGAAATAATGAAAAAAAAAAAGATATCAAAATTACAAAAAGAACATCGAGATTCGATCTCACACTGTTTGAATGCGACTGGACAACTGCCCAACTGAGTCTTGACGGCGACGGCGCAATTTGAATTCCCATTCTATTGACATTTTATGTCATCATATTGATTAGCTAAAAACACCGACAAAACAACATTTTCTATTAATAAAATTTAGCTAGATTGATTTTTTGGCACCGAAACCTCTAGTATGCTAAATTTTATGAAAATCGTTGGAGTCGTTTCCGGGATCCTGTATATATATAGGTAGGTATATATACAAGAATTGCTCGTTTAAAGATATAAGTTAAGATAAGAATCAGGGATAGCGGTAAATTGCAGTTGACAACTGAAGTTTAAATATAGGTTAGAGGACGTATTAGTAACCTAAAAATCAGTACATGTAACTAAATACACATTTTCCTATTACGTCAACGGGTACTATATATTGAATTGTTCAGGTAATATTATATTCATTTCAATACAATTTGCGGAGTTAGAACATGGAATGTTTAAGTTGCATTTATATAAATCGAATATATTTAATTATAATTTATATAAAATAAATATAAATTAAACTTATTTATTTAATTATTATATGTTTGTGTTAATAAATACAATTTCTATGATTCGTTTAGTTACATTGTTTATTGGCGTGGGAGTTGCGCTAGCTTTTAAAATTAAAACAGGTATGAATTTTATACAAGTTTTTGACAATTTGTGTGTTAATTTTTAAATTACTCATATTTATTTTGATGCGAATTAGTTTATTGTACGAAGTAGGTTCAAAAAAAATTAAATAATATATTATTTTTTTTTGTTTATTTATTTATTATTGTTATTTTTGTAATTTACGAAAGTGACAGACGTATGCATTTGAAGTTTTTGAAGTATTTATGTTCTGCTCATTACAAGTATTCTTTTATTTTATTATTATTCGATTATAATAATAGATTTCAAAATTTTATTATTATTATTATTTTTTATAAAAATATCGCTAGTGTTGTTAGGCTAATTGAAACAATTATGTTCGATTAAAGTAATAATAATAATTATTATGCGGCATATGGTGAATCAATCTTTAATATCTGGTTAACCGAGCTTCGCTCGGAATATTTTGTTGTATTTTTGTCGAATTTATTTAGATATATATTAATAAAACTAAAAACTAAATAATGAAAAAATATTAAAAGTTACAAAAAGAGAATAATAATAACACCGAGATTTGATCCGACGCTGTTTGAATGCCAAAACAAAACAAAAAGGAAACTGGACAACTTCCCAACTGAGCTATCGTAACTCATGACGTTGACAGCGACATTTGAATTCATATTCTATTGACATTTTATGTCATTGCATTGATTAGATAAAAACACCGACAAAATAACATTTTCTATAAATAAAACATAGCTAGATCGATTTTTTGGCCCCGAAACCTCCAGTATGCCAAATTTCACCAAAATCGTTGGAGCTGTTGCCGAGATCCTTAATATACATATATGTATATATGAATATACATACAAGAATTGCTCGTTTAAAGATATAAGATAAGATAAACAATAGCTCCTTCAAATCTCATCTCATTGAAACCATCTATACGTATACGGGCAGCCCGCCCATGACCATGAACGCTGCAAAGTGTTAAAAACGTCGGCAAATCAAATACAAACGCAATAAAATCCGTAAATTAGTTTTATTTACCATATGTAATACTCGCGTAAACATCAGAAATCATTAAATTCAGAATCTTTAAAAAATAATTATTTTGAAAGAGCAAGCTAGTAATGTCAATTTAAGAATTTATCTACGATCTTATTCTATTCGATAGAGCTTTCATGTGAATTTCAATTTCCTACCTAATCCTAAATAATATTTTAATTTTAGAACCAAGTTGTGGCGAAGAAGCAAGTAGCAATCTTATTCATCAAAATCCTTGGACGGTCTACCTGGAATATTGGAATAATGATAACCGTATCGATATTAGATGCACGGCTAGTTTAATCGACAGCCGCCATTTGATAACGGCAGCTCACTGTATCACCATTCCAAAGTTCACAAAGTAAGGAATTTTTTACACACTTCAGAAAAATACATGAACGCATCTTATTTATGTTTACATCTCTCATACTTTCATCTTATTTTTACTTTATCTTCTATTTAATTATGAGTGTCAAGTGTATAGAAGATTCACCTTTTATTTAAAAGGACGCCTGTCAAGGTCCTAAAATATATTACAGTGGTGGAAACATAAACTGCCTAGGTAAGAATATTATCATTTATCAAATAAAGATACTAAACCGGGTACTCTGGTGGATCGGATTCTATATCTGTGACCAAAGTATTTTCAAAATACGCCTAGTCTGTAGCGAAGACGATCGTCCAAGTTACGCTCCTGTTCTATAGAGTTGGTACTTGTAGCAAACCGTACGTCACAGTCAGGTGAACAAATTTCCTCACTCTACACTTGGAAAACGCCGAGGATTTAGAAATAGGCTATTACTAACAGTCTCAAATAAGTAGGTTAAATTTAGGATCGGATTACTTCTCTTATGCAGCCAAATGGCTGACTATTAAAAGATTTGACTATGTTCATTGACATCATTGGTAACATTTCTTTCGCTGATAATCCCAGAAAATGAAATATAGGGGTTTCAGTAGTAGAACCAGTTTGATCTCTCAACAGCAGAGAACCTGCATATAGTTAGGGAACCGCATGGCAAAAACGTGTCTAACTGTTTTTGGATTCATTTCTCAAAACAATTGGATATTATGTGGTATCCTCTGCATTCCTTCTTACTCCCTCAACAATGTTATTAATATTTATTGTCTTTGTTAAAATATTAATGAGTTCTTGGAACACCATTGATATAGTAATTATGTTATTACACAATGTTTATTAGGCTTTGTAATTTATATCAACATATGGGAATTCCAGAAGTAACCAATACCTAACAAACAGATTTCATTATATGGTATAGCTAAACAAAATATATTTTCCTGTGAATATTATTAGTGACCATACAAAATATAAATAATGAATAGTTTTTTTTATTACCTTTGGTGGTAGACTACCTGTAAGTAGTAACTATACCTCAGCATTGTGAGGGGCAGTTGCATAATTAAAGGTAATGGAATGAGGACAGATTAAAACTTCTCACGTTTCACATATCGTAAGCAGTGCAGAAGCCTTAGAATGAAGATAGTATAATCCGCCAAAAAAAAAAATCCAATAAAAGGTAGTTTGTTGACATTTCTCTTTCTCTTCTTTGCAGATTAGTAGCACGATTAGGTGAATACGATTTGACAACAGTAGTGGATTGCGTTGGTGATATATGTTCACCACAGGTGGTTCGATTACAAGTTATTGATGTCGTTGTCCATCCGGATTATGATGGCAAGGATCATGATATTGCCATTTTAAAACTTGAATCAGACGCACCATATACTGGTAAGAATACTTGAATATTTAGTATTATAAATGTTAAAAAATCTAGTTCGCTTGACATGCGTTCTACTGTCCTATTTATAGTATTTATAATGTTTTGTTTTTAATTTGATGGATCCATCAAATACCTGAATTTTAAACTTTGCACAAGATACTTGCACCAAAAATAGCAATAAAATTACCTGAATTATTAATAATTTAAAAGTCAAGTTATATATTTTAAAGTATAAAAGAAATATAGGTTATTAAATTTGAACTTACACGTGTTTTCTATTTCAAAAACTTCTTACTTTCCTGTGTGAGTCTTGAAAACTGACAGAAGGCAGCCAGATCAGCAGCACTCTCATAGGTTGACTCATTTGTATCATCAACTGCGATCGCTAATCGCCTGATAACCATGGTGAAAATGACACTGTTAATTTTCTTAAGAAAGCATATGTGCAATAGTAGTTGTTACTAGGATAATTATAAGGGCGCTGCATCTGCCTGGAATATATTTTTCAAGCTATGTAACACAGAGTTGTCATGTTCCACCGGTGAATAGAATACGTAAAAAAATTCTAAACGATAATTCCCTTTGCAGATTTCATTCGTCCAGTCTGTTTACCAAAAGGAGAATTGGAGCCCAAAATCACGTTTGCAGCTTCTGGATTTGGTGAATTGCCGCGTCAAAATCATTACAGTTCCACCAAGAAAATTATACTTCTTCCTCTTTGGGAGCGGGAGGCTTGCCAAATCGCTTATAAGAAATATCCAGTGGCATCTCATGTTATTTGTGCTGGAGGAATCGAAGGAATAGATACTTGTAGAGGAGATTCAGGAGGTCCTCTTGTTTGGGTCAGAGATAAGGTAGAATTGTGGGGTGTTACTAGTGCAGGGAGTGTTCACTGTGGTACTAAAGATTTACCCGGGATTTACACCAATGTTGCTAATCACTTAGAATGGATTTTAACTATGATAGAAGTACTTAAAGCTAGAGATGTAACATATAATTATTATAACGTAAATAATTGACAGTATTAATTTAAAAAAATAGACGTTGATAATGTATTTAAACAAAATAATTTATTTAAAATTAACGTACAATTTAGTCGTGAATGTAAAATATCTTTAGTATCTAAAGTTTAATATATATAAAAGCTAGTTTACAAAGTAATACTTGAAAAAGCTCAAGAAAGCATAAATGATAATTGGAAATGTTAAATTTTTGATAATTGTAATTTATTAGATAAAAGCTAGATCAAATTATAGAGAATAGAAAAATGAGCTAAAAATATTTTATATTAATATTGTATAATATATTATACAAATTTCAGGTATAGATGAATTAAATTATTTTATTGTAAAGAGTACGAGAATACGTTTAGAATAAGGCCAAGTTATAAAAATAAGTATTTATTTGCATGTATATAACGTAAAAGTTCCTAATTATATGTAAGAAATGTTGACGATTGTTCTAAATAAATTTTACAATATTTTATCTCAGTGTATTATTTATATTTGCTTAATTTTTTTTTTAGTTTAAAACCTATTTTTATGTAGGCCTCATAACCAAGCTCAAAGTCGCTCAGCGTGCTACTATGGAGCGAGCTATGTTCGGGATTTTTCTGCGAGATAGAATCCAAAATACAGAAACCCGCAAAAGAACAGCTGTAACCGATATAGCACGAAGAACTAGCACGCTGAAGTGGCAATGGGCTGGCCACATCGCTCGATGAACCGGCAACCACTTTTTTTTTTTGGGTGGGTCGCGGTCGGTGCGCTCCTCGCACCACTCCGTCCGGGGTGACAGAGGGGCGTAAGTACGCACACCCGCAACCCACCCACGTGCACGTCGCCTTCGTCGTTGGCCCGACCACCGGAGCAGGGTAACTTGTCATCAGTGGTCGGCCCGACGGAATACCCCCTATTTAGGGTACCCTCCCATCGATACCAACAACCACTGGGGAAGAAAGATTCTTGAGTGACGATCACGTACCGGACGACGGACGCAGTGTAGAACGCCCTCCCACTTATAAGTGAACGAACGACCTGGTGAAGGTTGCTGGGCTTCGTTGGATGCAGTTGGCACAGGGTGGCACTTTGTGGCGTAACGTGAGGGAGGCCTACGTCCAGCAGTGGACAGCGATGGCCTGAAATGATGAGATACTAACTGTGTAATACTCGCGTAAACATCAGAAATCGTTAAATTATTCTTTTGTCTTGAAGTTATTGCTTTTATAATCTTGCAAGGCGCTAAGTTTACCTAAAGAAATTGATTGATTAGATTTTTTTTTAAATATTATAAATTCATTGCTTCACATTTTTTTCTTTGTATACTTATCCGTTGGTGATGAATTATGAATACGATTCACAGCTTCTTATCTTGCCCGTGGATGTCGTAAAAGACAACTAGGAAAAGTAATACGCATATAAAATCTATGCAAGAGAAGGGAACTCGAAACTGAAAATAAAACCCTATACCAACTTGTCTGACCACTATAGTATAGTAAGGTCAATTTCCCTTCTGTTGTGGAGGGGGCACAAGCCCAACAGTGGGACGTATATGAGTTGAAATGATGATAATAGATATTATTGGAGCATTTCACGTCAAGCGGACAACCAAATAAAAGTGAGGTCGTGAATTTTGTTTATACTCAGGTCAATTATATAAAACTAGTAACCCGCCCTCGCTTCGCTTCGGTTATAGGTTATAGTCGTTTTACCCGCGTAGTTCCCGTTCCCGTGGGAATACCGGGATAAAATATAGCCTAGTTTACGCCCTAATATTATAGCTTTCCATTGGTGAAAGAATTTTTGAAATCGGCCCAGCCGTTTTGAAGATTACTCGGAACAAACAGACAGACAGACAGACAAAATTTTTTTAATTGCTATTTTAGGCATAGGTGTCGTGCAAATAACCGTGTGAGCATGAAAAAAGCCATTATTTTGACATTACAAACAGACACTCCAATTTTATTTATTGGATAAATGTTTTTTTTTTTCACTACGCTGTCGGCAGCCTTCTATCTACAGCCGCAAACAGGTCCGTCTAAGATAGTACCACACTCCCGCAGAAAATCGGCGTCTGACTAGAAGTAATTTGTTATTACACTTCGTTCGGTGAGTGGCAGAGCTGGAAGCCCAGCTTTCTGAGTTTGAGTACGGTGGGCTTTGGTGATGCCTTTAGTATCACCGAACCTCATTACATGCAATCAGACTCTATTTTCATAGTAGGCACATATCATTTACCATCAGGTGTGCTATTTGCTCATTTGTTTGTCAACTACATGTAAAGTGAATTTGTTGCATTTATGTTCAACCTTCTGTGTGGTGACGGAGTAAGAATACAATTCATCACTCTCTATCTTATCCGTGGATGTCATAAAAGACGAATAAGGGATAAGAATAACATCTATGCAAGAGAAGGAAAACTCTTAACAAAACCCTATTACAACACGTCTGACCACCGTAGAATAGTAAGTCAATTCCCCTCATGGAGGAGGCCTAAGCCCAACAGTCGGGTATAAGATATGAATGCGTCAAAAGGCTTCAATTAGTTCATGTATACATTGGTATTTCTTTGCAGTTCTATTTTTAGGCTTGAATTTAGTTTGACAAGCAGGAGTAGCTCCTAATATTTGCGAACATAATAATACTTAATCATTAAAAAGAGGCACAAATAGATGACATGTTCAATTATAAATGAAACTATTTTGACAGATTTTATAACGCGATAAAACAGTTTTATTTACAACACCCGGCGAACTTCGAACCACCTAACAGTCGATTCTTTTTTTAATTTTTATTTAAACCTTTTCTGCTGGGTCAGCTAGTGAGATAAAAAAATAAAATATAAAAATAATAAGTCAACAATTACGTTATGTCAAAAAAAAAATCGGTTGTCTGTAAAGTCGGTTTACTGACGATAGTTGAACGTGACAACGTCATAAGAAAATATTGATGGAATGGTTTCATTTTTCAAAAGAAAATTTTAATTTTATTTGTTTGATAGATATTTTGTATGGATCAAGCCTTAAATGGAACGCCTCAGAGCTAGGTAACGCCGCATACGTCATGTTTTTTCGTGTGTGCAGCCGGCTCCATCGAATTATAAGACGTTGTCACGTCAAGATCGCGTCCTGGACTGCGTCGTTCGATATGTGGTCGCCATTCGAGAACCTTTTTTCCTCAGTGGTTGTCAGTTTGTCGAGCGATGTGGCCTGCCCATTGCCACTTCAGCGTGCTAATTCTTCGTGCTACGTCGGTTACACAGAAATCATTAGATGCTCAATTTTCAGCGTGTGGCGATATGTGTTCTTACTTTGTCACCGCACTCGTTTATTTCAGTAGCTGTTAATTTAAAAGTTTTTCTATGGGAGGGTACCCCAATAGGGGGTATTCCGTCGGGCCGACCACTGACGACAAGTTAACGCTGCTCCAGTGGTCGGCCCAACGACGAAGGCGACGTGGTTTTCAGGTGGGTCGCGGGAGTTGCGTGCTTAAGCCCCTCTGTCGCCCCGGACGGAGTGGTGCGGAGGCGCGCCGACCGCGGCCCACCCACAAAAAAAAAAAAAAATGTAAAAATATCTGGTAAGCTTCGAATAATAACGCATAGAAGGATACTTCAAACATTCGAAAAATGAATCTAAAAATACTATATGCGCGCAGACGATTACACACCTACACACGCACACCACTATACAAATTATGAAATCAAATTTTGTTTTTATTAACATAAATCGTCGAAATAATTTTAAAAGTAATGTTAAAAACCTTTTTAAGTTTTTCAAATGTGTTGTGACACCATTTGAATGCACAAACCGTCATAATTACCTATTTATTATTTAAGAGTTGCGTACGTACGTGCAGTAGAGTGACTTGTACATTACGGAACGGTTCCAGCGTAAGCTCCATTAGGCTCCAATTGAAATGCTTCACTTTATGTGCGCGAACTTACCTTCTATACGTTATTATTCTAAGCTGGTAAGTAATAATTATCCGTGTGGTGACGTAGTAAAAATACGACTAAGGGATATGATATGCAGGTAACACCTTTGCAAGAGAAGGGAAACTAGGTGAAAACCTATACCAACACGTATGACCGGCACGACATAGTAGGTGAATTTTACTCCATGCCGAGGCCCGAGCCCAACAATGGGACTTATGTGGGCTGAGATAACGAATAAATAAAAGGCATATATATTTATCTAACATTTATTTTCTCATATTAGATCAAGTTTATATAGATAGAGAACAATATTACGATTTTAAAATTAATTAAAACATATATACACATGTATCAGTCTTTTTGTAGATATACATTTATATTTACTACGATTTTAAATACGACTTAATTATAAAGATTATTATTATGTAGCTAAATTTCTATGAAAAAAAATATGATAATTTTTATGTACAAATGTATTAAATACTAGCAATCCGTTGTCGCTTTGTTTCGGTTTCAGTCGCCTTGCCCCTGCATATTGAATCGCCAATACCTTGAAAATATTACGTGACTGCAGTCCATGAGGCCGTGGGTTTGATTTACGGACCGGGCAAATTCTAATTTCTTAAGGGAAAAATAGCCTAACTTACTTCATATAGACAATCTGGTGGTAAAATATTATTAAAATCGGTCCACCCGTTTGACATTTTACCCGGAACAAACAGACAAACAAAAATGCTATATGTATTATTTAAATACAGTGTATACTCTATAACGACACTCAAGGGACTGTGAATTTTTTGACGTTATAGGGAGTTGTCGTTAATTGGAGTGAAAAAAAAAATGATATATTTTACTATTCTAATATTTATTTACTAATATAGTGCAAATTTTATAAACGTAAAAACAACTATGATTAAGATAACGTTTAACAACCTAACGACAGTCCAGTGGCTGAAGTAAACATGTGCAAGTTTATCACACAAAAAACAAAAGAGAATTTTTTACAGTGTTTTGTTGGTCAGTTGAGGTAAACACGTGCTAGATAATCTATCTATATATATAAAAATGAATCCCTGTTTTCCTTGGTCACGCCATCACGCGTGAACGGATGGACCAATTTCATTAATTGTTTTTTTGTTGTATTTGTTATTTTCAGGAGAAGGTTCTTATGAAAGAAAAAAACAAGAAAGTTGCCCAGAAAATTAGAAAATTTAAGAATTCTTAACCACCATATAAAATTATTTCTAATCTAACCGCTTTGAACAATATAAACTTTAAATAATGTAACCTTATGACGTTTAACATAGAAATGACAGAACGCGTGCTGCAAATATCGTCAAAGAGGATGTAAAAAACTGAAAATTGTTTAAAACGGATGCTTCAGTTGGAGTTATTTTATTAATATAATACATGTAAAACAATTAATTCATTATTTCTTACAGAAATGATGTAAGAAAACTGAATTTCTTAGTGCACATCAGGGTAGGTAAGTTCAGAGCCATCACGCCTAATATAAAAAGTCAATTTAATATGGAGTTTTGGTAATTAAGATACATGTTACTAATATAACAAGTGATAGACTTGGTTATTATGAAGAATACAGTAGTTTTCTTTAATTTACAGTTGAATTTTCGTTTTTGAAAATACCAGCAATTAGACGTACAAACTTAAGTTGTAAGTATTGGGTCAATGAACGTTGTATGCCAATATTGCAAGGCATTTAAGTTTAAAAATTAAGGCCCTGGATTGTGTTGCGCGAGCGCAATTGACACCATTGGTACCGCCGTCAGAGCCATTACATTCATTGGTTTCATACGCATAAGGAAAAAATAAGTAAGTTGTATATAGAAATTAGAATAATAAACATTTTTTTTTTTTATTCAATTCGAATTCAATATTCATAGTTAAGACATGACAACGTCTATCGGGTCAGCTAGTAAAATAATAAAACAACAAAGCAAAGAACGTACACAGCTGCAGTTCTTCTAATTTTGGCAATTAAGAAAGTACTGCTCAATGCTAAATAATGCCGTATTGTCGTCGTTATTTCGAGTGAACGTGATGTTATATAGAGTGTATCATTGTATGGATTAAATGACAAACCAACTAAAATCAAGTTACTTCGATGCTTTAAGGAGTTTGTCGTTAAATCGAGTGACGTTAGGAAGAGTTTACACTGTAACTACTAGAGCGTTAAAAGAATGGATTATTTTGACATTACAAACAGACTCCAATTTTATTTTATCATCGTTTCAGCCCACGCATGTCCCACTGTTAGCCTCGGGCCCCCTCCATTATAGGAGAGATATTGACCTACTCTACTACGCTGGTCAGACAAAACCCTATAGGGTTTTGTTACGAGTTGTCCTTCTCTTGCATAGATATTATATGCATATTATATACCTTAGGGCTCATTTACGGAGACGCGGGACGTCGCGCGTCGCGTGTGGCGTGGCGTCTCGCGGTGCGTCGGACGTTTTTATTGTTTACGTAGCGGCGGCGCGTGAAGCGGCTCGTATCATCGCACGCGTAAACACAGACTTATAGCAATATGCGATGTTGTTTATAGAGACGCGAGGCGGGAAGAGTGGCGGTGCCCACAGCTGCGCCCGCGTCGTATTCTCAAGCGTGTAGCGAAGCACGCGGCGGGCATCGCTGCGGCGCACGCCGGATTCTCAGTTAAACCGACCCAAACTTATCATGTTTCGCTGTTGTAAACACTGGGCCACTCCTTATATTAAATAACTCACTTTTTAACATACAATTTTCTTCTAAAAAAGAAAGTCGATCATATCATACTCCATTGCGACAGTGACTACGTCTACGAGACTGGCAGAAAGTTCCGCCACAGGCATCGCTTTATCGAGAATCGCCGCTGCGTGCGCCGCCGCGATAAACGCCGCATGAGACGCGACGATGCCATCCGCGGACTCGGCCGTAAAACACGCTCCATTTCAAGTAAACGCGTGTAAAATCGCTTCTCCGTAAACACACTCATCCAACGCCCTACATTTGAATTTAGTGCGGGCCGCGCAGCATATCGCGACGCGCCGCGTCTCCGTAAATGAGGCCTTAGTCATCTTTTACGAAATCCATGGGCAACAGTGGTGAATTTTATTCTTACTCCGTCACCACAAGGAAAATTGCATTTAAAGTGAAACTTTTATTACATCGCCTCAAACTTTTTCGTTATCTATTGCATGTAGCGTGACGGTCGACTGCGGAGTAGGGGTAAAGTGAATAGCCGAGGCCGCGGGTGACTAGACCGGGGAATTAGTCTGTCACCCGACGAGAGGCCGACCGCGTGAGGAAAGACCGACGACCTCCCCGAGGGGGGGACGTCGGTCGATGGGAGGGTACTCCTCAAGGAGGTATTTCGTCGGGCCGACCACTGACGTCAAGTCACCCTGCTCCGGTGGTCGGCCCAATGACGAAGGCGACGTGTCACGGGTGGGTTACGGGTGTGCGTGCTTACGCCTCTCTGTCGTCCCGGACGGAGTGGTGCGCCGACCGTAACCCACCCTTCCCCAAAAAAAGGAGTAAAGAGAAAGGCGCTCGACAGAGTAGCCGAAAGCAATATGGCGGCGCCTATGGTTTGCGTCAGCTGACCGTGTAGTATTTAGACTATTACTCATTTGTGCCAGTGCTCCACGCTACTTGTTCGTTTTTATCAGTGTTTAATGTAAATGTTGCAAATTTTTTGTAATGCGAAAAAAGTTTCACTTTTACAGTGGTTTCATAAAACCACACAATCAAATTTTTGAAGTGAAACTTCTTTGCGCGTTTGAGGGTAATTTTTTTACGGATGAAACGCAATTTAGCGTCACGAAGATGTGCAGCGTTTTTATCGAAGAAGAGGGAGAGAGCGATTGAGACCGATTAAGAGAGAGTGAGAAGGGGCGAACATAGCACGAAGCACAGCCATGGGGTGAGAGTAGGAAGCAGGCGAGTGAGAAAGATCGAGAGATTTTTTTTAATACTGATGAAAAACACATGGAACCAAAGAAGTTTTACTTCTGACTTGCGTACTTAGTACTCACGCTTTTTTTTTCTATTTGTATAGATTTATAAATGCAATATATTATTCCCTTACTCGCCCATATGTATGTTACAATAATAGCAATTTTCCAGATAATGAAAAGGAAATTGTCCTTTTAAATACTGGACTGTTTAGACGTAGTAGGGTTGATTAATAAGAAACATTCTGATTAATATGTTGATTAATAAGCCTCTGAACCTTCACTCGACTTATTTTCTAGTAGAGAGAGCTGTTTTATGTGTATAGCCGAGAGGTTTGTGGAGGCACTGACCATTGCCAGCAGTATATGTTGATCCAAATTTGTTATATGTTATACCTAATCATCCATCCATTAGCCTACAGATGTCCACTGCTGGACATAGGCCTCCCCATGAGAATGTCACTCGAAACGGTCCTGCGCCACTTGCATCCAACGGTTCCCTGCGACTTTGAGAATGTCGTCAGTCCGCCTAGTGGGGGGTCGTTCTACGCTGCGCCGTCGGATTCGTAGTTGCCACTCAAGAACCTTTCTTCCCCAACGGTTGTCGGTTCGACGAGCAATGTGGCCTGCCCATTGCCATTTCAACGTGCTAATTCTGTGGGCTATGTCGGTTACACTCGTTCTTCTACGGATTTCCGTGTTCCAGATTTTATCACTATTTACCTAATCAATATTTCTGTTATAATATTTTTACAATTACAATTTACTTTCTATTATTGCATATTGTACGTGGTTAGCAATAAGAAAATTAATTGAATAAATAAATAAATGATTCTTTGTGGTAGGACCACACTGTCGACAGTCTTCTGACCGCAGTTGCGGGCCGGTCCGTCCCGGATAGTAGCACACTCTCGCAGAAGATCGACGTTTTAGTAGTAGCAATTTGTTATTGCGCTTCGTTCGGTGAGCAAGAGAGGCGTAAGTCCAACTTTCGGAGGGTGTTTGTGTGTGGAGGGTTTTAGTGATGCCTTTACTATCATCGAACCTCAATACACGCATTCACTCTCCCTTCAATTTCTTCGTGGTAGGCAGCGGCTTTACATAGGTCTATGAGCGATAGAAACACTTACCATCAGGTGTACTGCTTGCTCGTTTGTCACCGTTTGCAATAAAAAAAAATTAAAACACAAAGAAAGGCATCTTCGGGCTCTTGGGCGTACCTGCCAAAGTAATCCCATAAAGAAAGAAGAAAGAAAGAAAATAAGATTTATTGGACACTATAGTTACATGCTTGACATACAAATATACACAAAATGAAATAAAAAACGAAGACGAAAAAAATATTGATAATTAAAATAATCATAGTATCATCATCATTTCAGCCTATTGTCGTCCACTGCTGGACGTAGGCCTCCCTCATGTTGCGCCACAATGTGCGGTCCTGTGCCGCCTGCATCCAACGACGCCCAGCAACTTTCACTAGGTCATCGGTCCACCTAGTGGGGGGGCGTCCTACACTGCGTCGTCCGATACGTGGTTGCCACTCGAGAACCTTTCTTCCCCACCGGTTGTCAGTTCGTCGAGCGATGTGGCCTGCCCATTGCCACTTCAGCGTGTATGTACTATCATAGTATATACAAATGAAATGCCAAGTATTAGTATCCAAAAGGCAACAGCTCAGCATATGCTACATAAACTTGCAGCGCTGATTTTCAGGTGCAGTCTAACTAATCTAATAACTGTATATAGTGTTTCTTTAATCTATAAACTAAGTATTGTTAATATTTCTCTATATGGGGTCGATAGTCAATGACGTTGTTCTGATTAATGGTGACATAAATTAGCCTTTACCTCAATTAGTCGTTAACCAGTAATAATTATAATCTCCTAATTTGTTGTCAAGGAAAATCGTATTTTATTATAAAATAATGCTTGATTATAATATTGTGCAATGGGAATTTACACTAAAATGATATGCAAGTATTCTATGAAGGTTATAACAGTAGAAGGAAACAGAAATACTTTAAATTGAATTCACCGTTGACATCCATATTAGGAAATTGAATCAAGTAACGTTTTCACATTGTCGTCGTTGATTGATTGATTAGTAGTAGAGATTGAGAAGTGGTAGGACTACATTATCTACGGTTGTTTATCTATAGCCGCATGCCGGTCCGTCCGGTGTAGTACCACACTGAGCAGAAAATCAACGTCTGAGTAATAGCAAGAGCTGGAAGCCCAAATTTCTAAAGGTGTTTGCGTGTAGTGGGTTTTGGTGATGTTTTTAGTATCATAGAATCTTATTGCACGCATTTACCCTCTCTTCACCTTCACAGTAGGCAGCGGCCTAGCTAAGATCCATGAGCAGCAATATCACTTACCATCAGGTGTATCTGTCTGCCAGTTTACCACCGTTTGCATTAAAAAAAAAAACAGTACACTTAATTTTAAGCTATAATTGTAGTAAGCTATACTATGGTTTAGTCATTGAAATCATTATAGTGTGTAAAATTATAAATAGGCAGGTTTGGATGGGGAATAAAATCAGGTAATCGACATGGTCACGTGATGTGTCAACGCTGACACAACGTAACAAAAGTTTTAATTTACAAAACTATTGAAAGTTTTAAGATTTCTCTTCTCTCAGAAGTCTTCTTTACTGCTTTGGGATTTTTATAATATTGCGACAAGTATTTCCTATTTAAAATCATTGTTATTTTTGCAGCTTGATAGATTATATTTTGCTCAGTTTAGTACGGCTCACTGAATTTTATTTTTTTATAAAGATCACACCCTGCACTTGGTGTTACGGGGGACTTTACAAACATAATGAATGGATACAGATTACATTCAGATTCAGAACAATAATTTGTGGATCGCGCAAAGTGTGGTCCTGCGTGGGATTCAAACCCATGACACTGGCACGGTAGGTCGGTATCTTAACTACTACGCCATCTGTGCACTCTTTGATATCTGATGCCTCGTCAAAGAAACCCCGTGGACCGAGCGTTTTCGCTCCAAACGGCTATAAAGTAAATTTAACATCAAGTTTATTATACTTTCGCTATTTTAATGTCTCTGCAGAAGCGGCAGCTGAGCCGAGCATTAAAACTCATTGACAAACGAAATAATGATTACAGTACGCAGAATTTATACTCCAATATATTAGAAATTCGTTCTCTATTACTTTAACGATTAAGCTAGTTTACTATGGACACGAAAAAAGTATCGATACTTTTAGGTATCGAGTACTTTCCTATCAGTACTGATAGTTTTGTACTCGATACTTTGTATTCGATACTTTTACTCAATTAGTACTTTTTGGTAGGTATCGTATCGAATAAATTGTAGAAATTATCCATGTTAAACTTGACCTTAGGGCTCATGCTTATGGTAACGTCATCTAATTCAAACGTAATGAACCTTCTAAAACGTGGCTCGTAATACTTTAATCCATTCACAGACGGCCAAATTCCTAGAAAAAAAAAAGCTCAATACAACATAGATTCTAGGAAAGGTACTCAGTACTCGATACTTTGAAGTATCGATACTTTTGTTTCGATACTTTAGTGAGTACGATACTTTTTCTTCGCTACTACTCATGAGTACAGTATCGACACTTTCTTTTGGATACCGTGTCCCTATAGTTTACTACGAAGATTTTTCCGTAAGGTGACAGAGTAAGAATACAAATCACCACTTCCTATCTTGCCCGTGGATTTCGTACAAGACGACTAAGGGATATAATATACACATAAGATCTGTGCAAGGCAATTATGGAATATAATATGCATATAACATACAGATGTTACACAGGCAAGAGAAGGTAAACTCGACATGAGACCCTATACCATCATGCCTGACGATCATAGTATAGTAAGACAAATTCCCTCTCATTGTGGAGGCCCAAGCCCAACAGTGGGACGTATGTGGGTTGCAATGATGGTGATAAATGAGATTTTATAAAAAGCCAAATCAATAAAAAATAAATAATTTATATCGTATCACCGATTAGAACTCTTAGCAAAAAGAACTAAATGGGAACAATGTGTATACATTTAGTGAATAATTATTTACTATAACTTTATGATATTTATAGTGAGATCTCAGCGCTAGGGTATTAAGTTGTGTAGTCTATTTATTAATACGATGATTCATGGATTTAAAAAAACAATGTGTGGATTCACTTTCCTTTTCTGAGAGTTTATAAGACAACTAAGAGAGATAAATAGATGAAATCATTGCAATAGAAAGTGAACTTGAAATGCAATCCTATGTTAACTCATTTTAGAAACTTCTAGCGAATGTCTAAGTGCATTTCTAACGCAAACAACGAGGTGATTATTTGGCCTGCCTGGGAGTCCAAAATTCTCTGTATATGATCTGCCCCTCACTGTGGCTTAAAAACTGGATGCATTGCCATTTAATACTTCGAGAAATATTATGGATGTATTTAAGACAAGCATATAGTCTTTGAAAAGAAATCTCTATTTAAGGGCAGGGGGGAAAAATTTAAATTACTATTACGAAATTCACTTGGCTCTAACAATTATCGTAGTTTTAAACTTTATGGAATCTTTTGCGGGTATTTTTCATAAAAAAAATTCACCGCATACAGCATGGTCCTTCGAACCGAATTCGTTTTAAAACGAAAGCTTTTCCTTGTCTAGTTATCTATGATGGGGAGTTCTGCAGACTTCTGGAAGAAGAGAAAAACAAGATTAGCATCATAACTGCGTATGGACAGAAATGCATTTAAGTAACAGTACTTACTTCTAGGTGCACTCTTAAGCGTAGACTTAGATATACTGTCGCTATCTTCAGATTCTGAACACACTTGAAAACTTGTCTCTGGAAATAATAATAAACTCCTCAATGTCATGGAAAGTAACACACTATATTTTGTTGGTCAGATGGCTTGGCATAGGGTTTTATTTTGATTTTATTTATAGTACAGGGTAGGCAATGAATTAGTTAGCATTTGAAAATATCGCATATAAACCATTTGAAATATTTCAAACATTCTTTATTTACAAGAAAGTTAATTGTGTGGAATTATTTTTCAAAATAATAGTATCTAAACGACCACCGTTTCGTTTTTTACACTCTCCTAAGCGAGTACCGATATTTTCAAATACTCGTCGACCGCGAGATCGCCGGATATTACTTCGCTGATTTTTCTTTTAGTTGACGAAGTGTACTTTATTTAAACGTATAGAATTTTTAAATAATCCCATTAAAAGAAGTCTGCTGGAGATGGATCTGGACTCCTGGGTGACCATGGGATATCGCTTCGTCTGGAAATCAGTGTTTTCGATAACATGTCTTTGACTATCGGCAGGGATATTTTGGATATGTGAAAAGTAGATCAATCTTGCTGAAATCATGTGTAGAATCGATGCCAAGAACTCCCGTAACATTTTCACATACTTAGAAGAATTAATAGTAACCAAACGGTCACGAGAATCCTCGAAAAGATAGGATCCAATTACTTTTGCTGAAATTGCAGCCCATACGATTACTTTAGGAGAATGAAGTATCTTCTCGTGTTTAGCTTTGGGTTTTCGCTGCTCCAATCGGCAAATAATAGATTTTCAAAATTACTGAATCGACCTAATATTATTTCACCATACGACTTACGCAGTGGGACGTATGTGGGTTGCAATGATGATGATAAATGATATTTTATAAAAAAGCCAAATCAATAAAAAATAATAATTTTCATATATTAAAATAATCATTAGGTTTCTGCACTATCTACCTATCCTATCCTCATTATTCATCATCATTTCAACTCATATACGTTCTACTTTTGGGCTCGAGCCTCATCCACAATAGGAGGGCAATTGACCTTACTATACAATGCTAGTCAGACATGCTGGTATTTTTTTTTTATGGTTGGGCTATGGTAAGTGCACACGCCGTCCATTCCATTCGGGGCGACGAAAGCACGACGCGCGGACCCATAACCCACCCGTACCCACGTCGCCTTCGTCATTGGGCCGACCATCAGTGCCAAGTTCCTTGTCCTCAGTGGTCGGCCCGACGGAATACCCTTTCGGGTACCCTCAACTCTCGACGTCCATGTCCCGGGACGTCGGTCGCCGTCGTGCGGTCAGCCTCTCTACGGGGACGGACTAAAGTCCCCGGTCTGTTCACCCACGGCCTTCCGACACGAGCCCACCCGACATGTTGGTATAGGGTTTCATTTTGAGTTTTCCTTCTCTTGAATAGATGTTATATGTGTATTATATCCCTTAGACGTCTTTTATAACATCCACGGGCAAGATAGGGAGTGGTGATTTGTATTCTTACTCCGTCACCACACGGAATCTGCATCTTATATGGATGTAATTTTAAATCTAATATCAGAATACGGTGTAATGACGTGCGGGATAATCTTAATTCAGCCGAACGTTTGTGCGTCAATAAATCTGGATCACGTCGGATAGAACCGCATACTTGTTAAACGTTCTCTTTGCTCCGGAAAGTCCGTGGACCGTCTGTTTTCTTCATATAGTGCAAATCCCGCCTCTTTGAACTTCTTTACCTACGTTTGCGTGGGGTGTTAGATTTAAATGTTAACGAATTCTTGGCCCAGATATATTATTATTATATACTTTGCGATGAAGAAGAAGTAAGTCACTAGGACTTACTTACTTTTAGGCGAGTATCACGCTGCGAATAGACTAGAAAACGGATATTCGAAAATTATTATAAACTCATGCTGATAAATACATTATCCATACTAATATTATAAATGCGAAAGTAAGGATGTTTATTTGTAACGCTTTCACGCTTAAACCACCGAACCGATTTCAAAAATTCTTTCACCAATGGAAAGCTATAATATCAGGGAGTAACATAGGCTATATTTTATCCCGGTATTCCCACAGGAACGGGAACTACTAGGGTTTAAGCGACTGAAACCGAAGCAAAGCGAGGGCAGGTTACTAGTAAAAGATAAAAATTTCCCATCCATTATCTGTCCTCTTTCTAACCGTTCTATAATTATAAAAATTGTTTTGTACCACAACAAAGATGTCGCTCCGCACCTATAGGGCGGTGTGTGCATTGACCGTTGCTCGCCCAAAAAAAAATGTATAATTAAGAAAATTGTTTTATAGTTATGTAGTAATTAATGAAGATTACCTGTATCGTATCTGCTATGCTTGTTGTGTCGGTTAGGTAAGTCTTGATTCTCTACATGGCCGAAGGTTCTGAAGCCCACAGCGAATTGAGCATATGGACTTATCTCGTACAATTCTTAAACACAATAAATGATTTTTTCATATTTCATCATCGTCACCATCACAGTCCATATATGTCCCACTGTTGGGCTTGGGCCTCTTCCACAATGGGAGGGCATTCGACCTATTATACCATGCTGGTCAAACATGTTGGTATAGGGCTAAATTTCGATTTCTCATTCTCTTACACAAATGTTATGTGCATATTATATCCCATAGTCGTCTTTTACAACATCAACAGGCAAGTTAGGGAGTGGTGAATTGTATTCTTACTCCGTCACCACACGGAAAATTTTCATATTTATTTTCTTCTATTGGGCAAAAGTCTTCTTCATTATCATCTCAGTCCACAGAAATCCCACTTTTTAACTTAGGTATCCGCAATGGGAGGGAAATTGTCTTGCAATACCGCGCTGGCCAGACGAATTGGTATAGGGTTTTATAGCAAGATTACTTTTCTTTTGCGTAGATATTATGTGCATATTATATCATTCGTGAATTATAGTCTCCGTTTTATTATTATTATTTTTGTTTTGGGGTGGGTTACTGTCGGTGCACTCTTCGCACCACTCCGTCCAGGGCGACAGAGGGGCGTAAGCACGCACACCCATAACCCACCCGTGCGACACGTCGCCTTCGTCGTTGGGCCGACCACCGGAGCAGGGTGTCTTGACGTCAGTGGTAATTATATTCTCCGTAACAACACCTCCATCACCAAGAAGACTATAATTGCCACAAAGACATGGAAGCAAAATAAATGCTGTAGAAATGAGAGCTCTACGAAATATATGTGGTGTAAGGCTGAAATATAAAATTAGGAATAGTGTGATAAGAGAGCGCTGTGGAGGGAATGAAGAAGTAATGACAAAGATTAAAAAAGATATATTGAGGTGGTTTGGACATGAAAGAATGAGTGAAAAGAGAATGACGAAGCAAGTATACAAAGTGGGACGGTTGAAAGAAGAAGACTACGCCGTACCTTTCTGGATCAAATTGGAGATGTGCTGGTGAAAGGTCATGTTAAGAGTATCGTAGAGAATGCATGAAGACTTTGATGAGTGTGAGTGAAGCGATGGAAGTATGTCAGTATCGTGGTTTGTGGCAGTCCGTAGTCTCTGCCTACTCCTCTGAGAAGCAGGTCTGAGGCTATGTATGTATGTTAGTTGCCTTACCATGTTTGCTATTATTCCTCATATGTATCGGAGCACTGTATATTCTGTTCTGTGCATTCATTGCGCTTTCTTTCACATTAGCTAGGTTAGTATGTGATGTGTTAGCGGTTAAATTACCGCTTTCTGACTTGTTGTCTACTGTTATTGAATCTCTGTATTCAGTTAGGTTGCCAGTTCTGTAAAGAAGATAAATTTAATTAAGGAACACCTTAAAAGAAAATAAAATTATGTAAAAATCGATACTAATAACATTAAATGAGCAATTCTTGTACATTTATACATTACAACAAATCTATGTACTCAGAATCTCGGCAAATATATCAGATTGCCATAAAATTAATATGCAGGAAAGGTTTTAGAGGTGATAAATCGATTTAACTAGGATTTATCTATAGAAAACATAATTTAGTCTGTTTTCAGATAATGAAAATATATAATTAGAATATGAAGGTAAAGGCCACTGTCATCAGGAATAGAAGTAACGTAGTTGGGTGATCGATCAGGCTGCTCCATACAACCCCGGTGCGATCTTTGGTTTTCCCTTTTTTATTATTATAATTGTCACTATTTCATTAATCATATTTTATATTTCAATAAATTTTCTCGGTATTTGCTCGACCATTATTCTGAAAAATATTCGCAAGATTGTGTTGGTAAAAACAACATTGAAGCCAGATCATAAACCTGTGAAATATAAGGTTACAGTTATATACGCAATAAATCCTCTACAACTATTGCCGAAGTATTCGTACGGGTCTTCTAAACTATAAATATCACTCACCTTTGTCTTTTGACTAGAATATATACACAGCTCAGAAGGCATATTGTAAGAAGTATGGAACTGCAGACTATTACAAGCATGTTTATGTCAAAGAATTCTGATGGCGGTCCAATTTCACCTGGAATCCAATAAGTTAGTAAATAAAGAACCATCATACAAGATCTCACCGAGCTTGTACGGTGGATATATTTATTTTCAGGAGAAAGCCAAGTCGAAGGGCTCTATGTGACTAACTAAATTCTAATAGGGGGATGCTTTACGGTGCTTCGTTCGCTTTGTAGTTGCCACTGGATATCTTTTAAGATGGAGTCGTCTCTCGCCTTTTGACCACCAATTGAATAGAAAGAACTTCCTTGGATCACCTAGAATTGGATTTTCATTGACAGCTTGGTAGAATGTTAAAAAAACATTTTTGGATTTTGAAAGCTTGCATACCTGAAGGAGTCATTGGGGATGTAAGTATAGACCTTTATCCAGTAATGTAATTTTTGCCGTTTTAATAGAGAATAGTTTTTAAGTTCGAGTTTTCTATTCAGAATTAAGATAATATAAATGTACGGAAACCTGCAGGAAAGGAATTGGGCAAACCTAATTCAGAATCCAACAATTCGCAACCACATACTTAAAATGTGCAAAACAATGATCATTTATCTATCTTTCAATCAGACCTGACTATTAAATAAAATCCTCCCCAGGAAGTAAAAGCATCATCACTACCCTTGGGAGGTAGGTGCATTTGGTATTTCAAGTTTCCCAGGAGAGTAAATGCTACCTAGTGTTGCCCAAATGCAAGACCAAGACGAGACTTGGACCAGTCTTGGTCTTGCAACAGCACACCTGGTCTCATCTTGGTCTTGGTATTGCACACTCGAGTCTTGGTCTTGGTATTGCAGCAAGAGTCTCGCAAAGTCTTGCAAGTCTTGCAGTTGGAATAACGTAACAATCATTTATTATGGCAATGAAAAATCCAACTAAATTAAACAAATATCACCCTATCCTATCTATCCATCTGCTAGCTTATAGTCCACTATTGAATATAACCCTTACCACTGGGGAAAATTACTCTCCTATTCCCCTGGTGTTACATTAGACAGTTACTACTCCTATAACAAAGGAAGGAATTTCAACCCTGTTTTCTTAAGACGTCACCACACGGGGCAGTTGATACAATAAATTTTATGACATTTAACATTCCCCCTTTCCAACAAAAAAGATTTTTCAATTTGATTGGCAAGCGACGGAATTATTTGACCACTGACGACAAGTCACCTTGCTCTGGTGGTCGGCCCAACAACGAGGCGACGTGGATACGGGTGGGGTATGGGCCCGCGCGCCGTCCTTTCATCACCCTGGACGGAATGAACCTCGCGTGTAATTACCCATAAAAAAATAATAATGGCTTCCTAACACCATTGCCTCGGTCCGATTTGATACGACATCCACGGGTAAAAGAGTGGTGAATTGTAGGCACATTTCTATGTCCAACAGTGAACGTCGTTGGGCTAATGAATAAACGGATATTTAAATATGTATAATGGGTAAGAGCACTCTCGTGATTACGGTATTTTTGTCCTTAAGCCTTTCCGAAGAGTAATTCTGAAAAGCCAACACCAACATTGGGAATCGATTGGCTAACAGATGGATATCTCAAGACTGATTTGACTTGCCGTGTAGTGACGGAGTAAGAATACAATTCATCACCCCCCTATTTTACCCGCGAGTGCGAACCCACGACTAAGGGCTATAATATATAACATCGGTGCAAGAGAAGGAAAGCTAGACATGAAACCCTGTAACAACACGGCCGATCACCGTGGCGATTCCTCTCCGGCCACGGCCAATTTCCCTCCTATTATGTAGAAGACACGAGCTCCACCGTATATAAACTGGAATGGTGATTTGAATTAAATGCAAGACCGCGAGACTCTTGCAGGCTCAGTCTTGGTCTTGCTCAAGTCTTGCAGGGCCAGTCATGGTCTTGGTCTTGCAAAAATTAAGCGGTCTTGGTCTTGGTCTCGGTCTCGCATTTCTCGCAAGACCAAGACTTTATGGGCAACACTAATGCTACCAAGCACGTCAAGGACTCAATACTAGGGATCGGCCCAATAGCGAAAGGGAGGGAATATGATGGGTTATGGGGCCGCATGTCGCTTTTATGTCGCTCCAGATGGAACAGATGGCTTGCATTTAGACCATATTTCACCAAAAATAAAGAAGAGTGAGCACTGCCTATTTTCCTGGCGATTCCTTATCTAATTTTCACAGCCTCCATGGGACAGTACTCTTACTTGAACCATTATCTTATTAACCCATCATGATACCATACGCTGATAAAGTAATTATTTTCATAATTATCTCGGCCTATACACATACCTTACGCACATAACATCTGTGCAAGAGAAGGAAAACTCGAAATGAAACCCTATGCCAACATGTCTGACCAGCATGGTATAGTAGGTGAAATTCCCTCCCATTGTGGAGGAGGCCCGGGCTTAACAGCGGGACGTACGTGGGCTGCGATGATGATGACGATGATGATAATACACATCCCACTATTGGTCTTGGGCCTCTTTTTCTATGGGAGGCAGATCGATCTAATATACTAATCTGATTTGGACCACAGTTCCTTAGTTGTCTTTTGTGAAACTCATGGGCAAAACTGGGAGTGGTGAATTGTATTCTTACTCCGTTACCACGCGAAAAAAAAAACGCAGATAAAGTACTGTTCTTACTTCCATCGCGATTCTTCGTTGCATAGTTGTAAGTAGTGGTAACACTACCAGCTTCATTGGTTGCAGTCACTTTGACCTGATACCAGGTCCCCGGTGATAAATCCATAATAGCGTACGTGGGTGTCTTTGATTGATAAAGACTTTGCATACTCCATGATAAATCCGAATAAGGCTGAAAAGAAAAAAAAAATTTTTATTTTCTTGAGAGCAAAATCTCTTCAGTATGATTACCGAGTAAGAATACAATTCACGACGCCCCATTTTACTCGTTGTTGTAGTATAAGACGATTAAGTCGACGATTATGCAAGAAAAGGGAAAACTTGAAATAAAACCCTGCCAGGCCACGTCTAATCAGCGTAGTATAGAAGGTCAATTGCCCCTTATTACGCAACAAGAGGCTCAAGTCCAGCTGTGGGACGTATATGAGCTTAGTGGAGAGCCAAAGAACGTGGAACAAAAAACACTGGCTACTTGGTATCCTGTTATTAAGATGGGAATTATCTTCCATTTATCCATCAGTTTCTAGACTAGTATTGTTAATAAGCCAGGAAAGCACTGTTATCCATTTACAGAGACTTGTCATTTATATTTTTTAAGTCTCGGGTCTTTCATAATGATTTCTGACGTTTACGCGAGTATTACACATTTTAAATAAAACTACTTTAATGATTTTATCGCGTTTGTATTTGATTTTTGATTGCCTGACGTTTCGAACACTTTGCAGTGTTCATGGTCACGGGCGGACTAATGTGTCTCACGTCCAACAAGTCATCGTTATTACAGACCTTTATAATTATCTACCCGATACAGAAAATTTGTTATTAAATTTATTAAATTTTGACCCACATTTTAGTACATATTTATTGCCAGTGTAAGAAGAAAATAATTCTATATGAAAAAATTATATTGTTTATGGTTAGTAATTATTAATTATTGAATTTGTAGCTCCGATTCACGGATATCTCCCAAGGGAAGATACCCGGTCCTTTGAAAGGCTTACATGGGGATATGGATCCAACACGCAGAGGCCTTTGGAGAAATTTAATGTAAAAATGGGATGGGACGTCTACCGATGACACTCCACGTCTGCACATAACACACGTGGACTGCCAACGGTAGGTGTAAAACTATTGTGTGATGATGGTATCTAATAACTGTTTATGGGGTTGGAGGTTTGATGGACTGGCTAAACTAAAAACTATTGATTGAAAAACTGTCGCCTGTTTTCAATACCTTTATCGTCTTGAACTTTGGCAGACGGTGACTCGCCAACTCACTGAATGGGGCCCCCCAAACGGTCGCCAACGGCAACATTGGTGCAAGCGGCTAGGGGTGTCGAGCGGTGCGGCGCCGGTTTCACCATCACAGTGGTTTCCCCGTAGTTATGCCCTTGAAAATGACACTTCCACCCCCGAGCATATATATAGCTCTGGCGACCCCTCTCTGACCTGCCATTCAAGGCAAGCCAGAGTTGAGAATCCTGCGGGCACTCTTCGGTTTCCACTCCAGCCAGCCAATAAAGGCCAGCTGGATACGAGGCCCTGGCCGACTCTCTGGGGCACTCAGGACCGCAGTGTCGCCACTCACATTCAGCACCCCACAAGCTGCCCTGCGGTTTATTGGCTTTCCTATAAATCTTGTGATACATTTTTTCTTTTATATCAAAAGAATTTATAGAGCCATATAATGTTCCTCCGAGGTTTGCGTTAGTCTCATGGTGAGATAACGACTGGCCCAGAGGTTAGAATTTGTAGCAATTATTATGACAATTTATTAATTTTTCTTTCTTTGTTTCCCAAGATAAGCAAAGCGATCATCTATTCATATATCGCGTAATATATTTAGTCCTACATAATAGCATACTATCTGATATAATACAGAACCTCAAGTTGGACTTTACTAGCAGACTGAAAATTTATTGGGCAATAATAACACAGGCATACAAAAAAGTTATCTGTACTTTTAACTAGACTTAATTTTCTATATGTTTTTCAATGCCCTGAATTCAAAGTCAGCGCTCGTTTTGCTGCAACTGGCTTGAGTTTCAAGTACAGTGTGAAAACGCTAAAATCATGATAAATTGGAGTACTAGTGTTTTAATGTAAAGTAAGCAAATATATTATTTATTTTAAAGAAGAATTTAAATCTAGCTCGTTCCTGTCCGTTCGAGTTAGAAATTCTAAGATATTTGAGAAAAAAAAAACACTGAAAATAGCTGGGAATAGTAAAATAAAAATTGAAACAGTTCTCCGATTTTATCTAACTTCTTTGTCTCCAAATTTAATTTCTTTTATATTTAATTTAATTAAAAATAAAAGAAAGTTACATAAGATTTGTTTTTGTAACTAAAGTTAAAATCGAGTACTTTTAATGTTATTGATTAAAATCGATACAAGCAGAGAACTGTTTAGAAAATGTTTTTAAACAGTTTTCAACTATTTTCACGAATATCTTAGAATTTTGAACTTGAATGAAGAAATGCACTAGATTTAGATTAGAGCCTCTCGGATTTACCATATTATTATATGCCTTTGTCCAAGTTCTGGATCCCAGATATCTGTACTCCACTTCTAAAGATTTCAAAGCACATCCACCATGCTCCCACCCAGCCAATTGCACGTATATGTGGGTGGAATTGCTCCATAACCATTCGTTTGTACTTGGAGGTAATGGAACTGAAATAAGAAAAAAATGTTTTGCACTAGAGTAATGAATCTTGTGTCGGGACTTTACAAACATATAATTAATGAATTTAAATTATATCCAGAACTAGAACAATAATTTGTGGATTCTACAATCGTTTGAGTATCGTACCCGCCTTACCAGGCATGGTAGGTCATCGATACATCTCGCCATCTATTAACGTCCACTATTATATAATAAGCTTTCCTAAGGGGGAGAATTCTCATATAATTGCTACAATTGGCCATGCAAATATAGACCATGTTACCATACCATCTTACGACATGTAATAATTCCAAATTTCCCATGGAACTTCTGAGAGTTTTAAGACAAATGTCTAATAATGCATTCCCTGTGGTGATCGAATAAGAATACAATTCATCATTTACTCTTCTTGCGTTCGTAGATATTGTAAAAGACGACTAAGCGATATACATATAACATCTATACAAAAGAAGCAGAATTCGAAATAAAATGTAACCTTCTCAGCAGCGAGGTATATTAGAACAATTGCTTTCCTAACGGGGAAGGATGTATGAGCTTAGGTCAGACATGTTGGTATAGGGTTTCGTTTTGAGTTTTCCTTCTCTTGCACAGATGTTATGTGCATATTATATCCCTTGATCGTCTTTTACCATATCCACAGGCAAGATAGGGAGTGGTGAATTGTATTCTAACTCCGTCGCCACACGAAAAGTTGTTTTCATTTATTCACACGGATAATTCTCTTCCATTGTGGAGGAGGCCCAAGCTCAACAGTGGGACATATGTGGGCTGCGATGATGATGATAAGATCATGATGATATGCATTGATGAGATCATAATGCATTGAAATTGATAGGATTTCGTGCTATGCAATAATATGCTAGCTCTGCAACTATAAACAGCCAGTTTTTCTGGGGTGGAACCGCACTATCGCAGCAAATTGATATTTGATTATTTCGAGGTTGTGTCTGTACTTTATTTGGTAAGGTTTATCATTTGATGAACTGTTCGCCTGTCGACAAAGGCAATAAAATGGTCCTATTATGTGATGCGGACTAGACGAATTAATACAAGATTGATTTTGAACTGATGTTTTATGTTTTTTTCTGCCAGTCATATCTGTACTAATATTATAAAACTAAAGACTTTGTTTGATTGTACACGATAATCTCATGAACTAATGATTCGAATTGGAAAAAAAATGAGAAATGTTTAGTACTGGATAGCACATTTATTAAAAAAAGGCTATATAGTACGACTAATAACAGTGAAATGTCAACGAAAAATATTGGTGGCTACAGTCCATACTCTAACCACTTTTTCTTTTATGTGATAGCATAGGAATTTTCACGCGTCAGCCAGTTTTACATTATGTGTAAGGGAGAAATCGGGGTATATTATAAGAATATAATATACTCCGATTTCTCTCTGATGTTCTGATTAAGAATAATCAAGACATATTTACCATAAATCTATCTGTAAATAAAGTTACTTACCTCCGCCCAAGGTACTGACATCCAAATATGCTGGTTGTGAAGTCCCAACTTTATTTGTGGCAGTAATTCGTAGAGAGTACTTTGTTCCACATTTAAGGCCTGTCAATGCGTGCTTCTGTACTCCTGATAAGTTTGGCAATTTGTTAGCAGACCATGCTTCTCGCCAAGGATTGTTGGATTCTTTCCAAGTAAGGCTGTATGCTAAACAAATAATTTATAATTCTTTAAATACTATGAAAATAAATAGGAGGGCAACACCGGTACTATTTAAAGCAGTCTTATTTCAATGTTACTATATAACTTCATGCCTCTTGATTTAATTTTGACTTGCATGGAATTTCGGACACTTTTTAGCATTAATGGTATGACCATTAACGCTAAAGCAGTAGTAATAGTAAGGTGTTAGTTAAAAACCTATATAATGTTTTAATTACGATCATTTTCGTTTTCTATTTCTATTCTTCGTATATCGACTGTCCCATCTCTTTTAAATTTTCGGTCCAGTATGACCTTGTACCTGTGTAACCATAATTTTTCTATTTAAGGTTTACTAGGTATTTCAGTACTTACGAGATACATTTTAGGCATGAATATTAATATTTTTATATTTATAATAAATTGCACTTCAGTTGCAATCAAACTGGCACGAAAAAAATTAAAATATATGTGATACAGAATGAAATTGTAAACATGTCGCTCGTTCAAACTTACTTCGTCGGTTTCGTTGACATCTGTCACAGAGATCAAGCTATATTTTATGGACTATAGTTATGAATTTATGTCAAAAATGTCGGCCTAAAAATTTAATATTTAATACTGTAGCGAATAGAATAAGTAAAAATCAGATACAAACTCGATAAAATCTCTAAAAATAATTTTATTTCATAAACTTAGTTATAAAATTACTTACTTATCTTCTGGCTGATACTTCTGTTGGTAATTGAATAATAAGGTTGTTCCCACTCTACCAATATGGAGTCTTTATATGGAGTGGCTCTAAGTATTGGGGCATCAGGTAAAGGCAGAACTATTACACTGTATTCTACAGAATCAGAGCCGTAGAGGTTTTTCGCTAAGCAAGTGTAATTCCCGCTTAAAGATTGGTCTATATCTGTAAAATGCAATTAAATTTAGGCTGAATTATTTAGAAATTTGATTTATTATGTACTAGCTGTTCCCCGCTCGTCCCGCTGGGCAGAAATTTATGTTTGCTTATAAATAAACTATTATATATAAGTTCCAGATAAGTAATCACCAACACATCATATACTAAAACCTTCTCCGAAACACGCTACATCTTATTAAATAAATATTATGCCGATCGGTTCAGTAGTTTTCGCAGTATAACCTAACAAAAAAACTGGCTCTCGATGTGTTAGTATAGATTAAGTCGCTGGTTGACAAGGATGACATAGAGAGATACAATGGGACCCCAAGCCGTGGATTTGATCCTCTGGAAGAATAAGTGGTGTGTAATTGAATCATAGAAAAGTTAAAAAAAAAGAAACATATTCTTAATCTGTCAATCCTTTGAATAAGAGAGTTTAATAGTTCAGAAATATAAATGTTTTTTTTTACTGTCGGTGGTACCGAGCAAGCAAGCAGCACACCTGATGGTAAGTGATACTGCCACACATAGAACTTTGCAACACTAGGGGCACAGCGATTCCGTCAGCTATCGTGAAGAAAATGCTCTTTTCAAAGCATAGCACTCTGGAAACACAACAGCAGGTAGTTCATTACAGAGCGTCGGCGAAATAATCGTTGAAAACGTACAGTTTCTAAGTGAAATGGATGAATCCTACTACGGTGTCGAGTGGTACGTCGATAAAGCGGTGACAGTACCCAAGTCAATTACTTCCTTAGAGCACTCCTAATGAAAGAACCGCTAGACTAGCGCTGAGGCGGCGCAGGCGGGATTACCTGCGTGCAATGCCGCCCTAGCCGAGGCCGCGGGTGACGTGACCGGGGATTAGTCCGTCACCTGCCGACAGGCCGACCGCGTGAGGAAAGACCGACGTCCTCCCCGGTCGGTCGGTCGATGGGAGGGTACCCCGGGTAAGGGGTATTCCGTCGGGCTGACCACTGATGATAAGTAACCCTGCTCCAGTGGTCGGCCCAACGACGAAAAAAGACTGAGAGGAAGAATAAGATTTACGGTTTCCCTATCACATATCTTAACTATAATACTTACTGTTTATAAGCAAGCTATCATCATGGTTTCTCGTGAATCTTGGATGATGAGTGATGATGTTATGCTTGTGATACCATACGGTTCGTGGCGGTGGTACTCCCACACATTGACATACCAGCAGCAACGAACTACCAACCCCTACTGAAACGGTCCCTCCAAGGGACGCCACGCCAGCTACCACTGTGAAAAATTACTAATTAATTTAATTTATTTTTACTATGTACTAAACTTAACTTGTCTGTTTGTCTTAGTTTATACACGTCGCACTGCTGTAATTGATTCTCCTACACAATATTATTTTATGGAAATTAACTTACTGTACCACGCTGGTAAGACGTATTAGTGTGGGATTTCATTTAGAGTTTTCCTTCTCTATAGATGTTATATGCAAATTAGCCCTCGTTTGTCTTTTACGATTCAAGATAGGGAGTGGTGAATGGTATGCTTAATCCGTCACCACACGGATAGGTATCTATTACAACATACTAACTACTTTCTATTATTCCAAAACTTCTTCTTATGGTATGTTTAATGTTCACGGCATTTTTTTTTATTTGTTCCTTACGACAAAAAATTATGCAATAGAGTGAGAGGACAGATTCTGGAGTGTCTTTTGTCAACCTTTGTATACATCCCCGGTTAGTAAGAATTGGGACCTCACACCTGCGCCTTCAATATTTATTTATTTATTTAAGACAACACCCTGCACTAAGGAAATAATCCTTGTATTGCGGGGGACTTTACAAACATATAATTAACGGACATCCAGACTCAGAACAACAATTTGTGGATCGCACAAAGTGTTGTCCCGCGTGGGATTCGAACCCCCGACACTGGCGCTGTAGGTCGCTATCGTAACCACTACGCCATCTGTGCATATAATAAAACCTTATACCAACCTGTTTGACCAGCATGGTATAGTAAGGTCAATTTTCCTCCTATTATGGAGAAGGCTGGAGCCCAACAGTGGGACGTATATGAGCTGAAATGATGACAGATACCTCTGTGAGTAGGTGTGTGTGATACTCTTCTTGTAGCACTTCCCTCACCAGCGCTGGTGCTCGCTGTTACCCAAGCCTCGTAAGTTCTACCGGAGACAAGGTCTTTGATTTCAGCTGTCGTACGACTTTCGGAGTCCACCCGGTACGTCTGTGGTGGACCATTGCTGTGATAATTGATATATTATATAATATGTTAAGAGTTAAAAATGGATTTTTAAAAGTAAAAGGTAAGTTAAGTGTTAAAGCAAGACTGAAATTTTATAAAGGGTCAGAATACTTTTAAGTATCAATGATTATACATAGAATAAAATATTTGATATTTGTGTGGTGACGGTGTAAGAATAGAATTCCCCACTCCCTGTCTTGCCCGTGGATGTCGTAAAAGACGACTAAGGGACATAGTACGCATATAAAATCTATGTAAGAGAAGAAAAACTCGAAACAAAACTCGAGGCGGGGTCGGGGGTCAGGCTCATGACAGTAGGATGTATATGAGCTGAAATGATGAAGATATTTGACGCCCAACATATCATCTTTACTATAAAATTTTGTACAATTTTTTAATTCACCTTTTAATACAGAAATATATAAATTTGTATACAAATAATGAGACATAGTTTTGAGTTAGAATATTACGATCTAACAACCGTTAGAAGCCTACCAATACAAAGTTGCTTATGACTTAACAATATAGATTTTGATGGTAAATACATATTTATTACGTTAAAAAAAATCTTAATTCGCCCGCGATTGGGAATGCTGGAAGAAATGGTAGATATATTTTGTTATTTTATGGTACTAATCCCACCACACATTCCCACCATTGTAACTCCTGTAAGCCAGGATCCACAATGGTCTCCATAAATGACACCAAGGTTTGACCCTCAGGCAGTCCCGGGATATGATTTTAATTGTCTTGGGACCCGCAACAGATTTAATTAGAAAAAATTTAAGAGGAGGAGTTGGAAAGAGAGATTCCACTTCCCTCCTAGGCAAAGCGGGAGACAGGCAAACAAAATGACTAGTCAGCCAATAAGTAAAAAGGTGTACAGCTACGATAGCGCAGTAGTACGGCACCACGGATACGGAAGAGCTTAACGGGGCCTATATGTGAGCGTTAAGATCGATTGAAATGGTAGATATAGCAAAAATCAAAAAATATAAACGCGATCCGTAACAATAATTTTATAACACGCTAGTGACCCGCCCGGCGGTTTCAGACGCCTTACCCGCGTAGTTCCCGTTCCCGTGGGAATACGGGGATAAAATATAGCCTATGTTACTCCCTAATATAATAGCTTTCCATTGGTGAAAGAATTTTTGAAATCGGTTCAGTGGTTTAAGCGTGAAAGCGTAACAAACAAACAAATAAACAAACAAACAAAAAAACAAACTTACTTTCGCATTTATAATATTAGTAAGGATATATATACACACACATACTCGGGTAAACATCAGAATTAAAAAAAATCGGTTGTCTGTAAAGTCGGTTTACTGACGATAGTTGAACGTGACAACGTCATAAGAAAATACTGATGGAATGGTTTCATTTTTCAAAAGAAAATTTTAATTTTATTTGTTTGATAGATATTTTGTATGGATCAAACCTTAAATGGAACGCTTCAGAGCGAGGTAACGCCGCATACGTCATGTTTTTTCGTGTGTGCAGACGGCTCCATCCTTACCTGGATGTAGGTTTGATATATACAGTGTAATGTTGTAAATCTCCATTTGGATGATCAGGTCTCTTCCAGCTGACTAATAAAGAAGATGATGAAAGTACTAGGACTTTAATATCAGCTGGTGGCCCTGGAACTGAAAAGACAATCAATTGATCAGCTTCGACAAACAAAATGGTCTTATAATGTATAACAGATCCTAAAGGTAATTCAGTAAAATATTTTCTTCTATTTTCAACACACGCTATACATACTCCATGTGGTGACGGAGTAAGAATACAATTCACCCGTGGGTGTCATAAAAGACGACTAAAGGAGATAATATGCATATAACATCTATGTAAGTGAAGGCAAACTCGTAATAAAACCCTATACCAACTTGTCTGACCAGCATTGTATAGTAAGGTCAATTTCTTTCCTATTGTGGAGGAGGTTCGAGCCCAACAGTGGGATGTATGTGAGCTGATGACTATACATACTGTTGAATAAAAAAAAAGGTTTATCTATACTTATGTACGCACGTAAGAAGTTATACTTCTTTGGCGTAATAAGATAAAAATGATATCTGATGTTTACGCAAGCACTACACATTGTAAATAAGACTACTTTTACGGATTATATCGCGTTTGTATTGGATTTATGATTGCCCGACGTTTCGAACACTTTGCAGCATTCATGGTCACGGGTGGACTAAAATGTCTCACGTCCAACAAGTCATCGTTATTACAGACATTTATAATTATCTACCCGATACAGAAAATTAGTTATAAATTGATTAAATTTTGACCCACATTTTAGTACAAATTTATTGCCAGTGTAAGAAGAGAATGATTCTATATGAAAAAATTATATTGTTTATGGTTAGTGATTATTAATTATTAAATTTGTAGCAATTATTGTTACAATTTGTTGATTTAAAACTAACAAAACTAATATACTACCACCGAATCGGAACGCGGCCATACTGAGAAAGATCCGGCAAGAAAACTCAGGGGACATGATGCTAAATTAATATTGATTTTTATTTATTAGATGCGGCTTACTTTGTCTTACTAACAGATTTTTTGATTTATAAAATTATCTTTAACTATTATTATTGTGAGTCAACTTTATAACTAATTTTCTGTATCGGGTAGATAATTATAAATGTCTGTAATAACGATGACTTGTTGGACGTGAGACACCTTAGTCCGCCCGTGACCATGAATGCTGCAAAGTGTTCGAAACGTCGGGCAATCATAAATCAAATACAAACGCGATATAATCCGTAAAAGTAGTTTTATTTACAAGATAAAAATGTTTATAAAAATTTTATCCTTCGCGTTATCCCACATTTGTAGAAAAAACTACACTAATAATAGAAAAAAGGTATTTAATACATTGAAAGTTTTATTATAATGCGCTATCTACTAATTGATATTTTTGACGACGTGCGCGCGCATTGTAAAAAATGTTGACTAGTAAACTTTAGGGTGTCGATTATTTGTGACGGTTTACGCTCGCATCGTAAATAACTCTCATCATTTTTACCTAATTTGCCCAAAGAAGTGTAACTTCAAAAAAAATCGACATCAACTATCGACATCGACCATACAGGCTTTCAAATAAAAAAAGAATCATTAAAATCGGCCAGCCGAAAGTTATGAGGTAACAAACATAAAAAAAAATACAGTAGAACTGAGAACCTTCTCCTTTTTTAAACGGTTTTATAAACGGTTTTATTTAGCTTACTCCGTTTGTTTTTTTTCTTAGGTCAAATTTAGTAATGGAAATTTCACTCTCTTCCAACCGATTGATCTGAAATTTGGTATACGCCTTTGGTTTGGGTGACAATACAATTATGTATACTAATATTTATTGTAAAATTAAGATTATAAGCCGCCGCTACAAAATGGCGGATAACATATTTTTTTTCAATCACATCAACATGGGTATCAAATGAAAGGGTTTGACAAGTAAAATACAGTGCACTATACAAATTCAAAATCTAAGATGGCTGTCGCTACAAAATGGATTGATGGACAAATTTAACCTATTTGTTTTTCAATCCCATTAATTTGGGTATTACATGAAAGGGCTTCACAAGCAGAATACAGTGTTCTATACAAAATCAATATAAAACTAAAATCTTGAAAATAAAAAAAGTTAAAAAAAAATAAGCTAAACGGTTTTATTGTAAACAAATAGTAAAATTAAATCAGCACATTAAATATCTACAATCGTCGATTAAAATGTTTCTTTTGTAGAGTTTCACGATTTTATTTTTAGTGTTTGTTTACAAACCTTAAAACATAAAAATTTATTTGTAACTTTTTATTCCGTTAAAAAGGCTTCTTTACATCATCATCATCTCAGCCTATATATGTCCCACTATTAAGCTCAGGCCTTCTCCATAATGGGAGGGAAATTGACTTACTATTCCACACTGGTCAGACAGATTGGTATAGGGTTTCATTTCGGGATTCCATTCTCTTGCACAGATGTTATGTGCATATTATATCCCATAGTCATCTTTTATGACATCCACGGGCAAGATAGAAGAAGATGGTGAATCGTATTCTTACTCAATCATCATAAGGTCAAATAATCTTACCGTCTTGTAATGTAGCACATACAATAGGATATGAATATGGTCCAGCGCCAAAGTTTGAGAAGCCAGCGACTTTGACTGTGTAATTTGTATACTTTAAGAGTCCTTGTAGGTATAACTCTGTGTGTAGTGAAGTTTGATTCTGCCATGTTGCCTCTGAAATAAAGCAATATTAAAACATCAACATTTCAGCTGATATCTGTCTTACATATCGTAAGAGACGACTAAGGGATTATATCGACTCATGGCAGTATTAAGAGCTGGTAACCATGCTGACGACAGCTTCCACGCCGTCGTGGAAGCTGTCGTCGAAGCACTCGCCCTGATGATGAGCATCGGACATGCTCGAAACCCGGGTCGACGTAATCGATCTCAGCACGTGAGTGTTTTTGCCGTTTTAGATATTATAATATGGATCAGTCTCACGATAATTTCAAGACTAAGGGATTAAATGCGCATATAACATCTATGCAAGAGAAGAAAAACTTGAAATAAAGCCCTGTACCAACACGTCTGACCAAATTGGTATCATCCATCCATCCATCTCAGCCCATATACGTCCCACTGTTGGGATTGGGCCTCCTCCGCTATGGTAGGGAAATTGACCCACTATACCACGCTGGTTAGACGTGTTGGTATAGTGTTTTGTTTCGAGTTTTCCTTCTCTTGTATAGATGTTGTATGCATATTGTAATGCCTTAGTCGTCTCTTATGACACCGACAGGTAAGAGAGGGAGTGGTGAATTGTATTCTTACTCCGTCACCACAATGGTCAATTTTCTTCCTATTGTGGAGGAGGCTCAAGCCCATGGGACGTGTTAGAGCTGAAATGACGATGATGTCCCACTGCTGGGGTCGATCCTCCTCAGTAATCGACTACTCAACTCGACTCTCGACTCGACTCGACCTCAGTACCTACTATAACACGTTGGTTAGATGGATTGGTAGAGGGTTTTATTTCAAGTTTTCCTTCTCTTAATATTATGCAATATTCAATCTTAAATTTAGATCTTTATAGTGACGATTGTTCAATGCAGGAAGTGTAACAATTGCTGTTAGTATATATTCCGTATGGTGATGAAGTAAGAATACAATTCACCAATCTCTTTTACCTGTGGGTGTCCTAAAAGACGACTAAGCGATATGACATGCTGATAATATCTATGCAAGAGAAGGAAGACTCGTTATAAAGACCTATCTCAACACGTTTGATTAGCGCAATATGGTAGCTTAATGTCCCTCCCATTATTGAGAAAGCTCGAGCTCAACAGTAGGCCACTGACCTGGGCTAACTTCATCTAATGGCGTAAAATCAAGGGTTGACATCAGGATTGCCGAAACTTTTATAATACACAAAGAATAAAACTACGCATTTTATCGCGCATATGTTTGATTTTTGATTGCCCGACCTTTCGAACACTTTGTAGCGATCATGGTTCGGTCAGACCGCCCGTGACCGATCGATAAAATCCATAAAGTAGATTTATTTGGGGTGCGAGGCCGGGGCACCTCCACGTGGTGCACCCTGGAAACGACCATTTGGACGGCCAAGATTCCGGCGGGAGGGGGGGGTCTCCGCGTGCCAACTCTCAAGGCAGAGCGCACGGCGGATTTGACCCGGGGCCAATGGGGCGGATGTGTCTCATGGCACTCCGTCGCCAGGGACGGTTGCGTCACGGCCCGGGGGCGTGACGGGTCGGTCGCTCGCGAGCGGCCAGACCCGGAAGGCCCAAACCGTAATCCTGAGTAGGGGGGTCAGGACCGGGAGTCTTCGGACCGCGGGGAAGAAAACCCCTATAAAAAATTACCCCAAATCTTAAGTTTGGCCACTCGGCGAGGAGATGTATGGCTGGTGGGTTAAGAAGCGCGCGCGAAAAAAAAAAAGCGTCCAGCCGCTAGAGTGGTAGTCAAGGCAAGACTTAAAAATGATCCAAATATGGCAGGAGTGAAAACGTGCGTAAGTACTCCAGAGGGTCCCGGCCACGCCGGGGAGTCCCTCACTGTGCCGGTTTCTGAGCGCGAGACGCGCACAGTCACCGGCACAGTCAGTCTCCATACGTATGGGAGGGAGACATCGACTGCTCAATTCGCCGAGAGCCCGGCGCAACAACTCGAGGCTCAACAGGGGGGGGGGAAGGAGAAAAAAAAAAGGAGGAAGAGGAGGAAGCTGCTATCCGAAACGACGCACTCGTTGAGGGTGCGCGCCAGGAAGGATGCAGCGAAGAAGGAGGCGGCGCGGCAGGCGCAAATATCTGCCGCCGCGGCCGCGAGCGACGAGGGCGGTGCGACTGCAGCCACCGCAGAGCCGTTGCAGGAAGAGGACGCCTGTTCTGCCAGGTCGTCCGACAATGTGGAGAGCGACGAGGGCGCATCAGGTGCAGGGCCGTCGCGGGACGAGGGCGGCCGGGCCGCAGGACCGTCCAATGGAGGGAGCGACAGCGCTAGCATAGTGCTGTCGAGCGACGAGGGCAGCACTGCCGCAGAGCCGTCGCAGGAGAAGGGAGGCGGTGCTGCAGGGCCGTCGGAGGAGACCGACACGGGATCGGCGATGTCGGCGGACGAGGGTGGCAGGGCCACAGAGCCGTCCTGTGAGGAGGGGCCGAAAACTGGCGAAGGAGTCAGCAAATTCTGGGCGTCGGGGATGAGGGTGGAGGTGTCTTCGTCGTCCGGAAGCGATAGGGAGCTAGGAGGTAGAGAGGCTGCTGAGGAGTCCAAGCTGCGTTCTGCGGCGAAGATTCTGACGGCGGCCCTAAACGTTAGGGAGAGGGAGGGGGCCCGCTCCCCCCCGAGGGATAGGAAGCGCCCCCTGGAAAGGGAAGGCAGCTCCGCGTCCGACTCGGAGGGGACCGATTCCATCAGGCCTCCCCCCAAGGTTGCGACCGCGCGCAGGGGGCGCAGGGGTCGGGGCGGTACGGTGGCGGCGAGGCCGGCGACGCCGGGTTCAGCCGACCGGGAAGGCGGGGTGGTGGCCCTTCAGGCCGCGATCGCCCGCCTCAGCAAGGAGGTCTCCGGCTTGCGAGAACGCAACCGCAAGCTGGAGACGGAGTTGGAGGCGGTGCGGAGGGAGAACCGCGGGTTGGCCAAAGACATGGCTGATCTGCGGTCTCAATTTGAGCGCCTGGTGCCGGCTGCGCTGCCACGGGCCGCGTCAGTGAGGGCGGGCCCATCGTCGTCTGCGCCCGTGGCGCCGGCTGCGCCCGTCGTGGCTTCTCCGCTGCTTCCCCTCGTCGTGGTCCCTCCGCCGGCTCGTGGCCGCGGGAGACCTCGGAAGGGGGAGGAGCCGCCGCCCGACGAGGTGCATGGCGTGTCGGAGTCGGCGATACGCGTCATCCTAGCCCGAGTAGGGGTAATGATGGATGCGCGTATCGAGGCCGTAGCGGCCAGGCTCCCGCCTGAGCCGCCCCTCCGACCGCCGCTCGCCGCGGATAGGATGAGGTGGCCGCAAGCGTCGGCTCCCACCCCGCTGCCTTGTCAGGGTGGCCGCGTGGTGAGCTACGCTGCGGCCGCGGCGGGATCCAAGGGGGCCAAGAAGACCGGCAAGGCGCCGGCTCCCGCCAAGGCCGGGCCGCGGCCGGCGCCAGCGATTGCGCCGCAGGCGCCGGCCGGCGAACCCGCGACTGCGCCTGCTGCGCTCAGCGCTGCTGCCAGGCTCGAACAGGGCTGGCAGGTGGCTGAGCGTAGCAGGAAGGCACGCGGCCAAAAGCGGAGAGCGGCGGCCAAGATTGCCGCTGTGGCCGCCTCTCCCCAGGCGGGAGCCGGCAGAAAGGGGAAAAGGTCGCGTAGGGGCCTCAAGTCGCCGAAGACGGCTGCGGTGGTAATCACCGTACTGCCTGAGGCGGCTGAGAGGGGCCTAAACTATGAGGCCCTCCTAAGACGCGCCCGGCGGGAGCTGGACGTCTCCGACATCGGGGGCGTCGAGGCGAGGACCCGCAAGGCCCGGACAGGGGCTCGAATACTCGAGTTCCCTGGGGCCGAGGGCGCGAAGACGGCCGATAGTTTGGCCACGATGCTGAGAGGGCTGTTCGGGCCGGAGGATGGAGTCCGAATCGCCAGGCCCGTCAAGTGCGCAGATATGCGCCTCACGGGTCTGGACGACTCCGTGGCGGTGGAGGACATCCGGGAGGCCATTATGGCGCGTACCGGGTGTGCCTCGGACACCGTCCGGATTGGCACCATCCGCCCTGGTCCGGGCAGCGTCGGTGCTGTCTGGATGCAGTGCCCAGTGGAGTCGGTCAAGCAATTGGCCGACTCAGGCAGGCTCCTCGTGGGCTGGAGTTCGGCGCGGGTAACCGTGCTGGAGCCCCGGCCTGCGAGGTGTTATAAATGTATGGCGGTCGGGCATACCCGACCGACATGCAGAAACTGCTTTGACTGCAGCGGGCTATGTTTCCGTTGCGGTCAGGCTGGACACCAGGCGGCATCGTGCTCTGCGGTGCCCCACTGCCCCGCGTGTGCGGCGGGCAATAGGCCTGCCAAGCACCGCATCGGCTCTAGGGACTGCAGACCCCCGGCATCGGCCCCAAAGGGGCGGGGCGGCCCATCGACCGGGCCAGTCCCCGCTCCGAGCGCGGGCCGATCGCCCGTTAGGGCGGAGGAGGTGACGATGGATACGGACCGTTAATGGACCCCGTATCCATTCGTCTCCTCCAGGCCAATCTCAACCACTCCGCCGGTGCGCAGGACGTGTTCCTGCAAGCCATGGCGGAGTGGTTGATAGGAGTAGCCGTAGTCGCGGAGCCGTACGTGGTGCCCGACCGGATTAACTGGTTGGGTAGCATCGATGGCACCGTGGCAATCGTCGCCTCCACGTCGTGGCCTTCGTCGTCTCTGACCCTTAGGGACAGGGGCGTCGGATACGTCGCGGCGGACTGGGGGGAGATTACGCTCTTCGGAGTTTATCTCTCCCCTAACTGGAGTGTGACCGATTTCGAGGCCTTCCTTACCATCACGGAGGCCTCCTTACGGCGACTGGCATCGCGCCAGGTCTTCGTCCTGGGGGACTTTAACGCCAAGTCCGTGGCGTGGGGGTCCCCTAGGACGGATGACCGAGGACGGGCGATCGAGGAGTGGGCGGCGGCACTGGGCCTCTGTTTGCTGAACAGGGGCTCGGTGCATACGTGCGTGCGACAACGGGGCGGGTCGATAGTGGACCTTTCGTTCGCTAGCCCCAAGGTCGCCGCACGCGTGGGGAGCTGGCGCGTCGTGGAGGAGGTGGAGACCTTGTCGGACCACCGGTATATCCGGATGGAGGTCTCCCCTGCAATCCCGATGCCCAGCAGGGGTCACGGGGCGGATGGGCGTCCTGCGTTCCCGCGATGGGCTGTGGGTCGCTTAGACCGGGACCAGCTGACGGAGACAGCCATCGTATACTCGTGGCTGTCCTCTGCCCACCAGTCGGACGGGGTGGACGCCGAGGCTGGCCGCATCCGCAGTGCGTTGACGCAGATCTACGATGCGGCCATGCCCCGGGTACGGCGTCTGCCCCCGAGGAGGGGGGTCCACTGGTGGTCCCGGGAGCTGGCGGATCTCCGGGCCGCGTGTATCCGTGCCCGGAGGGCCTACACCCGCAGCCGGCGGCGCCATCGCGATGTGGAGCGGGAGGCCGTGCTTTACGAGGGCTACCGCAATGCGCGGTCGGCCTTCAGGCTGGCCGTCCGCTCCGCCAAGGACGTCAGTCGGCAGGAGATGCTGGACGGTCTCGACCGTGACCCCTGGGGACGACCCTATCGCGCGGTGCTGAATAGGCTACGCGCGCGGGGCCCTCCCCTCACCGAGACTCTCCAGCCCGGCCTTCTCACCCGGGTCACCGAGGACCTGTTCCCGCGGCGGGCGGAGCACACGCCCCCGGTCATGGCTCCGCCGACACTGACCGGGAGGCCGACGACGACAGTGTTCCGCCCATCACGGAACCCGAGATGGGGGTGGCGGTGACGCGCATGCGCGCAAAGTCTACCGCCCCCGGGCCCGACGGTGTTCCTAACCGCGTGCTGGCCCTGGTTCTCGAACACCTGGGACCCCGCCTCAGGGAGCTGTTCGACGCGTGTTTAGCGTCCGGACGGTTCCCTGGGTGCTGGAAGGAGGGAAGGCTGGTGCTCCTGCCGAAGCCGGGACGGTCTCCGGAGTCGCCTTCAGCCTACAGGCCTATCGTGCTGCTCGATGACACGGGCAAGCTACTGGAGAGGGTGGTAGCTGCCCGCATCGAGCGGCACCTCGTCGGCACGTGGCCCGATCTGTCGGACGCCCAGTTTGGGTGGGCAGACTAAGATGTCTCACGTCCAACAAGTCATCGTTATTACAGAGACATAATTGTCTACCCGCTACAGAAATCAGTTATTAAATATTTTGAGCCATATTTTTATAGAAACTTATTGCCAGTACAAGAAGAAAATGATTCTATATGAAAAAATTACATTGTTTTTGGTTAGTAATAATTAAACATTAAAATTAGTAGTAATTATATTTAAAAACTAACTAATAATCTAGTAATTAATCTATTAATTTAACCCTAACAAATCTAATATACTGCCACCAGATCGGAACGCGGCCACACTGAGAAATATCCGACACGAAAACTCAGAGGGCATGATGCTAATTAATTATTGTTTTTTAAAGGCGGCTTACTTTATCTTACTAAAAATTTTTTATTTGTAAATCTTTAATTATCATTGTGGATCAAATTTATACAATAAGTGCTCAGTGTCTTATTGGTTCTATTTTTAGTTATCTGCAGTGGTCTTATTGATTCTATTTTTAGGGTGCTGTACCCAAAGGGTAAACACGGGACCCAATTACTAATAGTTCGCTGTGTGTCTGTCTGTCACCGGGCTGTATCTCAAGAACCGCGATAGCTAGACATTTGAAATTTTTATAAATTATGTATTTATGTTGCCGCTATGACAATAAATACTAAAATCAAAATAAAATAAATATTTAAGGGGCCCCCCCTTAAATATTTATTTTCCCTTACAACAAATGCGATTTTTATAGATAATGGTACTGTTCAATGCACATTGAACATGCAACGCAGCAAACTCAAAAGTAGAGCATGTCAACATACAAGTAAAGCATGTCAACATACAAATTTGCAAAATTAGCACTGACATGATTAAAGACACTGCGTTATACTTTACACTTACGACACACTAACACAAAATGGTATATGTGTGTATTAGCAATAAGTAGTATATAAGGTATACATTGTGTAAAATAAATCAGACTTGAATTTATTCATCTCTCATTTACATCCCTCTCACTGTGGCCAAGACACCCTTAGCCGTCAGTTCTGACCAGTCGAGTGAGTCTGCTTGACTGGCAGTGAGAGTTACCAATCCTCCACCCAAACCTCCATCTCACTGTGGCCAAGACACCCTTAGCCGTCAGTTCTGATCAGTCAAGTGAGTCTGTTTGACTGGCAGTGAGAATTACCAATCCTCCACCCAACATCCATCTCACATCTACCTGTCACCTTAGGTAGCGCGGTGCAGGTATCCCATCATATAGGCTAGGAACTTAAGGGCTTTAGGTACGTCAAACTATAACCTTAGGTTCTTCTATCAAACACGGCGTTAGTCCATAGCCCAGACTACGCCTGTAAAGGTACGGAACCCTACGTGCGCGAGTCCGACTCGCACTTAGCCGGTTTTGATTATATTTATAACAGAAACCTAGATGGTTTTTAGTTTGTTAAAAATACATTTATTTTATTATTAATTACTAGCAACCCGCCCTCGCTTCGCTTCGGTTATAGTCGTTTTACCCGCGTAGTTCCCGTCCCCTTGGGAATACCGGGATAAAATATAGCCTAGTTTACGCCCTGATATTATAGCTTTCCATTGGTGAAAGAATTTTTGAAATCGGTCCAGCCGTTTTGAAGATTACCCGGAACAAACAGACAGACAAAAATTTTTTAATTGCTATTTTAGGCATAGGTGTCGTGCAAATAACCGTGTGAGCATGAAAAAAGCCTATTATTTTGACATTACAAACAGACACTCCAATTTTATTTATTGGTATAGATGTAAAATACAAGAAAAAAATACATACCGTCAGTTGCAAACAGAATTGTATAGCCAACTAATGAATTCCCTTGTCCTGGTAGCCCTATGGGTTGCCATCCGATTCGCAGAGATGTAGAAGATACAGCAGTACATTCTACTGAAGATGGAGCTTGTTCCGGTGCTGAAACAAAAAGCAATAGTATTTTATGATAGCATGCAAATCAGACGAGTTGGTTTAGGATTGCAGTAGTTGGCCTATAGGATTTTATTTCGTGTACTCATTCTTTTTTTACGATATTCAATTATGTGCTTATTCAGTTTTCACAGGGAAATGAATATTTGTATTTATAATTTTCTCTGTTAAAATATCAGTTATCAGTTTGAAAATCTCATGAACATATTTCAAATTACTTATCTTACTTATATATTATCTTTGGATAATCATTTTAAAAACAATTCCTATCAACATTATTATGCAACCCTGTCAATATTTTTGTATTTATGAGCTGTCGAAAGCTTTGGCTGAACAGACAGACTACTCCAAGGGAGAAGGATAACTCGACTTAAAACCCAATGCCAACACGTCTGGTACCCGAAAGGGTAACTAAACTGGCCAGGGACGTCAAGGATTTGGTACCATTGGTCAGCCTAATGGCAATGGGGAGAGAATACGGCGGGTTATGGGATTTTCATCGCCCCAAACGGAATCGACGGTGTGTATCCACACCATAGCCTGCCAAAAAAAAAATGCCAACACGTCTGACTAACGTGGTATAGTAAGCCAATTTCTCTCCAATTGTTGAAGAGGGTGGAGTCCAGCATAGGCCTTATATAGACGATGATGATATTATAAATATCCCCAAAATAGAATTGTTATCCAATTTCCCGATACTCTCTCAGTCAGTTTTAACAAATTCCAGGACGAAATAAGAGTTATCGCCTTTAGTGGAAATCTTTAGTGGAAATGTCATGTAAAATATTTAAATTTAGCAAAAAGCTCACAATAATCTAACAAACTAATAAAATTTTGAAATATGTACCTCCTTCTCTGGTATCTTGGAATACAGGCAAAGAAAATGGTCCAGACCCCGCATTTGTAAAAGCTGATACGGAAACTGCATACCTGAAATTTATAAGGTAAATTAGACACATTCAATTCTAGGCTGATATTAATAAAAAGAACAACCTGTGATAATTTATCATCTTACAAATATCATTATCCTCTTATTTTTATCCTAATTACTTGGAGTTGACACAAGACATACTCTTCTTCCATTGTTCATATTGCAACAGTTTTGGCAATAGTTTTTTGACCAGCAGCCTACTTGACGTCAAATCTTCTTGGGAATGTAATTGTTGAACAGATGGCATTAGATGGACTGGCCAGGTTATGCTTTGCTCTTATTCATCTATCACGATATCCACCCGCAATATTATAGGAAGAATTTGTAGTCGCTACAACATTAAACTAACACTAACTAGAAACCTCTAATTTTCTAGATCAGCTTAAAAACTATAGCATTATTCCCTCGTAGGGAAGGCCTATTCACAATAGGATGAATGGATGATAGAGGCGACGAATTCATCGATTGAAAATCATTATTACAACTCATAAATGTCCCACTGTCGCGTTTGAGTCTTCTCCAAAATTGTAGTGTCGGTAATTTTTTTTTTTTTATCGGTAGGCTATGGTAAGCGCACGCGCGGTCCTGTCCGTCCGGGGCGATGAAAGAACGGCGCGCGGGCCCATAACCCACCCGTACCCACGTTACCTCGTTGTTGGGCCGACCACCGGAGCAGATGTGACTTGTCATCAGTGGTCGGCCCGACGGAATACCCTTTCGGGTAACCTCTTACCTCTCGACGTACTGAGACGTCGATCGCCATCGCGCGGTCAGCCTCTCTGCGGGTGACGGACAATTCCCCGGTCCGATCACCCGCGGCCTCGGCTAGGGCGGCATTAGGCGCAGATACTCGCGTCTGCGCCGCCCGAGTCGCCGGCGGCGGAACGTGTCGCCGAATAGGAGCTCTACTCGCACACGATCCGCCGCCTCCTTCCGTGAGATAACGGCCTCACAGAAGGCGGCGACCGCGTTCCGCGTAGTGTCGGTATAGGGTTTTATTTCAAGTTTTTCTTCTATGCCTTAGTCATATTTTACAACACTCACGGGCAAGATAGGTGGTGAATGGTATTCTTACTCCGTCACGTTCAGTCGAAAATGATAAAATTTGTCACAGGTCTATGTACGACAAGTTTTCTTCTTTTAAGTAAGTGAAAGGAATTAGGTAGTAAAGCGATGTGTGATATTCTATTCATTATCATCATTCATATACGTCACATTGCTGGGCTTGGGCTTCAAAATGGAAGGCAAATACCTTACTATGCCACACTGATCAGGAGGTTTGGTATGGAGTTTTTTGAGTTTTCTTTCCCTTGCAGTTTGTGTCTATTTGTGTCAATCAGTAATTTACCTGGTGTTTTTTAGAAGTCCACTGAGTAAAGTTTCTTGTTTGCCCGAGAGTTGGGATACTTTGACTGTTCTTGTATCCATTTCATCTGAAACTAAAGATATGGGTAATACTTTTAGTCATCATCATTTCAGCTCATATACGTCCCACTGTTGGGCAGCCTCCTCCACAATAGGAGGGAAATTGACTTTACTATATTATACTGGTCAGACAGGTTGTCATAGGGTTTTATTTCGAGTTTTCCTTCTCTTGCATGTTGATGAGATGTTATATGCATATTATATCCCTTAGTCGTCCTTTACGACATCTACGAGCAATGATAGAGAGTGGTGAATTGTATTCTTACTCCGTCACCACGCGGCAAATTTTAATATTAAATTACATTTTTTGGGTTCAACATATAAAGAGGCTGACAGTTTTCTAAGTAGTGAGTTACCACTGTGTTAATTAGTTAAAAATACAATATTTTATTTGTGATTACATATATGGTGGATTGGTGTAAGTAATGACCACTGCGAAGGGCGTGGATTCGATCCTGACATAGGAAAATCCTTTTTTAAAATCCAACAAAATTGCTCTGATTTTGATTATAATTTGTTTGAATTAATTCCATAAAAAAGTTATAAGCGAAAAATTATTGCCATATGTGAACCTATATCTAATAAATTCGCTCTAATCGGCTTGCCAATTCAACCAATCGTTATCATTCGTAATGTAGCCTTAACAAAAGTTGTTTCATACGCCATCTATCGGAAAACGTTAACATATTGTTCCGCATATGCAAGTATTTTAGTTAGAATCATATTTTATACGATGATATGACCCAATCATTGAAATTTACCGAGATTTAGGATTTGCTTTTTTTGATCATGGATGAATAAATGAAGGACAGTCTCTTAAAATTGCCGCTTACAAAAATCTTAAAAAAAAAGTTGTATACTTATGTACGCACTTAAGAAGTTAACCTATGTTTGTAGAAAAAACTACACTAACAATAGAAAAAAAAAAGGTATGTAATACATTGAAAGTTTTACTATAACGCATTATCTAGTTGACATTTGTGACGGTGCGCGCGCGCATTGCATAATATATTGACTAGCTAACTTCAGGGTGTCGGTTTTTAGTGACGATGTGCGCGCGCGCGCATCGTAAAATTTACTCTCATCATTTTCCCTAATGCGCCAAAAGAAGTATAACTTCAAAAATTACAAATCTGTTTATCTGTCTTCTACAATCTTACGGAAAATCGAATCACATCTGTCGTAAATTAATGTTGATTAGAAAAATATTACCAGCTCCAACACTCTGGGCGACGGCTTTGAGATGATATCCAATGATAAGACCATTGTGTGAATCTTTAAGAGGTGGCGACCAGGAAATGTAGAGTTCACCAGGATTTTCTGTCTGTTCCACTTGAACATTTATTGGAGGGGATGATGGAGCTGCAATCAATATATAAAACCTTTACACTACATCACTTAATTTTCGGGCCAGATGTTAAAAAAGATGTTAGCGACTGCACAGATGGCATACTGGTTAAGATAATAACCTAACGCGCCAGTATCACGGGTTTGAATCCAACGCAGGACAACACTTTGTGCGATTCACAAATTGTTGTTACGAGTCTGGATGTAATTTGTGTCCGTAAAATATGTACATATTTGTACAGTCCCCCGCAATACAAGGATTATTTCTTTAGTGCAGGATGTTGTCTTTAAAAAAAATAGGTATCACTTAATTATTAACAGTTGCTTTTTTCTGGACCTCGTTAAAATTTGCTTAGGGGGCGTTCATAAAATACGTAAGACGTTTAAGGGGGGGAGGGGGTCGAGTCAAATCTCATCTAATCTTACGTTAGAGAGAGGGAGGGTCTTGGCAAATATCACACAATTTTTTTTCTGATTGATACAAAAAAATGTTAAATTTTTATTACACTTATAATTAAACTCTCAGCAATATTGATTAGTCGTAAATAAAAGCACGAAGCAATTTATTTTTCTTTTTACAATAACAATCCAACGCGTTTACGTAAGAAACCCACATTTTGAAAAATCTCACGTGAGATTGGGGGATGGGGGAGGGGGTTGAATAAAATCTCACGACATCTCACCAGGGGGGGAGGGAGGTACAAAAAATGTAAAAAAACACCTCACGTAATTTATGGATTACTTGCCGCTACTAAACTAATTGCCGACCCCTTGGTTATTGAAATGAGTTTAGCAAATTATCTAGCTCTGTAAAGTCATTCTTGCTGTTCCTTACCTTCCTCGTGAGTGGTGAAATGCACAGGGGCAGTGTAACCGCTGACGCCGACTTCATTGCCAGTAGCCACATGGACCGCATACGCTGTCGCAGGACGGAGATTCTGTAGCTCTATTGATTGGTGAAGATCTTGGTCTTTTCTGAAATTGTTAAAGAGAAATTCATGTTGTTACCGCAATACTGTATATTACTTTTCCATGTGATGACGGAGTAAGAATACAATTCACCACCCCCTCTCTTGCCCGTGGGTGGTGTAGAAGACGACCAAGGGATATCTTATATCTTTAAACGAGCAATTCTTGTATATATATATATATATATATATTCAGGATCTCGGAAACGGCACCAACGATTTTGATGAAACTTGGCATACTAGAGGTTTCGAGGCCAAAAAATCGATCTAGCTAGGTTTTATTTATAGAAAATGTTGTTTTGTCAGTGTTTTTAGCATAACAATATAATGACATTAAATTTTAAAACAATATGTATTCAAATTTTGCCGTCAACGTCATTAGTTACGATAGCTCAGTTGGGAAGTAGTGCAGTTTTCTTTTAGTATTGTTTTGGCATTCAAATGGCGTCGGATCGAATCTTGGTGTTATTATTATTCTGTTTTTGTATGTTTTTATATTTTTTTCATTATTTAATTTTTATTTTTTTTAATATATATCTAAATAAGTTTCACAAAAATACAACAAAAATATTCCGAGCGAAGCTCGGTCAACCAGATATTAATATTATATGCATATAATATTAGCAAGAGATGAAAAACTTGTAATAAAATCCTATTGCCAACACGTCCCACCAGCGTGGTATAATAGATCAGTTTCCTGAGAGGCCTGAGCCCAAAAGTGGGACGTACATGGGCCGAGATGATGTGGCATAGTACTTTAGTTACTGGCATCTTGGTCCGATTGTCGAGGATTTGATTCCCATAAAGGACAAGTACTTTGTGCCATTCACTAATTATTGTTCTAGGTCTGCATATAATTTGTCGGGTCGACCACTGAAGTCAAGGAACTCTGCACCGGTAGTCGACCCAACGACGAAGACGATGTGCTATACGGGTGGGTTACGGGTGTACGTGCGTACGTGGCGTACCCCTTTGTCACCCCAGACGGAGGGGATCGAGGAGCGCGCCGACCGTAACCCACTCCAAAAAAAAAAATACGTGTGGCACTCGGGGACTGCCGCGGTAAAGTTATTGCATAGCATTTTTTATCAACTTATGCAATTATAATTATTTATTTATTTTTTATTTATGCAGTATTTTTTTCTTTGATATTAATTCAAGTTACACTTTTTGAGCGTGGTGACAAATGTACTATATGTATAACATAACTAACTAACTATATGTATAAAGGCAGTTTGGATTACCACTGTCGTCCGCTGAAGATCATTGGGACTGTTAGAAAACGCGCGAAAACACTTTTTGTAGACGACCGTACGCTCGGCCGAGCCGCCGCCACCCGCCTACTATGTCACTTGTTCCGAGCTACATTGCCCGAGTTACATGGTACGGGGGTGTGAGGTTTTATTTTCGTTACGGAATTTCTTGATTCGGTCCCCGCGTCAAGCCCGCGATAAAAGCTATGCAATAGCTTAAAAACAAAAAAAAAGTCCGCATATAATTTAGATTGATAAATGTTATTTTTGTAAATCCTAGGGAATAGAATATTTCATTATTTTTAGAACATTTATGTGATATTTTTTATGTAAGAGCACACTGGTCACACTCGGCTGTCTGCAGCTGCGAGTTTTTAAAGGCATATGTACTGAACCTGTAAAGTAGATTTTATAAGTTATGGTTTTTGACATAATAATTTTTATGTACATTCATTTATTTCGGCTCGCTTACATCTCATTGCTGGGCTGAAGCCTCCTTCACAACAAGAGAGAAATTGACCTACTATACTACGCTGGTCAGACTTGTTGGTATAAGGTTTTCATTTTCTTGCAAAGATGTTGTATGCATATGCATATCCCTTAGTCATCCTCCTCAGAGGTATGATAGATTCGATGCGTAAGTCCGTTGGCGGTGTTGGAGATTCTAAAATTAACCAACACGTCTGACCAGAATCGTATAGTAGGTCAATTGCCCTCCTAATATGGAGGACGCTCGAGCCCAACAGTGGGACGTATGTGGGCCGAGATGATAATGATGAAAAAAAAATTTTGACTACTCTTTTTATTCCTAGATTTCTGAGAGAGATAACACTTAACTTTTTTTGTAGCAGGCTATGATCTTGGACCCACTACACCCAATGTCATAAACTATCGTATTGGGCCACCATATAACTACTCACTGGTATCGATTCTTTGACCTCTAAGGGACCACGTACCTGCTTATATTAATAGAAGTGGCGTGATCCCAAATCACATCGTTGTAATGCAAGTGTGAATATTGTAGGGTATAATATCGGGCGTGAGTTCGAAGCGTATCACGCCAAGCTACTATCGCTGTCCGGGATCTTACTGACTCGATGCGTAAATCCGATGGTGGCGTTGGCGGTTCTGGAATTGAGTGAAGAATTTTATAATAAAAGTCATTTTATTATTATTGGTCGCGTCTCTACTCTCGTCTACTAACGAAAGAGTACTTATACCAAATAAGTGGTAATGGATGGAGATAGATGGAATAAGTGGGGACGAAGAAGAACAGATATCAAGAGTGGGGTTGGACGGGATGAGTAGGGATGGATGCAATTAGTGGAAACTGATGGAAGGAGTAGGAAGAGATTAGTATGTTTAGAACGAGTGCGATGGAGGGACAGAAAGAGACGGATGCGATAAGTAGGGATGCATACAAAGAGTGACAGAATGGCACATTGATACGAGTCTCTGCGAAGGTTGATAATATCATAACCGCCTTGTAGGCGTGTTGGCGATCGCAGTAGGTGTAATAAATTGCCCAGAAAAGAGTTGCTGGCGAGTCGAGGTTTAAAACACCCATGGAAAATCCACACAAACGGGTGGTTCACATTGTTATTTCAACCCTATTAAAGAATTATTTCTAACTAGCAACCCGCCCTCGGTTCGCTTCGGTTTCAGTCGTCTTTCCTGCGTCAGTTCCCGTTTCCGTGGGAATACCGGGATAAAATATAGCTTAGGTTACTCCCTGATATTATAGCTTTCCATTGGTGAAATAATTTTTGAAATCGGTCTAGCCGTTTTGAAGATTACCCGGAACAAACAGACAGACAGAAAAAAAAATATAAAGTGTATTTTAGGCATATGTATAGTGCAAATAACCGTGTGAGCATGAAAAAAGCCTATTATTTTGACATTACAAACAGACACTCCAATTTTATTTATTGGTATAGATCTGAGATTTAGCTAAGAATACGAACACTCACCTAATATTGTTAAGTATACATCAAAATTAGCTGTTCCATAAGGATTTGTAGCTTTGCATTGATACAAGCCAGCATCAGATGTCTCGGAGTACTGCATATTAACATTGCTTATAATACCTAATGAAGTCTTTGTTTCGGTAATTTTAGCCCTGTAAAATATGTGCGACAATATTAGCATTTCTTTAAGTGAAAACTTCCTTGGCCGCGTTGGACAGTTTTTGGTAGGACAAAACATTATGGGTTGGCGTCACCGACATGTGTGCGCCTTAGACAGTTTTTGTATGGGTGAAATCTCGTGAATGGATACAGTAAAAAGTTCAGTAAGTATGTATATACCATTATTGAAACAGTGTTTTTGTTTGATTATTATTTGAATCATTTAATTGTAGAATCATTGTGCAATACAATATCACTATTGTATTGCACAGTGATTCTACAATTAAATGATTCAAATAGTACTCATGGACTAATTAAATAATTTTCTTTAATTCAAACATTAAGAAATTTCAAATTTTAACACTTAAAGTTCTAAGTTTTTACTTCTACTTTCAGTCTCTATAACTACCAATATTTTTTTTAACGGGCGGGCTATGGTAAGCACATACACCGGCCACTCTATTCAAGGTAGGGGCGGTGCGTTGTCCCATATCCCCGGAGGGAATATAGTGGGAACTATATTCCCTCCTCTTCACCAAAGGGCCGACCACTAGCCGACATCCTTGTCGTCCGTGGCCAGCTTGGCGGGACACCCTTTCAGATATCATCTCTGCCCGACCGATCAGGCACACAGAGAGGTCGTAGTACCGCAGCATTAGTACGTCTGGGGTGGTATACTATACGGACCTTGTAGCACCTCGAGAAAATTTGCCTGCGTTTAGGCGTTTTGCCATTCCTACTATTGCAATCAATGCTAAAGCTCACATATAGGTCCATTAAGCTCTGTTAAATCCGTGGTGCTGTACTGCTGCGCTTTACATAGTTGATCCTTTTATCGCATACAGCTCATTTATGTTTCACTGCTGGGCTTGAACCTTCTTCGAAATGGGAGAAAAATTTACCTACTATCCAATGCTGGTCATAAGGGTTGGCATAGTATTTTTAATATGCTTCTATTAGCTTCAGACGTATGTATGTTAGTATGTAACGGTATCTTTGAACATGATTTTGACTCCCTTCAAAATGTCGGATTAACTCGAAATACTTATTAAGGACCGATGACAATTCAATATTTTAAACAGTTTGACCCGTTATCCTTACTAGGATAATCAGGATTAGTAAAAATTCAACTAAAAAATTAAAAATAAATAATAGTTCAATAAAACTAAAAAATACGCTTTTAAAGAAAATCAAACTTAAAAACCAGAAAAAATTTTTTTAAAAATTTGAATTAAGAATAGCGTATATAAGAAAAAATATTTTTTATTGTAAATAAAGCGTGGGGTGCTTTTTAAGATATTATCAAAATGATAATCCTTCTACTCATATTCTGTCAATAAAATATTTATAACTATTGACAACATGCACCCCACGCTGTTTTTACAATAAAAAATATTTTTTTCTTATATACATTATTCTTAATTCAAATTTTAAAAATTTATTTTCTATTTTTTAGTTTGATTTTCTTTAAAAGCGTATTTTTTTAGTTTTTGGAACTATTATTTATTCTTTCAAGTTATATACATATTGTAATCCCTTAATCGTCTTGTAAGACACCTCCGGGTAAGATAGGGGGTGGTGTATTCTATTCTTACTTAGAATTGTATTTGGAATTTTCAATATTAATTGTAAATTACCGTGTGGTGTCGGAGTAAGAATGCAATTCAATCTTGAGTGTCGTAAAAGACGAATAAGGGATATAATATGCGAATAATATTTATGCAAGAGAGAAGGAAAACTCGACATAAACCCCTACAATGATTTCTGAATATTACACATTGTAAATAAAACTACGGATTCTATCGCGCTTGTATTTGATTTCTCATTGCCCAACGTTTCGAATATTTTGCAGCGTTTGTGGTCACGGGCGGTCTGAGTCCGCGATAAAATCCGTAAAGTAGTTTTAGTTACAATAAATCCCTTATGCCAACACGTCTGACCAGCGCGGTATAGTAGGTCAATTTCCCTCCCATTGTGTAGGAGGCCCGAGCCCAACAATGGGACTTATGTGGGTTGAGGTGTGATGAATAGTAAATAAAGTGGTAAAATTCTTTTAATTTTATTTTTGTTTAAATAATGGTATTTCCCCCTCTCGTACCTCTGGGTGTCGTAAAAGACGACTAAGGGATATATTACGCATATGACATCTATGCAAGAGATGGAAAACTCAAAACAAAACCCTATACCAACCTGTCTGACCAGCATTGTAAGGTCCATTTCCCTCCTATTATGGAGGAGGCTTGAGCCCAGCAGTGGGATGTATATGAGCCGAAATGATGAATAGTATTATTACCTCTGGGGTAGCAATGTATGCCTGTACGGTACTTACCTTTGATTTGTAAAGTCTACAATATTCCCATCATGTGTCCAAGTAACTCTGATTGGCTCGTCTCCTAAAGGTTTACACTCAAGGGAAATTGGGTGCCCAAGTTGTGATGTTACATTCGCGGATGACGCCTCGAAATGCACTGGCTCTAAAATGAAATAAATTATTAATAATCCGTCTTTAAAAATATTATTGTTACATTTATTTTCATGGAAATCTTGCAGATCTTATACATAATACATTATTTGATTTTATTTTAATAACTGTGGGTGGCAAACAAGGAAACAGCAGCCTGCTGGTAAGTGATAGTGCCACTCATAGACGTTTGCCAAGCCGCTACCTGCCGTGAAAAACGTGAAGGGACTATGCAAGTATGCACGCATGCAATGAGTTTGGGGGATACTAAAACGTCACCAAAACCTACTACACGCAAATAACCTTAGAAATTTGGGCTTTTGGCCCTCTTGCTCACCGAACGAAGTGCAACATCAAATTACTACTATTCAAACGTCTATTTTTTGCGAGAGATTGTTACAAACCTGGATGGACTGAGCGACAGATATAGGCAGATAGACGATTGATTTGAATGTACCTAAAGTTAAAAAAATATATGCCAAAAAGTCTTACTGTTAACACTCATCCACACCGTCTTACTCAAGGGCATACCAACACCATTTTCTACGTTGCATGAATACAAGCCTTCGTCTGCAAGCGATACCTCCTCAATAATAAGGGTTCCGTTAGGAAGACTTAATATTCCACCTCCAGCTAATTCTAATACTGGTTGCCACGTGCCTAGAAGGGCTGAAAAAAAAACATTCTTTATAGCTAAAGATATTTTACTCAACTAGTTAACTATAATGACTAAGATTTGGTATTTTACACAGGTTGTTTTAAAAGTTATTTTACGTCTGAAAAATGATTATTGCAGGAGGGATTTCCACCTCCATTTCATTCAGCTATCTTGGCTCATGTGTGTCCCACTGCTGGCCTCGGGCTACCTCCATAAAAGCAGGGAAATTAATCTACTACATCACACACGGTCAGATCTGTTGGTGTTTTATTTCGAGTTTAATCTTCTGTCATAGATATTAATAGCAACCCGCCCTCGCTTCGCTCCGGTTTTAGTCGTTTTACCCGCGTAGTGCCCGTTCGCGTGGGAATACTGGGATAAAATATAGCCTAGTTTACGCCCTGATATTATAGCTTTCCATTGGTGAAAGAATTTTTGAAATCGGTCTAGCCGTTTTGAAGATTACTCGGCACAAACAGACATACAGACAAAAAAAAATAAAGTCATTTTAGGCATGTGTATAGTACAAATAACCGTGTGAGCATGAAAAAAGCCTATTATTTTGACATTACAAACAGGCACTCCAATTTTATTTATTGGTATAGACATGTGTATATTATATCCCTACTCGTCTTCTAAGATACCCATGGTTAAGATAAAGGTTATGAAATATATTCTTACTCCATGCATCTACTGAAAATCCTGCATCTCTCTTCAAATAGAGTAACAAATATGACTAGTGTGGGCTACCAAATTATCATTTGTAATGTCGTTATTACGGTGGAATTTCCACATGGCATCTATTGCAAGCGTTTACACACATTTTGTTTGTCCTATTGGCTCGCGCTCGTCTAATTGATTGTTGAAATGCTTTTTCAATAGATATAAGTTCAAATTCCACGTATGGTAGTCATTTTTTATTCGTAAAACAAGTTTTACAATTATTTAATTATGTTTTAATAAAGTAACAGATATCTACACTATTTATCAGCCAATTGAAGTTAATTTTTGACCATATGCTTAATAATCACGATTGACAGATGGTTTGACGATAGTGCATAGTTGGTGTTATAATTGCTTTAAAGAGCTTTGCTTTGTTGTTGCCTATTCTCTTCTTGATCCCATTTCTTTGGTCGATCTATGAACCGATCACATAGCGCCCAGGCGGGAAAGAACAGCGTATAGCCCTATAATCTGCTGAATTGTACCTCTCTACGTTTAGTTGGACAGAACTCGGCACCGGCGGTCCTACTAATGCTAGTTTTGTCAATTTTTAAAACACCTACGGTCAAGTAAACAGAGGCGAAGCATTGTATTCTTAACCCATTTTGATCACCAATCCAATTATTAAAGAGTGAAGATTAGATTAGCATTGTTAGTCCCATTCTCAGATTTATGTATAAGACATATCAAAAGTTTCATAAATGGATAGAACGCATAACACTCCTTGACCCACAATTTAGAATCGGATCTTTATGCCACTGAAGAGACGGAGCAGTTAATGCCTATAATTTTGAAATAAAAATACCACTTATTTTTTTTACTAGTCCATTAATTTATACATTCATTCATTTCAGATTTTATACATTCCAATGCTGGGCTTAAACCTCCTCCACATTAGGAGGGAAATTGACCTACTATACCATGCTGGTCCCCTAGCCGAGGCCGCGGGTGATCGGAGCGGGGAATTTAGTCCATCACCCGCAGAGAGGCTGACCGCGCGACCGACGTTCTGGGACAGGGCCGTCAAGAGGTGAGGGTACCCGAAAGGGTATTCCGTTGGGCCGACCACTGAGGACAAGGAACTCTGCACTGGTGGTCGGCCCAACGACAAAGGCGACGTAGATACGGGTGGGTTATGGGCCCGCACGCCGTCCTTTCGTCGCCCCGAACGGAATGGACGGAGTGTGTGCTTACCATGGCTCACCTATAAAAATAAAGAAACACCATGCTGGTCAGACATATTGGGATAGGGTTTTATTTCTAGTTTTTCTTCTCTTACTGGTTAAAGAATCGATTTATTGAGAACATACCATCTTTCTTCATCCAATGCACTTGAGGCTGGGGGTAACCACTTGCACTACATGAGACAGTTCCTCGTCTGCCCAGTAGCAATGAAGAGTTATTTGGTTCTTCCATCCATTTTGGAGCCACTACAATCAAAAATGAAATATTACATGTTTATTTTAATTCAGAAGATTCTTAAGAAACAAAATTATTATAATCATTTCTGGTATTACTTATATGGAATAAAAATATTTCTACGAATTTTGTTGTTGGTATTTTTTTATTTATTTAGCTGTTGGTAGTAATCGAGCAAACAGAAGACCTGCCCAATCGCATCCTAAATCCATTCGCAGCACGATTTTGAGCAATTTCATACTCTTGAAAGCGTCACTAGCATACGATTGGAATCCAATTCAGTGGTTTTTTTTTTAAACTAAATGAAATTGACACTAGTTGATTAATTGTTTACGATTACAATTTCATTCTCGACTTTGTTCAAGAGTACCAAATATAAGTTTGGTGAGATTAGAATTGAATCGCGTTCGAAATTAGAATTGATTTTAAGAGTAAGCCCACTGTTGGTTAGTAATACTGCTAATGAAATTTTGCTAAGCCGCTGCCTGCTATGAATAAAGTGAAGGGAGTGTGAATGCAAACAATGAGGTTCGGTTATACTAAAACCAACCTAAACCAACTAAACACTACACCATCAGAAGGTTTAGCTTCCTGTTTTCTCACTCACCGAACGAAGTGCAGTAACAAATTGCTATTAATCAGACGTCGCTATTAACTGTTACGCTTGATCCTTCTAATAGAATTGAAATTTACCTACAAAACCACATAGTCAGACGGATTGATATAGGATTTTATTACAGTCTTGCTTTTCTTGAATAAATGTTAATATGCATAATATTTAATTCCTTATACTACGCCCACGGTAGTGTTGGGTAGGACATGACATAAAAAAGAGTTTGTATGAGGAGCCTCTTTTGCGTAGTGAGCCAGTACATTGTCGCACTTCAAATGAGGCGAGGCCAATGAGGATTGGAGTGTTAGATTAGGACGCGACATGAATGAGAGTTTATAAGAGTAAGCTCTTTGTGCGGGACGGGCCTCCAGACAAATGTGTTGTAGTCGGCTGACGTCCCGGTTGGTCGCTGGTTCGGTGGTTTATGTGGATTGTATGTGTGGACTGTATCTTCGGGTTCGGTTCCCTACTGGCGGGTTTCAGTGAAGAAATAAAACGATCGATTTTGAAGTAACTTGCACATCGGACGAATATTACACCGTTGCTGCCTAGCCCCTGAATGTTAATGCTTGAAGTTCGCTATTTCTTCATACTGTGGTTTCAAGCTTCCATCGCGCGCCGCTAGGTGTCTTCGGTAGTCTATGCTACGATGTGTTCATTAAAACGAGGGGCTTAGGCACCTCGAGGTGTTACCGTAACGACAGCCGCGAGGCTGTTAGTGTAATCGGTTGTCGCATTCGTCCGATTTGTGCTATGATTTTATTGAATAATTAACTATAACGCTAAAACTATTACAGATATGCTTACATTCTATATACTATTCTATTTATCTAAGACACATCTATCTGTTTCAGTAGTGGCCGCGACCCTAGGTAGTAAAATAGGCTTTATACAAGCACTAAAAACTATTATTTTATACTATCAGCATTGTTTTTCTATCTTTATTACGCTATATCTCGCAAGTTATAATACCTAGGGTGTTGGTTCTTACTGCATTCGATAGGTCCTAGCGTATATTTCAATAAAACACCAAGAATATTTATGTTTATTGCAAATTTGACACTATAAACAACAAAAATTACAACGTAACTAAGTACAATTATGCTTTTACATAAATTAAGAAAAACAAACAGTTATAGGCTATTTTAATACTATTTTTACTACAATATAACGTATAATTAATCTACTTTAATGTTCATTACTCACATTGTTTATTTAGCACTGTACACATAAATTCGTAATGTTTACATCTTACGAATTTCGCTATGTATTTGGAGCGCCCTGATTGGTCGATATTCGTTACGCACTCCTATCGGGCGATACACTTTGAGTTAGTTAATTTTCACGGTATTCTTATCACTATACCTTTTCTCAAAAATTCACTATTATATTACAGTTCGTTTTTTAAGCACTATCACGGTATTTTGCACTTGTCGCGAACATTTCTCCCGCCGTGTCGCGTCGCGCTCGCACGTCGCGGCGACGCGACATGAAGACTTTTTTTTTTTTTTTTTTTTTTTTTTTTTTTTTTTTGTGTGTGTACAGCTGTTGGCCGCAGATGGCCTTGACAGCTTGACGCGGACTATGGGTGAGCGCTGAGGGCTCTCAACCCGGAGAAAAGTATGCTAAGCGACATCGCCCAAGGGCTCCCCCTGTGGGGAACGGACCTCGGCTTGGGGCGTCACTGGAGGCAAAGTGGGCGTGCCCACGTTTTTAATAGTGACTTTTGCGCGGCGCGGTTTCGCACCTCGACGGCGAGGGCGGAACCGCGGATATTTATTTGTTAAGGCCTCGCGGGCCGTGTAGGCTCTTTGTTGAGCGAGTGTGATAATGTCGTCCTCTTCGTCGAGGACGTGACGAGGACGTCGGATAGAGGAGATTTTGGAGGGTCTATAGGAAGCCGCCCCAACCACTAGTTGGTTGGGGTGTGTCATGGCAGAGTCAAAGTAGCTCTGAGAGCACCGTTTCATAAACTGCTTGATGGTCGGCAGTTCGAGGTCGATGTGGAGATCGACGTTTCGTATGAACCACGGTGCTCCCGTAGCTCGGCGCATGAAACGATTTTGTAATGTCTGTAGCCTGTGGATCCTGTGTGGCTTAACATGCGCGAACACCACGCTGGCATAGGTCATGATAGGCCGTATGCAGGTGGTGTAAAGTCGGACTTTGCTACTCAGGGGCATACGCGACCTAGAGTTGAGTAGACAGTGGAGACGGCCCATCACAAAAGCTGCCCGTGCGCGGACTTGCTTTATGTGAGGGGCGAAGCTGAGTCGATCGTCAAGGGTCACACCCAAGTATTTGGCCTGCCTGGTCCAAGTGACCGGCTTGTTGAAAATTTTAAGGGGGGGAATGCTATCGATAGAGTAGGAACGGGCAGTTCGTCTAGTGAACATGACCGCCTGACTCTTCTCGGGGTTGATTTCTAATCTCCATTTCCTAAACCAATTGGCTAGGGCGGTAACCGCTGTTTGGAGAGTCTTGGCTACTGTTGTCGGGGATCTACCAGCACAAAAGAGTGCGGTGTCATCAGCGTAAAGCGCTTTATGTACCCGGTTGAATTTGGGCATATCGCTAGTGTATAGCGTGAAGAGAAATGGGGAGAGGACCGACCCCTGAGGGACGCCGGCCTTGATAGGGTGGGAGGTCGACAACGTCCCTTCCACCCTGTAGCGAAAGCTGCGATGACTTAAGTAGTCATGTATAATGTGAATTAAGTAGTGAGGGATCTTGAGGAGATAGAGTTTGTAGATTAGGCCTTCATGCCAAACCTTGTCGAATGCTTTCGCTACGTCTAGGAATAATACACCCGTATATCTGTTCATGATGAACTGACTACTTGTGTATTCTACCAAACGGTGAACTTGTTGTACGCAGCTGTGTTTAGCTCGGAAGCCAAACTGTGCGTCGGGAACGAGGTTGTTAGCCTCGGCGAATGTACGTAGTCTACTGAGAACTATTCGTTCGTAGATCTTACCTAGACCTCTTAGTAGACTAATCGGGCGGTAACTACTAGGTTCGGTACGGCGCTTGCCGGGTTTGTGGATTCCTATTACCACGGCCTCTTTCCATTGCGCGGGAAAGATGTTATTATTTAGTGCTGCATTGAAGATGCAGCACAACAGGATTATCAAGTGGGCGGGGAATAATTTAATGACTTTATTTGAGATTCCGTCCGAACCTGGGGCTTTCCTGGTTTTGAGACCCCTGACTAACGATTCGACCTCATCGGTGGTCACTGCTGGGATTGGCTGATCGGGGCTGTCGTTTCCTAACGAGCGCGAGAGAGTGTTACGACGTTCCACTTCGTCGGCGATGAAGCGGTGATTCGCGGCGTCGGGGTGTAGTGTACTCGGCGTACACTGAAGCTCTAAGCAGTCGGCCAGGCATTCTGACTTTTCATCGTCCATGAATGCCGGAGGCTGGTTGGGTCTGGTGAGAGGAGGGAGAGTGGACACGATGTCTTTTTTGAGTGAGCGGGAAAGCTGCCAAAAGGCTGTGTGAGAGGGTTCTAGCTCCTCGATCATGGCGTCCCATTTGCTCTGTCTCAATTTTTTAATTGCTTGTTTAACCTCCCTCTGGAGTGACCGTAGGCGGGTACGGTTGTCCTCCGTAGGGTAGCGGTCATAAGCGCGTGTCGCGGCGTTTTTCCGTCTCAGCAAGTCACGGACGTCGTCTGGCAGGCGCCATTTACGATCGCTCGTATCTGGTACCGGCCGCGAGCAGTCGTCCATTATCGACTGCACGTGACTTGTGAGCGAGTCGATCGCCTGAGAGGTATCTTCCTTAGACGTAATGTCTTTGGGAATTTGATCAAGGTGAACCGACGAGGTTGACTTGAGATTTTTCTCTAGCCGTGCCCAGTCAGTCGCTATCTTGGTCCTTTCGTTGTTGTGGCCTGAGGGGCCGGGGGTGCGGGAGGCTAATTCCAGAGTCACCGGGCGGTGATCTGAGTCTAACTCGTGTTGAACTTCTATTGAACATAAACGAAGGTTTATGTTTTTGAGAAGAAAAATATCGAGTATGTCCGGCCTGTGCGAAACGTTAAAGGGGAAGTGTGTCGGCTCTATGGGCGCTATGACATCAAATCCCAGTCTGTCAGCGAATAGCTCTAAAGTCTTGCCCCTCTTATTGGAACTTTGACAGCTCCAAGAGGTGTTCTTGGCGTTAAGGTCACCGCCAATGATGACGGCGCCTCCCAATTCTAGCAAGGCTTTTAGATCTTTTTCAACCAACTGTTTCGAATGTTCTCTATTGGGAGAGAGATATGCGGATACAAGGGTGATAGGCTGATGGCCTGAGAGGGCTAGCCTGCAAATTGAAGCTTCAATGTACATCAGAGGGGGCGGATCCACAGGTGTGCAATGCAGCGACCTTTTGTAGTAGATAAGCGTTCCGCCCATTGGTGAGGTTGTCCTATCGTTGCGAACTATATTATAGTTGGCGACTCTAGGGTCCTTGTTAAATGGTTTAAGGAACGTCTCTTGTACTAGCAAGATGTCGAGCTGGTGTTCCCGAAGGAATGTGCCTACTTCATCCTTCTGTTGGGTTAGGCTATTGGCATTGAATGTCCCTATTTTGAGGTGTCTGGGTTTAACTCTGCCTGGAGTGTACCTATCCATTTTATTTGAATTTAAGCGAGCCTAGACGCTCTAACGTGGGGGAAAATTTAATAGCGGTATTAAGGAGGGCGAGGTTGTTTCCCTCGTTCCTTCTTAATTCGGCTGCAATTTCGCGGATTTCCGTGAAATTGATTTGAGCTGCGAAGTTGGCCACCAGGGCTAGATCTGGATCTAGTCCTTGGGGGGCTTATGGGGGCGCGCTTTTAGCGACGACGATAGGAATAGGGGCGCCCTGAGGGGGCTTGGGGTTACCACCAGTGGGCTGGTTTGGCCCGGTTGTTGGTGGTTTGAGTTGAGATGTTGCGGGTGGGGCAGCGGGCTGCCTGTTGGGCAGGGTTGGGAAAGCCTCCTTGCTGTTTAGCAGGGGGCGAGCCCACGCATTGTGGGTTGGTAAGGGGGCTGGGACGAAGGTCTTGTTATAGTACAAGGCCTTGCCGTTTGTGTTGGGCTGGCGGACTAACCTCCTCGGCGCTCTTGGGCAGCCGCGGTAGTTAGCCGGGTGTCCGTATTCTCCACAGAGAACACACGCTGGTGGCTCTTTGCAGAGTGAGATGTCCTTTGGCCGTTCACACTGAGAGGTGTGATGGTCACCTAGGCACTTAACGCACCTAGGACGGGCAAAGCAGTTTTTGGACGAGTGTCCATACAGTTGGCACTTGTGGCATTGTGCCAGGTTGCCATTTTTGTGTGGGGGCTCAACCGAGACCCCAGATAGTCCGCAGATGGTCTTAATTTTAAAAATGCCTTTACCCTCTGCGTTATTTGTAAGGCAGACGAGTATCATGTTGAGGGGATAACGACCCCTACCCCGGATCATCCGGTGTACTTCTACAACCGGTAGATCCTGGGTTTTAAGAGATTCTAGAATCTCTTTGGTCTCTATTTCCCTCGGTACGTTGCGTATTACAGCACGCAGAAGTTTGGCTTCGGGGAGGGTGTACGTATGGTAGGGAATCTGTTGATTCCCTAGCATGCTTGACACGGAGCGGTGGTCAGCTGACGAGTGAAGGTCCACTCGTATGCCTTGGGGGGTGGATTTCGCAGATTTGTACGAAATCCTGTTGGTGTTTAGCCACGCGGAGATGGCTAGCCACTTCTCTTTATCCCTAATGTATAGGGGCGGCGGAGCCAGTGGTTTTTTGACCGTCTGTGGGGCGACGGTGTTGCTGTCCGTAGTGGATGGGACAGAGAATGGGGCTGTCTGCGAGACGACAGGGAGGGCCGAGGCGGTCGTAGCGGTCGTTTCAGACGGGATTGCGGCTGGAGTTATGGCCGATTCGGTCGGCTTTATTTTTGGGGCCTTAGAGGGGGCCTCTTTGTTGGCTTTTGCCTTCTTAGTACGCTTACGGGAGCGAACTTCGATGAAGGAGCCCTCATTGGGCGAATCTTCCGACTCGGAGGAAGATGAAGCTGAGGCTGAGGAGGGGACCGATTCAGTATCCATCGCCGTGCCGGTGGCCGGTAATTCCGGTTTGAGCGGCAGGACGGTGGAGTGAGCGCGTAGGGGTTGCGGTGGAAGAATAGTTATCGCTCCAAAATGTTGAGCGATGTAGGCTTTTATCTCAGGGATTGCCAGAAGGGCGTCGATGGTGATAGTTTTTTCCGCCATCGTGGGCTGGCGGGAAAAAACGTTCGCAGGAATGTGTCCTATCGCCCTGGGTGGGGTAAACCCTGGGTTGTGTGTAGTGTGTGTCCCTCCCAACCGGGTGCAGGTCGGGAGGATGTGTACTTAACTAATGTGCCCTAAGCTTGTACTCCTTCGCCAATCTTAATGTGCGATAGGTTCCTAGCTGCTCGGGCCGTTAGGCCTTCGCAGAAAAATGATGAAAAGCCGTAGATTAGGTCCGACTAGGAGATCCCCCAAGGCCGGATGCTCTAACCCCTTCCGATTGTTAGCTCTGCCCTGAAGGGGCTCGGCAGGCAAATCGGGGCCTTGCCTCACCCGGCTTCGTTTACACCGTGAGGTTTCCGCCGGGGACCAAACAATATGGTTTTCTGCCCTGAGGGGGGCCAAAATGGGTTGACTTTTTATCTACCAACGGTAGAAATCTGCACTCGACGTCTTGAAAAAGTCGACTCGTGCAGTTGGGATCCGGCAACACCTGCGTCCAAACAGCGAAACTGCCACAGACAACCGTATACACGGCCACCCGGAGCGGGCCACTGAACGGCCACAGACGTTGAACAAGATGGCGGCTTGACGCGACGCGTGGTTCGCTGCGAGAGCGAGCGAGACGGAGCGAGAACGCACGACCGCAGGGGGCGGGTGCGAGGTGAGCGCGGCGAAATGGAGAGCAGCGAGGCGCACGTCCGTGCGCTACGGGTCTCCGACGCGGAATGTTTTGCGACATGAAGACCGGTGAGCACGACGAGTTATCTGGGCAGTGGTATTAGCTTCTTGGCGGGACGTTTGAGTATGCCCGCCGATGTCTTGACTTCTGCAGTTCTTACTTGTCTGTCGGCACCCGGGTATACTGCGGTGATGCGCCCTCGCGGCCATGTGTTGCGAGGCAGGTTGCCGTCGGCGATGAGCACGAGGTCCCCGACCTCGAACTTCTGCGCGGTACCGTGAGGCTCCCGCCGGTATTGCAGCTCGGGAAGGTATTTTCTGACCCAGCGACGCCAGAAGAGGTCAGCTAGGATCTGCGTGCGCCGCCAGTGCTTCTTACTATTTATATCGCCTTCGCTGAAACTGCCGAGCTCTGGGAGTCTCGCTGAGCCACCGAAAATTATGTGATTCGGTGTGATGGCTTCTTCGTCCTCGATGTCCACGGAGACGTGTGTGAGGGGTCGACTGTTGACTGTATACTCGGCCTCACACAGTAGCGTTGCTAATACTTCTTCTTGCTGGTGGCGTTCGTGCAGGACCGTATTGAGTGTGGTCTTTACACAGCTGACCAGACGTTCCCACGCGCCCCCCATAAAGGGTGCCGCGGGGGTGATGAATCGCCATACGATGCCACGTCGACTTGCTTCTTCTCTGACGGCCTCTCTCATTTCTCTGTCGGCGCCATGCATGTTGGTACCGTTATCGGAGTAGATCTCAGCTGGGCAGCCACGTCGCGCCGCGAACCGTCGTAACGCCATAATCGCCGAGTCGGCGCTGAGGCTCGTGACGTCAGACACGTGAATAGCGCCACGTATCTCTTCTGATGCTGTCTTCCCACGGTGACGGACATGGGGCCGAAGTAATCAAGGCCGGTGTAGGTGAAGGCCCTTTGGTGATGTGCTAGACGTGCTTTCGGGAGGTCACCTGTCGCCGGCTCTGGAGGTCGCGTCTTTTTGATGCGGCATTGTACGCATTGACGTATTATTTTCTTAGCGCTCGGTCGTAGACGAAGAATCCAATATCGTTGGCGTACTTCATTTATCACTGTTTCTGTTCCGCTGTGATGTAGTTTTCTATGTGTCCAATCTATGTATAGCTGTGTTATTCTGTGGTCACCATCTAGTATTGGCGGCCTCTTTGTTTTCATTATTTCTGCATCTATGACTGTTGTACGGCTGCGCAGAGTGATAATTCTTTCTGTATACTCTGCGGATAGCGGATGTAGGCGGCTGTTTCTGGCGACCCCTCGCCCGCACCGGAGCTCCCTTAGTTCGGCGCCGAAAGAGTCTTCTTGTACCGCCTTCACAAGGAGGTCTTCGGCGTCGCGGGTGTGCTCTGCAGGCAGAAACACGAAGTGTCGGGAGTTCGATGCGGGGCGAGGTCCCGCGCTTCCCGACGTGTTCTTCTTTTTTGTCTTCGTACTACGCCAATCTGGGTCCACCAGTGGTTTCTTTTCTGTTCTTTTGTGTAAAACTTGTTCCTTCGGTTTTCTACACAAAGCTATAAACTGTAATACTCTTGCTGTAGCGCGCAGAAGTCGTTCCCATTTTGAAAATCTATTGGGGTCTGGGATCGATTCCACTGTTCTCTGTTTTCTGTGCGCTTCTTCTATAGTATGTGTCCTCTCTTCCCCTGTAGTCTCTGTCAGGATGGGTCTTTCGTCGGGCCATTGTGACGGGTCTTGATATAAGAATGATGGGCCAGTGAACCACTCGTGAGGCGATTTGAAGTTCACGGGTACATCCCGGGTGGCTGCGTCTGCGATATTCAGCTTCGTCGGCACCCAGCGCCAGTCTTCTACTTTACTGTTTTCTTCTATGTCCGCCAGTCGGTGTGCGACGAACGGTTTGTATTGTCGAGGGCCTCTTCTAATCCATGTCAGTACGGTTTTACTGTCTGTCCAGTAGACTGTGGCGTCCGGCGTCACTCGGTGTATATCTATCAGCGTCGTGGCGACTCGGGTTCCCATCACGGCGGCTTGCAGTTCGAGGCGTGGTATTGATGTAAGTTTTAACGGCGCCACCCTCGCCTTGGCCATAATAAGCGTGACGTGAACTTGATTGACCGGCGTTACGACTCGCCAGTAGGCTGCTGTTGCGTATGCCATCTCGCTGGCGTCCACGAAGATATGTATCTGAAGTGATGCGGCGTCGCTGAAGCCAGGATAACATCGGGGGACTCTGACGGTCTTAAGGTTGTCTAGGTGCTGTAGCCACGATGTCCATCCCTTTGCTAAGTCTTCATCGAACTCTTTGTCCCAGTCGTTACCAAGTCTCCACGCGTCTTGTAGTATCTGTTTGGCTCTCACTGTGACCGGTGACGCGAGGCCGAGAGGGTCGTATAATGACATGACGATCTGTAAGTCTTCTCTTCTTGTCGGCGTTCTTTTGCTGACGAGATCGTTGGGAAGGCGGGCGAGCTCGAGGTTGAAGCTCAGCTCGTCTGTGTTTGGCTGCCATATTAAGCCGAGGATTTTCTCTTTCTGTTCTCTATTCATCAGGTTAACTGTTTCTATATTTTCTTGACTCGGTTCTATTTCTTGAACGACCTTCGACGAGTTAGATACCCATTTTCTTAGCTCGAAACACGCTTCCTTGTGTATGTTTCGTATTAATCGGGCCGTGCGTGATGCTGTGACTTCATCGCGAAAACTGTCAAGGTAATCATCCATGTAGTGGTTGTCTACGATGGCTTCTACGGCTTCCGGGTGTTCAGCAATGTGTCTTTTGGCGTTCCAGTTCTTCGCGAAGATGGCTGTACACGGTGAGCTCGCTGCGCCGAAGATTAAGGTCTTCATTCGGTATTCTTTTGGGGCGCCTTCTCTGCGATCTCCTCTCCATAAATAGCGCAGCGCGTCTCTGTCTTCTTTTCTAATTCTCACTTGCATGAACATCTCCGCTATATCCGCTGAAACGGCGACTGGATGGCGACGGAATCTCATCATTACCCCTGGTAGTGATTGTAGCAGGTCTGGCCCGGTGAGCAGGTGATCGATGAGAGACACTCCTCTGCTCTTCGCGGCGGCGTCGTGCACTATTCGGATCTTCTCGGGCTTCATGGGGTTGTGTACGTCGAAGTGTGGCAGGTACCAGGTTCTGCCCGGGGTACTGCCCTGCGGGGCTTCTTCTGCGTAGCCCTTTTCTATCAGCGAGTTCATCTGTTCTGTATACTTCAGTTTGAGCGCGGGGTTGCGATCAAGCTTCTTTTCTATCGACGTAAGTCTCTTGATTGCGTTTTCATAACTGTCTGGCATTTCTATTTTTTCTGTTTTCCAGAGAAGCGCGGTTTCTATATGGTTGTCTTCTAACTGACGGGTACTCATCTCGAGTATATCTTCAGCTATCTTCTCTGGATCTGTCTTCGGACGACGTGGGTTGACGATGAGCGACTCTAATGCAAAGTATTGTTTCAGCTGTCTATCTATGGTATCTTCCGCCGATATCTGACCAACGAAATGTATCCTGTGACCGGTTGTTCTTGTGTGCGCGCCGTGTAATACCCATCCCAATTGTGTAAGGGACGCCACCGGCTGATGTTGCGGTCCTCTTCTTACGGCGCTCGCGACGAGAAGGTGCCAATTATCTTGACCTATGAGTACCTTCGGTAGACCAGTGTGGTACACAAGTTGATTTTTGATGTCTTCGAGATGTCTGCAATCGGCGATGTCTTCTTCAGTGACTCGTTGCGGTGTCAGACGGAGGTGTGATACTGTGCGCGCGCGTAGTGGTGTCTCCTTTCCCGTCGTAGTCTTGAGAGTGACTTCGATACGTCTTGAGGCGGGCATCTCTATTGCTTTGTCTCCGATGGTGCGAATGGTGAAGGGGTCCACCTTTCCCTCTGCGCCCACAGCCTGGGCGATTTCTTCATCTATGAGGGAAACTGTTGAGCCATCGTAGAGTAGTGCGAATGCGGCTATCTCTCCCGCCGGTCCGACGAGTTGCACGGGAATTATTTTCAGGAAGGCTTGATGGTCGCTATACAGACTCGAGTTCGTGACTGTTTCTTGTTTCTCCATCTTCGAGTCATCGGTCTTCGGTCGTTGGTAGTGAAGAAGTTGATTGTGGTAAGCGGTACACGGTAAGCGGTAAGCGGTAAGCGGTACTTTCAACTCGAACTACATAATCGCTTCCAATGTCTGGACGAGTGCGAATCTCCGAACGATATGAACAACAGGTTCGTGGAAACTGTCCACGCGGTTGGGTCGAAATTTTTCAAGGCTCACCGCGTTAATAGACCTAAAAAACTTTCTGACCAGACTCTCGAGCTCATGGAGCGGAGAAAAGAGATGACGGTGCAGTCTGCAGCCGATTGGTCCAAACATAGGCAGCTAAATAGACAGATCTCCAGGTCTGTGCGTCGCGATATTCGCCGATTTAATACGTTCCGTATTAAAGAAGCGATAGAGCGGAATCGTGGCTCGAAAGTGTTCGCACAAGATCTGTCTATTGGGAAAAGCCAAATGACTAAGCTGAAGACCGATGACGGCACTGTCATTTCATCCCAAAGTGAGATCTTGGGAGAGGTCGAAAGGTTCTATGGACAGTTATACAAATCATCCCGAAATCCTGTTGTCGGCTTGGTCCAAGATCCCAGATCCAAGCTAACTCGGCACTATACCGAAGAAATCCCGGACATCAGCTTGTACGAGATCAGAATGGCTCTCAAACAACTACGTAACGGTAAGGCACCGGGAGATGACGGAATTACGGCAGAGCTTTTGAAGGCGGGTGGCAAGCCGGTATTAATAGCCCTTCAGAAGCTATTTAATTCCGTTATCCTCGGGGGCGACGTTCCAGAGTCGTGGACCAGGAGTGTGGTGGTGCTGTTCTTCAAGAAGGGTGACAAAGCTCTTTTAAAGAACTACAGACCCATCTCACTCCTGAGCCATGTTTATAAGTTGTTTTCGAGGGTCATTACCAATCGACTCACGCGCAAGCTCGATGACTTCCAGCCGCCCGAACAAGCCGGCTTCCGAAAAGGCTATAGCACCATAGACCATATCCTCACGCTTCGGCAGATTATACAAAAGACCGAGGAGTATAATCGGCCCCTGTGCTTAGCGTTTGTGGACTATGAGAAAGCCTTTGATTCAGTCGAAACTTGGGCGGTGCTGCAGTCCCTTCAGCGGTGCCAAATCGACCATCGCTATATCGAAGTGCTGAAGTGTTTGTATAGGAACGCCACAATGTCAGTCCGTATCCGGGATAAGAGTACGAAACCGATCCAGTTGCAGAAAGGCGTGAGACAGGGAGATGTCATCTCTCCGAAACTGTTCACCACTGCACTGGAAGATGTCTTCAAGCTCTTAGACTGGACTGGACTCGGCATCAACATTAACGGCGAATACATCACTCACCTTCGATTCGCAGACGATATCGTCGTTATGGCAGAATCCATGGAGGACCTTGGCACTATGCTCAATGATCTCAGCAGGGTATCCCAACTAGTGGGTCTACGAATGAACATGGACAAGACGAAAGTCATGTCAAATACCCATGTCATTCCTGTACCGGTCCTAGTTGGCAATGCGATTCTCGAAGTTGTCAATCAATATGTTTACCTAGGACAAACAGTCCAGTTAGGTAGATCCAATTTCGAGAAAGAGATCAGCCGACGAATCCAACTCGGTTGGGCAGCGTTCGGGAAACTTAAGAGGATCTTCTCGTCCAACATACCTCAGTGTCTGAAAACACAGGTCTACGACCAGTGTGTGTTACCAGTGATGACTTACGGCACGGAAACGTGGTCCCTAAATGTAGGCCTCATATCAAGGCTCAAAGTCGCTCAGCGTGCTATGGAACGGGCTATGCTCGGGATTTCTCTGCGAGATAGAATCCGGAATACAGAAATCCGCAGAAGAACGGGTGTAACCGACATAGCACGAAGAATTAGCACGCTGAAGTGGCAATGGGCAGGCCACATCGCTCGACGAACCGACAACCGCTGGGGAAGAAAGGTTCTCGAGTGGCGACCACGCATCGGACGACGCAGTGTAGGACGCCCCCCCACTAGGTGGACCGACGACCTAGTGAAAGTTGCTGGGCGTCGTTGGATGCAGGCGGCACAGGACCGCACATTGTGGCGCAATATGAGGGAGGCCTACGTCCAGCAGTGGACGGCAATAGGCTGAAATGATGAAGCGGTACAGCCCTCTATTTCGCACCTCTTTGGTTTGCATTTGTGTTGCTGGTGGCGTGTGCGGAGGCAGCGAAAGCACAACCCATGTTTCTTAGCTATCTCCCATCTTCTGTCTGAATCACCCCGACGAAAGGTGTCGCAGTCTGCCGGGTAGTGTCCATCTTGTCCGCAGATCTTGCACTTCGAATGTGAGATAGGGTTCGAGTTCCATGTTCGCTTTTCTATGATGTTGTGTGTTCGCTGAACCACGCGACGGTTGTGTGACGGTTCTCTTATGCCTTCAGCGGGTGCGAACGCGCTGCAGAAATGTGCGTGTTCCGTAACAAAGTCGCTGAAGCGTCTGAGGTCCGGCACCGATGCGTACTTCTCCGTATATGTTCTGTACCACTGTACACGTAGTGAGTTCGGCAGCTTTTCTGTTAGGATGCGAAGTAACTCGGCGTTAACTAAGTCTCCTTTTTGATGGCTTCGAGTGTTACTGTGCCGCTTCTTATCCTGCCGGCGAACGCGCAGATATCCCGAGGGGCTTCTCCACAGCGCGGCAGGTTCTTTAACTTTTCCGTTTCCGCCTGTGCTATAGCGTCCGGTCTTCCAAATTGAAGTTCCAATTCTTGCATGATATCATTCGGTCTTGCATTTCCTATAAGTTCTGAATTTACTGTTTCTAGTGCTCTTCCTCTGAGACTTTTTCTAAGTCTAGCTGTGTCTGTCTATTTTTCAACGTCGTTGAAGTAATTCTTCGTGGTGTCGTATATGGCACGAAACGACAACCACTCTGTATGCGCTCCGTCGAACGGTGGTAATGTCATGATGACCTTGGAAACTGCTGGGTGAGGTGACGTATGTGACATCTCCAGGGGTTTCCCGGCGAGCGCGGCGATTGTGGAAGTGAGTCCAGTGATTAACTGCGTCATTGGGTCACTTCCCTGTGGTGAAGTCTCCTTCTTCTTAGAGGTTTCTTCCTTGTTTTCCTTCACGGAAACTGTCTTCTGTTCCCTCCATGTGGGCTTCGGCGGCCACGTTTGTAGTGGCTTCTGTCGTAACCAGGGCTGGATTCGGCTGCGGGTCCTGGGCTTCTGCTAACCATGAGCGGACGTACTCCGCCTTCAATTGTTCGTCGATTTCATAGCCGTCGGATTCTGCTTCTTCTTCAGCCTTTTCTAGTGCTAACTGCGCTAACTGTAATTTTATTTTCAATAATTCTTCTCGAGCCTTCTGTACTTTTCTATTGGGGCGTACCGATGTAACTGACTGTACGGCACGTTGTTTGAGCGGCTCCTGTATTTCTTCTGTAGTACGGGGTGGCACCAGGCGCGTCGCAGCGGCGGTGCGTAGCGTCTGGGTTGCGTTACTGTTGTCCCGGCGGCGTCCTGTTCTGTCCTGTTCCTGTTCTGTTAAGGGCGACGCCGGTGGTGCGGACGGCTCGGTGATTTGTTCGGCGAGCTCGATGACTGGTGACTGCGGGCGCGGCGGTTCTTCTTCATGGAGTTCCACCATCCATGCCTTCGGGGCTCGTCCCATGGAGCGAGTGATCGGCATCTTGATAAGTTTTCTGTTTGAATTTATCTTCAAGCTTCTGTAAGACACGTCAGGGGTATTCTTCTGTTACTGGCTGGCTGGCAACGATATCTTCAATAAGTTCTTCTCAAAATCTTCTGTAATGATCCTTCTGTAATTTTCTATAAATCTTCTATAGGGATTCTTCTGTAAGGATTTTTCTATAAATCTTCTATAGGGATTCTTCTATAATTTTCTATAATCTTCTATAAGGATGCTTCTATAATTTTTCTTCAGTTGAAGTTGGTAAGCCTTCTATCTTCAAAGTTGCGTTTCTTCACTCGTATCGCCAGGTCCAGGAACTTGTGTCTTCATCCGGATCGCAAGGACCAGAAAATTGTGTGGGACGGGCCTCCAGACAAATGTGTTGTAGTCGGCTGACGTCCCGGTTGGTCGCTGGTTTGGTGGTTTATGTGGACTGTATGTGTGGACTGTATCTTCGGGTTCGGTTCCCTACTGGCGGGTTTCAGTGAAGAAATAAAACGATCGATTTTGAAGCAACTTGCACATCGGACGAATATTACACCGTTGCTGCCTAGCCCCTGAATGTTAATGCTTGAAGTTCGCTATTTCTTCATACTATTTCTTCATACTGTGGTTTCAAGCTTCCATCGCGCGCCGCTAGGTGCTAGGTAGGCACCTCGAGGTGTTACCGTAACGACAGCCGCGAGGCTGTTAGTGTAATCGGTTGTCGCATTCGTCCGATTTGTGCTATGATTTTATTGAATAATTAACTATAACGCTAAAACTATTACAGATATGCTTACATTCTATATACTATTCTATTTATCTAACACACATCTATCTGTTTCAGTAGTGGCCGCGACCCTAGGTAGTAAAATAGGCTTTATACAAGCACTAAAAACTATTATTTTATACTATCAGCATTGTTTTTCTATCTTTATTACGCTATATCTCGCAAGTTATAATACCTAGGGTGTTGGTTCTTACTGCATTCGATAGGTCCTAGCGTATATTTCAATAAAACACCAAGAATATTTATGTTTATTGCAAATTTGACACTATAAACAACAAAAATTACAACGTAACTAAGTACAATTATGCTTTTACATAAATTAAGAAAAACAAACAGTTATAGGCTATTTTAATACTATTTTTACTACAATATAACGTATAATTAATCTACTTTAATGTTCATTACTCACATTGTTTATTTAGCACTGTACACATAAATTCGTAATGTTTACATCTTACGAATTTCGCTATGTATTTGGAGCGCCCTGATTGGTCGATATTCGTTACGCACTCCTATCGGGCGATACACTTTGAGTTAGTTAATTTTCACGGTATTCTTATCACTATACTTTTTCTCAAAAATTCACTATTATATTACAGTTCGTTTTTTAAGCACTATCACGGTATTTTGCACTTGTCGCGAACACTCTTCTTGTACTAAGCCAGTATATTGTACTGAGCCAGTACAATGTACTATCCTACTTCAAACGAGGCGATGCCAAATAAAATCACACTATTCCGTGCTATTTGAAACTCTATTTGGATTTACCTAAAGCTCAATATTGTTGTTCACGATGTTCACGTTTCAGCAGAAACTTAGTAGCGCCATCTCATTCTAATACATATAAATTAGGTGAAAGAGTAGACGCAGTACTGAAGTGACGCATACGACTACGACGAGGCTCGACGCGTTCTCTCTCACTCACTCTATAGAGTTTTGAAGCGTGTCTCGTAGTCCTCGCTTACGACTACCGCGACAGAAAATTTGAAGCGGTACATTTTGAAATGCCGAGCCGATCTTACATTTTGACGTTTTTGACGCGACAAATGTACTGCCTCTTTGATGTGCTACTCAACACTAGCCCACGGGCAAGATAGGATGTAGTGAATTGTATTTTTTTTTTATTGCAAACGGTGGCAAACGAGCAAACAGTACACCTGATGGTAAATGTTGCTGCCGCTCATGGACCTTTACAAGGCCGCTGCTTACCGCGAAGAAAGTGAAGGGAGTGTGAATGCGTGCATTGAGGCTCGGTGATACCAAGGGCACCACCAAAACCCTCCACACACAAACACCCTCAGAAAGTTGGGCTTCTGGTTCTCTAGCTCACCGAACGAAGCGCAGTAACAAATCGCTACTACTCAGACGTCGATTTTCTGCGAGAGTGTGGTACTACCCCGGACGGACCGGCACGCGGCTGTAGACAGATAACTGTCAACAGTGTGCTCCTACCACTCTGAATTTCTTACTTCGTTATCATACGGAGAGGACAGTAATAACATACGTGGTATAAATCCCGGTAACAATAATCTTGTGATCATAGTCGATTTTATAAATTTCCTAGGAATGCTGCTTCCCAAACTCGTATTCCCTCAACAGGTCTTTAACGACTTCCAGGCATTTATTTTGCATTACATTTTGCAACTAGATTATTTAGTGGTTTGAAGGGCACCCATACTTACTGATAATTAATACTTAAGAAACATGTTATATACTTTTCGAAGTATACAATTCACCTACCTATGGATATTGTAAATGGGATTAAAAATGCGTATAATATGTATGCAAGAGAAGGAAAACTTGAGATGAGATCCTATACCAACGCTTGACCATCGTGGTATCGTATGTCAATTTCTCTCCTATTATGGATGAAGCTCTAGCCCAACAGTGGGACGTGTAAGAGCTGAAGTGATGATGAATGATATAAAAGAGTTCAGTAACAAATAAATATACAAAACAAACCCGCTAAGTTTATTGCAAGGCCATCTCAGGAGCAATCGCGTTTCGGGTGACTGAACCAGGGATTTAGTCCGTTATCCGCTGAAAGGCCGACCGTGTGACAGTGACTGACGTCCCCGAGGGGGTACGTCGAGAGGAGTGGGTACTCCGCTGGGGTAAATCGTCGGGTCGACCACTGAAGACGAGGAACTCTGCACCAGTGGTCGGCCCAATGACGAAGGCGATGTGCCATGGGTCGGTCATGGGACTGCGCGCCGCCCCTCCGTCGCCCTGGACGGAGCCGGGCGGCGGGTGCGCTGATCATGGCCCACCCCTAAAAAAAGGGAGTAGTGGCGTTTTGATCCGGTGCTAGTTCGTGTTAATCATCATCATCATCATTTCAGCCTATTGCCGTCCACTGCTGGACGTAGGCCTCCCTCATATTGCGCCACAATGTGCGGTCCTGTGCCGCCTGCATCCAACGACGCCCAGCAACTTTCACTAGGTCGTCGGTCCACCTAGTGGGGGGGCGTCCTACACTGCGTCGTCCGATGCGTGGTCGCCACTCGAGAACCTTTCTTCCCCAGCGGTTGTCGGTTCGTCGAGCGATGTGGCCTGCCCATTGCCACTTCAGCGTGCTAATTCTTCGTGCTATGTCGGTTACACCCGTTCTTCTGCGGATTTCTGTATTCCGGATTCTATCTCGCAGAGAAATCCCGAGCATAGCCCGTTCCATAGCACGCTGAGCGACTTTGAGCCTTGATATGAGGCCTACATTTAGGGACCACGTTTCCGTGCCGTAAGTCATCACTGGTAACACACACTGGTCGTAGACCTGTGTTTTCAGACACTGAGGTATGTTGGACGAGAAGATCCTCTTAAGTTTCCCGAACGCTGCCCAACCGAGTTGGATTCGTCGGCTGATCTCTTTCTCGAAATTGGATCTACCTAACTGGACTGTTTGTCCTAGGTAAACATAGTGATTGACAACTTCGAGAATCGCATTGCCAACTAGGACCGGTACAGGAATGACATGGGTATTTGACATGACTTTCGTCTTGTTCATGTTCATTCGTAGACCCACTAGTTGGGATACCCTGCTGAGATCATTGAGCATAGTGCCAAGGTCCTCCATGGATTCTGCCATAACGACGATATCGTCTGCGAATCGAAGGTGAGTGATGTATTCGCCGTTAATGTTGATGCCGAGTCCAGTCCAGTCTAAGAGCTTGAAGACATCTTCCAGTGCAGTGGTGAACAGTTTCGGAGAGATGACATCTCCCTGTCTCACGCCTTTCTGCAACTGGATCGGTTTCGTACTCTTATCCCGGATACGGACTGACATTGTGGCGTTCCTATATAAACACTTCAGCACTTCGATATAGCGATGGTCGATTTGGCACCGCTGAAGGGACTGCAGCACCGCCCAAGTTTCGACTGAATCAAAGGCTTTCTCATAGTCCACAAACGCTAAGCACAGGGGCCGATTATACTCCTCGGTCTTTTGTATAATCTGCCGAAGCGTGAGGATATGGTCTATGGTGCTATAGCCTTTTCGGAAGCCGGCTTGTTCGGGCGGCTGGAAGTCATCGTGTGTTCATCATGTGTTCGTGTTAATAAAAAATTAAAATTAAAACTTTAAGTGCTTTCGAATTTGATATTCAAGGAGAAAATAAGGGTTGGAAACACAACGTATTCTTAAGTAGTCTATATCTATACCAATAAATAAAATTGAAGTGTCTGTTTGTAATGTCAAAATAATAGGCTTTTTTCATGCTCACACGGTTATTTGCACGTCACCTAAGCCTAAAATAGCAATTAAAAAAATTTTGTCTGTCTGTTTGTCTGTTTGTTCCGGGTAATCTTCAAAACGGCTGGACCGATTTCAAAAATTCTTTCACCAATGGAAAGCTATAATATCAGGGCGTAAACTAGGCTATATTTTATCCCGGTATTCCCACGGGAACGGGAACTACGCGGGTAAAACGACTATAACCTATAACCGAAGCGAAGCGAGGGCGGATTGCTAGTACGATAATATATTTACCTTTTATATATAATTCTGTAGATCGATTTACTTTTGCCACGTGGTTGGAGGCCACACACGTATAGGTGCCACAGTGTTCTAACGACACCCTCTTGATGACGAGAGCACTGAAAAGCTCCGAATTTCTTTCCACTACCTATAAATAAAAAAAATCCGTTACAATTATGTCAATCTATCTTAATATATATAAATTACGTGTTACGTTGTTTGTCCGCGATGGACTCCTAAACTACTTAACAGATTTTAATCAAATTTGCACACCATGTGCAGTTTGATCCAACTTAAAAGATAGGATAGGATACATCTTAATTTATAGTCGCAATATTATTTTATTGCAGATTATTTGTCTATTATTTAACATTCACAATTATCTGATAACTCCAAACGATTTTAACAGATGGCGATATCTGTTGACTGGATTGAGTAAGTAATTAATAGATGGCGCTGCTATGTCAAACCTACAAACGTGTCATATAAGCTACAATTAAATAGCAAAAATCCATCCATCCATCCATCAGCCTACGGACGTCCACTGCTGGATATGTCCAGCAGTGGCCCCCCCACGAGAATGCCACTCGGAACGGTCCTGCGCCAGTTGCATCCAACGGTTCCCTGCGACTTTGAGAATGTCGTCAGTCCACCCAGTGGGGGGTCGTCCTACGCTGCGCCGTCCGATTCGTGGTCGCCACTCAAGAACCTTTCTTCCCCAACGGTTATCGGTTCGACGAGCGATGTGGCCGGCCCATTGCCATTTCAACGTGCTAATTCTGCGGGCTATGTCGGTTACACCTGTTCTTCTACGGATTTCCGTGTTCAGGATTTTATCACGTAGAGAAATACTGAGCATAACCCTCTCCATAGCATGCTGAGCGACTTTGAGCTTTTTTATGAGGCCGACATTTAGAGATCACGTTTCAGTGCCGTAAGTCATCGCTGGTAACACACACTGGTTATAAACCTTTGTTTTCAGACACTGCGGAATATTAGACGAGAATAGCATAAATAGTTTACTGTAAATGTAATAAAACAAAAACCTTATTATATTTTATACTTTATTATAGTTTACTACTACTACTACACTACTACTACTATTATATCTTCCGTGTGATGACGGAGTAAGAATACAATTCACCACTCCATATCTTGCAAATGGATGTCGTAAAAGACGACTAAGGAATACAATACGCATATAACATCTATACGAGAAAAGGAAAACTCGAAACAGAACCCTATATCAACCTATCTGACCAGCATGATATAGTAAGGACAATCTCTCTTCTATTGTGGAGAAGGCTCGAGCCCAACAGTGGGACGTATCTGACCTGAAATAATGATGATGATGTCACTCTAATGAAATGTATTATACTTAATTATCTCTGAAGTAGTATAAGAAGTGTAGGTAATTGCATTAAAATTTTAGTCTGAATCGGTTTTAGAATGATTCTGATGACAAAGTGCTCTTCAATATCATCCTTATCTCAGCCCATACATGTCCCACTGTTCTGTTTGCCTCCATAATGGGAGGGAAATTGGCCTACTATACCATGCTGGTCAGACGTGCTGGTATAAGGTTGTGTTTAGAGTTTTCCTTCTCTTGCATAGGTGTTATATACATATTAAGTCTTTTAATCGTATTTTACGACTCCCAAGAGTAAAAGAGGGGATGGTGAATTGTATTTTTACTCCGTCACCATATGGAAAAAGTACTCTTACCTGAAAGTGCTCTTATGCAAGTATTTTTTTTATATACATAATTCTGATATTTGTAGATAAATACTTCGTAAAAGATCCTTCTCAGTATGGTGATAGAGAAAGAATACAATTTTTTTGCCCGTGGGTGTCGTAAAGGACGACTAAGGTATGTAATACGTAAATATATGCAAGAGAACTCGAAACAAAACCCTATGCCAACACGTCTGACCAGCGTGGTATAGTAGGTCAATTTTTCTTCCAGAGTGGACGAGGTTCAAGGCCAACAGTGGACTCAGATGATCATGATGATGATGAGATTGCGACGTGTCAGTTAGGGATGATCGATATCAGAAAAACATCGATGTCATAATCGAAAGCCCAACATCGTTATCGATATTTATCGAAAACCGAACATCGCTGTTGGATAACATTGATGATTATTGCACTAATAATTGACAAAGAAATAAAATATAGTGAAATCGTTACGTTTTACTTCGTTTTAATGAATAATCAACAGGTGGAGATAGCTAGGCGCTTGAGGACGTAACAATGTTCATAGAAGACTTAATTTGTTTCATTGTATTGCCCCTCCCAGAGCGGGCTGGTTAATTGTATTCTTATTCCGTCATTACACATATGAAATAAACATACCTTCAAATTATTAGGAATTCGTTTGCCATCTTTTAGCCACTCGAAATGTATTGGTAAATCACCAGTTCTGACGTTACAATAGATATTCACAATTTGTCCCTCCTGAAGATTAGTTCCAAGCAATAGATCATCTAATACAGGCGCTTCAATGACTTGAATTTCAAAAGCTCTTCTCGCCATTTCACCTGAAGGGCTTGTCACAATACACGTGTATATGGCTCCATTCAATTCTTTAGATATTTCAGGTATAGATAGTATACCGTTTATATTGATACTGGGAGCATTACGGCGTGATTTACGTTTTTGGTGCGATCTTTTGTATCGTGATTGGAAGATTGCGTTTGAGGTAAGTAGTTTTCCTTTGTACTCCCAGACGATTTTACTGAAAGAAGTTGTTGAATTTTATTTTATCTGTAGAGATATCTGTATTTGTTTTCTCTCATCAAAGTTTATGCTAGCTGTTAACCGTGTTTTATATCTTTTAAATGCTGCGTTTCATGTAGAATTCTATACATTTTTTTTGTTAGTCAACGTTTTCTTATTGTTTTCATTATTATTGGTGGCAAACGAAAAAACGTCACGTTTGATGGCAAATCATACTACTGCTTATAGACCTTTGCTAAGCCGCTGTTTACTGTGTAAAAAGTGAAGGGAGTGTGAATATGTATAATGAGGTTCGACGATATCAACGGCATTACCAAAATCCACTACACGTAAACATCCTCAGAAAATTGGGCTTCTGTTTCTCCCGTTTACCAAACAAAGTGTAGTAACAAATTGCATTGCTATTTGTGAGGAGTAACTCAGACGTCGATTTTTAGCGAGACCTACCCCAGACAAACCAATCCGCGAATGGCAACATCGAATTTAATAAGAATTTGCTTATAATTTGTAGTTTCATCGTTTAGGAATTTTGGAAATGATAGTGGATTATTTATAATATTAGTTATATACAAGTGAATGTTTCAGCAAAATTGATGTAACTGTTTAGAAGATTAGGCGTAACACGAAGTAACAAACGAAAATACGTTGTCAGCGATAATTTTTCCACATACGCGCAGGCTCTGGAATGAACTGCCTGCTACTGTAGGCAGAAAGCCATTGTCTATTGCCTACAGTAAGCCATTGCTTAGTTGTGCCTCTGGTATTGCAAATATCCATGTGCGATCGTATCGCCTACCATCAGGCGTGCTGCTTACTCGTTTACCACCATCGGCAATAAAAAAATAAGAAAGATGGTTTTCATCTTACAAAAAGACAGTTCATTTTATTTATCTGCATAAATAAAGATTTGGATATAGTAAAAGCAAAATCATTTGTAATTCATTTTACAATTTGAACATTAGAATAATACATCTAGAAACCATTTTATTTTACCTGATAAAGAAGAGAGAAATGTATAAAAAAATAGATACCTTATTGGGTATCCATAGAATGGACACCTCAAGTTGACTGATTCCCCACTTTGCACTTTAACTGGTGGCAATGATCTGATGTATGGTGGGCCTGAAATATTTTTAATTTTACATAAATTATTAACACTCGATAATGATTTCAGATGTTTACGTTAGTATTACACATTGTAAATAAAACTACGGATTTTATCGCGTTTCCATTTGATTTTAGATTAGCCAACGTTTCGAACACTTTACAGCTTTCATGATCACGAGCCGTCCGTAAAAAAATTACTATAATAAAATACCTAAAATACTATAATAAATAAAATACCTAAAATCAAATACAAACGCGATAAAATCCGTTAAGTAGTTTTATTTATAACACTGAATAATTTCTAGCAATCTACAAATAAATTCGATGGAATAACTTCTTATCTATACTAATATTATAAAGAGGTAAAATTTGTAAGTTTGTATGCAGGGGGTAATCTCTGGAACTCATAATCTAATTCTAATTTTATTTTAACTGGCAGAAAGCTACATTATTCCTGAGTGCTATAGGCTATAAATTGTTTCTATAACATGTATATTAACCGAGCTATCACAACTTTTGTCTGGCAAGTCGGAAAAAAATACCTCGTAAAACAGAATTATTTGCGTGCGCTGCCTAAACAGTTGCTTAAAATTAAAAAGAATGTATGGCTACCTGGTTCATCTTAATTATTTCTACAAAAAAGTCAGCGATACCATATCTCTATCTTTTATATTTTATCTTTTATACTTCTATTATTGCATTAAAAAATTTTTTTTTCGGCATTGTTACGTTTGGTTGATTATTTGAGCAACAAAATATTAATTCTTATGACAATAAATTATTTCAGTATCACAGGAACATCATACAGATAAGATTTGCCATTTACAGTATATCAATTGGTCATACAGTTTCGGAGATAATATAAAATTACTAAAACGCAAAATGACCCTAGCATAACTTTCATTGTGCAGACGTTTTACCTATTTGCCCATAGATGGCGTTCTGCAATGACGTCATTTTTCTGAATCGCGGTGTTAAGACTTTCCGTGGATTGATGACCCTCTCGAATTATTATGCCCACGTTGTCGTTAGTTGGAGTTCTAAAAATTACATGTCAGTTGGTTATTGGTTTCGGTTGTTTCGTTCGCATGGTTGTTGTTGTTGATAGATACCTCATAATCGAAAATATCGTAATTTCGTTGTACGTTTGTTTTGTATGTTCGTAGTTTCGTACTTCGTTCTATCGTAATAATCGACACGAGTTATTCGATATTACGATTGTTTTGTTTTGTAAAGGCGGACGGTGTTCGAGTCGCTCTCCCTTTGTTCATAATTGTTTTCAAGTCTGTGCGTGGTTTGTTGAGAGCATGCCTAAAAGGAAATCTCAACTGTCTCGGCAGACATCACAGACAAGAGCCGATCGAGTACGCCGTACGGAAGAATCTGCCCCTGAAAATGAGCAACGCCTCTCGAGAAATAGAGAATATATTTCGCAAGCACGCGCTAGAGAATCTAGCTCCGAGCGCTCACAGCGCCTCGCAAGCCAAAATGTGAGGACGACGCGGGCCCGTGCTCGAGAAACTAGCGCTGAACGTGCGCACCGTCTATCTGAGTTAAGGCAGCATGTCTGTGAGACAAGGGATAGGGAGACTAGCACTGAGCGCTCGCAGCGCCTAGCAACAGAAAGACAGCGAGCAGCTACAGTCAGAGCGCGTAATCGGAATATAGCCCAAGGAAATAGATCAGCCTTCAATTACGATGCCAATATAGATTATGCTCAGCAAAACACTGTGAAAATAGGCGAAATGAATAAAACATGTCCTAAGTGTTTTGCAAATAAATGGAGCGATGAACCAAATGGTATGTGTTGTGCTGCAGGAAAAGTGGTTCTTCCTGATATCCAGGCACCACCACAACCAATAAAAGATCTATTACTGGGCAATCATCTATTATCTGCGCATTTTTTAAAAAACATACGAAAGTATAATACACTCTTCCAAATGACGTCATTCGGTGCTAAAGAAATTCGCGAAGGAAACTTTATGCCTACATTTAAAGTAGAAGGGCAAGTTTATCACTTAATTGGTAGTCTACTCCCTTCGCCAGGGCAAAGCCCGCAGTTTCTACAAATTTATTTCATTTCTGATGCCGACCAACTTTCGTTGCGGTCTAATATTGCTCCTAACCTAAATATCGATTTAATCAATGATTTACAGACGTCGTTAAATAGTCATAACATTTATATTCGCAGTTTCAAATACAATTTAGAACATAACTCTTCATCTGAAAACTTAAAATTAATCATTCACGCTGACCGCACTCCACAAAATCAACATCGTGGAAGATACAATTCACCTACAGCAAACGAAGTTGCAGTATTATTGGTGGACGAAGATAAGGGACCTAGAGATATAGTCCTTCATTGCAAAGATGGTCAACTGAAAAGAGTTTCTGAATTACACAGAGCTTACGATCCCTTACAATACCCTTTGATGTTTGTTAACGGTGAAGATGGTTATTATTTGACTATCCCTCTACAAAATTCAGCGCGAAATAAAACAGTTTCGTGTATGCAATTTTATATGTATAGATTGATGACCAGGGCCAACAGTTTTAATCCCCTTCATTATTATCGGGATTTGTTTAGTCAATACTGTGTTGACATGATGGCTAAAATGATAACAGAGAGACTAAGTTACATAAGTCGCAATCAACAACAACTGAGAGCTGATGACTATATCCATTTAAGAGACGCTATAAATCAGGATGCTAATGTCAACGCTGCAAATATTGGCCAACATGTCATCTTGCCTTCATCTTTCACCGGCTCTCCGCGTTACATGCATGAAAAAACCCAAGATGCAATGACGTATGTACGCAACTATGGAAGACCCGATTTATTTGTGACGTTCACTTGCAATCCGGAGTGGCCAGAAATTAAGAAAGAGCTATTTGCTGGCCAACGTTCTTTCGACCGTCATGACATTATTGCTAGGGTTTTTCATTTAAAGATGAAGAAAATGATCAAGTCGTTCACTAAAGACGAGGTATTCGGCAAAGTCAAATGCCATATGCTTAGTGTTGAATGGCAAAAACGCGGACTACCACACTGTCATATGCTGTTTTGGTTTGCACAAAAAATACAACCAGATGAAATAGACAGTATAATAGTTGCTGAACTACCAAACAAAGATGATGACCCAATATTATTCGATATTATCACCAAAAACATGATCCATGGACCTTGTGGGGAGCACAATTTATCATCACCGTGTATGAAGAACGGTATATGTTCAAAGAAATATCCTCGGCGATTCGTCACCGATACTCAGACAGGCGAGGATGGTTATCCTGTATATCGTCGTCGTAATGCTGAAAATGGTGGTCAAGTCGCAGTTGTAAACATCAGAGGGAGGCCGATTACAATAGATAACAGATGGATTGTACCATACTCTCCAATGTTGTGCAGGTCATTTAACGCCCACATTAACGTCGAATACTGCCATTCAGTTCAGGCTATAAAATATATATGTAAATATATAAATAAAGGTTCCGATCAAGCCACGTTCAGCGTTAGAAATCCGCATGATGAGGTGGAAAATTATTTAAATGGGCGATATATAAGTACATCGGAAGCCGTCTGGCGAATACTCGAATTTCCGATCCACGACCGACATCCCACGGTCGTGCATTTGGCCGTGCACTTAGAAAACGGGCAAAGGGTGTTTTTCACACCAGGAACTGCGCGACAAGTTGCCCAAAATCCGCGCAAAACCACTCTATTAGCGTTTTTTGAACTCTGCAATACCGACGAATTTGCAAAAACGCTGTTGTACCACGAAGTTCCACACTATTATACGTGGGCTAATAACAAATTTTCAAGACGAAGGCGCGGTCAAGACGTCGATGGGCATCCAGAAATAAAAAGAGATGAAGCTTTGGGAAGAGTGTACGGTGTACATCCGTCACAATCAGAATGCTTTTATCTAAGAATTTTATTGCACCACGTACGCGGTCCCACATCATTCAAAGATTTGAAAACTATAAATGGAGTGGTCAAGGAGACGTATCAAGCGGCTTGCCGGGACAGAGGTTTGCTGGAAAATGATGATCACTGGGAGAAGACATTAAGAGAAGCTTCGATGTCGGAATGTTCATTGAAACTTAGGGAGTTATTTGTGGTGATACTGCTATTTTGTCAGCCATCTGAACCGTTAAAACTATGGGATATCTTCAAGGACAATTTTTGTGAAGATATCAGACATAGAAATCGACAACAAAATCAGGACTTTACCATGCCTTTTAATGATGTTATGTACAATGAAGGTTTAATACAAATTGAAAACAAACTTTTAGCATTGAATGATAAAACATTGAGTGACTTTGGATTACCGTCTCCAGTTCGCCCTGTAAATGATGCAATAGATACAATGTTGGTACATCCGCACAACATCAGTGAATTAGCTACTTTTGTAAATGAAAATTTGCCTAAATTAGTCACAGACCAAAAACAGGCTTTTGATGAAATTATTGATAGCGTAACGAATAATAAAGGAAAAATTTTTTTTTTAGACGCCCCAGGAGGCACAGGGAAAACATTCCTCGCTAATTTAATATTAGCACATGTTAGGCAATCCGGAAAAATAGCTTTGGCAGTGGCTTCTTCTGGGATTGCGGCTACTTTATTGAGTGACGGTAAAACTGCTCACTCTACCTTCAAACTCCCATTGACAGTTTCATTGGAGCAACAGTCGGTATGTTCGATACGCAAAAATGGGCCCATTGGTCAATTGTTACAGAATACGTCGTTGATAATGTGGGACGAATGTACCATGAGTCATAGAGCTCATGTTGAAGCAGTGGATCGAACACTTAAGGACTTGAGAAACTCAGTCGCTGTCATGGGTGGTGTCACTTTTGTGTTTGCAGGTGACTTTCGTCAGACACTTCCCGTCGTCACAAGAGGTACACGTGCGGATATCATAAAGGCATGTCTAAAATCATCGCCCCTATGGAGTATAGTCCAAACTTTGAATTTACGTACGAACATGAGAGTCCACGTTATTGGAAATATGGATAACGATTTTCCACAACAGCTGCTCAAAATTGGAGAAGGGTCTTTTTCTTCTCGAACCTTGGACTCTAACTCTGCGGAAATCGTTATAAATGAGACTCTGGGTCGTATAGTTCACAGTCTACAGCATCTTATAGATGCAGTATATCCTGACCTCGAATATTTACTAGATAGAGACATTCATTGGCATTGTTCAAGGGCTATCGTCTCACCAAGGAACGATACAGTCAATGAAATCAATAATCTAATTTTACAAAAAGTTCCCGGCCATGGTAAAATCTACAAGTCAATTGATACAGTGTGTAATATCGAGGATGCAGTCCACTATCCGCAGGAATTTTTAAATTCCCTTAAACCATCTGGTCTGCCACCTCACGAACTGCTGTTGAAATCCGGGACACCTATCATGCTTTTAAGAAATTTAAGCCCACCTAACCTGTGCAATGGCACAAGGCTACTAATAAAAGATTTAAAAGACAACCTAATTGTGGCGACCATTCTCATCGGCCCAGGAGCTGGCCAGTTGGCGCACATCCCAAGAATTCCAATGATTCCGACGGACCTACCCATACCGTTTAAACGACTCCAGTTTCCAATAAAAACATCATTTGCCCTGACTATTAATAAGTCCCAGGGACAAACATTCTCTTTGGTTGGCATTGACCTACGAAAAGAATGTTTTTCCCATGGGCAATTATATGTTGGTCTATCAAGAGTGGGATCATCCGAAAGGCAGATTATTCTGTTACCGGAAAATAAAACAACCTCAAACATTGTATATAGAGAAGCTTTAAATTAAATAGATACCTAACTTAAACAAATAAATAAAATAAGTAAAAGGCAACTAAGGGTTAAGTTACCTTGAGCAGAAAATAGAACTTCGGTAATCTTTTAAGTTACTGATCTGATTCCAAAAAATATTTTACTAATAAAATTAAATACAGTAATATCAATCGAGTGTAATCTTATGTTAAAACAAGAAATTTTCCGCGGACGAAGTCGCGGGCAGAAGCTAGTATATTATATTTCCGTGTGGTGACGGGGTAAGAATATAATTTAACACTCGTTTTCTTTACGAATAAAGAACGATTAAGGCATATAATATGCAGATAACATCTATGTAAAAGAAGGAAAACTCGAAATAAAAAGCTATGCTCAGCAGTCTGACTAGGATATAATAGGTTAATTTCTCTTACATTATGGTCTTCCATAGCCATATGAGCCTCCTGGCTCAAGCCTAGGAAACAATGCAACTGATAATATATTTGTAATATGTGTATATAATTTTTCTCTATTTTTATTCCCCGTGTGGTGACAGATTAAGAATACGATTGTCATCACGCCTTGCTTTCCCAAGGGAGTCATAAGAATCATCCAAGTGTTCACCAGGAGAGTGGGAAGCAGCTCTCTCCTGGGATATGTACTACAATAGTTTACTGCGATCGCTATCCTCTCTGCCAAGCGTAGCGATTACGACGATATCCCCTTCATATATGGGGGTGGTCCAATAGAGGACAGTAAAGAATGATGATATAAATGTTTAATATCTACAAGTATGATTATACGACTGAGAGGCCTTTGTTATAAGCCTAGATGGAAGTAAAATAAATGCTGTTGCAGTTTACAGATTTTATTCATCCTCATCATCGCAGCCCACACACATCCCACTGTTTGGCTTGCGCCTCCTCCACAATGAGAGGGAATTTCACCTACTTGCTCCAATACTTGGTCCAATCGGACCTGTTGGTATAGGGTTTCATTTTGATTAGACCTGCTGATTCATTCATTTCATTTCATGCTGATTAGACCTGTTGGTTTCATTTTGAATTTTTCCTATCTTGCACAGGTCTTATGTGCATATTATATCTCTTAGTCATCTTTTACTCCATCCACGGGCAAGATAGGGAATGGTGAATTGTATTCTTACTCCGTCACCACACGGACGCTTTCACGGAAGATTTTATTCACTCGATTTCAATTGTGGATTTTATATAAAATATGAAGCGGTAAATCCTTACTTCAATATTATAAATACGAAAGTAAGTTTATTTGTTTGTTACACTTTCACGCCTAAACCACTGAACCAATTACAAAAATTCTTTCACCAATGGAAAGCTATAATATCAGGGAGTAATATAGTCTATATTTTATCCCGCTATTCCCATGGGAACGTGAACAACGCGGGTAAGAGGATTAAAACCGAAACGAAGCGAGGATGGGTTCCTAGTAATTTATAACTCCAGGACGGAAAAAAAGCGGCGTGACTCAATTTATTTTTTCTCAATATTAACGCTTTTTGATAAATTAATTAATTACGTTCAATGAAATATTTCAAAGATGTAATCTGTATTGAAAAATGTACTTATGTATCTGTAAATTTAGCTTATTTCATGTACAATGATGGTCTTTAAAAAGCCTTTCTAACTATTAATATTTTTATAGAAACAATTATTATATAAATACTAGCTGATCCAACAGACGTTGTTCTGTTCAAATAAAATAAAAGGAATTCTCTTTGAAATCGACAGCAATGCCACCTACCGGGTTCAATTGTGGATCTAAACTAGTCTCGAATCCCCTTGAACACACATAAACAATTTGAACCACATCGGTCCAGCCGTTTAGGAGGAGTTCAGTGACATACACACGTACACAATAAATTTATATATAAAGATATAATATTTCTTTTTTCACTGCCATTTAATACTGTATCAAAATTCTGAGTTAAGATTAATCTTTAAAACTGTAAAGCCTAGATAAAAAGCCTTTGTAATAGCAATGACTTGTTTGACGTCAAATTGACGTCGATGTGAAATTAGGTTTATAAAGCATCGTGAGAACGACGCCTCGGTTTTTTGTTGCTAAGGTGTCGACAGGGGATTCTATCTGTAAGAAAACGCTGCCAGGCATGTTACCGATGGGAAGGAATCAGTACTGGTGGTAGTCTAGATGACGATGAGGTGTGACGGCAGGTTACGGCCCTATCAATGCTCAGAATAGTACATGTATACAGAAAAAGTTTGGAAAAGCATAGAAAAGCCTTAAATTTAAATTTAGACTTCTTTTTATATTTCAAACGGTGGCAAAAAAGCAAACAGTACACCTGATGGTAAGCAATGCTGCCCCTCATGGTCCTTTGTTAGGCTACTGCCTATCGTGAAGAAAGCGAAGGGAGTGTGAATGCGTGCAATGAGTTTCGGTGATACTATAGACGTCACATAATTATTTTTTGCAAAAAAGAAATCGCCTTTAATAGTGTAGACAATGTAGATAAATTTTTAGACTTTTGTTGATTTTTCAAGAATCTTGTCCGATTTCGATAAAATTTTCATGAGACCATTTGGGAAGTATTTTCTTTCCAACAAAAAATGAATCATCAAAATCGGTTTATCAACGACGAAGTTATCCGCGAACAAACATAAAAAAAGCATATATGCGCTCGAATTGAGAAACCTCCTTTTTTGAAGTCGTTTAAAAACTACCTTGCAACCACTCTCAGAAAGTTGGGCTGCCGGATCTCTCGAACTCTTCTGTAAACTAATACTATTTCTGTAAACTAAGATTAACACATTCTCACCATAAACATCCAGTCTATTCTCATGTGCAGCTACATAGTCTCCTTCTTTCGCTGTACAGGAATAAAGACCACCATCTTCGACTCTTACACGGGTTATATTTAGCTGAGTTACTACTGAGTTGTCTGAAGTCATTATTTGACCTAGGGCATATCTGAAAGAAGAATGTTCATATTTTAATTATTAGGGATTGTTTTGGTATGGTACATATGGTGAAGAAGGATGAAATGTTTGTGAAAAGGAGGGTTATCAAATTAAATGTAACTGGATGTAAGAATCGTGGGTGTTCCTAAAAGAGATGGACTTGGTGAATAAGGATGTTGTTGGACAGTTATAGTTGATAGAGTTCAATGGAAGGTAAGGATATGTTGATTCGATCTCACTTAAGGTAAGAATATCCGGTTGACCGAGCTTCGCTCGGAATATTTTTGTCGAATTTATTTAGATATATATTAATAAAAATAAATAATAAAAATTATATAAAAACTACAAAAAGAGAATAATAATAACACCGAGATTCGAACCGACGCTGTTTAAATGTCACATAATCCAAAATTAAAACCGCCCGCCTCCCCACCTGAGCTATCGGAACTCATGACGTTGACAACGAAATAATGAATGATAATTAGTTAAAATTCCTAATTATATTAGTTGATTAAAATATAATGTGTTACAATTCCTTATTTTCTTTTTCAGGCAAATGGGAGGCCAAACTCTCTTATGAAATGTATAACTAACATCCGCCTATCAAAAGTGGCGATATTGTGTTTGGCTTCGCCTACATACGTACGTAGGAAAGCCTACGTCCAACAATGAATTTCCTGATGAGATGTTTTTTTCTTTAATAAATCATATTCAACTTTTACCCGGAATCCGTTAATTAAATCTGTGTGATTCTTGTTGGTTTCCAGTTTTCATTTCATCATTTCAGCTAATATACGTCCCACTGTTGGGCTCAAGCCTCCTCCATACTAGGAGGAAAATTATCTCTACTATTATACCACGCTGGTCAGACGTGTTGGTATAGGGTTTTATTTCGAGTTTTTCTTTTTTTGCATCTTATGTGCATATCATATCCCATAGTCGTCTTATACGACATCCACGGGCATAATAGGGACTGATGAATTGTATTCTTACTCCGTCACCGCACGGTAAATTGACCTACTGGATTACGCTAATCAGACGGGTTGCTAGAGGTATTATTAGAGTTTTCCTTCTCTTGCATAGAAGTTATATGTATATTTAATCCCTTATTCATGCCTTATGACACACGCAGGCAAGATAGGTAGTGGTGAATTGTATTCTTACTCCATCACCACAAACGAGAGAGGTATAGTAGGTTAATGTCCCTCCCATTCTGCAGGAGGTTCGTGCCCAGTGGTGGGAGGTAGATTAACTGAGACGATGATGATGATAAGCTTTAAGGTCACAGCACACATATCAACTCGGAAAGAGATCACCGTCACCGTATGGCCTCGAGCCGTTCAGTATTGTTTGTATGAAACTCCATACTGCAACGCACACTAATCGGAATCGTAACGTAATCGCCTCGCCTCGGAACAGGCTCCGAACCGCGGGGCGGTGCGTGGTCAACTTGCAGTGCCCGCGCTTACGTCTCTCCGTACCCGAGCTCACGTTTTTTCGTCCACCCTTGCCCCTGTCCCCTCATCTGGTGCGAACCAGGTCGGTCGGCGAGCCGTAAGCGCGGTGTCGCCTAGCCGTAGCAGAGTTGACGTACAGGAGCTGCTGATACGCTTTGGTTATGTGCATACATTAGGTTGACGCCGGGTTGACGGCGAGGCGAATGGCAATATGGTGACGATCCCTTTTCAATTTGATATGTGTGCTGTGACCTTTAGTATATTTACCTTGGATCTGTATTACTAGATACTATTACGCCATCTCGTTCCCATATAAACTGTGGTGGTCTGTCACCAGCTGCTGAACATTGCATGCTGATCTGGAAAAATTAAAAAAAAAAAAACAAAGTGAAAACTGTCGACAAAAGTGAAAACTTAAAACTATAAACGAACAGTTGCTATTTATAGATCGCATCGCAGCTCACATGTGTCCAACTGTTGGGCTCAGGCCTCCGCAGTGGGAGGAAATTTGGCCTACTATACCATGCTGGTCAGACATGTTGGTATAAGGTTTCATTTCGAGGTTTCCTTCTCTTGCACAGTTGTGCATATTATATTCCTTAGTCGTCTTTTACGACATCCACGGCCAAGATACGGAGTGGTGAATTGTATTCTTAGTCGTTCACATGGAATTTTAGATATTCACATTAATTTTTTGATCTTGGATTAATAATACATACTATTAGCACGTAAATTATGTTAAATTGTATATGCCGTGGCATGCTTGTAACGATTTAATGAAATTTGAATGTTAATGTTATGGGAATAAGATTCATAATCATTTCCTTCTAAAACTTGAAATGACCAACACGTCTGACCAGCGTGGTATAGTAGGTCAATTTCCCTCCTATTGCAGAGGAGGTTCGAGCCCAACAGTGGCATATGTGGGACCTGAAATGGTGATGAAATGTTATGTGTTTATTATAAAGTTATTAATACTTACATCACCACCAGGGGTAACTGTCCTCTCCGTGAAGTGTTGAGTTATAATAACCCTACTGTCCGAGAGTCTTTTTCTTCTGTCCAATCCTGGAAAGAAAAAAATATTAAATTTTAGATACAAGATATTTTTTTGTGATATATTGATCCTAACGTGAAGGCTTAAATATATAATTCGAGGCGGCGGATCGCCTACGCGAGGAGCGCAGCCTCGATGAGGCGATCCGTTGCTGGAGACTGGGGCGGCGTAGGCGCGAATATCTGCGCCTCATGCCGCCCTAGTCGAGGCCGCGGGTGACGTGACCGGGGAAGTAGTCCGTCACCCGCTAAGAGGCCGACCGCGTGAGGAAAGACCGACGTCCTCCCCGAGGGGGGGACGTCAGTCGATGGGAGGGTACCCCAAGTAGGGGGTATTCCGTCCAGCCGACCACTGATGACAAGTAACCCTGCTCCGGTGGTCGGCCCAGCGACGAGGGCGACGTGCATCGTGGGTGGGTTGCGGGAGTTGCGTGCTTACGCTCCTCTGTCGCCCTGGACGGAGTGGTGCGAGGAGCGCGCGGACCGCAACCCACGCCACAAAAAAAAAAATATAATTCACTACTTTCTTTTATCGCAGGCGATGTCTAAGCCGTTTAGGGGAAGTACGCAGATAATACCACTACAAGAAAAAGAAAGCCATGAGTGAACTCTTCCTAACTACAAAAAAGTATAGGATAATAAAGCATGGCGACGGAGTAAGAATTCAATTCACCATTCTCTATCTTGTTCATGGATATCGTAACAAACGACTAAGGGATTTAATACGTTGTGGAGGAGGCTGGAGCCCAGCAGTGGGACGTATATGAGCCGAAATGATGAAATGATCCTTGTGGCTACAGAGTAAAAATATAATTAACCACCTTCTCTTGCACATGGATGTCATAAAAGACGAGTAAGGGATATATGCAGATAGCATAGATATAAGAGAAGAAAAGCTCGATACAAAGCCCTATTCCAATATGTCTGACCAGCGTGGAATTGTAGGTCGATTCCAGTCCCATTGTGGAAGAGATTTGAGTGCAACAGTAGGATTTATACATGAACGAATGAATAAATGAAAGCTATTTAAGAGTTTGTATTAGAGTTTTAATTCGCCAACATTTTGAATATTTCAGCGTTCATAGAAGATTATCTCACATTAAACAAGTCAAAGTTATTACAAAGATTTAGATCTACCCGCTACTAAAAATCAAATGAAAAGCAATAAAATACGTAGAAATACCTTTATTTCAAATGATAAACATCAGAAAACATTTGTTCTTCAAACTAATTATGTAGGAGGATGTTAAAATAGTAAGTATTACATTGGTTGAAAAAGAAATTTGAAAGTGAAAATTTTTGCGAGGACTTTGAAATTACGATCAACGTTTTGGTGTGACAAGAAGTTGACAAGAAAAGAGCTTAAAATATTGGTATATAGTTACTAAATAACTGTCCATAAAAAAAAATTGCAGATAGAACAACTAACTTAACCATGAAACTTCTAATGTAAAACATTTTCAAGGTATATGCCAATTATAGTAGAAAGGACCGAAGGGAAGCACTGTTAATTACCATCTAGTGATGTTGGTAAGTGCCTGATTTACTAGAATTTGCTTCTAGTTGCCGCCCGTTGCTATCCATTGCTAGGCAACGAACGTGTTGGGACCAATATGCTTCTGATATTCACGATTGGCCGTAAAGGCGTTGATTAAACCTCTAGTATCTTTATGTACACTGGAGGCCAAGAAAATGGATACTTCATTATTAATTTATAATTTAATTAGTATTTAGTTTGTATTTTTATTTTTGTCCATAAAGAATCAAAAAGTATCAAAGACTCTTTGATACTTTTATCTTAAAAATAGTATCACAAAATAATATGCATATAACAAAAGTTATAGGAAAAGAAATTTATTTCTCTATGTGGTGAAGTGTAAAAATATAATTCACCGCTTACCTTATCCAAGAGTGTCGTAAAAGACGACTAAGGGATATAACATGAAACTTTATACTAACATGTCTGACTAGCGTGATTTAGGACGTTAATTTCATTCCTATTGTGGAGTAGGCTCGAGCCCAGAAATGCAATGTGAATGAGCTCTGATGATGATGTCATGACTCTAATCTTGACATTAAAGAAGAAAATTAAGTTAAATTTATAATGATGGCTGTGTTTATCAGTATATCTATATATAATAATTAACACACGCGACATATAAGACTTAGTGTGTGCAAAACAGTAAAACGTAATATTTAGAAAGTGATAAATTCTTACACTCAAATATCCTTCGTAATTACAACGTAATTTCAACGTTACCAAATCACTTTCATTCGCATTCGACTTTTTTTCTATTTTTAATATCATTTATATACTAACTTAGGTATGTTGTTCTTCATAACATCTTATTTACATAATAAATTATGTACCCAAAATTTTTTGATAAATTGTTTTGAAATTCAACAAAAACCCTTAAAAAACAAAGCCAAGTTTCTGTGACTTTACTAAAGATCATGCAACATTTAGTTAAAATCTATATAATGTTATATAATTATCATATAAATTTAAATTGTAGAACCTAGAAGATCTGATTAAAATCATGCAATATATAAAAGTTATATTTAAATTATTAATTTGGTAGGATCTTTTCCAATAATTATTGGATGCTTTTAGAATTATGACAACAATACATTATTTTTAAAAGCTTTTATTTAACTTGCCATGCTAGTATGTTAGTATGGGACAAATCTTGCGAATTAATTTAGAACCACCTCCTGTCCTTAGATTAGGTTGAAATTTAGTCTACTTACGTAACTTCAGTGACAATGCAATAATATGATATGAAGCTGGTCTCAAGATGGCGTCGGAAGGGCTACCGACGCCATGTTGAGACCAGCTTCATAGGAACTCCTAAATTAAACGAAATAAAACCATCGCGTTTGGGTTCGATTGAATAGTCTTGACAAGCAGCATTTAAATAGGTAAAAGCGTTTTAATTTTTTTAAATTAATATTTTTACGCTGCAAGAAAATCCGTAATTAAACGGTATCTTTCAAATGAACTTTGCTATGACATATGAAGTAAGATGAGCTGAGTTCATCATCATCGGATGATTAACCATTGTATTTATCATTCAGGGATATAATAATCATCTCAGCTCTTTTATGTGCCACTATTGGGTTTGAGCCTCCTGCACGATATAAAAAAATTGACCTACTGCTCAGACAGGTAGGTTTTGCATCTACATGATATGCATATTATACCCTTAATTGCAAGAAGAAAAGCAGTGAACAATATTCTTACTTCGTAATCATATGGAAAAGAAATAAGATATTATAAAAAGAATAAGAAATTTAATTGGATCATAATTTTTGACCGCAACTGTAACTACAGCAGTACGAACATTAATTGGGAGCAAATGAGTCTTCGGCTAATCAATCACATAAATTTGGTTCTGTAGCCTGCAGCGATGGAGGCGGGTGGCTTTAATTATATCATCATAACGTTGGATTGGGGGAATAGTTCCAGGTAGTCCTTAGCTTGGATTAGAATGAATTAGATTGAGTCAAGTCTTTATTAACTAGTTGTCTCATTAGTTTTATTGATTATTTTATGATAATTCTGATCACGAAGTCTTGGGTGAATTACTCCACGCAGTCAAATATGTTGGCATAGGATTTCATTTTGAATATTACTTTTTTTTTTATTGCAAACGGTGGCAAACGAGCAAACAGTACACCTGATGGTAAGTGTTACTGCCGCTCATGGACCTTTACAAGGCCGCTGTCTCTCGCGAAGAAAGTGAAAGGAGTGTGAATGCGTGCATTGAGGCTCGGTGATACCAAGGGCACCACCAGAACCCTTCACACGCAAACACCCTCAGAAAATTGGGCTTCCGGCTCCCTCGTTCACCGAACGAAGCGCAGTAACAAATCGCTACTACTCAGACGTCGATTTTCTGCTCAGTGTGGTACTGCCCCGGACGGACCGGCCCGCGGCTGTAGACAGATAACTGTCGACAGTGTGGTCCTACCACTACATTAATGTTATCTCCAAATTAGAATCCCTCTGTCATCTTTTATGACACCCACAGGCAAGAGGGTGGGTGAATTGTATTCTTACTCCTTCACCACACGGATAATTTACGACTGATCTTTTTAAATGGGATTTTGAATGTCAGTCAATTCACTCGATGACCTATCCTTTCAGTATTTGGTTTTATGTTCAGGTAATATGAATTTGTTTTAAAATCGTTCCATGTAGTGACGGAGTAAGAGTAAAATTTATCACTGCCTCTCTTACCCGTGGGGACGATTAAGAGCGTTATCGGTAATCGGCACTTCTCGCATTTTAGGTTTTTTGCTACGGTCCGATATCGACGCACACTAATGCACTACACACACGCGAGTTCATAGAATGACCAGTCTTGAGCCTTGGTGCTTATAATAATCAATCTCTAATATATTCTTCGGAGAAGTAGATTTTCAAAAATCAACATGATGTAAATTTTAAAATTTTTAATTAAAAACCAAATCTCATAACAGTAAAACGGTTAAAATTGTATTTTTAATATGCAAAGTACAGGAAATAGTAAAATATAGGCACAGAGTATAACTTACAAGGAGACCCTCAGACGTGTGGGTCGGGGATTTCCATGATTTTTGGTGGGGTGGTAGAGGGGGCACGAGGGTATCACAACTACCAAATATTAGGGTCAACTGGGCCCTCATTAAAAAGATTTTAAGGGTCAAAGTTGGATGGGTAATTTATGTACTAGAAAAATTCAAAGTCGAATCGCCAACAAGCGGTAATCTCGTGGTAACGTGCTCGCCGGTGGGAACTCTGGTCTCGGGTTCGAGACTCGAAAACTTACTTTTTAAATTATCACATTATTGTGTAATAATTTTTAGAAAATAAAAAATCCCCAATCGACGTCCTTATCCCGGGACGTCGGTCGCCGTCACACGGTCAGGCTCTCTGCGGGTGACTAGTGAAAGTCCCCGGTCCGGTCACCCGCGGACTCGCCTAGGGCGGCGTGAGGCGCGGATACTCGTATCTGCGCCGCCCGAGTCGCCGGTGGCGGAACGTGTGACCAAAGATTGATCACACACGAACCGGCTTCTCCTTTCGTGAGATGACAGCCTCACAGAAGGCGGTGACCGCGTTCCAGTTCCTGACGCTGCTGAGCATCTCCCTAGTGATGGTCGGCAGGGTCCGGTAGGCACCGGTGATTGCAACGAGTTCATGGCGCTGCTCTGCCCACGAGGCACACACCTCGAGCCTGTGCTGCGCCGTGCTCACGTCGCAATAGCAGTGGTGGCAGGATGGTGTGCTCTCCCTCCTAACGAGCTTGCGCAGGTACTTGGCTATCGTGACCCATCAATACCTGCACCAGTCGGAAGGAATGTACCCCGTGTTGCCGACCCAACCACCCCATCCGCACCAGCTGAAAGGACTCGACGGTCCTGATACCGTATTGAGGCTTCTCCAGTCCGATTGCCCAACGAGCAATGGCGTCTCGGCGGGCGTCGACCCGCCAGGCGGCAATCACTTTGATTGAGGCTATATGTGGCTCGCGTCTCTGATACTCGCAGGTAAAGCTCGGCGAGTACCTCCGCCTGCAGGTCCCACCGGAGAGTTCCGGCCAAGAGGCACGCTGCCTCCGTGGCTGCCGTGCAGTAGTCGAGTATGGCCCTAGTCGCCATGGCCATGGATGTCTAACAAGTCCAGTCAGAGATTTAAATCTACCCACTACAGAAATTAGTTATTAAATTTTGATCCACATTTTGCTACATATTTATTGCTAGTACAAGAAGAAAATGATTCTCTATGAAAAAATTATATTGTGTATGGTTAGTAATTATTAAACATTAAATTTGAGTTAGCTGATAATCTTCAGAAGATGAGGCTGCATAAATGTTCCGTTCGGATTTTTGATGTGAAATATCTATAGGCGGAGTGAACCTGATCGTCGCGTGGCATTAAAAGCGGCGTTAACGCCACGCTTTGCGGTACGACTTCAAAATAATTTTGATGTTTCACGTCTGCCAGGCGTCCTGAGTGACGGCTCACTTCTCTTTTCGTTTACTCTTTTGAAACTATAAGTACCTTACAGTTTTGTCGTGTGTTCTCAAAGTCCGACTTTACACCACCTGCATACGGCCTATCATGACCTATGCCAGCGTGGTGTTCGCGCACGTAAAGCCACACAGGATCCACAGGCTACAGACACTACAAAATCGTTTCATGCGCCGAGCTACGGGAGCACCGTGGTTCATACGAAACGTCGATCTCCACGTCGACCTCGAACTGCCGACCATCAAGCAGTTTATGAAACGGTGCTCTCAGAGCTACTTTGACTCTGCCATGACACACCCCAACCAACTAGTGGTTGGGGCGGCTTCCTATAGACCCTCCAAAATCTCATCCATCCGACGTCCTCGTCACGTCCTCGACGAAGAGGACGACAATATCACACTCGCTCAACAAAGAGCCTACACGGCCCGCGAGGCCTTAACAAATAAATATCCGCGGTTCTGCCCTCGCCGTCGAGGTGCGAAACCGCGCCGCGCAAAAGTCACGACTAAAAACGTGGGCACGCCCACTTTGCCTCCAGCGACGCCCCAAGCCGAGGTCCGTTCCCCACAGGGGGAGCCCTTGGGCTATGTCGCTTAGCATACTTTTCTCCGGGTTGAGAGCCCTCAGTGCTCACCCATAGTCCGCGTCAAGCTGTCAAGGCCATCTGCGGCCAACAGCTGTAAAAACACAAAAAGAAAAATATCGTGTTCTCTTTTTCCTTTCCTTGTAACCGATTTTGTTCCCAAGATACAATCTGCTTTTTCGACCCATCACCTAAAACGTAAAAAGATTCTATATTATTCTTTATAGAGATCGCATGAAAGTAATTAAAAGAATTAGGTAGTAATAAATACTTACGAATCAAAACCGATCAGTCGCAGTATACGCTCAAGTTCGTAGTCGTCTTTTACGCTGTGAGCGGGAGCTCGAGCGACGTGACCCTGCTCCGTTGAGCGCCAAGGCGCGACTGGCTTACGAACAATTATGCCGTTCAATTTATAGTAATATTTATAATTTAATTACGAGGGTGACTATTCGTATTTCAATTTGGTTTTTTTTTTACTGCTTCTACAATAGTCGAACAAATAGTGGATATTTTTTTAAATATTCCAAGGTTCACAAAATTAATTTTTTTACAGGAGCCATTTTGTCAAATTAATCTTAAGGAAATATTTTTTTTTTAGTTTTAAAAGGAAGAAATCTTGAATTTCATTTTATACATACCCAAGAACAGTAATTTTCCTAACATCTACAATTTTTTTCGAGCTGCCACGACTTATCGTTTATTCGTACCTGAACTTCAAAAGCGTTTTCGTAAAATCTCATTAATTTAAGTTCAAAATACCCTTGCCTTTTAATAAAATAGTTACAATATTGAGTTATAATTCTGTACAAGCACAATATAAAGATGTGTTTAATGTAGTGGTTATATAAATTTTTAGTAAGCTATTATGATGAACGAGTAACCAGTCCTCAAAAAACCACATTTTTGGGTTTACGGCCGCTTATTACCGATAACGCTCTTAACGGATATAATATGCAGATAACGTCCACGCAAGACAAGACAAATTAATACCCTATAATAATACGCCTAACAAAGTAGGCCAATTTCCCTCCTTTTATGGAGGAGCCTCGAGGCCAGTATTCTGTCGTAGATGTGTCAAGATGATGATAATTAGTTATATCGTGACTTTATAGATTAGGTTTTTTCTGATCAACAAGTCTCGGGTTAGATTGCCAAATTAGTTACCTAAAATTGATTTTTTCATGGCTTGCTGAGCAGCCATACGTGCGACGGTCTAGGATAATAGCAGTTCACAAATAACTTTCCGAATACATATTCTGAGCGGTATTTTGACGCTATCAGACTATTTGACAGCCAACGCTCTCAATTGTATGTTATTGAGTGCGTTGACTACTAAGCCATATTTAGCAGTTGGGTTGGCGATTACAGTAAGTTATAGACACTTTCCGTGTGGTGACGGAATAAGAATACAATTCACCATATAATGATTTCTTGTGTTTACGCGAGTATTACATAAACTATACACATTGTAAATAAAACTAATTTACGGCTTTTATCGCGTTTGCATTTGATTTTTCAATGCCCGACGTTCCGAACACCTTACAGCATTCAAAATCATGGGCGGACTAAGATGTCTGATGTTGAAACAAGTCATCGTTATTACAAATATTTATAATTATCTACCCGCTACAGAAATTAATTATTAAATTTTGACCCACATTTTTGGTACAAATTTATTGTCAGTACAAGAAGAAAAAATGGTTCTATAAGACAAAAAAATGTTTATGATTGGTAATTATTAAACATTTTGCAGTAATTATTATGACAATTTGTTAATTTAAACCTAACAAATCTAATATACTACTACCGGATCGGAACGCGGCCACACTAAGAAAGATCCGGCAAGAAGACTCAAAGACAAAAAAATGTTTATGATTGGTAATTATTAAACATTTTGCAGTAATTATTATGACAATTTGTTAATTTAAACCTAACAAATCTAATATACTACTACCGGATCGGAACGCGGCCACACTAAGAAAGATCCGGCAAGAAGACTCAAAGACAAAAAAATGTTTATGATTGGTAATTATTAAACATTTTGCAGTAATTATTATGACAATTTGTTAATTTAAACCTAACAAATCTAATATACTACTACCGGATCGGAACGCGGCCACACTAAGAAAGATCCGGCAAGAAGACTCAAAGACAAAAAAATGTTTATGATTGGTAATTATTAAACATTTTGCAGTAATTATTATGACAATTTGTTAATTTAAACCTAACAAATCTAATATACTACTACCGGATCGGAACGCGGCCACACTAAGAAAGATCCGGCAAGAAGACTCAGGAGGGTATGATGCTATATTTATTATTATATAAATTTTTAAGAGGCGGCATATTTCATCTTACTAAAAGGTTTCCCCTCCCTTGCTCATGGGTGTCATAAAAGACTATTAAGGGATTAAATATGCCTATAAAATGTATTAAAAAATACTAAACCCGAAATAAAACCACTGTCTGTCTACTAACACGTCTGAGCTGCGTGACATGGTAGGTGAATTCCTATTGTGGGGGTAGCTTGAGCCCAGCAGTGGGATGTCCCACTCCTATATGTGTATGTGCTGAAATGATAATCTATGTCTGACTACTAATACATATGACAAGCTGGATATGTACGGTAGTTCGATCCTAGCAGTGAGGTACGTATGAGCTGGAATTATAATGATTTCAATATGTTGCGAAAAATTAAGAATATCACTACTTCTTAGTGTACTATGAAGGATATAAAAATCGGTTATACATCAGCCTATAGACGTACACTGCTGGACATAGGCCTCTTCAAGAGAATTTCACTCGGAATGGTCCTGCGCCAGTTGTATCCAACGGTTCCCTGCGACTTTGAGAATGTCGTCAGTCCACCGAGTGGGGGTCCGTCCTAGGTATGCTGCGGCGTCCGATTCGTGGTCGCCACTCAAGAACCTTTCTTCCCCAATAGTTGTCGGTTCGACGAGCGATGTGGCCTGTCTATTGCCATTTCAACGTGGTAATTCTGCGGGCTATGTCGGTTACACCCGTTCTTCTACGGATATCCGTGTTCCGGATTTTATCACAAAAAAAAAACTGGTTAAGTGAGCATCAAAGTAAAAGCCTGTTGTCCTAGAGAACACGCAATCGCGGCTGATGGGATGTATATGGATATATCGATAATCCGCCTGCCAAATATGGCAAATGTTACATTGCTTCTACTCCGTGACTTCATTCTAAAAGCTAATAAACAATAATCCATCCAATAATCCAATTCCAATTTGAACCAGGCATAACACAATTATTTTTTTATTAAGATTTGTTAAGTGGTTTCAGACAATAGCGTAAACGAAGAATGGCAAATGGGGTTCTTATATCAAACTACAGCTATACCTACGTCATATTTCAGTTTTATATTAATTTAATATTATTGTGTTTTTCTTGAAGCACACTGGAATTAAAAAAAAATATAATATCAATAACGTAAGAATGATGGATTATGTTGCATTTAAAATACGTCGGTTCAAATATAATACTGCTGGGCTCGAGCCTCCTCCATAATAGGAGGGAAATTGAACTTACTGTACCATGCTGATCAGACAGGTTGGCATAGGGTTTTGTTTCGAGTTTTCATTGTCTTGTGTAAATGTCATATGCGTAATATATCCCTTAGTCGTCTTTTACGCCACCCCCGGATAAGAGAGAGGATGGTGAATTACATTCTTATTCCATCACCACACGGGAAGAATGATGGTTTATAATTACGCTTCTAATTCTACTCCCTTCTCATAACATAGGCTATCGGTACTAAAAGTATTATTAAAGCTATTTTAGAGATAAGCAGGAAGAAACTTCTTCTTCTTCAAGCTCTTAGACTGGACTGGACTAGCCATCAACATTAACGGCGAATACATCACTCACCTTCGATTTGCAGACGATATCGTCATTATGGCAGAATCCATGGAGGACCTTGGCACAATGCTCAATGATCTCAGCAGGGTATCCCAACTAGTGGGTTTACGAATGAACATGGACAAGACGAAAGTCATGTCAAATGCCCATGTCATTCCTGTACCGGTCCTAGTTGGCAATGCGATTCTCGAAGTTGTTGATCATTATGTTTACCTAGGACAAACAGTCCAGTTAGGTAGATCCAATTTCGAGAAAGAGATCAGCCAACGAATCCAACTCGGTTGGGCAGCGTTCGGGAAACTTAAGAGGATCTTCTCGTCCAACATATCTCAGTGTCTGAAAACACAGGTCTACGACCAGTGTGTGTTACCAGTGATGACTTACGGCACGGAAACGTGGTCCCTAAATGTAGGCCTCATATCATGGCTCAAAGTCGCTCAGCGTGTTATGGAGCGGGCTATGCTCGGGATTTCTCTGCGAGATAGAATCCGGAATACGGAAATCCGCAGAAGAACGGGTGTAACCGACATAGCACGAAGAATTAGCACGCTGAAGTGGCAATGGGCAGGCCACATCACTCGACGAACCGACAACCGGTGGGGAAGAAAGGTTCTCGAGTGGCGACCACGTATCGGACGACGCAGTGTAGGACGCCCCCCACTAGGTGGACCGATGACCTAGTGAAAGTTGCTGGGCGTCGTTAGATGCAGGCGGTACAGGACCGCACATTCTGGTGCAACATGAGGGAGGCCTACGTCCTGCAGTGGACGGCAATAGGCTGAGATGATGATGATGATGAGGAAGAAACAGATAGAAAGACGAGGATTGACGAAGAAATATGATTAAAAATTTTAGCAAAACGCTTTAAAGAAATAGTTATTGTTTTAAAATAGCAAACATACTTTTATTAATCTGTATACAAGATAAAAATTCTAATAGCATTTTATAAAATAACCTTAATCACATATCACTGTCAAATAAAACGTTATAAGCGAAAAAAAAGAGGAATTACCATGTCGTGTCGAATCTGCTTACTTACACTCTTCAGTATCTAACCAATGTGAATTATATAAGCATCGCTGAATAGGGTGGATACGAGCTATGAATCATTACGTAACAAAACAAACATGAATCTACCCTCGAAACAACAAAAGGCGTTCCAATAGAATGGCTGTTTGTTACACCGTATTTATTATCGCCCACGAAAATTAATGATAAGCATGGCGATAGAATGATAAACGAACAGTATGGAGGAGGAAGGTTAGAGGATAAAAAATAGAACAGGTGGTTTAAAATCACCAAAATCACGCTATTGTAGATAATTGAACTAAGAAGTGCGATGCAGAAAATAGGTATAGCGACATCTGTCGAGTCACATCAGAATCTCAGCCACGGATATAAAAAAATGCTATTCTGGTCGAGACTGCTTCGCAGAAGACAGCGACTGTGTCTCAGTACCTGACACTGCTAAGCATCTCCGTAGCGATGGTCTGCACCATCATGTGGGCACAGTTGAGATTCACGTAGTGGCAGGACGGTGTGTTTTCCCTCTATACGACCTTGTGCAGGTATTTGGAGAAACAACCGTGCCCGTCAATACCTGCATTAGTCGGAAGGAAAGCACCTCGTGCTGTCCACCCAACCACTCCATCAGCACTAGCCGGAAGGCCTGAATGATCTAGACACTATACCAAGGCCTCTCTAGCTGGATTGAAATCACTTTTTAACAAAATATGTTTATTGCCGAGGAAAAATGAGCAGATTTCGTTTGTTCTTTCAATTATTTCGGGGAGTCATTTGTCGCTAATTTCTTTGAACCGCCCTAGTGTTTAATTATATGATGCTTTTTACCTAATAAATTCGTTATTATTGTTAGAAATTAACTCAGAATTATGTAGAATTACTAGATTTTGTTGTCATGATTTTCAGGCAGCGTTTGAGTCTAAAAAATAACTATGAATTAATAAATTTGGATATTGTCTTATTGTAATCGCATTACAAACTTTTGTGAAAACAATGCTTAAGTTTCTTGTATTATGTTCAAATTTACTTAGGGAAATACATATTACAATACGGTGTAAATACAACCACTTACAATAGGTGACATAAAGTAAGGCCCTCTCCACACGGCCGGTGTCACGGCCAGATTATTTATTACCATTATTTATCTACGTAACGCCAACTCAAATGACTGAATTGAGTGCGAAAAGCGAGTGTATAAGCTGCCTAACTTTATGGACTAAAAATGGGGTTGTTAATTTTTATTATTACGCTATTTTTTATTGTTAAAGCAACAATAACTCAAAAAAAGTCTTGTGACCAAATATAAAGTGATTTCGAGTTTTGTATAGGAGGAAAATTGCTTATCTTGATTAAAAGAATGTAATGAATTGATAGCCTCTGCCTTCTCGAGGCAGCTATAAAAATAAACTTAAGGAGTACCAGAAGAATAGTTTTCAGTACTCTGCTGTGGAACTTCACTATTGTGATCCCATCTACTAAGCGTGACACTATGGCTTTCTGGAGGATGGCTTCGAATCGAGAGCTGATTACCTATATATTTTCTCATCTCAAGTCATATATTTCCCACTGCTGGGCTTGATTCTCCTCCACAATAGGTGGGAAATTGAACTACTATACCATGCTGGTCAGATGGGTTCGTATAGGGTTTATCACTTTTTGTGGGAACGCTTAAGTCAAACCAGGAATTTGATAGCTTGTAATGGATGGTACAAGAAGAAAATCTTAAATGTAGGTATATATACCTCATGCTAACTCATATATATCCCAATGCTGGGCTCGACCTTCTTACATAATAGGAGGGTAATTGACAGACCACGCTTTTCAGATGTGTTGGTATAGGGTTTTATTTAGAGTTTTTCATCTCTTGCTTAGAGTTTATATGTAATACTAGCAATCCGCCCTCGCTTCGCTTCGGTTATAGGTTATAGACGTTTTACCCGCGAAGTTCCCGTTCCCGTGGGAATACCGGGATAAAATATAGCCTAGTTTACGCCCTGATATTATAGCTTTCCATTGGTGAAAGAATTTTTGAAATCGGTCCAGCCGTTTTGAAGATTACCCGGAACAAACAGACAGACAGACAAAAATTTTTTAATTGCTATTTTAGGCATAGGTGTCGTGCAAATAACCGGGTGAGCATGAAAAAAGTCTATTATTTTGCCATTACAAACAGACACTCCAATTTTATTTATTGGTATAGATAAAGTAAGTAGTTTATATGTAAGTAATATGTAATATGTATGTATATAGTAGTATATGTTTATATGTATGTAATATGTAATATGTATGTATATAGTAGTATATGTTTATATGTAAGTAAGTAGTTTATATGTAAGTAATATGTAATTCATTCATCGCAGCCCACATACGTCCCACTGTTGGGCTCGGGCCTCCTCCATAATGGGAGTGAATTTGACCTACTATACCATGCTGGTCAGACATGTTGGTATAGGGTTTCATTTCGAGTTTTCCTTCTCTTGTACAGATGTTATGTGCACATTATATCCCATAGTCGTCTTATACGACATCCACGGGCAAGATAGGGAGTGGTGAATTGTATTCTTACTCCGTCACCACACGGACAGTCACACGTCAGTAATATGTAATATGTATGTATATAGTAGTATATGTTTATATGTATGTAGTTTATATGTAAGTAATATGTAATATGTATGTATATAGTAGTATATGTTTATATGTATGTAGTTTATATGTATGTAATATGTATGTATATAGTAGTATATGTTTATATGTATGTAGTTTATATGTAAGTAATATGTAATATGTATGTATATAGTAGTATATGTTTATATGTAAGTAAGTAGTTTATATGTAAGTAATATGTAATATGTATGTATATAGTAGTATATGTTTATATGTATGTAGTTTATATGTAAGTAATATGTAATATGTATGTATATAGTAGTATATGTTTATATGTAAGTAAGTAGTTTATATGTAAGTAATATGTAATATGTATGTATATAGTAGTATATGTTTATATGTATGTAGTTTATATGTAAGTAAGTAGTTTATATGTAATATAGAGTTTGAATGTTTGTGTGTTTATATGATTGATATTTTGATATTATATTTTATTATTCGTTTATTGCCATATGTATTACATGTCTTAATTTATTATTTAGTTAAATGTTATTTCGTAAAATATAATATTAAATTATGATTAATATTTTGATATTATATTTTATTATTTATATAATATTATTATCTTACTATATATAACTGTATTAATTTTCTAATTTTACTTATAATATCGCATTAGGTTAAATGTCCTGTAAAGGTATTATAATTGCTTGTAAATAAATAAATAAATAAATGTATATTAAATTCCTTAGTTGTCTTTCCGACACCTAAGGATAGGATAGGGGGCTGCGAATTATGTTCTTCATGACACGAAAAACGCGGATGTATATTTTATCTTATACCATATCATATCCATCATTTCTGAGTGGTGACGCAGTAAGAATACAATTCACCACTCCCTATCATGCCCGTGGAGGTCGTGAAAGACGTATGGGATATAATATGCACATAACATCTGTGCAAGAGAAGGAAAACTCGAAATGAAGCATGGTATAGTAGGTCAAATTTCCTCCCATTGTGGAGAAGGCCCGAGCGCAATAGTGGGACGTATATGGGCTGCGATGAATGAATGAATGAATGAATGAAAGTACCGTATCAGTTCATATAAAATATTATTAGTTCAAATAAATCCCTCTGTAGGGCTCGAGCATCCTCCATAATGGTTTCTCCACGGGTATAGGGTTTTATATTTAGTTGCTTTTTTCTTGCATAGATGTTTTCTGCATATCACATCTATGTATCTTTTAAGATATTCACAGGGAAGAGAGTGGTGTACTCATACTCCTTCTTCATAAGAATTTAATTTTAAACCAGACTAACCTTCAATTATAATAGCTCGCTCTGAATGATGAGTCGCAAATCTGGAAACAAAAAGAAAATAATTAGCATAAATGTAACATGTTTTATTTTTTTATATAGGTACCCTGCACTGAGGAAATAGTCCTTACATTGCGGGGGACTTTACAAACATATAATTAACGGACACACATTACATCCAGACTCAGAACAACAATTTGTCCATTGCACAAAGCGTCGTCCTGCGTGGGCTTCGAATCTCAGTTCCAAAGAGTAACTATCCCAATTTCTGAGAGTATTGGGATTCTCGGCGTCGAAATATCGAGAAAAATATAGTTTAGGAGTCATTTGGAGGACAAAGCCAAATTGACTAGCAAAAAGTTGGGTGTCCTGAACAGAGCCAGGCGGTACTTCACACGGAGACAGCGTCTTGTGCTATACAAAGCACAAGTTCGTCCTCATGTGGAGTACTACTCACATCTCTGGGCAGGTGCGCCCAAATATCAGCTAGACCCACATGACTCCTTGCAAAGGCGTGCTGTTCGGATCGTCGGAGATCCCAATTTTACGGACGGATTGGAATCGCTGGATCGGCGGTGAGACTTTAGGTCACTCTGTGTACTCTATAGACTCTTTCACGGGGAGTGCTCGGAGGAACTGTTTGACTTGGTACCACCATCACCATTCTACCAACGTACCACTCGACATCGTAGCAGAGTTCATCCATTTCACCTGGAAACGTTATGGTCTTCAACTCCACGTTTCCAGCGATCATTTCTCCTACGTACGTGCAAGCTCTAGAATGGACTACCTGCTGCTGCGTTTGCCGAGCGCTATGACATGTCCTATTTTAATGTTGCTTTTCCAGGTCGGTCACGGACATCAAGCAATGGTATCAGTGCTCGGAATGGTGGGTATGTAGCCTTAAGCTGTACTTCTGTTACACCAGAATAGATGGGGTATGTTCAGACCATACGAAAAAATGGTTATTGTCTCTAAAAAAAACCAATTAAACATGGTTGTCTGTAAAGTCGGTTTACGGACGATAGTTTAACGTGATAACATCATAACAAAACATTGATGAAATGACTGCATACTTTTATGAATAAAATGTAATCAGCATAACGGGATACTTTTACGTGCATGCAGCGCAGCGTTCATCGATTTATTAGACGTTGTCACGTCAAAGGTGTGTGTGTAGTTATGTACGTACGTAAGAACTTATACTTCTTTGGCGCAACAAGTTAAAAATCCTTGTAAAAATGTTATCCGTCGTGTTATCCTACGTTTGTAGAATAAACGGCACTTATAATAGAAAAAACAGGTATTTGAATCATTGAAAGTTTTATTATAACGCATTTTCTAGTTAACATTTGTGACTGTGTACGCGCATCGTAAAAGATGTTGACTAGCTAACTTCAGGGTATCGGTTTTTCGTAATGGCGTGCTGCGCGCACGCAAATTGTAAAATTTTACTCTCGTCATTTTTGATTGTTGATGTTTACGCGAGTATCATCTTCTATGTATAATATAAAAATGAATCGCTAAATGTGTTACTAAGTGCAAATCTCGAGAACAACTGAACCGAATTCGCTAATTATTTTTTTTAGAATATTCCTTGGTATACGAGGATGGTTATTACCCAAAAAAAATTAAAAAATTGCCTAAAAACGTCTAAAACAGTACTTTTCTATACTTCCATACAAAGATTCGTAATAATAATTAAAAGTCAATTTGAATGTTAGTGGTTAAAGGTTCCGGGAAGGCAAAACAATTGGGTGACGTTAGTATCGTATAATATTGATGTGAAACACAAAATTTTAGATGTTTTATAATTTTTATTTTATGAAATATTGTAATTTGACCTATTTTTCTTTTTTATCTTACTAGTTGACCCGGCGTCCCGAATAGCAGAATAAGTATTAAAAAAAACTAAAAAAATATGAATCGATTGTTAGGCGGTATGAAGCTCGACAGATCAGCTAGTTGTAAATAAATGTATAAATCTGACCGTGACCATGAATGCTGTAAAGTGTTCGAAACGTCGGGCAATCAAAAATTCATTACAAACGCGATAAAATCCATATACTCATAGTTATTCCTTAATGCGCCAAAAAAATTATTACTTCAAAAATTAGGAGGCATCCTTAGAACGGCTCGGCTTCAAATGCACATTTGAAACCGAGCCATCCTGAGGATGCCTCGTTTAGAGGCGATACACATGTCGAATAAATATTCGAAGTTCTGCGGAAAATTGCAAGTCGATGTTTTGGAAGGTGATCATCACGTGAGAGTAAGATTTCCTTATTTCATGGTCCACCTTAATGCTATCCCTTCTATTCCCTCCCGTATTCCTTCTATTGTGGTGTGCGGTATATTGATTACCGTGGGAAAGTGGTGGGTCTCCCTTCGTTCCTTCCATTTCAGAATAATAATGGATTGCCGTCATGTATAGCCTGATTCAATCAATTAACTTAAAAAAATGATTAAGAATTGCATGCCCCTGGCATATAATTATTGAAGCAGAGTTGTTTTTTTAATAACAGGCCGATGCAGACCAATCTCGATCAAAAGCTAATATAAAATGTTTTATCAACATAATATTTTTTCGTATCGCTGAACACAATATCCTTTATTTCGAACCAGTGAATTGTCGAAACATCGAAAAATGTGGGCGATGACACGCCAGCCTTGTGAGAACTCCACCGAACATAGACAGCTGTTCATCTAGGTCTCATGTTAAACAGGGCATTAATAATACAATATGAACCAGTCGAGGTAGATCTCGCACGATTTGTGATGTAATACAAGATATTGAAGATACGGGCATCACATATGGCTTTTGACAGATCTATTTATATTGGGACTGTAATAATAGAAAAGCTTTTATTTTTTTTTTCACTGTGATATTTTTTTAAAGTAATTGGAGTAGAATGGTTTTTTGTTTATACTAGTCTAGATTTATGGTTTTAAACATTTAAATTTATTTTTACACTAGTAAAATCGCGTGGTTTCACCCGCATAATTTCGGTAACCTTAAGAATAGAGAGATGCGGGTGACTGGATCGGAGAAAAGTCCGTCACCCGCATGAGGGTGATGCTCCGGAAGGAGCATCGGGGTAGGACGATATCCGAAGGGGATTCGGTCGGTACCAGTGGTCGGTTCAAGGCGAAGGGGTGGGCGTACAGTAGGTTACGGGACCGCGCGCCGCTCTTGTATTGCCCCGGACAGAATGAACGACATGTGTGATGACCAATTCCCGCCTAAAAAAAATACGGGGAGGTAATAAAGTCTATGTTACTCGCTGATAATGTACTTTTTGGTGAATTCAATTATAAAAATTGGTTTAATATTCTTGTGGTTTTACCCACGCAGTATCTGTCCCATGGGAATAACGTATATCCTGTATTACTAATAAGAAAAATAAATCATTTGCTACTGTCTTCAAATTAAACACAATTATTAAGCTATTGCATAGCTTTTATCGCGGGCTTTGAGCGCGGCGACCGAATCAAGAAATTTCGTAACGAAAATAAAACCTAACACCCGCCTACCATGTAGCTCGGCCGAGCATTCGGTGTGACGGTCGTCGACATTCTGCGTTCGTCCGTCTCGGTGCGCACACGTGCCACCGCTTCGCGTAGCTTACGTCAAAAGGTGTTTTCGCACGTTTTCTAACGGCCCCAACGATCTTCAGCGGACGACAGTGGTAATCCATACCGCCTATATTGTTATACATATAGTACATTTGTTTTCTTATCGGTCATCACGCTCAAAAAGTGTAACTTGAATTAATATCAAAGAAAAAATATACTGCATAAAAATAAATAAATAATTATAATTGCATAAGTTGATAAAAAATGCTATGCAATATAGCTTTACCGCGGCAGTCCCCGAGTGCGACACGTTTTTTTTAATAAAAATAAATAAACACATGTTTCAGCGTTTGTGCATTTTAATCCCCTAAGGGTGCAGAATAGGTAGAAAGATGTTAGTTTACTGACTTATCACGGAGCCTAAACTACTGAAGCCAGAAACATGAAATTTTGACAGTAGTTTTTTGCGTGACGTAGAAACCCATTAAGAAAGGATTTTTTGAAATTCAACCCCTAAAGGGGTAAACCGTAGTAGCAAAGTTTGTATAACGAGAAAAAAATCTTCATCGATTTTCATACAATTGTAAACAAATACTCTGTAACAAAAAAAAATATTGGTTGCCTGTAAAGTCGGTATACGGGCGAAAGTTTTACGTGACAACGACTTTGAGTGGTAAAATAATTTTAATGTGAATATTCATTCGTATAGTAGGAAGAAGGATGAAATAATAGTAACAATTTAAAACATTTATTTATACAAAGAATTATATTTAAAACATTAATTTATACAAAGAATCTCGCACTGAATTTCATATTAACAAAATTTTATTTTTACCTTTACACATACATACGTATTTATATACAAATATACAATTTTTATGTCTGTCTCTCTCGCTCTTAGGCGGGCTAACCATGCCCGAGTGGAAGGGACGCGTGCCTCTCACTCGCTCTCATTGTGAGCGCATAACGTGAGCGGAGCGTAACGCAGTTTCTTGAAGTGTCACCCGGCAAACCAATTTATAAGACGTTGTCACGTCAATAAATACAATATAAACACGCGTTTCAGCATTTTTTAATTTTCACCCTCTAAGGGTGTAATCTACACTAATATTATAAAGAGGAAATATTGTATGTTTGTTACGAATAAACTCAAAAACTACGGGATGGATTTCGATAATTCTTTCACCATTAGAATCTTACAGTGTAACATAGGCTATATTTCGCACGCATTCACACTCCCTTCACTTTCTTCACGATAGGCAGCGGCCTAGTAAAGTTTCATGAGCGGCAGCATCATTAAAAAAAAATAAGAATGCAATAAATTTTATAAATTTGGTTTTATTTCAAATATATAATATTCGCGTAAACATCAAAATGTAAATTAAATTCATGAAAACCATGAAATAGTAAACATAAATTTTGAAATGCCATCCGCCATGATGTGCTGAAAGGACAAATTATGAATCTACAACGTTCACGAGAGGGCGCTACTGAAGCCGGTCGCTTGAATAATTCATAATTCAGCGCATCTCTAGCTACACTTCAACAACCATCGCAGGGAAAATGGTTTAAGTAAAATAATTCAATAAATATTTTTATAGTTTTACAATTTTATAGAAGAAAAATAACTAGTATATATTTTGTCGGGTTGCTCTTTCAGATCTATTATTTTTTTTAAGAATTCGATTCGGTCCTTCCGGCGTAGTACCACACTGAGCAGTAAATCGACGTCTGATTAGTAGCAATTTATTACTGCGCTTCATTCGGTGAGCGAGAGAGCCGCAAGCCCAATTTTCTGAGGGTGTTTGCGTTTGGTGGGTTTTAGTGATGCCTTTAGTTTCATCGAACCTCATTGCACGCATTTACACTCCCTTAACTTTCTTCGCGGTAGGCAGCGGCCTTACAAAGGTCCATGAGCGGCAGCAACGCTTACCATCAGGTGTAATACTTGGTCGTTTGCCACCGCTTTCAATAAAAAAAAAAGAACAGCAGCAGAGAATATTATCAACCATGATATTGCACGTGGGTGTTATAAAAGACGACTCTACATAAACTTGGGTCAATTCTCTGATGCCGTCCAATCAATAGTTACATTGCCAATGAGAATGGAAGTTAGGTAGGTCGTCAATCATATAACTAGGGTCCGGATTATATGCAACATAAAGGTTGATACATGCGTGTAAAATGATTAAAATATGCTCGAAAAATGTCCGATCGTCGTCGCCCAATCGTGCGACAATAGGCGCGGCTTGGCGTAAATTACTACAGAGTCAACGATTAGCGCTAATGTTTCTGTGTAAGGCATACCGAATAGTTAGCACTGAAGCCACCAGTACTTGTAGGTGTATTCCCGGTCGACTTGGAGATACAAAAATGTGCGTCAATGTTCCACTAGGGAAAACATGATTAACAATTTTCTTTGTGCTATGTCGGTTACACCCGTTCTTCTGCGGATTTCCGTATTACGGGTTCTATCTTGCAGAAAAATCCCCAGTATAGCTCGCTCATCTCATCCAAACACTGTCCAATCGACTTGAATTCGTCACCCAAGCTTTTTAAATATATTTAGTAAAAAAAAACTGTTATTTTGATATTACAAACAGACACTTCAATTTATTTGCATAGATGACAAGGTAAGACAAAATTTTGTTAGGAAAAAATCCGATGTATTTTTATTAAATAGCGAGTTATATATCTCGTTACGTCACGTGGATATGAACCGAGGGCTTCTAGTTCAACGGAGCGGAAACCCCTGGACGTATCGGATTTTTTATATGAAATGAAATGTTTGTGATATTTCCGTATCACATTTTTTTGGTATCGCATATAAAAACACTGTTTTAACTTTTAATGAGAACATGTCATCATTATAATTTCACTCTAGCCGAGGCCGCGGGTTACGTGACCGGGGATTAGTCTGTCACCCGCCGAGAGGCCGACCGCGTGAGGAAAGACCGACGTCCTCCCCGAGGGGGGGGACGGACGTCGGTCGATGGGAGGGTACCCTAAATAGGGGGTATTCCGTCGGCCCGACCACTGATGACAAGTAACCTTGCTCCGGTGGTCAGCCCAACGACGAAGGCGACGTGCTTCTTGGGTGGGTTGCGGGTGTGCGTGCTTACACCCCTCTGTCGCCCCGGACGGAGTGGTGCAAGGAGCGCGCCGACCGCAACCCACCCCCAAAAAAAAAAGACGTGTTGGTTTAGGGTTTTATGTCGAGTTTTCCTTTTCTTGCATAGATCAATAGATGTTATCATCATTTCATCTTTTCAGCTGATATACGTCTCACTGTTGGGCTTGAGCCTCCTCCTGTGTGGGAGTAAAATTCACCTACTATACCACGCTGGTCAGACCGTTGGTACAGGGTTTTGTTTCGAGTTTTCCTTCTCTTGCATGGATGTTATATATATATTCAATCCCTTAGGCGTCTTTTACGACACCCACGAGTCAGAGAGGGGTTGGTGAATATTTTTCTTACCTTACCGTCATCACATATTATATTTCGTAGTCGTCTTTTACAACACTCACGAGCGAGATGGAGAATTATATTCTTACTCCGTCATCACACGGAAAGTAAATGAGTAGAATAAATATTACCAAATATTTTACAGATGTGAAAATATTCTCAATTATGGTTGTCTATTTTATGGAGTCAATATTAGGTACATGTTTACTTATACGGCTTCAATATTTACTTGTTATTCTGCGATGTTAGTATTTAATTAAAACATTCCCTTGAGGTATGTTTTTTTACATTTTTTATTTATAAGATAAATATCAAATATAACATATTAATAACTATTTATGAGGTAATTTGAATTATAAAAGCTAATAAGAGAACATAGCTATTTTGATGACCTATTTAGATGGGATAGGCGCATCGAAAATACTACGCTTGAATAAAATTGCACCATAATTTGTACTATGGCTGGTCTCTAAAGGGTGATAGGGGTTGTGAATAAAAAAAAAATAGTGGTATGTTATGGGTGTCGAGCTTGTTTATTGAGAGACATACCATAAAGGTAAAGACCTAGCTCAGTCTGTAGATCAGTTACTATATTGGAAATTGATAAAACACTCGGCGAATATTATCCAAAAATAAGTCGACCAAAATCCGATGGGAATATATTTATACCACGCTAGTCAGTCGAGTTGGTACATGCCTGACCAGTGTGGTATATTAGCTCAATTTCTCTCCCATTATAGAGTAGACTTAAGCCTGATAGTGGGATTTTATAGGCTAAAATGGTGTGATAAATTGATGTTTTGTATCCTAAAATCATCGTAACAAAAATAGATTTTTCTTATTTTCTATCTATATTAACCTTTTTTTTGGGGTGGTCTATAGACAGCGCAGTCGCTACCGGGCTCCCTCCGGGGCGACAGAGGGGCGGCGCGCGGCCCCATAACCCACCGGAGCACATCGCCTTCGTCGTTGGGCCGACCACCGGTACTAAGTTGTTTGTCCTCCGTGGTCGACCCGAAGGAATACCCCTGCGGGGGTATCTACTTTAACCCTAACCAAATATATCCTTTTTTTTTGATGTGGCTAACATAAAATCAGTCATTGGCAAGTTCTATTCTTAATTGAACCATTACACTGATGCTGTCCAATATTGGCATAGCCCTTCCGTGAAGGGAATAGTAGCGTCACATTCACACTTGACTGGTGATTTAGAAATCGTAGTAGCTGAGATAAGTTACCTAGGGAACTGAATGACCATTATCTTGGTTCAACCTTGACCATTAACCATCAGCCGTACGTAGGATTTTTTTTAACTTGTTATCAAACGGGAATTATGTACTACATTTCAAGAAATACAGAAAAATCCAAGAGCGTCTGCAGAAAGCTTTGCTTTAGAATCGAACACTGCATACTAAGAGGGCCTATCATTTAACGAACGAGTAAATCAATAAATTTCGTATGATGATGGAGTAAGAATACAATTCACCACCTCCCGTTCTTACCCGTGAGTGTCGTAAAGGACGACTTAAGAACGCAAGCAGATGACATCACTGCGAGAAAAAAACTCAAATAACAAATCTTATACTAACATCATGATTTCTGATGTTTACACTAGTATTTACACGCTTGAAATAATACTGTTTTATAGCTTATAAAGCGTTCATATTTTATTTATAATTTTACCACGTTTCGAACACTTTTCAGCGTTCATAGTCACGTGAAGGAGTCCTCCCGTAAACGCTGAAAAGTGCTAATAGGGCCAGCGTGATATAAGTGGGTAATTCCTTCTCATTGTGTAGGAGGCTCTAGCCTACCATTAGGATATGTATGGGCTAGAATAACGATGAAATTATGAAATCAATAAGCCATTCAAGCAATATTTTTACGACATTGAACAAAAACTTATAATCAAATTTGGTATTGTTATATGAAAAGTTTGTTTCAATTTTCTTCAACATAAAATTATTATAATATGTATTTCATGTATTTTTAGGGTCCTCTGTGGTTGAAGGGTTAGGAATATAATCTATGGGTCCTTCTACAATATGGAAAAGAAACCAATATTCTCCGCTCGCAGATGGTTTGGAATAGAGTTTTCATTCGAATTTATATAATAAAATTTGCATACAAACGCGAAGAATGATAGGATTATGCACTGTGTTCTTACTACGTCACCACATGGAGCATATCTGAATGTGGTCTCAGCTCATATGCTGCTGTTAGGTTCGAGCCTCCTCTACAATCTGACAAAAATTGATACTACATTTGTATTTTATTTTCGATTGCCCGACGTTTCAAACACTACATACCGGTTGATCTTAATCCGCTCGTGACCATGAATGAAAGAAACGCGATAAAATCCGTAAAATACTTTAATTTACAATAATAAAGCATCATCATTTCAGCTCATGTACGTCCCACTGTTGGGCTCGAACCTCCTCCACAATAAGAGGGAGATTGACTTTACTGTATCACGCTGGTCAAACAGGTTGGTATACCAGGTTTTATTTCGAGTTTTCCTTCTCTTGCATAGATATTATATGCGTATTATATCCCTAAGTTGTCTTTTACGACATCCACGGGCCTGATAGGGAGTGATATTCTTACTCCGTAACCACACGGAATATGAAATCCACAGCATATTTTAATTTACTATAAGGAATAGAGATGAAAATTAAAACTTCAACGAAATTGACGGAACAATTCTTTATAGAAGCCACTTCGCACTTGGCCGGGTTTTTTTTTTGCCGCCACCTTTTTCATCCGGACCCTTCAAGTTCAAACTTTGTTTATACAACAATGCATGTCGTATAATAAGAAAAGTTTTAATAGACGCGCCAGGTCCGGCGTCATTATGTGCCTTGTCTATTGAAGTCCAAGTTATAACGCTTCAAAGTTAAGTGTTACGTAAAATATATAAAAGTTTTGTGAACGTACAAATTATGGTCGGAGTTTCTCTATATTTATGTTTAACGATGTGAAAAATTGAGTCTGTTTTCTTTCTTTTTTTGGAAAAAAATTAGCTAGTTTCAAAAGGTTTCAAGTAAGGCTAGTGTGTCTTATAATCTTAGCTAAAATATGTTTTACTTCTGAGTTTGAATATCCTTCACAAAGGGAGGAGATTGGCCTACTATACCATGAAAATATAATACATTCCGTATGGTTACGGAGTAAGAATATAATTTATCCCTCTTTCATACCCGTGGGTATTGCAAAACATCACTAAGGGATTATAATATGCATACAACATCTATACAAGGGAAGGATAACTCGAAATAAAACCCAACACGTCTGGCTAGCGTGGTATAGTAGGTAAATTTCCCTCCCATTATGGGGGAGGATCGAGTTCAGCAGTGGGCCGTAAATGAACTGTGATGATAATGATGACACTATGGCAAACGGGTTGATCATCATCATTATTTCAGCCCATACACGTCCCACTAGTGAGCTCGGGCCTCCTCTACTATGGGAGGGAAATTGACCTACTATACCACGCTGGTCAGACGTGTTGTTATAGAATTTTGTTTCAAGTTTTCCTTCTCTTGCATAGATGTTATATGCATATTATACCCCTTAGTCGTCTTTTACGACACCCACGGGCAAGAGTCAGCGTGTTGAATTATATTCTTAATCTGTCACCACACGGAAAATGGACCATATCGCCACAAGAGGAGGGGAATTGATCTACTGTACTATGGCAGACGGATTTTATTTCGAGATTTCCTTTTCTTGTTATTTACTTTATATATCCCGTAGTCGCCTTTTACGCTCTACCTACAGGCAGGATAGGGGCTGATATCTGCACCTAATGCCGCCCTAGCCGAGGTCGTGGGTGATTGGACCGGGGATTCAGTCTGTCACTCGCGACAGGGGTATTCAGTCGGGCCGGCCACTGAAGACAAGTTACTCTGTAGCGGTGGTCGGCCTAACGATGATGGCGACGTGCCACGGGTGGGTCACAGGGCCACGTGCCGCCCACCCGCCGCACCGCCAAGTCGGGCGGCGGGTGCACTGGACCATGGCCCATCCCTAAAAAAAAGGATAGGGCTGATGGATTGTATTGCAAAGGTCCATGTGCAGCAGTTTCACTTACCATCAGGTGTGCTGCTTGCTCGTTTGCCACCATTGGCAATAAAATCTTATTCTGTTAACACACGGAAATACATAATGGCGAATTAAGCCCTTCGTAAGGAGGAGAGCACCATGCGTCATGCTAATTTTTCTCATACCCTACTTGCCTATGCGTAATCCATGTATACGTAATTAGCTACGAATCACACCCTGGAGTGCGGCTAGCAGTTTTTTAAAACGTATAATCATCGTCCTTAAATGGTTGGCTCGTTAAATGAAAGGCCAAGCGTAACGGTTACATTTTCTCTTCCTTCGTAGAGCAAAGTTAGTAGTGGATGGCGAAAGAGTAATTGATAATTATAATCAATTCTTTGCTGGATTCATTGCCGTGTGGTGATGGAGTAGGAATACAATTCACCATCTCATTTCTTGCCCGTGAGTATCGTTAAAGACGACCAAAGGATATAATATGTATGTAGTATATATCCATTATCATCGTCATCGTCGCAGCCCATTTACATCCCACTGTTGGGCTCGGGCCTTCTCCACCGGGAGAGCATTTGACCTACTATATAATGCTGGTCAGACATGTTGGAATAGGGTTTCTTTTCGAGTTTTCCTTCTTATAAATCATCATCACTCACTTCAGCTCATATACGTCCCACTGTTGGGCTCGAGCCTCCACCACAGCAAGAGGGAAATGGACCTTACTATACCATGCTGGTCAGATGGGGTGGTGTAGGGTTATGTTTCGAGTTTTCCTTCTTTCGCACAGATGGTATGTGCATATTATATTCCTTAGTTGTCTTTTAGGACATCCACGAGTAAGATAGGGAGAGATGAATTGTATTCTTACTCCATCACCACACGGAAAATACATATCCAAGAGAAAGAAAATTCAAAATAAAATCCTATACCAACCCGTCTTACCAGCTTGATGTAATAGGTCTATTTTCCCTCGTATTACGAAGGAGCCTTAAGCCCCATAGTGGGATATAAAATAGCTAATTTGATGAATAGTAAATCTAAAATTTACAACGTTTATCTACATTTAAATCCGCAGCTTTCAAATATCACTCAGTGTTTTGTTCGGTACATTTGCTATTCCGTTTGACGGCGAATGAATTTATAAAATATTTAGTATATACTAACGGACAGTAATACTTGTTAGCTTTGTACAAACTTGATTCAAGTTGCAAACCGTTAAAATATATATATAAGAATAATTAACTTTGAAATTATAATGATATACTCATATGAGAAGGAAATGTCGAAATAAAAGCCTATATCAGCACGGTTCTACAGCGTGGTATAGTAGCTCAATTGTTTTCTCATTATGGAGGAGTGATGATGATGATTTATTAGGATTCGTGGGGTCGCGAATACAATTCACCCCTTTTTTTTTGCGGTCGGCGCGCTCCTCGCACCACTCCGTCTGGGGCGACAGAGGGGCGTGAGCACGCACACCCACAACCCACCCACGATGTACGTTGCCTTCGTCTTTGGGCCGACCACCGGAGCAGGGTGACTTGACGTCAGTGGTCGGCCCGACGAAACACTATTTGGTGTACCCTCCCATCGAACGACGCCCCCCCCTCGGGTAGGACGTCGGTCTTTCCTCACGCGGTCGGCCTCTTGGCGGGTGATGGACTATCCCCGGTCACGTCGCCCGTTACAATTCACCCCTATAAAGTCCTATACCAACATGTCCAACCAGCATGGGTAGGTCACTTTCATTGTTGTTGAAGAGCAGGCTCGAATTCAACTGAGACGTATATGAGCTGACACGATAACGACGTCATCATTATCGTCATCACAGCTCATACACGTCTTACTGCTGGGTTCGAGCTTCCTCCACGATAGGAGGGTTATTGACCTTCTACCAGGCAGGTAAGGCTGGTTGATATAGGGTTTTATTTTGGGATTTTCGCCTCTTGCACAGATGTTATGTGCCTATTATATCCCTTAGTCGTCTATTTACGATACTCACGTGCAGGAAATGAGGTATTGAATTGTATTCATAATCCGTGTAGCGAGCGTGGACTGTATTTGTTGTTTGTTGCTGGTCTTGGATGCGTGAAAGAAACTCTGTAGACTCGTAAAGACGGATTTATTTGTAGAGCACAAACGGTTGCAAATTTCTAAGGCGACAGAGAGAGCCATACATGCTTAATATAATACTAAAAATAAATATTGGAGTTGCCAACATATTGTCAGCCTAGAAATACATTATTTTTAAGTGATTATTCTTACAAAGTATTAAATTAAGTATAGAACAACTACAGTGAAAGGCGCATTACATGGTAGAATTAAACAATGACATCTATAGGTAGTTGCAAACGGAAATATAATCAAAGAAAGTTACGTACAATCTGCAACTATGTGAAAAATAATGTTGTATAATACTTATATAATAAGTAAATTTTAATTCTTATATATTAAATATATACATAAAATCTATTATATTATTTGTAAATTAATAATTAACTATGACTTTTCCACCAAAAAGTTGTATACTAAATTTTGGCGGCAATGTTTGACATTTATCATAAAAAAAAATTACAAAGCGTCATCGGACATTTTGTACTGTTACATTGTAAAAATATATTTTAAGTGTGTAAAATAAAAATTGAACCGACACATCTCTCAGTCCTTGTGATAGATTTCAAAACCAATCAACACCTTCTTGTGCTTCAACGATTTGGTTATACAACGACTTTTATAATGGCAAGAAAATCGGCCTGTAGGTGCTATTTTGGATGCATCCCCTTTAAAGGTATGGCTTATATCACCTTTAAATCCGGCAAACTAGCAGTTTTCATAAAACGATTACTATTCATTATCAATGACTAACCGAAAGCAATAGCAACATTAGAACATGGACTTTCATCATTTATCATCATCCTCTCAGCCCATACACATACCACTGTTGGGCCTGGGCGTCCTCCACTAGGGGAGGGAACTTAACCTACTATACCACGCTAGTCAGACGTGTTGGTATAGGGTTTAATTTCAAGTTTTCCTTCTTATTCATCTCTCATCTTCATCATTCACGATCATCATGTCAGCTCATATAGTCCCACTGTTGGGTTCGATCCTCCTCTTTGATAGGAGGGAAAATAACCAATTGAATCACGTCAGTCAGACGGGTTGATTTTATTTCAAGTTTTCTTTCTCTGGCATAGATGTTATATGTATATTTAATCCCTTAGTTGCCTTATAAGACATTCGTAGGTAAGAATGAGATGGTAAATTGTATATATACTATACTAGTACTGTGTGGAAGTGGAATACGACAATTTCACTGTATTAGGTTATTCACGTGCTTTTTGTGTTCGTAGCTTAATATCTGGCAATGTGACAATAAATTAATATTCATCCGTTATAATTCCTCTACAACATGGTTCTATTTAATAAGGTGAGTAATTACATAGTTGTTGCATTAGAACATTCAGTCTCAATGTTAGGTTGTTATAACGAATTTTAGACAAGCCTAAACCTTACTTATATATTATTATAATACTTCATCATCATCATTTTAGCACACATTTGTCCCACTGTTGGGCTCGAGCCTCCTTCATAACAGGAGGAAAATTGATGCTACTATACCCTGCTGGTCAGACAGGTTGGTATAGAGTTTTGTTTCGAGTTCCTTCTCGTATAATACTTATTGAAGTGAAACTTATTTATCGGCGTTGGAAAAAAAAATTACCGTCACATTTTTCGGTTACGCGTCACATTTTTTCGTTACACGCCATATTTTTGATAGGGGGATAAGGTGATAAGGGGATAAAGGGATAAAGGAACAACGGGACAAAGGGACAAAGGATAAAAAAATTTCACTTCTGCTATGCGTACTTTGTACACACGTTCATTTTTTTTTATACATTATTATATAATTTATAATAACGATAATATTATTATATTATTTATTATCATAATCTTAGCCCATATATCTCCCACTGTGCTTGAACCTCCTTTACTATGAGAGGGAAATAGATCTACTACGTCAGATCAACTTAGTAGTCGATCTGACGTGTTGATTAAGGGTTTTGTTTTGAGTTTTCCTTCTCTTGCATAAACGTTATCTGCATCTTATATCCCTTAGTCGTCTTTTATAACATCCACGAGTAAAATAGGGGGTGTGGATTGTATTCTTACTCCGTTATCACACGGGAATAATTTATAATATACCAGCAACCCGCGCTCGCTTCGGTTTCAGTCGCCTTACCCGTGGCGTAGTTGCTGTTCCTGTGAGAACACCAAGATAAAATATAGCCTATGTCACTCCCTGATATTATAGTTTTCAATTGGTGAAAGAATTTTGAAATCGGTTCGTTAGTTTAAGTGTGAAAGTGTAACAAACAAACAAACAAACATCCTTACTTACGCATTTATAATATTAATAAGGATTATATTATTTTAAGATTATAAATGCGAATGTAATTCTGTCTCTCTGTATTTTCATCTATGACATTTAACCATTTTTATGAGATTTGGTACAGAAATGAACTAGAGCTTAGGAAAGAAACTATTATCCCAAAAAAGCCTTGATTGGTTTGAAATATGGGTCAATAGTCATAATTATCAAAGATAAAACCATGAAACGTTTTATCTAGTAACTTAAGAAGAAGTGAATAAGAATTTTTCTCAATGTTTAACGTTATTTATTTAATTTTTAAGTTTATATATTGAATTATTGATAATAACCCACCTAAATTTCGTGAAGTTTTATCAAGAATAAAATATACTCCTAATGGAAGGAATCAACCTCCTAAGGGTTTTCCAAACGACAACAAAAAATTATCTTATTTTTTTCATAACTAATAGTCACGGTTTCTTTCAATTTCAGATCTTAACATTTAACGATGGAGTGATTGGCCAAAATAGATATGTTACTGCTCTTTGACAAACAGTTCGATTCTTTAATAGTCACAGATATCAATCTAGTGAAAAGTAAATAAATAGGCATTGAAGAAGAACTCACCGCATTCTTTGCTTTGGAATGAATCATTATCAATTTTAAAATCGATGCAATTTAAAGTAGATAATTAGGTTAAGAGATGCTCTTAATTTGTACAAGTACTAACATTGTAGTAAGAGCAAGCAAGCATAGCAAATATTGACGTGTACACGGAAATGTTCGATAATTCGAACAAAATTCGTAAACTAATATTAGTGTTTAACAAGAAATCTAAATCAGGACTCGTTTGTGAATTTATTCAAATTCATTCCATTCGAATATTTGCCGATAAAAGTAAAAAGGACAGAAGTCGAGCGAAAAAGATGATAGCCTCATTGTTTGTAAGGACAGATGATTTCGTAATAATTGTCTTATCAGATAAAAGCTGTGTTACTGTAGATCGGTATGTCAAACATTGTTTATCAAATGCCTTAGAAAGTTTTAAACAGCAGCACTGAAGAAGCAAGATCCTCCTCTACCTTGATAACGCATTTCACCGGACGCCCTATCGAATAATTGCCTACCAAAGGTGTCGAGCAAGTGAATCATGCTATATTATTTTAATATGTAACGGGAAGGAAATAAATATTGTTTTGTTTCTTTGCATATTAAAACTGTTTTATTTTCCTTAGCAAATCCTTTAAATATTTTAAAATAATAGTAATTATTTATTTATTGGAATAATGTATGTTAATTGTATGTAATTTCTTTTGTTTTCGATTAATTTTTCCTTAATAGTGTTATGTGTTACAAAGGGTCAAGCGACCTTACATTTATTCCGTTTAAATAAATAATTTATATCACACTAAAATACCGCTAGAGGTCGCCTTAAAAGCAGCGCCATCTATTGAGCGATTAGTAACACTTTGTTTCGCTATTATTGAAAATAGCGCCATCTCTCAAACCATGTACACAATTTTCAAATTTAAAACCTCAGTTGCACATCTATCTTATTTTATAGTGAATTATCTATGGTTGCCATACATGCTTAATATAATAGTAAAAATAAATGTTGGAGTTGCCAACAATCCGTCACTATGCGTAATAACGTAGCAGAGCGAAAATAATCTTTATATTTGTCTAGAAGTTATAACCAAAAGCATCCAATCTAAATATTCATCAAGCACGTTAACTGTATCAGAGTAAAAATAATTTCACTTATTTATATTGGATGCCGTCATTTGAGTAGATAAATAACATTATACGGACCAGTGGAGCCGAAAATTGTTGTGTACACGTTCACGACGGTTTCATTTGCAAAATAATCTTTTTTGATGGTAGTTGGAGATTGTTCACGGAAACATATGTAATTATTTACGTTCATACATTATCCAGTTTTTTTTCTACTATTAGTTCTGAATTAAAACTACCAACGTATACTATTATATTGCTCGTTAGCCTTGTAAAAGACGAGCTTAAGCTGGTCCAACTCTATATGATATTGTCTGGTCAACAAGGAGATTTCAAAGTGATTATAAAACTATTCCTTAAACTTTTAGACAGATGTTTTATGCATATTGTATCCCTTAGTTATTCGATATTCATGAACTCGATAGGGAATGGTGAATTGTATTTTTACCCCGTCATCTCACGGCAATTCTCTTTTCTAATACAGTTATTTATTTATATTTTCTCCGCTATATAGCTCGTATTGTTGATGCGCAAATTGGATAAGAAGATTTTAAAGTGTAACTTTTATTACATCGACTTTTTCGTCCACCTATTGCATGTCGCGTGACGGGCGGCCGCAGAGTAGGGGTAAAGTGAAAGGCGCTCGACAGAGTAGCCGAGGCCAATATGGCAGCGCCTATGGTTCGCATCAGCTGACCGTGTAGTGTATAGACTATTACTCATTTGTGGCAGTGTTCCACACTATTTGTTTGTTTTTTATTTTAATACATATATGTATATTATGTAAATAATTGTATATATTACTAGCAACCCGCCCTCGCTTCGCTTCGGTTATAGGTTATAGTCGTTTTACCCGCGTAGTTCCCGTTCCCGTGGGAATACCGGGATAAAATATAGCCTAGTTTACGCCCTGATATTATAGCTTTCCATTGGTGAAAGAATTTTTGAAATCGGTTTAGCCGTTTTGAAGATTACCCGGAACAAACAGACAGACAGACAGACAGACAGACAGACAGACAGACAAAATTTTTTTAATTGCTATTTTAGGCATAGGTGTCGTGCAAATAACCGTGTGAGCATGAAAAAAGCCTATTATTTTGACATTACAAACAGTCACTCCAATTTTATTTATTGTTGTAGATGTATGTCGTACTCTAAAACACAGAGTTAAAGTAAATTTTAGTTGGAGACCTAGTTATCATTTCCCATAATTCATTCCCATTTTCCAAGTATAAAATTAAGATTGATGATGCGATTTTAATACCCTAAATCGAATATTTTCCAAAAAATTTTAGTTAAATGACTGCAATGCGTAAAAAAGTTTCACCACAAGTTTGCCGTGGTTTCATAACACCACACAATAATTTTTAGGGTTCCGTACCCAAAGGGTAAAAACGGGACCCTATTACTAAGACTTCGCTGTATTTCCGTCCGTCTATCTGTCACCAGGCTGTATCTCAAGAACCGCGATATCTAGACAGTTGAAATTTTTACAAATTATGTATTTTTGTTGGCGCTATAATAACAAATGCTAAAAACAAAATAAAATAAATATTTAAGGGCGATTCCCATACAACAAACGCCATTTTTTGCCTATTTTTGCAACAAAGTAAAGAGAAAGTTTTTTAAAGTTAAGTTTTTTATTTTAAACTGATAAGTTACAAAATTTGTGTACCTACTGTTGTTTACCTAGTCAATAGTGCGGAACCCTTCGTGCGCGAGCCTGACTCGCACTTGGCCGATTTTATTTTTGGGTGGGTCAGCTTTTTTAGTCAGGCAGACCGCCAGACATAAAAAATATTGGTTGCCTGTAAAGTCGGTATACGGGCGAAAGTTTTACGTGACAACGACTTTGAGTGGTAAAATAATTTTAATGTGAATATTCATTCGTATAGTAGGAAGAAGGATGAAATAATAGTAACAATTTAAAACATTTATTTATACAAAGAATTATATTTAAAACATTAATTTATACAAAGAATCTCGCACTGAATTTCATATTAACAAAATTTTATTTTTACCTTTACACATACATACGTATTTATATACAAATATACAATTTTTATGTCTGTCTCTCTCGCTCTTAGGCGGGCTAACCATGCCCGAGTGGAAGGGACGCGTGCCTCTCACTCGCTCTCATTGTGAGCGCATAACGTGAGCGGAGCGTAACGCAGTTTCTTGAAGTGTCACCCGGCAAACCAATTTATAAGACGTTGTCACGTCAAAAAAATGGCAAGATTTTTCAATATGTGCGATGAAACAGTATATATTATATCGATCCCAAATAATTGGGATAAGAACAAGATTACAATGAAAATATATACGATCAGCATAGCATTTTAATGGCAAAACTTTTGATTATGCAATCTAGATTTATTTGTACTAGCTGTGCCACCGCATAATTTTAATACTTTCTCCACCTACTGGTCACTTCATTTTCGGAGATTATTAATTTAATGTCACTATTTTAGTGTAAACATCCACGTCATTGTGCTGTTGGTGGCAAACAGCACACCTGATGGTAAGCGATATGCCGCTTATTGAAAGGTTCGGTAATACTAAAAGTATTATCAAAACCCACTATATAAACGCAAACACCCTCAGAATTTTGAGCTATCAGCTCTCTACCTCAAAGTGAAATAACTAATTGCTCTTAGAATAATAACATATAGAAGGTAAGTTCGCGCACAAAAAGTGAAGCATTTCAATTGGAGCCTAATGGAGCTTACGCCGGAACCGTTCCGTAATGTACAAGTCATTGTACTGCACGTACGTACGCAACTTTTAAAAAATGAATAGGTAATTATGACGGTTTGTGCATTCAAATGGTGATTCAATAATACATTGGTGTGCATTCAATAACACATTTGTAAAACTTAAAAAGGTTTTGAACGTCACTTTTAAAAGTATTTCGACAATTTATGTTAATAAAAACAAAATTTGATTTCATAATTTGTATAGTGGTGTGCGTGTGTACGTGTGTAATCGTCTGCGCGCCATTAGTGTTTTTAGATTCAAATTTCGAACCTTCGAAGTATTGACACTATCCTTCTATACGTTATTATTCTAAGTAATTGCTACTACTCGGACGTCGATATTCTGTGAGTGTCTGAAACTACCCCAGATAGACCGGTCCACGGCTGTAGACAGAGGACGGTCCACAGTATGGTCCACCTACCACATAATTTTATTTTGTCGCCATGAGATTATTAATAATATCAACATTGGTTATATTCTTAATCAATAAAAGAAATAGTTATCTCAGTTGTCGCTATGAAAGTAGCAATAATTTGAAATGCTTGCCATCAATTGTTAATACAGTTTTTCTCCACTCATATATATTTGCTGCAATGTTATAAATATATAACCTTTCTCGATAAATAAGCTATCTGATAACATTTTGCCATTCAACTTAGTGATTATTGTAACAAACAAATAAAAAAGGGCGTGTGCTTATCTACGCACGTAAGAAGTTATACATCTTTGGCGTAACAAGATAAAAATCTTTATAAAAAATGTATCCTTCGTATTATCCTACGTTTGTAGGAAAGAACGACACTAAGAATAGAAAAAAGGGTATTTAATAGGGATGCGACTTGGAGGGAAAATAATCGATTTTTTTATCTTTAAAATAAATCGATTTGCAAAAATTTATTAATTATTTTTAATTAATCGATTATTTTATAATCGATTAATTAAAAATATTAGTTCATTTTTTTAAATCTTCTCGTAACATGATTAAGATGACTAACCTTTTTTTAAATATAAAAAAATCGATTCCTTTTAAATCGATTTTTATTATTTAGATAATCGATTATTACAAAAAATAATAGACTAATTTAAAAATCGATTATTTTTTCACATCCCTAGTATTTAATACATTGAAAGTTTTATTATGAGTTTTTGGCGGGAATCTGAAGTGTCATGTGGTGTTCTTGTATTATATTCAATATCTTCGTGTTTTAACGCGTTATGTTAAATAATCTTGATGGCATTTTATGTAATATATAGCGACAGAACTGCTGAGGTGTAGTGAATATGATATAAAACTGCTATATATACCTTTGTATTACCTATACCTTTGTATTTCCACCAAAATTCTCAGAAGATACCCTTAACAGTGGCCATTACACTGTTGAGGGCGACACTTTGACTTACTGACAGACCATTACTGACATGAAGAAACTGAGAACTTGAAAAGATAATTAATACTCGACACTGGCAAAAATGGCTCGTATTTGTAGCTGATTGCCAAGACAAAAAAAGAAGAAGAAGTTTTATTATAACGCATTATCTAGTCGACATTTATGACGGTGCGGACGCACGCATAATAAGCCTGTTGACTAGATATCTTTAGGGTATCGGTTTTTCTTGACGGTCTGCGCGTGATGGAGTGATGCAGAAGATTAGGAGCTCGAGATTGTCTTGGTATGGACATTTGACGAGGAGGAATAAAGGAATGTGTGACAAGGCGGTTTATCGATATGATTGTGGATGGACGTAAGAAGCATGGGAGACTCAAAAAGAGATAGATGGACTATGTGAATGAGGATATGCGTATGAAAAGACTGAGTGTGATATGGCGGCTGATAGAAGGTTATCGAAGGCAAGAACATGTTGTGTGGACCCGACTTTAGGGATGGGCGATCTTTCTGAAAAAGATCGATTCTTGTATCGATTTGAATAGTCGTCCAAAGAATCTATTCACAAGAAAATCGAGGTCTGCAGAAACGATTTCTGATTAATCGATCTGTCGATCTTTTTTTCGAATTTTCTTCCACTTCAATACCGTCCGTTTCTGATGGGATTGTGATGAGCTTTTTTAGGATATCTGTAGAGTATCGTCTTAAAATAATATAGACATGTATCAATTGGAAACGGAACACTATTCTCCTGGCAGGATTATGATGAGCTTTTTTTTTTTGGAAATCTGAAAGTGATGTTGTAAAAAAATCGAATGACGATTTTCTAGGGTAGAGATTCATCGAATCGATTCAGTGCTTCGTATCGATTTATAAAATCGATTTTTGGTCCTGAAAAATCGATTCCTCGATTAATCGATCTCAGATCGCCATCCCTACCCCACTTAGCGTGGGATGAGGACAGGCAAATGATGATAATTTTTCTCAAACACGTCAAAAGAAACATAATTTCAATAAACTTTGCAGCTGAAAATACAGATGAAAATAGTTAAAGACCACAATATTCCTGTTATGCATTCAATGAGGAGCAATAACAGTCGTGTTCCGCCTGACTGGTCAAGAAAATAAACTTCTTTTAAGTATAATACTATAGCCATCAAGCGGTTTGCCAAGTGTGTGGATTATGAGAATGTTTTCCTTGTTATTTGGGGCGTCGAGCCAAACTATATGAGCTAGATAAATATTTGTTTTTTGGCAAAATTAGCTTTCCTTATTGCTCTTTTTCTTATCTAGAAGAAGGCGATGTGTGATATTTTACATGAAGGTATAGGTATGGTAAAGTTTTATCTGTATAGTACTATTAGAGAGTATCGAAAAAGACGATTAAGGGATATGATGCTTGCGGTAGCTATGTGCGGCGGGTCGCTCCCTTCCCTCTAATTTGGTTGAGGAGAGTGATGGCTGCTCTAGTAGTTAACTCGCGATCGGGTGCTGCTTGTGGGATCTGGTCCAGCCATATTTTCTTCCTTTCTTTAAATTTTGTTTTTGTATTGTACTAAATTTTTAAAATTTATACATATATACAATTTCGAAGGGCATCACACTGGAGCTAATACCATATATGTTGTACGAAGCATAAAATTATGTATATTTAAAAGATTAAAGAAAACTGCCCTCTGAGTTTCTCAGTTTGTGGCCGCGTTCCGATCCGGTGGTAGATTATTTGTATTGTGTTCAAACGTTGTGAAATTTGACAATATGTAAGTGCCCTTAAGGGGCCTATGCAGAATAAATGATTTGATTTGATATCATACATAACAACTATGCAAAAGAAGAAAAACTCGATATAAAACTTATGTCAAACTACGTTAAAGTACCTTTCTTTCCATTGTGGCGGAGGTTTGAGTCTAATAATGGAACTTAGGTGGGCTGAGATGATCCGGTAAAGTATTAGTTGGTACTCTGAACAAATTTTCTAAATTACAGTTTTGACTCTCTAGCAGAAGCAAATTATGAATGGCATTGGTTTATCAAATGGAAGTTGTCTTGCACCTGGCTGGGTGCCATATAACTGTAACATCAGTTCAGTAACGGGGTATTCATTAAAATCCTTTTCTTGCAGAAAAATGGTACCTACACTTTTATTCTTTTACACAATTAAAAAATATGCGCTCTGGCTATTTTTAATACGCTTTTATTAGCTTCAGACGTATGTATGTTATATGTTAGTATGTAACGGAATCTTTGAACGTCATTTTGCCACACTTTCAACGAACAGATTTTACTTAAACTTTGCACACTCGTCAAAGGTCCATGACAATGCAATAATTCGATCAAAATATGGGAATATCCTGATTAGATTCACCAGGATTTAGAAATTTCTAATCGTATCTTTTGCATAAGAGCAAGAGAGACAGAGCTAGTGTGCGAACTACACATGCGCGAAATTCGAAACTTCTATGATTCGGTCTGTCAGCTTGTAAGCGTATTTGTTTTTTAAACTATAATTTTCTATTGAATAGATGGATCTGGGATTTTACTTTTTTTGAGTTTCTTTGTCGTGAGAAAAAAAAATATTATTCAAAAAATATTTTCCAAAGGAAACCCAATATATAAAAAGAAAACAACGAGCGTTGGGTCATTCGATTACTTATTGTTAATAATCGTAGAATCAGACGTCTGTAAATAAATTAAATTCTTACAAGAAAGAATAAACCAATTGACATTAACCACAGACTATGGTATTAACACAAACAAACTCCGAGTAAATTCACAATAAGTTTTAAATAGCCCTTGCAATTTGCTGTAAACACATTATATGCAATACATCTTTTCAAACAAAAATCAACTTTATCATTATTAAGTATACTACAAATTCACTTAAAGTTAATCTAATTTAATGTGATAATGGAAAATATAACATATTTTGAGTTAGTGAAGGTTAGTTTTCGCATGCGGTCTTTTCGAAGGAGCTTTCAGTACATCTGACGGGATTTTGTTTCGAGATTTTGTTTCGCACACAAAGAGTGGAGAAATATTGCTGGCTAAATATGAGAAGACAGGGCTGTTGTTTGTTGTCTAAATATACGGTACCAAAGCGTAGGGTTGGCAAGTTTTATATAAGAAAGTATGTACGTGGACCTTATTTCAGTTCATTTTAGACGTAATTTTTCTTATTTGGTGTAACATTTATATTATATTTTACTTACATTTGGGGCAGTCTGAAAGTAGTGCTAATGATAGGAAAGATTAGGAGCGCGAGATTGTCTTTGTATGGGCATGTGATGAGAAGGGATGAAAGGCATGTGACAGGGCGGGTTATTAATTTGATTGTGACCGGGTGAATGAAGATATGTATATAAAAGCAGTGTGTCACCGTTATTACCCAGTTATTGTTAGTCTAAGATGTCCTAAGTCCAACAAGTCATCGTTATTACCCAGTTATTATTGGACTGAGATGCCACGTCTAACGTGTCATCGTTATGACCTGGTTATTGTTGTTATTACCTAGTCATTTTTGTCCCAATTAAATGCAAACCCAATAAAACCCATAAAATAGTTTTATTTATAATACACTCAAAATAAAGTCAGGAACACTCAAAATACAATCCTATACCAAGTCTTCTGACCAGGGTGATAGTAGGTCAATTTCGGCCCAATTGTGGAGGAGGCTCGATCCAGGCAGGTAGGCACGTATATAGCTGTGATCATTTCTATAGTTTCCGCCTTATCATAACTGAACCAGATTAGGATTTGACAGCCCTATTAAAAGCCACATTACGTTAAACATAATAATATATTTCGAAAAGATCGGGAGTCCTAAGTTCGGATATAGGACAAAAATCCAATTATATGAAGAATATCACACAAAGATTGACGAGTGAAATAAAATGGTGTTTGTCAAATGGAATGTAATTTTCTTTCTCTTTTCAATATCCACCATCCCCCCTCTTGCCCGTGGGTGTCGTAAAAGATGACTAAGGGATTTAATATGCTTATAATATCTATGCAAGAGAAGGAAAACTCTAAATAAAGGGCTTTGCAACACGTCTGACCAGCGTGGTATAGTAGGTCCATTTCTCTGTCATAGTGGAGGAAGCCCGAGCCCAATAGTGGAACGTATATGGGTTGAAACGATGACGATCTACGTCGATCGACGTCGAACTACTTACGGATAACATTAACGGATTTTATCGTATTTTTATTTGATTTTTGATTGCCGTTTCAAACACTTAACAGCGTTCATGCTCACGGACGGACTAAGACTAGACTGTAAAGTAGTTTATTTACAACGTAATAATTTATTTATAACATTAGGCGTCTTTCACGACATCCATGGGCAGGACAGTGGTATTGAATTGTATTCTTACTCCGTCACCACACGGACGATTTTTAGAGCTAGTTTTTATAAAAAAATAATTATCTCTCAACTTCCCAAGCAATGGAAAGCAACAAATACAGACAATGCTTTATATTATGTCCTTTTAAGAAATAAACAAGCTTAGTCTGTGATATAAAGGGGCTGTCATAAGGGTTGACACCCAATGCATCACATCTTGTAAGATGAATGCCGGCGTGATGAATGGAGCTATTCTACCAAGGTCTTTTGAGACTAGTAGGCAAGAAAGGGACGGATATATCTTATCTCTATTAAAAAAGAGTGTCTTCATCTTAAATTATAATAATAGTTCTCTCGTAAATCAAATCTAAAGAAAATAAAATTAGGTAAATAAAGAATTCCTTCAAATGAACCTCTACAGTTACCCAATTAATAAAAAAAAAAACAAACACAATTCACCACGCTCTTGAGTGTCGTAAAAGACGACTAAGAGATACAATATGTATAAAATCCTTACTAATATTAAAAATGCGAAAGTAAGTTTGTTTGTTTGTTACGCTTTCACGCTTAAAGCACTGAACTGATTTTAAAAATTCCGGGTAAGGCAACTGAAACCGAAGCGAAGCGAGGGCGGGTGGCTAGTATTACATATTTACCTTTTGACTGCACAGATGGCGTAGTGGTGAAGATGGCAATCTACAGAGCCAGTGTCGGGGGTTCGAATCCCACACTTTGTGCGATCCACAAATTGTTGTTCTGAGTCTGGATGTAATTTTTGTCCGTTAATTATGTTTGTAAAGTCCCCCGCAACACAAGGATTAGTGGAGAGTGTTGTCAATTAAAAAAATAATATCTATGCAAGGAAAACTCGAAATGAAACCTTACACCAATACATCTATTTAACGTGGTATAATAAATCAATTTCTTTCCTATTGTGGAGGAGGCTCGAGCCCTGCAGTGGGACATATATTAGCCGATACGATGAACTTCTACAAAAGTAATTATAAAGACGAATCTTTGTTATAATTCCTCTGTACATATGTATTTGCCTGCACTCTTCTTAAACGGCTGGACCAATATTGATGATATTTTTGAGTGCATTTAGTTGAATTGTGTCTGTGTGTATGTTGTGTGTATTAACTACTTCATATCTTGCCTGTGGATGTCGTAAAAGACGACTAAGGGATATAATATGCATATGAAATCTATGCAAGAGAAGGTAAACTCAAAACAAAACCCTATACTCCTCTGACCAAAAAACAAAAAAAAAAAAAAAAAAAATACTCCCCTGACCAGCATAGAAAAAGTGAGGCTTGAGCCTAGCAGCGGAGCGTGGCGTAGAGATACTAAATACTAAAATATATATTTAGATAATTTATTCATCTTAACTCAAGAGAGAAATGTTTTCCATTAAATATTAATAGAATATTAGATTCAAGAAAACATACGTACAACCAAGAGATTTTCTCACCTTTACTTCTAATAAAATTATAAATATTACTAGAGAAAAAAAAATGGGGTGGTTTAAAATTTCAAAAGCTACTTAGGATCTTGAATATTTTAGTATATACTCAGAGATGCGAACACCTGTCGTAAGCCGGGCCTTTTACAAGGAGAAAATAACCGCTGGAAGATACATAACTAAATACAAAGATATATGAAAGTCTAGAAGATATATTTCTTACAGTCTCATGCTTACGTAATTCACTTAATAATTTACTTTGATAATATATGCTTTATTATTTCATCATTCATCATCTTAGTTCATATACGTTCCACTGTTGGGCTCGGGCCTCCTCCGCTATGGGAGGGAAATAGACCTACAGTACCACGCTGGTCAGAACTTTTGGCATAGGGTTTTCCTTCTCTTACATAGATGTTGTATGCGTATTATAACCATATAGTTGTCTTTATGATATTCACAGGCAAGAGAGGAGGTGACGAATTGTATTCTTACTCCGTCACCACACGGAAAAATATATGCTTATTTAATCAACAACCTCGTTTTATTTAAGAATCTATATATAAATACGTGAAGCAAAAACTTTGTATCCCTTTTTACGAGAATTACGTGGATGGACAAGTATGAAATTTGGCACAGTTGATGTATATAATGAGGAGAAGTGCATAAAACTGAAATTTCATATAATAATGGATTAGAAATGCATTAAATTCCCTAAAAAAGGCATTACGCACACTACAACGCAATCGCTACACACACACACGTTTGTGTGAGTATGTTGCGTAGCAACGCTTATGCTATCCATACTAATATTATAAATACGAAAGTAAGGATATATGTTTGATTTTTTTTTTTGTAACGCTTTCACGCTTAAACCACCGAACCGATTTCAAAAATTCTTTCACCAATGGAAAGCTATAATATCAGGGAGTAACATAGGCTAAATTTTATCCCGGTATTCCCACAGGAACGGGAACTACGTCGCTGATAAAGCGACTGAAACCGAAGCGAAGCGAGGGCGGGTTGCTAGTATATCATAAAAATAAAGAAAATTGTGTAGCAGAAAAATTAATTAAAATGAATTACGGCCGAATTTTGAACACACGGCGACCACTAATCTTATTAAATATATAAATATAATACCAACATTATGAATAAGGTGTAATCACTAAAAATAAGATGACGCTACAAAAATCGCATGTTAAATTCTAATAAATTAGAAAAAATATTTTTGGAGATTAATTCACCTACTCGTTCTCATCATTGTAAATCCTGTAAGCCAGGTCCACAATAGTCTCCATACATGAAACCGAGGCTTGACTCTCCCGGCATACGATTTTAATTGTTTTGGGACTCGCAACAAATTTAATTACAAAATTCAACAAGAGGACAAAGATTGATTTCATTTTCCTCCAGGAGCTATGAGTCAAAATTGACTAAAAGAAGATCTGCAGCTATGGTAAGCGCCACTCAGTACTAGAGGTATGAGATAGCATGACGAAAGCTATAAAAGAGGAGGAGAAACTTTAAGATTGATTGTTATAGAGGGTATGGCAGAAACACTTGAACGTATGGAAATTATTTCTATATTGCTCCAGAGGTCCCTTGAAAACTTTTTAAAATGTGTTGTACGGCAAAGATCGCACTCTCAAAAAATGCGGTGTGCGTATTGTTTATACTTGTGGCCATTTGTGTAACATAATGATGAGGATAAGAAGTACATAAAAAAGCACAAAGCAGTCAACAGAATAGCCGGCAGAAGTGAACGCTTAAAACTATGACCATACAGTTGCTATATTTGGATCTTCAATTCAAATTATCTGCGGCTAACTCCATTTAATGCCGTCTATCAATCAAATACAAATGCGATAAAATCTGTAGTTTTATTTACAATGTGTAAAATTCGCGTAAACATCTGAAACCATAATGCCGTCAAGTCAATAATTGCATTCACAAGAAGTGTTGTCAGGCAGGTGCCCGGTCATAAAACCTTGGTAGACTAAATATTGAGTCTTCCCCAAGTAATTGGGTAAAGGGCAGAGTGATGATAATATAATCAGTGTTTTTTTTTTTTAATTTATAATGAACAACAACTTTCTGAGGGTGTTTATATGTGGTGGATTTTGATGAGACCAGTATCACCGAAACTCATCGCAAAAACACTCCCTTTAATTTCTTCACGATAGGTAACGGTCTAACAGAGGTCCGTGAGTTTCACTAACCATCAAGGGTGCTCATTAGGTATTTGTCTGCAACAGCAATAAAAAAAAGTTCTCCATCATCACACAGAAACAATAGCAGAAGGTCGATATAAAACCATCATAGTACATATTGCATAATAAAATATTTAGTTTTCTTATTTAATATTCACAAGAAAAATATAACATCATAGAGAAAAAATCCCTAGAGAAATAATGCATAGATGCTTCTAGCATATCAAAGATGCTGGTTCGTACTTACAATCAGTCAAAGTGCTTTGCCACTACCGTAGTTTTTGTATGGTTAGATAAAATATGTGTACCTAAACGAAAGCTTTGAAGGAAGAAATCAGACGAAAGGACTGTTTGCTTTTAATTTTTTCTTAAACTAACTTGATAAGCAATAGATAGCGAGTGTTCTGGTATCTGTTCTCATCCGCAAAATTTTGTATACGTTTCACAAATTATTTTGGGTTTGAGGGTAACTTTTGATCGGTAATGGTTAAATTGTAAGTTATCCCGCATAGTTTGATAATTATAATAATACTAGCTGACCCAACAGACGAGATTTATATAATAATATATAACGATAAAAATAATAATTAAAAAAAATAAAAGTCGACTAATCGATGAGAAAGGATGTTGATTTGTAGCTTCTTTTCGTGTGATGATGGAATAAGAATACAATTCACCGCCCCTTAACATAGCCGTGGATGTCGTAAAATACGACTAAAGCATGAAAGGGACGCGATTGATATCAAGCTTACGACCGATCATAAATCTTTTCAAATGTATGTAATGGAAGGAGTGTACATATTACGTTGATTCCAAGTACAGTAGAAACCTTGATCCGGACCTCGGTTATATGGATTCGCGATTATCCGGACTGCCAACCGCGACCTATGTATTGTACCTACAAATAAAATTTATGCAAGCATGAACGTATCTGAAATGCAATGTCTCGCGGGATTGCTGCTCCACGCGGTTTTTTATTGTTTAAGTTAGTAGCATGCCCCGCGGGATATACATTCGTATTTTAATAAGCGCATAAAATTATGTAATATACTGCATATGCACAAAACTAAAGGAGAACTCATACATTCGATTATCCCGATTTTCGATTATCCGAATGCCTACCGACAACAATTAGTACAGTTAATTGAGTTTCTACAGTAAGTGGGTTAAGAGCAATATGATAATGATTTTAAAATTATCTAGGTATTATATTATTAGTATAGGAATAATTTATAATAAATTTATCATTATCTCAGCTCATATACGTCCCCCTGCTAGGCTCGGGCCTCCTCCATAATGGGTGGAAAATTGACCTACTATAACCACGCCAATCTGTCGGGTTAGTACAAAATTTGATTTCGAGGTTCTCATGTCTTCCGTTAATCTTAGCTACATATCCTTTATTCGTCTTTCACTACAATCAACACTAAGAAAAGGAATGATAAATTGTATTCTTACTCCATCGACAGAAATAAAACTATATCTTATACGGTTATTCTCCACCAAAATTATTCCATTTAATGGAACCAATATGCAATATTGGAGACGACTGACTGAATAAAGCATCAAGACTCTTCATATAGATTGTGAGTCGCTCTCTCGTTTGCAATTGAAATATTGGAATTCTATCCCTTTGTGATCTAAATTCTCCATTGCATTATTCGAATAAATCTCGCAAGGTATTGCTATTACTAATTTAGTTATATATAAAGTTTTGAAAGTAACAATCAATACGTTATTGTAGCTATTCTTATTAATAGATGACTACATTTTTTAAAATCGATACAGAACAAAATCGCACTTTTCTCAAAAATATTTCAGGCACGGCTCGTCTTTTTAAATAAACAGCTCGCGTTTGAAATCGATAGCATAAATAAAAAAAACTTTTAGAAATAATTTTTAGAAAACTCTTAAAAAGTTTCTTATAAATAAAGTTTATTACTCTCTCGGCATTTTTTTAGTGACAGATGCATGACATATCATCATCATCAGCGCAGCCTACGTACGTCCCATAGTTGGGCTCGGGCCTCCTCCACAGTGGGAGGGAATTTGACCTATTATACCATGCTGGTCATACATGTTGGTGTAGGGTTTTATTTCGAGGTTTCTTTCTCTTGCACAGATGTTATGTGCATATTATATCCCTTAGTCATCTCTTACGACATCCACGGGCAAGAGAGGGAGTGGTCAATTGTTTTCTTACTCCGTCACCACATGTTAATAATCTTCTTCTTTTTCATTGGCAATAAGCTACTATAGTATGCGCTATTGGTGCCAGTGTCAAGTTAAAAACAAATTAATACGTCTTTATATATAATAATCGTATTAGTCTTAGTCGTTGTCTATGATCGGGAGCTGATAACCAAATCAATGATTTCTCTGGAAATTTTGCAGAGCATGAAAATGCACGCAATTCGTAATTAAATCATATTCACTACACTTCAGAATTTTCTCTGCGTTATATTACATAAAATACTGTAGCGGTATATACAAATGATGACACGACAATATATTAATTAGTCTGGGTCGAGTCGCGACCAATAAATATCGTGAAATCGGCTCTGTTGTTTCTCTCTACATATATCACCTTTAACTATAGACACGCCAATACCTTACCAACATCCAGACTCAACAATACGGACAAAATTATTCAATATAACACTGTAAAACATCAAAGTAATAAAAAAAATTTAAAAGCGCTACATGACATTTTGACATTCCGTAAAAAATCTTAATCTATTCAACAACAACTGCGATTTTATCTGTCAAGCGTGTTGCTGAATGGTATAAATCCATTACGTAGATTTTTAGATTAGATTTAACTCATCATGAAATCAAGAAAAAGTTCATTTCCAGTTTATACTTTTTGCAATCGCAATTGTACTTAGTATCAAAAATAGCACAATTCTTCGGCATTATAATTACATATTGTACATATAAAAATTATGCAAAAAAACTCGAAATAAAACTTTGAAACAACACATCTGACCAGCGTAGTTTAGTAAGTTAATTTCTCTCCAATGGGAGCCCAGCAGTGGGACGTATATAAGCTGTGATGGTAGTAAAACATTTTCTTTAGAAAGAAAAAGATAAAACAGATGTCAGACCATACAATTTAACGTCGAAATAAATGTAAATCAAATATAATATTATCTTGCTGTAGTTCAGAATTACGGTCGTAGATAAAATGTGTATTTCTCACGCAAAAGGTAGTGTCACTATAGTCAGGTTGTGAGTGATAAATGTGTGACATTCTACATTCGGCAAGATGGGGAACATTGTATACCTGTAGATAGGGTTGTCGAAAATCTTACAAATATTTATTATTTCAGCTAATATACAGGGTGTATCAGGTTATGGGGCAATTGGTCAAAAGGGAGCTAGGCAATGGTGGTAGGAACCCATAAAAAAAATTTGAACGAAAAATATCGATTCGTTAAGAAATTAGAGACATGTAAATTTTTCAATTTTGTCATCGCTTTTTCGTGTAAATCTGATTGAAATGTATAAAGTCAATGATACTTAATACGCAACATATCCATACTTTGTTAAATGTTCATTAGAAATTGAATAAATCAATGATTACGTTCACATAAGCAAGACAAACTTCGCTTTAAAACAGCTGATCGGCCTATGGCCGTTCACCGCGTGCCGTTGTACCTACATGTCATTGAAGCGTTTGCGCAATTCTAGGTATAAATGAATGAAATTATACTGTCGAAGCTTTACATGCCTACATGTATTCTGTCTGTACATGCCTACATAATACGTAACATTTAAGGCATAGAGTCTTTCATGACGTGCGGTGTTCCACAGGGTCGGTCCTCGGACCCACCCTGTGGAACATCGGCTACGACTGGGCGTTGCGGGGGAGCCTCCCACCCGGGCTGGGCGTGATTTGTTACGCCGACGACACGCTCGTCACAGCCCGCGGTGGGACGCTACAAGAGGCGGTAAGCCTGGCGACCTCAGGCACAGAACAGGTTGTCAGGCGAATCGAGGCGCTGGGGTTGAGGGTGGCCCTGGACAAGACGGAGGCCCTCTTGTTCCATGGGCTCCGTATGGATCCTCCCATCGGCGTCTCGATCACCGTTAATTCGGTTGGGATCAGCATCCAGGCCCATATGAAGTACTTGGGTCTGGTGCTCGACGGGCGATGGTTTTTTCGGGAGCATTTCCGCAGGCTCGTCCCGCGGCTCGTCGGCGTGGCATCCGCCCTACAATGGCTGATGCCGAATGTGGGCGGACCGAGCGTGGCATGTCGACAGCTGTACGCGAGGGTCATCCGGTCGATGGCCCTGTACGGCGCACCGTTGTGGGCGGGATCCATGACCGCCCGACTTAGGGCCCTTCTGTGGCGTCCACAGAAAGTCATGGCGGTCAGGATCATCCGCGGGTACCGCACGGTGGCGACGGAGGCGGCGTGCCTATTGGCCGGGACTCCCCCGTGGCACTTGGAGGCGGAAATGCTCGCCGACTTGTATCGGCGGGTGTCGGGGGTGCGCGGTGGGGGGGGGTCGGTGTTGTTTCCTTGAAGGAGCTCACCGCCTGGCGCGTCGACGCCCGCCGGGACGCCATCGCCCGTTGGGCAGACCGACTGGAGAGGCCTCGATACGGTGTTTGGACCGTGGAGGCCTTCCGGCCGGTGCTGATGCAGTGGTTGGAAAGGCGGCACGGGGTGCTCTCCTTCCGACTCGTACAGGTCTTGACGGGGCATGGATGCTTCGGCAAGTACCTGTACAGGGTCGCTAGGAGGGAGAGAACTCCGTCCTGCCACCACTGCGATTGCGACGAGGACACGGCGCAGCACACGCTCGAGGTCTGTGCCGCTTGGGCAGAGCCGCGTCGTGTACTCGTCGCAATCATCGGTGCAGACCTGACGCTGCTGGACATTGCTAGGGAGATGCTCGGCAGCATCAGGAATTGGGACGCGGTCGCAGCCTTCTGCGAGGCAGTTATCTCACAGAAGGAGGCGGCGGGTCGCGAGCGCGAGGAGCGCAGCCTCGATGATGCGACCCGCCGCCGGTGATTGGGGCGGCGCAGGCGGGAGTACCTGCGTGCATGGAAGCCCGTTTCAGGATGAAGCCACTCTCGTCAGTGACTCCTTTCACATAAGGTAGTACTGCAGGGACGCGCCCCAACTGTGGGCGCTTTCACACGGTCTCTGCGACGGGGGCATGGACGTTTGTAATAACGCTGACTTGTTTGGACGTGAGACATCTTAGACCGCCCGTGACCCTGAATGCTGTAAAGTATTCGAAACGTCGAGCAATCCTAAATCAAATACAAACGCGATATAATCCGTATAAGTAGTTTTATTTACAATGCTCGCGTAAGCATCAGATATCATTCTTAAAATATGTTAAAATATTATTGTTTATTGAAATTCGGTTTATTTTTATTGGTGTTATTATTTAACTTAAAAAACAAAACAGTTATTTAATTTTTTTGATATACTGCTACTTGTTAGTACATTTTTGTTTATTGTGAACAAAAATATACTAACATAATCCGTGTGGTGACGGAATAAGAATACCAATCATCACTCCGTATCTTAGCCGCGGATGTCCCATCCTAATATATTGAGACGACTAAGAGATATAGTAAGCATATAACATCTATGCAAGAGAAGAAAAACTCAAAAGAAAACCCTATACTAACCTGTCTGACTAATATATTATAGTAAGGTAAATTTGCCTATTATTGCGGAGGAGGCTCGGGCACAGCAGTGGAACGTATATGAGCCGATATGATGACTATCATGTCAACATTTCTTGTAATAAAAATTCAACACTTATGAAAAGTTAGAAATCAACACATATATAATAACTAGTAATGAATAAACCAGTCTCAAGAAATTCATTCTTATCATAAATTATTCCATCTTAAGGAAGAATAGAACAATTATTTTGTACGACAACTAAATACCTACTTAATTAAACATTTAGTTTTCCAATAAAAATGAAATACAATACTATTTGATGACTTTACCATTATTTTTAGTATTCTACAAAATGTTGTGAACAAATTGTGCTAGATTTAGTTGGTATTTAGTTAACTACCAGTTACCTTAATCCATAGTTTTCTAATACTTGGATTTCATGGGCATCTAAAATTAAAATGTATTTACCATAAAATATTAAACTTCATATAACATGTAAGACCTTCTGTTCAAAGATAACTTTATTAAAATATATATATACACACACAAACACACACATATATATATATATATATATATATATATATATATATATATATATATATATATATATATATATATATATATATATATATATATATATATATATATATATATATATATATATATATATATATATATTTAGTGATTGGTCCCGAACATAGATATTTTATTACTATTATTTTGTTATTTCTATTTTATTAAATGCTAAAGAGTGCTAATGAGCACTACGAAGTTTGTACAATAGATCATCATCATCATCGCAGCCCACATACGTCCCACTGTTGAGCTCGGGCCTCCTCCACAATGAGAGGGAATTTGACCTCTGGTCAGACATGTTGGTATAGGGTTTTATTTCAAGTTTGCTCTCTCTTGCACAGATGTTATGCGCATATTATATCCCATAGTCGTCTTTTACGACATCCACGGGCAAGATAGGGAGTGGTGAATTATATTCTTACTCCTTCACCACACGGAAAATATATAAGAATGTACTATAGATATACAAGATAAATTAAGTAGATAATGTATATCAGAATAATTGATTTTTAAATACCTATTTAAATATTGTTAATATAACTAAATAAAACGATTACTAAATTAAAAGTGTTAAAATATTTATTTATATGATAAAATTAACACATATTATTGAAATCGATAACTTATAGTATGTTGGACAACACTATCGATACGCGTGGATTAACGTCAATGTATTGAATGAAAACGTATACTACCACGCTGGTAAGGCGGTTCTCAGTGATATCGCATTGAACGTAGTACATTGCGCGGTGGCTGGACTAATAAAAGGTGATATCCATGTATGGCAGACGATGCATAATGTTTGGCTCTTTTTGCGATTTAATAATTGATTGTTGTGAACGACATAATACTCTCATAAAATTACGAAATATCACTGAATTAATAAGTTTATGGACATAATGATGAAAAGAAATGCCTTCTTAGACTATAACTACGCAATTGACTTCGTTTTCGACACGTTGTAACAGCGCAAGACGGCATATTTCTGTTTATTGTCGGAGCTTCGTTCAAGGACACTATATGAGCGCAACTAAGAGCCGGTAAAACGAATTTCGTCAATATTAAGACCGTTTGATCGTAATTGTGGCACGCTTGCCCCGCCCACATGGCCGTTCTATCTTATTCATTTTTCTGTGGTTAATATGTACCTTGAGGTAATCATTTACTTTGCGTTTGTTACTCAAAAATATTAATAACAGATATAGTACAAACACAATTCGCCGCCCAATCTCTTGCCCGTGAATGTAGTAAAACACGACTAAGATAAGCAGATAACATCGATTCAAGAGAAGGAAAACTCCACATAAAATTCTATGTCAACACGTCTGTCTAACCAGCGTGGTATAGTAAGTGCATTTCCATACTTTTTTTGTTCAAGCTGTGAAAATGTATTTACGCATTGTCCCGCCGGTGACAGACGGAGTAGTGTGTGGGACTCGCTGACCACCGTGTGACCGGAATACCCACAAAAACTACAGCGGCCCCTTCCGCGCTTTTACGGGGCGCCGGAGAGATCATCTGATGACATTTACTCCCCGACACCCCAATACTCATGTATTGGGGTGTTGGGGTCGGTCATCCAGACGGTCATCCGTCTGGCAACATCCTATCGTCATTCAGGGCGGTGGAAGGAGGTGCGCATATTGGCGCCTCCCCCTCCATGGTCACCGCAGGTGGAGCAAGTCAGCGGACGCAAGCGCCTCGCGTTCTCGTTCCGCAGCCTGCTTCCTTGTAATGACAGCCTCACAAAATGGGGCCAGCACTTGTTGCTGTTGAGTATCTGTGAGATGATGGTCGGAAACGACAAGTCTATTCTGGATTCCATCGATAGGACGTGGCGCTAGGGCCCCTAGGTGGGGCAAACTCCCAATCTGTGGCGCTGCGCTACACTTATGGCATCCTTTCCTTCCAATTTTATGCAGGTACTTAACGAAGACCCCGTGCCCGGTAAGGACCTGCACCATCCTAAAAGTTAAGTTGCCGTGCCTCCTTGTGAGCCAGCGGCGGAGATGCGGCGGAACCGTCTCCACAGTTCCCCGCCCAGCTACAGGGGAATTCAGGTCTTCTCTTCACCACCGGATGACTTTCCTTCGGGCTAGTTCTTGTGCTCTGCCGCTCCTAGCGGAGACTTGCTCCCCGTTGGCCCGTACTGTGGCGCGGAACCGTTAAACTTCCGCCAAGCCCTCATCCACAAGCGGCTAAGGTGGGTCGCCTACCGATAGCGTTGCCGCAGTCCAGGATAGATGCATTCCCCGCCTAGAGTGAAAGAGACCTAAGGCCAAAAGTAGGCCTTATATGGACTGAGATGGTGATAATGATGATTAATAAAATACCTGACAATCTATGATATCTTCTTTATTCCATTATAAAATGATTTAAATCTCATTTTAATGCTTATCGTACTGGTTAATGATAAAATATAGATCCACAGTAAAAACTAACCACTTCTGATTTTGAGATTAAAATCATCTAAGAAAAAGTTCTTTGGTGCGCACTGTAAAATTTCGCACGGATTGAATAGTATAAAATAGTTTTTTCATTGGGAACTAAATTATTAGTGTTAAACCAATGGACATCGTTAGACAATGCTTTATAAACATCGTCATATTTACGTATTTAAAGTAGTAGAAGTAAAATATATTTTCTGCAAATTGTGTTTAACAACCCTATCCGTAACATAAGTTATGTAGATGGTTTGTATTCCGTCCAAAATGAACGAATTAATACGGTGTAATGATTTAAGTAACAGCCTTCTATGGGAATTCTTTTTGGCATAGTACTTTATTTCACACATACATTGTATCTTCCAAAAGATTATTGTGTAATATTTATTGCCGCGTACAGTAAGTTCTGTTATTGCCGTGTGGTGATGGAGTAAGAATACAATTTACCATTACCTCTATTTCATCATATCATCATCTTGCTCTTATCCCAATTACTTGGGGTCGACGCAATATGTCATCTGTTTTGACATATAGCAAAAAGTTTCGGCAATGACTTTTATGACCGGCCGCCTGCCTGACGTCAACTCTCCTTGGGAATGTAATCGTTGACCCAAATAGTACCAGATAGAGTTGGTCCGGGTCAATCTAGGGCTCTTAGTCGTCTTTTACGACACCCATGAGCAAAGCAAGGGTTGGTAGTATTCGAAGCCGCTACCACCATCACCTCTATTTACGGTGTCATAAAGGACAAGTAAGGGATATAAAATGCAGGCGACAGTATAAAAAAGAAAAAAAGACATTAAACCCTTTCTTTTTTTTTGGGGTCTACTATCTTCAGTGCACCCGCCGCCCGGGCTCCACCCGGGGCGACAGAGAGACGGCGCGCGGCGCCATAAGCCACCGAAGCTCGTCATCTTCGTTGTTGGGCCAAACAACGGTACCGAGTTCCTTGCCCTCCGTGGTCAGTCCGACGGAATACCTTCCCAGGTACAAGACACTAAACACTTTTTTTTTTTTTGTGGTGGGCTGCGGTCGGCGCGCTCCTCGCACCACTCCGTCCGGGGTGACAGAGGGGCGTAAGCACGCACACCCGCGACCCACCCGAACACCACGTCGCCTTCGTCGTTGGGCCGACCACCGGAGCAGGGTTACTTGTCGTCAGTGGTCGGCCCGACCCAGACATTAAACCCTAACAACCCGTCTGATTAGTGTGGTAACTCAATTTTTCTTTCATTGTTGAATAGGCTCGAAGGCTATATGATCATCATCTCAGCTGAAACATGGGAGGGAAATTGATTTTTTATACCACACCGGTCAGACGTGTTGGCATAGGGTTTTGTTTCGAGTTATTTCTTGCATAGATATTATATGCATATTATATCACTTTTATTATATTATTATACTCATGTATCTCCGATTCACGGCTATCTCCCAAGGGAAGATACCCGGTCCTTTGAAAGGCTTACATGGGGATATAGATCCAACACGCGAGAGGCCTTTGGAGAAATTTAATGTAAAAATGGGATGGGATGTCTACTGATGACACTCCACGTCTGCACATAACACACGTGGACTGCCAACGGTAGGTGTAAAACTATTGTGTGATGATGGTATCTAATAACTGTTTATGGGGTTGGAGGTTTGATGAACTGGCTAAACTAAAAACTATTGATTGAAAAACTGTCGTCTGCCTTCAATACCTTTATCGTCTTGAACTTTATATTATTATTACTTCTTTTATTATATCACTTTTCATCTTTTACGACACTCACGAGTAAGAGAGGGGTGGTGAATTGTATTCTTACTATGTCACCATACGGATAATGGTGATGAATTGCATTCCTATTCTACCACCACATAGAAAATGAACAAAATGCAAATAAAAAGAGCAACATTTATATGCGTAGTATAGTACGGGTCTTCTAATTATGACATAATATCAGGTTGGCCGAGCTTCGCTCGGAATATTTTTGTAGAATTTATTTAGATATATATTAATAAAAAATAAATAATGAAAAATATATAAAAAATTACAAAAAGAGAATAATAGTAACACCATGATTCGATCCGACGCTGTTTGAATGCCAAAAAAACCCAAAATTTGAACCGGTCAACGTCCCACCTGAGCAATCGTAACTCATGACGTTGACAACGAAATTTGAATTCATATTCTTTTAAAATTTAATGTCATTGTATTGTTTTACTAAAAACACGGACAAAACAACATTTTATATAAATAAAACCTAGCTAGATCGATTTTATGGACCCGAATCCTCTAGTATGCCAAGTTTTAACAAAATCGTTGGAGCCGTTTCCGAGATATATATATATATATATATATACAAGAATTGCTCGTTTAAAGATATAAGATTTATAAAAATAATATATCGTACAAGATTCTCATAATGTAGCAATGGATAAACATTTTTTTTAATTAAAACGTCAGTACTAGCTGACGTTATGAGTGCCTGCTGAGAAAATAAAAAAGATATTAGATATCCCACTGCGCAAATGTTGCGATGAAATAATGATTTGTATTGGAAATGTTGAAGCTAATGGTCTTATTCGGATATTTTTGAAGTTTAACTTTTATATGAGGGCTTTGAAATTTTGATGTGAAATTTAGTGCAACGAAGAGCCATAATTCGGGCTCTCTCAGCTACAAAGAGCAGTTCTGGACGGCCAGCTTCAGTGACTCCCAAAAACTTTCATTAAGTCGTCAGTCCATTTTAAGGAATCCACTTCAACGTGCTAATTCTTCGTGCTCTATCGGTTACACCCGTTATATCAACATTTCGGCTTATATACGTCTCACTACTGAGCTTGAACCTCCTCCATAATGGGAGAGAAATTAACCTTATTACATCATGCTGGTCCGACAGGTATAGGGTTTTGTTTCGAAATTTTCTTCTCTTGCATAGATGTTATATCCGTATTATATCCCTTAGTGGTCTTTTACGACATCCACGGGCAAGATAGAGAGTGGTGAATCGTATTCATATCCCATCACCCCACGGATAGTTATTTACTCTGCAGATACTCGTATTTTGGATACTATTTCGCAAGCAAATTTCGAGTAGAGCCCGCTCCATAGTATCTTCAGCAATTTTGGGTTTATTTATGAGGCTAAATGTGTGGTTCCTATATGTTTTTCTTTGTAGGTCATCATCACTAATATCACATACTAATCATAAACCTGTGCTTTTAGATCCTGAGGTATATTGGCGAGTTTTACTTATTCACTTCTTTCGTGTCATATCTACTCTTTACTGTGTCCCGTGTGATTACAAGTTAAGAGTACAATAATCATCACCACTTAGTTTTATAAGGGAGTCTTAAAAACTTATTGAGCAAAACTTTTCCAGGTCATGAGCAAGAGCATTTTCGGTGATCTTGGCGATGCCCTGGTTTTTACAATCATCATCACGGCTCATATACGTCCCACTGCTGGGCTCGAGCCTCCTCGATAATAGGAGGGAAATTGACCTCACTATACCATGCTGGGCAAACAGGTTGGTATAGAGTTTTGTTTTGAGTTATCCTTGCATAGATGTCATATGCGTAATATATCCCTCAGTTGTCTTTTACGACACTAATGGGTAAGAGAGGAGGTGGTGCAATTGGTTTTTACTAACTTAACTAAAATTCTTTTATGAACGAAAAATGGTTGCCACATGAGGGGCTCGAAACCACGCCTATAGATAATTTATTCCAATCGTTTAACTACTAGACGAGGTTAGTCTGACGTCATTATCATCGTCCTGGTCTTATCCCAGTTACTTGGGGTCGACGAAAATTGCTACTCTATTTTCATAGTACATATTGCAAAAGTTAGCACCGGTCTGCCTGGCGTCAATTCTCCTTGGAGATTTAATCAGTTGTTCACCAAACTGCATCACCAGGAGTGGTAGGGCCATACTGTCGACAGTTATCTGTCTACAGCCGCGGGCCGGTCCGTCCGGGGTAGTACCACACTCTCGCAGAAAATCGACGTCTGAGTAGTAGTAATTTGTTACTGCGCTTCGTTCGGTAAGCGAGAGAGCCGGAAGTCCAACTTTCTGAGGGTGTTTGCGTGTGGAGGGTTTTGGTGGTGCCTTAGTATCACCGAGCCTCAATGCACGCATTCACACTCCCTTCACTTACTTCGGGGTAGGCAGCGGCCTTGTAAAGGTCTATGAGTGGCAACAACACTTACCATCAGGTGTACTGATTGCTCGTTTGCCACCGTTTGCAATAAAAAAAAATCTGCTAGAATGGACCCAGGTCGATCTTAGTGGTCTTTTATCATACTCACAAGCAATGTAAGGGTTGCAAATAAAACTAATTTTACGGATTTTATCGCGTTTGTATTTGATTTATGATTGCCCGACGTTTTGAACATTTTACAACGTTTATGGTCACGGCCGGACTAGAATATCTGATATCCAAACAAGTCATCAAGCCTCCAGCTCATCACGGGAACCCGGCAAGGAACGAATTTAAAAGAGTGGTTATGGAGAAATATATAATAAATATAGTTTAAAAGAACTAAATAACACGCTTTCATAGCACGCTTGTTTCATAATAATATTAATATGTTACGTTCATTATTATTTTCTGCCTATATTGAACATTATTTTACACTTTTTAGTTTGATATGCTATGAAAGCGTGTTTTTTAGTTTTTTAAAACTATATTTATTATTCACTTTTTATTGAATAGCCACCGGAATGTACCGGAAACCTATGAGTATTAGATTTGTCGATATATCGATGAATGTATACGGCTCAAGATGCAATTATTGCCATAGGAAAGTCTCTACGCGTTTGTGTTATGCTGAGTGCCCGACTAGCTCTATCTCTCTTACTCTCATGCAAAGGATACGGAATGAAGTTGATGAATCCTGGCGAATCTAATTAGGATAATCGATTTCTTTTTTAAGCGGATTATTGCACCCAACCACTGATGTCAAGTCACCTGCTCTGGTGGTCGGCCCAAGGACGAAGGCGACGTGTCGCGCCGGTGGCTTACGGGTGTGCGCGCTTACGTCCCTGTCGCCCCGGACAGAGCGGGCGAGGAGTGCGCCGACCGTAACCAATCTCCAAAAAAAAAAGCGGATTATTGCATTGTCATCGGTTTTTGATAGATGTGTATAGTTTAAAGAATATCTGATCGCTCAAAGTAGGACAAAATCGAGCTCAAAGATGGACGTTATAAACAAACATACGAAGCTAATAAAAGCGTGTTAAAAATAGCGATATTTTTGTTTCGATATTGATACATTTAAAAATATCGATATAGAAAGTGAAGTGCTCAATTCAAATTAAAAATTATACGTTCATGACTCGTAAATAAATTTGTATATTTAAAAAATATAAATATCTTACTGACCCTACCCAACTGATTAGAAATTGACAGCTATGACGTCACAACATGACGAAAAGTCGATCCTATTCTCATTCGAAACGAATAGTAATCGATAGGATGATTGTAATGGATCTCAGGTCTCCGGATCTCTGGGTTTGAATCCCGCCTGTGTTATTTTTGCTCGCAAATACGTTTTTATAAATCACAACGAATTTTAATGCAAAATCTCAGTATTTTGGAACTTACTGTCAATTTCTGAAGTTATACTTATTTTGACGCACTAGGTAAAAATGATGAGGGTAAATTTTACGATGCGCGCGCACACCATCACGAAAATCGACACCTTGAAGTTAGCTAGTCCATATTTATTACGATGCGGGCGCACACCGTCACGAAAACTGACACTTTGAAGTTAGCTAGTACACATTTATTACGATGCGGGCGCACACCGTCACGAAAACCGACACCTTGAAGTTACCTAGTCCACATTTATTATGATGAGGGCGCACACCGTCCCGAAAACTAACACCTTGAAGTTAGCTAGTCCACATTTATTACGATGCGGGCGCACACAGTCACGAAAACCGACACCTTGAAGTTAGCTAGTCCACATTTATTACGATGCGCGCGCACACCGTCACGAAAACCGACACCTTGAAGTTAGCTAGTCCACATTTATTACGATGCAAGCGCACACTGTCACGAAATCCGACACCTTGACGTTAGCTAGTCCACATTTATTACAATGCGGACGCACACCGTCACAAATGTCTACTAGATAATTCGTTGTAATAAAACTTTTCATATACCTATTATATACATACATTTTTCTATTATTAGTGTTCCTTTTTCCACAAACGTACGATAACGCGGCGGATAAAATTTTTAAGAAAGATTTTAGAATGTTTTTTTTTATTACGCCAAAGAAGTGTAACTTCTTACGTGCTTACACACAACTTTTTAATTTGTTTGAAATTGGATTTTAACGTCTGTTCAATAAAAATAATAATCAAGAACTATATATAAATAAGTAAAATTAACATTAATATACTTACGAATCGTTTCCTTGAAAGATGTCAACGATATTCTGACCTGAGGAAAAAGAGAAAACTTGTTAGATTTCTAACAGCATACTAATTAATGGGGAAATCTCTTGATGGGATCAATTCTTACTGTATTTATTATACTTATTTGTTTCCTGTTTATTCCTATAAGAAGGAAAATAAATCCACGGTCCCTTTATTATCCGTGTGGTGACGGAGTAAGAATACAATTCACCACTCCCTATCTTACCCGTGGATGTCGTAAAAGACGACTAAGGGATATAATACGCATACGACCTCTATGCAAGAGAAGGAAAACTCGATACAAAATCAACAACCTATCTGACCTGCATGGTTTAGTAAGGACAATTTCCCTCCTATTACGAAGGAGGCTCGAGCCCAGTAGTGGGAGGTATATGAGCTGAAATGACGAAATGATTACAAATCTGCTCTTCCTTTCATCTATACCAATAAATAAAATTGGAGTGTCTGTTTGTAATGTCAAAATAATAGGCCTTTTTCATGCTCACACGGTTATTTGCACTATACATGTATACATATACCTAAAAATCACTATATATTTTTTTTTATTTGTTCCGGGTAATCTTCAAAACGGCTGGACCAATTAAAAAATTCTTTCACCAATGGAAAGCTATACTATCAGGGAGTAAACTAGGCTATATTTCATCCTAGTATTTCCACGGCAACGGGAACTACGGGGCGACAGAAACCGAAGCGAAGCGAGGGCGGGTTGCCAGTCATAGATAAGTATCTAATAAAGAGCACTTTTATTTCTCTCCGTTTTCATAATTCATAACTCCCTATCATGTTTGTGGATGTCGTAAGAGACGACTAACGCATATAATACGCATATGAAATCTATGAAAAAAAAAAAGGAAAATGCGATATAAAATCCTGTATCAACCCATCTACAGTACCCGTACAGCGTAGTATAGTAGATCAATTTGACTTTTAATGTGGTAAGCTCAACAGCATCTACAGTAGGATCGTACATGAGCTGAGATGATAATGATAAGTAAACACTGTCAAAAAAGAAGAAAGAAGAAGAAAATTATAAGCACATTTTAACGACGAGAAAAGACGGGAAGAAGGTGTCTGAGGTTTAGTAATCAGCTGAGCAATAATCAGAAAAAGGACAGCAACCCTCTTCTGGGACACCTAAGGTTACCCATCTGAAGGTTACCTATCTGATAAGTGCAGTCATTTTTTCATTATACTCTGGGCCTAAACAGTCGATGTAGTTGAATGGTTCGAATTATAAGCAACAAAGTCATAACAATTTTTTTTTAATAATCTCTTCACAGGCGAACCTGTTTAAATTCGCACGCAATTTTACATCAATATTTTGACGGCTATGAAAATTACTGACAGCCGATTTATTTTATTTTAATGGATTGGAAGACTCCAATCTGAGACCTTTTGACCCTTAATTTTATGGGCCGCAAATGAGAAAAAGTTTTAGGAATTTGTAAGCGAATTCTTTAAGAAATCGTTGCCCAAAGTTATCCAAACATTTTATAAAGAGTCGGGCCTTCAAAGAAAAAAAAAAGATGAAATAAATTAGAAAAATGTTTAATTCATAAAATTAATGTCGCAAGAGTTTAAAGACTTTTCACTTTAACTCACTTTTGAAGTTCGACCGAGACTTACAAATTTACTAGATAAGGTATGCAAATTGCATATTTTACATTTAATTTCAGGTTCTTCAAAAGCATCATGGATACAATCTGAAGAAAAATTAACAATTCATGTGTTTTACTTACGTTTTACAAAATTATAACATGCAAAGTCGAAGAGTCTTATCATAATTTTATATGCTTTTTAAAAGCTCTACACCACCTTCATTTTTCTTTGACAAGTAATGATATCTGATGTTTACGCGAGCACTAGACATTGGAAATAAAACTACTTTTACGGATTATATTGCGTATGTATTTGATTTATGATTGGTCCACGTTTCAAATACTTTACAGCATTCATGGTCACGGGCGGACTAAGATGTCTGACGTCCAAATAAGTCAACGTTATTACAGATTTTTATAATTATCTAGCCGCTACAGAAAATTATTTATTAAGTTATGACCCACATTTTTGGTACAAATTTATTGCCAGTACAAGAAAATGATTCTATATGAAAAAATTATATTGTTTATGATTAGTAATTATTCAACATTAAAATTTGTAGTAATTATTATTACAATTTGTTAATTTAACCTAACAAAGTAAAGTATTCGATACGTCGGGCAATCATAAATCAAATACAAGCACGATACAATCCGTAAAAGTAGTTTTATTTGACAAGTAAGTTCAGTCGCCTTTAACAATGCCATGACCAATACTTAATGGTATTCTCTTGGATTTTTGTTGCAAAACGTAAACGTAAATTACTGTTAAATTAAATTGACTACACCTCAGCATATCTTTCGCGTAACGTTACTTAAAATACCATAAAAATTATTTAATATAAGACATTAAAAGTTCTTGCTAAAATTATCCGTAACTGTCGATGTTGTTAAAACTTGTTCATGACCATAGATCATCAAGTATAAAATCTTTTTTAATGTCATAGAATCCTTCAGTCCAATATAGTGTTAACTGAACAATTCACAAAAATAGTCGTCAGTAAATCATTGATTGGGTGCTGACAACGAAATTATTATTTCACTTGGTATTTAGGAAGAACACAAAAATATAGACCTCCATTGTTGGAAATAGGCCTCCTCACGAGTATGCCTTTCGAAAAGGTCCTGTCCTACTTGCATCCAGCGGTTCTCTACGATTTTTAAGATGTCGTCAGTTCACATAGAGGGCGGATGTCCTAAGCTGCGTCGTCTGATTCGTGGTCTCCACTCAAGAACCTTTCTTCCCCAGTCGTCAGTTCGACGGGTGATGTGGCCTGCCTATTGCCAACTCATCGTGCTATGTTGCTTCTACAGCTTACCAGTTCACGTTTCAGTACCGTATGCCATGGCTGGTAACACACACTGGTTATAAATTCTTGTTTTCAGACACTGCAGAATATTGGAAGATGATATCCTCTAAAGTTTTCCGAACACTGCTCAGCTGAGTTCGGTTCTCGGGTAGTCACCTGATTCTTTCTCGAAATTAGATCTACCTAATTGAACTGTTTGTCCTAGGTAAACATAGTGCTTGACAAGTTTGAGAAATGCATTCCCAACTAGGATCGGTACAAGAATGACATGTTCATTTGTAGACCCACTAGTTTAGAAACACTGCTGAGGTCACTGAGCATAGTACAGAGGACATCAAGGAATTCTGCCATGTCTACGATATCATCAGCAAATCAAAGGTGAATGACACATTCACCGTTAATTTTGATGCCGAGTCCAGTCCATTCTAAGAGGCTGAAAACATCTTCCAGCGCAGTGGTGAACAGTTTCGGAGAGATGACGCCTCCCCTGACTCACTGCTCTCTACGGATGGATCAAGTGCGTACTCTTATCGCGGATGCGGACCAAAATAGTAGCGTTTCTATACAAAGACTTTAGCACATCGATGTATCTATATCAATAGTCAATTTGCCACTACGGAAGGGACTGCAGTACTGCCCTAGTTTCGATGGAATCAAAGGCTTTATCATAGTCCAAAATCGTTAGACATAGAGGTCGATTATATTCCTTGATCTTCTGTATAATTTGGTGTTATGTATGAAAATGGGTTTGTATTTCTTTAAGAGCATTTTATCGTCCTTCTTGAAAAACAGCATCACCATACATCTGGTTTACGACTCAGGAACGTCGCCTCCGAGAAGGACAGAATGAAACACTTCTGTAGAGATTTTAGTACTGGCTTGCCGCTTGCACTCAGGAGTTCTGTGGTAATTCTGGCATCTCCAGGTGCTTTCTCGTTCTTTAATTGATTCAGAATCATTCTTATCTCGGTTTAAGCGTCGTCCGCGATTTCTTCGGTATACTGTCAAGTTAGCTTGGATCTGGGCTCTTGGGTCAAGCCGGCAACAGAGGTCTGGGATGTTTTGTACAATATTCTTCTATTCTTTCTCTGCTCCATGAGCTTGAAACTCTGATCTGAAAGTTTTTGAAGCTAGAAAAGTAAATAGCTAGATTTACTCGACGTGCTGCAAAATTTTGACCCGACCGCAAGGACAGTTTCCACGAACCTGTTGCTCATATCGTTCGGGGTTTCGCATTTTTCGAGGCATTGTAAGTGATTGTGTAATTTGAGATCAAAGATTTTGGGCAAAATCACTAAAGTGACGAATAAAATATAAGAGCCATATATATGCCATATGACATTTTGACATTCCCGCCAAAATTCAGCGTAATGCTCGTCAGTCACAATATTACCCGAGCACAATTTTAGAATCATCACATTTCGACGGGCGATAATATATAAATCTTTGTGAGCTCTATGGTATAGTAGACGTTAATAGATTATTTCTTTTTGAAGTGATAACTTTTTATGGGAAGGAAAACCGCTTCATTACGTAACGCGTTACGCCGCCATTCTGTACTATTATAAGATTTAATACTGATGCTAATAATGTACATACACAAAATTCTAATGTACCTATTCAAGAATTGTAACTAAGAATTAAATATATTTTATAATCAATAAATGATTTTAATAACGTTTATTAACATTATCATATTAATATACATAAAATTTAAGCATTAATCTAAGCTTTTCTCAAGTCAAAAAATTACTATATTAAATATTTCAACTTAGATTATTTTAAGTTATCACTTCTCTTGGGCAGCCGATAGGCATACTTTTTTTTAATAATTAATAGAGTAAAAATAATAATAAACGAAAATACAGAAGTATAGTATTGCGTTGTATACAATATATAGAAGCAAATTACATAAAAGGCATTTAATTAATAATTTCCAAACCACATCAACTCGAAAACAAAAACCGTAACATTCCTAATCAAAATCTCATCTAGTTAAATACCCGCTTTGTAACATCACAGTGAATATTGAAATTTCCGGCGTACCCTTACCGCCTTCGTTTTCTGACGTTCGACATTCGCGGTATGTAATTAAAATAGATTTTTGAACGATAATTTTGTTGATACGATTTCGCAAAAAAAATATGCTTCAATTTGTATCTGTGGTCTTCTATATAATTAATTTTCATCATCATTATTATTGTACTGAACGTAATTTTTCCCAAAAATTTTTAGATAGTGTAATATGGTAGGACCATATTATCGACAGCCTTCTAGTTATAGCCGCGGGCCGACCGAAAATTGATGTCTCTCTGTGAGAGTCAGGCGTCTAACTTTCTGAGGGTGCTTGCGTGTAGTGGGTTTTGGTGATGCCTTTAGTATCACCGAACCACATTGCACGCATTTACACTTACTCTCAAGAGAAGGAAAACTCGAATTTATACTCTATTCCAACACGTCTGACCAGGGTGGAATAGTAGGTCAATTCCCCGTCCATTATGGAGGAGGCCTGAGCTCAACAGTAGGACATATATGGGCTGAGATGATGATGAGATGACACTCCCTTCACTTTCTTCACGGTAGATCGCAGCCTAGCAATGAGCGGTAGCAACACTTACCATTAGGTGTACTGTCTGCTCGTTTGCCACCGTTTGCAATAAAAATACTGATATTTTTATATAGACCTGGATCAATACATATTATAATCCCTTAAGTCGTCTTTTATAACACAGATGGACAATAAAGGGTTTATTTACTTAACTGTATTCTTACTTCGTCACCACATGTAAAGCCTTAGCTATATCAGACTTACCTATCATGAAAAAAAAGCTCTTCTTAAAACTCTTTTAAAGAAACACATAAAATTATTTATACCATTTGGGAAACACTGCAGCAAGAAGTTTATTCCACAGCCTACATGTATGTGAAACTCCAGCTATAGGCTTATATTAAATAATAAATAGAGGTTTACACACAATTTCAAACGTAAAAATAAAAATTCCCCTGATAATATTAGTCAAATAAATGGAAGGGTTTGTCCGTCGATAAAATTTTAAGACCCTTGTCAAACGCCATTGCAATTCCAACAGGTCAAGATAAACAAATTGTTGCGAATGTTTCTGACTGTCACACCGTAATATCTATTATTGTAATAAAGGCGAAGAGTTTATTTGTTCATGTATTTGTATATTTTCAATAATAACAATAATTTAATTATTATTATGTTTTTAATGTTCATGATTTTTTTATTGTAAACGGTGGCAAACTTCTTTTCTTTACTTCTTTACTTCTTTACTTTTGGCTGAGTGGTGGCTACGAATACTACGAAGCTTTACATTGCTCGTGGGTATCATAAAATACGACTAAGAGATTTTCATCGAGATGGGCCAGCTCCATATAGTCAGATCAATTATTACACTTCCAAGATGGGTTGACGTCAGGCAGGCGGCCGGTCCTAAAACTATTGCTAATAAGTTCTTTACTACGAAAGAAGGGTAGATATTGAGTCGATCCTAGTTGGGATAATCAAAGGGTGATTATATGTGACGGATCTCGAATATAATTCACCACCCCGTTCTCTATCCCCCTTCTTCTTCCTCTTCTTATCTTGCCCGTGGGTTTCGTAAAAGTCGATAAGGTATATTATTACAGATAACATCAATGTCCGTGTGATGACGGAGTAAGAATACAATTCACCACTCCCTCTCTTGCCTGTGGATGTCGTAAAAGACTACTAAGGGACTATAATACGTATATAACATCTATACAAGAGAAGGAAAACTCAAAATAAAACCCTATACCAACAATGATGATGAACATCTATGCAAGAGTAGTTGAACTTGAAATAAAACCCTATACCAACCTGTCTGACCAGCTTGGTGCAGTAAGTCAACTTCAGATGATACCAAAAACGATTTCGTTATAAATTCTAAAAATAAGTAATTGTTCGAAACGAACATTGTTGCAACAAGTGATCGACACTACGGTGTGATAGTAGGAATATAGAATGTAAAATTTAATATCGCGTATTTTTCTATGGATTGTCAAATAAATTTTATTTATATTTCGCTAATTGGATACTCAGGTTCCTATGTGATCAAATAAAACACCAAAAATCTATGTAGACAATAATGTTATTGGAAACCGATTGTCATATTGTTATACGTAGATTTAGAACCGTATAATTATTTTAAACCCCGACGCAAAAAATGGACGTTATAAGTTTGACGTCGATGTCTGTCTGTCTGTGGCTGTATGTGTCTGTCTGTGGCATCGTAGCTTTCAAACGGATGAACCGATTTCAGTGCGGTTGTTTTCATTTGAAAGCCAATTTCTTTGTGGTGGTTCTTAGCTACTTTTGGTTAATATATATAATATCGGTCCAGCAGGATAAGAGTATAAGCTCTTTTTCTAAATGATGTAATGGCATATGATTGCTCGATTAAGTGCTTCACGCGTGCCAGTATAATCGTTAAATGACAACGATAATTCCTGTTGAAGAGAACGTAACACTTTTTTTATTATTTTAGTTTGTGTCGGGGGTTATTCAGAATTTTCAATTTTACTTATAGCTCATATACGTCCCACTGCTGGTCAAGAATCTCCGCCATAATATGAGAAAATTGACTCATTATACCACACTGGTCAGACAGGTGTGTATAGGGTTTTAATGCGAGTTTTCTTTTTCTTGTATAAACGTTATGTGCATGTTATATCCTTTAGCCATCTTTTACGATACGTATATGAAGACAATTTTTGCTCCATCACCACAAGGAGACAACCGTATACGCTTGCCATTTAATAGCGAGCAAGTTTAAAAAAAAACTAACCCCTAGAATAATAACGTATAGAAGGATAGTGTTCATACTTACGTAAGCCATCAAAAATATGAAGCAAACAATACTACAAGCGCGCGGGCGATTACAGACGTACACACGCACACCACTATACAAATTATGAAATCAAATTTTGTTTTCATTAATATAAATCGTCGGAATACTTTTAAAAGTAATGTTAATATACTTTTTATTTTTTTCAAATGTGTTGTGACACCATTTGAATGCACAAACCGTCATAATTACCTATTTATTTTTAAGAGTTGTGTACGTACGTGCAGTACAGTGACCTTGTACATTACGGAACGGTGCTGGCGTAAGATCCATTAGGCTCCAATTGTAATGATTCACTTTTTGTGCGCGAACTTACCTTCTATACGTTATTATTCTGAGGCTTACCCTCATTTTGGTGGGGATTTTACACCTGATTTTTAGTATATCTTACGTAACAATACTAAAAAGGCAACTATTGTGTTTTTGTAACAACTCTATGAGATGCAATAAAATACATTTGCCATTAAACATTAAGAAATTTTCTCGAATTAAATTGTGTTAGAACATCACTCATACCTTTCTAGAAATAATTAGACATTTTCCGTATGGTGACGGTGTAAGAACACAATTCACCACCCTCTATCTTACCCGCGGGTGTCATAAAAGACGATTAAGGGATTGTAATATGCATATAAGAGACTACACAGATGGCTTAGTGTTTAAGATACCCACCTACAGTGCCAGTGACAAGGGTTCGAATCCCACGCAGAATAACACTTTGTGCGATTGTTGTTCCGAGTCTGGATATAATTCGTGTCCGTTAGTTATATGTTTGCAAAGTCCTCCGAAATACAAGGATTATTTTCTTAGTGCAGGTTGTTGTCTCTTTTTTAAAGTGGAGGTTTTTTTTTGTGGAGGAGGCTCGAGCCCAGCCGTAGGACGTATATGAGTCAAAATGATGAGATAGCAAGTTAGCCATCATATAAATATGCCACCTTTTTTTGTGTGGGCTACGGTCACCGCACCCTGAATCCTACCGAACTAATAGGTAGTAGAACTGTAGCAAACCGTATGTATTCGGTACTAAGTAACGGGTGCGGCATTTAGTACGAAGTAACGAAACGTTACTCACGAATCCATTTCGTTACTCGCATGTTTCGTATTATGGGTACCTACACTGTTTTAGTTCACACAAGTAACGTTGATGCCTATAACGTTTGCTGATCGTATATATTATGCATTCGCGCGCTTATTCTGTGTATTTAAAGATGTACGTTACAAAGAACGATGTTTGTTTGATAAGTAATATATAATCTGGCAATTCGTCGTTAAATTTTTTACTGTTTGTTGAATGTATTGCGTTTGTAAACAAAGTTTAAGATTAGCAATAACATGAGCTCATTATCAACATTTTTAAAATAATAAATCCATTGCAAATTTTGTAGATTCTGTTAATAGTTCATTTTTAGTTTTACACGTTACCTATTAAATTAATCTAAATTTAGAATAACTTTAACACAAATCGGGTTCAACATACGGTAAAGTGAAAAATGCACCTTACGTAGCTTGGTATACAAATGTATTCTACAAATAACGAATGTTGCTAATATGCCGTGACGTTATACTGTAAGCTGGGTACGGAATACGACTCGATACGGTGTCCTAAGATACAGGTATCAAAAGTAACGAGTAACGTAACGATACGAAAGTAACGAGTACTCATTCTTCTAGTAACGAATACATACGGGTACGCTTTCTTTCGTTACTTTTACACCATTAATAGGTAGTTGGACTGCGTTGAACTAAGCTGGTTCAGGGAATACAAGTGGAATGTACTAAATAAAACCACTGTATTTTGATCTACCGTTGATCTGGGTTTAAGGACTCCAAATCCTCGCCACCCTATCCTTCTCTTTGTTAATTTTTTTTGTGTCTATAGCTGTTGGTCGCAGGTGACCTCGACAGCTTAACGCGAGCAATGGGTGAGCGCGGATGGCTGTCAACCCGGTTCTTTATTAAAAATTAACAAAACATTACATATTATGTTTGCTGCAACGCAATCATATCGCGATCTAATTTGGCGACAGCGCCATCTATCGAGTGCATCGACATGATGCAAATGGTTCATATCTTGGTTATGAACACACCCGTCACCCGGCTCCGTCTGGGGCGACAAAGGGGCGTAAGCGCGCATACCCGTAACACACCCGTGACACGTCACCTTCGTCGTTGGGCCGACCACCGGTGCAGGGTGACTCATCAGTGGTCGGCCCGACGGAATACCCCTTGAGGAGTACCCTCCCCTCGACCGATCTCCGCCTCCCCTCGGGGAGGACGTCGGTTTTCCTCGCGCAGTCGGCCTCTCGGCGGGTGACGGATTAACTCCTGGTGTAGTCACCCGCGGCCTCGGCTAGGGCGGCATCAGGCGCAGGTAATACCACCTGCGCCACCCCAGTCGCAGACGGCGGTTCGTGCCGTTGAGGAGATGCTCCTCGCGCGCGCGTTCCGCCACCTCCTTCCGCGAGACTACAGCCTCGCAGAAGGTTGCGACCGCGTATCCCACCTGCCTTAATAGCTATTCTTTACAGTCCATATATCTTGGTCGAAACATTGTTCTTCATGATTTCAGCTCATATACGTCCCTACGTAATACTACAGTATTACACAGTAGGTACACCTACTGTCTGTACGTACTACTGGGCTCGAGCCTCCTTTACAATAGGAGGCAAATCGACCTTACTATACTCTGCTGTTTAGAATAGTTTGGTATAGGGTTTTATTTGGAGTTTCCCTTCTCTTGTATAGATGTTATATGTGCATTATAACCCTTAGTCGTCTTTTACCACATCCACTGGCAAGATGGGGAGTGGTGAATTGTATTCTTACTCCGTCACAACATGATACGTTGCTCTTATTCTTCGTTAAAAATCCAAATAAATATCGAAAATGACTATACATATGATTATGGAGGAGGGCGCTTTTTGCTCATATTTCACCCAACATTTTCTAAGCAGCATTTCCCCAATTCCATATAGTTGTCAACCAGGAATTTTTGTATAACCGCCACAAAAATTTCCACGCAAGTCGTTCCATATAAAGGCCACAAAATTATTGGTATCTTCAATTAATTGGCGTTCAACTGTCAACCAAATCAAATTGATTTGGTTTTAATTTCTGAGTGACTTTATTCAGGAAATTTCTGAGAAATAAATTGGAAACTTTGACCATTTTGAAGAGAGCTTTAACAAATTGCTTAGTCTAACTTTAGGTGCAACGGCTGAAAATGCTTTTTTTTCTCGGGAATCTAAGTCCTTAATTATAATATTAATTTTACCAAAACCAAGAAGTCCATATTTTTAGTATCCAGTGACATGATTAGATTCGACTCAGAGAAACAAAAAAGCATGAGTGTTTTGTATAATTGGTATTTTCTGTGTGAAGATTGAGCAAGAATACAATTCATTACTTAATGATTTCTGATGTTTACGCGAGTATTACACATTGTAAATAAAACTACTTTACGGATTTTGCTTGCTTTCACTGACGGACTAAGATCCGCCCGTGACCATGAACGCTGTAAAGTGTTCGAAACATCTCTATTCATTATTATAAATTAAAGTATTTTATGAATTTTATCGCGTTTGTATTATTCATGGTCACGGACGGATTAAGATCCACCCGTGACCATGTAGTGTTCGAAACGTCGTGCAGTCAAAAATCAAATGCAAACGCGATGAAATCCTAAAGTAGTTTTATTTACAAAGATTCATTACTTCCTATCGTAAGATATTGTAAGATAGGGAGTAATGAATAACACGTGGCCTCAGCTCAGCTCATAAGCCGCGATTTTCCTTCTACCGCAGGCGTAGGCAGCGGAGCATATGAGCGTGGCCTGACTTAGTACTTAACCTGATTAAGGCTACTACCTCGCAGGCGGTGGCGATCACGTTCCAGCTTTTGACGCTGTCGATCATCGTCCTAGTGATGATCGGTAATGTCAGGTCGGCAAATTAGAAATATCTTATTAAAAACGGACAATTTTTATCAAATCTTTAAAAAATATAAATGAAGTATAAACGTAAAAAAAATATTAAGTATTTTGCAAATCCGTTAATATATGATAGAGTTATGTCTGAACATAAGTAAAAAATATAAATATGCTTAGTGAAAACTCTTTGAATTGGATCAAAATATATTATTTCCAAGGAGAAACGACTTGAATCATACGCAAAATTTGGTATAAAATACACAATCGTAAATAACTTGTACGAAGTAGTTTGTCAGTAGTTATATCCTTGTGGCAATGACATTTGAAATGGCTCTCCGGAAATTACTAAGTACTACGAAGGAAATATTCTATGCTAGTGGGACAATAACTCGTAAATATGGTATTAAAGTTTATAAACTTTATAGTTTGTTTATAAATTTTACACTTAAAGTATATAAAAAATTATAGTTTCTCCTTATCGTATAGTATTTTAAATTCAATAACCATTTATCTGTTATATTAAACTAGCTTTTGCCCGTGACTAACTCGGCATTTAAGACGAAAAAGGTTCATGCTGACGATAGGGTTTTAATTGATTTTTTAATGTTATTAAATTTGTAAATAAATAAAGCTACTTTACGGATTTTATTTCGTTTGTATTTGATTTTTGATTGCCCGACGCGGAGGGACTAATTTGGTCGTCAAACATCTTAGTCCGCCCGTGACCATAAACGCTGTAAAGTGTTCAAAACTTCAAGCAATCAATAAATAAATACAAACGCGATAAAATCCGTAGATTTATTTATTTACAATGTAATTCTTACGTAAACATCGGAAATCGTTATTCATTTTGTTATAACATATAAATTATTATGTTTAAACGTCTGAAGAATTATAAAATGTACCAATATTTATTATAGTGTAGAGATTTTAATAAATACAAGAATGTCCAAATAAAATAAAAGTTCGTTATGTTTTGTGAACTGAATTTCTTTCAAAGAACAAAATGTCCTCCATAAATTCTTTAAAGAATGTTTATGCAAAATTTGAAATAGATTAGACCAAGGAATCACATTATGCCATACAAACTTTGCCCATTTTTCACCTCCTTAGAAGTAGAATATTGGCAAATACTTTCTCATCGAATGTCTTCATCGTACGAAGAACACACTTTCCAAGTTTCAGGTCTCTACAATTAGTGGTTAAGGCTATGTGGTGATCCGTCAGTCATGCAGTCATTCAGGGTAACACACTTTATATGTACCTATAGATTATGCAGAGGCAGCCCTGCAATTTAAAAATTAAACTATTCTCATATCCATCGGAATAGCCACAAAAATCATCAAAGTCGATCTAGTCATTTAGAAGGAGTTCAATTACAAACATACAAACAGATGATTTATATATGTCGCAGCGTCACTATCTCTGGCGCCATATCTTAATAGTTTTTAAGAATCAATCGATTACGGAAACGTCAAGTATTGTACTTGGGTGTATTCGATACAACGTTGGCAAGGATTTTTGATGTTTGTCGTTTGACCGTTAACGTTTGAAATATTACTGAGATTTCGTTATTGATAGCGGTCCGTTGAATACTCAGTTGGGAACGAGACTCGAGAGCGATGGGTCGTTGTTGCTGCCAAGTTCTATCAAATTCACCGCGTTTCCCAAACTCTTAATTTATCCGTCAGCATACGCAATCATTAGTTATAATAGAAAATTGTGTTAACGTTAATTATTGAATATAGTATAAAAGTAGCCATCCGAAGTATTATTTTATTCCACTGCGATGTGTGACCGATCTGATAGTGATACAGCACGCCGCCTAACCCTCCATATATACATAAAGATGTATATTCCACGAATTCATTATCATTGCAGCCAACATATGTCCCACTGTTGGGTTCGGGCCTCCTCCACAGTGGGAGGGAATTTGACCTACTATACCATGGTGGTCCGACATGTTGCTATAGGGTTTCCTTTTGAGTTTCCCTTCTCTTGTACAGATCTTATGTGCATATAATATCTCTTTGGCGTCTTTTACGACATCCACGGGCGAGATAGGGAGTGATGAAGTGTATTCTTAATCACCACACGAATGTGATTCATTCATAAGTCCTGAATTTAAAGAAGGGACTTTCTATAATAGAATGATTTACTTCACTATGCTCTACTCCTAATCAGTAAATACTCCTAATAATGGCATAGGGTTATAACAAAGGCAAGCTAAATTGAGATCCTTTAAGAAAAACGGGGACCCTTGTGTTTGCAAAGCTCTCTGAGTATAACGAACCTATTGCACTTAAGGACAATTTTAAAGGGACCGTAATTTTTTCTGTACCTATTCCTCAGTGAATGAGGGTTGGCTATATAAAAAGTTTTGGTGGTTTTGATCCTTATTTTACGTAATATATTGTCATATAAATCCTATTTAATGGCGGTAGAAGGTTAATTATGATACGTAACATAGTATGTTTTCTAGTGTGTGAAATCAAAATAAATTCACCGACTACTATCTTATTCGTAGATTTTGTAAAAGACGAATGCGTGATATGATATGCATATAAGATCTATACTAGAGAAGGAAAAATGAAAATAATCGATGACGTAGTATATAGGCAGAGGCAGATTTGGACTTGCAGTAAACTGTATCACTATTATCTTTGCTGATAGATGTCAAAAAGGAGATAAATGTAAAGTTTTAATTTATAAATTTTAATTTCTGATCATTATTATTTACCTGCCCTCGTCCCACGCTAAGTGGGATCGTCACAATATAACCTTCCATAACCTCTTATCAGCCGTCATACACTTTTCAAATGCATGTCCTCATTCACTCAGCCCATTTATCTCTTTTTGGTCTCCCACGCTCTTACGTCCATCCACAATCATATCGATAACCTGCCTTCTCACATGCTTTTTATCCCTCCTCATCACATGTCCATACCAAGATAATCTCGCGCTCCTAATCGTCTCTATCACTGGCGCCATTTTCAGGCTTCCCTTATAATTATAAATTTTAATTTCTGATTTTTTTTTTTTATTTATTACCAAAAAGCAAAACACTTGTACAGAATTAAAATATAGTGCCACTTAAACCTCTTGGGTTTGTGTGTGACACTTTACAATCCATTCACGGTATAAATCAAACTTTGTTTTAAATCTTCACTTCTGTCGACAGCCCTTATGACTAATTTGTATACTTAAGTATTACCGAAATCATCCGCAAGCGAAGGGGTGATGAATTGTATTCTTAACCCATCACCATTCTTCACCACATGGACTTGTTTAACAAAAACAGTATTTATTATTTCGTTAAAACTTATTGAAATAAAATAAAATTCAACTCATCGTACAATTATAAGGGTTCAATATTAATATAACTATAGTCTATTGACGTAGTTCCAACGAACAACTGGTAGGAAATAAGACGGAAATTGAAAAACGTTCAATACAACATGTTTGACGGCTGTGTAATGAGATGCGGAGGGTGTTTTTTTTTTAATTTTTTTTTGAATGGCATTAAATTATGTTTTTTTTTTGAAGTAAATTGAAATACTATTGACAGATGGTTACTTAGGCGCAATAATTATTTGTTGACAAAACAAATATTATGGGTATGTTAAGAAAGGCCAGGTTAAAAGTACGCTGAACAAAAGAACATGCGTAAGAAGATTAATTAATGTGAAGGAGGAGAAAGTGGTATGTCAAGATCGTATCAAATCGAGGCAAGTGTTTTCTGCCTACCCCTATAGGAAAGAGGCGTCAATATATGTGTTTATGTATGTCCAAAAAATATTTTATTTGTAAATCTTGTAATGTAATGTTTAATAATGGAATATGTTTATTAGACCATCAAAACAATTTGGTAATCAGTTAAGGTATACTCGTATATATTTGTAATTAAATCATTTTTTTAGAGTAGGCTATGATGGGACATACGCTGCTCAGCCTTTACAGTGCGAGGGAGGGACGGCGTGTGGTCCCATAACTTACAATATTCCCTCCTCATCGCTAATGGGCAGACTAATAGTACAGACTCCTTGGCATCCGTGGCTGACTTGACGGATTACTCTTTTGTGTACTATCCCCCTTCGATGTTTCAACAACAAAATAGTGTTGCGAGTATTGTGATTGAGTCTACAAAATATAATTTAACGAACATAATAACTTTTGAATAGATGCGAAAAAAACATTGCTGTATGCTTAAGACTACGCGATAAAAATGAAAACTTCACCAAAACGAGGTTAATATTACGGCTATTTTTAAAACTTTGCATATGGTGACGGAATAAGAATACAATTCACCATCTCCATATCTTACTCGTGGGCGTCGTAAGAGTCGATTAAGGGGTACGATATGCATATAACATCTATGCAAGACAAGAAAAACTCGAATTAAAACGCTATACACAACTGTTTTTGTGTGTTTATCCCTGTGGTGATGGAGTAAGAATACAATTCCTCACCCCTTTTCTTGCCCTTCGGCGTCGTAACAGACAGAGGGATGATTTGTGGATATCATCTATGCAAGAGGAGGAATAACTCGAAAAGAAACCCTATACCAACCCGTCTCAGCAGCATTTTTTTTATTGCCAACGGTGCAAACGAGCAAGCAGCACACCTGATGGTAAGTGATAATGCCGCACATGGACCTTTGCAATACCAGGGGCACAGCCAGGCAGGAAACACAGCAGCAGGTAGTTCATTCCAGAGCTTGTACGCACGTGGGAGAAATGATCGCTGGAAACGTACAGTTGAAGACCATAACGTTTCCAGGTGAAATGGATGAACCCTGCTACGATGTCGAGTGGTACGTTGGTAGAATGGTGACGGTGGTACCAAGTCAAACAGTTCCTCGGAGCACTCCCCGTGAAAGAGTCGATAGAGTATACAGAGTGACCCAAAGTCTCTCCGCTGCTCCAGCGACTCCAATCTATCCATAAGATTGGGATCCCCGAGGATTCGAACAGCCCGTCTTTTCATTGTATAATGCGTTGTATAATAGTAGATCAATTTCCCTTTCACGGTGAAGGAGCCTTGAGCTCAACACTGAGAATAATATAAGCTGTGATGACGATTATGATGACAAACTTGTTTGTTCGTTGAGCGATGTTTTCTGCTCATTGCCTCTTCAGCGTACTCATTCTTTGTGCTATGTCGTTTCCATCCATTCTCCTATGGATTTTCGTATCTCTGATTCTATGTCGAGAAAAATCCCGAAGACCGCCCGCTCTATCCGCTGAGCGATTTTAAGCTTGATTATGAGGCCCACATTTAGGGACTGCATTTCCGTGCCTTAAGTCATCACTAATAACATATATTGGTCGTAGATTAAATTCAATACTCTCAAAATAAAATGCAAAATGCGCATAATGAAATTTTCATTTCAAAATATATCATATATCGATTGAATATTCTGTCTTTGTACAATTAAAACTGCATCACTTGCTCATTACGTATGACAATGCACAGACATTTTTGTTCACTAATGATCTTATGTGATTTCAATTGTGCAACTCGCATGTTGTTTAATGAGGATAATTTTTAAGTCACAGTCAGCAGTATTTGATTTTTATGAAGTACAGGAGAATCCAGATATAGCGACCTTTAAGGGACCGGCAATACTATGTCGTACTAGCCGGATGACCTACAAAACGGTAGGATTATTTCTTAAGTACATAAGTACCTAACCTACGAATACATAATTATGTACACGCCAAACTCCTTCGCGAGGGTTGCATTTGATTCACCGCCTTCTAATCGGTGTAATATTGAACTTTTTCTTCAATTGTAAAACACTTTCGCTTCACAGAACTCATTTTGTCGAGTTTTAAGAACTTTTCATAGCATGTGACAAACACTAACTGTGATTTACGCGCGCCTATAAGGAAAGGTGAAGCTCGCGGGGCGGGATGAAGTTGGGCCACCGAAGTATTGGTGCATAAGTTGCATAAACAAAACATTGCTCGTCGTTTTAACCGGATGTATTAAACACAAAAAATGGTCGCTATAAACAGTTTGTCGTTTAAACCGGAGTCGCACTAAACGGTTATATTTTCTCAGTACCTAACTATGAAACCTAACTTGAGTAAACATTATCGTCGTTAAAAACTGTTAGTCGTTATAAGCGAAGTCGTTATATATGAATTTTGCTGTATTTTGTATGTGGTGACGGAGTAAAAAAAAAATAAATGTGGCACTCGGGGGACTACCGCGGTAAAGCTATTGCATAGCATTTTTTATCAACTTATGCAATTATGTCCTAATTATTTATTTATTTTTTATTTATATAGAATTTTTCTTTGATATTAATTCTAGTTTTTCTTGATATTAATTCAAGTTACACTTTTTAAGCGTGGTGACCGATAAGAAAACAAATGTACTATATGTATAACAATAAAGGCGGTTTGGATTACCACTGTCGTCCGCTTAAGATCGTTGGGCCGTTAGAAAACGCGCGAAAACACTTTTTGACGTAAGCTACGCAAAGCGGTGGCATGTGTGCGCACCGAGACGGACGAACGCAGAATGTCGACCATAGATAATACGTACGCTCGGTCGAGCTGTCGCTACCCGCGTACCATGTAGCTCGTACCATGTAGCTAGCTACATGGTAGGGGGTGTGAGGTTTTATTTTCGTAACGGAATTTCTTGATTCGGTCGCCGCGCCAAGCCCGTGATAGAAGCTATGCAATAGCTTAAAATAATTCACCATCTCTCTCGCTTGTCCGTGAGTATCGTAAAAGACGACTAAGGGATATAATATGCAAATTAAAACTATGCAAGACAAAGGCAAACTTGAAATAAAATCTTACATCGACACGTCTGACCAGTGTGGTATAATAGGGTAGGTTGCCCTCCCGTTATGGAGGAGGCTCGAGCTCAAAAGTGGGCTATATGGGCCGAGATTATTTATTACCTTTCAGGGCCATCGTAAGAATTGTTGCAAGCTGCTAATGATACTGCAAGAGAAAGAAAATTCGAAATAAGGCACTTTTTTTTTGGCGGTGGGTTGCGGTCGGTGTGATCCTCGCACCATCCGTCTGGAGCGACAGAGAGGCGTAAGCACGCGCACCCACGACCCACCCATGATGCACGTCGCCTTCTTCGTTGGGCCGACCACAGGAGCAGCGTGACTTGACGTCAGTGGTCGGCCCGACGGAATACTCCCTATTTGGGGTACCCTCCCATCATGAAATAAGGCTCTGTACACGACTGGCTTGCGTAGTATTAGCTTCAACAATGATTAGTTTCTAATGTGAACTATGTTATAATAATTGATTGAGTTAGGCGATACATAGCGCTAATCCACTTTTATTTTTGTTTTAAAATGGAAGGAAGGGAGACCCACCACTTTTCCACGGTAATCAATATACCACACACCACAATAGAAGGAGTACGGGATAGGATTAAGGTTTTTGATTGGGCGTCACACAGCTTTGATTGGTCACACAGCTTAAAAAATATGTTATAAAAATATGCTTAAAAATATGTTATAATAAGTATAATTCAAATAAATAAATAGACAGTTTTAGTGAAAGTGCCCTTATTTATGCGCAAAATTATCTTTTAGTATAGCGAGATCTCTGAAACCACGTCATCATCGATGAGGTGGTTTTATAAATGAGCTATTTCTATTCTTGATTGTAGTGGCTAAATCTACCTTTATATTATAAAAACAAGGTTTTCATAAACGAAAATTAGCTAGATTGATTTATTGCTATTCAAACTCTTTGTGCACTAAGTTTTATGGTAAACGTAGGAGTCCTTGCCGAGATTCTAAATAAATAAATAGAAATGAAATATACAACAATCGCTCGTTTAATAAAACATCTTTAGTATAAAGATGAGATAGTTTTTTGTAGTACCTTTGAGTTTCTTTTTTTCAATTACTATAATTAGAAGAGTAAGTATTTGTAAAGCAATTTACTTTGTTGTAGAGAAGTGTTCACATTAAAACAAAGGAGAAATAATTACAAAAGAAGCCCCTTAGAGTATATTTTAACTTGAAGCGTGACGAGCCGATTCTCAGTTAAAATTAAAAATTAGTGGTTCTAATGTAAAACCGTGTTTATTATGTTGCCAACTTTTACTTTTTGTGGGAGTTGGATACAGGTCTGCCCACAAAATGGGAATAATTTCATAAATGCTACATTTAGCAGACGGCTTAACGCGTAGTTGCTGTTATGCTTTGCTGGAGAACACTACTGACCACTTTACGAGTAGAGAGAAAAAATCCTGTATAAGAAGACCCCGGCATTGCTATCTGCTTTTTCTATTTGATGACGGAGTAAGAATGAAATTCACCAACTTCTTGCCCGAAGCTGTTAAAAAAGACGACTTAGAGTATAGTATGCATTCTTGTTGCGGTGCATGGAAGAGGACCGTATCCGAAAGTGTAACTCGCCGAACAGGTTACGGATGTCAAACAATCGGTATGAGTGATCGGCGCAATGGCGAAGGAGAGAGAATATGGTAGGTTATTGGGGCCGCACGCTGCTTATTCGTATATCCGTCATCATCGTCATCGTCCGATAACGATGACGATGATGAAGATGACGATAACTATGATGATGACTATGACCATGACGATTACGTAGACCATGATTACGACGACGACGATGACGATGACGTCGACGATGATGACAACGACGTCAATAATGACGACGATGATGATGAATATTCTGCTTATAGTTTTTAATCACCGCATAGGATAGCTCAGTAAGAAACAAGATCAATTACATTTTAATCATTTTCAGTTAACATAATCAAAAATGCTTTGGAATTTTCACAACCATTAAAATTTAACATTGATGAAAATACTAATTCTTTTAACTTTTTCAATCAACATCAACATAAAAACAGATCTTAAAATCTCCAATCCTATTCTGTAACACCAATCAAAAACTAATTAAAAGGTAATATAACGAAACAGTGTAGAGTAATCAACGCCTTCGCTAAATCTGTTGGGATGGTTGTTAACAAAGTTTGAATACCTCTGGCGACTTAATAATTGCCCAAGTTTGACGCCCGGCTTATGCCAAGTTTACTGTTACATAGTTTCAGTTGTAGATTTTATGGGTTGGGTCGGCTTAAGGAATTAGTGTTTAGAACTTTGGTGGAATTTTGATGTTTTGTCCAAAAATGTTTATTAACATCTCTTAAGCTTGTTTCGATAATGGCAAAGTATTTGGGATCTAATTTGATTTAGCTTTTTAATAACGACTAAAATTGATTTTGACAAATGTCGTATATTCTGTACTAGCAATCCGCCCTCGCTTCGCTTCGGTTATAGGTTATAGGTTATAGTCGTTTTATCCGCGTAGTTCCCGTTCCCGTGGGAATACCAGGATAAAATATAGCCTAGTTTACGCCCTGATATTATAGCTTTCCATTGGTGAAAGAATTTTTGAAATCGGTCCAGCCGTTTTGAAGATTACCCGGAACAAACAAACAGACAGACAGACAGACAGACAGACAGACAAAAATATTTTAATTGCTATTTTAGGCATAGGTGTCGTGCAAATAACTGTGTGAGCATGAAAAAAGCCTATTATTTTGACATTACAAACAGACACTCCAATTTTATTTATTGGTATAGATGATAACAGAATAAGAATACAATTCACCAACCACTCTCTTGCCCGTGGGTGTCGTAAAAGATGACTAAGGGATATCATTCATTAATTATTTCAGCTCATATATGCCCCACTGTTAAGTCGAGCCTCTTCCATAAAAAGAGGGAATTTGACTTACTACACCACGCTTTTTTTATTTTGGGGTGGGTCGCGGTCGGTGCACTCCTTGCACAACTCAGTCCGGGGCGACAGAGGGGCGTAAGCACGAAAACCCACAACCCACCCGAACACCACGTCGCCTTCGACGTTGGGCCGACCACCGGAGCAGGGTTACTTGTCATCAGTGGTCGGCCCGACGGAATACCCCCTAGTGGGGTACCCTCCCATCGACTTTTAAGTCTTTCCTCACGCGGTCGGCCTCTCTGCGGGTGACGGACTAATTCCCCGGTCACGTCATCCGCGGCCTCGGCTAGGGCGGCATGACGCGCAGATAGTCGCGCCTACGCTGACGCTGCACTCCTCGCGCGCGCGACCCGGCTGCGACCGCGTCCCAGTTCCTGACGCTGTCGAGCATCGCCCTGGCGATGGTGGCAGTGGTGGCAGGACGCTGCATTCTCCCTCCTAGCGACCGTGTACAGGTACTTGCCGAAGCATCCATGCCCCGTCATACTACAGGACGCTGGTGTGTAATTGCAACGCTAAATAGACGTACATAGTACTCATCATCGACATCATCGCAGCCCACAAACGTTCCACTGTTGGGCTCGAGCCTCCTCCACAATGGGAGGGAAATTGACTTACTATACCATGCTAATCAGACATTTTGGTATTTCATTTCGAGCTTTCCTTCTCTTGCACAGATGTTATGTGCATATTATATCCCTTAGGCGAATTTTACCACATCCACGGGTAAGATAGGGAGTGGTGAATTGTATTCTTACTCCGTCATCACACGGTACTAATACTTATTATTTCAAATTAGTTAAGCATTATATATATATTATCATACCATACATTTTATATCATACTAGCAACCCGCCCTCGCTTCGCTTCGGTTATAGGTTATAGTCGTTTTACCCGCGTAGTTCCCGTTCCCGTGGGAATACCGGGATGAAATATAGCCTAGTTTACGCTCTGATATTATAGCTTTCCATTGGTGAAAGAATTTTTGAAATCGGTCCAGTCGTTTTGAAGATTACCCGGAACAAACAGACAGACAGACAAAAATTTTTTAATTGCTATTTTAGGCATAGGTGTCGTGCAAATAACCGTGTGAGCATGAAAAAAGCCTATTATTTTGACATTACAAACAGACACTCCAATTTTATTTATTGGTATAGATAATTTCAATTAAATATTTTAGGGGTTATCGCAAAAATGACTGGCGTGAGGATAAAATGCAAACGCGTTCTTGCAGCGATGACTGAACTCACTTAAGCGATCGCTGTGCGGCCCCTGTATCCTTTACCATACCATCTTGCCTATTTAAAAAAATCCTTAACTATTAGAAAGCCATATCTTCTCGGGGCGATATTTTATTTTCCACTAGCAACTACCTCGCTTCGCTTCGGTTTTAGTCGTTTTCCCCCCTTAGTTTCCGTTCCCATGGGAATACCGGGATAAAATATAGCCTAGTTTACGCCTGATATTATAGCTTTCCATTGGTGAAAGAATTTTTGAAATCGGTCCAGCCGTTTTGAAGATTACCCGGAACAAATAGACAGACAGACAGAGACAAAAATTTTTTAATTTGTATTTTATTCACAGGTGTCGTGCAAATAACCGTGTGAGCATGAAAAAAGTCTATTATTTTGACATTAGAAACAGACACTCCAATTTTATTTATTGGTATAGATAAAAAACCTGAGCAAAGCCAGGACGGATGGCTGGTGCCACTATAAATCTAAATGATTAATTACTTTATACTGAAATGTTACTATTTAGATTGCCAGACTTACTAATTGAAGTAAAAGCTTTAGAGATTTCATGTTTGAAATTTCTGGATGCAACGAATAGATGAAAAGGTAGCCGTAATCTGATAGGCTTAACCTACATTCCATTCGGACTGAAAACCAATACTGGTTGAATCGCGTTATTCGCATTCAAATAAATGTATATCAATCGCATAACTGCTGACACTATGGCTATGCAAATTATATGTAGTTTATTCTATGCTAATAAAAACAAACCTAAATAAACCTTGTAGATCCTGGCTTACAGGAGTTACAATGGTGGGAATGTGTGGTGGGACTATTTGGGACTACCCAAATAGCACCACAGTCTCGCAGAAAATGGACGTCTGAGTAGTACACTTGACTCCCTGCAAAGACTGGCTGTTCGATTCGTCGGGGATCCCAATCTTACGGACAGATTGGAGTCGCTAGAGCAGCGGAGAGACTTTGGGTCACTCTGTGTACTCTACCGACTCTTTCACGGGGAGTGCTCCGAGGAACTGTTTGACTTGGTACCACCGTCACCATTCTACCAACGTACCACTCGTCATCGTAGCAGGGTTCATCCATTTCACCTGGAAACGTTATGGTCTTCAACTGTACGTTTCCAGCGATCATTTCTCCCACGTACGTGCAAGCTCGGGAATGAACTACCTGCTGCTGTGTTTCCCGAGCGCTATGACATGTCCTTCTTTAAACGAGGTTTAAGAAGAGTATTTCCTTCACGGTAGGCAGCGGCCTGGCTGTGCCCCTGGTATTGCAAAGGTCCATGTGCGGCAGTTTCATTTACCATCAGGTGTGCTGCTTGCTCGTTTGCCACCGTTGCCAATAAAAAAAAAAAATAGTAGCAATTTGTTACTGCTCTTTATTCGGTGAGCGAGAGAGGTAAGGCCAACTTTCTGAGGGTGTTTGCGTGTGGAGGGTTTTGGTGTTGCCTTTAGTTTCACTGAATTGCACGCATTCACACTCCCTTCACTTTCTTTACGGTTGGTAGCAGCCTAGCAATGAGCGGCAGCAACGCTTACCATCAGGTGTACTATTTGTCCTTTGCCAACATTTGCAATAAAAAAAATGATATTTTTCCTTGACCTGGGCTAACTTTATGTGAGGCCGTCTAATCAACAATTACTTTTCCAAGGAAAGTTGACCACAGGAAAATGGTCAATCATAAAACTATTGCCAAATAACATATGGAATATGTACTAATATCCTAATATTATAAATGCGAAAGTAAGTTTGTTTGTTTGTTACACTTTCACGCTAACGAACCAATTTCAAAAATGCTTTCACCAATAGAAAGCTATATCATCAGGAAGTAACATAGGCTACGCGAGTGAAACCGCTGTAAGTTGATTTCACGCGGAAGAAGCCGTAGAGTAAAGCTAGTATATTATGAAAGAAGAATACATATTGAGGTGACCCCAAATAATTGAAACAGGAACAGAATAAGGATGATAAAAGTATATTTTTTTATACTACCATTACATTGAAAGTAAATATTTGACATTTTATCAAAACGTATTTCGCAGTATTCTTAACATTATGTTCTGAGATAACAAAATATTTTTCCCCTAAAGAAATAGGATTATCGGATTGTACAGTAATCTGATTTGTAATCTTGAGTGACACTAGTATCGTGTATTGATGAATTATAGTATGTTTACCGTGAAAATCCTTATTATTTATGAGATTAATCTGTTTAGACAGAAACATCAGGTTGACCGAGCTTCGTTCGGAGTATTTTTGTAGCATTTATTCAGATATCTATACCAATAAATAAAATTGGAGTGTCTGTTTGTAATGTCAAAATAATAGGCTTTTTTCATGCTCACACAGTTATTTGCACGACACCTATGCCTAAAATAGCAATTAAAAATTTTTTGTCTGTCTGTCTATCTGTCTGTCTGTCTGTCTGTTTGTTCCTGGTAATCTTCAAAACGGCTGGACCGATTTCGAAAATTCTTTCACCAATGGAAAGCTATAATATCAGGGCGTAAACTAGGCTATATTTTATCCTGGTATTCCCACGGAAACGGGAACTACGCGGGTAAAACGACTATAACCTATAACCGAAGCGAAGCGAGTTGCTAGTATATTAATAAAAAATAAAAAAATAAATAATGAAACTTATATAAAAAAATACAAAAAGAGAATAGTAATAACACCGAGATTTAATCCGACGCCGTTTGTCGCCGATGTCAAAAATAAAATGAAACCTGACTACTTCGCCACTGAGCTATCGTAACTCATGACATTGACGGCAAAATTTGAATTTATATTCTTTTAAAATTTAATGTCATTATATTGTCTGCCAAAAACACTGACAAAACAACATTTTCTATACATAAAACCTAGCTAGATCGATTTTTTGGGCCCGAATCCTCGTATGCCAAGTTTTGACAAAATCGTTGGAGCCGTTTCCGAGATCCTGAATATATATATATATATATATATATATATATATATATATATATATATATATATATATATATATATATATATATATATATATATATATACAATAATTGCTCGTTTAAAGATATAAGATAAATAATGTGTGAACGACTCTTTCTATCGTGTAGGTGTGGAATTAGTTGATTACGGAGTTGAGAATACGCGAATAGGCGTGTGAATGTATGACACGAGGTTTGGTGAAACTAAAGGCATCATCAAAAACCACCACATGCAAACACCCTCAGAAAGTTGGGCTGCCGGCTCTCTCGTTCACCGAACGAAGCGCAGTAACAAATTGCTACTACTCAGACGTCAATTTTCTGCTCAGTGTGGTATTACCCCGGACGGCGCAGCCCGCGTTTGTAGACAGACAACTCAACAATGTGGTCCTACCACTAATAAAGTTAATCAGTTTTAATATACACCTATACAAATAAATAAAAGTGAAGTGTCCCTTTGTAATGACAAAATAATATATTTTTTATGCTCACACGGTTATTTACACGATAGAAACCAGTTTAATGTTTTTTGTCAGTCTATCTGTTAGTTTGTTCCGGATATTTTTCAAAATACCCTGCCCAATTTGTATAATATTTTATTACTAGGTAGCTGTCTATATAAGGAGTAACTTACGCTATATATTATCCCGGTATTCCCATGGAAACGGGCTCTACGCGGTTGAAGCCGCGAAAATTTGTTGGTATGTATATATTTTTTTTAAGACAAACCCTTGTACTTTTTTTTTTACGGTCGCCGCACTCCTCGCTCCACTACGTCCGGGGCGACAGAGGGCCGTAAGCACGCACACCAGCAACCCACCCGTATAGCACGTCGCCTTCGTCGTTGGGCCGACCACCGGTGCAGAGTTCCTTGACTTCAGTGGTCCAAGACAAACCCTTGCACTAAGGAAATACTTAAATTATGGGAGATTTCATAAACTTAAATTGTGGCGTCTTTACTCAGCTCATATACGGTTCACTGTTAGGCTCGAGGGTCCTCCATAGTTGGAGGAAAATTGACCTACTATACCACGCCGGTAAGACGTGTAAGTATAGGGTTTTATTTCGATTGTATTTGCAGTGATCTGTAGTTCAAGTGAGTGAAGCATATAGAATAGCTAAATATAAAAAAATTGAGCCATCGCTCAGGATTCCTAGCAGATGTGAAGCATCGAAATTATTTAGTACAAGTATATATGCATAAAAGACTGTTCTTTTATTCTTTTACGACAGGAAAGATTTTCTATTACGACAGGAAATAATACGGCATAAAGTATAAATAAAATATTACGATCTTTTTTCATTAAATACAATAATTAATACTATTTAAAATTGTGACAACTCAATTCTTTTAATCAGTGATTTCTGTAGTGATATACAGTACTACTACGTATAGACTACATATATTCCGTCATATAGCGTGGCGTTGCGTTGTCGCGGCCTGTTTACGCCACGCCAATGATCAGGTTTACCCCGCCTATGATTTTTAGTTTGAACATATTTGAATTTCTCTTCGATCTTTGATGTACCAAAGTTTAAAAAAAAAACGGTATGCGGAAATTTTTACTCCAATAAATATCTTTTACCAAAGACCTTTGAAGTTTTTATTTTATTATGTTACAAAGGATCAATTTTATTAAACTGCTACCTTATTTAATAACATTTAATTACGTTCACTGATTGGGCATTGACTCGATGTATTTGTCACATTTTTCTCGAGTGGCGAGCACAAATTTAAGAGTGCCATATAATATTTTCATATTTCCGCCAAAACTCTTCTCCACTATTTTATTATAAGCATCTTTGTCGTCATTTCAGCTCATATACGTTCCATTGCTGGGCTAGAACCTCCTTTCTAATGATAGGAAATTGATCTACTATACTATGCTGATAAGACATGTTAGTATAGGCTTTTAATACGAGTTTGCCTTCGCCGGCACAGATGTTATATGCATATTATATCCCTTGGTAGTGTTGGGCTGACTAATTTTTTTAATAATAAAACAGTAACCCTTACTAATATTATAAATACGAAAGTAAGTTTCTTTGTTTGATTGTTTATTTGATTATTTGTTACGCTTTCACGCTTAAACTACCGAAACTGATTTCAAAAGTTTTTTCACCATTGGAAAGCTATAATATCAGGGACTGGGCTATATTTTATCCCAATATTCAAATTCAAATCATTTATTATGTATAAACCCCGCGGGGGCACTTACATATTGTCATTTCTTTTTACATTTTTCTTAAAGTTATAATTACCGCCGGATCGGAACGCGACCGCACTGAGAAGATCCGGCAAGAAACTCAGCGGGATTGTCTTCCCATGGGAACGGGCTCTACGCGGGTAAGACGACTGAAACTGAAGCGAAGCGAGGACGAGTTACTAGTATTTCAATAATTCTATTAATTTTCGTATGTGTAAGAAACATAATCAAATTATAACAATTTATGAAAATATTCCTCTCTTCTACTATTGTCGTGCCCTGCAGGATCCATAATTATAACAAAATTTATTAATTAAAACCTTTTGTACATTATGGAATGCAATAGAAATTGAAATTGAAGATAGGGAGAGGATTGTATTCTTACTCTATCATCACACGGAAAAATTATAAGCATAGATAAAACGCAGAGATTTCTAAGTAACATGAATAATTTATTTACAATTAAAGTATTCTTATAAGTTCATGAATATATATTTTTTTTTACCAACTCGACCTCACTTCGCTCGGGTCGATTCCAGCCGCGTTACCCAGATTGTTCCTGTTCCCGTGGGAATACCGGGACAAAATATAGTCTAAGTTACTCATTATGTGTACAGCTACCTCATCATCATCATCGTTTCAGTCAACATCAACATAAAAACAGATCTTAAAATCTCCAATCCTATTCTGTAACACCAATCAAAAACTAATTAAAAGGTAATATAACGAAACAGTGTAGAGTAATCAACGCCTTCGCTAAATCTGTTGGGATGGTTGTTAACAAAGTTTGAATACCTCTGGCGACTTAATAATTGCCCAAGTTTGACGCCCGGCTTATGCCAAGTTTACTGTTACATAGTTTCAGTTGTAGATTTTATGGGTTGGGTCGGCTTAAGGAATTAGTGTTTAGAACTTTGGTGGAATTTTGATGTTTTGTCCAAAAATGTTTATTAACATCTCTTAAGCTTGTTTCGATAATGGCAAAGTATTTGGGATCTAATTTGATTTAGCTTTTTAATAACGACTAAAATTAATTTTGACAAATGTCTTATATTCTGTATGATAACAGAATAAGAATACAATTCACCAACCACTCTCTTGCCCGTGGGTGTCGTAAAAGACGACTAAGGGATATCATTCATTCATTATTTCAACTCATACATGCCCCACTGTTGAGTCGAGCCTCTTCCATAAAAAGAGGGAATTTCTTATTTTTGGGGTGGGTCGCGGTCGGCGCACTCCTTGCACAACTCCGTCCGGGGCGACAGAGGGGCGTAAGCACGCAAACCCGCAACCCACCCGAACACCACGTCGCCTTCGACGTTGGGCCGACCACCGGAGCAGGGTTACTTGTCATCAGTGGTGGGCCTGACGGAATACCCCCTAGTGGGGTACCCTCCTATCGACTTTCAAGTCTTTCCTCACGCGGTCGGCCTCATGGCGGGTGACGGACTAATTACCCGGTCATGTCACCCGCGGCCTCGGCTAGGGCGGCATGACGCGCAGATAGTCGCGCCTACGCCGACGCTGCACTCCTCGCGCGCGCGACCCGGCTGCGACCGCGTCCCAGTTCCTGGTATTCCCACGGAAACGGGAACTACGCGGGTAAAACGACTATAACCTATAACCGAAGCGAAGCGAGTTGCTAGTATATTAATAAAAAATAAAAAAATAAATAATGAAACTTATATAAAAAAATACAAAAAGAGAATAGTAATAACACCGAGATTTAATCCGACGCCGTTTGTCGCCGATGTCAAAAATAAAATGAAACCTGACTACTTCGCCACTGAGCTATCGTAACTCATGACATTGACGGCAAAATTTGAATTTATATTCTTTTAAAATTTAATGTCATTATATTGTCTGCCAAAAACACTGACAAAACAACATTTTCTATACATAAAACCTAGCTAGATCGATTTTTTGGGCCCGAATCCTCGTATGCCAAGTTTTGACAAAATCGTTGGAGCCGTTTCCGAGATCCTGAATATATATATATATATATATATATATATATATATATATATATATATATATATATATATATATATATATATATATATACAATAATTGCTCGTTTAAAGATATAAGATAAATAATGTGTGAACGACTCTTTCTATCGTGTAGGTGTGGAATTAGTTGATTACGGAGTTGAGAATACGCGAATAGGCGTGTGAATGTATGACACGAGGTTTGGTGAAACTAAAGGCATCATCAAAAACCACCACATGCAAACACCCTCAGAAAGTTGGGCTGCCGGCTCTCTCGTTCACCGAACGAAGCGCAGTAACAAATTGCTACTACTCAGACGTCAATTTTCTGCTCAGTGTGGTATTACCCCGGACGGCGCAGCCCGCGTTTGTAGACAGACAACTCAACAATGTGGTCCTACCACTAATAAAGTTAATCAGTTTTAATATACACCTATACAAATAAATAAAAGTGAAGTGTCCCTTTGTAATGACAAAATAATATATTTTTTATGCTCACACGGTTATTTACACGATAGAAACCAGTTTAATGTTTTTTGTCAGTCTATCTGTTAGTTTGTTCCGGATATTTTTCAAAATACCCTGCCCAATTTGTATAATATTTTATTACTAGGTAGCTGTCTATATAAGGAGTAACTTACGCTATATATTATCCCGGTATTCCCATGGAAACGGGCTCTACGCGGTTGAAGCCGCGAAAATTTGTTGGTATGTATATATTTTTTTTAAGACAAACCCTTGTACTTTTTTTTTTTACGGTCGCCGCACTCCTCGCTCCACTACGTCCGGGGCGACAGAGGGCCGTAAGCACGCACACCAGCAACCCACCCGTATAGCACGTCGCCTTCGTCGTTGGGCCGACCACCGGTGCAGAGTTCCTTGACTTCAGTGGTCCAAGACAAACCCTTGCACTAAGGAAATACTTAAATTATGGGAGATTTCATAAACTTAAATTGTGGCGTCTTTACTCAGCTCATATACGGCTCACTGTTAGGCTCGAGGGTCCTCCATAGTTGGAGGAAAATTGACCTACTATACCACGCCGGTAAGACGTGTAAGTATAGGGTTTTATTTCGATTGTATTTGCAGTGATCTGTAGTTCAAGTGAGTGAAGCATATAGAATAGCTAAATATAAAAAAATTGAGCCATCGCTCAGGATTCCTAGCAGATGTGAAGCATCGAAATTATTTAGTACAAGTATATATGCATAAAAGACTGTTCTTTTATTCTTTTACGACAGGAAAGATTTTCTATTACGACAGGAAATAATACGGCATAAAGTATAAATAAAATATTACGATCTTTTTTCATTAAATACAATAATTAATACTATTTAAAATTGTGACAACTCAATTCTTTTAATCAGTGATTTCTGTAGTGATATACAGTACTACTACGTATAGACTACATATATTCCGTCATATAGCGTGGCGTTGCGTTGTCGCGGCCTGTTTACGCCACGCCAACGATCAGGTTTACCCCGCCTATGATTTTTAGTTTGAACATATTTGAATTTCTCTTCGATCTTTGATGTACCAAAGTTTAAAAAAAAAACGGTATGCGGAAATTTTTACTCCAATAAATATCTTTTACCAAAGACCTTTGAAGTTTTTATTTTATTATGTTACAAAGAATCAATTTTATTAAACTGCTACCTTATTTAATAACATTTAATTACGTTCACTGATTGGGCATTGACTCGATGTATTTGTCACATTTTTCTCGAGTGGCGAGCACAAATTTAATAGTGCCATATAATATTTTCATATTTCCGCCAAAACTCTTCTCCACTATTTTATTATAAGCATCTTTGTCGTCATTTCAGCTCATATACGTTCCATTGCTGGGCTAGAACCTCCTTTCTAATGATAGGAAATTAATCTACTATACTATGCTGATAAGACATGTTAGTATAGGCTTTTAATACGAGTTTGCCTTCGCCGGCACAGATGTTATATGCATATTATATCCCTTGGTAGTGTTGGGCTGACTAATTTTTTTAATAATAAAACAGTAACCCTTACTAATATTATAAATACGAAAGTAAGTTTCTTTGTTTGATTGTTTATTTGATTATTTATTACGCTTTCACGCTTAAAATACCGAAACTGATTTCAAAAGTTTTTTCACCATTGGAAAGCTATAATATCAGGGACTGGGCTATATTTTATCCCAATATTCAAATTCAAATCATTTATTATGTATAAACCCCGCGGGGGCACTTACATATTGTCATTTTTTTTTACATTTTTCTTAAAGTTATAATTACCGCCGGATCGGAACGCGACCGCACTGAGAAGATCCGGCAAGAAACTCAGCGGGATTGTCTTCCCATGGGAACGGGCTCTACGCGGGTAAGACGACTGAAACTGAAGCGAAGCGAGGACGAGTTGCTAGTATTTCAATAATTCTATTAATTTTCGTATGTGTAAGAAACATAATCAAATTATAACAATTTATGAAAATATTCCTCTGTTCTACTATTGTCGTGCCCTGCAGGATCAATAATTATAACAAAATTTATTAATTAAAACCTTTTGTACATTATGGAATGTAATAGAAATTGAAATTAAAGATAGGGAGAGGATTGTATTCTTACTCTGTCATCACACGGAAAAATTATAAGCATAGATAAAACGCAGAGATTACTAAGTAACATGAATAATTTATTTACAATTAAAGTATTCTTATAAGTTCATGAATATATATTTTTTTTTACCAACTCGACCTTACTTCGCTCGGGTCGATTCCAGCCGCGTTACCCGGATTGTTCCTGTTCCTGTGGGAATACTGGGACAAAATATAGTCTAAGTTACTCATTATGTGTACAGCTACCTCATCATTACCATCGTTTCAGTCCATTTACGTCCCACTGTTGGGCTCGGGACTCCTCCATTTTGGGAAGGAAATTGACCTATGCTGATCAGAGGTGTGGGCATAGAGTTTTGTTTCGAGTTTGCCGTCTCTTGCATAGATGTTATATGCAGCTTATATCCCTTAGTCGTCTTTTACGACACCCACGGGTAAGAGACAGGGTGGTGAATTCTATTCTTACTCCGTGACCACACAGAAGCAGCAACTGCAGCAGCAGCAATAAGGCTAGCTGTTAGTAAAATGTTATCAAAATCAGTCCAGTCGCTTTGAAGATCACCTTAAATAAACAGACAGAGAGACAAAAAAAATTGAACCGGTATTTAGGCATAGGTATCGTGCAAATAACCGTGTGAGCAAGACAAAAGCCCAGTATTTTGACATTACAAACAGCCACTTCAATTTTATTTATTTGTATAAATGTATAGATTACTGTACTGTATGGATCAGCAAGTTGGACGACAAAGGCGACGGATGAGAGACGACTGTATGTAGCGCAGATGCGAATGTTGAGATGGATGTGTGGAGTGACAGGAATGGATGAAGTAAGAAATGAACACATTAGAGGAATGCTCCAGGGACAGAAAACTTACGGAGTGAACGGCTGACATGGTATTGACATATGATGAGGCGGCATGAACGTAATGTTGTGAGAAAAGTTTTGAGTAGGAATGTAGGCCCGGACACGAAGAATAGATGGATGGACTGCGTGCGGCATGATATGGATAGTCTGGGAGTGACTGCAGAGATGACGTCTGATAGATGTCGTATGGAAGAAGATGACATATTGCGTCAACCCCAAGTAATTGGGATAAGAGCAAGATGATGATAAGATGTATAGATTGGATATTTTAAGTTTTTTTTTTATATAATATTGTTATTCCTTTTTATATCAGCTTTACTCTTAACCTCCTTTTCCATTGTAATGCTTTATTTTATGGCAATTACTATTACATGTTGTACGGCCTTTATTTTAGTTTTCTATTAAATATTCCGTGTGATAACGAAGTGAGAATACAATTCAACACCTTCTCTAATATGCATATAACATCTATGCAAGAGAAGAAAAAATCGAAACAAAACCCTATACCTACGTCGGGCCGTGGACCGGGGAATTTAGTCCGTCATCCGCAGAGAGGTTAACTGCGCGACGGCGACCGACGTGCCGGGACGGGGAGAGGTGAGGGTACCCGAAAGGGACAACAAGTCACCCTGCTCCGGTGGTCGGCCCAACGATAAAGGTGACGTGGGTACGGGTGGGTTATGGGCCCACGCACCGTCCTTTCGTCGCCCCGGACGGAATAGACCGCGTGCGCGCTTGCCCACCAAAAAAAAAAAATGCCAACACGTCAGCCAGCGCGGTATAGTAGGTCAATTTTAGCTCATATACGTCCCACTGTTAGGCTCTGGTCTCCTACATTGTGAGAGGGAATTTGACATTATATACCACACTGGTCAAACATATTGGTATAGGGCTTCATTGTGAGTTTTCCTTCTTTTGCCTCGATGTTATCTGCATATTAATCCTTTAGTCGTCTTTTACGATACCCACGAGTACAAGAAGAGGTGGCGAATTGTATTCGTATAACTTTCTGTGTGATGATGAAGTAAACATAGATAAAAACTAAAACTCCCAAACAATTTGTTAATAATACTTCTGAATTCAAACAACGCCCGTATTTGATTTTCGCAAATATTAGGTTTCTAAGTACTCTAACTTCCAAATTTCCAAGTAAACAGTACTTAAAACTTTAATCCTTGCTAAGATTAGAGAATTAATCGGAGTAAATCACTTGAACCTTACTTGCTAGTATGAAATTATTAATAATAACTATCAACAAGGGGATTCATTGAATTATCGATGGTTTTCTAATAATAGATTGATTTTGAACTTTTTTTTGTAATTATTAAAAAGGAATGACAAATATTCTATCGCGTTTCTGTCTGATTTTTAGGGTTCCGTACTCAAAGGGTAAAACAGGACCTTATTATTAACACTTCGCTGTCTGTCCGTCCATCTGTCCCTCCGTCTGTCTGTCACCAGGATGTACCTCAACAACCGCCATAGCTAGACAGTTGAAATTTTTGCAAATTACGTATTTCTGTTGCCGCTATAACGACACATACTAAAAAAAAATAAAATAAATATTTATGGGGCTCCCAAATAACAAACGCGATTTTTATAGATAATCCGACTCCGACTCGCACTTAGCCGGGTTTTTTAATTTGCCGACGTTTTGGACACTTTTCAGCATCTATGTATGGTCTCATGACCAACAAGTCATTGCTAATCTTCATCATCATCATTTCGGCTCATATACGTCCCACTGCTGGGCTCGAACCTCCTACGTAATAGAAGGGAAAATGCCCTTACTATACCATGCTGGTCAAACAGTTTGGTATAGGGTTTTGGTTCGAGTTTTCCATCTCTTGTTTAGATGTCATATGCGTAATATACACCTTAGTCTTCTTTAACGACACCCACGGGTATAAGACGGGGTGATTCATTGTATTCCTACTCCGTCACCACACGGAAAATTTTGTTGTGTCATTGTTAATAGAGATATTTTAAGCCAACTCTGTTGGGCAGCATTCGGGGAACTTAAGAGGATCTTCTCGTCCAACATACCTGTGTCTGAAAACACAGGTCTACGACCAGTATGTGTTAGCAGTGATGACTTATGGCACGGAAACATGGTCCCTAAAGCTAGGCATCATAATCAAGTTCAAAACCGTCGACCTATGCTCGAGATTTCTCTGCGAGGTAGAATCCAAAATACGGTAATCCGTAGAAGAACGGGTGTAACCGATATAGCACGAAGAATTAGCGCGCTGAAGTTGTATCGCTCAACGAATCGACAACCGCCGGAGAAGAATAGTTCTCAATTGGTGACCATGTATCGGCCGACGCAGTGTAGGACGCCCCCCATTAGGTGAACTGACGACTTGGTGAAAGTTGCTGGGCGTCATTGGACGCAGTCGGCACAGACCCGCACTTTGTGGCGAAACATGAGGGAAGCCTACGGTTGGGCTGAATGATCATGATGATGATGATATATACATATTTTTAGTAGCATTTGCAGCATTCGTAATCTTGGGAGAATATCTTCGGTACCCCGACAAAATAACAACAACAATAAAATTGTTAAAATAATTTTTACTCACAAATACTTTTCCTCCGTGTTGACGGAATAGAATAAGAATACAAATTAGTATCTTGCCTGTGGATGTCGTAAAAGACGGTCAAGGGATATAATATGTATATAACATCTATGCAAAAGAAGGAAAACTCGAAAAAAAATCCTATATCAGACTGTCTGATCAGCGTGGTATAGTAAGGTCAATTTCCCTCCTATAGTGAAGGAGGCTCTAGCTCAGCAAAGTCTGGGACGTATAGGAGCCCAAATGATGATGATTAGTTTATACTCAATATTCGCATTAGAAATATCAGAATCGGTAAAACTCATTTGAACAACTATATTTAACTTAGCAACGAAGACAAAACAACTTTGAACAAGCTTAAATCATTCTTGAAATCAAACAACCTTTTAACACTTATTCCTGTTTACTCTCTAATTGTAAATAAGCTTGAAAGTTTGAACCATCCTCGGTAAGCGTACCCACATATCATTACGATTCTCTGACCCTTGGGCAGATTAGGTGACCGCTTCCTAAACTTTACTAATTAAAAGTACCGAACACCGCTCAGTATCTGTTAATTAATGCTACATATATACATACTTTATACTGAGAAACTTGTGTGGAACTGTGTACATGGGTTCGGAGTTTTCAATTAATTAATTGCTTAGAAGTTCTTGGAGGAAATAATGACAAATATACGATGAAAGTTGAGGATTTCTAATAGGGATTCTTATGTAGTTTGATATTATTTCAACTAACTGAACTGGTAACTTCTATTTAAGAGACTGTTTAACTCTCAATTCTTGAATTTGCATTTGGAGGGTGTTTTGGATTGAAAAAAAAAATCACTTACATTTTTAACCACCGACGTAAAAAGAGGGGTGTTATATGGGTGACGTTGATATCTGTCTGTATACACATACGTGCCTTACAATGCCTCAGAAACACACACGTGTTTCTGAGGCATTGTAGCTCTCAAATGGATGCGTCAATTTCGAACGATTTTTTTCATTTGATAGTCAGTTTCCTTACGATAGTTTTTAGCTATGTTCAGTTAATATCGGTCCAGAAGAGTCTCGGCTCCAAAATTATGTACTGGTGTATGATTACTCGATTAAGTGCTTCATGCGTGCCAGTATCATCGTTAAATGACAATTAATTTATCGCCAGGGTCGGCAGCGTCAGGAACTGGGACGCGGTCGCAGCCTTCTGCGAGGCAGTAGTCTCGCGGAAGGAGGCGGCGGATCGCCTGCGCGAGGAGCGCAGCCTCGATGAGGCGATCCGCCGCCGGCGACTGGGGCGGCGTAGGCACGAATACCTGCGCCTCATGCCGCCCTAGCCGAGGCCGCAGGTGACGACCGGGGAATTATTCCATCACCCGCCGACCGCGTGAGGAAAAATCGACGTCCTCCCCGAGGAGGGGACGCTGGTCGATGGGAGGGTACCCCACTAGGGGGTATTCCGTCGGACCGACCACTGATGACAAGTAACCCTGCTCCGGTGGCCGGTCCAACGACGAAGGCGACGTACATCGTGGGTGGGTTGCGGGTGTGCGTGCTTACGCCTCGCGGTCGCCCCGGACGGAGTGGTGCGAGGAGCGCGCCGACCGCAACCCAACCCAAAAAAAAAAGACAATTAATTGATAATTTCTGTTTAAGAGAATTTTTTTTTTTTAATTATTTTAGTTTTGATGACAGAGTAAGAATACAATTCACCACCCGCTTATCTTGCCCATGGGTGCCGTAAAAATCGAGTAAGGAATATCATTTGCCCATAAAATTTACGCAAGAGAAGAAAAACTTGTAATGAAACCCTTTACCAACATCTGACCAGCGTGGTATAGCAGGTCAAGTGCCGTCCTATTGTGTAGGAGGTTCGAGATCTACAGTGGGCCGTCTATGAGAATTTAACATCTGCGAAATTAAATAAAACACGATAATGTTACGTATTTACAGCTTCTATGCATTCTAATGTTGGATATTTATTTTCAGAATCTCGGAAACGGCTTCAACGATTTTCATGAAATATAGCATACTAGAGGTTTCGGGGCTAAAAATCGATCTAGCTAGGTTTTATTTATAGAAAATATTGTTTTGTCAGTGTTTTTAGCTAATCAATACAATGACATAAAATGTCAATAGAATAGGAATTAAAATTTAGCCGTCGCCATCAAGAGTGATAATAGCTCAGTTGGGAAGTTATCCAGTCGCATTCAAACAGCACTCAGATCGAATCTCGGTGTTATTATTATTCTGTTTTTTGTATTTTATGATAAATTTTTCATTATTTCATCATTCTTATTTTTTATCAATATATATCTCAACAAGTTTGTCAATAATACAATTTCCGAAAAAAATATATACCAACCAAATATTTATAACTTCTTAATAAACAATATATGAAAACCAGTAACAATTTTGTCAAAGTACTTCCTTAGCTACAAGCTAAGGTCTCCGAAGTACGTATATTTGTTATGGAACCTCTAAAAAGATCGTCTAAAGTGAACCCTTTGTTATTTGTACGCCACTTCCAACTCAATTTGGTAGTTCAAACTTAGCTTATTTCCTAAGGGAAATTTTCTTCAAGCGAGCCTGATGCAGAGGTAAATTGATTCCTTGATGCTTGGCTTTTTCTTAAATATGATGTTATATTGATTTTATAATAAAGTTATCGATAAATTTGTTCTTTTTTTATTGCATTTGGTAGGAAACGAATAGCAAATCTGTTTGTAAATTGTAACTATCGTTTTCTTTTTGGTGGTGGGCTCAAGCTCAGCGCACCCGCCGCCCGGCTCCGTACGGGGTGACAGAGGAGCGGCGCGCGGCCCCGTAACCCACCCGTGACACATCCCCTTCGTTGTAGGGCCAACCACCAGTGCAGGATGACTTGTAAGTGGTCGGCCCAACGAAATATCCCTTGAGGAGTACCCTCTCCTCGACCGACGTTCCCCCGCTATTCGGGGACGTCGGTCGTCGTCGCGCATTCGGTCTTCCAGCGGATGACGGACTAACTCTTCAGTCCAGTCACCCGCAAATTGTAACTATCGCTAAAAGTGAATTACTAAGGTCGCCGTTAGATTGCTGAAGAAGAACTTTTGAATATTTGATTCTCTCGCTCACCGATGGAAATACTGTAACAAATTGCTATTACTTAAACGTAAACATTTTAAGGTTATTTAAATATTATCATATCAGTTGATGTAATTTGCACCGATGGGCTCGACAATACCTACTGTACAATTGGTACAAAATAAATAGTATATATTATGTATGTTCCGTGTGGTGACGGAGTAAGAATACAATTCACCACTCTCTATCTTGTACGTGGGTGTCGTAAAAGACGACTAAGGAATATAATATGCACAAAACATCTGTGCAAGAGAAGGAATATTCGAAATAAAATCTTATACCAATATGTCTGACTAGTATGGTAAGTCAATTTCCCTGCCATTGTGGAGGAGGCCCAAGCCCAGCAGTGAGACGTATGTGGGTTGCGATGATGATGATTATATAGACTTTCCCTACTCTGTCATAGATATTATCTGGATATCGTATCCCTAAGCCGTCCTTTACGGCATCCACGGGTAAGATAGGGGGTGGTGAATAATATTCTTACTACGTCAAACTCTTCAAATATGTCTTTATTGCATAGAATATAAATTTTATATATAATATTTGCTTAAAGATCAAAAATCCTTTTCATTTATGTTAAATATACAATTTCAAAACACGTTTGTCTCAACAATTTAACGATAAAACAGGAAAACGATCAAATTCACTAAATTTGAGACCCAAACTTTTCTCATAGATCCTTCGTAAATGAAAATTTGAGACGGGTCCCAAAAGTTAAAGGACCCATTGTCACCTTTGATACCTTTATCTTGATAGCGAAATGAAATCTAAAAGCTTTAGATCAAAGGTTTTCGAAGGACAAATTCTCTAAATACCTGCGCGAAAATGTCTTTGATGGCATAAATCAGAAACACCTGTTAAAATCGTTCTTTGCGGAATGGAAAAATTTCGAGAAATTTGAGGCTCAAAAACTTTGCACGTTTTCTAAAGGGTCTTTGTACAAAAGAATTCTTGGATTTTTCAACCCTAAACTTCGTTGTTTTTTTAGGATTTCACTTGAAATATTATCTAGAAAATTTTGCCTTATTAAAAATATTTTTGTTGTTTTAAAATTATAATAACGTCTTTTTGTTGGAGTCGTATTTTCTTCAGAAATTATATTCAGAAGTTTTTAGATCAACGTACATTAAATAGAAATATTTCCTCTTAAAATATTTTTGAATAATGAAAAATAATTCACCACTCCTTATCTTGCCCCTGGATGTCGTAAAAGACAACTAAGAGATATAATATGCACATAACAGGGATGTTATGGATATATATATTTCGGTTCCGGATACGGATACGGATATAGGAATATAATTATTTCGGTTACGGTTACGGATATGTAAATATTTTGGATTATCCGTTAGTTTCGGATAGTTTCGGTTACGGATATTAAATTGAAGTAAAATATAAATACAATTCCATCCATCCACCAGCCTACAGACGTCCACTGCTGGACATAGGCCTCCCCACGAGAATGCCACTCGGAACGATCCAACGGTTCCCTGCGACTTTGAGAATGTCGTCAGTCTACCTAGTGGGGGGTCGTCCTACGATGCGCCGTCCGATTCGTGGTCGCCACTCAAGAATCTTTCTTCTCCAACGGTTGTCGGTTCGACGAGCGATGTGGCCTGCCCATTGCCATTTCAACGTGCTAATTCTGCGGGCTATGTCGGTTACACCTGTTCTACGGATTTCTGTGTTCCGGATTTTATCACGTAGAGAAGCCCTCTCCATAGCATGCTGAAACACAATTACTATGCAATAATTTGGTTTTATTTTTACATTATTTTACATTAGCTAAAAATATCGATGCTTTAACTCCGATAACATCGATACATCGACGAAAAAAGAAAAAACATTTAATAGACAATAATTCTTTAGAGCGTCATTAGAATCACCTGTTGAAATTATGTTTTTTTACAGAGTGTGCCTAAACGACACTAAGACTGCTATTTTCCCCTTATTTTTGTTTCAAACATTTTTATGAATAGAAACACAATAAAAAAAAAATAGACTTTCATTTGTTTGTTACCAAAAAGATCGATGTTTTCTTTTGTTTCGTGTAAAAATAAGTACAATACATTTCATAAATGATAAAAATTTTAGAGTTTTATTTGTATAATGATTTCTGATGTTTACGCGAGTATTATATATACATTTTAAATAAAACTACTTTACGGATTTTATCGCGTTTGTATTTGATTTTTGATTACCCGACGTTTCGAACACTTTACAGCGTTCATGATCACGGGTGGACTAAGATGTCTCTCACGTCCAACAAGTCATCGTTACTGCAGAAAATTTTATAATTATCTACCCGATACAGAAATTAGTTATTAAATATTGACCCACATTTTGATACAAAATTTATTGCCAGTGTAAGAAGAAAATGATTCTATATGAAAAAATTATATTGTTTATGGTTAGTAATAATTAAACATTAAAATTAATAGTAATTATATTTAAAAACTAACTAATAATCTAGTATACTAACACCGGATCGGAACACGGTTACACTGAGAAAGATCCGGCAAGAAAACTCAAGTAACATGATGCTAAATTAAAGTTAATTATGAAGGCGGCTTACTTTATGTTACTAAAAAGGTTTTAATTTATAAAATTATCTTTAGTTATTATTATTGTGGGTCAAATCTATACAATATGAGCTCACGGTGTCTTGCAGTCTTGTGGTGGTCTTTTTGGATTTCTTTTTAATAATGTTTATAACAGGATCCCAGCTTGATGGTAACACCCAGCCATCCTCGCTATTGAAATTTTTGTTTTTTAATCTCAATAGCCTCGCGTACCATTCTAGGCAGGTGTTATTTTGCGAGGATTTGTGGTTTATCAAACCTGATGTTATGGTGGGCGCGGTCCTGACTATGTTCACAGACTGCAGACCTAGTGTCCCGGCGGTGCTTCACATCGGCTATGTGTTCTTTGATTCGAGTTCTTATGGATCTCTTTGTTTGTCCAATGTAAGAGAGACCACAGTCACAGTCAAGTTTATATACTACTGCATCTTGTAAAGGGATCTGGCACTTGACAGGTGGTAAGAATTGGCTAATCCTCTTCAGTGGCTTAAAATAAGTTTTAATGGAAGAGCGTTTCAGGATGTAGCCAATCTTGTCAGTGACTCCTTTGACATAAGGTAGTATTGCAGGAAGGCGCTCAACTGTGGGTGGTTTCACTCGGTCTCTGCGACGGGGGCGAGGAACTGGCAGCTTGTTTGCACGTAGCACCTGCTTGACATGCTGCAGCTCCCCAGCCAGGTGTTCATCGTCACAGATTCCTCGTGCTCTCTGCAACAAAGATTTACATACGGTAGCTAACTGTGAAGGGGGATGATGAGAATCACCGTTCAAGTATCTGTCTGTATACAGTGTATCGTAAAGCAACACGCTTTACGATACACTGTATGACTCAAGGTGTTATTAGGGTTACGTATAACCAAAATGTCTAAGAAGGCTAAAGAGTTATTTGACTCCAGTTCCATAGTGAATTGAATTTTTGGATTAATGGAGTTAAGATGGTTTAGGAATATGGTTATTTTGTCTGTGGGTAATATTGTGAAAGTGTCATCTACGTACCGCTTGTAGAACCTGGGTGTGACAGGTGAGCTTGATAAGGCCGTCTCCTCGAAGTCCTCCATGAATATATCGGCAACGACAGGGGAGACCGGCGAGCCCATAGCCACTCCATCTACTTGCTTGTAGAAGTCATCATTCCACATTAAATTTATTTGTATGTTGTCAAAAATAGTTTTGTTTCAAAAAATAAATCAAAACGCATTTCATAAAAATAATTTGACTGTTTTATTTATCGGTTACCAAATATGTCCATGTTTACTTATGTTAAAAATAAATTAAAACTCATTTCATAAAAAAATTGGTTTGTTTATTTATTTGGTTACCAAAACATCGAAATTTTCTTTTGTTTCATATAAAAATAAATAAAAACACACGTCATAAGAGTTTTATTAGTTTGTTTCCAAAAATATCGATATTTTAAATACATCGATGTTTTGCAATCGATATTATGTCGTACATCGATGCTTTGGATTCGATGTTGACATCAATGTTTTTCTAATATCGATCATCTCTACTACAAGATTCACATGGAGTGCAAGTGCGGCGAAACAAAACCTGTCGAAACATGTTTTCACCCTTATTCGAAATTGTCCGAAACTTTTGAATTGGTTACGGTTACGGATATATATTTATTTCGGATATCCAATAGTTCTGGTTACGGTTACGGAGCTCCATAACATCCCTGGCACATAACACATCTCTACTACAAGATTCACATGGAGTGCAAGTGCGGCGAAACAAAACCTGTCGAAACATGTTTTCACCCTTATTCGAAATTATCCGAAACTTTTGAATTGGTTACGGTTACGGATATATATTTATTTCGGATATCCAATAGTTCCGGTTACGGTTACGGAGCTCCATAACATCCCTGGCACATAACACATCTCTACTACAAGATTCACATGGAGTGCAAGTGCGGTGAAACAAAACCTGTCGAAACATGTTTTCACCCTTATTCGAAATTATCCGAAACTTTTGAATTGGTTACGGTTACGGATATATATTTATTTCGGATATCTGATAGTTCCGGTTACGGTTACGGAGCTCCATAACATCCCTGGCACATAACACATCTCTACTACAAGATTCACATGGAGTGCAAGTGCGGCGAAACAAAACCTGTCGAAACATGTTTTCACCCTTATTCGAAATTATCCGAAACTTTTGAATTGGTTACGGTTACGGATATATATTTATTTCGGATATCTGATAGTTCCGGTTACGGTTACGGAGCTCCATAACATCCCTGGCACATAACATATCTCTACTACAAGATTCACATGGAGTGCCAGTGCGGCGAAACAAAACCTGTCGAAACATGTTTTCACCCTTATTCGAAATTATCCGAAACTTTTGAATTGGTTACGGTTACGGATATATATTTATTTCGGATATCCAATAGTTCCGGTTACGGTTACGGAGCTCCATAACATCCCTGGCACATAACATCCGTGCTAGAGAAGAAAACTCGAAATGAAATCCTATACTAACATGTCTGGGGTGCTACGCCAGAAACCTCCGCGTGGTGTACCCTGGGCACAAGCGACAATTTCTTGGACTGCTCTCTGGAATTGTCGCTCGTGGCAAATATCTGGCCCGAGGGGGGGCCCAGTTTGTGGGATGCCCCAAATTCGCTCCATGCCCTCTAATTGTCGCACCGGTGTGGGCGGGGTCCTTGACCGTCCGACTTAGGGCCCTTCTGTGGCGACCACAGAGGGTCATGGCGGTCAGGGCCATCCGCGGATACCGCACGGTTGCGACGGAGGCAGCGTGCCTATTGGCCGGGACTCCCCCGTGGGACCTGGAGGCGGAAATGCTCGCCGAGTTGTATCGGCGGGTGTCGGGGGTGCGCGGGGAGGGCGGTGTGATCTCGTTAAGGGATCTCACCGCCTGGCGCGTCGACGCCCGCCGAGACGTCATTGCCCGTTGGGCAGTCCGGCTGGAGAGGCCTCGGTTCGGGGTGCGAACCGTGGAGGCCTTCCGGCCGGTGCTGATGCAGTGGTTGGAAAGGCGGCACGGGGTGCTCTCCTTCCGACTAGTGCAGGTGTTGACGGGGCACGGGAGCTTCGCCAAATACCTGCACAGGGTCGTAAGGAGGGAGAGTACACCGTCCTGCCACCACTGCGATTGCGACGAGGACACGGCGCGCCACACGCTCGAGGCCTGCGCGGCTTGGGCAGTGCAGCGCCGTGAACTCGTCGCAATCATCGGTGCTGACCTGATGCTGCCGGCCATCGCTAGGGCGATGGTCGACAGCGTCGGGAACTGGGACGCGGTCGCAGCCTTCTGCGAGACAGTGATCTCGCAGAAGGAGGCGGCGGATCGTCTGCGCGTGGAGCGCAGCCTCGATGAGAAGATCCGCCGCCGGCGACTGGGGCGGCGCAGGCGCGAGTATTTGCGCCTCATGCCGCCCTAGCCGAGGCCGCGGGTGACGTGACCGGGGATTAGTCCGTCACCCGCCGAGAGGCCGACCGCGTGAGGAAAGACCGACGTCCTCCCCGAGGGGGGGACGTCGGTCGATGGGAGGGTACCCCGCGTAGGGGGTATTCCGTCGGGCCGACCACTGACGACAAGTAAACCTGCTCCGGTGGTCGGCCCAATGACGAAGGCGAGGTGGTTTTAGGGTGGGTTGCGGGAGTTGCGTGCTTAAGCCCCTCTGTCGCCCCGGACGGAGTGGTGCGGAGGCGCGCCGACCGCGATCCACCCAAAAAAAAAAAAAAAAAAGAAATGCCCTCTAATTGTAGAGGGTATTGGACGCGAAAATTCGACGGGCCCAGTCACTCATTCGTTTGAGGACTGGGCAGGCATTTGCCATCCGCGACAAATCGTAGACCTGATTCTTGCTTCGGGACATTTGTCTTGAGGCCTAGATTCAGGAGCGAGGGTCTTGGCTTAACCGCCTGGACCGCGAGGAAGAAAACCTCTATAAAACAATCACCCAGAATCCTAAGTTCTGGCGCGCGGCGAGAGGATGCATAGCTGATGGATTGTTCAGTCGTTAGCGCGCCCCCAGCCAGGGTACCTGCGGACCCCCTGTGTTGGGATACAAATGTACGCTTGCCCGGGTATCGGGATCTCTGCCCAGGTTGACCTCTTTTTCCTCCCATACTCGTGGGAACTGTATGGATACTTATTCTATAAACGACGCTGCAGATAGGAGGGGTGAGACGCCCATTACCACCACAGGGAACGGAGAGCCTAGTTCCCATATTACAGCCCGGCCAAGCTACTGTAAAACTGGCCCAAAGGAGAGGGATGCCTCGTCCGACAGCAGCTCAGCTGCTAGTCTGGCAATTGAGGCTCTAAGGTCAGCCGAGGGCCCGGCGAAAACAGTGGCCCGTAAAAAGAAGAGAGGAGGGAAGCCCACCCCTGCAACGGAGCGCGCCAGACGGCGCGCCGCGAAGCAGCAAAGGGCGGCTGACGAGGGCGGCAGTACTGCCGCAGAGCCGTCGGACGTTGAGAGCGGCAGCACATCGGCTGCAGAGACCGTCGCTGGATCATCCCAGGCTTCAGCGTCGGCCTTGACGGCGGCCCTAGCGGCCAGGGAGGAGGACCTCCCCTCGCAGGTACGCAAGCGCCCCCTTAGCGAGGGTGGCAGCTCGGAGTCTGCCTCCGAGGGGAGTGGCATCATCATGCCTCCTCCCAAAGTTCCGGCCTCTCGCAGGGGACGAGGGGGTGCAGCAGTGGTGGCAAGGTTGGCGACGCTATCGCCGGCCGGCGCAGTACGGGGGACTGAGGCCCAGAAGCGGGCAAATGAGGCGGCTGCCGCGAGGATGATGAGGGTGTTGTCAGACATCCCTCCCACCGACACGGTGGCTGCTGAGCCCGCTATAGGTGGCGACCCCCGAGCTGCCAATGTGGCCACCCTGCAGGCTGAAAACACCCGCCTTAGTGGTGAGGTCTCAGGCCTGCAGGAGAAAAACAAGGCGCTTCGAAAAGAGCTGTCGGCGGTGCAGAAGGCGAACCGCGAGTTGGCCAAACAAATGGCCGACTTGTGGAGCCAGGTCGCACAGCTGGCGAAGACCGCGCCGCCGACAAGCGCCGGCCCTGCCGCCGCACCCGCCGTTCCGGTTGCATCAACTCACACTGCAGTGAGTCGCCAGAGGGCCCAGCCGGCTGAAGCGGTTCCGCTGCCCGCAGTGGATGCCGTGCCGGACCAGACTATGCGCGCCGTAGTGGAGGTCGTCGGCAAAATGCTCGACGCGCGCATGGCGGCTCTGGAGGAGAGACTGTTTCTGCCTCCGGAGCCCCGTCTCCGGCCGCCGCTTGCTGCGGACAGGCCGAAGGCCGTGGGCGTCAGCCCCTGCCGCGCTACCCTGCCAGGGCGGGCGCGTAGGGAGCTACGCTGCGGCCATTGCTGGACCAAAGCCGAAGGGGCCCGCCGCCAAGAAGAAGGCGGCACCGGCTCCTGCTAAGACCAGACCTAAGCCGCTGGCGGCAGCTGCACCGTCGGCGGCGGCCAATGCAGCCGCGACCGCGACTGCTGCACCTAGCTACCCCGCTACGCCCGAAGAGGGCTGGCAGACGGCTGAGTGCAGCCGGAAGAGTCGCGGTCAGAAGAGGAGAGCGGATGCCAAAAGCGCCGCCAAAGCCTCCGCTCCCAAGGCAGGAGCCGGTAACAAGAGGTCGCGCAGGAGGCTCCGGCCGCCAAAGTCAGCCGCGGTGGTGATCACCGTGCTGCCTGAGGCGGCCGAAAACGGCCTCAGCTATGAGGCCGTCTTACGTCGCGCCCGGCGGGAGCTTGACGTCTCCGATTTAGGAGGCGTCGAAGCCAGGACCCGCAAGGCCCGGACAGGGGCTCGGATTTTAGAGTTCCCTGGGGCCGAGGGCGCCAAGACGGCCGATATCATGGCCGCGAAGCTGAGGGGTTTGTTTGCTGCGGAGGATGGCGTCAAGATCGCCAGACCCGTCAAGTGTGCGGAACTGGGGGTTACAGGTCTGGACGACTCCGTGACGGTGGATGACATCCGGGAGGCCATCGTCTCGAAAACCGGATGTCCCGTGGACACCGTCCGAATTGGCGCTATCTGCCCTGGTCCGGGCGGCGTCGGTGCTGCCTGGGTGCAGTGCCCGGTGGAGTCGGCCAAGCAATTGCCGACTCAGATCCCCCTGGGTTGAGCCCGACTACCAGTGCTCTCAAATTTTGACAGGTCATGGCTGTTTTAGAAGGAGACTTTATGAGATGAAGCTATGTCAGAACAGCCTGTGTTACTGCGGAGAGGAGGATGAATGTCTGGATCATGTGCTATGGCGATGCCCACTGTACGATGAAATCCGCATGAAGATGTTGGACGGGATTCAACGGGTCAATCCTGGACCGATACACTATTGCGATCTTGTTAACTCCGAGGCCAACTTTCGACGGTTGAGAGACTTTTCGCACCACTGGCATAACATCAGGAGCGGGCTCGAGTTGGCGGAGAAAGGACAGGGTCCATGACGCAGTCGCCATCGTCGTGTCGTCCGTCGCAATAGCGACACCCACGCGGAACAAGCCGCCCCAGAAAGGGGAGAGGGCTCGGGCAGACAATTTGTAGGGAGTCAAGAAAGTGCACGCCCGAAAGAGCACACGCAAGTAAGGCGTGCATCTCCCGTGATTCGGTCCATATAGCCAGGATGGCTGGAGGGACCATGGGCTGGTGGAGGGGTCTGCTCGACCCTGGCCGCTGCCGCCCCTAGCGCGACCCGATCGCCCGCCAGCGTGGAGGAGGTAATGGATACGGCCCACTAATGGCGGCCGAATCTTATCACCTCCTGCATGCCAACCTCAACCACGCCGCCGAGGCACAGGACGTTTTCCTGCAAGCCATGGCGGAGTGGTTGATCGGTGCAGCCGTAGCCGCGGAGCCGTACGTGGTGCCTGACCGGCCCAATTGGCTGGGCAGCAGTGACGGCTCTGTGGCAATCGTCGCCTCCACGTCGTGGCATTCCCCGCCTTTGTTGCTCAAGGACAGGGGCGACGGGTATGTCGCGGCGGAATGGGGAGAGGTTACGCTATTTGGTGTTTACTTCTCCCCGAACAGGAGCGCGACGGATTTCGGGGCCTTCCTCACCATTTTGGGGGCCTCGATACGGCGACTGGCACCGCGCCAAGTCTTCGTTCTGGGGGACTACAACGCCAAGTCCGCGACGTGGGGGTCCCCCAGGACGAATGACCGCGGGCGGGCGGTCGAAGAGTGGGCGGCGGCACTGGGCCTTTGTTTGCTGAACAGGGGCTCAGTGCAAACGTGTGTGCGGCAGCAGGGCGGGTCGATAGTGGACTTGTCGTTCACTAGCCCTAATGTCGCAGCACGTGTGAGGAGCTGGTGCGTCCAAGAGGAGGTTGAGACCCTATCCGACCACCGATACATCCGGATAGAGGTCTCCCGGACCCTCCTGCAGCCCAGCAGGGGTCACACGGCGGATGGAGCTCCCTCGTTTTCGTGGTGGGCTGTGGGTCGATTGGATCGGGACCTGTTGGCGGAGGCAGCCATCGTTCAGTCGTGGCTGTCTTCACCGCCCCAGTCGGACGGGGTGGATGCCGAGGCTGGCCGCATCCGCTGTGCGTTAACGCAGATTTGCGATGCGGCCATGCCCCGTGTGCGGCGTCTGCCCCCAAAAAGTGCGCTGCCCTGGTGGTCCCGAGAATTGGCGGACCTTCGGGCTGCGTGCATACGTGCCCGGAGGGCCTACACCCGCAGCCGAGCGCGTCACCGCGACGCTGAGCGGGAGGGCCAGCTGTACGAGGCTTACCGCAGTGCGCGGTCTGCCTTCAGGCTGGCCGTCCGTACCGCCAAGGACGATAGTCGGCGGGAGATGCTGGACAGTCTCGAGCGTGACCCCTGGGGTCGCCCCTACCTCGCGGCGCTGAACAAGCTCCGCGGGCGGGCCCCCCCCCCCTCACCGAGACTCTCCAGCCCAGCCTCCTCACCAGAGTTGTCGAGGACCTCTTTCCACGGCGGGCGGAGCATACGCCCCCGGTCATGGCTTCGCCGGACAGCGACCGGGAGGCCGACGATGAAAGTGCTCCGCCCCTCACGGAGCCGGAAATGGAGGCGGCGGTGGCGCGTATGCGTGTGAAATCCACCGCCCCCGGGCCCGATGGTATTCCGAACCGTGTGCTGGCCCTGGTCCTCGAGCACCTGGGACCACGCCTCAGGGGACTATTCGACGCCTGTTTGACGTCCGGGCAGTTCCCTGGGTGCTGGAAAGAGGGGAGGCTGGTTCTCCTGCCGAAGCCGGGACGGTCTCCCGAGTCGGCCTCGGCCTACAGGCCCATCGTGCTGCTCGATGATGCGGGCAAGCTGCTGGTGAGGGTGTTGGCTGCCCGCATCGAGCGGCACTTCGTGAGGGTCGGGCCCGATCTGTCGGACGCCCAGTTTGGTTTTCGGAGAGGGCGTTCAACGATCGCGGCCCTACTGCGCCTGAAGGCCGTGGTAGCGGAGGCCGTCATTGGCGGAGGAGTCCTGTTTCCAACGCCTTCAACAGTCTGCCATTCAGCTGCATCAGGGAGGGGGTTAGGTATCACGGGGTGCCCGTGTACCTCAGGCGGCTGGTGGCAGACTACTTGGAGGGGCGCAGCGTCCTCTACGTTGACCGAGTAGGGGACGTTGTGCGAACGCCCATGACGTGCGGTGTCCCGCAGGGGTCGGTTCCGTACCGTCCGTCTTAGGGCCCTCCTGTGGCAACCACAGAGGGTCATGGCGATCAGGGCCATACGGGGTTACCGCAAGGTGGCGACAGAGGCAGCGTGCCTCCTGGCCGGAACTCCCCCGTGGGACCTGGAGGCGGAGATGCTCGCCGACATTTATCGGCGGGTGTCGGAGACGCGCGCCTGCGGCGGCATGGTCTCCATCAAAGAGATCACCGCCTACGATTAGTCGACGCCCGCCAAGAAGTCATTGCCCGTTGGGCAGTTCGGCTGGAGAGTCCTCGGTACGGTGTCAGGACCGTCGAGGCCCTCCGGCCGGTGCTGATGGAGTGGTTGGAGCGGACGCACGGGGTGCTTTCCTTCCGACTGGTGCAGGTGTTGACGGGGCACGGTTGCTTCGGGAAGTACCTGCACAAGATTGTCAGGAGGGAGAGCACACCGTCCTGCCACCACTGCAGTTGCGACGAGGACACGGCGCAGCACACGCTCGAGGAGTGTGCTGCATGGGACGGGGAACGCCGTGAACTCGTCGCAATTATCGGTGCCGACCTGGCGCTGCCGACCATCGCCAGGGAGATGCTCGTCAGCGTCAGGAACTGGGACGCGGTCGCCGCCTTCTGTGAGGCCGTAATCTCACGGAAGGAGGTGGCGGATCGTGTGCGAGTAGAGCTCCTATTCGGCAACACGTTCCGCCGCCGGCGACTCGGGCGGCGCAGGCGCGAGTATCTGCGCCTAATGCCGCCCTAGCCGAGGCCGCGGGTGATTGGACCGGGGAATTGTCCGTCACCCGTAGAGAGGCTGACCGCGCGACGGCGACCGACGTCCCAAGACGTCGAGAGGTGAGGTTACCCGAAAGGGTATTCCGTCAGGCCGACCACTGACGACAAGTCACATCTGCTCCGGTGGTCGGCCCAACAACGAGGTGACGTGGGTACGGGTGGGTTATGGGCCCGCGCGCCGTCCTTTCATCGCCCCGGACGGACTGGACCGCGCGTGCGCTTACCATAGCCCACCCATAAAAAAAAAAAAAAAAAAATACTAACATGTCTGACCAGCATGGTACAGTAGGTCAAATTCTCTCCCATTAATGTGTAATACTCGTATAAACATTAAGAAACATACTTAACCGACACAAATAGCACTCAAAATTGAACCGTTTCAGATCAATCGTTTGCAGATCGTATAAAAATTTACAGGTGTGGAAATCCTCCCTATATTAACCGCCACAGTACGTTGATATTAGACTATTTTACTATTTCTGCAGTTACAAACCACATTATATAAAGATCGTACTCGGCCAAATATAAAATAAATATACAACTAAAATCTCATTTGCAAGCGAAAAATAATTACCATACATGGGACTTGTACCCATATCTTTTAGAAATCAATTCCAACTGCCTTACTAATTAGATCAGCGTGGATAGGTACGTGTACTAACTAAATTGTCACTCCCATTTAAGTCTTTACAGGAGGCATTTTTCTAAATCGTCTATAACAAAAAGATACTGTTCTGATTTATAAATAACTTTTTTTTTGTGGTAGGCTGGGCGACGGATTGCAGCCCCATAACCCATCGTATTCCTTCCCCATGGCTATGGAGCCGGCAACTGTTATCGATTCCTTAACATCCATGCCCAGTGGCTTTTCCTTTTGGGTACCGTCCCCTTTGACACCCTGGCAACAAGGCAGTGTAGCCATGGCGTCGTCCTCACGCGGTCGGCCTCTCTGCGGGTGGCGGACTCACTGGTCGTCCACCGCGACCTAAGATAGGGCAGCATTAGGTGCAAGTATTTATAAATAACATAACATATTCAATCTTTAATCCACAAAAAGCTTCATTTCAATCCATACATATCTACTTAAATCATAATATTTAGCGGCTTTTTCATAATCAAAGGGATATCGACCTATTGTACCGTACATCTTTAGTTAGACAGGTTTTTATAGCATCTTGCTTTAATATTTCCTTTTCCTGCAATTATTCACTTATCCGTTATAAAACTCATGGGCAATAAAGGAGACAGGGGAGCCAAGTCGAGCCAAAATTCATCCATGCCGTAACATCATTTTCTCCAAACCATTCAGGTCATATTCGACCGCCTATAACGTCGTTGTGAATAAAACTAGAAGCCTGTATTTATCACTAAACAATCTAATTTAATGAAATATATATTACTTGTGAAGTATAATTTGTTTTCATGCGATAGCCAAGTCCATCTGTTGATTTAAAAGATCTTTAATATATGGTCACTAAGATGTTGTTAGATTAACTAATTACGTAATAGAATAGGACAAAAGGTCCCTTAAGGTCCCCTAAGGACTGAATGACCACTGAAGTCAAGGCACCGGTGGTCGGCCCAAAGACGAAGGCGACGTGCTGTACGGGTGGGTTACGGGTGTGCGTGCTTACGCCCCTCTGTCGCCCCGGACGGAGCCGGGCGAAGAGTGCACCGACTATAACCTAGCCCAAAAGAAAAAAAGTAACTGAATAAATTAACCGAATTGGTATTGGACATGGATTTTATGGTAGAAGAATTGAGTTGCGAGACTTGGCTTTTTTATAAGTTATGTTTTTGATGGCATTATATATTTATGCTTTTTCATATGAATAATATACCGTAACATAAACTCATCATCCTGATCTGAACCTCATTATTTGGTGACAATGTACACTCTTTTTCATATTACATATTGTAAAGTTTTGGTAATAGTTTTATGATCATCATCATCATCATCATCGCAGCCCACACACGTCCCACTGTTGGGCTCGGGCCTCCTCCACCACGGGAGGGAATTTGACCTACTATACTATGCTGGTCAGAAAGGTTGGTATCGGTTTTCTTTTGAATTTTCCTTCTCTTGTACAGATTTTATGTGCATATTATATCCCTTAGTCGTCTTTTACGACATCCACGGGTAAGATAAGGAGTGGTGAATTATATTCTTATTCCGTCACCACACGGAACTTTATTACATATTTTCACGTAGATAAGTGTAATGCAGAATGGCCATTGGAAAATTAAGGGCCGATGCTTACTGACGGAATGGCATGACAAGGAATTGTTGTAAGAGGAAATTATTATAAATCTTATTTTCATACATACAGCATACAAATTTCGTTGAGTGACTGAGCATATCGTAGCATGCCACAGCTGCCCGCACTATCACGCAGTTGGGTAATTGCAACGAAATTTGTATGTTAAGAGAATGAAAATAAGATTCATAATCATTTCCTTTTACAAATATCCCTTGCCGTGCCATCATGTAAAGTGAGCGCTAGTCCTTAATCTAGGAGAAACTCACCAATGTTACAATAAACATCACTAATCTTAATTAATCCTTATATTTACCGAAACTTCTCTGCTCACAAAGTGTTAGATTACGTACGTAACAAATACTTTTAGCCTTGGATCGTTTACTAATGAAGGTATTAAGAAAGCTGATTATTTTTGGAGCCAGATAAATTAGAACAGCTATAAAAATATCCTCTTAGCCCTTACTTCCAATGGGCCAGCCTTCTCCACCATAGGATAGAGATTAACCCTCTATACTACGCTGGCCAAATGGCCTCTTAAAGATTGTTGCGGCTTAGTGGACTGTATGGGGCACCTTATGCCAGCAACATACCAACGTAGGCTTGCCGAAGGACCAGCGGGAAGCCAATCCCACTAGTGGGACTGGTTCCCACAAAATGGGAGTTTATTAGGGAAACGGTGGGAAGTAAGCGGAGAACTTACCGTGCTTTGGTGGAGCTGCATGCTGTGCTGACCTGGTGGTGGTCCCGACGAGCTAAGTTGGGGCTGAATGCGGGCACTGAATTTATTGTCTATTTGATATGTGATCACTATTACGGTATATATACTAGGCTGACCAACGTGGTACGCTGACACGAAACTGTGTGCGCCACGGCGCAAATACGTCACGAGAGTTTTTCGAGAGTGTCAAATCAAGAATGGCGGTTAAACGTCGGCGCACCACGATCGAATGAACGAATCTAAACGGATTTAACCGAATATCGCTCGTCAATCAGACGTCGCGCTATTGGCGCGAACAAAGATTATTATTCCGAGTTTTCTTCTCTTGAATAAGTTTTACATGGACATTATATCCCTTAGTCATCTTTTACACCATGTTCGTGCAAGATAAGAAGTGGTGAATTGTAATTTACACCGTCACCAAACGGACAAGTATATTTTTATTCTTATGAAAAGAACATACTCTGAATAATATTAAGTGATGATTAATAGATCGTAGTCTTAGTTTAGTATATAAATGAAATTCCATTAATTGAAATAAATTATATCCAAGTTCAAAAGGACTATTTCAAAAGATTCTTCATACCATTAACGTCGACGGTTGGACATAGGCTTCCAGAAGGAAGTCCAGCGCCAAAATTATCACCCCTGACAGGTAGGTTAACTGTTGCAGTGGTGATGAATTTTCCAGGGGAGTGCTGTTGCTCACTTTTCTTAAATGCTCTTATCTAGTTTTAATCCCTCCACAGGATAGAAAGGGTTGATTACAAATTTTAATCTTAACTGATCACCACACTGCGTAAACTTACCCATGTGTAATAACTCTGTTATCACACAGAGTAAGTTTAAGTTTATAGGTGATTTGCACAAAGGTGGCAGTGTTTGAACAGGAGATTACCAACAGCTGCGGGTGACTGGACCCCCGGTCCCGTCGGAGCCGACCACTGACGTCAAGTCACCCTGCTCCGGTGGTCGGCTCAACGACGAAGGCGACATATCACGGGTGGGTTACGGGTGTGCGTGCTTATGCCCCTGTGTGGCCCCGGACGGAGTGGAGCGAGGAGTGCGCCGATCGTAACCCACGCCCCAAAAAAAAAAGTTCTGATATACCCTGGTCAGAGGGTATTTGAGCTATCGAAAATAATGATTTCTGATGTTTACGTGAGCATTACACATTGTAAATAATATTATTTTACGGATTTTAACGTGTTTACATTTGGTTTTTCATTGCCCGACGTTTGCAGACTTCATGATATCGTATATAATCAAATATTACTGTGAAACCACTAAAATATAATGAGATTAATAATTTATACTCACCGGGTATTGGTATTTTCTGTATTCTGGACGTGAATCTGAAAAAAAAAGACGATTATATTTTACTAGCTGATTCAATAAACGCTGTTATATTCAAATCTAAAAAAAAGAATAAATAAAATCCATGAAACCGATTGGCTGCGATACCGAGTACGATTATTAATCTAAACCGTTCTTGAATCTACTGTCCAGCCTTTTAGGAGGTTCAGTCACGTACACACGGATAAAAAAGAATTCTCTATTTGGAGTGCCATCGTGGGGGTCGCAAAAACCGCTATGCGATTTAATACGCAAATAACATTTATGCAAGACAAAGGAAACTCTAAATAAAACTTAATTTAAACCCGTGAGTAATGTGTCATAGATAAATTTCCCTTCCAGTGAAGGAAGGTGCTCTAGCCCAGCAGTGGAATGCGTATAAGCTGACATTTGTCTGTTTGTAACCGCGGGCTGGTCCGTCCGGGGTAATACCACACTCTCGCAGAAGAAGACGTCGGTCTTCTGCGAGAGTGTGGACGTCTGAGTGGTAGCAATTCGTTACTGCACTTCTTCGGTGAGCGAGAGAGCCGGCAGCCTAACTTTCCGTGGGTGTTAACAACACTTACCATAAAGTGTACTGTTTGCTCGTTTACCACCGTCGGCAATAACATAAAAGATGATGAATCTTAGAAAATATAAATTTAATAGAAACAATTATTTATGCGTTAAAAGTATATACAACTATGCAAGAGAAAGAAAAATCGAATTAAAACTCTATACCAGTCCATCTGACCAGCTTGGTATAGTAGGTCAATTTCCCTTCGATTGTGGAGGAGGCTCGAGCCCAGCAGTGGGAAATACATGAGCTGTAATGATGACAATGATGTAGTGTTTATAATTATTCAGATTGCTAACTTAACAATGTATTCGAATCAGTCAGTCGGTCAGTTTCAAATCAATGTTAAGTATAAGGACCTCTAAAAATAGCTGCATACCGGCTACAATACATTAGTATATTAAAACTTGCCCGTGTGGAAATTTTTCTTCGCTAATAAAAGCGCTGAGTAGACTTTCGTGTACAGTGGATGCGCTTCGCAAATTTATAATATTTGCACGCTAAAAATACTGTTTAAAAACATGGTATAATATATCTTGATTATTAGAATGTTATATAAAAGTGACCGTTTTCATTACCTAGGGGCATAGATATGTGAATTTTTATGTTCAAATTCAAACCATTTGTTATGCATAAAACCCTTTGAAAGCATTTACATATTGTCAATTGTCACACAATTAAAATAAATGAATGTAATAAACTACCACCGAATCGAAACGTGACGGCCACAAAAAAAAATCCCGCAAGAAACTCAGAAGGCTGTCTATTATTGTAATTTTTTTTACTTAGTCTGGATGATAATGAATTTATAATGTAACTAGTTACTACGTTCTCCAGTATTTCTTCCGTGAAGTGACGGATTAAGAATACAATTCAGCACCTCTTTTCTTATACGTTGCTGTTGTAAATGATTTGCAGTTAACATCAATGTGAGAGAAGAGAAACTCAAAATAAAACCTTACACCAACCCGACTGACTAAAGTGTTAGGGTAGGTCAGTTAGTCCTGTTGTGGAGTTGGCTCGGGTCCAACAGTGGGAGATATATGGGCTGAGATAAACTAGCTTCCACTTCCACTTACGTCACGCCACTTCGTTTACGTCACTTAAGAGAACGTGAAGGAGACAGAGAGAGGGTTGGAATTCGTTGTAGTTATCATAGAGCATAGCGCACACAACGGCAAATATCAAAACCAAAAAATGTTCCATTTTTACAATATTTTTCACTGACCACTCCTATTGATTTTAGTGTAAAGTTATATGGCCTGAAAACCTTTCTCTATAAATGGGGTATTCAACACTAAAAGTATTTTAATTCGAGCCAGTAGTGTCTGAGATTAGAGTGTTCAACCAAGCAAAATCTTCAGTTTTATGACATATTAATTATTACTCTCCGTGTGGTTACGGAGTAAGAATACAATTGACCACCCCCCTCTCTTGCCCCTGATTGATGACAGGACGTGGTCAGACGGCCAAGCGTTGGGGTGTCGGGGATAGAATGTCATCAGATGATCTCTCCGGCATCCCGTAATAGCGCGGAAGGGGCCGCTGTGGTTTTAGTGGGTATTCCGGTTGCTTATGTGGCCGGCGAGTCCCACACACACACTCTCCTCGTCTATCACCAGCGGGGGGATAGTGCGTAAATGCATTTCCACAGCATGAAAAAAAAAAGGTATTCCCTCCCATTGTAGAGAAGACCTGAGCCTTATGTCGGCTGAGATAATGATAATAATAATAATTATTAACGGGAACATTTCTAAACTTTTAATGAGATCTTGCCGCTATATATTTGATGAAAATTTAACATTCAAATAAATAAACATCAATTGGTTAAGTTTGATGTTTGCTTACTTTAAAATTTGAGTAATTTAAATCGCAATTTGGTAATTATATACGTACTAGCAACCCGCCCTCACTTTGCTTCGGTTTCAGTGGCCTTACCCGCGTAGTTCCCTTTCCCGTGGGAATACCGGGATAAAATATAGCCTATGTTACTCCTTGACATTATAGATTTCCATTGGTGAAAGAATATTTGAAATTCGGTCGATGGTTTGAGCGTGAAAGCGTAACAAACAAACAAAACTTCCGCATTTATAATATTAGTAAGAATTTAATTAAGTAATGTTTGTAAGTACTACAAGTACATAATGCCTACACAAGTACATAACTACAAGTACATAATTTTTGAAGTTATACCTACTCCTTTTGACACGTTAGGGTGAGAAATGATGACAGTAAATTTTTACGATATCGAGAAGAACACTAGTTAGTCAACAATTTTTACGATGCGCCCATACACCGTTACAAATCTCAACTAGATAATGCGTTATAATAAAACTTTCAATGTATTAAATACTTTTTTTTTTCTATTATTTGTATTGTTTTCTCAAATTTTAGCGTGACTCTATAGATGTTATATTTTATTTTCTGTATTGCACTTTTAGTACAGTTTTCTGCGAAAGTGTATTTTTTTTAAAATACCTATTTTATTTTCAACTCAAACCCGCGCAGTTCTCCTTCCCGTTAGGATACGGGGATAAAATATAGCCTAAGTTACTCCTAATACAAACAGGTATCTATTAGTAAACTATTATCGAAATCGGTTCAGACGTTTTGAATATTCCGTTAGTTAGTCCGTCACCCGCCGAGAGGCCGACCGCGCGACGTCGACCGACATCCCCGAACAGCGTGGGGACGTCGGTCGATGAGGGGGTACTCCTCAGGGGTATTCAGTCGGACCGACCACTAACGACAAGTCACCCTGAAATAACTATTTTTAGGCATAGGTATCATACAATAAAGAGTAATGTTATAATTTTGACATATCTGTGTATTTGTGTGTATATGTGTATGTGAAGATGTCTACTGTGGCATCGTAGCATCTAGACGAATGAACCTATTACGATGTGATTTGTTTTGTTTGAAAGTTGAGGTAATCGGAATGATTTTTAGCTACAATTTATGTTTATCTGTTTAGAGTTTTTAATGACATCAGCTCTGTTTATTAGTTGCATTAATGAGTATTTACCTTATTTTAAAACATATTTATCCACTAACACTTTAAACGTGTTTATAGGTTATTATCACTGACTTACTCTGACGATGGAGCTCGAAGGTAAAAAAATCCACATTACCTGATACTAAACCTATCAAATTTGAGATCATTGGCTTCAAGTTCACTAGTTTTGTTCATTTGTCTTAATAAATAGATTTTTTTTTTTGTGTGTGTACAGCTGTTGGCCGCAGATGGCCTTGACAGCTTGACGCGGACTATGCGTGAGCGCTGAGGGCTCTCAACCCGGAGAAAAGTATGTTAGGCGACATCGCCCAAGGGCTCCCCCTGTGGGGAACGGACCTCGGCTTGGGGCGTCGCTGGAGGCAAAGTGGGCGTGCCCACGTTTTTAGTCGTGACTTTTGCGCGGCGCGGTTTCGCACCTCGACGGCGAGGGCGAAACCACGGATATTTATTTGTTAAGGCCTCGCGGGCCGTGTAGGCTCTTTGTTGAGCGAGTGTGATATTGTCGTCCTCTTCGTCGAGGACGTGACGAGGACGTCGGATGGAGGAGATTTTGGAGGGTCTATAGGAAGCCGCCCCAACCACTAGTTGGTTGGGGTGTGTCATGGCAGAGTCAAAGTAGCTCTGAGAGCACCCTTTCATAAACTGCTTGATGGTTGGCAGTTCGAGGTCGATGTGGAGATCGGCGTTTCGTATGAACCACGGTGCTCCCGTAGCTCGGCGCATGAAACGATTTTGTAGTGTCTGTAGCCTGTGGATCCTGTGTAGCTTAATATGCGCGAACACCACGCTGGCATAGGTCATGATAGGCCGTATGCAGGTGGTGTATAGTCGGATTTTGCTACTCAGGGGCATACGCGACCTAGAGTTGAGTAGACAGTGGAGACGGCCCATCACAAAGGCTGCCCGTGCGCGGACTTGCTTTATGTGAGGGGCGAAGCTGAGTCGATCGTCAAGGGTCACACCCAAGTATTTGGCCTGCCTGGTCCAAGTGACCGGCGTGTTGAAAATTTTAAGGGGGGGAATGCTATCGATAGAGTAGGAACGGGCAGTTCGTCTAGTGAACATGACCGCCTGACTCTTATCGGGGTTGATTTCTAATCTCCATTTCCTAAACCAATTGGCTAGGGCGGTAACCGCTGTTTGGAGAGTCTTGGCTACTGTTGTCGGGGATCTACCAGCACAAAAGAGTGCGGTGTCATCAGCGTAAAGCGCTTTATGTACCCGGTTGAATTTGGGCATATCGCTAGTGTATAGCGTGAAGAGAAATGGGGAGAGGACCGACCCCTGAGGGACGCCGGCCTTGATAGGGTGGGAGGTCGACAACGTCCCTTCCACCCTGTAGCGAAAGCTGCGATGACTTAAGTAGTCATTTATAATGAGAATTAAGTAGTGAGGGATCTTGAGGAGATATAGTTTGTAGATTAGGCCTTCATGCCAAACCTTGTCGAATGCTTTCGCTACGTCTAGGAATAATACACTCGTATATCTGTTCATGATGAACTGACTACTTGTGTATTCTACCAAGCGGTGAACTTGTTGTACGCAGCTGTGTTTAGCTCGGAAACCAAACTGTGCGTCGAGAACGAGGTTGTTAGCCTCGGCGAATGTACGTAGTCTACTGAGAACTATTCGTTCGTAGATCTTACTTAGACCTTTTAGTAGACTAATCGGGCGGTAACTACTGGGTTCGGTACGGCGCTTGCCGGGTTTGTGTATTCCTATTACCACGGCCATTTTCGTGTGGTGACGGAGTAAGAATACAATTCACCACCCCCTATCTTACCCGTGGGTGATCGTACGAGACGACTAAGGGATATAAAACGCATATAACATCTATGCGAGAGAAGGAAGACTCGAAATAAAACCCTATACCAACACGTCTGACCAGCGTGGTATAGTAGGTCAATTACCCTTCCATTATGAAGGAGGCCCGAGCCCAACAGTGGGACGTATGTGGGCTGAGATGATGATGATGATGATGATTACCACGGCCTCTTTCCATTGCGCGGGAAAGATTTTATTATTTAGTGCTGCATTGAAGATGCAGCACAACAGGACTATCAAGTGGGCGGGGAATAATTTAATGACTTTATTTGAGATTCCGTCCTAACCTGGGGCTTTTCTGGTTTTAAGACCCCTGACTAACGATTCGACCTCATCGGTGGTTACTTAATAAAGAGAGAATAGAAAGACTTAATGCATACTTTTACAGTATTTTTTGTCAGGAGTTATTAAAATTTTTGTATTTGTCTTTTATTTATAGTGTTCGTGTAAGAAATCGACCTTTATCTTTTAGCTACATTAATAAAAAGTAGTAATAGACACTAATTTCTAGTATCTAGAAAATCCCGTCTTAAACTATTTAGCTTAGATGGTATAGTAGGCCAAATACTCCTTTATTATGCGAAGAGTTTCTGCCCTGCAAAACAATACATTGTTAATAAAAAAAGAAGGAGCATAATTCAAATTTATTTTATTAGTATATCCCAATACTATCTTCCTTTCTTACTTATAATATAAATTTTTGATAAATTATAATATATTCTTAATCTGAACTCACAAAGCAATTAATATCCTAAGCATATAAGGAGAACCCTGATCACTATCCCACCCTTTCATCAATTAAATGACCCTAACTGAAAGGATCTTTGGAACTGTTTCTATGGTAAGGGATTATTTAATCCAGATAACGACGGGGTGCTACAAGTTTATGGGTATTTGAAGGCAAATTTGGTGTCAAAATATTATTACGTAATTTGAATACTCCTTTGGGATAACAGTTTTGGCAAGTATGATTTTTTCAATATGGAGTTTTGATGGCATATTAAATAACTTAAGTGTTTATATTGTGTTTAAATATGAATTTGATGAAAGCTATTAGGGTTATGGTATAATTAGCGATAATAAAAGCTTAGAAGGTTAATGTTTTTCGAGTTGGCCACTAATGTCAAGGAATAGGTACCAGTGGTTAGTTTATTGGCGATGAGAAGTAGATACCTAGGATATATGCATATAGGTTATTATATATATGATAGGCTATTAGGTATCAGTCCCCCTTTCCATCGCTCCGAAAGGATTGAGCAGATTATATCCAGACTACCACAAAAAAAAATTATGATGTATGAGGTACAGATTGGTATTTGTTTCGAGTTTTCCTTCTCTTCATCATCATCATCATCATCATTATTTCAGCCTAGCACCGTCCACAGCTAGACATAGGTCTCCCTCATGTTACGCCACAAAGCGCGGTCCTGTGCCGCCTGCATCCAACGATGCCCAGCAACTTTCGCCAGGTCGTCGGTCCTACACTGCGTCATCCAGTACGTGGTCGCCACTCGAAAACCTTTCTTACCCAGCGGTTGTCGGTTCGTCGAGCGATGTAGCCTGCCCATTGCCACGTTAGCGTGTTAATTCTTCGTGCTATGTCGGTTACACCCGTTCTTCTGCGGATTTCCGTATTCCAGATTCTATCTCGCAAAGAAATCCCGAGAATAGCTCGTTCCATAGCACGCTGAGCGACTTTGAGCCTTGTTATGAGTTCCTTCTCTTGCATAGATATTATATGCGTACCATATCCCTTAGTTGTTTTTGACGACATTCATGCGCAAGATAGGGATTGCTGAATTTCTTTTTCATTACTGGTTCCGTTGCCACTCATTTGTCCATTACCCTATCGAAAATGAAAAGGAACGGTATTTAGGTAATGGCGCAATCGCCATGCTCTGCAAATTGATTGATTGGTCATGATTTGGCGATCTCAATTGAATTTATAAAGCTACGAGAAAAATATCGCTGTCTATATCCCTGGAGATTATTCAGTCACAGAGAAATCAGACGGCACAGATAGCGTAGTGATTAAGTTACTGACCTACAGTACCAGTGTCAGGGATTCAAATCCCACGAAGGACAACACTTTGCGCGATCTACAAATTGTTGTTCGGAGTTTGGATGTAATTTGTGTCCATTAGATATATGCTTGTAAAGTCTCACGCATTACAAAAGTATTTCCTTAGTGCAGGGTGAGATCTTAAAAAAGTTGTATGCCCAATCTTTTTTTCTAAACATCACTGTATAATAGGATTTAAGAAGAGATAATTTTTCATACAGGCTTGCAAGGATGTATGCATAAGCATATAAAGGATATACAATTCTTGCCACGAACGAAGCATTAGCTAATATTAGCACTTGCCTTTCGTGTCGTGTTGGAAGCACTCTGCGGTATTGCATAGAGACAGCTGTGAATTATTACAAGAGTATACGTTGTGACATTTATGTGTGATTCGAGTGATAGCGATATAAAATGTAATACTAAAATGATTGATGAGGGATAAGTTGTAATATATCTTTTAACATTACAGTTTACTAGCTTTTGATCATGACTTCCTCCACGTCGAAATTATGTGTGAGGTTTCCGATGAATATCATTTTTAATAATTCTCATCATCACTATCCGGGGCGACGAAAGTGCGGCGCGTGAGCCCATAAACCACCATATTCCCTCCCCATCGCCATTGAGTGGATTACTGGTACCGAATCTTTGACATCTGTGGCCAGCCCTTCCGGTTGCCCCTTCGGTTATCATCCCTCCCCGACGCCTCCCGGGGCAACGTCTCTCACGGTCAGTATCTGCGGGTGACACACTATTCCCCGGTCAGCCACGGCCTCAGCGAGGGCGGTATCAGGCGAAGGTATACCCACCTGTACTGCCCGAGGTGCTAGCCATAGACCGTGTCAGCGTAGCTTCACTCGGCAGTGAATTACTCTTACAGCAGCGATCGCGTCCAGCATCGTTCTGGCGATGGTCAGCAGCGTCAGGTAAGCACCAATGATTGGAACGAGTTCACTGCGCTTCTCCAGGTGGCCTACCTCGGGTGTATGCTGTCCCGTGTTCTCCACTCCGTCAGCACCAGCCAGAAGACCTCGACGATCCGAACACTGCACCAAGACCTCTCTGGCCAGATTGACTGTTGAGAAATGATACCACGGCAGAGGATGCCCCGACAGGCGGACATCTCGCTAAGCGAGACGAGTATCCTCGCTTCTAGGTCCCAGGGGTAAGTTCTGGCAACAAGCATGCTACCTCTATCGCCACCGTGTGGTATCTGCGTATGGCCCCTGATCGCCATGGCCCTTTGTGGATGCCACCAGATAGACTTTGAACGAACGATCAGGGGCACCGTTCATTCCGGTGCACCGTACGGGGCCATCAATCGGACCAGCCCTACATTCAGTCGTCAGCTTGGTCCGCCCGTGTTCAGTATTAAGCATGAAATAGTGATCGTCCGCTGACTAGCCGCGGAAAAAGTCGACGGAAGTGCTCTCAAAATCACTGATGCCTATCGAGCACCAGACCAGAGTATTCTATATAGGCCATTGATGGAAACCGAATTGACAGTGATCGGGGCGACGATGGAAGGTTTAATGTGGGTCCTTCAAACAATAGGGCCTCCTTTTTGTCTAGGATCGCCCTCAACTCCATGGCCTCGATTCGATTAACATGATCTTGCTCTTATTCCAATTATTTGGAATCAACATGATATATCGTACGTATTTCCAAATATTTTTGGAATAGTTTTACTATCAAGCGTCTGTCAGATGTCAACCTTTTTTAGGAATGTTTGATGACAAGACGACGTCAGCTGGAGTTACGAGAGCCAAGGTCGATATGAAACTTTTAGTAGTATCTTACAACACCTACGTACATTAAGTTAGTAGTATTTTTAGCCGCTAAACATAGTTTTAATAAGTTTTATCTTATGGTGAAATATATCGTACTATTTATTTTACACAGTTCGAAAAATATTTCCTTTAATTTTAAGAATATTCCATTTCACTGAGACATTACAAAACTGTGACACTCCCTAGGAATTATGTGTGGTATTTTTTGATTTAATAAGATATCAATCATTTTATTTCTGTATTCTATACTCTGTTAGACCCTTATAGGATGAAATTGGACAAGGGTTGAAACTTTATTGATTTTTTCATCCATTAGGCTTCCACTGTTGGACATAGGCCTCCCCACGAAAATGCCACTCAGAATGGTCCTTTACAACTTGCATTTAACAGTTCCATGCGACTTTCAAGACATCGTTCGTCCCCCTAGTACAAGGTGGTCCAATGTGGCGAATAAAGACTCGAAATAAAAGCGTCTAATCAGCGGGGAATATTAGTATAATTTCACTTCTATTATAGAAGTGGCTCGAGCCTAGCAGTGGGACTTATGTCAGCTAAGATAAAGATAAACGTTACAGACTTTTATGGCATCATCCTCTCAACACATATACGTCCCACTGTTGGGCTCGGGCCTCTTCCATTATGGGAGGGAAATTTACCTTACTATACCATGTTGATCAAGCAGGTTAGTATAGGATTTTATTTCGCGTTTCCCTTCTCTTATACCGATATTATATGCTTATATCCCTTAGTCGTCTTTTACGGTATTCATGGGTAAGATAGGAAGTGGTGAATTGTATTCTTATTCCGTCACCACACGGAGATTTTACGGTATGGCCATACCATATACGACTCTCATGGGAAAAAAAAGTATACACTCCACCTTTTTACAATATACACTACTTCTTTATTACAATCTAATTTCTATTGCCACAGGGGAATTATATAAATACTTAGTAAATATTTACCTTGTTAAATATTTCGTTGTTAATATACCTGCATCTTGATTTAATGATTCAGTACCTGCAACAATAAATGATTTAAGATTACATACATACAAAAATTCTGATTTGATTTCTGGGAGGGAAATACCTCATCTATTGAGGTTAAGAAATCAGTACCGGGGCCAGCTTGACGACGGTGAGGTGGTGATGCAGTAGTTATGTGATGGTATGTCTCTTCTTTTCCGTATAGTGATGGAGAAAGAACCGAAACACGGAAATCCGTAGAAGAAAGGGTGTAACCGACATATCCCGCAGAAGCACGTTGAAAGAGAAAGAGTACAATTCACCACCCCGTCTCTTACCTGTGGGTGTCATGTTGGTATAAGGGGTTTTTTCAGTAAAACTTGAAATAAAACCTTATACCAACATGTCTGACCAGCATGGTATAGTAGGTCACAATCTCTACAATTGTGGTGAATGCCCAAGCCCCACAGTGGGATGTAAATGAGCTGTCATGATGATGATAATGATGAAATATAGATTAAAATGATAATATATACTTTTTACTTTTTTGCCATTAACGTTTGAATATAATAGAACCACATAAAGAGGATAAAATAGACAAAGCAGACGGTATTTTCATGAGTAACATTAATATTAAATAGCAAAGGCTTTTAGAACTGCGACTGGAGAGCGAACGACTAGGTGTAGCGAGTTAAATGAAATAACACGAAATTCGGTATTAAAATAATTTAAAAATACAGACATTTACCGACGCATTTTTACTATTTTCTATTGTTAACCCCTCCAACACAAGAAGAGGACTGTTATAAGTTTAACGTCCATGTCTATCTGTCTGTGTGTGTGTGTCTGTGGCATGTTAGCTCACAAACGGATGGACTGATTTTGATAGCGGTTTTATCATTTTACAGCCAGTTTTTTTGCGGTGGTTCTGATGGTTCTTAGTTTTGTTTGATTAGTATCAGCTCTTTTTCAAAATAATGTAATGATTACTCGATTAAATCCTTTACGCGTGCCAGTACAATCGTTAAATGACAATTAATTGATAACTACTTTTGAAGAGAACGTAATACTTTTTTATTATTTTCGTTCATTGACATGAACGGTGTAAAGTGTTCGAAACGTCGGGCAATCAAAAATCAAATACCAACGTGATGAAATCCAAAAAAAAAAATTGTATTTCAATACATAGCAATGACCCGCAAATATGTTCCTATATAATATACGTAATGGATACATTTTTATATTACGTTTCAATTATCTATTGTTTCCGAAATAAGGAAATACACTTTCTATCGCCAAATTAAATGGAATACAGAAGTATTTGAACAAATCATGGCACACAATAGTACATCAAAGAAAAAGGGGAAAGGTTTGTAACAATAAAAGATTTATTTTCATATAAGTAAATACTTGACGTATATATTTTGTTACATAAAAGACGGCATTAAATTCATAAGATTATTTTATTAACTTTTCCGTGTGGTGAAGGAGTAAGTATACAATTCACTACCCATTTACTTAACCGTGGGTGTCGTAAAAGACGACTAAGAGATTATTAATATTATTTAGGGTTCCTTACCCGAAGGGTAAAAACGGGACCCTATTACTAAGACTTCGCTGTCGTGTCCGTTCGTTTGTCTGTCACCAGGCTGTTATCTCAAGAACCGCGATAGCTATATGGTTCAAATTTTTAAAAAATAGGTATTTCTGTTGTCGCTATAACAACAGAATACTAAAAACAGAATAAAATAAATGTTTAAGGGGGGGTCCCATACAACAAACGCGATTTTTATAGATAATGGTACGGAACCCTACATGCGCGACTCCGACTCGCACTTAGCCGGTTTTTTAAAGATAACGCCCTGTACTGAGGTAATAAACCTTGTATTATGGGCGCCTTTACAAATATATAATTAACGGACACAAATTACATCCAGACTCAGAACAACAATTTTTGAATCGCACAGAGTATTGCCCTGCTTGGGATTCGAACCTGCAACACTGGCGTGATAGGTCGGTATCCTAACTACTACGCCGTATGTGCAGTCTATGTAAAAGAAGGAAAACTCGCAATAAAACCCTATAATAACACGTCTGACCAGGATGGTATAGTAGGTCGATTTAATTTCCTATTGTGGAGAAGGTTCCAGCCTAAAAATGGGACGCATGTGAGCTGTGATGATGATGTCTTTATTAACCTCCGATGAAAAAAAGAGGAGTCTGATAACTTTAGCGTGTCTGTTTATGGCATTGCAGATATTTTACTGGCTGATCTCATCAGTCCATTTATTTAGAAGCCATATCTATTCAAATAAATAAACCGGATCAATTATTGAGACATCTTATATCTTTAAACTTTATATTTTTTTTCGGGATCTCGGAAACGGCTCTAATGATTTTCATGAAATTTAGCATACCAGAGCTTAGAGGTTTCGAAGCCAAAAAAATTAACTAGCTAGGTTTTATTTATAGAAAATGTTATTTTGTTCATGTTTGTAGCTAATCAATACAATGACATAAAATGTCAATAGAATAGGAATTTAAATTTCGTCGTCGCCGTCAAGAGTGACATTAGCTCAGTAGGGAAGTGGTCCAGTCGCATTCAAACAGCGTGAGATCGAGTCTTGGTGTTATTGTTATTCTGTTCTTGTTATTTTTGTTATTTTTTTATCATTTTTATTCTTTATTAATCTTATATCTTTAAACGAGCAATTCTTGTATATATATATATATATATATATATATATATATATATATATATATATATATATATATATATATATATTCAGGATCTCGGAAACGGCACCAACGATTTTGATGAAACTTGGCATACTAGAGGTTTTGAGGCCAAAAAATCGATCTAGCTAGGTTTTATTTATAGAAAATGTTGTTTTGTTAGTGTTTTTAGCAAAACAATATAATGACATTAAATTTTAAATGAATATGAATTCAAATTTTGCCGTCAACGTCATGAGTTACGATGGCTCAGTTGGGAAGTAGTGCAGTTTCCTTTTAGTATTGTTTTGGCATTCAAACGGCGTTGGATCGAATCTCGGTGTTAATATTATTCTCTTTTTGTAATTTTCGATATTTTTTTCATTATTAAAATTATATTTTTTATTAATATATATCTAAATAAATTTGATAAAAATACAATAAAAATATACCGAGCGAAGCTCGGTCAACCAGATATTAAGGTTAAAAAATTACGTAGAGGGATACAGCTATATAATATATTCAACCAAACTACTTGAAAATAAAGGCAAGTAATAACGTTATTCAAGCCGCCCACTTAAACCCCGATATTAACATTCTAATAATAACTTTACCATAATGTTTGAATTAAGATATAAACGACGACCTTTTGATATACGTACCAATACCTGCAGGCATTGTTGTGTCAAACTCAATGGATTACGATCAAATATGTACGGCGATTTTCTGTTTGGCATTTATGAATAGAGCACAAATTTCTATATCAGAAGTAGGATATATTGTTAGTGGTGTTATTGCCTATCATTTCAGCTCATATACATACCACTATTGGGATCCAGCTTCCTCCACAATAGGCAGGAATTTCATATACTATACCAGGCCAACCAGACGGGTTGATTTCCGTTTTTATTCTCATGCATAGTTATAAGCATATTTAATACCTTAGTTGATCTTTGCAATTATTACACCCAAGATTAGGTGTGGAGAATTGTATTTTTACTCCGTCACCACACGGAAATGAGTGCCTATCGTCTGTGTGGTGATGAAATAAGAAAATAAATCGCCGCTCTTTATTTTGACCGTGGATGTGGTAAAAGATGGCTAAAGGAATAAAATATTTATGCAAGCGAAGACAAACTCGAAATAACATCCTATATCAACCTGACCAGCCTCCTATTGTGAAGGAGGCTCGAGCACAGCGTTGGAACGTGTGTGAGCTGAGATATTAATGATAAATACATCGTTATAAGGTTATAACTATATACATGATCTATATATATATATATAAACGAATGTTTGTCTATATGTCCTTTATATAATCATAAGCTATGCATTACATCATATAGTGTTTTTCAGCAAAGTGTTGTGAATAAGCTCACGAAGGTTGCTGAGTTGCTACGACAGATGGCGTCACTATCATTCCAATGAATAGGATGTTTGGAACGGACAAGGTTGGTGTTTTGATATTTTTATAGGCCGTCATCATCCACAACGTTGCCTTCCTCCCTCAGACAAAAACCACATATACCGCTTATAAAATGTTAGTTATGTTTTATATAACTACCAAAGCATTCATTAGAAATAATTTATACGGCAAAACAACGTTTGCCAGGTCAGCTAATAATATTTAAAAATGATAATATTAAATGATATAATAACAATATTTTCCCGTGTGTTGACGAATTAGGAATAATATCAGGTTTTTTTTTTTTTTTTTTTTTGTGGGTGGGCTGCGGTCGGCGCGCCTCCGCACCACTCCGTCCGGGGCGACAGAGGAGCTTAAGCACGCAACTCCCACAACCCACCCGAAAACCACCTCGCCTTCGTCGTTGGGCCGACCACCGGAGCAGGTTTACTTGTCGTCAGTGGTCGGCCCGACGGAATACCCCCTACGCGGGGTACCCTCCCATCGACCGACGTCCCCCCCTCGTGGAGGACGTCGGTCTTTCCTCACGCGGTCGGCCTCTCGGCGGGTGACGGACTATTCCCCGGTCACGTCACCCGAGGAATATTATCAGGTTGACCGAGCTTCGCTCGAAGTATTTTTGTAGCATTTATTTAGATATATATTAATAAAAAATAAATAATGAAAATTAAATAAAAAATTACAAAAAGAGAATAATAATAACACCGAGATTCGATCCGACGCCGTTTGTCGCCGATGTCAAAAATAAAACGAAACCTGACTACTTCGCCACTGAGCTATTGTAACTCATGACATTGATGGCAAAATTTGAATTCATATTCTTTTAAAATTTAATGTCATTATATTGTCTGCCAAAAACACTGGCAAAACAACATTTTCTATACATAAAACTTAGCTAGATCGATTTTTTGAGCCCGAATCCTCTAGTATGCCAAGTTTCAACAAAATCGTTGGAGCCGTTTCCGAGATCCTGAATATATATATATTTACAAGAATTGCTCGTTTAAAGATATAAGATAATTTAACACCGTGGTAAAAAAACGTCAAAGGGATATAATTTGCATAAAACAACTATGCAAGAGAATGAAAACCTAAAATGATATCCTATACCAACATCCTTGTCCAACTTGGTAAAATAGGTAAATTTTCCCTCATATACGAGGAGGCTCGAGCCCATTAATAAGACTTAATGAGCTAAGACGAACATGATAATATTTCAATAAAGTCACACCAATTCATTTTTTTGTATTTATCATTCTAAATATTCAACTTATACATAATTAATTACACAGAAAATGGTAAAGTTAGTCAATCCCCCTATGAAATAGAATTGAAGCAAATCCTAGGGACTTATACTAAAAAAGAATCTGTATTTACATAGTAAAACAGTAATTGTTTCATATTTATGTAGAGATGAATTAATTATATATTTTATTCTTTAAATTATTAGCCCAACTTTCTGAGGGTGTTTGCGTGTGGAGGGTTTTGGTGGTGCCCTTGGTATTATCGAGCCTCAATGCACGCATTCACACTCCCTTCACTTTCTTCGCGGTAGGCAGCGGCCTGTAAGGGTCCATGAGCGGCAGCAACACTTACCATCAGGTGTACTGTTTGCTCGTTTGCCACCGTTTGCAATAAAAAAAATAAGAGAAGGAATACTCGAAATAAAACCCTACTATCAACCCTTATGAATAGTGTGGTATAGTAGGTCAATTGCCCTTCTATTGTGGAGGAGTCTTGAGCCTAGCAGTGGGATATATATGAACCGAGATGATAATGATGATTTTTTTATTCTTTCTGATATTATAAGAGACTTCGTATCAGCTCATATACGTTTCGCTACTGGGCTTGAGCCTCCTCCACAATAGGAAGGAAATTGACCTAACTGTAACATGCTAGTCTGACAGGTTGGTATAGGGTTTTATTTCGAGCTTTTATTCTCTTATATATATGTTACTAGCAACCCGTCCTCGCTTCGCTTCGGTTTCAGTCGCTTTACTCGCGTAGTTCCCGTTCCCGTGGGTATACTGGGATAACATATAGCCTATGCTACTCAGGGATAGGGATAGAGTTTTGAGTTCATTCGTAAGGAACGTTTCCTCTTTATAATATTAGTGTAGATTACACCCTTAGAGGGTGAAAATTAAAAAATGCTGAAACACTTGTTTATTTATTTTTACTAAAGAGTGTTTTTGGAGAATTTGAAGAAAATCGATGTAGATTTTTTTTCTCCTTAAACAAACTTTGTTACTGCGGTTTACCCCCTAGGGGTTGAATTTCAAAAAACCCTTTCTTATTAGATTTCTAGGTTACGCAAAGAAACTAAGGTCGAAATTTCATGTTTCTGGCTTCAGTAGTTTCGGCTCTCGTGAAAAGTCAGTAAACTGACAATTTTCTACCTATTTTACACCCTTAGAGGCTGAAAATGGACAAACGCTGAAACACGTGTTTATTTACTTTTATTAAAGAGTATTCGTGTTTAATTTAAAGACAGTAGCTAAAGATTCTTTTTTCTTTTCCTACAGACTTTACCGTTGCGTTTCACTTCCTTAGGGATGGCATTTCAAAAAATCTTTTCTTAGTGGGAGTCTACGTCACGAAATGAAACTACGGTCCAAATTTCATTTTTCTAGCTTCTGTAGCTTCGGCTCACCCTGTTCCTTTATATGTATATTATTGTTAACGCCCCCGCAACACCCTTTGCAAGTGGAATTTCGTAAAATCCGTTCTTAGCTGACCTCTACTCGACAAAAGGAATATTTCTGCCAAATTTCAAGTCCGTACGCCTTATGGTTCCAGAGATATGGTGATGAGTCAATATATCGCTCGCAAAACCCGCCTCTCCTATATATATATATATATATAGATATGTATATATATATCCCTTAGTCTTCTTTTACGATATTCACGGGCAAGATAGAGAGTGGTGAATTGTATTCTAACTTCGTCACCACACGGAGAACCTATTTAATAGTGCATCCTTAGAATAATAACGTATAGAAGGATAGAAGTATTGACATACTTCGAAAGTTCGAAACATGAATCTAAAAATACTAATGGCGCGCAGACGGTTACACATGTACACACGCACACCACTATACAAATTATAAAATCAAATTTTGTTTTTATTAACATAAATCGTCGAAGTACTTTTAAAAGTAATGTTAAAAACCTTTTTAAGTTTTTCAAATGTGTTATGACACCATTTGAAAGCACAAACCGTCATAATTACCTATTTATTTTTTAAGAGTTGCGTACGTACGTGTAGTACAATGACTTGTACATTACGGAACGGTTCCGGCGTAAGCTCCATTGGGCTCCAATTGAAATGCTTCACTTTTTGTGCGCGAACTTACCTTCTATACCTACGTTATTATTCTAAAAGTGCATCATAATTAGCATCATCCTGCTCTTATGGTAATTACTTGAAGAAGACGCAATATATATTCTTCTCCCATAAAATTCTATCAGATGTCATCCCTATGATCACTCCTTGTCTATCCGTAATGTTACGGAGTCCATCTATCTTTTCTCTGATCATACTACCCCTGAACCTTCAATATTTGTAGTGCTTTCTTCATAACATTATTTTCAAGTCAAGTTTTTACTCCTTAACTTTTCTGTCATTGGTGCAAATTTCAAACTTTCAAAATGTATGCGGTAGAATCACACTGTCGATAGTCGTATGTCTACAGCCGCGACCCGGGCCGTTCCAAGGTAGTACCGTGCTCGCAGAAAATCGACGTCAGAGTAGTAGTGAGCCGGAAGTCCGATTTTCTGAGCGTGTTTGCGTGTGGTGGCTTTTGGTATTGTTTTTAATATCACAGAATCTCTTTGCACGTATTCAGACTTCCTTTACTTTCTTTATAGTAGGCAGCAGCCTAGCAAAAGTCCACGAGCGGCAGTATCACTCACCATCAAGTATGCTGTTTGCTCGTTTATCACCAACAGCAATTTAAACAAAAAAAACTTCCACTTATATCATTACCGTTTCTTTGTGGAGACAGAGTAAGAATACAATTCATACAATCTTGCCCGTGAATGTCGTAAAAGACGACTAAGGGATAGAATATGCACATAACTTCTATGCAAGAGAAGGAAAACTCGAAAAATGAAACCCTATACCAACATGTGTGACTAGCATGGTATAGTAGGTCGTATTACCTCCTATTGTGGAGGAGGCCCGACCCCAACAGTGGGACGTATGTGGGCTGTGATGATGGCCTTCTCCATAATATGAGGGGAATCAACCTACTATATCGCGCTAGTCAGGCGGGTTAGTATAGAGTTTTTGTCTTAAGTTTTCCTTCTCTTGCACTGATGCTATATCCATATCATATCTCTTAGTCATCTTTTACGATAACTACGGTCAAGAGGGGGTGATGATTTTTTCTTACTCCTTCACCAATGGAAATCCTCTAATATAGTCATTGCTTATTTTATCCTTCCTTATTACACCTCATATTTTATTACACTCCATGGAAGAAAATTCAATTTGAAATAAACCTCCTATAGTTATGTTCATTGAACCTGCGTAATATTGTCATCCTGGCTAATAGTAATATCCTTTTCTTTGTTTAAGAGGTTCACATTCAACAGTGATATATATATATATATATATATATATATATATATATATATGGGGCTGAGAAGAAAGGTATAAGTTTTTGATGTGAAAACTGCTATAGGTAGGTTTGGATGGGGATTTAATTCAATGTACGTCGTCATGGAGATGGTCGTGTGACGTTTTAATGCTAACACTATATTTATAGCTATATCAATGTCACTATATCTGTGCCGATTGATATCAAAATCAGATAAGCCAGTTTAGCCAAGTGGAGCTAAAATGCAACACTGCCGTCCTTTTCTCGAGCTAATGTTTTTTTTTTTAATTGCCGATGGTGGCAAACGAGCAGGCAGCACACTTGATGGTAAGTGATGCTGCCGCACATGGACCTTTGCAATACCAGGGGCACAGCTAGGTCGTTGCCTACTGTGAAGTGAATACTCTTCTTAAACCTCGTTTAAAGAAGGATATGTCATAGCACTCGGGAAACACAGCAGCAGGTAGTTCATTCCAGAGCCTGCACGTACGTGGGCGAAATGATCGCTGGAAACGTACAGTTGAAGACCATATCGTGAAGACCATTTTCGACCCCCTATAACTTCGGCAACTAATCTAATATATATTGTATTACTTGTGAGATACATTGTGTTTTCATGCGATGGCCAAGTCAGTCTATTTATTAAAAACATAAAAGATTTTTAATATTGATATGGTCACTATAAAAAGTTGTTAAGTTAGCTAATTACGTAATAACTTAAGACGAAGGGTCCCTTAAGTTGGGACTTAATAAATTAATCGACTTTGTATTGCATGGATCTCACACCGGCGAGGCTTGGTTTTTTTACATTTTGTTTTTTTTCATTTTTTTTAAATTTTGTTTTTGATGGCATAAAAGAGTCCTAATTTACAAAATCAAAGAAATAATTAACTGCACAGATGGCGTAGTAGTTAAGATCTGCCGTGCCAGTGTCAAGGTTTTGAATTCCCCGCAGGATACTTTGTGCGATTCATAAATTGTTGTTTTGATTCTTTATGTAATTTGTGTCCCTAAGTGTGTAAAGTCCTCCGCAACATCAGGATTTATTTCGTCTATGCAAGGTGTTGTCTATAAATATTTTTTTTTTTTTTTAATCTTTATTTAAGGACTTGGTACACAAAAGGAAGCGACCATGTCGTCCCCTGTAAGTTTCCATACAATAATACATTTAAAATTATTTTAAGAACTACCCTCGTCCGCTCTAACGTTTAAACTATACATTACCAGTTTATATAAAGCTTTAGCCAATTTAGAATTTGGTCGAGATAAAACACTGTTACAACTACCCACATTGCATAAATTTATAATATTATAGGAATCAAACAAATTTAATCTTAACTGTTTGGTCCGGTCACATTCCAACATAACATGTTGCACGTCTTCAATGATGCCACACCTTGAACAATTGGGTGATGTACTTTTTTTCATGAGATGTGCAAACTTGTTTAGTGGAATGTGCCCAGATCGGAGTCTAAATGCAGTAACTAGGGTTGATCTACCTAAATTTATTGATTGAAACCAAGGGTAACAATAAGGTTTATCTCGAATGGTTCTGTACCAAAGACCCTTTTGCACTGAAATATTTGTAAAATAGTTTAGCCATAGCTTGTACACATTTTTTTTCAAAATAGGTAATGCATCTGTGTAAAATGGTTTAATGATAAGAGGGATACCATCTGATACCGCCTCTCTTGCCAGGCAGTCTGCCTCCTCATTACCATACAGCCCCACATGGGAGGGTATCCATTGAATGAAGATTTGTTTATTCTGTAATTCCAATTCCCGGATAGTTTTCAGAATAGTGTAAGCTATCGGTACTCCTCGAAAGCTCAAGGTGCACCGAGCTACATGTTGGAGCGCGCTCCTGGCATCCGTTAGGATGACAATTTTATCATGATTGATGACTTTTGCGTACGATAGGGCCTCGGATAAAGCGACTAATTCTACATACATTATAGAAACGTTACCCTTAATTTGAAATTTAATTTTAGTTTTAGTTTGTGGATCGAAAACAGCTGCTCCTAAACCATATTTTTCCTTGGAGCCGTCTGTATATATTTTGTAAAATGTACTGTACTTTGTATTTAAAATCTTATTACTCTTATCTTTTATTAACGAAGACCCTAAAGCTTTTTTGGATCCAGAAACTTCCTCTATATATAACATTATCTTACTATCTAGATTAATTTTTAGAACCCATGTATCCAGGCTAAACATTTCTAAAGTTGTGGTAGAATGAATACATAGATCTTTTAATGTGTTATGTATATCCTTTAACAGTGGGTTTTTTTCCTTGACCAATATCCTGAATTGTTACATCGGCTACATAGTTTAATAATTAGATCTAAATTTTCATTATTTTCTAAGCTGCGACATTTCAACACGTATTTACCCCCAAGATAATGTCTACGTAGATGGAGAGGAGGCAGGCACAGCTCATTTTGCATAACGTGAATCGGAGTGCTACGTATGAATCCACCTATAACACGCATGCATTGATTTTGCATTCTATCCAACTTGCACAAATGGCTTTGCGCGCTGGTGTCATAGAGAAAACTTCCATAGTCCAGGCGACTTCTAATAATGGAAATGTATAATTGTCTTAGAAACCTTGGATGAACACCCCAACTAGACCCAGCCAACACCTTCAAAATATTTATAAATTTTAGGCATTTTTGAGTATTCTCGTTTATATGTTTACCCCATTTAAATGACCTATCGATCCAGATACCTAAGTACTTTACGCAATCCACTAATTGCAGCCGTCTGCCGTTTAATCTAATATTAACACTCTGTCTATTAAAACCTCTTCTAAATAGGCAAATCTTAGTCTTTTTTTCAGAAATTTCGAAACCAAGCTCCTCAACTAATTTAGAAAACCTATCTAGGGCCAACTGAATAGACATACATCCCTCTGTTATAGACTTAAATGATCCATACAAGACAAAATCGTCAGCATACTGAATAGAGGAAATATTAATGATATCATGGCAAATATGCATCGTAATTACATTGAACAAAATTGGGGACAACGGATCGCCTTGTGCAAGGCCGCGTCCGCTAGTTCTCGTAATCCTGGCTGTATCTGTGTAATTTATACAAAGTTCCCTACATTTCAAAAACTCCCACAAATATTTACACATATAGGTACCGACCTCAAGCTTGTCCAAAATTTTTAATAAAACCGTAATATCTACATTATTATATGCGTTTGTTATGTCCACAAAACAACCTAAAGTATTCATATTGTCAGTAAAACTAATTTGAATTTGTGAAACCAATCGAACGAGGCAGTCCATAGATGAGCGTGCTTTTCTAAAACCTATTGTACTATTTGAGAAACAACCTTTACTCTCTAAAAACCATTCCAATCTGTGTTTAAGAATTGTGTGAAATATTTTACATGGACACGACATAAGAGATATCGGTCTTACATCGAAATCCTGTAATGCACCTACTTTAGGTATTGGTACTATTTTGGTTCTTCTCCATTGGTAGGGCACAAACCCTAAAGTCAAAAATTTATTAAAAATACTAACTAACGTTTGTTTACCAACTAGAGGTAGATGACTTAACATGGAAAACGAGATGTCGTCATCACCAGGGGCTGTATCGCTTCTTTTAATGGCACGGTTGAGTTCTTGAATTTGAATTTCACAGCTCAAGGAATGGTTGCCTGAGGTGAATATAGGGCTCACTGGGGAAACATAATCTGGACATAAACCGCGTAGTAATTTGTTAGCTATTCCTTAATTAATAACAGTTCTCGTCAGCCGAAACCCTTTTAGCCATTTCATTTTGCGCCACATGTCAGTGACCGGTATGGTACCGTTAAAACTATTGCAAAAGTCCCTCCAAGCCTTGCTTTTGGCCTTACGAATGGCCTTTTGAGCCGCTGAAATTTTTATTTGAAGTAGTGTCAAGTGTTGCGGCGTTGGATTTCTTCTGAATTTAGCCAAAGCTAATCTTCGTTCTGCTACCACCTGCGATATGTCTACGTTCCAATACGATCTTGGTGTAAATTTTTGTAGGCGTATTGGGTCCTGGCAAATCTTTATTGTCGGAATATGAATATCTGCCGCAGTATTAACAGTATCTACAAACTTATTGTAAGCCTCTTGGGGCTCGTTTGGCAGTGATATACTGGAAAACGTTTCAAGGAGACATTTCTCATATTTTTCCCAATCAGCTTTTCTAAAATTGCGCCTTCTTCCAACATTTGAATTATCACAGGACCTATATGTAGTTATTTTAATAATAAGATGATCACTTCCAAGACTTTCATTAGTGGTTCGCCAGCTAAAATTCAAACCGATGTCGCATGTAACTAAGGCAACGTCTGGGGATGACTTTTGCAGATTATTATTCACTAGTTTAAGCCTAGTAGGCGATCCGTTATTCAAGGTAATGTAATTTTTATCTAACATTGCATCAAATAGTTTAGCTCCACGTGAATCTGTCTTATATGACCAGGTCGAGTGGTGGCCATTGAAATCACCAGCTATTAGAGTACGACTTTGACATAAGCAAAAAATAGTATCCCAATCATTAGTAGAAGTATGAACCGTAGATGGACAGTATATTGAAATAATGTTTTCTAAATTAGGAAAATTCAATATCTTAGCTTGCAGGAGCTGTATCCCTGGATTAATAGAAGGGGTTTGGCATACTTCGTATTTAATTGTCCAGTGAATGACTATTGCAACACCGCCATAACCATCCCACCGATCTTGCCGGATTATATTATATCCAGATAGCCTCAAACTACTGTTTGGATCTAGCCAAGTCTCACTCAAGATAGCGATATGGATTTTTTCTTGAGATAGTAGTTGCTCAAACTCTGTTAATTTAGGTCGAATGCTCTGACAATTCTATTGTATAATATTAACAGTCCTATGATGAATTTCACTATGATCCATCTTGAAGAAAATATTTAAAAGGAGACCACTCAGAGAAAAAGCTTGTGACTGTGCTAAGAACCCAATCATATATTAAGCGCCCACAAGACTTAATTTTTTCTTCGAAACTCATTTTCTTCATAAATATAATATCCTTAATCCTTTTTAATAGTTCTTGAATATTTATATTGTGTATACTAGAGTGAGATTCTTTATGACTCTCAACTTTTTCGTTAGTTCCTACTTCAGATGACCATAGCTGCTCCGGGGAAGATTTCTCTAGCAAGCTAGGTTCTTTTTGTTTTTTCGACTTTTTTTTAGTAGTCTTAGTAGCATACGTAGTAATATTTTTTCCTTGGTGCTGATCACATGAAGGCCCCTGAATTTCGGTATACATTAAGCCGTCATCGACTTGAGAAGATGTTTCTTGTTCCAAGTCTATAATTTGACTTAGTGGGGTAATAACCGCATGTGGGGAAGGTGGCACATACAAGGTAAGAGCCCGCTTGTAAGTGCAGTTAAATTCGGCCATCAACTCACGAATTCTTTTCTCCCTTTTATAAATTGGACATGTCTTCGATAAAGCCATATGATGACCAGCACAATTTATACATTTGAAGGTAGTTGCTTCACAATTAGCGTGTGATTTACCACACTTCGGGCAAATAGGTCCATTTTTCGAACATGCTCTTTGATTGTGGCCATACTTCCAGCATTTCGAACACTGGGTAACGGGGAATATAAACGGATCTACTTGTATTCTTACACCGTATGTGTATATATGAGATGGTAAAGAGGGGCCCTTAAAGCACAATCTCACACATTCACTATCTTCAAACTTGCCTGACTCAAAATTACGACGTTGCAATCGTTTTACACTTAAAATAGGGACGTCACTATCTAAATCACCAGTAATTTCAGCCTCATCCAATTCTGTATCAATGTCTCGAATGATCCCGTAAGAAACACCGACTTCGAATGTTCTTTGGCATCTGTAGCCTTTATCAATAAGGTACTTACATTGGCATAGTTTCTCTGCACTTTTCCCACAGCTAAACTGTACTAAGACCTTATAAGGGTTCAAATATTTAATTTTTATAATATTTAAAATATTTTCTGCTTTGAGAATACGTGCCAGCCCTATTTGTTTCGGTAATTTCTCAATTGTAGATGTAATACTTATCTCCACTTTTTCTTCAGGTACCCTTATGGTACTTTTATCCGTAAGGCTGAGTGCCGCAATTTTTCCTCGTCTGCCCACCTCTTTCCATATCTCTTCTTCATCCACTTCCCGACATCTCTTCTCTGCTCGACTACTTTCAGTCTCTTCTCTAATAATATTTTCTACACTTGCTCCCATGTTTATGTTATTCTCCACCAATCCTACAGTTGAGTTGTTTACTTCGCTGTACCGTTCATCGTCCGATAATAGTGAATCGCTATCCATAAGCAGTGGATATAATACGCATCGCAATATACTTAGCGACAAATAACCGCGCGATAGCAATAACAAATCGGTTTCGTCAATGCGTCCTGCTACAACAAGCGCACGCTAGCCACTGTCTATAAATATAAAACATAAATAATAGCTGTTTAGAGTTTTAAGTTTTCACTTCTGTCAACAGTCCTTATTACTACTTTGTGTTTTTTATATATTTAATCTCAATTACAACAAAATAATAACGATAAACTGAAGCTTACAAAGCAATGAGGAAAATCTATAATTTTTCACGGAAAATCAAATTGCGAAGGAAGGGTACAATCACAAATAGAACCGCCATGTTCATCGAATTGGGCCAATATTCCCTTGTCACAGCTAAGCTAGGATCACGTCCGCGGACCCGTCTTCCTGACGAGGGTAGGCGTGATGATATTTTGACAGGCCAGCTGTCAAATATATCAGCGAATATAATTACGGGTTTTCGTTTATTGTTTTAGTGGATATTGGCTTGAACGCAATCTCTTGAAAAAGTTATTACGTTTATTTCGTTCGGATATATTTTGGTATATACTATACATTTTTTTTTTGGGGTGGGTTGCGGTCTGCGCGCTCCTGGCACCACTCCGACCGAGGCGACAGAGGGGCGTAAGCACGCACACCCGCAACCCACCCGAACACCACGTCGCCTTCGTCGTTGGACCGACCACCGGAGGTAGATTTGGACTCTCACTATATCTGTGCCGATAGCTGTCAAAAACTAGATAATTGTAAAAAAAGTTATAATTTATAAATTTTAAAATCCGATGTTTATGCGAGTATTATACATTGTAAAAAAAACTATGGATTTTATCGCGTTTGTATTTGATTTATTATTATCCGACCGGGGTGGGTTGCGGTCTGCGCGCTCCTCGTACCACTCCGTCCGAGGCGACAGAGGGGCGTAAGCACGCACATCCACAACCCACCCATGATGCACGTCGCCTTCGTCGTTGGGCCGATCACCGGAGCAGGGTGACTTGACGTCAGTGGTTAGCCCGACGGAATACCCCCGCTCCCCTATCTGGGGTACCCTCCCATCGACCGACGCCCCCCCCCCCCCCTCGACGAGGACGTCGGCCTTTCCTCACGCGGTCGGCCTCTCGGCGGGTGACGGACTAGTTCCCCGGTCACGTCACCCGCGGCCTCGGCTGAGGGATATACTATCCATGGAATATTCCAAGTCTACCGACGCATATATGTGCCTGTTTCCGTGTGGTGACGTAGTAAAAATACAATCTTGCCCGTGGACGTCGTAAAAGACGATTAAGGGATGTGGAAGAGAAGGCAAACTCGAAATAAAACCCTAAAATCCGTTTGACCAGTATGGTATAGTAAGGTCGGTTTTCCTCTTACTGTGGAGGAGGCTCGAGCCCAGTAGTGGGACGTATATGAGCTGAAGTAATGATGATGATGATGTATATGTGTCGATTATGAGATTCCATATATGAATTTTCATCATCATGGTCTCTTATACACGTCCCACTGATAGGCTCGAGCCTCCTCCGCAGTAGGAGGGAAATTGACCCACTATACTATACTGGTCAGACATGCTAGTATAGGGTTTCATTTCGAGTTTTTCTTCTTTTGTATACTTAGTTATTACAGGCATATTATGTCTTTAAGTCGTCTTTTATGACACCCATGGCCAACAGAAGAGATGGTGAATTGTTGAATAATTTATGAAATATTTATTAATTCGAACAAAATTAATAGCTATCTTAAAAATTCAAATCAAATCAAATCATTTATTTTGCGAAATATGGGTATAAAATATTAGTAGTTACAGATAGTGTATCACCATATTTGACCGTCAAGCGGCATGCAAAAAGAGTTTCTAATTGCAGATAAAAACTTCTAAGAATTAATGGCTTCATAATCAATACATACATTTTGCCAATTTAAGAAATGAATTTACTTATTATATGAATTTACACTTTTTTTTTTTTGGGGGTGGGCTGCGGTCGGCGCGCCTCCGCACCACTCCGTCCGGGGCGACAGAGGGGCTTAAGCACGCAACACCCGCAACCCACCCGAACACCACGTTGCCTTCGTCGTTGGGCCAACCACTGGAGCAGGGTTACTTGTCATGAATTTACACTTACAGTTATGTCATACCTAAGGTTATTAGCTTATTAGTAATCATTTAATTATATAATGCCAATAATAATATACAATCTCAATAGTAATATACAATGTCAATAATAATATACAATGTTAATAATAATATACAATCTCAATAGTAATATACAATGTCAATAATAATATACAATGTTAATAATAATATACAATCTCAATAGTAATATATAATGTCAATAATAATATACAATGTCAATAGTAATATACAATGTCAATAATAATATACAATGTTAATAATAATATACAATCTCAACAGTAATATACAATGTTAATAATAATATACAATCTCAACAGTAATATACAATGTCAATAATAATATACAATGTTAATAATAATATACAATCTCAATAGTAATATACAATGTCAATAATAATATACAATGTTAATAATAATATACAATCTCAACAGTAATATACAATGTCAATAATAATATACAATGTCAATAATAATGTACTTATAATAATGTAATAATAATTCAAGAAATTTATGCAAATCCTTATATCACCTTTATTATCTTAAGTTTTGAATCTTTAATACCCTTTCAAAAAGAAACTTGTATGCGAATTTTGAAGAGCCTACCTCCATTTTTAAAAGCTTTTATTTAACTTGCCCTGTTAGTATTTTAGTATGGGACAAATCTTGCTAGTTAAATTAGAACCACTGCCTGTCTTTAGATTAGGTTGTAATTTGGTTTACTTCCGTAACTTTGGTGACAATGTAATAATATGGTACCATGAAGCTGGTCTCAAGATGACGTCGGAAGGTGGCTATAGGAACTCCTAAACTAAACGTGATAAAACCGTCGAGTTTGGACACGATTGAATAGTCTTGACAAGCACTCTTGTGCTACATGATAGCCATTTTCTTCGTTTTAGAGCATTTAAATAAAAGCTTGTTTAAAAAAAATATTTTGTGTTGTGACGGAGTAAGAATACAATTCTCCAATATCTTGCCCGTAAATGTCGTAAAAGAAGAATAAGGAATATAATTTATTTATAAAATCTGTGCAAGAAAAGGAAAGATGTAGACCAGCATGATATAGTAGGTCAATTGCCCTTCTCTTGACTAGGAGGCACAAGCTCAGCAGTGAGACATGTATTTCTTTTCACGCTGTGGAAATGCATCTGCGCGCTATCCCCCGCCAGTTACAGACCGGGGAGTGCGTGTGGGACTTGCCGGCCACAAAAGTGACCGAAATACCCACTAAAACCACAGCACCCCTTCCGCACTTTTACGAGGTGCTGGAGAGATCGTCTGATGATATACTGTCCCCGACACTCCAACGCTTGGCCGTTTGGCCACGTCCTATCATCATTCAGGGCGGTGGGAGGAGGAGCGCATAGCGGCGTCTCCTCTTCCTTAGTCGCCGCCGACGGAGCGAGTCAGCGGACGTAAGTGCCTCGCGTGCCCGCTCCGCGGCATTCTTCCTTGTCATGACAGCCTCATAGAAGTAGGCCATCGACGACCAACAGATGTAGCTGCCGAGCATCTTGGACATGATGGTCGGCAATGACAGGTCCGTTGTTCCCATGTCCGTTGACAGGATGTGGCACTGAGGCCCCCAGGCGGGGGCATACTGCCAGTGTGTGGTGCGCATCGTTGTTTATCACGCCACACTCACATCCTTGGGCCAGAGACATGTATGAGCTAAGAAGATGATACGGGATAATGACTTCCATTACTTTGAGCTGTAGGTACATCTGTAGTGATTCACTTCATTTAATCCCAATATGAAGTATCAAAACAGCTCTCGTACGTCACAAAAAGTTTACTCCGAACAAAACCTTGGGCCATTAATCAATCGTATTTAGTCCGAATTCCCGGTTGCAATAAAACATATAGGCACACGTATTGACATCATAATCCATGTAATTCCCTCGCTATGTGATATATCAGTACAGTTTGACAGCTAACTGAGCCTGTTTGACAAGTTATACGAAGCAATATTGTAAGCTTATGAACGTATTTCGTCTTGGCTTTGATAAAAATTTGATGATTTATTATGAAAGATAGCAGAATATTATGAATAAAACTATTTTAACGGATTTTATCAACGTTTCGAACACTTTTCTGCGTTCATAATCAGTCCATGACCATTCAAAACGTTGGGCAGTCAAAACAAATGCAAACGCGATAAATTCCGTAAAAATAATTTTATTTATGTGTAATACTCGTGTAAACATAAGATTGCAGAACAGTTAATATTGAAAGGTGAAATATATTTTTTTTTGAAATAAATAAAGATATAATTTTAACAAAAAAAAAAAAATCCGACTTCAAATAGTAAACTAAAAACCCACTAGTCACCCCTACGATTTTTGAAAGTTCCCCTCGATTTCTTTGGTTTGTCATCATCAAACTCTGATATCCTTATCACGGGACCACCCTTGAAATATCTTCTTTCCAACAAAAAAAGAATTATCAAAATCAGTTCATAAAAGACGAAGTTATCCGCGAACAAACATAAAAAAACATATATACGGTCGAATTGAGAAACCTCCTCCTTTTTTGAAGTCGGTTAAAAATAAGGAAAGCTTTTGAAATAAAATTTCTCAGAGCAGGGCTTTTTGAGATACTGTAGTCGTCTTCTGCGAGGCAATCGTATCGTGAAGGAGGCGGCGGATCTTTATCATCATCATCATCTTGCTCTTATCCCAATTACTTGGGGTCGACGCAATATGTCATCTTTATACGTACGGATCTTTATACGTAATATAAAAAATTCAGTTGTATTATGTCTTGCATTATAAACTAAACTAGTAGTCTAGTCAAATGTCTAGTTTTTATAACTATACACGAGCTATATTAACTATATAATTGTACATACTAGAAATTAATTAAACAAATTTAAGCCGCCGAGTCTAGAATTATGTAAAAGCCTTGAGTAAAATACTCAAATAGAGTTAACGGTGCGGAACGCATGTACAGTGGGCAAACAATTCGTGGTTTAAAACGAGCTAGTTCTTTGATATTATGTAGAAGAGTGTTGATAATATAAATACATTTTAATTACCCTTTTATTGCCTATGATTGCTGTAAAACAACTAAGATACAGAATATGTGTTCCGATAACATCAAAAATTAGCAGATTTAGACCAGCGATTGTACCAATGGTCTAAATTATTGGCCAGGAAGCGTAGAAATATAAATAAAAACATCGAATCCAGAATCAGAAGTGAGATAATCTTATGAATATTTATATATTTGAAATCTACAAGTAACGCCCTTTGCAATGATATGAAATACGATATATTTATCATCATCATCTTGCTCTTATCCCAATTACTTGGGGTCGACGCAATATGTCATCTGTTTTGACATATTGCAAAAAGTTTCGGCAATGACTTTTATGACCGGCCGCCTGCCTGACGTCAACCCTCCTTGGGAATGTAATCGTTGACCCAAATGGTACCAGATGGAGTTGGTCCGGGTCAATCTAGTGCTCTTAGTCGTCTTTTACGACACCCACGAGCAAAGCAAGGGTTGGTAGTATTCGAAGCCGCTACCACACAGCAAATCTTTTTTTTTTTTTTTTTCTTGGGACTAATCCCACCACACATTCCCACCATTGTAACTCCTGTAAGCCAGGATCCACAATGGTCTCCATAAATGACACCGAGGTTTGACCCTCAGGCAGTCCCGGGATATGATTTTAATTGTCTTGGGACCCGCAACAAATTTAATTAGAAAAGATTAAAGAGGAGGAGTTGGAAAGAGAGATTCCACTTCTCCACAGCAAATCTTATGACATATTTTTTATAATTTTCAAAAAATGAACTTCCGTGTGGTGATGATGTAAGAATACAATTCACCACCTCCTCTTTTACCCCTGGTGACAGTGGGTGACGTAAATGATGAATAAGAGATATGATATGTAGATAACACCCGTGCAAGAGCAGGAAAACCCAACATAAAACCCTATACCAACACGTCGGGCTAGCGCAGTATAGTATTCGGGCCGACCACTGACGACAAGGAACTCTGCACTGATGGTCGGCCCAATGACGAAGACGGCATGGGTACGGGTGGGTTATGGGCCCGCGTGCTGTCTTTTTGTCGCCCCGGACGGAATGGACCACGCGTGCGCTTACCATAAAAAAGCGCAGTATATCAATATTCCTATTATTATGGAGAAGGCTCGAACCCAACAGTGGGACTGATATAGGCTGAAATGATGGTGATAGGAACAGATTTCTAAAATATATGGAATCAATGCTCGCATGTGATAACAATGTTCCTGCCGGGCTCGTCACGAAACTCAAGGATTCTGTACCAATGTTCGCCCCAACAGCGAAGGGGAAGGAATAGGGCAGGTTATGGGGCCACGCACCGTCTTTTCGTCGCACCGATCGATAGCCTACCAAAAAAAAGATTATGGTAATGTTCAATTCGCAATTTTATTTTTATAAGCTGCCTAACCTATTAAGATTTGTCAACAAAAAATGAAAGAATTAAATTACCTACGTAACAGGCTCCTGTGAACATAAGAATCCTAACTTTTTAGATAAAAAATGGTTAAACATATATCACAATTTATTTTATACACAAATTAATGTATTCAGAAAACTTTATTACGTTATAACATTTTTATATTCCTCGTAGACTTACGGCGTAGCTTCGTAGCACTTTCGTAGATGTTATTTGTAGCATGTTTTATGGTGTAAAAGTGTTAAAGAAATAGTCTTAACCTCATTATGAAACAAATAAGGCTTTGTTTACATAATTCTATTCTTACATCTATTCCATTTTAATGATAGTGTAAAAAAATATTTCACAACCTACTAAGGCATGTTGTCTCTAAATGTAGGCTTCATAACTAAACTTAAATTTGTGTGCTATGGAGCGGGTTATACTCGAGATAGAATCCGAAATACGGAAATTCGCAGAACAACGGGTGTAACCGACATAGCACTAATAATTAGCACACTGAAGTGGCGATGCATAAGCCATATTGTTTAACGAACAACCGCTGTGGAAGAGAAGTTTTTGAGTGGCGACCACATATCGTACGACGCAGTGTAGGACGGCCTTCTACTAGATAGACAGACGACCTGGTGAAAGCTAAGGACGTCGTTAGATGCAAGCAGCACAGGACCGCACTTTAAGGTGAAACATGAGGGAGGCCTAAGCCCAGCAATGGATAGCGATAGGCTGAATGATAATGATGATATAATATTCATGTACAAATACTACCAACGCTTACGTAGGTCGTGGGTATCGTAAAAGACGACTAAGAGTAATTCATCGACCAACTCTACCTGGCGCCGGTCAGGTAAACAGTAACATTCCCAATAGAAAATATCCTTTCGAAATGAAAATACTTTTATTTGTAAATAAAACTATAGCTTTTATCGCGTTTGTATTTGATTTAGGATTGCCCGACGTTTCGAACACTTTACAGCATTTTACAAACGTAGTCGTCTTAGTCCAGCCCGTGATCATGAATACTGTAAAAGGTTCGAAACGTCGGGCCATCATAAATCAAATACAAACGCGGTAAAATCCGTAAAAGTAGTTTTATTTACAATGTAACGACTATGATTAAAATACAGATAAATCTTTAATGAGACGAATAAATATTATAACTCAACTCTGGCATCAAAAGCTCATATTTATAGCTTATTGCTATTACAAAAGAAGAAGAAGAAGGCGTATAAGAACATAAAGGTATATGTTAGTTATTAGGGAAATTCAGTTTACTTAAGTTATCCAAAAATACATAAAATTAGCAACCCGCCCTCGCTTCGCTTCGGTTTCCGTCGCCTTATCCCCGTAGTTCCCGTTCCCGTGGGCATACCGGGATAAAATATAGCCCAGTTTACTCCCTGATATTATAGTTTTCCATTGGTGAAAGAATTTTTGAAATTGGTTCAGCTGTTTTGAAGATTACCCGGAACAAACAGACATACAGACAGACAAAAAAATATAAAGTGATTTTTAGGCATAGGTATCGTCCAAATAACCGTGTGAGCATGAAAAAATTCTATTATTTAGACATTACAAACAGACACTCCAATTTTATTTATTGGTATAGATTAAAAAGAAAATTGTGTTACAGAAAAATTAATTTAAATGAACAAAAGTAAAAACTAAAACCCAACTAAGTTTTAGTTTTTACTTTTGTGTATTAGTTAGGTTAGTTAGGCAAAAAGGAGTTATCCGATAAATACTGATAACATGATAAGCGAAATGTCTAATCTAATATTTATATATTTGAAATCTACAAGTAACGCCCTTTGCAATGATATGAAATACGATATATTTATCATCATCATCTTGCTCTTATCCCAATTACTTGGGGTCGACGCAATATGTCATCTGTTTTGACATATTGCAAAAAGTTTCGGCAATGACTTTTATGACCGGCCGCCTGCCTGACGTCAACCCTCCTTGGGAATGTAATCGTTGACCCAAATGGTACCAGATAGAGTTGGTACGGGTCAATCTAGGGCTCTTAGTCGTCTTTTACGACACCCACGAGCAAAGCAAGGGTTGGTAGTATTCGAAGCTGCTACCACACAGCACATATACGACATATTTATATCAAATTAATTTTTAACACAATACTTTAAGACCTCTAGAGGGCGCCATGTTGAATTCAGTGACACATCATATAGCCTATAGCTAGAAGATAATCAAGGCGCTTCTAACAACACCTCATTTGTGCAGTTCTAATAAGTAGTTGAGGAGCTATGAGGGAACAGATGTACATACATACATAGCCTGTCAAAATCATAACCCTTCGTAGTTGGGTAAAAAATTTAAGTAATCCATGTAAGCAAAACTGATGAAACGGCTAGTTCAAAAATGTATTTTTTTTATTTAAAAAGCTATGAAATATATGTAAATATGCCTGTGACATGTAGAAGAGGGTGAATCATTATTCTTGAGATAAGCTTTTGTCTAAGGGACGTTAAAATGTGGCATTTTTATTTTATTGCGAGAAACAAGATTTCATCTTTATTTAAATGTCCTAAATATAAAAAAGAAATATAATGTGAGTACTTTATCTATACAAATAAATAAAATTTAAGTGTCTCTTTGTAATATCAAAATAGTAGAGGATTTTTCATGCTCACATGGTTATTTACACTGTATCTCTGCTTAAAAACAGTTTAAATATTTTTTATCTGTTTGTCAGCATATTTGTTCTGGGTAGTCTTCAAAACAGCTGGATTGATTTTGATAATATTATACTACCAGGTAGCTGTATGAATATGGAGTAACTTAGACTCAATTTTATTTCGATATTCCGATGGAAACGGGCACTACGCAGAATCTTTTTAGTCTATAATATAGATAGGATTACCTTCATAAACTTATGTTGTTAAAACTATTATTTATTTATTTATTTTATTATATTTGGGATAACTTATTATTAATCTTTAAATGACGTAAACGACGAGCGTAGGACAGCATATATGACTTATTGGTTAAAATATCGACTTGCTCTCTCTAGTATCATGGTTGCCATGCCTACATTAAACAACACTTTATGCGATTAAAAAATCATTGTTCTGAGTCTGGATGTAATTTGTGTCAGTTAAGGTTTGTAAAGTTCCCTGTAATTTAAGGATTTTTACTTCATACAGGTGTTTGCTTTTTAGAAAAAGAAATAATAAAGTTGCTATATCTCTGTATTCGTCATATGGTGACGGATTAATCATAGAATTCACCAGCCCATGCTTGTCGTAAAAGACGACTAAGGGACTGTGATAATCAGATGCCATCTACACAAAAGAAGTAAAACTTGACATAACCGCTATGCCAACACTTCTGATCAGTGTCGTATAGGCCCAAGCCGTAATTTAAAAATGGTACATAAAATTGGTTTAGATACACAAACTCACATTCGCATTTATAATAAAAGTTACAGTATACACATGAACGATATTGGTAGTATAATAAAACGAAAAAATATTCTAAAAATCGTGTCATAATTTTTTTTTTATATGGCGTAGTCAAAATACAATAAGACTTTTGGAGATTGCTAAAAAATATTCTTAGTAAGATTGGCAAGTGACAGATAGTAAAAAAGAGAAAATTCGCATATGCAATATATTATTTAATCTTATCTTTTTAACGTAATTTTATTAGCTTTGCCCGTATATTAAGTTATATAAATATTAAATAAGTAAAAAAAGAAAAATCATTTGATTATTAATCATTTTTGATGACCTCGTTATCGATATATGCTGTAAAGACTCTGATCAAACCATTCATTTAGTAGGCCAAATATTCTTTTAAATAATTTAGATTATCTTGAGAATTAACAAAGAAAAAATACACCCAGTAAGTAATATTTTTTTTAGAATCACCAAATAGACATAATTTTATCCTTACTACCTCTGTTACCTATCACAGCCGAAAGTTTTCCTACAAGTATTGTTGGGCGTCTCATTAAAATTAAGCTACTCACGGAACATTAGCTTGATAGTAATCAAGAGAAAAAATGGGACTATATGTATATGTAACGCAATTTTTGAACTGGATTTTTGAGCAAAATTTGCTCACTTATCATGAACTGATGACAATAAAATAATTTCAAAACTTATATCCTTGTGATCTCTCATGTTTACGCGAGTATTGCACATTGTAATGAAATATTTTTTTTTCAGATTTATATTTTATATATCATCTGTTTTGACATATTGCAAAAAGTTTCGGCAATGAATTTTATGACCGGCCGCCTGCCTGATGTCAACTCTCCTTGGGAATGTAATCGTTGACCCAAATGGTACCAGATGGAGTTGGTCCGGGTCAATCTAGGGCTCTTAGTCGTCTTTTACGACACCCACAAGCAAAGCAAGGGTTGGTAGTATTCGAAGCCGCTACCACACGCATGCAAATATCAGGTTACAATTATTATTATTTATCGTGGTCTGGTTTTTTAGATTATTCGACCTTTTCAATATTAATTAATACATACATTGTCAAATTAATAAATATCAAGTAAAATGTCAAATTTATAAAATAACTAGCTTTTGCCCGCGGCTTCGCCCGCGTAAAAGTTGGCTTGCATATTTCTTTTTATTGTGTTATTGTGGTGACGGAGTAAGAATACAATTCACCATCTTGCCCGTGGATGTCGTATAAGACGACTATGGGATATATACACATAACATCTATGCAAGAGAAGGAAAACTCGAAAAATGAAACCCTATACCAACATATCTGACCAGCACGGTATAATAGGTCAAATTCCCTCCCATTATGGAGAAGGCCCGAGCCCAAGAGTGGCAAGTATGTGGGCTGCGATGATGATGATATTTCTTAATTTAAGAAATACTCTATCTATGTGTCAATTTTCATCCAAATCTGGTCAACAGTTTACGCGTGGTCGAGTAACAAAGGTCCAAATAACTTCACAAATTTTTATATTTGAATATTACTTCCACCCTTGTAGTTCAAATTCACGTGGAAAGACGATGATAAATATGGCCATCCTTAGTCGCTGATAATACATTATCCATGATAGGTTCCATTGGTGAAAAAAAAAATATTGATGAAACTCCCGTAGTTTCACCCACGTAGACCCCATTCCCATGCGAATGTCGAGATAAAAATTGCCTATGTTACTCGCTGATATTATAAGTTTACATGGGTGAAAAAAAAATGTACTAACAAATCCCATACAAATATCCGAGATAAAAATTGCCTATGTTACTCGCTGATAACGTAGCTTCCTATTGTTGAAAGAATTTTAAAAATTGGTCAATATCCACCGGTTTCATTCGCAGAGTTCTCGTTTCCGGGCAAACACCAGAATGAAAATAGCCTTTATTTGTTATTCGCTAATAATGTAAATTTTTAATCGTAAATTAATTTTTATATCCATTAAATGTCCGCGATTTCACCCGCATTGTGCCCGGGCCCGTAGGAATATTGGGGTAAAAAAATAGCCTAAATATGTTCATCATCATTTCGGCTCATATACGTCCCACTGCTGGGCTCGAGCCTCCTCCATAGTAGGAGGGAAATTAACCTTACTATACCATGCTGGTCAGGCAGGTTCTTATAGGGTTTTGTTTCGAGTTTTCCATCTCTTGCATAGATGTCATATGCGTAATATATCCCTGAGTCGTCTCTTACGACACCCACGGGTTAGAGAGGGGGTGGTGAATTGTATGCTGACTCCGTCACCACATGGAATAAAACCTAAATATGCTACTCGCTTAAAATTAGCTTTCCGTTAGTGAAATAATTTTAAAATCGATTAAATTCTCACAGTTGCTCCAGCCACACCGGGATAAAATATAGCCTTGAATAAAATATAGCCTAAGTTATTCCTTATGTAAACCTTGGTAGACCTAGTTGTAAAGTATTATCTATAGCTAGACAGTTGAATTTTTTACAAATTATGCATTTCTGTTGCCGCTATAACAATAAATATTAAAAACAAAATAAAATAAATATTCAAGGGGGCTGCTATACAACAAACGCAATTTTCCCCTTTTTTATAGATAATGGTACGGAACCCTTCGTGCGTGACCCCGACTCGCACTTGGCCGGTTTTTTAGACATAGGTATCGTGCAAATAATTGTGTGAGCATAAATAAAACCTATTATTTTGACAACAAATAGACGCTTCAAATTTGTTTATTTCCAGTGATAGAAAATTGGATTAATATCTTGATTATAACTTACTGTCTGGTAGCGGCTAGGAATATTATAACACTTTCATTGTTTGTGGGTGTCGCAAAATACTACTAAGACAAAGATTTACATTGGCCTGGACTAATTGGTGATGCCATCTAGGCAGCTATGTCGTCTGGCAGACAGCTGGTCATAAAATGTTGCTAAAAGAACCTTTGCAACATATCTACGATGGCAGAGGATTGCCTACATATTGCGTTGATCCAAAGTAATCTTGATAAGCGAGCATTAAGAAAAAATAATGGGGTAACCCAAGAAAGCCGATCGTGTACTAAAATGATCGTTCCTAGGCTCAGTGATATCGGTTATACGCTTTTCACCTTCTTAGGGGTAAAATTGCAAAAACTGTTTTTTAGTGAGCATTTTCCCCAAGAAAGACAACTTTGTACAAAATTTCACGTTTCTAGTAGGGATGTGACTTGGAGGGAAAATAATCGATTTTTTAAATAATCGATTTTTTGTTTCTCAAAATAAATCGATTATAAAATAATCGATTAATTAAAAATAAATAATCGATTTTATAATAATCGATTTTATAATAATCGATTTTTCCCAACAGGATTATGATGACTTTTTTTTTAGGAAATGTGAGCTCCATCTTCTAATATAGTATGAAATACTGCACGCAGTATTGGGATGACCTTCTTTTTTAGCATATCTGGCTGTGAAATAATCGATTAATTTTATTATAAAAATAATCGATTTTCTATTATTTTAATAATCGATTGTAAAAATCGATTATTACAAAAAAGATCGATTAATAATCGATTATTATAAAAATCGATTATTTTTTCACATCTTTAGTTTCCAGGCCTAATGATTTCGGATATACATTTTTCACCCCCTTAGAGATTGAATTTAAAAAACTAATTTCTTAGAGCTCATTTACAACAAAAGAAAGAGAATCGCACAATACACAGAAATACATAGTGTCACGTTCCTAGCCCCAATAGTTTCGGCTATACAATTTTCATCCCCTTAAGGGGTGATTTTCCAAAAATCCTTCGCTAGAGCTCGTGTACCCCAAGAAATATAATGGTGTAAAAAAAAATTACGTTTCTAGGCCCAGTGGTTTCGGCTTTATGCTTTTTTGTCTTTTAGGGGTTAAGTTTCATCCCCATATAAATGAAATTTCCAAAACGCTTGAATAAATATTTATTTATATATTATCAAGTGCCTTAATACAAAGATTCATGGTTTTATCATCGAAAATGATAAATTTGCATACTAAATGTCATCCCCTATTTCAACCCTTTATACTCATTTTTTCGCGATTTCTTTGCTAGAGCTCGTATACCCTAAGAAATTCTGCGGTGTAAAAAAAATACGTTTCTAGGCCCAGTGGTTTCGGCTTTATGCTTTTTTGTCTTTTAGGGGCTAACTTTCATCCCCATATAAATGAAATTTCCAAAACGCTCGAACAAATATTTATATATATATTATCAAGTGCCTTAATACAAAGATTCATGATTCTATTATCGAAAATGACGAATTTCCATACAAAATGTTATCCCCTATTTCAACCCCTTATACCCATTTTTTCGCGATAAAAAGTAGCCTATGGCCTTTTTCAAGCTTTAGTCCATCTTGGTACCAAATTTCATCAAAATCGGTTCAGTGGTTTAGACGTGAAAGCGTAACAGACAGACAGACAGACAGACAGAGTTACTTTCGCATTTATAATATTAGTAAGGATATCAAAACCAACTAATTTTACTTATCAAAATTATCACTAAAGAAATCATTAACATTATAAAAGCGTCGCTCCACTAAAAAGTCCTTTAGAAGTTTTTTAAATTGCATTAGGTTTGCGTGTTTAATGTAATTAGGTATTTTATTGTAGACTAGCAACACGCCCTCGCTTCGCTTCGGTTATAGGTTAGGTTAGGTTAGTCGTTTTACTCGCGTAGTTCCCGTTCCCGTGGGAATACCGGGATAAAATATAGCCTAGTTTACGCCCTGATATTATAGCTTTCCATTGGTGAAAGAATTTTTGAAATCGGTCCAGCCGTTTTGAAGATTACCCGGAACAAACAGACAGACAGACAAAAATTTTTTAATTGCTATTTTAGGCATAGGTGTCGTGCAAATAACCGTGTGAGCATGAAAAAAGCCTATTATTTTGACATTACAAACAGACACTCCAATTTTATTTATTGGTATAGATCACAACTGCCATACATAAGACGTTTTTATGCATTAATGCAGTTGTGGCTTTTTTATTCTTAACCTAAAATTATAGCGTCGATTTCGTGGTAATTCTCAAATCTAAGTGTCTCAAATAAATGAGAATTAGTTTTGACGAAAACCGCTGTCTCATAAATATAGAGTGAAGGTAATGTCAAAATTTTGTATTTTTTAAAAAACGGCTCACAGCTGTCTCGCGTCCTTAAGTTAAATATTGCTCGGATGCATCTCTTTTGCATTTTAAAGGCTACTTCCCTATTTGTGGAATTACCCCAGAATATAATTGCATATCTTAAGTTGGTTTCAGCGATCCCGTGATAGGCCGTAAGTAAAGCGTCATAATTTAGGACGTGTGTAAGTTTAAAAAGGACATACGCAGCTTGACTACATAGATTTACATACATTAAACTTCATCATCGCAGCCCACATACGTCCCACTATTGGGCTCGGGCCTCCTCCACAATGGAAGGGAATTTGACCTACTATACCATGCTGATCAGACATGTTGGTATAGGGTTTCATTTCGAGTTTTCCTTCTCTTGTACATGTCTTATGTGCATATTATATCCCTTGGTCGTCTTTTACGACATCCACGGGCAAGATAGGGAGTGGTAAATTGTATTCTTACTCCGTCACTACACAGAAACACATTAAACTTAGACTCTAAAAATTACTGTAATATAATTGTTGTTATGTGACTCTAATATAATTGTTTTCCGTGTGGTGATGGAATAATATAATTCATCACCCTATTTCTTGCCCGTTCGTGTCGTAAAAGATAACTAAGGGATATAATATGCATAGAACATCTATGCAAGAGAAGGTAGGAAGAAAAGGTGTGGTGACGGAGTAAGAATATAATTTACCACCCCCTTTCTTGCCCGTGGGTGTTGTAAAAGATGACTAAGGGATATTGTATACAACATCTATGCAAGAAAGGAAAATTTGAAATAAAACCCTATACCATCACATATGGCCGACCATTAAGGACAAGGTACTCGGTACTGCTGGTCGGCTTAACGACGAAGGCGACGTGGGTACGGGTGGGTTATGGTCGTGGGTGCTGTCCTCTCATCGCCCCGTACGGAATGGACCGCGTGTGCGCTTACCATAGCCCACCCATAAAAAAAAAATAAGAAAAAATACCAACACATCTGATCAGCGTGATATAATAGGTCGATTGTGACACTGATGGCGTAGTGGTTAAGATAGCGATCTACAGCGCCAGTGTCGGGGGCTCGAATTCCAAGCGGGACAACACTGTGCGATCCGCAAATTGTTGTTCTGAGTCTGGATGTAATTTGTATCCGTTAATTATATGTTTGTAAAGTCCCCCGCAATACAAGGATTATTTCCTTATTGTCTTAAATAAATAAAAAAGAAAAAAAAATGTATATCATGTATATCATTGTGGAGGAGGCTCGAGTCCAACAGTGGGACGTATATGAGCTATGATGATGAAGATGATGACAATAAACGCTTTTCTATTCTATATTCTTACTCTGCCACCACACGGAAAAATCATTAAAATAAACCTTAGAATTCAATTGTACAAATAAACAATGAATAAATAAATGATGTATACCAATTATATTGCACTACTAAAATTCATTAGTAAATTGGTGGATCACATATAAATATTTAGCTACCGTTCTAATACATTAGCCGGCAGACGGTTTGCTGAATAATGTATGAATGGTATGGGTTAAAGGCTGACGCGAGGTGTTATTTCTTCAATTGCATTCGAGAAATGTTAAAAGCATTGGTTTTACGGGTGTGCGTGGGTAGATATAGTGGCTGGCAATGTTTTTAGTGGTATTGTTAGGAGCTGTAAATGGGTCCATGAATAGGGAACTAAGTTTTAGGTCTCGTCTATCTAATATTTAGATATATTCACTGGCAATAGATCTTTTTCATCGGTTTTTCTAGTTTTTTTTTTACAACCGCTTTTAATCGTTGCATTTAGAAGAAGGTTCAAGTGTAGTATTTACTTTTACTACACATGCCAAATAGATTAAAATAGAATTTTGCTTTAAATGTTCCATTTTTTACAATGATGTTAGACCCAAAAAATCACCCAAGAATTACACAGTTTTTTTTTTTGGGGTGAGTTTCGGTCGGCGCGCTCCTCGCACCACTCCGTCCGGGGCGACAGAGGGGCGTACAGCACGCAACACCGGCAACCCACCCGATCACCATGTCGCCTTCGTCGTTGGGCCGACCACCGGAGCAGGGTTACTTGTCATCAGTGGTCGGCCCGTCGGAATACCCCCTACGTGGGGTACCCTCCCATCGACCGACGTCCCCCCCTCGGGGAGGACGTCGGTCTTTCTTCACGCGGTCGGCCTCTCGGCGGGTGACGGACTAACGTTACCCGCGGCCTCGCCTAGGGCGGCATGAGGCGCAGGTATTCGCGCCTACGCCACCCCAGTCGCCGGCGGTGGATCGCCTCATCGAGGCTGCGCTCCTCGCGCAGGCGATCCGCTGCCTCAAGAATTACACAGTAGTGTGATGACTACTGTGTAATTCTTGGGTGAGATATTTTTTCTCATCATCATCCAACAGTCGGACGTATATGAGCTGAAATGATGATGATGAATGATGTATGTAGTAAAAGTTTTGACAATGGTTTTATGATCCGTTGTCCTGATGTCAATCCTCTTTGAAAATATAATTGTTGGCTAGACGGCATTAAATGGAATAGTTTCTAGTTATCCTCTATTGTACCTACAAGCAACGTAAGGGTTGGTAGAAGTGGTAGCTACTACCACATGTTTCTCTTCTGTCACGGGTGATGAAAGTGCAGCGCGCTGCCCCATAAACCACCTTACCTCCCCTACACCATTGGATCGATCACTGTTGCTGAATCCCTGACGTCCGTGGTCAGACCAACTATGCTAGCCAGACGTATTAGTGATTTTAATTTAAGTTGGCCTACTCCGGCTATCCCGGCGGGTTATCCTTTGGGTTACCGTCCTTTCCCGATATATCTCAGTGCAGTGCCCTCACGCAATAAGGCTCTTAGCATCTGACGGGCAAGCATAACAAGGATATACTATTTTTTTTTAAAGACCTGCACTAAGAAAATAATCCTTGTATTGCGGAGGACTTTACAAACATATAATTAATGTATAATAATTATATCTAGAATCAGAAAGATAATTTGTGGATCGCACAAAGTATTGTCCTGTAGGTATAGGTATCTGAACTACTACGCCATCTGCGCATTAATTAAATGTTGTCTTTAAAAAACGCTATCGCTTGTGAATTATAACTAACATTACATCAATCGTTCTGACTTTTACATACGTTGAATAACATACACAAGTTTATTTCCTGTAAATAAAACAAGTGATTGTGATTGAAGGGATTTTCAAAGGAATCTAAAGGGATCCGCTTCTTACACTCGAGTTTGGTATTTTGTAAATGATGTGTATTTTGATTGTTGAAATGAATATTTTTTATTAAAATAAATATGTATAGAAATGTTCTTATATGTGTAAATAAATGTTCTTATATGTACATGTGTGGTGATGGAGTAAGAATACAATTCGCCACTCCCTATCTAACCCATGGATGTCGTAAAAGAGGACTAAGGGATATAATACGCATATAAAACCTATGAAAGAGATGGAAAACTCGAAATAAAACCCTATATCAACCTGTCTGACCAGCATGGTATAATAAGGTCAATTTATATCCTATTGTGGAGGAGGCTCGAGCCCAACAAGGGGATGTATATGAGCTGAAAAGATGATATATGTACATATAATTCTTACAAAGGTTTGCGATTGGATGTATGCAGGTAGTCATAAATGGTTTATATATATAGCCATCATCGCAGCCCACATAATCCCACTGTTGGGCTTGGGCCTCCTCCACAATGGGAGGGAATTTAACTTACTATACGATGCTGGTCAGACATGTTGGTATAGGGTTTCATTTCGAGTTTTCGTTCTCTTGCACAGATCTTATGTACATATTATATCCCTTAGTCGTCTTTTATGACATTCACGGGTAAGATAGGGAGTGGTGAATTGTATTCTTAATCCGTCACCACACGGAAAATATGTATAGTATATATAGTAAGATGCGATAAATGGCGCTGTGATCTTTTCAAGTATTTTTATTTTTTATATATAGACTTTTTATACATAGTATAATCCTATAGTCGTTTTTTACGACACCCATAGACTAGAAAGGGGGGTGATGAATTGTATTCTTATCCCGTTACCACATAAAAAAAATTGTATGAATTACTCGGAAGGTATATTAAGTTGGTTTTGTCATCATATAGAGAGAATGAATGAAAAGAGATTGGAAAGGGGAATTTATAGGCCGAATGTGAACGGAAGTGTTGGAAGGAGAAGATAAAAGTGGACAAAATCGGGGACGTTTTTAAGAAAGGCTAGGTTAAAAGTACCCTAGGGGGCACGTCGGTCGATGGGAGGGTACCCCCTACGTAGGGCTATTCCGTCGGGCCGACCACTGATGACAAGTAACCCTGCTCCGGTGGTCGGTCCAACGACGAAGGCGACGTGGTGTTCGGGTGGGTTGCGGGTGTTGCGTGCTTAAGCCCCTCTGTCGCCCCGGACAGAGTGGTGCGGAAGCGCGCCGAGCGAAGCCCACCCCAAAAAAAAAAGGAGGTTAAAAGTACCCTAAACCGAAGAACATGCATAAGAAGATTAATGAATGTGTAGGAGGCGAAAGTAGCATGTCAAGGTCGTAGCAAGTGGAGGGAAGTGGTCTCTGCCTATCTCCATGGGAAAGAGGAGTAAATCTATGTATGTATGAATGTAACTTTAGTCTAGCCCTTAGTTCACGACTCCCGTATGATCTAGTGGCTAGGATACCTGGCTTTCACCCAGGAGGCTCTGGTTTGATTCCCGATACGAGAAAATTTCTTTTCTAGGGGGCATTACATCGGGTCGACCACTGACGACAAGTAACCCTGCTCCGATGGTCGGTCCAACGACGAAGGTGACGTGGTGTTCCGGTGGAAAAAAAAAGCCCTAAGTTCACGAGAGTTGACTTTACTTGAACGAGCGTCGCATAGCCGAGCATGAGAGCCCATTTTTATTCAAAGCCCATAAAATAAAGCGTACAGCACACCTAAATAAGTTTTCTCTTCAAAAAGATATATATGTATAAAAGATAACAGTGATTATACAAATCTCATGGCACTTGATAAAACATAATCACAACGGATTAGAACAACCCTAATTCTTAATTATAATAATTATAAGAAAAGTTATTGTTTTATATTCAAAGATCTTATTGCAACCGCCATTTTGTCTGCGACGTTAAACTTAACCGAAACTTGGCCTTTGTTATTCGAGACAATGTGCGCGTTATCACTGAAGTGTTTACACCAACTTCGCTGTCATAAGACTTGTTAACTGAAGTTCAGGTTCCTATTGTTTGGACGTGATGTAAATGTTGAAATATTTTTGCATCTATTTAAATAGTAAATTGACACTTTTTTAAAAGAAGTTTTGTTGTAATTTTATTTCAATTATTAGCCTAAGTTAAGGAGTATTTAAAGATTTTTATAATCATCATTACAGCCTAATACGCTTCCCACAGTCGAGCCTCTTTCATAACAGAAGGGAAATTGGCCTACTATACCACTCTGGTCAGATGTGTTGACAAGAAAAATCTGCCTAAATTCCAGTCCAAAAATAACTTATGGTGTTGAAACGTGATTTGGATGTCAGCCTTATATCAAGGTTGGAAGACGCTGAACGACCTATGGATCGAGCTATGTCAGTAAATTTCTACATGATAACCAAAAGAAATAGCACATTAAAGTGGCCCGTTAGGGTAGAAAAGTTAGGGGACGGTAGCCGAAAGGGAAATTTGCCGGGCCGGCCACGGTCATCCAGGAATCGGTACCAGCTGTCGGCCCAATGGGGATGGGGAGGGAACAGTGCAGGTTATGCGGCTGCACGCCACACATTCATGGCCTAGAACAGATTGCGTGGGATGTTTCCAGATCATAGCCTACCATAAAAAAGGGTAAAAACGTTCTCAAGTGACGCAAAATTGGGTAATCTCCTTGGTTCGCGCCCCTCACCCCGTCGAATGGATATTCGAAGGATTGTTGGAGGATCAACAGGAGGATATTTGACCTACTATACCATGCTGGTAAAACGGGTGGCTATAGGCTTATATTTTGAGTTTTCTGTCTCTGGCATAGATTTTATATACAAATTTAATTTTTTTTCCGTGTGATAACGGAGTAAGAATACAATTCACCACCCACTCTTCTGCCCATGGGTGTCATAAAAGACGACTAAGGCATTGCAAAACGACTATCGTAGACCGTCCGCCCGTAACCATAGACGCTGTAAAGTGTTCGAAACGTCGCGCAATCAAAACAGTTTTATTTACAACTAACAACCCGCCCTCCCTTCGCTTCGGTTTCAGTCATCTTACCCGTGGCGTTGTTCCCGTACCTGTAGGAATACCGGGATAAAATATAACCTATATTACTCCCTATAGCTTTCCATGAGTGAAAGAATTTTTGAAATCAGTTCGGTGGTTTAAGCGTGAAAGCATAACAAAAAAACAAACAAACATACTTACTTTCGCATTTATAATATTGGTAAGGATGTACAATACTTGCGTAAACATCAGAAACCATTATGAATATTTCATTTAATAACACTCAAACTAAGTATAGATGATAACATAAAAACAAGTTATAGAACATCCACCATCTTGTTGTGACCGCCATCTTGTCTACTATGTTAAACTTAGACAAACTTATTTTTTGTTGCCAGATACTGTGAACACTATTACTGAAGTGTTTACGTAAACTTTGTTCTTGTAGAACTTGTTAAGTAGTAGTAAGTTTTTGTTCGTACGGTTATGTAGATATATAATATTAATAATTTTATTTAATACAAGATGGCTGTTAACCAAACGTGGAGAGGGAGAGAAAAGGTAAAATTACAACAAAAAAAAAAGACTTCAACCGTTGCTTTATGGAAGTCAAAACTGGACCAAATTAAAACGGGACTGCACGAGAAGCACCAGATTTCAAATAAAAAAGAATCATCAAACATACAAACATAAAAATATAATAATAATAAAGTCGACACGGTTGACAGTTGTCTGTCTACAGCCGCGGGTCGGTCCATCCGGGGTAGTACCATACTTAGCAGAAAATCGACAAGTAATAGCAATTTGTTACTGCGCGTTGTTCGATGAGCGAGAGAGTTAGAAGTCCAACTTTCTGAAGGTGTTTGCGTGTGGCGGCGGGTTTTGGTAATGCCTAGAGTTTCACCGAATCTCATGGCACGCATACATACTCCCTTAACTTTTGTCACGGTAGGCAGCGGATTAGCAAAGGTCCATGAGCTGTAACCCTTACCATCAGGTGTACTGTTTGCTCGTTTGCTACCAAATGTATGAAAAACCTCCTTCCTCCTAGTCTTAGATAAATATATTAATGTTTCATTACCTTAATTCTTAAATTGTCCGTGTGGTGACGGAGTAAGAATACAATTCACCACTCCCTCTCTTACTGGTAGGTGTCGTAAAAACAAGGGACATAATATATATAACATACTAGCAACCCACCCTCGCTTTGTTTCGGTTTCAGTCGCCTTACCCGCGTAGCTCCCATTCCCCTGGGAATACCGGGATAAAATACAGCCTGTTAATGCCTGATATTTTAGCTTTTCATTGTTGAATGAATTTTTGAAATCGATTTGGTGGTTTAAGTGTGAAAGCGTAACTAACAAACAAACTTACTTTCGCATTTAAAATATTAAGGATTTGATAAAATCGGGCATACCGAAGTCCGTAGAAGAACAGGTGTAACCGACATAGCCCGCAGAATTAGAACGTTGAAATGGCAATGGGCAGGCCATATCGTTCGTCGAACCGACAACCGATGAGGAAATAAGGTTCTCGAGTTGCAACCACGAACCGGATGACGCAACGTACAATGACCCCCTGATAGGTGGGACCGTTCCGAATGGCATTCTTGTAGGGAGGCCTATGTCCACAGTGGACCTCTATAGGCTGATGGATGGATGGAATGCTTTGAACTCAGAATGAAACTCAGAATTTGACTGTCGTGATTCACGTTCATCTATACCTATAGAATAAAAAGCCAGTATATATGATTTCCAAGTAATATACTGAATATTTTGTAAGTGAAAGTATAATTCTGTTACGCCCGGTTGCTGTTATAAAATTTTACTGTTATTTGCTTTCTCGTATTAAGGGAAAAGTGAGATAGTTAAGCGATTCACTTATATATAGGTTACATATTATGTTAGTATCATAAAACTTAAGAGTTTATTGATTTGAATGTGATAATATCAAGCTATATTAAAATTGAAAAATAAGAACAGAATATAGATGTGTGCTTAAGAGAAGACAGAATTAAAAACTTTTTTAAGACGAGGTTACGAAGGATAATTCGGTCCGACCTTTTCTTTTGGGGGGTGGGTTGCGGTCGGCACACTCCTCGCACCACTCCGTCTGGAGCGACAGAGGGGCGTAAGCACGCACATACGCAACCCATCCGAACACCACGTCGCCTTCGTCGTTGGGCCGATCACCTGAGCAGGGTTACTTGTCGTCAGTGGTCGGTTCAACGGAATATCCCCTGAGGAGTACCTATCCTCCCATCGACCGAGGTTCCCCCCTCGGGGAAGACGTCGGTCCTTTCTCACGTGGTCGGCCTCTCAGCGGGTGACAGACTAATTCCGCGAATTCGCTCCAACCGAGTGTTCCATAAGACTCATGTATTTTTTTGCCCTATATTCTTGAAGTAATAACATTTATATTATTACTAGCAACCCGCCCTCGCTTCGTTTCGGTTTCAATTGCCTTACCCGCGTAGGTCCTGTTCCCGTGGGAATACCGGGATAGAACATAGCCTATGTTACTCTCTGATATTATAGCTTTTCATTGGTGAAAGTATTTCTGAAATCGGTTGGGTGGTTTAAGCGTGAAAGCGTAACAAACAAACAAACATACTTTCGCATTTATAATATTAGTAAGGATATTTGTGTACAAATTAATCTAGTACCTGATCGTAATTTGTATCTATTAGTAAATTAGATAATTTTGAATAACATCCGACACAAAAAAAAACTATTACGTTCTGTTCAACAGGAATTATCAATTAATTGTCATTTAATGATTATACTAATACGCGTGAAGCACTTAATCGAGTAATTACAAACCATTATATCATTTGTGAAAAGAGCTGAATACTCTTACGTTGTCGGACCGTGTTAACCAAATTTAGCTAAGAACCACAAGAAACTGGCTTTCAAATGAAAGAAAACGATGCCACAGACAGACAGGCAGATATTGACGTCAAACTTATAACACCCCTCTTTTTCCGTCGGGGGTTAAAAAATGCTTCATTAGTCGACGAGAGCTGACTTTACTCGAACGAGAGTTACATAGTCGTGTGGAAGACTCAGTCTTATTCAGTAACCACAAAATAAAGTACATAGCTTGCCTTTTTTTTTTTCTGTGGGCTATCGAGGACCTCTTTCCACGTCGAGGACCTCTTTCCACGTTCGAGGACCTCTTTCCACGGCGGGCGGAGCACACGCCCCCGGTCATGGCTTCGCCGGACAGCGACCGGGAGGCCGACGATGAAAGTGCTCCGCCCATCACGGAGCCGGAAATGGGGGCGGCGGTGGCGCGTATGCGAGTGAAATCCACCGCCCCCGGGCCCGACGGTATTCCGAACCGTGTGCTGGCCCTGGTCCTCGAACACCTGGGACCACGCCTCAGGGGACTGTTCGACGCTTGTTTGTCGTCCGGACAGTTCCCTGGGTGCTGGAAAGAGGGGAGGCTGGTTCTCCTGCCGAAGCCGGGACGGTCTCCCGAGTCGGCCTCGGCCTACAGGCCCATCGTGCTGCTCGATGATGCGGGCAAGCTGCTGGAGAGGGTGTTGGCTGCCCGCATCGAGCGGCACCTCGTCGGGGACGGGCCCGATTTGTCGGACGCCCAGTTTGGTTTTCGGAGAGGGCGTTCGACGATCGCGGCCCTGCTGCGCCTGAAGGCCGTGGTAGCGGAGGCCGTCACCGGCGGAGGAGTCCTGTCCAACGCCTTCAACAGTCTGCCATTCAGCTGCATCAGGGAGGGGCTGAGGTATCACGGGGTGCCCGTGTACCTCAGGCGGCTGGTGGCAGACTACTTGGAGGGGCGCAGCGTCCTCTACGTTGACCGAGTAGGGGACGTTGTGCGAACGCCCATGACGTGCGGTGTCCCGCAGGGGTCGGTTCTGGGTCCGACCCTGTGGAACATCGGCTACGACTGGGCGTTGAGAGGAAGCCTCCCACCCGGGCTGGGCGTAATTTGCTACGCCGACGATACACTCGTCACAGCCCGGGGTGGGACGCTAGAGGAGGCGGCACGCCTGGCAACTCTCGGCACCGAGGAGATTGTCAGGCGGATCGAAGCGCTGGGGTTGAGGGTAGCCCTGGAAAAGACGGAGGCCCTTCTGTTCCATGGCCTCCGTACCGCCGGGCCTCCCGCCGGCGCTTCGATCACCGTGAAGTCGGTCACCATCAGCATCCAGGCCCACATGAAGTACTTGGGCCTGGTGCTCGACGGGCATTTTTGGTTCCGGAAGCATCTCCATCGACTAGTTCCCCGGCTTGTCGGCGCGGCGTCCGCCCTTTCGCGGCTGATGCCGAATGTGGGCGGACCCAGTGCTACGTGCCGACAGCTGTACGTGGGGGTGATCCGGTCGATGGCCCTGTACGGCGCACCGGTGTGGGCGGGGTCCCTGACCGTCCGTCTTAGGGCCCTCCTGTGGCGACCACAGAGGGTCATGGCGATCAGGGCCGTACGCGGTTACCGCACGGTGGCGACGGAGGCAGCGTGCCTCCTGGCCGGAACCCCCCCGTGGGACCTGGAGGCGGAGATGCTCGCCGACATTTATCGGCGGGTGTCGGAGAAGCGCGCCCGCGGCGGCATGGTCTCCATCACAGAGATCACCGCCTGGCGGGTCGACGCCCGCCGAGAAGTCATTGCCCGTTGGGCAGTCCGGCTGGAGAGTCCTCGGTATGGTGTTAGGACCGTCGAGGCCCTCCAGCCGGTGCTGATGGAGTGGTTGGAGCGGACGCACGGGGTGCTTTCCTTCCGACTGGTGCAGGTGCTGACGGGGCACGGTTGCTTCGGGAAGTACCTGCACAAGATTGTCAGGAGGGAGAGCACACCGTCCTGCCACCACTGCAGTTGCGACGAGGACACGGCGCAGCACACGCTCGAGGAGTGTGCTGCATGGGAGGAGGATCGCCGTGAACTCGTCGCAATTATCGGTGCCGACCTGGCGCTGCCGACCATCGCCAGGGAGATGCTCGTCAGCGTCAGGAACTGGGACGCGGTCGCCGCCTTCTGTGAGGCCGTTATCTCACGGAAGGAGGCGGCGGATCGTGTGCGAGTAGAGCTTCTATTCGGCGACACGTTCCGCCGCCGGCGACTCGGGCGGCGCAGGCGCGAGTATCTGCGCCTAATGCCGCCCTAGCCGAGGCCGCGGGTGATCGGACCGGGGAATTGTCCATCACCCGCAGAGAGGCTAACCGCGCGACGGCGACCGACGTCCCAGGTCGAGAGGTTACCCGAAAGGGTATTCCGTCGGGCCGACCACTGACGACAAGTGCCATAGCCCATAGTACCATAGCCCACCCTAAAAAAAAAAAAAAAAAAAAAAAAAAAAAAAAAAAAAAAAAAAAAATGGTAAACGCACGCGCGGTCCAGTCCGTCCGGGGCGATGTAAAGACAGTGCGCGGGCCCATAACCCACCCGTACCCACGTCACCTCGTTGTTGGGCCGACCACCGGAGCAGATGTGACTTGTCGTCAGTGGTCGGCCCAACGGAATACCCTTTCGAGTGACCTCACCTCTCGACGTCCTGGGACGTCAGTCGCCGTCGCGCGGTCAGCCTCTCTGCGGGTGACGGACCATTCCCCGGTCCGATCACCCGCGGCACATAGCTTGCCTAATGAAGTTTTTTATTTCAAAAAAGTATTAGGCAGCCGAAGCGTCCATTTAATGGGTATGTTAATAGTCAATTAAATATGTAAAATGTGAGTGTTTGTGGAATATTAAGTGCCTAAATTACAAAAACAAATATAACAATCTACATATTTGGTTTTAGAAAATAAAATTCGACTATAACTTTGTGAACAGTTTGTATCCGTATGGTGACCGAGTAAGAATACAATTCACCACTCCCTATCTTGCCCGTGGATGTCGTATAAGACGACTATGGGATATAAGATATAATATGCACATAATATCTGTGCAAGAGAGGGAAATCTCGAAATGAACCCCTGTACCAACATGTCTGACGAGCATGGTATTGTAGGTCAAATTCTCTCCCTTTGTGAAGGAGGCCCGAGTCCAACATGTGGGCTGGATAATGATGATAGCTTTGTGAACAGTTTGTATCCGTGTGGTGATGGAGTAAGAATATAATTTACCACTCCCTTTCTTCACTGCTTCCTCTTCTCTTCTTTCTGGATATCAAAGACGACTAAGGAATAATATGCAGAGGAGAGAAACTCGAAATAAAATCCTATACCAACCTGTCTTACCAGCGCGGTACTTATAGTACTTTAATTTTCCTCCTATTAAGGAGGGTGCCAGAGCCCAACATTGGGCATTATATAGACAGCAATGATGATAATAATGTTAGCTCCAGTGTATTAAAGGTGATGCCTTTCAAACCACTATTATATCTTTATATATAAATTTCTTGTTTACGCATGTCACTGAACTCCTCCTAAACGGCTAGACCGATGTTGATGAAATTTTTTTTTTTTTTTTTTTTTTTTTTGCCAACGGTGGCAAAGGGGCAAGCAGCACACTTGATGGTAAGTGAAACTGCTGCACATGGACCTTTGCAATACCAGGGGCACAGCCAGGCCACTGCCTACCGTGAAGGAAATACTCTTCTTAAACCTCGTTTAAAGAAGGATATGTCATAGCGCTCGGGAAACACAGCAGTAGGTAGTTCATTCCAGAGAAACGTACAGTTGAAGACCATAACGTTTCCAGGTGAAATGGATAAACCCTGCTACGATGTCGAGTGGTACGTTGGTAGAATGGTGACGGTGGTACCAAGTCAAACAGTTCCTTGGAGCACTCCCCGTGAAAGAGTCGGTAGAGTACACAGAGTGACCCAAAGTCTCTCTGCTGCTCCAGCGACTCCAATCTGTCCGTAAGATTGGGATTCCCGACGATTCGAACAGCCCGTCTTTGCAGGGAATCAAGTGAGTCCACCTGATATTTGGGCGCACCTGCCCAGAGATGTGAGCAGTACTCCACATGAGGACGAACTTGTGCTTTGTATAGCACAAGACGCTGTCTCGGTGTGAAGTAGCGCCTGGCTCTGTTCAGGACGCCCAACTTTTTGCTAGCCAATTTGGCTTTGTCCTCCAAATGACTTCCAAACTGGACTTTGCTCGATATTTTGACGCCGAGAATCCCAATACTCTCAGAAATTGGGAGAGTTACTCCTTGGAACTGTGGCGCCATGATAAACGGGTCCTTCTTTGCAGTGAACGCGCAAACTTGTGTCTTTATGGGGTTGAACTGGACTAGGTTCCGTTCACCCCATTCTGAGGCCCGCCCCAGAGAGCACTCGACTTCAAACACAAGTTGAACCCTTCTTTCCTGAGTACTCCGAGAGATATTCCGTTGCTCAGTGTACCGCTCATCACCCGTACTGTCATCCGCATAGCAACGCATACTCTCGATAGAGAGCATGTCATTGATATGCAGGATAAACAACGTTGGGGAGAGCACCGAGCCTTGTGGTACACCAGCTTTAATGGTCATGGTATCGGAGCAGGAGCCATCTACGACGACTTTTATACTCCGACCAACCAAAAAGCTGGGGATCCAATTACAGAGTCCCTCGGGGATTCCGTATGATGGTAGCTTCGATAGAAGTGCCCTGTGCCAGACCCTTTCGAACGCGTGTTCAAAGGGATTCGAGAATGGTTTAGATTCACAAATGGACTCGGTAGGCGGCGCTACTGACGATTTCAAGGAGAATTCCTTTTATTTTATTTGAACAGAACAACGTCTGTTGGGTCAGCTAGTATAATATAATTCTCGAATCTAAAGCTAAAATTAATCCCTACATTAGATCCTTCATGTGAAGGACTGAGAAATACTTAAAATACAAGTTATTAACTTCAAACTGTCCTAAATACAACCTAACTTGCTAACTAAATCCTACATTACCCTAATACTCTATATATCTAGATGCACAAACCTTCAGAGTAGCAGCTGCGTCGTGCAGATTGTGACGTTAAATCCGATTGCATTTGCCTAATTCCTACCTGTATATTGCTGGATTATAATTCTAAATTAACGACAGTTGAAATGGTGCATTTTGCTAAAGACTAAGTAGAGTTATTTTGGTGGCAATTTGACTTATCTATATTGATTTTCATTTGCGAAGGGTGATTGTTAAATTCTACTTATATTATGAACTAACTAACCCAACAGACGTTGTTATATTCATCATCATCATCGCAGCCCACATACGTCCCACTATTGGACTTGGGCCTCCTCTGCAATAGGAGGGATTTTGACGATTTTGTTGGTCAGACATGTTGTTATAGGGTTTTATTCCGAGTTTTCCTTCTCTTGCACATATGTTATATGCATATTATATCTCTTAGTCGTCTTTTACGACAACCACGGGCGAGATAGGGAGTGTTGATTTGTATTCTTACTCGAAATTTATTATTTCGAATCGATACCTGCATAAAATTTTATTTTGAAGCGGTTTCAAAAAAGGAGGAGGTTCTCAATACAACTGTATTTTTTCCAGGTTTTTTATCTGAATGCTTTCGATTGGGTGAAGAGATTTTGATGATATTTTTATTTATAAGCTGAAAGTTCTTCCCGTGTGGTCCTATTTCATTTTGGTTCGGTTTTGATAATAGCGTCCATGAGAAAACGATTGAAGTCAGTTTTTTATTCAGAATTATTATTCGTCTCTACACGGAAAGACGGAATAATAAATAAGGATAGATGTTAATCCTTACTAATATTATAATGTGAAAGTATGTTTGTTTGTTTGTTACTCTTTCACGCTTAAACTACCAAACTGATTTCAAAAATTCTTTTACCAGTGCAAAGCTACAATATCAGGGAGTAACATAGGCTATATTTTATGCCGGTATTCCCACGGGAACAGCAACTACGCGGGTAAGACGACTGAAACCGAAGCGAAACGAGGGTGGGTTGCTAATATTTTATAACTAGCTGACTCGCTTACCTTTGTCTGTATCATATAAGAGAGAAAGGTTTAAAAAAAGGGCATCGTAAATACCTGCAACGCGCAGAGCATGTAATGGAAGTTCTCAAAAAGAATAGTTTCCATGCTTTTGCAGTGTTTATCACTGATGCTTCGATCCAATTTGTCTTATCATGTCGTTATATAGCCTTCTTTGATAAATAGGTTATCTGATTTCTGATGTTTACGCGAGCATTACACATTCTAAATAAAACGGATTATGGATTTTATCATGTTTGTATTTGATTATTGATTGCTAAATAGAATATCTAACACCGAAAGTATGTTTCATTTGTATTTAAAACCAGTATTTTTTGTGATTAGCAGTTTACCCGCGTAGTTGCCGTTCCTGTAGGAATACTGGCATAAAATATAGCCTATATTAATCTCCCTCATACAGACCCAGAAGATACCCAGAACAAACAGACAGATTGGCAGACAGATAAACATACAAAAAAATGTTATACTGATTTTTAAGCATAGATCCGTGCAAATAAACACATGATCATGAGAAAAGGCCACTATTTTATTTATTTTTATTGCCGAAGGTGCCAAACGAGCATGCAGCACACCTGATGGTAAGTGATCTTGCCACACATGGACCTTTGCAATACCAGGGGCACAGCCGGACCGTTGCCTACCGTGAAGAAAATACTATTGTTAAACCTCGTTTAGAGAAGGACATGTCATAGCGCTCGGGTAACACAGCAGCAGGTAGTTCATTCCAAAGCCTGCACGTACTTGGGAGAAATGATCGCTGGTAATGCACAGTTGAAGACCATAACGTTTCCAGGTGAAATGGATGAACCTTGCTGCGGTATCGAGTGGTACGTTGGTAAAACGGTGACGGTGGTACCAAGTCAAACAGTTCCTCAGAGCACTCCCCATGAAAGAGCCGATGGAGTACACCGAGTGAGCCAAAGTCTCTCCGCTGCTCCAGTGACTTCAATGTGTCCGTAGGATTGGGGTCCCGACGATTCGAACAGCACGCCTTTGGAGGGAGTCAAGTGGGTCTAGCTGATATTTAGGCGCGCCTGCCCAGAGATGTGAGCAGTACTCCACATGAGGACGAACTTGTGCTTTGTTTATACAAGGCGCTGTCTCGGTGTGTGGTACCATTTAGTTTACAAACATACACCTCAATTTTATTTATTTGTATAGATAAAACATAGGGTTCGGCTGTTTGACCAAAAGTCGTTTGGCAAAATTACACTTGACAAACAACGTTTGGCAAAACAATGGATTTTTACAATTGATCATTTTACTACTGATCATTTTACAAATGTTTCACTTTGCCAAATGATCAACACTTATATTTACATTTGATAAATGATTACTTTACAAAACGAACATTTAGCAATTTCATCATCATCATCATCATCATTTCAGCCCACATACGTCCCACTGTTGGGCTCGGGCCTCCTTCATAATGGAAGGGTAATTGACCTACTATACCACGCTGGTCAGACGTGTTGGTATAGGGTTATATTTCGAGTTTTCCTTCTCTCGCATAGATGTTATATGCGTTTTATATCCCTTAGTCGTCTCGTACGATCACCCACGGGTAAGATAGGGGGTGGTGAATTGTATTCTTACTCCGTCACCACACGGAATTTATTTAGCAATTTATTTGGAAAATAATTACTTATTAACCCGTTCATCTTTGGAGATATATTTATTTTATTAGGTTGGGTTAGGTTAGAACTTTAACCCCAAATACCAGAAGCGACTTTAGGGCATTTCTCCTATTAATAATGATTCATGATGATGATGATTATACATTTAAAAAATAACTAACAACTGACTGTCACGGCGATATGAGGGTAGAAATAACTTTTTGTTAAATGACATTTTAATACTTAAGACATTTAACAAGTGTAGTGTTTGCTAATGGATCATTTGCTAAGTAAGTTTTTGTAAGATGATACTTTTGTCAAATGTATCGTTTGCCAAATGATCATTTGGTGAAATGTTGTTTGTCGAATGACCATTTGTCAATAGTTTTTTGATGAATCATTAGGGACCCATAAAACATTCATAAATATTGGCAATATTTGCAATATCGATTGAAATCAAAGGGTACCGATATAAATAAAATAGTAGACATATGTAGCCCTATACATCACTTTTGCTATCACATATGTAAGGCTGACCGATACATATAAACGACCTCATATCCATATTTCCTTTCCTTACAATTCCTAACAAAAAGGCCAAAAAAAAAAACAACTTTTACGATATACGATTTGCTGAATCCTTCTTACGTTCTAGCTCGTTTGTATATTTATTAGACTTCTTTGCTTTTGTAATAGAATAAGAAAAATAATTTTTTTCGATGTGGTGACAAAGTAAGAACACAATTCACCACTCCCTATCTTGCCTGTGGATGTCGTATAAGACGACTATGGGATATAATATGCACATAACATCTGTGCACGAGGAGGAAAACTCAAAATTAAACCCTATACCAACATTTTTTTTTATTGCAAACGGTGGCAAACGAGCAAACAGTACACCTGATGGTAAGTGTTGCTGCCGCTCATGGACCTTTACAAGGCCGCTGCCTACCGCGAAGAAAGTGAAGGTGTGAATGCGTGCATAGAGTCTCGGTGATACCAAGGGCACCACCAAAACCCTCCACACGCAAACACCCTCAGAAAGTTGGGCTTCCGGATCTCTCGCTCACTGAAAGGAGGCCTGAGCCCAACAATGGGACGTATGTGGGCTGCGATGATGATGATGATAATGAATTTTTTCCGCTGTAATTTTTGTCAGATTATAGATTTATTCGTAAAAGGAGTACGAGATAAATATTTATAATGAAAAAAAAAACATGTGTGTGTTTAAGACAGCACGGCAGAAGTGAAAACTTCATTGATAAATGTAAAGCAAACATGTAAAACAAATGATTGTCCAAATAATTATTATTACATAGTAATTATAAATTTAAAAAACTATTGAATAATTGATAATAATTAATAATAACAATTGTTACATATAAATTGAAATATCTGGTTGACCGAGCTTCGCTCGGTATATTTTTGTTGTATTTTTGTCGAATTTAATATATATATAATAATATATAATATATAATTTAATATAATTTAATATATATTAATAAAAAATAAACATTAAATAACGAAAAAAATACCATAAACTACAAAAAGAGAATAATAATAATACCGAGATTCGATCCCACGCTGTTTGAATGCTGAAACAAAACAAAAAGGAAACTGGATGACTTCCCAACTGAGCTATCGCCTCTCTTAACGTTGATAGCGAAATTTGAATCCATATTCTATTGACATTTTATGTCATTGTATTGATTAGCTAAAAACACCGACAAAACAATATTTTCTATAAATAAAATCTAGCTGGATCGATTTTTTGGCAGCCTCGAAAAAAATCTGTATGCGGTACGTCAAAAGAAGTTTTTCGTCGGAACGTTTCCGTTCGTTTCGTAATCGTATAGTTGAACACCATAACGTTTTCAGGTGAGATGGATATTTCCTGCTATGGTGTCGAGTGGTACGATGGTAAAATAATTTCTCAGAGAACTCCCCATGTATATGATAATAATTGTAAATAAAACTATTTTACGGATTTTAATACGTTTCTGGTTGAATTTTAACATGTTTCTGTTTGAATTTTAACACGTTTCTATTTGAACTTTAACACGGTTCTATTTAAATTTTAACACGTTTCTATTTGAATTTTAACATGTTTCTATTTGAATTTTAGCACGTTTCTATTTGAATTTTAACACGTTCCTATTTGAATTTTAACACGTTTCTATTTAAATTTTGCATGCCCGACGTTTCGAAGACTTTATAGCGTTCGTGGTTACGGGCGGACTAACATGTCTCACGTTCAACAAGTCATCGTTATTACGGAGAGGTGACTTGACTTGTCTTGTCGGGCAAACAAACGTAATAAAATCCTTAAAAATAGTTTTCCTTTCCCTCACTTCGCTTCGGTTTCAGTCGCCTTACGCGCATAGTTCCTGTTCTCGTGGGAATACCAGGATAAAATATAGCCTATGTTACACCCTGAAATTATAGCTTTCTATTGGTGAAAGAATTTTTGAAATCGGTTTTGTTGTTTAAGCGTGAAAGCGTAACAAAAAACCAATAAACTTACTATTGCATTTATAATATTAGTAAGGATGTTTAATACTCGCGTAAACATCAGAAATCATTATGATAATCTATACCAGGAATCGCCAAATGGCGGACCGCGGTCCGCCTCCAAACCGCCGACCCATTTAGTGCGGACCGAAAGAATAATACAGCAAGACATGCGACAGTTTCCAGTGAAGCGTTCTGAATAAAATTTGTGTGTGGTAAAAAATATCCAGAACCTCAAAAATTAGCTTTGAAACTTCTTACTATGTTTGGGTCTACATATGTTTGTGATGCAGCATTTTTGAAGATGAACTTTATTAGAAGAAATTTCGATCTCGATTAACTAATGAACATCTCCAGGAGTTAATGACAACAGCTTGCATCCATTTTACTACAAATTTCAAACAGTTCGTAATAAAAAATGTAATTTTTCTCTTTCATATGATTGATATGTAAGAAAATATATTTGTAAACTAAAATTACATTTGATTTTTTTTCTATTAAAAGCATGCACAGACCGTGATGGTTATTTCAACCCTGTGAACCCTGATCTCTACTAATATCTACACTAATACATAAAGAGATTGTTTGTTTGAACGCGCTAAACTCAGGAACTACTGGACGATTTGAATAATTCTTTCAGTGTTATATAGCCTATTTATCAAGAAAGGCTATAGGCTATATATCATCACGCTAAGACCAATAGGAGCGTAGCAGAAATGAAGAATGTTTAAAAATCGGGGTTTTTTCTATGTGAGAGCCGCCGCTACGCGCGCCACTTAATCGGTTGGTTTCGCAAAAAAATATCATATATTAGCAACCCGCCCTCGCTTCGCATCGGTTTCAGTAGCTTTACCCTCGTAGTTCTCGTTACCGTGTTAATATTGGGATAAAATATAGCTTATGCTACTCCCTGATATTATAACTTTCTATTGCTGAAAGAATTTTTGAAATCGATTTGGTGGTTTAAGCGTGAAAGCGTAACAAACAAACAAACAAATAAACAAACAAAGTTACTTTTGCATTTATAATATTAGTAAGGATGACAGAATCATATTACTTAAAAATATATCACCTTCTACGTAAACAAATTTGCAGGTTAGAGTCAGTGTTAGCCCAAAGCAATTATTCCACGCGGACGAAGTCGCGGGCAGCAGCTAGTTAGTAATAAGTGGGGTAACACAATGTTATTCTGAAATCTTTAATCTCTTAATTTTAATATATATATTATTAAATAATTCGTAGCAATAATTGCATGCAGAGATAAACATTTTCATGTACAGTGATACATATACGAGTATAGTGGTCGTTAGCCAACACTAAGGGATTATGCCATATCTGGGTCGTGAATGTCGGCAGTTAAGCCTCAAATATATTGTTTTGTTAGTTTCCAATGTTATCTAGTAGAGATATGTTTTCATAGAAATAATTCATTTTATATATAAAATATTATATTAATAATATTATTATTAATTCATTTTTAATAGACTTCTAAAAAAGGAGGAGGTTCTCAATTCGGATGTTTGTATTTTTTTTTTATATTTGTTCGCGTATAACTCCATCTTTTGCCAACCGATTTGAAAAAATATTTTTTTGCTAGAAAGGGTATACTTGTTAAATGGTCCCGTGACAATTTTATCAAAACCCGAGAAGCAGTTTTTGAAAAATCAACAAAAATCTAAAAATTTATCTCCATTGAAGTCGATTTTTTTTTGTCAAAAATATTTTCTTGTAATCATTTCAACTCATATACGACCCACTGCTGGGATCGATCTTTCTCCACAATGACAGGTAATTGACCTACTATACCGTGCTGGTCAGAGAGGTTGGTATAGGGTTTTATTTTGAGTTTTCTTTGTCTTGCACAGATGTTATATGCATATTTTATCTTTTACGATACCCACGGGTGAGATAGGGGCGGTGAATTGTATTCTTACTCCGTTACCACACGGAAATACTTTTATATATTAAAATGCTATTATATTATTATATAATATAGATAAACTGAAAATTGTAATGGTAGTAGACCAATCTGTTGAGAGTTCTGCCTACAGCTATGTTATATCCTTTAGTAATTTTTTACGACATCCACCGGCAGGATAGGGAATGGTAAATTGTTTTCTTACTCTCCCACCATAAGGAAAATCATTCATTTCCTTACTAATATTATAAATACGAAAGTAAGTTTGTTTGTTACGTTTTCACGCTTAAACCGATTTCAAAAATTCTTTCACCGATGAAAAGGTATAGCTTTCCATTGGTGAAAGGGATCAGGGAGAGGATCAGGGAGTGACATAGGCTATATTTTATCCCTGTGTTCCCACGGGAATGGGTACTACGTGGGTAAGGAGACTGAAATTGAAGCGAAGCGAGGGCGGTTTGCTAATATTTACATAAATTTATAAAAGAAAGTAGAGCGTGACGCTTTTCATATTCCTTTTCACATTTATAACGACTTAATTACGTCACATGATCATTTACGACTTTTCCCGACAACTTTACCTCACATAAATAAATTGCTTATCAATACGTCAAACAGTAATTTAGTTTTATTTTTTTCATCAAGTTCACAACAAACAGGTTGCCGAACAAAATTTGAAATTCATAAATATTCTACTATAGTAAGAGTGTTGCTCTACATCTCTTACAGCCATGTATCAGCGATAAGGGGTGGTGGGACACTATTCTTATCCCATCACGATACGGAGAACTTATAAACTTCTATAATAAGCAGAAATGAAAAATTAAATAACCCTCGACCTAAACTAAAATTTAAAAACAAAACCTATTACGTTCTGTTCAACAAGAATTATCAATTAATTGTCATTTAACGATTATACTGGCACGCGTGAAGCAAGTTAACCAAATATAGTTAAGAACCACCGCAAGAAAACTGCATTTAAATAAAAAATACCGCATTCAAATCGGTTCATCCGTTCTAGAGCTACAATGCCACAGACAGACACATACGCAGACAAACAGCCATCGTCATCGAACTTATAATACCCCTCTTTTTGCGTTGGGGATTAGAAACTAGTATTTCATATACATATAGAGTTTTACTACAGAATACAGCCGCTTATCAACCCTCTCAATATTTGCTCCAATTTCAAGCAAGTAAGTTATTCTGGGACGTAAATTTATGCGTGACGTTGTTAGATACGCAAACAGAATTGGACAGGAGTCTCTTCGTGCAATATTGCATATTTCAAATAACGGATTTAGTGAGGACAAAGTATTAAGCTGAAACAATTTTCATATTTTAATTTTCATTTAGAAGAGTTTGACGTATCATTGTGTGGTGACTGGTTGAGATTATAAGGCGTTACCACACTTAAGTTTCCCGTGTGTGTCGTATAGACGAAGGGTTGCACCATGGCAGTGGGTCACAGCTCTAGCCTGAGAAATTCGTAGCACTAACTTTGATTGCCCGCCCTACTGCCAAGCATAATGACTAGGACTTTATTTCTCATTTTATGGGAAGGCCTACGTCCTGCAGTGGCCACCCAGAGATTGTTTATGATGATGCTGAGTATGCTTAATTAAGAAATTTTTAAAGCCACACATACTCAAACGCATGAACGCAAGCACGCACCCGCGCACGCACTCAAACACGCACGCACACGAAGAAGGTTTTAGCCTCCGGCGAAAGATCCCTGACTGACCGAAGCGTAGTAGCAAATAGCTACTATTCTGAGAGTTTGGTATTATCCCGGTAAATGGCCAACTTATTTAAAGTTGAGGACAGAAAACTGCTAATGACGTGGACCCTGCGACTTAAAATATCGCAGAGTATTATGTAACCACGTATTTGTACATTAAATACAAAAATATGAATATAAACCAACAAGCATATATGTACGTAAGCCCATTCAAAAACCCTAATATTAATCACCAAGGAACTTTTACGGCGCATAAATACCCAATGAAAAATTCTTTCAATGAATGTTTTTGACAACATAATACTTTCTAAGAAAAATTGTCGATTTAAATGAAATATGATTGATTACGGACAAATTACACATATATATTGTGTACTAGCAAAGTCTCGACGTTTCTATGAGATATGAGGGGATATGGGGATAAAATGTAATCTATGTTATTCGCTAATACTTTTATTTAATTTTCTTTTATGCTTATTCAAAAAATTCAACTGTCTAGCTATCGCGGTTCTTGAGATACAGCCTGGTGACAGACAGATAGACAGACAGATGGTCAGACAGCGAAGTCTTAGTAATAGGGTCCCGTTTTTACCCCTTGGGTACGGAACCCTAAAATGAGCACGCAGTGATTCGAGTCCAAAAAAATAGGATAATGAAAATTATTAACAAAATTCAGATAGAAATACAACCATTAAAAGTTGGTTCACAATTTCCACAGACTGTGAGAAAGAAATATCCACTGTGTGATGATGGGTTGATAATTCCTTAAATCATTCATTTATTAATTTCAACTCATATACGTTCCGGGACTCCTCCTTCTCAATGGGAATAAGGTTGACCTCCTCCACTACGCTTTATAGAGGGGTTGGTATTGGGTTTATTTTCGAGTTTCGTTCTTTTGCATAGATATTATATGCGTGTCCTTTAATTCTTTAGTTGTCTTTCACGACACCCACAGCCAAGGTGGTGAATTAATTCATCACCATATGGTTAAGGATGTCTTCCCATAAAAGAGCCCTCATCACAATAGGGGTAATCCTATAATCGTTACCCTCGACTGGTAGACTTAGGATCATAGTTGAAGTTATAATTTTATTTCTGTAGAACATTGCTCTTCCGTATGGTGGCGGAATAAGAATATAATTTACCACCCCTTAACTTGCCCTTTGACTAAGGAATATAATATGTATTTAACATCAATGCAAGAGAAAGAAAACTAGAAAGAAAAGCTCGTATAGGCTAGACCCCTCGGAGGAGTGTGGTTTATTAGGTCAAATTCTCCTTATTTTGAAGCCCAGCAGCAGGACGCGCTGCTTACTCCCCTTAACACAATTTCACCACTTCAATAAAAATGAAATGACTTGTATTTTAAATTAATCCCTTCAGGATCAGGAAGTTTATATCTGCTAGTTATTTTGTTAGCTAAAATAAAACCTCTTTTTTTGTTCAACAAAACCTAGTACGCTTTTACTTAAAATGTATGCGGCATGAAGCTTTTATCCGACCACAAATTTTTTTCGCCAGTTACCTACCAAATCCTAAAAATCCTTTTAAATTTGCCACAAAAAGTTGTAAAAATAAATCGCTTTTCTAATCCTTCCATTTACCTTTTATTTTGATTAAATAATAAGTGTTTGCTGTAATGTTATGAAACTCGCTAAGTAAGATTAGTGTCCCTCTGATTGGCACTGTGCCGGTTATAGTTAGTGAAATCCGGTTACGAGCGGCTTAAACCAGATATATGCAGTTCTAAATAAATTAGATTAGCCATTGGTCTGTAATGGAAACATAGAGTGAAGGATTTACATTTATATGTAAATTAATCAACATTAATATGGACCTTTAATAATTAAGAAAGTGAGTGACAAATTTTAGTTTCATTATCTCAACCAACATAAGTCCTACTGCTGAGGTCAGGTCTCCACCACAATAAGAGGGAAATTGACCTCCTATATGATACTGGTCAAATGTGTTGGTACAGGGTTTTATGTCGAGTCTTCCTTCTTTCGCATAGATGTTATCTCCATATTATATCCCTTAGCCGTCTTTTACGACATTCACGGGTGTGATAGGGGGTGTTGGATTGTATTCTTACTCCCTCACCATACGGAGAAGTTTTAGTTTGTTTCATCATTATTATCACAGCTTATACATATATGTCCTATGGCTCAGCCGAGCTCGAGCACATCTGATGGTAAGTGATACTGCTGCACATGGACCTCTGCAATACCAGGGGCATAGCTAGGCCATTGCCTACCGTGAAGAAAATGCTCTTCTTAAACCTCGTTTAAAGAAGGACATGTCATAGCGTTCGGGCAACACAACAGCAGGTAGTTAATTCCAGAGCCTGCACGTACGTGGGAGAAATGATCGCTGGGAACGTACAGTTGAAGAGCATAATGTTTCCAGGTGAAATGGATTAACCCTGCTGCTGTGTAGAGTGGTTCGTTGATAAAACAGTGACGGTGGTACAAAATCAAACAGTTCCTCAGAGCACTTTCCATGAAAGAGCCGGTAAAATACACACCGTACTCGGAGGGAAATTTACCTACTTGTTGGTTTTATTTCGAGTGTTCCTTCTTTTGCACAGAACATCTATCAACATATTTCCTCATCCTTTATTCGTTTTTTACTGTCGTAAACTAAGTTAAGTCGTAAGTGTCCTAAAATACAAGCATTATTTTCATATCGCAAGGCGTTGTCTTGAAAAAAAAAAAAATTAATATACTTCTTTTATAGTATTTTAATGGCCTAGTTACGAAAGTTTTGAAATTTCATCAATCCACTTGAAGTTTTTGCCTGTCAGTAAGCCATTATTGTAGTAGAGCGATGGTTATTAAAGTATGATTTTAAAGAAAATTTCAATTAAATTTGCCTCGGTATATATATCCCCTAGTGGTGACGAAGTAAGAATACAACTCGTCACCCCCTTTCTTGCCTGTGGATGTTGTAAAAGGCCACTAAGGGATATAATATGGAGATAATATCGATGCCAAAGAAGGAAAACTCAAAATGCAACCCTATGCCAATACGTCTGGCGTAGTATAGTAGGTTAAAGTCTCTCCCATAATGGAGGTGGCCCAAGCTCAATAGTGGGACGTATATGAGCTAAAATGATGATGATGAAACTTAGATATAATACGAAGTTCACCAGGCCATCTAATGTTACAATAGAAAATAGTAAAATTTGGAATATAATTTGCCACTTAAAATATTCGGTAACCAGCGCTCTATGTAATTTATAAAATCAGTAATTAATATTCCTTTCCGTGAACCTAAATTACTAAAGTTGAGCTTCATTTACTAAAATTGTTAAGCTATATAAGCTAGAATTTTAAAAGTACAGAATTTTAAAAGTGAAAACTATTTTCATTAAAATACATAAGAAAGGAATTGTGGTCGACCGAACATAAAATAAATTGAAAGCTTAGCACTGACATCCACGGCCCAGATTCGGCATAATCCTTTTTGGCTAATGGCCTCGTATATATACACACACATACGTTTCCGCAATACATTATTATTGGTATTTATTCATTCTTTCTTTACTATTTTCTGCTCGAGATCAGATTAAACCCGTTTCTCCATGTGGTGACGGAGTAAGAATACAATTTATCACCCCCTATATTGCCAGTGGGTGTCGTAATAGACGACTAAGGGATATAAAATGCATATAACACCTATACAAGACAAGGAAAACTTGACATCAAGCCCTATGCCAACACATCTGGCCAGTGCGGTATAGTATTGTGGAGTGACCCGAGTTCAACAGTGTGGGCTGCGATGATGATGCAGTGAAAAGCGTTTTGCAGTCCATAGCCTTCTCCTGCAAATGTAAGGATAATCGTAATGGCTACGTTTGGCACACCTCTGTTGGTAAACGCAGCGAGATGTTGTACAATATTTTATCTACAGGAGCAAGTTGCTGTCTCGTGGTGAGATCCTAAGTCGATATTAACGCCTCAAGACAAATAAGGGGTAGCGAGCATCGTATCCTTACCTCGCTATCACAAGGACTATTCTCTCACAGGAGTCATAAAATCTGTTTTTTTTTGTTGGGACTAATCCCACCACACATTCCCACCATTGTAACTCCTGTAAGCCAGGATCCACATTGGTCTCCATAAATGACACCGAGGTTTGACACTCAAGCAGTCCCGGGATATGATTTTAATTGTCTTGGGACCCGCAACAAATTTAATTAGAAAGAGAGATTCCACTTTCCTCCTAGGCAAAGCGGGAGACAGGAAAACAAAATGACTAGTCAGCCAATAAGTAAAAAGGTGTACAGCTACGATAGCGCAGCAGTACAGCACCACGGATACGGAAGAGCTTAACGGGGCCTATATGTGAGCGTTAAGATTGATTGCTATAGTAGGTATGGCAGAAACGCATGAACGTACGGAAATTTTCTCGAGTTGCTACAAAGTCCGTATAGTATATACTACCCCACAGATGACTTGCAAACTGTTTAACATAAGGTTACGCTCGTTTCGCCAGAGATCGCACTCCCAGAGAATGTGATGTGCTGATTGTTCATACTCGTGGTCAGATGTGGAACATTGACATAATGGTGATGGTACGAGTTTAAAAGAAAATAATTTACTTTTAAAGTTGCCATGGCCAGTTAAAAATTGGGCCACGAAGTGGTCAACCTCCAGCCACACCTTCTCCAGGCGCTCCCGGATGCATGGAAAAAATAGATAAAGATGACGACCTTTTGATGATGAATCCCATCTTTCTTGCCATTCAGTTAAAAGTTCCTCATAGACAATGGATTGTGGTGCAAACAATCTAGCAATTTTATTTCGGTCACGCGATAGAAGGAAATCTGTATTCATAGTTTCCTTTGTGGTGTAATACATTGACGCTCGTCTCTGAATCTCCATCTGGTTAAGGAATCACGAGCGGAATGGACAATACAAAGAAATTTACAACACTTTTTTTTTTGGGGTGGGCTACGGTCGGCGCACTCGCCGCCCGGCTCCGTCCGGGGTGACAGAAGAGCGACGCGGGACCCCGTAACCCACCTGATAGCACGTCGCCTTTGTCGATGGGCCCACCACTGGTGCAGAGTTCCTTGACTTCAGTGGTTGGCTCGACGGAATACCCCGAGGAAGTACCCTTTCCCATCGACGTCCCCTTCCCGGGAGTAATTTACCTTAGTATACCATGCTGGTCAGACAGGTTGGTATAGGGTTTTATTCTTCTTTATATCCCTTAGTCGTCTTTTATGACGTTATATTCTTTCTGCGTTATCACGCCGAAAATGGAAGATAAATAAAATGGTATCTTTTTTTGGGGTGGGCTTGGGTCAGCGCACCCACCGCCCGGGGTGACAGAGAGGCGGCACGTGGCCCCGTAACCCACCCGTGGCACGTCGCCTTCGTCATTGGGCCGACCACAGGTGCAGGGTGACTTGTTGTCAGTGGTCGGCCCGACGGAATACCCCTGAGGAGTATCCTCTCCTCGACCGGCGTTCCCCCTCTGAGGAAGTCAGTCTTCGTCGTGCGGTCGGCCTCTCAGCGGGTGACAGATTAACTCCCCGATCCAGTCACCCGCGGCCTCAGCTAAGGAAAATGATACCTACGCATAGGTCGTATAAATCATTATTATACTGAAAGAAACTAGGATATAGTTTATGAGAGTCACGCTTCGGACACAGCCAGTAATATTAACTAAAACAACATAAATAACTCAGAGTTGCTACAAACATATTTCATAAATTATTGTTCTAGAACTTGTCCAAATGGGTTTCCTATTTCCCAAAATTATTTTCTTGTATGGGTAAATAAAGTTTATAAATAACGTATTGATATTTGTGTAGTCCAAAAAGTTGCGGATTAAGGTAGATCTATAATAATACACTCATTTGCAAAAAAAACGGGCACCTAAGCAATGAACCATTTCAAATGTTAATATTTCTTTGTTTGATAATTATAGGTAGTTTTATCCACACAATTTGCTAAATTAATAAGAAAATAATCGTTTTCATCAGTATTTCATAAAATTTAGATACAATTTATGGGAAATAATGCTAAACCTCGCTAGTAGTGTATATTCGCTAGTAGTGCATATGCTCATGAAGTAAAAATAAAAAAGTTTTTTTGTTTGTTTTTCTTTAATAAAGTAAAAGCAGATAAATGTTTAGTATCGAGTGTGACCCCCTCTAGCTAAAATCACAGCTTGAATTCGTCTGGGCATGCTAGCGAGTATATCCCGGATACTTGCTTGCGGAATACGTTCCCACTCCGCAGTAATCACATTCTTCAGCTCTCTGATGGTCTGCGGAGCCGGGTGTACTGATCTCACACGCCGTTTCAGAACGTCCCAGACATGCTCTATGGGATTGAGGTCGGGACTTCGAGCTGGCCAATCCAAACGACGAATGCCGACCTCTTGCACATATGCATTAACATCGCGGGATCGGTGGGCGCGAGCATTGTCGTCCATAAAAATCGAGTCTTCACCTAGAGCGGCCAATGCGGGTTGTGCATGAGAAATTAGAACTTCCGTTATGTATCGATGCCCAGTCAGTGAGCCGTTTTCAATGAAGCCTAACTCTGTACGATCCATTGAATTTATTCCTGCCCAAAACATAACAGAGCCCCCACCATAAGGTGTGATTTCTTCGAAACATGCCTCTGCAAAGCGTTCTCCTTGTCTTCTTAGCACTCGCCGACGTCGATCTTCACCGAACAGAGATATCCTGGCTTCATCAGAGAACAAAACCCTACTCCAATCGTCTTGAGTCCATGATTCACAATTTCTAGCGAACCTAAGCCTGTGAACTCTGTGCTCACGGAGTAATTTGGGGCCGCGGGCCGGGCGGTGACTGCGTATATTGGCAGCGAGAAGCCTCCTCCTGACCGTCCATAGACTAATATGCACATTTCTTACTTCTTGGAGGTTGTTCTTAAGATCCACATACGAAGATTTGCGATTTCTCAATGCGCGACTCACAAGAAAACGATCATCCCGTGGTTGGGTACATGGTTTTCTTCCAGAACCAGGCCTTCTCTCGACGGAACCAGTCTCCTGATATCGCTGCCAGGTCCTTTGGACTGTCGAGCGACTAACATTTAGCCTCCTAGCCACGAAACATTGGCTGCAACCCTCTTCAAGCAGCGCGATAATTTTGGTAGCTTTTACCACTTTATCTACCATTTTTGATACAGCCAAACAGCATTAAATAAAGCTTTGACAGTCAAGGATATGAAATTAATCGATAAAAATTGAATAAAAGTTATGAAAGTCGATGTTAACTTCTGGAACTTCGCGCCAAAAATGTAGGATAAAAAGGGGTTTTCTGTAAAAATGAACATCAAATGAAAAATTGAATTTAGAACGTACTTTTTTAAATACCACAGCATTTTTAAAACCGGCCAGTAACGTGTACAAACGATTGAAACCTTTTTGGTATTGTATCTTTTTAAATATGAATGAAAATCCAAACCGCCCGTTTTTTTTGCAAATGAGTTTATATCATAAGAAATATGTTATAGAATTTTTTTTTATTAAATTGTTAATAAGTAATGTTTGTTGTGTGGTAGCGGCTTCGAATACTACCAACCCTTGCTTTGCTCGTGGGTGTCGTAAAAGACGACTAAGAGCCCTAGATTGACTCGGACCAACTCCATCTGGTATCATTTGGGTCAACGATTACATTCCCAAGGAGGGTTGACGTCAGGCAGGCGGCCGGTCATAAAAGTCATTGCCGAAACTTTTTGCAATATGTCAAAACAGATGACATATTGCGTCGACCCCAAGTAATTGGGATAAGAGCAAGATGATGATGAAGTAATGTTTCATCATTCATCATCATTTCAGCTCAAATACGCCCCACTATTGGGCTCGAGCCTCCTCCATAATAAGAGACGAATTGACCTTACTGTATCACACTGAACAAACAGGTTGATATAGGGTTTTATTTCTAGTCTTCCTTCTCTTGGATAGATGTTATATTTTTTTCTTTTTTATGATTAGGCTATGGTAAGCGCGTACGCGGTCCATTCCATCTGGGGCGACGAAAGGACGGCGCGCGAGCCCATAACTCACCCGTACCCATGTCGCCTTCGTCGTTGGGCCGACCACCAGAGCAGGGTGACTTGTCGTCTGTGGTCGGCCCGATGGAATACCTTTTCGGGTACCCTCACGGGACATCGGTCGCTGTCGCGCGGTCAGCCTCTCTGCAGGTGATATGCTCGCTGGATAAATGTTATATGCGTATTATTATATCCCTTAGTCGTCATTTAAGACTCCCACGGATAAGATTCCCAGGGGGTGGTGATTTCTATTCTTACTCCGACACCACACAATAACATATAATACAAAAATGCGTATAAAAACTAGATGCTAAAATTAATACACAGTTCTACTAAGGCTTTGGGAGACAACAGCGTGAATTTAAACTGAGCCCTAGATATAATTAAAATGAAATATTACAATATAGAAAACGTTTATTTTAATACTAATTAACGTAAAGCTTCATAAGTACACAGACAGAACCATTACGTATGCTGTCTGAGTTGGCAGTGAGAAGGCTTATACTAGAATATTTACGACTTATGTGCTATCTAGCTGAGTAACAATATGTTCAACTTACATTATTCATGTATTAATTATTTGTTATAGCATTAGTATTATTAGTTTGATTAACTGTTATCTAAATTACTCTAAAAACTTATTTGTGATAATTTCATTTCATTCATCCACCTTATTCCACGTACTCGCAAGTTTTGGAATGAACTACCTGCTGCTGTGTTACCCGAGCGCTATGACATGTCCTTCTTTAAACGAGGTTTGAGAAGAGTATTTTATTCACGGTAGGCAACGGTCTGGCTGTGCCCCTGGTATTGTAAAGGTCTATGTGCGGCAGTATCACTTACCATCGGATGTGCTGCTTACTCGTTTGCTACCGTTGGTAATAAAAAAAGTCAATTTCCCTTTCCCAATGCTATAACACTGATGAGACACAACATGTCTCCATATGGTGACGCCGTACGAATATAATTCATCACCACTTTTGCCCGTGGGTATCGTAAAAGACTGCAAAGATGGCGTAGTTAAGATAGCGACCTATAGTGCCAGTGTTGAGGATTCGAACTTTTGCGACTTTGTGTGATCCACAAATTGTTGTTCTCAGTCTGGATGTAATTTGTGCCCGTTAGTCATATGTTTGCAAAGCCCCCGAAATACAAGAATTATTTTCTTAGTACGGGGTGTTGTCTTAGAAAAAAAAAGAGAACCAAGAGATATGATACGCAAATAGCACCTATACAAGAGAGGTAAAACTGCAAATAAAAGTTTATTTCTGTTTCTCATCAATGGTGGAGGAGACTCGAGCCCAGCAGTGGGACGTATATGAGCTGTGATGATAATGATGGTCGCAAATTCTGCAAGTGGTGATGTCTTTTCGCCTTCGGTGACCAGGTAGAAAGAGACGCCGTAATGCGTTCCTCCTCCCACCGACCTGAATGATGACAGGTCGTGACCAGACCCCCAAGCGTTGGGTGTAGGGGATTGAATGCCATCAGACGATCTCCCGGGCACCCCATAAAAGCGCGGAAGAGGTCGCTGTGGTTTTAGTGGATATATCGATCGCCGAGTCCCACACACACTCCCCCATCTATCGTCGGATGATAGTGTGTAAATGCATTACCACAGTCTGAACAAAAAAAAAGGTCAATTTCCCACCAATTTTGGAGTAGACTCGAGCCCAGCAGTAGCCCAAAAGTCGATATGATGATAAATGAATAAAGACAACACTCTACACTGAGGAAATAATCTTGTTTTGCTTGGGGTGCTTCATATCTGTGAAGGCAAAATTATTTATTTTAAGTGTTTATTTAAATTAAGTAGGTATCTTAATTATCTGGTATAAAATGTGGAAACCTGTTTTCAATCAATTAATATATTGCTGACCATTTATGTCTCTATACATGGATATAGGCTTCTCTATCATGTTTCACCACAAAGTGCGGTCCTGTGCCGCTTGCATCCAACGACGCCTAAAAACCTTTACTAGGTCGTCGGTCTATCTATTGAGAGGGCGCCTACACTACGCCATCCGATACGTGGTCGCCACTCAAAAACATTATTCCATGCTTATTTAATTTTGCTGTAAATGAATCAAAAGCTTCTAGTTTTTAAATGGCCGCCACACGTATTTGAGAAATAAAATTTACACGGAACTTTAGGTTAATATACGGTTTAGCTCTAATAAAAACAAAATGAAAAAAAGAGCAATAATAATAATGCCCATTTCATAATGCCTGCAATACTAATTGGAACAAAAAAAATCTCTCTCAGATTAGAAAATGTGAGAGTTGTTTCTGTCAGGCTATGCTCTGATTATAGTCTACCGAAATCGACCAGGCCAAAGAGGCACTTTTAAAAAAATACTTTTTTCTCATTTCTATTTCAACAAAAAACATCTCATCTAATGCTAAGGAAAACCATCATTCACCATTGCATAAGTTCTTCAAAAACACTGTAACGCAGAGCATTCGCTCGGTAACGACTGCGGAAATCCGGATCTTACTGGATTCAACTAGATTTATGCAGTTCGAACCAACTTCAGTCTGAGACGTAGAAAATGCAAATGCGGATTTAAAGGTAAATCTGCAGAGAATTGTTCGGGTTTTATGTTGATCCTGTTAATACTCGTCCCTAGTGTGTCCTTGTGGTAAAATGTTTTAGGCTGGACACTTAAAATTGGTCAGTTCAACAACCATTTTTTATTATAGAAAGAAAACTGGCCTACCTACGCAAAACAGGTGGGCGAAAATATAATTTTCTGAAATGATGATGATTACCTATTTACTGACAAGTTATGGTCGGTCCTCAACCCACGTAAATCATATGTAGCGATGGAAGGGAGGCTTGGATCCAATAAAATACTTTTTTTAATTCTTTTCGCAATTAGAGCGTGCTACTAGAACTAACCACTTGACTTCAATAATCTTACAGTTCTTAGCTGTCCTTTACGATACTAGGGGGTAAAGTAGGTATGATGGCACATTGTATACTTTATCCTTCTCTACACAACTTTCCGTATCGACGGAGTAAGAATACAATTTACTACAACTTTGTTTTACACATGGCTGTCATAAAAGACGACTAAGGGATTAATTATACATATAACATCTACACGAGAAAAAGAAATTTTAAAACCTTATGACCAACTCGTATGACTGTAGTTTTAGTAGGTCAAAATCCCTCCTATTGTCTAGAAAGATGACGAGGGACGTAAAGAGTGGAAGGTGCTCATCACGTGAGGGTAAGATTTCCTTATTTCCTAGTCCTAACATCGATCAAAACTATGTGACACCGATCAAAGCTGTGTGACAAGGCTGTGTGATAAAGGTGTGTGACGAAGCTGTGTGACAAAGCTGTGTGGCACCGATCAAAGCTGTGTGACGTCGATCAAAACTGTGTGACACCGATCAAGGCTGTGTGATAAAGCTGTGTGACACCGATCAAAGCTGTGTGACATCGATAAAAACTGTGTGACACCGATCAAAGCTGTGTGAGAAGGCTGTGTGATAAAGCTGTGTGACGAAGCTGTGTGACGAAGTTGTGTGACGAAGCTGTGTGACGAAGCTGTGTGACAAAGCTGTGTGACACCGATCAAAGCTGTGTGACGTCGATCAAAACTATGTGACCAATCAAAGCTGTGTGACGCCCAATCAATAACCTTAATCCTATCTCGTACTCCTATTGTGGTGTGCGGTATATTGATTACCGTGGGACAGTGGGGGGTCTCCCATCCTTTCTTCCATTTTAAAATTAAAATAAAAATGGTTTTTCGCTATGTGTCGCCAATTCAGTCAATTGAGAAAGAGTCCAATTAAAACTGTGCAAGAATTTTATAGCCACTTCATAGTTTGATCTAAAAATAAGTAGAACTTATTTATTGTTAGTTTAAACTAAGTTTTGTTCCAAAGAGAAAATAAAAAGTTTGATGGACTGTTTCCACTGGCTGAAACTTTAAGTGTTGAACCGAGATTCGTAAGTTATTAATCGACATTTATATTTTCAACTAGCAATCCGCCCTTGCTTCGCTTCGGTTTCAGTCGCCTTGCTCCCGCATTTTAAACCCTTACCCTTACTAAAATTATAAATGCGAAAGTAAGTTTGTTTGTTACGCTTTCCGCGTAAACCACCAAACCGATTTCGAAACTTCTTTCACCGATGGCAAGCTATAATATCACGGAGTAACATAGGCTATATTTTATTCCGATATTCCCACGGGAACGGGTTCTACGCGGGTAATACGACTGAAACCGACACGTAGCGAGGGCAGGTTGCTAGTCTCCAATATTTTCTAAAATATATAGGATACGCGATTGCAGTCCCTGAGGCCTCGGATTCAATTCTAGGTCCGGGCAAAATTTTATGGGGGTTTCTTGAGAGGAAAAATAGCCTAAATTACTCCTAATGTAGCCAGGTACCTGGTAGTATAACATTATTAAAATCGGTCCCGTCGTTTGAAAGATTACCCAGAAGAAACAGACAAACAGTCAAACAAAATGTAAGTAGTTTTCAGGCATAGGTATCGTGTAAATAACCGCGTTAGCATGGAAAAAGAATTATTTTGACATTATAAAGAGACTTCAATTTTATTTATTTCTATAGATTATTAACATCAGTCCAGCCGTTTAGAAGATTACCCAGTACAGACAGAGAGACAGATAGCCGAATAAGAAATTAGTGGTTTTTAGTCATAGGTATCGTGTAACTAACCGTAGGAGCACGAAAAAAAAATATTTTAACATTACAAACAGACACTTCAGTTTTATTTATTTGTGTAGATGTACCTAGTATATTTCAAGTACTCAAAGCTCAGTGACTTTTTAATTTTGTAATAATAAAGTTAGCTTGCGATTTCAATGAAAGTGTTTCTAAGAAACGCTAACATATTTCTGGCGGTTCTTTGAAACAGTGATTTTGTTATTAATGAAAATACATTTTGACTACAAGGTTTGAAAAGAACGTGAGAGGTCTCGTTAGCTTAAGTCTTGTATCTATTTAATATTTTAGGACAATTTCTGCATTATCATCATCATCGCAGCCCACATATGTCCCACTGTTGGGCTCGGGCCTCCACCACAATGCAAGGGAATTTGACCTACTATACCATGCTGGTTAGATATGTTGGTATAGGGTTTCCTTTCGAGTTTTCCTTCTTGCACAGATGTTATGTGCATATTAAATCCCATAGTCGTCTTATACGACATTCACGGGCAAGATAGGGAGTGGTGAATTGTATTCTTACTCCGTCACCACACGGAAAGTTTCAAATGTCTCCATTATAGCAAAGATAATCTCTTCCACAATAACCGACTTGTCGGCAATTGTGGAAGAGATTATGTTGTGATTAGATTGTGATGTGACAGACTGATGCATGTATAACTGCGTTTGTTACACAAATGATTTACGGTATCTATCTATACCAATAAATAAAATTGGAGTGTCTGTTTGTAATGTCAAAATAATAGGCTTTTTTCATGCTTACACGGTTATTTGCACGACACCTATGCCTAAAATAGCGATTAAAAATGTTTGTCTGTCTGTCTGTCTGTTTGTCCCGGGTAATCTTCAAAACGGCTGAACCGATTTCAAAAATTCTTTCAACAATGGAAAGCTATAATATCAGGGCGTAAACTAGGCTATATTTTATCCCGGTATTCCCACGGGAACGGGAATTACGTGGGTAAAACGACTATAACCGAAGCGAAGCGAGGGCGGGTTGCTAGTCTATATATATAAAAGAGAAAGTGGGTGGGTATATTCCATACAGGCTCCAAAACGGCTGGACCGATTTCAATGAAACTTTCAGGGAATCTCCAGATTGACCAGGTGAGTAATTCTGTGAAATTTGGTGACGATCGGAGCACTCCTCTTTTCTCTTCTTCTTTTGTTCTTCTTGAGTTAAATTAAATATTTAATGATGTAAGTTTATTGATTAAATAAAATAAAGCAAAATCTAGCCCGGTGAAGCGGGCTGGGTACACTAGTCTATATATATAAAAGCGAAAGTGTGTTGGTATGTTCAATATAGGCTCCGAAACGGCTAGACCGATTTCAATGAAACTTTTAGGGAATCTCCAGATTGACCTGGCGAGTAATTCTGTAACGTTTGGTGACGATCCGAGCACTCCTCTTTTTGAACTGTCAAATACAGCTTTTATTTACTATAATGATATTAAAATAAAATAAAGCAAAATCAAGCCCGGCGAAGCGGGCTGGGTACGCTAATATATTATAAAATATTTTACCACATGTAATGAAATCATTCATCATCATCATTTCAGCTTATACACGTCCTATTATTGGGCTTGAATCTCCTCCACAATAAGAGGGAAATTGGCCTACTTTAGAAAGCTGGTCAAACGTGTTGCTGTAAGATTTTGTTTCGAGTTTTTCTTCTCTTGCACAGACGTTATATTTATTTATTTATTTACTTATGACAACACCCCGCACTAAGGAAATAATCCTTGTTTTGCGGGGGACTTTACAAACATATATTTAATGGACACAAATTACATCCAGACTCAGAACAACAATTTGTGGATCGCACAAAGTGTTGTCCCGCGTGGGATTCGAACCCCTGACACTGGCGCTGTAGGTCGCTATCTTAACCACTACGCCATCTGTGCAGTCAATATAGTTATATGCATCCTTACTAATATATATAAATGCGAAAATAAGTTTGTTTTCTTTGTTCACTGAACCAATTTTAAAAATTCTTTCACCAATGTAAAGCTATAACATCAGGAAGTAACATAGACTATATTTCGTCCCGGTATTCTCACGGGAACTACGCGGGTAAGGCGACTGAAACCAAAGCGAAGCGAGAGCGGGTTGCTAGTATTTAATATCTTAACCTTACAACACCAATGGGCAAGAGAAGGGGTGGTGAATTGTTTTTTTTTTTATTGTATACGGTGGCAAACGAGCAAACAGTACACCTGATGGTAAGTGTTGCTGCCGCTCATGGACCTTTACAAGGCAGCTGCCTACCGCGAAGAAATTGAAGAGAGTATGAATGCGTGCATTGAGCCTCAGTGATACCAAGGGCACCACCAAAACCCTCCACACGCAAACACCCTCAGAAAGTTAGGCTTCCGACTCTCTCGGTCACCGAACGAAGCGCAGTAACAAATTGCTACTACTTGGACATCGATTTTCTGCTCAGTGTGGTACTACCCCGGACGGACCGGCCCGCGGCTGTAGACAGATAACTGTCGACAGTGTGGTCCTACCACTCTTACCATACTCTTGTATTCTTACTGCGTCACCACATAAAAATGAAACTATGTGTGCAATGTAATTATACAAACAACGCCATCTATGGAGTATATTGAAACTAATTAAACAAACAAATTATGTGTCAATTAAAACCGTTGAATTTTAAAATACTATGGATGGTTCTGGTGTGGTGATGGAGTAAGAATACAATTCACCACTCCCTATCTTGCCCGTGGATGTCATAAAAAACGAATGAGGGATATAATACGTGTGTAACATCTATGCAAGAAAAACTCGAAATAAAGCCCTATACCAACCTGTCTGACCAGTATGGTATGGTCGATTTCCCTTCTATTGTGGAGGAGGCTCGAGCCCAACAGTATGACGTATATGAGCTGAAATCAATCATCAGATGATGGATGGTTTCGACAGAAGTCTTAGTCATCTGCATATTTATAGCCTAAGTCGGTGTTTACGATACCCACGAGCAAAAAACGGGATGATAAATTGTATTCTTACTATGTCACCACACAAAAAAAAAAAAAACATTGCATAGAATTTGGAGATTTGGAAACGAGGAAAATTATTCATGTCAATCTTCGTTTCTCTCGTAACCCTTTTGTTATCTTTCACAACTATCGTAGAACCTTAAGGTTATTTTTTTCCGTCTTGACAAAAATACTATTCAAATATAATTGCTCTTTTATTCAAGCGGAGAGTTTTGTTTTCCATAGTCATTCCTAGTGTATCCTAACTAATATTATAAACGTTAAAGTAAGTTTATTTTTGTGTTTGTTTGTTACACTTTCACTGCCACTAAACTAATTTCAAAATTTTTTTTAGCAATGTAAAGTTATTTTGTCAATGAGTAATATAAAGGTTATTCTTTATACCGGCATTCCCACGGGAACGAAAACAGCGAGAGCGAAACTACTGGATGTTGATCGATGATATTATGTCGACCAATTTTACAATTTTTTTCAGAAGACTATATTGTCAACGAGTAAAACAGGCATTATTTGTCCCGGTATTATCTCAAGAACGGAGAATATGCAAGTGAAACTGTGGGAACTTCAACGATTTTAATATAAAATTATTTCACCAATTTAAAGCTACAATATCAGCGAGTAATAAAAGCTATATTTTATCATAGTATTCCCAATAGAACGAGAACTATACATGTGAAAAGGTGAAGAATTGAGCGATTTTAAAGATTCCTTGAACAATGGAAGACTACAGTCGAAGGGAGTAGCTGTCATGAGCCTTTTAGGAAATTCATAACCTCAACTATAACACTATGAACGCAGGCAGTTTCCCTAGGTACGGTGCCAAAAGAAGGAAGCTAAAAAGTAATCTTCCATTACTCTTTTTTTCAACTGTTCTAACACAGTTCGGTCCTCATCATCCTGCTGTAATCCTAACTACTTGGGGTCTACTTAATACGTACTCTTATTTGGTAATACATATGGCACAATTCCGTGTAGTGACGGAGTAAGAATATTACTCACTGCACCCTCTCGAGCCCGTGGGTTTGTAAAAGATTACTAAGGGACATTTTGTTCATTAACAGCTATGCAAGGGAAATAAAACTGGAAATAAAACCCTGTATTAAAACGCCTGACCAGCGTGGTATTGTAGGTAAATTGCATCATATCGAGGAAGTTCGAGCCCAGTAGTGGGGCGTATATGAGTTGTGATGATGATGATGATGATGATAATTGCACAATTTATTGGCAATAATTTTATGACCGGTCACCTACCCGACATCAACACTCCTTGGAGCTGTTATTGCTAACTTGACTGCAGCATATGGAGTTGGCATAAGTCAATGAAAAACCTTAAGTGGTATTTTACGACACCCATAAGCAATGTAAGGGTTGGTAGTATTCGTAGCCTCTAACACAGATTCAACTGTGTTAGACGATGATGTATTATTTTACAGACACAATATAATTTGGCATAAAAGAAAATAATTTCTTTTTCTCAGTATAGTTAACTTGATAGTGAATTCTGTATTCTTACTTATTAATATCTGTTTGTAATATTATATTTTGTTGAATTTATTTAGATATATATTAATAAAAAGTAAAAATTAAATAATGAAAAAAATATCAAAAATTACAAAAAGGGAATAATAATAACACCGAGATTCGATCCGACGCTGTTTGAATGCCAAAACAATACAAAAGGAGAATTGAACAACTTCCCAACTGAGCTATCGTAACTCATGACGTTGACAACGAAATTTGAATTCATATTCTCTTAAAATGTAATGTCATTGTATTGTTTTGCTAAAAACACCGACAAAACAATATTTTCTATAAATAAAACCTAGCTAGATAAATTTTTTGACCTCGAAACCTAGTATGCCAAGTTTCATCAATATCGTTGGTGCCGTTGCCGAGATCCTGAAAATATATATATATATATATACAAGAATTGCTCGTATAAAGATATAAGATATGGTTGTGGCACATTGTCAACAGACGTTTGGCTATAGCCGCCGGCCGGTCCGGGGTAGTACCACACTCTCGCAGAAAATCGACGTCTGAGTAGAAGCAATTTATTACTGTACTTCTTTCGGTAAGTGAGAGAACCGAAAGCTTAACTTTCTGAGTGTTTGCGTGTGTTGGGTTTTAGTGATGCCTTTAGTATCATCGATCTTCATTGCACGTTCTCTTCTCTTTCGTACACGGTAGGCAGCGGCCTAGTAAAGGTCCATGAGCGACCAGATATAAGCAATAGGATTATGGATAAAAATATAATGTTAAATACTAACAAAACTTACATTTCTCGTGTATGTATTAAAAGACAATTAAGGGCTAAACATAGATCTGGACTAACTTCATCTGATGCCGACTGGTCAATAATTACATTCCCAAGCAATAAGTACGAAGGAAGAAGGGTACCTACATATTGCGTCGACTCAAAGTAAATAGGATAAGGGAGAGATAATGATGAAGGATAAAAAGATAATATTGACTTACCCTTGCGAAGTAGATTTCGGTGTTGTAATCTGAAAAAATAGAAATAAAATATATTAAAATTGCTAAATAGATCTCTCCGTGTGTTGACGGAGTAAGAATACAATTCATCAGTCACTTTCTTGCCCCTGGGTGTCGTAAATGACGACTATGGGATATAATCTATATATATAAAAGAAAGTCGTGTTAGTTACACTATTAATAACTCAAGAACGGATGTACCGATTTGGCTGAATATTGATGGGGAGGTAGCTTAGAACCAGGAGAAGAACATAGGATACTTTTTATCCCGTTCGATCGCGTTCCCGTGGGACGTGACATAAGACGTCAAAGAGAATACAAGTCACTATGAAACGTGGTATAACAAAAACGCATTTGATATGTAATAACAAAACGCAAATGACAGCTAAACGTAATTTTGTCTATGATTATGTATGGTTGAAAATTTGATAATTATAATTTTGTCAGAAATCATTAATCAGTAATTTGTATCCTCTTTGAATTATCATTAATAATGCCGCGACCAAGATGATTGAATCTTGCCTGACAAAGCCGTAAAGGTTCTTCTATTAGAGACTATATCCTCGGAAATTTAGAAAATATATTTAGGAACAAAAAAAGACGGTACGAAGTTCGCCGGGTCAGCTAGTATGCATATCATCTATGTGAGAGAAAGAATATTCTAAATAAAACCCTATTTTTTTTTCTTTTTTGCGGTGGGTTGCGGTCGGCGCACTCCTCGCACCACTCCGTCCGGGGCGACAGAGGGGCGTAAGCACGCAACACCCGTAACCCACCCGAACACCACGTCGCCTTCGTCGTTGGGCCGACCACCGAAGCAGGGTTACTTGTCATCAGTGGTCGGCCCGACGGAATACCCCCTACGTGGGGTACCCTACCATCGACCGACGTCCCCCCCTCGGGGAGGACGTCGGTCTTTCCTCACGCGGTCGGCCTCTCGGCGGGTGACGGACTAATCCCCAGTCACGACACCCGCGGCCTCGGCTAGGGCGGCATGAGGCGCAGGTATTCGCTCAATAAAACCCTATACCAACACGTCTGACAAGCATGGAATAGTAGGTTAATTTCCCTCCCATTCTGCAGATGGCTCCAGGCCAACAATGGAATGTATATGGACTGTGATGACGATGATGATGACCAAATAGATGTCTTTTTTTAATATAAAATATTATAAAAAACTTATGAATTACAATGTTAGGCTTGGAACTTTCACAGATATATTAGAATTACAGGGTTTTCAAAGAATTCTGCCTTCTATGAAATTTAGCTTATAAGTATAGACAATTACAATATTCTAGCAAGAACATAAAACGTAAAATAAATCAATTCTGATGTTAACGCGAGTAGTCGTAAATGAAATAATACAACTCTATTTTTTTTTTTTTTTTGTGGGTGGGCAAGGTCGGCGCGCTTCCGCACCACTCCGTCCGGGGCGACAGAGGGGCTTAAGCACGCAACTCCCGCGATCCACCCAAAAACCACGTCGCCTTCGTCGTTGGGCCGACCACTGGAGCAGCGTTAACTTGTCGTCAGTGGTCGGCCCGACGGAATACCCCCTATTGGGGTACCCTCCCAGCGACCGACGTCCCCCCCTAATTTATTTATTTATTTATTTATCGGGAGACCAACAGCTTAAAAGTAATAAAAATCTAGAAAAACATATTTAAGATACATAAAGCCAATAACAGGTCTTCACTACTATGCTTCACATAAAACAATACAACGGAGAACATTAAATTAGCCTATTGATGTGTTGTGAAAAAACCGGGACTGAGTGTCCGTTTTATCGCATCCATATTAGCGTTGAATATATCGAATTTATGTTTTTTATATTGATTATTCAGTGTATTGCTCGCTCGCCACAAAAACGCATTCTGTCGGTAATTAGTAGATACTAATGGGAGATGGCAGGGGGTATGATGTCTCGAAGCTCTAATTGGTATATTAAAACTTATTTTTGATAATAGTGTAGGACAGTCAACAGATCCATTGATTATTTTTAATAAGTACGTGACATCAGCTATATCTCGTCTTGTGGCTAAAGGTAAGATGTGGAATCTAGCACACAATCTTAGATAATCCTTGGCTTTATAGTCAATTTTTAAACGATAGCACAGGTATTTAATAAATTTACGCTGTATATTTTCAAGTCGCGAAGCATATATTTCGTAACGCGGACTCCATACTTGACTGGCGTACTCTAATATGCCACGCACAAATGTGCAGCACAAAATCTTAAATGTTTTTGCATCATTAAAAGAGTTCGACATACGCATTATAAATCCCAATGATTGAGATGCTTTTGACACAATATTATCAAAATGTCTGTCAAAGAGCAATTTGGAGTCATGCGTGACACCGAGGTCACGTATGTTGTCACACCTCTGAATCTTCTGTCCTTTCAAAAAGTAATCCACTTTAATGACATGAGGTTTTCGGCTGAATGTAATGATAGAACACTTTGAAGGATTTAAATCTAATTTATTTAAAGAACAGTAGTCATCCAATCTTTGTAAATCTAGTTGGAGTGCTAGTGCTTCAGCGGGAGAAGAAATAGGCGAGAAAATCTTCATATCGTTAGCGAAACATAATAATACAACTCTTAAGGATTTTATCCCTTTTGTATTTAAATTACTGAAATTTAACATTTGACATGCTAGATTATTTATCAAGACTTGTTTGGTGATTGAAAAATGATTGCTAGAAACGGGACTCCAATTTACGCCTATTGAACATCCGTTCCGATTGTTCTACCAATTGGATCAGCGTGGGCTGGAGTTTGATTTTTTTATAAATAGCTAACATCTATTTTTCTTAAAAAGGCAACCCTCTTTTTTTTGCACCACTCCGTTCGGGGCGACAGAGGAGCGTAAGTACGCACACACATAACCCACCCGTGACCCATCGCCTTCGTCGTTGGATCGACCACAGCAGCAGGGTGACTTGTCGTCAGTGGTCGGTCCGATGGAATACTCCTTGGGGAGTACCCTCCCATCGACCGACGTCCCTCCCTCGGGGAGGACGTCGGTCTTTCCTCACGCGGTCGGCTTCTCGGCGGGTAACAGGCTAACTCCCCAGTCCTGTCACCCGCGGCCTCGGCTAGAAATAATCCTTGTATTGCGGAGGAGATTACAAACATATATTTAACGGGAACAAATTACATCTAGACTCAGAAAAACAATCGGTGGATCGCACAAAGTGTTGCCCTACATAGTATTAGTAAGGATATAATTCATCTCACCCGTGGATGTCGTAAAGGACTACTAAGGGATATAATATGCATATAACATCTATGCAAGAGAAGAAAAACTCGAAATAAAACATGTTTAAGGGTGACCAGTGTGTAGTAAGTCAATTTCACATCTATTATGAAGGAGGATTTCTACGATGAGCGGGTCACTTCCTTCCCTCCATTGTGGTTGGAAGAGATGGCTGCTCTAGTGGTTAACTCGTGATCGGGCGCCGCTTGCGGGATCTGGTCCAGCCATGGTAATTTTTCATTATATTTAACAACTATATCATGGTTCGAAAGGCATCTAACTGGAGCTATTAATAGGCATGTTATTATATGTAAATTAGTAAATGAATTGAAAAAAGACAATCCCACTGAGTTTCATACCGGACCTTCTCGGTAGGAGTAGAGTAGGTAGTAATTTAAGTTAAAATGTAATGAAAATGATGATGTATGTAAGTGCCCCCGCGGGGTTAATACATAATAAATAAATATAATAGTTCAAAAAAACTAAAAAAATACGCTTAAATCGCTAATCCTGACTATCCTAGTCCTTACTAGGATAACGGGTCAAACTGTTTAAAATATTGAATTGTCATCGGTCCTTAATAAGTATGCCAAATTTCGAGTTAATCCAACGTTTTGAAGGGGGTCAAAATTATGTTTAAAGATTCCGTTACATACTAACATACTAACATAGATACGTCTGAAGCTAATAAAAGCGTATTAATGATTTGAATTGAATTGGAGGCTCGAGCCCAACAGTGGGAAGTATAAGAATTGAAATGTTGATGATTAATTTTAGTAAAGTTTAAATAAATTTTAGTAACACAATAGAAATGGCTTTTCTAAGTCGTGGACTTAGAAAACTATCTCTATTGTTACAAGTAATAAAATATTATTTAACTAACTTATACTTGCAATGATATTACAAACTATAATTAAATCAAAACGATTTCAACTATGTTAAAGTCCAATTGCTTGTCAAACGAATTGGACCACTTTGCTATACAACCATTGGAAGTATAGTTAAGCCGATTGGGCAAAGTTTCAAAGTCTGGCGTAAAGGGATTTACCTAGCTCAATACAATGTTATTTCTTAGTTTTATTTACAAGAAATATGTGTCCATTTGTTTGATTTGATGTAGTCGGTGAAAAATTGAATGGAAAATAAATTTAACTAAGAAATATCATATAAACTAACTAGGACATATGTTGGATGTCGTCGATCAACGATGAGTTGTTGGACATGAGACATCTCAGTCCGCCCGTGACCATGAAAGCTGCACAGTGTCCGAAACGCCGGGCAATCAAAAATCAAATACAAACGCGATAAAATCCGTAAAGTAGTTTTATTTAAATTATTTCTTGATTATCAGTATGTTTCAGATTTACCGAAGTTAACCCGATTATTATTTATACTAGAAACCTGATTGCAATAAGTTACCGAGAATTTCTACACCAAACCATCTTATCAATTTCTTTCTTATTGAATACGCCTGTATGTAATATTAGAGCATACTTAAGCGAGAAAAAATAGAGGCTTACTTGAGGGAAATAAAGAAAATTCGCCGTGTGGTGATGAATATTAATACTCTTTTGCTCGATACAATATTTGAATCTAAGACCACATACTCGTAATAACTTGTAGTATTTACGTCACTGAACCTGCAGAGCAAAATATTGAATGTATTATTAAAATTCACACAAAACCGTTCACATGATATGTCATTACTTTTTATTTCACTTCACATCCTCATTATAATATTAAAACTACTTTTTCATGCTGTTATTTAAATGTAAACCTTACTATCTAACATTTAAAATACTAATTCGTATACACCTTCATGTATAAACAGAAGATAATGGAAATACAACTGCAAACTCGTATGCATAAAGTTGGAAATCCATTGCAAGATTCACGTAAATAAAACAGGAAGGCTTCAGTTTAACTTTCGTTACAAAACAGAACCTTATAGTCATGGGGATAAAGTTTAATTTGCAACTTACTTGTGTAGAGAGTGTATTGTGCTCGCAGTATCAACATTGGCTAAGTCCTGTATGCCGGAGACAAGCAAAGCATCTGCAAGCAAACAAAATACTATTGAATAATATGTTACCAGTAGGATTTAAAAAGCTTATACTAAAACTTAGTTTAATACTATGTCAGACAATATTTTTGTATATAAAAGTCTCACTTTAAGATATTCAAGTCTCTAATACTATTCAACAAATTGAACCAGACATTTGTGAGTTAGGAAGAGCACACCATTCTGCTACCACTGCGATTGCGACGAGGACACGGCGCAGCACACGCTAGGGATGTGTGCCGCGTGGACAGAGCAGCACCATGAACTCGTCACAATCATTGGTGCCGTACTGACGCTGCCAAACATCGCTAGAATGCTCAACAGCGTCAGGAACTGGGCCGCAGTCGCCGCCTTCTTTGAGGCAGTCATCTCACAGAAAGAGGCAGCGGATCATGCGCGGGGAGATTTCCTCTACGACGACACGATCCACCGTCGGGGACTTGGGTGGCGCAGGCGTGACTACTAGCGCTTGATGTGCCCTAACCGAGGCTGTGGTTGACTGGACTGAAGAATAGTCGGTTACTCGCAGAGAGGGCATTTGACTGCGTGAGAACGACACTCCGGGGGGCATCCGGAGTAAGGATACCCGAAAGGGTGCTCTGCCGAGCTGGCCACGGAAGTCTAGGATTCGATACCAGCAGCCAGCCCAATGGCAAAGGGGCGGGAATATAGCGGGTTACAGGGTCGCATGCCACCCTGTCGCCCCCGGATGGGACAAACAGCGTACGTCTACACCATAACCAGCCCAAAAAAGTAAAAAAGGGGATAGGATAAATTAATGTTTTAGACAACACCCCTTTCTAAGACATAATTACTTAATGAAAATATCATTCCGCCCCACTATAATGGGAGGAAAATTGACACAATATACCACGCTTTTCTTTTCTTTCTTTTTTTTTACGCTGCATAGTCGTGTTGGCAAAGTGTGAAGAGGTTTTATTTCAAGTTTTCTTGCTTTTGAACACATTTAGTCGTCTTTTACCATACCCACGGTTCATACCCTCAGATAGAAGGGGGTGAATTGTGTTCTTACTTTGTCACTTTTGGTGACCTGAATTACTGATTCTAAATTACAGACAAAACAATTAAATTCAGAATCATAACAATTTTTTGACAAACATAACAATTTCATGACATTTGTATAAATAATATGCGGCGCCTGTACAGTTCATAAGAAAAAAGCTCTCAATCATAATAAAATCTGAAAAGTGTTAATTTTAAATATTGCTCGACGTTAATTAATTTAATTATCAACTTTATTAATATTTATTTCAAGTCATACTAATTCTATTAACTGATGCAAGTTAAGACACATAGCTAATTAAGGGGCGTACATTAATTACGTGAGGCGTTTTTGAGGAGTTTTTTTCACACACCTTGTTGAAATGTGAGATTTATCTCAAAAGCGCAGCCCCTTTTCATAAAGTAAAATCTTACAAAATGTGCGTCCTAAAATCCCCATAGAGTTATTAAAAAAAAAATAAGTAGTAATATATGAGCTGAGATATTAATGATAATGATTTCACACAAACAAAAAAACTTACTTTCGCATTTATAATATTAAATATCTGGTTGACCGAGCTTCGCTCAGTATATTTTATTTTTATTTTTGCCGAACTTATTTAGATATATATGAATAAAAATAAAAATGATAAAATAATGAAAAAATACCAAAAAATACAAAAAGAGAATAAATAAAAACACCGAGATTCGATCTCACGCTGTTTGAATGCGACTGGACAACTTTCCAACTGAGCTATTGTCACTCGGCTGACGGCGACGGCGAAATTTGAATTCTCATTCAATTGACCTTTTATGTCATTGTATTGATTAGGTAAAAACACCGACAAAACAACATTTTCTATAAATAAGCCAGATCGATTTTCTGGCCCCGAAGCCTCTAGTATGCCAAATTTCATCAAAATCGTTCCGATATCCTGAAAAAAAAAAGTATATATATATGCATACAAGAATTGCTCGTTTAAAGATATAAGATAAGGATTAAACTTTCTTGAACAACAAAAAAGACAAAAATATATCCGATTTGTCACATCAACACTATTTTTAAGTATTAGCGTGGAAAGAACGAAGCGAGAATAAGTGAAAGGTTTTCCAATACAGATTTACTTCGCAGCTTACGTGTGAAGTGTTCATTAGTCATTTCTGACATCCTCTAACAAGGGAACTTTGTAATCCCAATTGAAGATAAGACGAAATTATTGACTGTCTTGTATTTTTTATATTATTTACAACTAGCAGACCCGGCCACGCGTTGCTGTGGCTAATGTTTTTGTTATATTACATTTTAGTAAACTATTTATTCTATTGAATTGTAGCTTATATGACACGTTTGTAGGTTTGACATAGCAGCGCCATCTATTATCTATATTAACAGATATCGCCATCTGTTAAAATCGTTTGGAGTTAACAGATGAACACAGATGACAGTGAATGTCAAATAATACACAAATAATTTGCAATAAAATAATATTGCGACTATAAATTAAGATGTAAGCTATCCTATCTTTCGAGTTGAATCAAACTGCACACGGTGTGTAAATTTGATTAAAATCGGTTAAGTAGTTTAGGAGTCCATCGCGGACAAACAACGTGATACGTAATTTATATATATTAAGATAAGACTTTTGTCTCAGTGTGGTGGCGGAATAACCATATGACTCACACCTCGGCCTTAGGTGTCGTAAAAAACAATTAAGGGATATAATGATAGGATAGGATATATAGAGATATAACCTCTTTTAGTCGATTTTTACTACGCCCATGGGAATCAATGAATGAAGAATACATTGTATTCTTATGTAGTAGGAGTTATTAAGAGTTATTATTCTTATGTAGTTAAGAGGTATTCTTATTACAATATTATTTTCTGTGTGGTGACGGAGTAAGAATATAATTCACCACTCCCTATCTTTCCCGTGGATGTCGTAAAAAATGACTAAAGGATATAATGCGCAAGTGAAGCAAAACTCGAAATGAAACCCCACACCAACTTGTCTCTGATGGAGTGGTTGGAGCGGACGCACGGGGTGCTTTCCTTCCGACTGGTGCAGGTGCTGACGGGGCACGGTTGCTTCGGAAAGTACCTGCACAAGATTGTCAGGAGGGAGAGCACACCGTCCTGCCACCACTGCAGTTGCGACGAGGACACGGCGCAGCACACGCTCGAGGAGTGTGCTGCATGGGAGGGGGATCGCCGTGAACTCGTCGTAATTATCGGTGCCGACCTGGCGCTGCCGACCATCGCCAGGGAGATGCTCGTCAGCGTCAGGAACTGGGACGCGGTCGCCGCCTTCTGTGAGGCTGTAATCTCACGGAAGGAGGCGGCGGATTGTGTGCGAGTAGAGTTCCTATTCAGCGACACGTTCCGCCGCCGGCGACTCGGGCGGCGTAGGCGCGAGTATCTGCGCCTAATGCCGCCCTAGCCGAGGCCGCGGGTGATCGGACCGGGGAATTGTCCGTCACCCGCGGAGAGGCTGACCGCGCGATGGCGACCGACGACCCAGTACGTCGAGAGGTGAGGATACCCGAAAGGGTATTCCGTCGGGCCGACCACTGACGACAAGTCACATCTGCTCCGGTGGTCGGCCCAACAACGAGGTGACGTGGGTACGGGTGGGTTATGGGCCCGCGCGCCGTCCTTTCATCGCCCCGGACGGATTGGACCGCGCGTGCGCTTACCATAGCCCACCCATAAAAAAAAAAAAAAAAACCAACTTGTCTGACCAGCATGGTATAGTAAGGTCGATTTGCCTCCTATAGTGAAGGAGGCTTAAGCCTAATAGTGGGACGGATATGAGCCGAGATGATAATAATTACAATACATTATATATGCTTACGGGGAGGTTCATTTTATTATAATCGCCATGGTTCGCAGGCGAGTGGGTGATTGCAATGAGTTGACTGTTATGAGTCTTCTAAGAAAGTATTACTGCCCACTCCTTTGGTCCTCTTTTAGGTGATTTTTACCACACCCATGGGCGCTAATGAGTGAAGAATACATTGTATTCTTGTTGTGACAAAGCGTTGTCGGGATTGCGTTCTCCAGGCCTAGCTTAACCACGAACGTCGAACGTTACTTACAAGTAATGAAAACTTCTACCGGATGGAGAGTAAATTCATGTAAGTCGTTAGCAACATGGTCACTAGCTAACTTCAGAGTGTCGGTTTTCTGTGACGCTATGTTCGCATATCTCAAAATTTTCCGTAACGCGCCAAATGTTGAATAAAATTTCTTAAAACATTAAATATAACGTTGCTTATAAAGTGTATACATAAAATGCATTTGCAAAAGTGTCGAGCCAGTAACGCTGTTATGAAAGTTTTATAGGAAAACGCTATTGTGTAAAATACCCTTGAGTATTCTAGGAAAACTAAGATATTTAAATCTTGAACAGCTTTCGCAAGGAGAATCATATTACACTAATGTTATAAAGGCGAAAGTTTGTGTATATATATATATCTATACCAATAAATAAAACTGGAGTGTCTGTTTGTAATGTCAAAATAATAGGCTTTTTTCATGCTCACACGGTTATTTGCACGACACCTATGCCTAAAATACAGATTAAAAAATTTTTGTCTGTCTGTCTGTCTGTTTGTTCCGGGTAATCTTCAAAATGGCTGGACCGATTTCAAAAATTCTTTCACCAATGGAAAGCTATAATATCAGGGCGTAAACTAGGCTATATTTTATCCCGGTATTTCCAAGGGAATGGGAACTACGCGAGGCGACTGGAACCGAAGTGAAGCGATGGCGGGTTGTTAGTATATAATATTGTTTAAAGCATTCCTGTAATATGGTTTGAGTTGATCTCTGCCCAAATGTAGTTGATTTTAGCGACCTTTTCGTATAGCGATTTGGCAAGTATTCTTTCCAAGACCCCATCAAATGCTGATGGTGTCGTAAAAGGCGACCAAGATATAATATGGAGATAAAATCGATGCAAGAGATAGAAAACTTGAAATAGAATCTTATACCCACACGTCTAACCTAGTTCAGTAGGTCAATTTCTGCCTTATTGAGGAAGAAGATCGATCTTCTTGCGAAATATGTCTTAGGTTTGATTCCTATGCAGGACAATGCTTCGTATAATCCACAAATTATGGGTCGAAGAATGGGTGCAATTAGTAATCATCATTGGTATGTTGCATCATCATCTCAGCCCAGAAATCGCAATGCTGGACTTAGGCCTCCTCCACAATGGGAGCTATATTTGCGCTATGAAACATGCATTTACGCATACCCATTGCTAGTAACGGCAAGGTGGTATGAAGGACCCGCAGACCCCGTGGTATGATTTACTACGTCAGAATACCTATTAAAAACCACAGCTGCCCCGCTTTTTTGTCGTCTGTGGGATGTGAGATGTTCGCTCTTTGGGCATACGACTATAACCTCCCGATGGTTGGTTTAATACCTACGTCCTGGGTCAATCATGCCTGGGAGAAGAGAAACACGTAACGTCTCTTCCTCCTCGCCAGATGTTGCCTTCGTGGTGGGTCAGCATGGGCATCCGTCTCACGTGCCCGACTTGCTGCTCCCTTTTGCGCTATAACGTCTTCGCAAAAGGAGGCCATTACGATCCAGCAACTGTCGCTGCCAAGGATTTTATCGATAACGGCCGGTAGTGATAGATCTCGGCCAAAAACAATCGCCAGGGCAAACCTCTGAGGTCCCCAGGCTGGGCACTCTTCCAAGGTGTGGCTCGCTGTGTCTACAGGCGAACCATACTCGTAATATTCAGGGATTTCATCGCATCTTCACCCATGTCCAGCCATGTCGTCTACTGATTCAGCGGTGGAGGTGGGGGCCAATGGCCTCCACTGTTCTTATCCCTGCTACGGGGCCTGTAGATCCTCTTTTCTCCACAATGGGAGTAGGTCAAACGTGTTGCTGTAGGGTTTTATGCAGAGTTATACTTTTCTTGTGGGTATCGAACCCATGACTACAGGTTAATATCTTAAGAATATCTTAAGAAGAAGTTATTCAGGTAATTATAAATGAAAGTTTAATTGGGACTAATAAGAATTCAGTAGAATAGAAATATATTTCACTGAATTCCTTTCACAATGGCATCGAAATCAGTTTGTACAGCAAATAGTACTCAAAGCCAAAAAATAAAGCTCGAATAAAAAGTTTTGTCCCGTACAAAACAGTAGGGCAACGTATTCAGGCGTTTGCATACGTTCCATGTTCATTAAAATGCATGAAGTGACGTCATTGGGACATAGAATTGTGAGTCCGATGTTATATGTCTACATAACAGGCTCTCTGTGAGGCATTGATGTGGTAAATTAAAATTCGCGTATTTTAAATTATGTTTTTCCAACTCTTTGAATAATAATACGTAAGAGAGTCAGTTATCCGTGTGGTGACGGAGTAAGAATACAATTTACCACTCCCTATCTTGCCCGTGGATGTCGTACAAGACGACTAAGGGATATAATATGCACTTAAGTTCTGTGCAAGAGAAGGAAAACTCGAAATGAAACCCTATACCAACATGTTTGACCAGCATAGTATAGTAGGTCAAATTCCCTCCCATTGTGGAGGAGGCCCGAGCCCAACAGTGGGACATATGTGGGCTGCGATGATGATGATGATGATGAGAGTCATTCCGTGTGGTGACGGAGTAAGAATACAATTCACCACCCCCTATCTTACCCGTGGGTGATCGTACGAGACGACTAAGGGATATAAAACGCAAATAACATCTATGCGAGAGAAGGAAAACTCGAAATAAAACCCTATATCAACACGTCTGATCAGCGCGGTATAGTAGGTCAATTACCCTTTCATTATGGAGGAGGCCCGAGCCCAACAGTGGGATGTATATGGGCTGAGATGATGATGATGATGATGAGAGTCATTTTCAGAGAAATAAGAGTAAAGTGTAGCAGGCAATGTTTGGGTGGGTAGTAAATGTCGTGTATATCGTCTTCGTGGATGTCGTAAAAGACGACTAAGGGATATATATAATATGCATATAACATCTGCAGCAAGAGATGATAAACTCGAAATAAAACCGTACTTATACCAACCTGTCTGACTAGCTGTAGTAAGGTCAATTTCCCTCCTATTGTGGAGGAGGCTCGAGCTAACAGTACGACGCATATAAGCTGAAATGATGGTGATGATAATGTATATTATTATAATACATATCTCTTTCCGTGTGGTGACGTAAAAAACGATTTGCACATGCTATATGCATATACCTTTATGGAACAGAAGTAAAATACGTAATAAAATCCTATAACAACATATCTGATCAGCGTGGCATAGTAGGTCTTTTTCCCTAGCACTGGGAAGAATTTGAGCCAATATGATCTAATCTCTGAATGATCATTTGTGAATAGCACGAAAATTAACCTTTTTTTGGGTTGACTACAGTCAGCGCTCTCTCTACCGGGCTCCGGCCGCGGCGACAGAGAGGCGGCGCGCAGCCCTATAACCCACTCGTGGCACGTAATTTTCGTCGTGGGGCCAACCACCAGTGCAGGGTGACTTGTCGTCAGTGGTCGGCCTGACGGAATACCACTGAGGAGTACCCTCTCTTCGACCCAGGTCCTCCCCTCAGGGACGTCGGTTGACGTCGCGCGGTCGGCCTCCCGGCAGGTGACGGGCTAAATCCCCGATAAAGTAACCCGATGAAAATTAACCTACGCGGGAATCGAACTCTGACATTTGACGTAGAAGATGCTAAGACAACAAATTTGTATTACAAATTCATTATTAATAGATATGTCACCATACTCTTTGTCAGCTCTGCTCTTATCCTTCTCAGCTAGATTCTTTTACGGTGTGCAATAAAAAGATGTTCCTAAGATAAAAAGACACTCATTTCAAAGCTCAAATGTTTGTCTTACATTTATTATAAGCAAATATGTAAATATTTTAATGGAAAATAGAGTGTATCAATACATTTTTGATCATGTAAGGTAAATATAAGTAAACGATTTTTTTCTAAGCTTTGTTTAAGTTACCTGTTTGATCGTTATAAGGCTTTAGAGTGTATAGAAACTGTTTTTAGAGTTCCATATCCGAATTTTATCGATGAAACCGTAATAAAGGATTTTTCTGTGTAGTAAGGGAGTGAGTAGAAAACGACTAAGGGGTATGAAGTCGAGATAACATCTATGCAAGAGAAGAAAAATGTGAAATAAAACCCTATACTAACACGTCTGACCAGCGTGGTATAGTAGGTTGAAATTGACCTTCCATAATGGAGGAGGCTCCAGCCCTACAATGGGACGTATATGAGCAGTAATGACGATGATGACTTAAGTATCGGTTCTTGAAATGAAAACTTCTGTGCATTTTACTTTGTGGGTTATGAATTAGAATGAGCTGTCACGCTTAGCTATGTAACGCTCTTTCGAGTAAAACCGTCGCCTAAGGGCTGGTCTCTTGACAGAATGGCGCGTGATGACACGACAAACGTTTTTGTAAAAGGAAATGATTGTGAATCTTATTTTCATACATTTAGTGTACAAATTTTGTTAAATAATTACTAGCAGACTGAGCATAACACGTTATTAAGGATTATATGCATATTTAGTCCCTTACTTGTTTTTAACGACATCCACGGGCAAGAGATGACGTATGCTTACTCTGACACCACACGGAAAGTACTAAACGTACTGAACTTATAAGCTAATCTTATAAAGTTAAACGAGCAATTCTTGTATTGTATATATATATGCCTATATATATATATATATATATATATATATATTCAGGATCTCGGAAACGGTACCAATGATTTTGATGAATCTTCGCATACTAGTATAGTAGTATACTACTATTAAATTTTAAAAGAATATGAATTGAAATTTCGCCGTCAACGTCAAGATTTATAATAGCTCAGTTGGGAAGTTGTCCAATTTTCTTTTTTTTTGTTTTAGTATTCAAACAGCGTGGGATCGAATCTCGGTGTTATTATTATTCTCTTTTTGTAATTTTTGATATTTTTTCATTATTTTATTTTTTATTAATATATATCTAAATAAGTTTGGCAAAAATACAACAAAAATATACCGAGCAAAGCTCGGTCAACCAGATATTAAAGTTATTAATATCGACTGCGACCGCTAAATTGCTAGTCAAGCGATTGCAGAGGCCTGTCGATAGATTTCTTTTCCCTATGGTGACGAAGTGAGAAGTCACTATCCCTATCTTACCCTTGAGTGTCATAAAAGACAACTAAGGGATATAATATGGTAGGACCACACTGTTCACAGCCGTCTGTCTACAGCCGTGGGCCGGTCCGGCCTGGGTAGTAATACACTCTCACAGAAAATCGACATCTAGGTGGTAGTAATTTGTTACCACGCTTTGTTCGGTTTCACTGTTTAGCATCACCGAACCTCATTATACGTATTCACACACCCTTCTCTTTTTTCACGGTAGGCCGCTACCTAGCAAAGGTGCATGAGCGCCAGCATCGCTTACCATCAGGTGTACTGTTCGCTCGTCTGCTACTGTTTGCAATAAAAAAAGATAACATTTAAACACAGCTTTATTTTGAGTACTAGTGGTCGCCGTGTGGTTGAAATTCGGTCATAATTCATTTCAATTATTTTTTCTGCTACACAATTTTCTTTTAATTTTATTTATGTATAATTGCAAATTAAGCAAGTTGTATTTCACTAATAACTAATATATAAGCACAAATCTCTATTAGACATTGTCATCATAATTATGATTGTTTGACGTTCAGTTCTACCAGAGATTTTAACTGTAAGCAAAAGTGTATAAGCGTTGCTACGCAACACACTCACGCTACACACACACAAACTTGCGTGTGTGTGTAGCGATATCGTTGTAGTGTGCGTAATGCGTTTTTTAATGAATTTAATGCCTTTCTAATCCATTATTATATGAAATTTCAGTTTTATGCACTTCTCCTCATTATATACATCAACTGTGTCAAATTTCATACTTGTCCATCCACGTAATTTTCGTAAAAAGGGGTACAAAGTTTTTGCTTTACGTATTTATATATAGATACCTTCATTATACTCAAAATAAAACTTTATACCTTCTCTTCTACTTGCACCTGATGCCGCCCTAGCCGAGGCCGCGGGTGACTGGACCGTGGAATTTAGTCCGTCACCCGCAGAGAGGCTGACCGCGCGACGACGACCGACATCCCGGGACAGGGACGTCGAGAAGTGAAGGTACCCGAAAGGGTATTCCGTCGCGCCGACCACTGACGACTAGTCACCCTGCTCCGGTGGTCGGCCCAACAACGTGGCGACGTGGAAACGGGTGGGTTGTGGGCCCGCGCGCCGTCCTTTCGTCGCCCCGGATGAAATGGACCGCGTGTGCGCTTACCATAGCCTACCCATAAAAAAAAATATCTTCCCTTCTGACCAGCGTGACCAGAAGTATAATTCCTTCCCTCTTGATACGAGATTCAACACTTTCTTCACGATAGCAATAGGTATTGTAAAAATCCATATGCCTTACTGTCAGGTATACTGCTTGCTCGTTTGCCACCACCGACAACAAAAAAACCCGCATATCCAGGGAGACGAACTGCATATAAGCTGAGATGTCGATATTGATGGCTTTCTTTTTTCAGCGACTCGCACTTGGCAAGTTCAACAAAATAATTTATTAGGTCTATAATTTAGTTCGAATCATCAAAAGGCTAATAATAGATTATAAGGTTTCAATAAAATTAATTACGACATTAATTATATATGAATATTCATTCAGTGAATATATAGACTGGATGTGATGATGAAGTAGATCATTATCATAATTCAGCTTATTGTCATCCACTGGTGGACGTAAGCCTCTCTCATGTTTCGCCACAAAGTGTGGTTCTGTGCTGCTAGCATTGAACTACGTCCAGCAATTTTCACCAGATCGACCGACGCCACCTAGTGGTCGCCACGAAAACCTTTCTTCCCCAGCAGTAATCGCTTCGTTGAGGGATGCAGCCTGCCTATTGCCACTTCAGTGTGCTATCTCTTTGTCGAATATCAGTTATACCTGTTCTTGTACAGATTTCCATATTTCAAGTACTATCTCGCAAGGAAATCTTGAGCACAGCAAACTCTCATACAAACTAACATAGCACACTGAGAAATTTTGAGCTGGATTACGACGCCAACATATTGTTAGGGTTTAAAAAAAAAGTGTGTACCTACTTATGTACGTACGTAAGAAGTCATACTTCTTTGGGGTAACAAGATAAAAATCTATCTATAAATTTTATCCTTCACCTCATCTTACGTTTGTAGAATCCTTATTAATATTATAAATGCGAAAGTAAGGATGTTTGTTTGTTACGCTTTCATGCTTAAACCACTGAACCGATTTCAAAAATTCTTTCACCATTGACAACCTATAATATCACGGTGTAACATCCTTATCCTTACTAATATTATAAATGTGAAAGTAAGTTTGTTTGTTTGTTTATTTGTTTGTTACGCTTTCACGTTTAAACCACTGAACCGATTTCAAAAATTCTTTCACCAATGGAAAGCTATAATGTCAGGAAGTAACATAGGCTATATTTTATCCCGGTATTCCCACGGAAATTACGCGGGTAAGGCGACTGAAACCGAAGCGAAGCGAGGGCGGGTTGCTGTTATAGAATAATCAATAAATTAATATTTTGAATAACCCCCGAAACACTAAAATAGTAAAAAAAAAGTATTACGTTTTCTTCAACATGAATTATCAATTAATTGTCATTTAAGGCTTATATTTTTCTTTTTTAGGGTGGGCTGTGGTCGGCGCACTCCTCGCACCACTCCGTCCGGGGCGACAGAGGGGTGTAAGCACGCACACCCGCAACCCACCCGAACACCACGTCGCCTTCGTCGTTGGACCGACCACCGGAGCAGGGTTACTTGGCATCTGTGGTCGGCCCGAAGGAATACCCCCTAGTGGGGTACCCTCCCATCGACCGACGTCCCCCCCTCGGGGAGGACGATGATTGCGACGAGTGAACGATGCTGCTCTGCCCAAGCGACACAAACTTCGAGCGTATGCTGCGCCATGTCCTCGTCGCAATCGCAGTGGTGGTAGGACGGTGTACTCTCCCTTCTAGCGACCGCGTACAGGTATTTGGCGAAGCATCCATGACCCGTCAAAACCTGCACCTATCGGAAGGAAAGCACCCCGTGCCGCCGTTTTAGCCACTGCATCAGCACTGGCCGGAAGGCTTCCACGGTCCAGACACCGTATCAAAGCCTCTCTAGCCGGACTGCCCAACGGGCAATGACGTCTCGGCGGGCATCGACGTGCCAGGCAGTGAGCTCCCTCAAAGAGACCACACCGCTCTCCGCTCGCACCCCCAACACCCACCGATACTAACCGGCGAGCATTTCCGCCTCCAGCTCTCACGGGGGAGTCCCGGCCAACAGGCACGCCGCCTCCGTCGCCATCGTGCGGTATACGCGGATGGCCCTGATCGCCATGGCCCTCTGTGGTCGTCACAGAGTAGCCCCGAGTCCCACCAGTGCAAATTACGATCTGGCCCGCGTGAAGCACTTAATCGAGTAATCATACGTCATTACATCATTTTGGTAAACTCTCTACATTTCTGAGCCGATATTAACCAAGCATAGCTAAGAACCACGGAAACTGTCTTTAGAATGAAAAAAGCTGAATCGAAATCGGTTTATTCGTTTGAAAGCTATGATGCCATAGACAGACACACAGACACACACAGACAGACAGACATCGACGCCAAACTTATAACATCCCTCTTTTTTGTCGGGGGTTAAAAAAGGTATTTAATACAATGAATGTTTTATTATAATGAATTATCTAGCTCACATTTGCGATAGCGCATGCGCGCGCATTGTATAAAATGACTAGCGATCTTCAGGGTGTCGATCGATGAATTGACTAGCTAATTTCAGGGTGTCGATTTTTCATGACGTGAAAATTTGCTCTCGACATTTTTCCCTAAGGCATCAAAAGAAGTATACCTACAAAAATAATGAAATTTAATATAACGATATACCTCGGCAAACTTTGGCCATCTTTCACATGTTCTAAAACATACTGTTGGTAATATTCGCATGATAAATGTCGGACATTTTTCATGTCGATTTCTCCTTACGTATTTCTTGAGTCATTTTGACGGAGATGTATTGAACGATATATTTTCTAACACCCCCTGTTTACGACGCGCTAATCTATATTATTACTAGCTATGCCCGCGACTAGACTCGTATTAACGTATTTTTTTATAGATTATCATCATCTACATATCAACCCGTAAACGTTCCAGTGCTCCGTATCATTACCATTCATCATAATTTCAGCTCATATACGTCCCACTGTTGGGCTCGAGTCTCCTCCACAATAGGAGGGCAATTGACCTTACTATACCATGCTGATCAAAAAGGTTTTTTTATTTTTATGGGTGGGCTATGGTAAGCGCACGCGCGGTCCTGTCCGTCTGGGGCGATGAAAGGACGGCGCGCGGGCCCATAACCCGCCCGTACCCACGTCACCTCGTTGTTGGGCTGACCACCGGAGCAGATGTGACTTGTCATCAGTGGTCGGCCCGACGGAATACCCTTTCGGGTAACCTCTCACCTCTTGACGTACTGGGACGTCGGTCGCCATCGCGTGGTCAGCCTCTCTGCGGGTGACGGACAATTCCCCGGTCCGATCACCCGCGGCCTCGGTTAGGGCGGCATTAGGCGCAGATACTCGCAAAAAGGATCGGAAGGTGTTGCCGAATAGGATCTCTACTCGCACACGATCCGCCGCGTCCTTCCGTGAGATAACGGCCTCACAGAAGGCGGCGACCGCGTCCCAGTTCCTGACGCTGACGAGCATCTCCCTGGCGATGGTCGGCAGCGCCAGGTCAGCACCGATAATCGCGACGAGTTCACGGCCCTCCCCCTCCCACGCAGCACACTCCTCGAGCGTGTGCTGCGCCGTGTCCTCGTCGCAACTGCAGTGGTGGCAGGACGGTGTGCTCTCCCTCCTGATAATCTTGTGCAGGTACTTCCCGAAGCAACGGTGAAACAGGTTGGTATACGGTTTTTTAATACGCTTTTATTAGCTTCAGACGTATCTATGTTAGTATGTTAGTATGTAACGGAATCTTTGAACATGATTTTGACCCCCTTCAAAACGTCGGATTAACTCGAAATTTGGCATACTTAGGACCGATGACAATTCAATATTTTAAACAGTTTGACCCGTTATCCTTACTAGGATAATCAGGATTAGCGATTTAAGCGTATTTTTTTAGTTTTTTTGTACTATTATATTTATTTCGAATTTTACTTCTCTTGCATAGATGTTATATGCGTATTTTATCGCTTAGTAGTCTTTTACGACATCCACGGGAAAGATAGGGAGTGGTGAAAGGGAGTGGTGATTTGTATTCTTACTCCGTCACCGCAGGGATGGCTCGTATTGTATGGCTGCGTATTTCCTGCTCTAATATGGAAGGGAAATTGACCTACTATACCACTCTCATAAAACGTGTTCGCATAGGGTTTTATTTCGAATTTTTCTTCCCTTACCATGTTATCTTATATATAAATTTCTTGTGTACGTGTGTATGTCACTGAACTCCTCCTAAACGGCTGGGCCGGTGTTGATGAAATTTTTATACATGTTCAAGGAGATTCAAGAATGGTTTAGATTCACTAATGGACTCGGTAGGTCGCGCTGCTGTCTTTTATTTGTACAGAACAACGTCTATTAGGTCAGCTTCTGCATAAATAATTGAATTTGTCTCCATAGATGACTTGTATGTAAAACACCCTAAAAAAAAGGATTGATTACCTCAATGTAGGGTTTGCTTCCGTGTGGTGTAAGAAAACAATTCACCATTCCCTATCTTGTTCGATGTCGTAAAAGACGACTAAGGGATATATTATGCATATACAAGTGAAGCAAAACTCGAAATAAAGCCCTATACTAATCTGTCTGACTAGCATGGAAAAGTAAGGTCAATTTCCCTCCTATTATGGAGGAGGCTCGAGCCCAGCAGTGGGACGTATATGAGTCGTGACGATATTTATGTCCCTGTCTGATAAGAATATAATTGTTGTCACTCCTTATTCATAGGATTAGTCAAAATCGGCTAAGGGTTGCACTAGGGTAGCCCTCTCATCGGAATAGGGATGCAAATATCGAAACCAAAAACATCGATGTATCGATACATCAATGTTTCATGCAGAACAAACATCGATGTATCGAAACGTCGATGCTTTTTAACGATCATGCAAACAACTTTAAAATGCAAGCTATATTTATTATATGTAATAATATTATCATTGATTAGGCGAGTCTTTAGAACGAGGGAGATGTAGAGTTGAGGAAAGAAAGTTATCATCATCATCATTTTATCATCATTTCAGCCTATTGCCGTCCACTGCTGGACTTAGGCCTCCCTTATGTTATTTATATTTAACATATATTTCTCTATTCAGTAATGTTATTACAAGCTTAACTGCAGCGAGTTATCTATTAAGAAACAGAGTTTAAAATAACAGTTTTAACGAAATGTATATACGTAAGTCATTTACTCAAGTAATTAAACTGTTACGCGAATTTTGCTTAAATGACCATAAATTTCAAACAGATGTTAGGCGAAACATTGATGTTAAAATATCGTCGAAAATAACATCGATACATCGATGTTTCGCAATAATGAATATTGATGGCAAACATCGATGTTTTTTTACTGAAACATCAATGTATCGTTTGCATCCCTACATGGGAAACATATAATACCTACTAAGATCGCCAATCACCATGTCAAGAGTGATGGTTATGTCACTATACTTTCGAAATAATTAGTGTATTTTGTGGAGGAGGCCTGCGTTCAGCAGCGCACGACAAAAGGCTGAATAAAAAAAAAACACTCCACGGGGGCACTTATTTCGCCGAGAGGCCGACCGCGTGAGGAAAGACCGACGTCCTCCCCGAGGGGGGGGACGTCGGTCAATGGGAGGGTACCCCAATAGGGGGTATTCCGTCGGGCCGACCACTGACGACAAGTTAACGCTGCTCCAGTGGTCGGCCCAACGACGAAGGCGACGTGGTTTTCGGGTGGGTCGCGGGAGTTGCGTGCTTAAGCCCCTCTGTCGCCCCGGACGGAGTGGTGCGGAGGCGCACCGACCGCGACCCACCCACAAAAAAAAAAAAAAAAAAAGGGGGCCACTTATTCATTATTACTTTTAACATTTTACCATAAATTAATCCAATGCGCTTCCACCCGATTGGAACTCGACAACAAGATCCGACAAAAATTCGATGAGTTTGTCCATTTTTTAAATGACATAAACTCATTTGCAAAAAAAACGGGCGGTTTTGATTTTCATTCATATTTAAAAAGATACAATACCAAAAAGGTTTCAATCGTTTGTACACGTTACTGGCCGGTTTTAAAAATGCTGTGGTATTTAAAAAAGTACGTTCTAAATTCAATTTTTCATTTGATGTTCATTTTTACAGAAAACCCCTTTTTATCCTACATTTTTGGCGCGAAGTTCCAGAAGTTAACATCGACTTTCATAACTTTTATTCAATTTTTATCGATTAATTTCATATCCTTGACTGTCAAAGCTTTATTTAATGCTGTTTGGCTGTATCAAAAATGGTAGATAAAGTGGTAAAAGCTACCAAAATTATCGCGCTGCTTGAAGAGGGTTGCAGCCAATGTTTCGTGGCTAGGAGGCTAAATGTTAGTCGCTCGACAGTCCAAAGGACCTGGCAGCGATATCAGGAGACTGGTTCCGTCGAGAGAAGGCCTGGTTCTGGAAGAAAACCATGTACCCAACCACGGGATGATCGTTTTCTTGTGAGTCGCGCATTGAGAAATCGCAAATCTTCGTATGTGGATCTTAAGAACAACCTCCAAGAAGTAAGAAATGTGCATATTAGTCTATGGACGGTCAGGAGGAGGCTTCTCGCTGCCAATATACGCAGTCACCGCCCGGCCCGCGGCCCCAAATTACTCCGTGAGCACAGAGTTCACAGGCTTAGGTTCGCTAGAAATTGTGAATCATGGACTCAAGACGATTGGAATAGGGTTTTGTTCTCTGATGAAGCCAGGATATCTCTGTTCGGTGAAGATCGACGTCGGCGAGTGCTAAGAAGACAAGGAGAACGCTTTGCAGAGGCATGTTTCGAAGAAATCACACCTTATGGTGGGGGCTCTGTTATGTTTTGGGCAGGAATAAATTCAATGGATCGTACAGAGTTAGTCTTCATTGAAAACGGCTCACTGACTGGGCATCGATACATAACGGAAGTTCTAATTTCTCATGCACAACCCGCATTGGCCGCTCTAGGTGAAGACTCGATTTTTATGGACGACAATGCTCGCGCCCACCGATCCCGCGATGTTAATGCGTATGTGCAAGAGGTCGGCATTCGTCGTTTGGATTGGCCAGCTCGAAGTCCCGACCTCAATCCCATAGAGCATGTCTGGGACGTTCTGAAACGGCGTGTGAGATCAGTACACCCGGCTCTGCAGACCATCAGAGAGCTGAAGAATGTGATTACTGCGGAGTGGGAACGTATTCTGCAAGCAAGTATCCGGGATATACTCGCTAGCATGGCCAGACGAATTCAAGCTGTGATTTTAGCTAGAGGGGGTCACACTCGATACTAAACATTTATCTGCTTTTACTTTATTAAAGAAAAACAAACAAAAAAACTTTTTTATTTTTACTTCATGAGCATATGCACTACTAGCGAATATACACTACTAGCGAGGTTTAGCATTATTTCCCATAAATTGTATCTAAATTTTATGAAATACTGATGAAAACGATTATTTTCTTATTAATTTAGCAAATTGTGTGGATAAAACTACCTATAATTATCAAACAAAGAAATATTAACATTTGAAATGGTTCATTGCTTAGGTGCCCGTTTTTTTTGCAAATGAGTGTATATAAATTTCTAGCGTACGTGTGTGACATACACACGTACGCTAGAAATCTGAACTGAACTCCTCCTAAACGGCTGGACAGCTGGTGACGAAATTTTTTGTGTGTGTTCAAGGGGATTCGAGGATGGTTTAGATTCACAATTGGAGCTGGTAGGTGGTGCTGTTCAGGCAGGACAATAATATGACTTGAGAAAGACTTTACCGATTTCATCCATCTTTTTTGTTAAGTTTTCTAATACTCTGTAAGAGGCTTTACGAAAAAAAAAATTAAGGAAGTTGTGCAGAAACTTAGAAAATTTTAGAAAACTTAACGACTAGATAAACTTTTCTAATGTAACCTTTTTTCGACTATATAAATTTTTCTATCTTTATATATATATATATATATATATACACTCATTTGCAAAAAAAACGGGCACCTAAGCAATGAACCATTTCAAATGTTAATATTTCTTTGTTTGATAATTATAGGTAGTTTTATCCACACAATTTGCTAAATTAATAAGAAAATAATCGTTTTCATCAGTATTTCATAAAATTTAGATACAATTTATGGGAAATAATGCTAAACCTCGCTAGTAGTGTATATTCGCTAGTAGTGCATATGCTCATGAAGTAAAAATAAAAAAGTTTTTTTGTTTGTTTTTCTTTAATAAAGTAAAAGCAGATAAATGTTTAGTATCGAGTGTGACCCCCTCTAGCTAAAATCACAGCTTGAATTCGTCTGGGCATGCTAGCGAGTATATCCCGGATACTTGCTTGCGGAATACGTTCCCACTCCGCAGTAATCACATTCTTCAGCTCTCTGATGGTCTGCGGAGCCGGGTGTACTGATCTCACACGCCGTTTCAGAACGTCCCAGACATGCTCTATGGGATTGAGGTCGGGACTTCGAGCTGGCCAATCCAAACGACGAATGCCGACCTCTTGCACATACGCATTAACATCGCGGGATCGGTGGGCGCGAGCATTGTCGTCCATAAAAATCGAGTCTTCACCTAGAGCGGCCAATGCGGGTTGTGCATGAGAAATTAGAACTTCCGTTATGTATCGATGCCCAGTCAGTGAGCCGTTTTCAATGAAGACTAACTCTGTACGATCCATTGAATTTATTCCTGCCCAAAACATAACAGAGCCCCCACCATAAGGTGTGATTTCTTCGAAACATGCCTCTGCAAAGCGTTCTCCTTGTCTTCTTAGCACTCGCCGACGTCGATCTTCACCGAACAGAGATATCCTGGCTTCATCAGAGAACAAAACCCTATTCCAATCGTCTTGAGTCCATGATTCACAATTTCTAGCGAACCTAAGCCTGTGAACTCTGTGCTCACGGAGTAATTTGGGGCCGCGGGCCGGGCGGTGACTGCGTATATTGGCAGCGAGAAGCCTCCTCCTGACCGTCCATAGACTAATATGCACATTTCTTACTTCTTGGAGGTTGTTCTTAAGATCCACATACGAAGATTTGCGATTTCTCAATGCGCGACTCACAAGAAAACGATCATCCCGTGGTTGGGTACATGGTTTTCTTCCAGAACCAGGCCTTCTCTCGACGGAACCAGTCTCCTGATATCGCTGCCAGGTCCTTTGGACTGTCGAGCGACTAACATTTAGCCTCCTAGCCACGAAATATTGGCTGCAACCCTCTTCAAGCAGCGCGATAATTTTGGTAGCTTTTACCACTTTATCTACCATTTTTGATACAGCCAAACAGCATTAAATAAAGCTTTGACAGTCAAGGATATGAAATTAATCGATAAAAATTGAATAAAAGTTATGAAAGTCGATGTTAACTTCTGGAACTTCGCGCCAAAAATGTAGGATAAAAAGGGGTTTTCTGTAAAAATGAACATCAAATGAAAAATTGAATTTAGAACGTACTTTTTTAAATACCACAGCATTTTTAAAACCGGCCAGTAACGTGTACAAACGATTGAAACCTTTTTGGTATTGTATCTTTTTAAATATGAATGAAAATCAAAACCGCCCGTTTTTTTTGCAAATGAGTTTATATATAAATCTTCTGTTCGTGTGTTTGTAATTGAACTCCTTCTAAACGGCTGGACCGATTTTGATGGTTTTTTTGTGTCTATTTCGATCCGACTGGACCAATGTTGACGAATTTTTTTGAGTACGTTCAAGGGGATTTGAGAATAGTTTAGATTAATAATATAATTGGAACCGGCAGATGGCGCTGCAATCGTTTTCATGGAGAATTCCATTACTATTTTTTTAGATTTGAACAGAACAACGTCTGTTGAGTCGGCTAGTTTTATATAAAATTGTATTTCACATGTCGTCATCATCAAGTTCTTATCCTAATCCCAATTACTTGGGGTTGACGCAATATGTACTTCTTCTAATAGTACATATTGTAAAAGTTATTTGCAATAATGATTTCTGATTCCTTTATAGAAAAAAGTATTTGTTTATTGATTGCCCGACGTTTGGAACACGTTTACCGTTCATGATCACCGGCAGATCGGTGACCATAAACGCTAAAAACACGATTAAATCCGTAATATTGAATGAAATTGAGGCCAATTCTACCTCTCTGTCACTTGTTCCGCGATCTCGCTTACACACACGGCTCAGGCGGAACGTGACAAGTCATACTTTTTTGTGCATTGATGACTTTTATCGATTTTCGATCGCGAGTGAGACTTGCGTACGAAGAGTTCCGTATCATTGAGCAAAAAAGGCCAAAAAATCGCTTATTTTATTTTGCTTTTACTATTTTTTGTTATAGTGCCAACAGAAATATATAATTTGTAAAAAATTTAACAGTTTAGCTATCGCAGTTCTTGAGATACAGCCTGAGGATAGACATACGGACGGAGAGACAGAGAAGTCTTAGTAATAGGGTCCTATTTTTACACTTTGGGTACGGAACTCTAAAAACGATAAAAGAAGACGCCACCACTCTACTTATTATGAGAATAACTTTGAATAACAATTAACGCCAGCCGGTTCAACGCATAATACATACATACATACATATATTCACGCCTTTTTCCCATAGGGGTAGGCAGAGACCACTTCCCTCCACTTGCTACGATCTTGATATACTACTTTTGCCTCCTCCACATTCATTAATCTCTTCATGCATATTCTTCGTTTTTTTTTTTGTGTGTGTACCGCTGTTGGCCACAGATGGCCTTGACAGCTTTACGCGGACTATGGGTGATTGCTGAGGGCTCTCAACCCGGGAAAAGTATGCTAAGCGACATCGCCCAAGGGCTCCCTCTGTGGGGAACGGACCTCGGCTTGGGGCGTCGCTGGAGGCAAAGTGGGCGTGCCCACGTTTTTAGTCGTGACTTTTGCGCGGCGCGTTTTCGCACCTCGACGGCGAGGGCGGAACCGCGGATATTTATTTGTTAAGGCCTCGCGGGCCGTGTAGGCTCTTTGTTGAGCGAGTGTGATATTGTCGTCCTCTTCGTCGAGGACGTGACGAGGACGTCGAATGGAGCATATTCTTCGGTTTAGGGTACTTCTAATCTGGCCTTTCTTAAAAACGTCCCCGATTTGATCGTGGAATGTCCGCCTTGGTCTTCCCCTTCTAATACTTCCGCTCAGATTCGCCTTATAAATTCTTCTTGTTAATCTCCTTTCATTCATTCTCTCTACATGTCCAAACCAAATTAACATACCTTTCTCAATCCCTATACATCAACATTTATACCACAATATTCCCTGATTACATGGCATAATATAATTAATATTTACTTATAAACATAAAGTCACTACACAATCCGCCATATAAGTTATGTTAACAAAATCTCAGTGAATTCCTTTGATATCATGTTAAATCTCTTTGATGAGTTACATGAGGTAATTTTGAAATTATGTTAAAATCATATTATAATTTAAATGTGTCTAGCAATTTCTGTAAAGGGTCTTTGTTGAAGGAAAAAAGTAGCAATTAATATTATATAATAGGGTCAATTTAATTATATGAAAAAACTAGCAATCCGCCCTCGCTTCGCTTCGGTTATAGGTTATAATCGTTTTACCCGCGTAGTTCCCGTTCCCCTGGGAATCCCGGGATAAAATATAGCCTAGTTTACGCCCTGATATTGTAGCTTTCCATTGGTGAAAGAATTTTTGAAATCGGTCCAGCTGTTTTGAAGATTACCCGGAACAAACAGACAGACAGACAGACAAAAAATTTTAATTGCTATTTTAGGCATAGGTGTCGTGCAAATAACCGTGTGAGCATGAAAAAAACCTATTATTTTGACATTACAAACAGACACTCCAATTTTATTTATTGGTATAGATTAATTCAATAGGAGTTGGAGCTTTCATTTCTAAATGAATATTTGTTAATGCTTTTTTTTTATTGCAAACGGTGGCGAATGAGCAAACAGTACACCTGATGGTAAGTGTTGCTGCGGCTCATTGATTTTTGGCTAGACCGCTGCCTACCTGCTCTCCCGTTCACCGAACGAAGTGCAGTAATACTAACAGTACTACTAATTGCTACTACTCAGACGTCGATTTTCTGCGAGAATGTGGTACTGCCCCGGACAGACCAGCCCGCGGCTGAAGACAGACAACTGTTAACAGTGTGGTCCTGTCACTAATAAATAATATTTTGTAAATAAAACTTTTTTACGGCTTTTATCGTGTTTGTATTTCGTTTTTGGAACGAAGTTCCTTACGGCAGGCTTGGGAGGAGATAGGGATTTTGCTGCGCGACCAAACTGAAAAATAGTAAAACCGTAAGAATAAAACCGTAAGAAAAAGTGCGTGGAATAAAACCGTTAAATGAGACGAAATTGTTTTGACCGCCGTATCTCAAAAACTATAAGTGCTAGACCATTTTTAATAGAAATTTTGACCCCCCTTGCACCTCACATTGCCGCCCGGACTACCCCTACTCCCCATTAGAAACTTCCCTTCTTTTGATGTGAAACATCGTTCAACCTACAATTGTTTTGACCGCCGTATCTCAAAAACTATAAGTGCTAGACCATTTTTGATTGAAATTTTGACCCCCCTTGCACCTCACATTGCCACCCGGACTACCCCTACCCCCCATTAGAAACTTCCCTCTCCCACTTTTTTGATGTGAAACATCGTTCAAACCCCAAACTGCCATAAATCAGTCATCTTTGACCGCAGGAACTCCGGATTTTTGACAAACCTCATAGAATTTCCAGTAGAACCGATTTAATACTAAAAAACATAAATTTCAAGAGCCTACACCCAATAATTTAGTCACAATAAATTTTATAATTAGAAACTAAAAACTAACAATGTTCGGAACAAGGACACCAACTAAAAGAGCCCTGAATTTTGATTTTTTTTGCAAATTGTGTCGATTCTACATTAGCCGAAGGAACTTCGTTCCTACCTGGTGTACCACGACACCACATTTCTTTTTTTGTCCAACGTTTCCAACACTTTACAGCGTTCATGGTCCTCCCGTAACCTTTTTGGTCATCATGATCAATATTCAAATACAAACGTGATAAAATCCTTAATATAGTTTTATTTACAATGTGTAATATTAGCGTAAATTATTATTATACTTTTTTTTGGGGTTGGTTACGGTCGGCGCATTCCTCGCTCCGCTCCGTCCGGGGCGACAGAGGGGCGAAAGCACGCAAATTCGTAATCTACCCGTACCTATAGCACGTCGCCTTCGTCGTTGGGTCGACTACTGGTGCAGAATTCCTTGACATCAGTGGTCGAATTATTATTATGGTAATGTATTGTTGAAAAAGGCGAGTAATGACAAGTTAAAAAATCTTGGACGTGAGGTCTTAGTTCGCCCGTGACTATGAACGCTGTTAAATGTTCGAAACGTCAGGCAATCAAAAATCAAATACAAACGGTATAAAATCTGTAAAAATAGTTTAATTTACAACTAGCAACCTGCCCTCGCTTCGCTTCTGTTATAGGTTATAGCCGTTTTACCCGCATAGTTCCCGTTCCCTTGGGATTACCGGGATAAAATATAGCCTAGTTTACGTCCTGATATTATAGCTTTCCATTGGTGAAATAATTTTTGAAATCGGTCCAGCCGTTTTGAAGATTACCCGGAACAAACAGACAGACAAAAAAATTTTTATTGCTGTTTTAGGCATAGGTGTGCAAATAACCGTGTGAGCATGAAAAAAGCCTATTATTTTGACATTACAAACAGACACTCCAATTTTATTTATTGGTATGTGTAATACTCGCGTAAACATCTGGAATCATTATTTAAAATACTCATCATCCTTGCATCTTCGCAGCCCACATGGGACGGCACAGTGGGATGTCCACTGTTGGGCTTGGACCTTCTCCACAATGGGAGGAAATTTGACCTTTTATACCCTGCTGATCAGAAATATTGGTATAGGGTATGATTTTGAGTTTTTCTACTCTTGCTCTTTCATCTTATGTACATATTATATCCCTTAATCGTCTCTTACGAGATTCACGGGCAAGATAGGGAGTGGTGAATTGTATTCTTACTCCGTAACCACACAGGAAAAATTAAAATACTATTCTTTATAAATTACTAGCTGACCCGGCGAACTTCGTATCGCCATAATTTTTTTCGCAAATATATTTTCTAAATTTCCGAAAATATAGTCTCTAGAAGAACCATTACATAATGATTTCTGATGTTTACGCGAGTATTATACATTTTCCAACAAGTCATCGTTACTGCAGAAAATTTTCTACAGTAACGATGACTTGTTGGACGTGAGACATCTTAGTCCACCCGTGACCATGAACGCTGTAAAGTGTTCGAAACGTTGGGTAATCAAAAATCAAATACAAACGCGATAAAATCCGTAGTTTTATTTAAAAGAACCATTACAGCTTTGTCCAGAAAGATTCGATCGTCTTGGTCGCGGCATTGTTAATGATGATTCAAAGAGAATACAAATTACTGATTATTGATATGTGGCAAAATTATAATTATCAAATTTTCAACCATACTTAAATAGAGACAAAATTATGTTTAGCTGTCATTTACGTTTTGTTATTACATATCAAATACGTTTTTATTATACTACGTTTCTCTGACATTTTATCGAACGGGAAATCTAATAAAAAGTATCCTTTGTCCGTCTCCAGATTCTAAGCTACGTCCCCACCAATTTTTATCCAAATCGGTACAGCCATTCTTGAGTTATAAATAGTGTAACTAACAGGACTTTCTTTTATATATATGGATTAATTAAGTTTAAAATATATATCAAATAAATCGAAATCGTTATTTATGCTCAACAAATTGTAACTTTTTAACGACGAACTGGAGAGACGTCGAATATTTTTTTTCTTTACTAAACAAAAAGCCAGGCTTTGTTTATAATGGCACTGGTAAGTGCATCGAACTGTACAAATTTTAATGAGTCAGATTCTTTTTGATGGCTACAATATTTTATCTCTTGCAATTGCAATATTTAGATGCTAACCTTTGATGTGATTCGGTAATGCTTGAAAAATTATATATTGTGGCTAAAATTTTATTTCAAAGAAATTTAGATTATTATTTTTTACCTGACTACGGAGGGTTTTGATTTTGACAGGCTATCTATGTATGTTCATCTGTTCCCTCATATCTCTTCAACTACTTATTAAAACAGGACAATTGAGGTATTGTTAGAAGCATCTTGATCGTCCGATGGTTATAAGTTATATGATGTGTCACTGAATCTAACATGGTGCCCTTTAGAGGTCTTAAAGTACTGTGTTAAAAAATAAATTCGAGACAAATATGTCGTGTTGTCATTGGAAAGGGAGTTACTTGTATATTTTAAAAATATATATACTACTACTAGCTGACCGGACAGACATTTTCCTGTATATAGTTTATATAGTCATTAAGTTTTCTAATTTTTTGCACTACTTTCTTAATTTTCTTCCGTAAAAGCTTTTTTCAAAGTGTCAGAAAACTTAACAAGAAAAATGGACGAAATCGGTAAAGTCGTTCTCAAGTTATGTTAATTTCCTGCCCGAACAGCGCCATCTACCGAGTCCAATTGTAAATCTAAATCATTTTAAAATCCCCTTGAACAAGCACAAAAAATTTTATCAACATCAACCCAGCCGTTTAGGAGGAGTTCAGTGATATACACACGTACCCAACAGACGTTGTTCTGTTCAAATAAAATAAAGGATCTCGATCGCCGGGCCACCTAGCAGGTCCAATTGTGAATCTAAACCATTCTCAAATCCCCTTGAACACGCACAAAAAATTTCATCAACATCAGTCCAGCCGTTTAGGCCGTTCAGTGACATACACACGTACACAAGAAATTTGTATATAAAGATTAGCATTTGCTCGTGACTTTATCAGTATTTATCTGATAACTCGATTATATCGTAGTTGGATTTTAGTTTTTACTTTTATCTTGTTTAAATAATCACCATGATCTTAGCTCAAGTACGCATGGGAACTGGAACTGTTGAATTTGTCTACTTAGCGAGTTGAACGTTATAAGCCTTATTGCCTTACCTTCTGATCATGAAGATCTAAATGAAAACTGAATAAAATCTTATATCTTTAAACGAGCAATTCTTGTAAATATATATATTTTCAGGATCTCGGAAACGGCACCTACGATTTTGATGAAACTTGGCATACTAGAGGATTCGGGTCCAAAAAATCGATCTAGCTAGGTTTTATGTATAGAAAATGTTCTTTTGTCGGTTTTTTTTAGCAAATCGTTACAATGACATTAGAATTTAAAAGAATATGAATTCAAATTTCGTTCTCAACGTCAAGAGTTACGGTAGCTCAGGTGAGACATTGACCGATTTTAATTTTAGTTTTTGTGTGTCAAACAGCATCGGATCGAATCTCGGTGTTATTATCATTCTCTTTTTGTAATCTTTTATATATTTTTCATTATTTATTTTTTATTTTTTATTAATATATCCCTAAATAAATTCTACAAAAATATTCCGAGCGAAGCTCGGTCAACCTGATATTATATTTTTGAGCGGGATTGTTCTGAGATAAATAGAAGTAATAGGACCATACTTTCGATAGTCGTCAGTCTACAACTGTGGGCCAGACCTTCCGGGGTACCACACCACACTCTCGTAAGGAATTTGTAAATTTTTGCAATTTATTACTGCGTACGTTTTTTTTTTGTATGTGTGTATAGCTGTTAGGCGCAGATGGCTTTTACAGCTTAGCCCGGACTATGGGTGAGCGCTGAGGGCTCTCAACCCGGAGGTAACTACGTTCTAACACAGCCTTCTGAGAGTGTTTGTGTGTGGTGGATTTTGAAGATGTTTTTAATATCACTGAACCTCATTGCCCATATTCTTTCCTTCCTTTTCCACTTCCTTTACTTTCTTCGCCGTATGCAGAGGCTTAGCAAAGGTCCATGTGCGGTTGTATCACTTACCGCCAGGTGTTCTGTTTGCTCATTTACTAACAGCAATAACTTAGAATAATAACGTATAGAAGGATAGTGTCAGTACTTCGAACTTTAAAAATTTGAATCTAAAAATACTAATAGCGGGCAGACGATTACACACGTACACACGGAAACCACTATACAAATTATGAAATCAAATTTTGTTTTTATTAACATAAATCGTCGAAATACTTTTAAAAGTAATGTTAAAAACCTTTTTATGTTTTTCAAATGTGTTGTGGCACCATTTGAATGCACAAGCCGTCATAATTACCTATTTATTTTTTAAGAGTTGCGTACGTTCGTGCAGTGCAATGACTTATACATTACGGGATTGTTCCGGCGTAGGCTCCATTAGGCTCCAATTGAAATGCCTCACTTTTTGTGCGTGGACCTTCTATATGTTATTTACCTTCTATATGTTATTATTCTAAGATCAATAAAAAAATATTAAAATTGACATTTCCTATAACAGCCAATTTTAATGACTGCCAATAGAAGTGAAATCTTAGAACTTTTAATATTATGATTTGAAATTACATAATGTTTTTAAAGAATATAAAATTTTTCAACGTCAGAATAAATACGAGTATTAAAAATAATTTCTGTTATCTATTTTTTAATTAAAAAATATTAGTATATTTATTTATTACTCACTACTGTACTGCACAATGAGTTTTCAATTATTCAAATATTAATCAAACAAAAACAATATTTCAATAATATCCAATATATACACGTTGAAATTTTCACTAAATCCATTCAATTTTACTTATATGTCAGCTGTATAGCTACAGTTATACTGCTGTAATAAGTACGTGAATGCACGAGATTTCAATTATACAAAAAGTGTCCAACACAGCGCATTCCGCGTGAGCCAGTCATGACCATGTCAGTGACGCGAACCTATAAGATTTTACCCTACCAATAGGCACCCAACGCGGCTAAAGATCTTTTCACTTCAAACTCCTGGATTTCTCACGGATTTTCAAGAAATGCTTAGTACCTAACATTAAAATTTCGAACTCATCTCACCAGAAAAATGATGCATATTTATATAATTTTAAAATAAAGAGTTTCTTCTATAATCTAACTAGTAGAAAAAAAGTATAATATAAAATTACCATATTTTTATTGACATCCCAATTCTCAGAAATTGTATTTTACCTCATAAAATCAATATCTATTTTGTCTGGACGAAATCGAACTAAAATCTAAATTGTGTTTGCGTTAGGGATGTGACTTGGAGGGAAAATAATAGTTTTTTTAAATAGTCGATTTTATGTGCTTTAAATTAAATTGATTTTAAAATAATCGATTAATTAAAAATAAATAATCGATTTTTTCTCCCAACAGGATTATGATGACCTTTTTTTTTAGGAAATCTGAGCTTTCTTTTGTAATATAGTATGAAACACTGCATGCAGTATCATGATGACCTTTTTTTTTAGGTAACCTGGCTGTGAAATAATCGATTAATTTCGATCAAATTTCCAATAATAAAAAATCGATTTTTTATTATTTTGATAATTGATGGTAAAAATCGATTATTACAAAAAAATAATCGATTAATAATCGATTATTATAAAAATCGATTATTTTTTCACATCCCTAGTTTGCGTTGAAGAATCTTGTTTTGTGAAAATATTATTTAGACGCTTTTGTAATAAGATTTTAGAAGTCAATGAATGAGGTCCGACACAGAGGTCGTAAACAAAGGATCAAGTCTATTAAGTGGATCCTTCTTAAAAAAATATGCCAACGGTCCATTTTTGAAATAAATTTTGAAGATTCAATGTAAAATTTAACTTTGTAATTGCATTAGCACTTAAGGAGGGTGCATCGTAATTAAGTTTTGAAGAATTTTTCATAATATAATTTACTGTAAACAGTAATTAAATGTATTACTATAATCTTAAAAATTTAATAAATGGGATTAATCAATGGATTGGGCCTCAGATATATTTTGTGACTTTGTTGACCCATTTTGAAATCACCCTTTCAAATACTTATTTCCTTTAAAATCCGACAACAAAGCGTACGGGATTCGTTTTGATGTAATCGACCTTACTGTTACTAGCGAACTAGGAAGATTAATTGGCATCCGCTTACGTCTTTTAGTTATCCTTTGGGATATTAATGGAAAAAAGGGGGAAAGAATTGTATTTTTTGCGCATAACCACCTGCTAAAAACTTAAATATGACTTGAATGTGAATGAGAGGTGGTATTTTTTTACCAGACCATGAAGGGTTATGATTTTGACAGGCTATATATGTATGTTCATCTGTTCATAGCTCCTCAACTACTTATTAGAACCAGACAAATGAGGTATCATTAGAAGGGTCTTGATTGTCTGCTGGTTATAGGCTATATAATAGCCCGTACACATGTTGGCCGACCCTAGGCCAACGCGAGCGTCGGTAAAAAGGTACAAGGCGAGTGCTATCGTCCACACGTTGGCCAAGTGCGGCGAACGCCAACGCGAGTGGCCAACGTAGACGAGTGTTTGTAGAGCTGTCCACACGTTGGCCTCGGTCAGTGTTCATTGTGCACTGAAACACTACGGATGTTGACATTAACGTTGCTGCAGCTTCGACTATTTATTTAATGAGCGTATATAACTATTATCTCAGTGTATACCGCAGTAAAGTGGGAAAAAAGAAGGTGGTTGAATATGTCCGTGTGGTGACGGAGTAAGAAAAAAATTCATCAGTCCCTATCTTGTCCGTGGATGTCGTAAAAGACGACTTAGGGATATAATACATAATACACACATAACAGCTAGAGAAGGAAACTCTCGAAATAAAACCGTATACCAACCTGTTTGGCTAGCATGGAATACTAAGGTCAGTTTCCCTCCTATTGTGGAGGAGGCTCGAGCCCAATAGTGGGACGTATATGAGCTGAAATGATGATGAACGATTAAGATACTTTTTGATACTATAGGTAACATATAGGGTGACTTGGATCTAATTATTTACAATGCATATCTAGAAGTAGTGATGCAAATTTGAAAATATAATCATTTATATTGAGCGACAATATCACATTAAACACGTCTAACCGTGATGGATGTCAACCATGTAATGATGAGCGGGCCAACGTGTGGACGGCATTGGCCGAGCGCAAACGAGTGCCTTTGATTTGTGCACAAAAACCGACACCGAGGCGAAGTGCGGCAAGTGATCACGAGCGACGGCGAGTGAAGACATATCAGCTATTATTGTTTTTTATGTGTCCACACGTTGGCGCTTTTATTCACTTGGCCAACTAGGCGAGCGACGGCGAGCGTTGGCCAACTAAGGCAAATCGGGTGTACACACGTTGGCGTTCGCCATCGCTCGCCTGCACTCGGCCAACATGTGCACGCCCTATTAGATGTGTCACTGAATCTAAAATGGCGGCCTCTAGAGATCTTAAAGTACTATATTAAAAATTAAATTTGAGATAAATATGTCGTTTCCTAACACTGGAAATGGGCGTTACTTGTAGATTTCAAAAACATATAGGTATAATTATATATTAGCGTTTTCATAAATATACCTTTCCGTGTGGTGACGGAGTAAGAATACAATTCACCACTCTCTATCTTGCCCGTAGATGTCGTAAAAAACGACTATGGGATATATAATATGCATATAACATCTGTGCAAGAGAAGGAAAACTCGAAATGAAACTCTACACTAACATGCTTGACCAGCATGGTATAGTAGGTCAATTTCCCTCCCATTATCTAAGGGGCCCGAGCCCAACAGTGGGACATATTAGCATTTAGCACGGGACTTTTCATTTTTTGGTATATTTGGGTTTTAATTATTACTTTTATCTTGTTAAATAATCTATATATGTATATATAGGAGAGGCGGGTTTTGCGAGCGATATATTGAGTCATCACCATATCTCTGGAACCATAAGGCGTACGGATTTGAAATTTGGCAAAAATATTCCTTTCGTTGAGTGGAGGTCAGCTAAGAACAGATTTTATGAAATTAAACCTGCAAAGGGTGTTGCGGGGGCGTTAACAATAATATGCATATAAAGGAACAGGGTGAGCCGAAGATACTGGAGCTAGAAAAATTAAATTTGAACCATAGTTTCATTTTGTGACGTAGACACCTACTAAAAAAAGATTTTTTGAAATTCCACCCCTAAAGGGGTGAAACGCAAAGGTAAAGTTTGTATGGAAAGAAAAAAAATCTTTAGCTACTGTCTTCAAATTAAACACAAATACTCTATAATAAAAATAAATAAACACGTGTTTTAGCGTTTGTCCATTTTCATCGAAAGATGTCAGTTTACTGACTTATCACAGAGCCGAAACTACTGAAGCTAGGAACATGAAATTTTGACATTTGTTTCTATGCGTGACGTAGAAACCCATTAAGAAAGGGTTTTTTGAAAATTCACCCCTAGGGGGCAAATCGCAGTAACAAAGTTTGTATAAGGAGAAAAAAAATCAACATCGATTTTCTTCAAATACTCCAAAAATACTCTTTAGAAAAATAAATAAACCCGTGTTTCAGCAATTTTTAATTTTCACCCTCTAAGGGTGTAAATCCACACCAATATTATAAAGAGGAAACGTTCCTTACGAATAAACTCAAAAAATCCTGGACAGATTTCGATAATTCTTTCATCATTAGAATGTTACAGTATCCCTAAGTAAGATAGGCTATATTTTATCCCAGTATACCCGCGGGAACGGGAACTACGCGAGTAAGGCGACTGAAACCGAAGCGAAGCGAGGGCGGGCTGCTAGTTATAACATAAGCGAAAAATGATTATTCCGTATGGTAGCAGCCTCAAATATTGGTAAACCTTGCATTCCTATTGGGGGTCATAATTTTTTTTTTTTTGTGTGTACAGCTGTTGGCCGCAGATGGCCTTGACAGCTTGACGCGGACTATGGGTGAGCGCTGAGGGCTCTCAACCCGGAGAAAAGTATGCTAAGCGACATCACCCAAGGGCTCCCCCTGTGGGGAACGGACCTCGGCTTGGGGCGTCGCTGGAGGCAAAGTGGGCGTGCCCACGTTTTTAGTAGTGACTTTTGCGCGGCGCGGCTTCGCACCTCGACGGCGAGGGCGGAACCGCGGATATTTGATTGTTAAGGCCTCGCGGGCCGTGTAGGCTCTTTGTTGAGCGAGTGTGATATTGTCGTCCTCTTCGTCGAGGACGTGACGAGGACGTCGGATGGATGAGATTTTGGAGGGTCTATAGGAAGCCGCCCCAACCACTAGTTGGTTGGGGTGTGTCATGGCAGAGTCAAAGTAGCTCTGAGAGCACCCTTTCATAAACTGCTTGATGGTCGGCAGTTCGAGGTCGATGTGGAGATCGACGTTTCCTATGAACCACGGTGCTCCCGTAGCTCGGCGCATGAAACGATTTTGTAGTGTCTGTAGCCTGTGGATCCTGTGTAGCTTAACATGCGCGAACACCACGCTGGCATAGGTCATGATAGGCCGTATGCAGGTGGTGTAGAGTCGGACTTTGCTACTCAGGGGCATACGCGACCTAAAGTTGAGTAGACAGTGGACACGGCCCATCACAAAGGCTGCCCGTGCGCGGACTTGCTTTATGTGAGGGGCGAAGCTGAGTCGATCGTCAAGGGTCACACCCAAGTATTTGGCCTGCCTGGTCCAAGTGACTGGCTTGTTGAAAATTTTAAGGGGGGGGAATGCTATCGATAGAGTAGGAACGGGCAGTTCGTCTAGTGAACATGACCGCCTGACTCTTCTCGGGGTTGATTTTTCTAATCTCCATTTCCTAAACCAATTGGCTAGGGCGGTAACCGCTGTTTGGAGAGTCTTGGCTACTGTTGTCGGGGATCTACCAGCACAAAAGAGTGCGGTGTCATCTGCGTAAAGCACTTTATGTACCCGGTTGAATTTGGGCATATCGCTAGTGTATAGCGTGAAGAGAAATGGGGAGAGGACCGACTCCTGAGGGACACCGGCCTTGATAGGGTGGGAGGTCGACAACGTCCCTTCCACCCTGTAGTGAAAGCTGCGATGACTTAAGTAGTCATGTATAATGAGAATTAAGTAGTGAGGGATCTCGAGGAGATAGAGTTTGTAGATTAGGCCTTCATGCCAAACCTTGTCGAATGCTTTCGCTACGTCTAGGAATAATACACCCGTATATCTGTTCATGATGAACTGACTACTTGTGTATTCTACCAAGCGGTGAACTTGTTGTACGCAGCTGTGTTTAGCTCGGAAACCAAACTGTGCGTCGGGAACGAGGTTGTTAGCCTCGGCGAATGTACGTAGTCTACTGAGAACTATTCGTTCGTAGATCTTACCTAGACCTTTTAGTAGACTAATCGGGCGGTAACTACTGGGTTCGGTACGGCGCTTGCCGGGTTTGTGGATTCCTATTACCACGGCCTCTTTCCATTGCGCGGGAAAGATGTTATTATTTAGTGCTGCATTGAAGATGCAGCACAACAGGATTATCAAGTGGGCGGGGAATAATTTAATGACTTTATTTGAGATTCCGTTCGAACCTGGGGCTTTTCTGGTTTTAAGACCCCTGACTAACGATTCGACCTCATCGGTGGTTACTACTGGGATAGGCTGATCGGGGTTGTCGTTTCGTAATGAGCGCGAGAGAGTGGTACGACGTTCCACTTCGTCGGCGATGAAGCGGTGATTCGCGGCGTCGGGGTGTAGTGTACTCGGCGTACACTGAAGCTCCAAGCAGTCGGCCAGGCATTCTGACTTTTCGTCGTCCATAAACGCCGGTGGCTGGTTGGGTCTAGTGAGAGGAGGGAGAGTGGACACGATGTCTTTTTTGAGTGAGCGGGAAAGCTGCCAAAAGGCTGTGTGAGAGGGCTCTAGCTCCTCGAGCATGGCGTCCCATTTGCTCTGTCTCAATTCATTAATAGCTTGTTTAACCTCCCTCTGGAGTGACCGTAGGCGGGTATGGTTGTCCTCCGTGGGGTAGCGGTCATAAGCGCGTGTCGCGGCGTTTTTACGTCTTAACAAGTCACGGACGTCGTCTGGCAGGCGCCATTTACGATCACTCGTATCTGGTACCGGCCGCGAGCAGTCGTCTATTATCGACTGCACGTGACTTGTAAGCGACTCGATCGCCTGAGAGGTGTGTTCCTTAGACGTAATGTCACTGGGAATTTGATCAAGGTGGACCGACGAGGTTGACTTGAGATTTTTCTCTAGCCGTGCCCAGTCAGTCGCTATCTTCATCTTTTCGTTGTTGTGGCCTGAGGGGCCGGGGGTGCGGGAGGCTAATTCCAGAGTCACCGGGCGGTGATCTGAGTCTAACTCGTGTTGAACTTCTATAGAACATAAACGAAGGTTTATGTTTTTGAGAAGAAAGATATCGAGTATGTCCGGCCTGTACGAAACGTTAAAGGGGAAGTGTGTCGGCTCTAAGGGCGCTATGACATCAAATCCCAATCTGTCAGCGAATAGCTCTAAAGTCTTGCCCCTCTTATTGGAACTTTGACAGCTCCAAGAGGTGCTCTTGGCATTAAGGTCACCGCCAATGATGACGGCGCCTCCCAATTCTAGCAAGGCTTTAAGATCTTTTTCAACCAACTGTTTCGAATGTTCTCTATTGGGAGAGAGATATGCGGATACAAGGGTGATAGGCTGATGGCTTGAGAGGGCTAGCCTGCAAATTGAAGCTTCAATGTACATCAGAGGGGGTGGATTCACAGGTGTGCAATGCAGCGACCTTTTGTAGTAAATGAGCGTTCCACCCATTGGTGAGGTTGTTCTATCATTGCGAACTATATTATAGTTCGCAATTCTGAGTTCCTGTTGAATGGTTTTAAGAACGTTTCTTGTACTAACAAGATGTCGAGCTGGTGTTCCCGAAGGAATGTGCCTACTTCATCCCTCTGTTGGGTAAGGCTATTAGCGTTGAATGTCCCTACTTTGAGGTGTCTGGGTTTAACTCTGCCGGGAGTGTACCTATCCATTTTAGTTGAATTTGAGTGAGCCTAGACGCTCTAACGTGGGGGCGAATTTGATCGCTATATTAAGGAGGGCGAGGTTGTTTCCCTCGTTCTTTCTAAGATCGGCTGCAATTTCGCGGATTTCCGCGAAATTGATTTGAGCCGCGAAGTTGGCCACCAGGGCTAGATCTGGATCTAGTCCTTGGGGGGCTTTTGGGGGCGCGCTTTTAGCGACGATGATGGGAAGGGGGGCGCCCTGAAGAGGCTTGGGATTACCACCGGTGGGCTGATTTGGCCCGATTATTGGTGGTTTGGGATGAGATGGTGCGGGTGGGGCAGCGGGCTGCCTGTTGGGCAGGGTTGGGCAAGCCTCCTTGCTGGTTAGCAGGGGGCGAGCCCACGCATTGTGGGTTGGTAAGGGAGCTGGGACGAAGGTCTTGTTATAATACAAGGCCTTGCCGTTTGAGTTGGGCTGGCGGACTAGTCTTCTCGGCGCTCTTGGGCAGCCGCGATAGTTAGCCGGGTGGCCGTATTCTCCACAGAGAACACACGCTGGTGGCTCTTTGCAGAGGGAGATGTCTTTTGGCCGTTCACACTGAGAGGTGTGATGGTCACCTAGGCACTTGATACACCTAGGACGGGCGAAGCAGTTCTTGGACGAGTGTCCATACATTTGGCACTTGTGGCACTGTGCTAAGTTGCCATTTTTGTGAGGGGGCTCTACTGAGACTCCGGATAGACCACATATGGTCTTGATTTTGAAAATGCCTTTACCCTCAGGGGTATTTGCTAGGCAGACCAATATCATATTGAGAGGATAACGACCCTTGCCCCGGATCATCTGATGTACTTCTACAACCGGCAGATCCTGGGCTTTAAGAGATTTTAAGATCTCTTTGGTGTCAATTTCCCTCGGGACATTGCGTATTACTGCACGCAGAAGTTTGGCTTCGGGGAGGGTGTATGTATGGTAGGGAATCTATTGATTCCCTAGCATGCTTGACACGTTGCGGTGATCAGCTGACGAGTGAAGGTCCACTCGTATGCCTTGGGGGGTGGATTTCGCAGATTTGTACGAAATCCTGTTGGTGTTTAGCCACGCGGAGATGGCTAGCCACTTCTCCTTATCCCTAATGTATAGGGGCGGCGGAGCCAGTGGTTTTTTGACCGTCTGTGGGGCGACGGTGTTGCTGTCCATAGTGGATGGGACAGAGATTGGGGCTGTCTGCGAGACGACTGGGGGGGCCGAGGCGGTCGTAGCGGTCGTTTCAGACGGGATTGTGGCTGGAGTTATGGCCGATTCGGTTGGTTTGATTTTAGGGGCCTTAGAGGGGGTCTCTTTGTTGGCTTTTGCCTTCTTAGTACGCTTACGGGAGCGAACTTCGATGAAGGAGCCCTCATTGGGCGAATCTTCCGACTCGGAGGAAGATGAAGCTGAGGCTGAGGAGGGGACCGATTCCGTATCCATCGCCGTGCCGGTGGCCGGTAATTCCGGTTTGAGCGGCAGGATGGTGGAGTGAGCGCGTAGGGGTTGCGGTGGGAGAATAGTTATCGCTCCAAAATGTTGAGCGATGTAAGCTTTTATTTCGGGGATCGCCAGAAGGGCGTCGATAGTGATAGTTTTTTCCGCCATCGTGGGCTGGCGGGAAAAATGTTTGCAGGAATGTATCCTATCGCCCTGAGTGGGGTAAACCCTGGGTTGTGTGTAGTGTGTGTCCCTCCTAACCGAGTGCAGGTCGGGAGGATGTGTACTTAACTAATGTGCCCTAAGCTTGTACTCCTTCGCTAATCTTAATGTGCGATAGGTTCCTAGCTGCTCGGGCCTTCGCAGAAAAATGATGAAAAGCCGTAGATTAGGTCCGACTAGGAGATCCCCCAAGGCCGGATGCTCTAACCCCTTCCGATTGTTAGCTCTGCCCTGAAGGGGCTCGGCAGGCAAATCGGGGCCTTGCCTCACCCGGCTTCGTTGACACCGTGAGGTTTCCGCCGGGGACCAAACAATATGATTTTCTGCCCTGAGGGGGCCAAAATGGGTTGACCTTTTTATCTACCAACGGTAGAAATCTGCACTCGACGTCTTGAGAAAGTCGACTCGTGCAGTTGGGATCCGGCAACACCTGCGTCCAAACAGCGAAACTGCCACAGACAACCGTATACACGGCCACCCGGAGCGGGCCACTGAACGGCCACAGACGTCAACAAAATGGCGGCGCGGCGCGACGCGACGCGAGGTACGCTGCGAGAGCGAGCGAGACGGAGCGAGATCGCACGACTGCAGGGGGCGGGTGCGGGGAGGGCGCAGCAATGGAGAGCAACGAGGCGTACGTCCGTACGCTACGGGTCTCCGACGCGGAATGTGAGGTGGTCATAAAAACCAATTAAGATATTTAAACTAACCTAAACACTTTTTAGGGTTTTATTTCAAATTTTGCTTTTCTTGAACATATTTAATACACATACTAGCAAATTTTCATGATTTTACTCACATAGTTTGCATTTCTATGAGAACAACGAGATAAAATATAGCCTAACCTTCTTCTTATACAGCTACCTGGTAGTAAAATATTATCAACATCGACCTAGTAATTCTGAAAATTAACATGAACAAACAGATAGTCATAAAATATTTTAACTAGTTTTAGGCATAGGTATCGAGTAAATCTATACCAATAAATAAAATTGGAGTATCTATTTGTAATGTCAAAATAATAGGCTTTTTTCATGCTCACACGGTTATTTGCACGACACCTATGCCTAAAATAGAGATTAAAAAAATTTTGTCTGTCTGTCTGTCTGTTTGTTCCGGGTAATCTTCAAACCGGCTGGACCGATTTCAAAAATTCTTGCACCAATGGAAAGCTATAATATCAAGACGTAAACTAGGCTATATTTTATCCCGGTATTCCCACGGGAACGGGAACTACGCGGGTAAAACGACTAAAATCGAAGCGAAGCGAGGGCGGGTTGCTAGTAAATAATAAAAGTGTGAGCATGTAAAGAACATTCTTTTGATATTGTAATTGTTGTAAAAGCGTCTATTTAGAAATAGACGCTTTAATTTTATTTATTTGTATATATACTAATATCTGGTTGACCGAGCTTCGCTTGGAATATTTTTGTTGCATTTTTGTCGAATTTATTCAGATATATATTAATAAGAAAATAAAAATTAAATAATAAAAAAAATATCAAAAATTACAAAAAGAGAATAATAATAACACCGAGATTCGATCCGACGCTGTTTGAATGCCAAAACAAAACAAAAAGAAAACTGGACAACTTCCCAACTGAGCTATTGTAACTCTTGACAACGATGACGAAATTCGAATTCATATTCAGAGAATGTCAACAACATTTTATGTCATTATATTGATTAATTAGCTAAAAACACCGACAAAACAACATTTTCTATAAATAAAACCTAGCTAGATCGATTTTTTGCCACCGAAACCTCTAGTATACCAAATTTCATCAAAATCGTTGGAGTCGTTTCCGAGATCCTGAATATATATATTTTTTTGGCTACACCATTTAATAGAATTTAAGCACTTGATGTACTCATTCCTACCCGTGGACGTCGTACAAGACGATTAAGGGATATAATATACACATAACGTCTATGCAAGAAAGGGAAATCTCGAAATGAAACCCTATATCAACCCGTGGTATAGAAGGTTAATATTCCTCCTATTGGACGAGGCCAGCAGTGAGATATGAGTCGAAATAAATGAATGAATATATATATTATAGTCTCTGTCTTTTCAGTCGTCTTTTACAACATCTACAATAAAGAGTATGGTGAATTTTTAAACTAAAACTTTTATTACATCGCTCCAAACTTTTTGTCCATCTTTTGCATGTCGCGTGACGGTCGGTCCCAGAGTAGGCGTAAAGTGAAATGCGTTCGACAGAGCAGCCAAGGCCAATATGGCGGCGCCTATGGTTCGCATCAGCTGTAGTGTATAGACTATCACTCATTCGTGCCAGTACTCCACGTTATTTGTTTGTTATTATTTATCAGTGTTTAATGTAAATGTTGTTTTTTAGTTAAATGTCTACAATGTGAAAAAAGTTTTATCGTAGTTTCATAAAACCACACAATCATTTTTATTTTTACTCTGATATTACACAGAAAAGACAAGGCAAGCAACTATAAATAGAAATGACGAAGGTACGATGGTACTCGAAAAATAATTCAAAATGTATTTATTAAATGCTTCAAAAACAAATGGAAGCTGCAAACTTAATCTCAAATTAATTTCGTAGTATAATTAAAACTTTGTGACGGCCAAAATTGAAGCGCTGTCATTCACGCAATGGGCTGTTATTTAAATTATTTTATGAATAAATAGCTTTGCTTACCTAGCTGTATTAAAAAAAAATAACATCCATTCATATATCGTTCAAAGGATGTCTACTTTTGGCATAAACCTTCCTATTGGAATCCACATAAGGTCTAAGGAAGTTCTGTTATCCATCTGCTTCCATCAGTCATATGCGTCTTTCAGGAGGAATAAAAAGGGCGATTGGCTCAGTTCGTGCTAACTCTCTCTAAAGAAATAGCGCTGATATTCTGCCAACACCTGGTATATACATTTCAAACATAATTATTAAAACTTAACCAGTATGTGAATGTAGTTTTCGTCATATATATACTTAAAATACTAGCAACCGGCCCTCACTTTGCTTCGCTTCGTTTTCAGTCGCCTTACCTGCATAGTTCCTGTTCCTGTGGGAAAACCGGGACAAAGTGTAGCCTTGGTTATTTCCTGATATTATAGGTTTCCATTAGTGAAATAATTTTTAAAATCGGTTCTGTGGTTTAAGCGTGAAAGCGTAGCGAAGTAAGGATTGAATCAAATCAAATCATTTATTCTGCATAGGCCCCTTGAGAGCACTTACATATTGTAAAATTTATACATCGTTTGAATATAATACAATATCTACCACCGGATCGGAACGCGGCCACAAGCTGAGAAGATCCGGCAAGAAACTCAGCGGGTTGTCATTTTTTTACCATCAATCATTGTAAGGTCTAATCCACGATCCAGCTATTCTGGAAGTGGTTCAGCTGTGTAATATCACACGAGTGCATAGGGCGATGTCGGCGGGCATCGCTCGTCGAAAAGAAAAGACCAATGTGTGTTAAACGCAGCCTCAATACAAACTAATATTTTCTTATGTTCACTGACGAATTCACACGGATATTTTTTAAAATAAGTACATACAAATTAAAAAAATATATATATGCTTGTGGATGTCGTAAAAGATTACAAAATTATTATAAAATGCATACAATAAGAATGAATGAAAAGGAAAATTCCAAATACAACTCTGTACCAAGCCTTCTGAGTAGTGTGGTACAGTAGGCCAATTTCCCTTCTATATTGAGGAGACTCGAGTCAAAGATAAATGTTTATAATTATAGTTTTTTACTATGTTTGGTACATACTGACTGTTTTTTTTTTGTATTTGAACTAAAATGATTTCTGTGTACTAAAGTAAATATATAAAACTTATATTTAAAAAAAATATATAGTACCGTTATGGTAACTATAATTGTTAAAAAAGTAATAAATCGTTTATGAATTTTATTTGAATCTACATTTATTGGAAATCCCATCAAAATTAATAGATTTCATGCTTGTTGTAAATTTGTTTTTCGCTTCATAAACGAGTTCTACAAAATTCAAAATATTAATTACTAGCAACCCGCCCTCGCTTCGCTTCGGTTTCAGACGCCTTACTCTCGTAGTTTCCGTTCCCGTGGGAATACTGGGATAAAATATAGCCTATGTAACTCCCTGATATTATAGCTTTCCGTTGGTGAAAGAATTTTTGAAATCGGTTCGGTGGTTTAAGCGTGAAAGCGTAACAAACAAATTAACAAACAAACAAACTTACGTTCGCATTTATAACATTAGTGAGGATTATAATACTTACCGATATTGAAAGCAGATATTGATGCAAAGAAAATGAGGGCCTTGCCAACCATGTTGAAGTTTTCTGTAACAATAAATAATAAATCATAAGTTGATAGTAAATAAATCCGTGTGGTGACGGAGTAAGAATACTACTCACCACTCCCTATCTTGCCCGTGGATGTCGTACAAGATGACTATGGGATATAATATGCACATAACATCTGTGCAAGAGAAGGAAAACTCGATACAAAACCCTATATCAACATGTTTGACCAGCATAGTAAAGTAGGTTAAATTCCCTACCATTGTGGAGGAGGCCCGAGCCCAACAGTGGGACGTATGTGGGCTGCGATGATGATGATGATGATGATGATAGTAAATTAACTCTCATTTTAAAATGAAAGAAGAGAGACCCATCACTTTCTCAATTAATATATCACACACCTCAAAGGAATGAATCCGGGATAGGATTAAGGTGGAGTAGGATATAATCTTCTTACGTCTTGTAATGCTGCATCACAGCCTCTAGAATTACGAATTGCATTTTTTTACAGAATCTATCTATATCTATCTTAATATATATAAACTAGCAGCCCGTCCTCGCTTCGCTTCGGTTTCAGTCGCCTTACTCGCGTGGTTCCCTTCCCGCGGGTATACTGGGATAAAATATAGCCTATCTTACTTAGGGATACTGTAACATTCTAATGATGAAAGAATTATCGAAATCTGTCCAGGATTTTTTGAGTTTATTCATAAGGAACGTTTCCTCTTTATAATATTAGTGTGGATTTACACCCTTAGAGTGTGAAAATTAAAAATTGCTGAAACACGGGTTTATTTATTTTTACTAAAGAGTGTTTTTGGAGAATTTGAAGAAAATCGATGTAGTTTTTTTTTTCTCCTTATACAAACTTTGATACTGCGATTTACCCCCTAGGGGTGGATTTTCAAAAAACCGTTTGTTAGTGAGTTTCTACGTCACGCATAGAAACTAATGTCAAAATTTCATGTTCCTGGCTTCAGTAATTTCGGCTCTGTGATAAGTCAGTAAACTGACATGTTTCTACCTATTTTACACCCTTAGAGGATGAAAATGGACAAACGCTGAAACACGTGTTTATTTATTTTTATTAAAGAGTAATTGTGCTTAATTTGAAGATAGTAGCTAAAGATTTTTTTTCTTTCCATACAGACTTTACCGTTGCGTTTCACCCCCTTAGGGGTGGAATTTCAAAAAAATTTTTAGTGGGTGCCTACGTCACAAAATGAAACTACGGTCTAAATTTCATTTTTCTAGCTTCAGTAGCTTCGGCTCAGCCTGTTTCTTAATATGTATATAATTGTTTACGCCCCGGCAACACCCCTTGCAGGTAGAATTTCGTAAAATCCGTTCTTAGCTGACCTCTACTCGACGAAAGGAATATTTCTGCTAAATTTCAAGTCTGTACGCCTTATAGTTCCAGAGATATGCTGATGAGTCAATATATCGCTCGCAAAACCCGCCTCTCCTATATATATATATATATATAGATAGATTACGTATCACGTTGTTAGTCCGTGATGGACTCCTAAACTACTTAACCGATTTTAATCAAATTTGCACACCGAGTGCAGTTTGATCCAACTTGAAAGATAGGATAGCTTAATTTATAGTCGCAATATTATTTTATTGCAAATTATTTGTCTGTTATCAAACGATTTTAAAAGATGGCGATATCTGTTGGCTGGATTGAGTAATTAATTAATAGATGGCGCTGCTATGTCAAACCTACAAACATGTCATATACGAGTTTAACTTGCTTTTCTACATAGATGTCATTTGTAAAAAAATATGACGACCTCCATGACAGATGTTCTCCTACAGTTCCACTTAAATAATTTAATAACATGTAATATAACAAAACCATCAGCCACAGCAACGCGTGGCCGGGTCTGCTAGTACTAATATATAAAGCGCAAGAGTTTGTTCGTTTGACCTCGCTAATCTCAGAAACTACTGGTCCGATTTGAAAAATTATTTCAGTGTTAGATAGCCAAATTATCGAGGAAAGCTATAGGCTATATATCATCACGCTAAGACCAATAGAAGCGGAGTAACAATGAAAATGTTTCAAAATCGGTTTATTTCCTTTTTTTTTTTTTTTTTTTTGTGGGTGGGCCGCGGTCGGCGCGCCTCCGCACCACTCCGTCCGGGGCGATAGAGGGGCTTAAGCACGCAACTCCTGCGACCCACCCGAAAACCACGTCGCCTTCGTCGTTGGGTCGACCACTGGAGCAGCGTTAACTTGTCGTCAGTGGTCGGCCCGACGGAATACCCCCTATTGGGGTACCCTCCCATCGACCGACGTCCCCCCCTCGGGGAGGACGTCGGTCTTTCCTCACGCGGTCGGCCTCTCGGCAGGTGACGGACTAATCCCCGGTCACGTCACCCGCGGCCTCGGCTAGGGCGGCATGAGGCGCAGATAGTTGCGCCTGCGCCGCCCCAGACGCCGGCGGCGGATCTCCTCATCGAGGCTGCGCTCCTCACGCAGGCGATCCGCCGCCGCCTTCCGCGAGATCACTGTCTCGCAGAAGGCTGCGACCGCGTCCCAATTCCCGACGCTGTCGACCATCGCCCTAGCGATAGCCGGCAGCGTCAGGTCCGTACCGATGATTGCGACGAGTTCACAGCGTTGCACTGCCCAAGCCCCGCAGGCCTCGAGCGTATGGCGCGCCGTGTCCTCGTCGCAATCGCAGTGGTGGCAGGACGGTGTACTCTCCCTCCTCACGACCTTGTGCAGGTATTTGGCGAAGCACCCATGCCCCGTGAAAACCTGCACCAGTCGGAAGGAGAGCACCCCGTGCCGCCTCTCCAACCACTGCATCAGCACCGGCCGGAAGGCCTCCACGGTTCGCACCCCGAACCGAGGCCTCTCCAGCCGGACTGCCCAACGGGCGATGACGTCTCGAGGTGCCGCTCGATGCGGGCAGCTACCACCCTCTCCAGTAGCTTGCCCGTGTCATCGAGCAGTACGATAGGCCTGTAGGCCGAAGGCGACTCCGGAGACCGTCCCGGCTTCGGCAGGAGCACCAGCCTTCCCTCCTTCCAGCACCCAGGGAACCGTCCGGACGCTAAACACGCGTCGAACAGCTCCCTGAGGCGGGGTCCCAGGTGTTCGAGGACCAGGGCCAGCACGCGGTTAGGAACACCGTCGGGCCCGGGGGCGGTAGACTTTACGCGCATGCGCGTCACCGCCACCCCCATCTCGGGTTCCGTGATGAGCGGAACACTGTCGTCGTCGGCCTCCCGGTCAGTGTCTGGCGGAGCCATGACCGGGGGCGTGTGCTCCGCCCGCCGCGGGAATAGGTCCTCGATGATCCGGGTGAGAAGGCCGGGCTGGAGAGTCTCGGTGAGGGGAGGGCCCCGCGCGCGTAGCCTATTCAGCACCGCGCGATAGGGGCGTCCCCAGGGGTCACGGTCGAGACCGTCCAGCATCTCCTGCCGACTGCCGTCCTTGGCGGAGCGGACGGCCAGCCTGAAGGCCGACCGCGCATTGCGGTAGCCCTCGTAAAGCACGGCCTCCCGCTCCGCATCGCGATGGCGCCGCCGGCTGCGGGTGTAGGCCCTCCGGGCACGGATACACGCGGCCCGGAGATCCGCCAGCTCCCGGGACCACCAAATCCCTCCAACCACCCATGGCCTTTTCGACATCTTGGTCATACAGGCCGAATCATCGAGATACATGTGCACACCATGCTCTTTGCGTAAGTATGCACATGCTTCTTGAATCTCTACAAGTTATTTAACTTTCTTCATCCTTTGCCCTGTGTCCTTCTCCCTGTATAACTAGGGCGGACAGCACACGGTACGAACTTCGTCGTCCGCGGTATTCCTGCTAGCTAGCCACATTTACCCGCTACTCTGGCTGCCATCTTGGCTTATCCTGCCAACCTGGTCTTCAAGCCGGCGGGCCTTGTACCAGGCGTGCGCGAATTCCCGTAACTGCCGGTAGTTCGCCTCCGAAGCCACGAGATCCTTGTAGTATACCGGACCTTCTCTGTCGCGATGTATCCCCGAGAGCATCCCCGACCTAATCTCATCATAGAGGGGACATGCCCACAGAACGTGGTGCATGTCCTCATCCCCTTCGCCGCAGCTACATTCCGCGTTAGCTCCTAGCCCTAAATCGTACAGCCGCCTGCGAAAGCACCCATGACCCCCCAGTAATTGGGAGGTTTCATAGTCCGGCTCGACCCAAGTCGCCTTGAGGCGAGCCGCCACGTCCGGAAAAAACCGATACGTCTCCCTCCCCTTGTCCTCGCGATCCCACCGCGCCTGCCACTGAGCAACAACATCCGTCCATATAGCCCTCCGCCTATCCCGATATTCCTGCCTAGTCGCATCCTGGCGCGCCGCCGCTGCTCTCCCAGCACGGATGACCTCCAGGTCGGCCGGCAGTACCCCACCGATGACCGGCAGGGCAGCCGTACTGGTCGTGCGATATGCCTTGGTGAGCAGAACGAGCGCAGCCCTCTGCGAGCGTAACAACGCGCTCTTAACCGCGTAGAGACCGGCTCTATGGAACCATACATCCGCAGCATACGCAATCGTCGCCACATATGTCCCGTGGTACAGGGTCTTAAGGGCCCTGTAGCGAACGCCCCACGAAGACGCCGAAATACGGGCCACCTTACCAAAGCACTTGGCCGCTCGCTCGCCAATCGAGTGCGCATGCTGCGTGAAAGACAGACCCGCGTCCAGCACCACCCCCAGAACAGTAGTCCACTTGACGTCCCTGACAGAGCTCCCCCCAAGACGTATTGTGGGAGGCCTCTGGAAACGCCCCCTCAGCGTCATACTCGCTGACTTACCCGGGGAGAAGTCCAGCCTATTCCGGGCCCCCCCACTCTCCAACAGCCTGTAAAACGGCCGCCGCGTTGGCCTCAATGCCCGCCCTGGAGTTTGCCCCAATCAGGACCGTCAGGTCGTCGGCGTATGCTACCATTCTGGTCCCTCCCGGAAGCGGTAGCCGAAGCAGGTCATCCATGAGCAAGTTCCACAGAGCCGGCCCCAAGACCGAGCCCTGCGGACATCCCATAGTAGAGGTCTTCCACACCACCTGGTCGCCCGCACCCATACCCACGCGCCGACCAGCGAAGTACCCAGACAACATCCGATAGATATTGCCCGGGCATCCCCTGGCCTTCGCTTTCAGCAAGATCATGGGCCACCAGGCGTTATCGAATGCCCCCGAGATGTCCAGGAAGATAGCCTGCAGGTATTTAGTATCTGCAGAGTTAACCGCGCCCGTAATGCTCAGCAAAGCCGAAGACGTAGATCTCCCCAGCGTAAAACCATGCTGTGAGGTCGAGATTCCCCTAGTAATCCCCGGTGCACACTTTAACATTACGCGTTCCAACAATTTACCCAGCACAGGTAACATCGTAATAGGGCGGTAAGCCTTAGGATCGGATAGAGGCCTGCCATTGCCCTAGGCAGTACGAGTAACCTACCAATCTTCCAGACGGCTGGGAAGGTACCTTCGCATACGCATTTACCCATTACCAACGTCAACTCGGACGACGCTGCGCACCAAATGTGACGCAGCATGCGTGCGGTGATCCCATCAGCACCCGGTGCAGTGTTGGGCAGCGCTCTAACTATTCCTCCCAATGCAGCCTCCGCAGGCGGCAGTGCATCCCTCTCGGACGGCATACATATAGCCGCAACCCTGACCTGCCGGTGGTACGCAGTGTCCCGTGACAGTATGTCGTCAGGACACAGAGCCATCATCAGGTCTTTGATGGCACCCCGTAGGTCACCCTGTTGACGACCCGCATACGCGATCCCATGAACCACATTGGGAGGCGGCCTCGTTCGGCCAGTAGCTTCACGATAGGCCGCGCCCCAAGGGTTCTCATTCGCGGAGTCCGCAAGGCTCCTGAAATGTTCAATTTCCGCACGCTTCATCGCAATCCTGTAGCTGCGGCGGGCCCTACACATATCAGCTCTGGCTGATATCGCGGCAAAGCCATCGGTGGCTCCGCAACCCCTATACCGGCGGCGGCTGCGAGAGTAGGCCTTCCTGAGCCTGTCCAGCTCTGGGGTCCACCATTCATAGCCCCGATCCTGGGTGTTACCCGCAATACCCAGGGTAGACTTCGCCACCCGTAAAACCATAGCCTGGAAGGACGCGCAAAGGGCGTCCGCGGGTTCCCCAAATTTAAGCCCCCCCACACTCTCATGGATACCCGCGCGAAACCTGGCCCAACCCACCCCACGGTCCCGGAACCTCGTTGGCTCCACCGACAGTCCCGCGTACGAGATAGTCGGGCTCCCACGTCCTCCTCCCACTGTGAAGGCGATCAGACGATGGTCACTGACGCTAACGTCCTCCAGGACGCGCCAGTCCGAGACGGATACGCTACGGGTGGATAGCGTGATGTCCACATTTGACTCCCCGTTCGAAGTGGAAAAGGTCCACGGCTGGCCCTCTCGATTGTGGATCACGAGGTTGCGTGCCAGGATGAAATCTTCCATTTGGTGGCGCTTGCGGGCGACCTCGTGACCACGGCCGACGTAATGGCGCTCCTCACAAAACCACAACGGGGAGTGCGCGTTGCTATCCACCCCAATCAGTACTTTCCTCCCCCGGAGCGCCTCCAGAACGTTCTCCAGTCGTCGTAGGTGCTGCTCGATGTCGTCGCTATACTGGAAGTACGCGGAGACCAGGTACAGGTCCCACGTTGGGAGGTGGACCACCACCAGGTGAGTGCTGCTTAAATGGGCCAGAAAAAGGCACCCGATGTCGCGACGTGGCAGATATATTGCCGCCTTCGAGTTGGGCCCAGCTTGAACTGTGCCTGGCGGTACGCCCTTATGCTGTTCCTGCAGTAATATTGCGTCCAGTTGCAATTCTTTGGCTATCCTCTTTAATTCAGTAGCGGCCACCTCTGAACCAGCCAGGTTCAACTGTCCCAATCTCACGCGTACCTCACGACGTGTTCCTTCCTCTAGATTTTGGGCGTGGCTAGCCATAGTTTATCATGCTGATCGCCTTGTTCTCTGCGTATCGTCGGGCTGGGCATTCCAAGGCCATGGTACGGTGCCCTTGGTATGGCTTCCCGGCAGCCCTGCAAGTGGCACATCTCGCCTGCTCTAGTACCTGTTGTGGGCAATCACGGGCACGGTGGCCCGTCTCAGTGCACCGTCCGCATACGTCTGCCGAGCTCTTGCAATACTTTGCAGGGTGGCCGTACCCGTGACATTTTAGGCAACATATCACGTCGACGTAATCTCTCACCAGGTAGCGCTCCCAATCAATGAAGACCCGCTCAGCATCTATTAAGGTGTCCCGTATCGCGGGGCTGCACTCCAGGACGTGTGTTGACCGGCCGCTTCCCTGCCGCGTCTTCTTAAAAGCTGCCCGACAGTCGCTCTTATATGCCTCTGGTGATATGCCCTTACCCTTCAGGTTTTGGGTATAGATTGCCTCCAATAGTGCGGCGCCGGTTATGTCACCCTCGACATTGACAATGGCCACCAGAGGTTTCTTGGCCTGTGGCTCCATTACACGCACGGTGGGTGGGAGCGCACCCTTGATTATGTTGGCAGCATCCGCCGACGTCGTCTGCACGACCACTCCTGCATTCCCTACTCTCCGGACTCGGGAGACCTGGATGCCCAGCTCCGTGGGGTTAATTGTCTTCTTCAGTATGGCTTTCGTGTCCTCCGATGTTTTTACTTCTCCGTCTTTCTCCATCGGATAGATGGCCAGGGTTGGTCCTCCAGGCGCGGGTTTGGGCGCGCTGCGTTTTCCCATCCGTAGTCTATCGGCATAGGTTGCCACTGGCACACCAGTTTGCACGTTAGCAGGAGGGCGGGCAGCACTCAGCTCCACCACTTTCTTTTCCGCCTCCATGAGGCGGAGCGCCAGGTGTGCCACCACAGCCGATACACGCTCGGTGAGTGCCCCCATGGAGGCCACCTCGTCCTTATTCAGCCTGCTACTCTTGGCTCTCACTGCCTCCATAATACATTTTGTTGAGCCAGTTGCAACATTGACCAGTTGCATAACAGTGGCCGCTGCCAAAGGGTCCGCCGCCTCGTCCGGGAACAGCTCCACCGCAATGGGGCTCGTCATGCGCGGGGGCAATGGCGGTACAATGTTGGGCCTCGCCGGGCTCCTGGGCGTTGGTGATACGCACCCTGATGGGCCCGCGAGGATGCTGCTAACCGGCGGAGCCACGTGCCTCTCCTGCTTCCTGGTGGCAATCTTCCTCCGCAAGGTCTCCTGAACCTCCTCCGGCGAGGTAAGGGTGCGCTTTGTCCCTTGAGGTTGCACGGCGATCGTCACCTGCGATGGCACCATGGGGATCGAGAGCGGCGTGCTGAAGCCTGTGGGGGGGGTGCGTGCCAGCGACTGGCGAGGAGTGAATCCAGCCTCTGCTGACATCTCCAGTATTGCCTCGACCTCCTCTTGCCTTCTATCCAGAAGATCCTGCAGCATCTCTCGGTGATGGGCCGCAGCCTCGTCATCTTCCGCCATAGTTAATAGCGCCTACTTTAAAAGAAGCACAAGTATGGAAACCAATGCGGCACCAACCTACTACTAGCGCCACCACCAGCGGTGGCGAGATAGGGGAACTAACTTATCGTACAGTTAATGTCAGTTTTCAAACGTCAAATGTCTTTTTGAAACGTCATGCATCAATTTGCTGGCTATTTGCACTAATATTTTTGTATGTAGTATACAAACCGTACGTCACAATAGCCGAATACTGGAAAAAAGTCTACCCTACATGTAATTTTATAACTAATTGAAATAATATTTCCTAATTAACTTAAAAGTATCTAACTACAGGCTAAACTAAAACTAAAACAAGGTACTTAGCTGAGTAGCGGTCCTCTCCAATAAACACTTAAACCTAAAAAAACGTCACTATCGCGCACAAATACACAAGAACTGTTTCAAGTTTTCCAGCGTCTTTTCGCGTTTAGGAGGGCGTTCCGGGTCGCGCGGGATAGCACCGGGACGCCGGGAACACACGCACACACTCTATGAATATAAATATTCGGAGAAAACGCACTTTGATGGCCGAAAATAAATAAAGTGCACAGAGCACTAAACAAACACGTCTAACCGCAATCGGACCAGACAACGAAGTATATCCCGGGACCACCAGTGGACCCCCCTCCTCGGGGGCAGACGCCGTACCCGGGGCATGGCCGCATCGCAGATCTGCGTCAACGCACTGCGGATGCGGCCAGCCTCGGCGTCCATCCCGTCCGACTGGTGGGCAGAGGACAGCCACGAGTATACGATGGCTGTCTCCGCCAGCTGGTCCCGGTCTAAGCGACCCACAGCCCATCGCGGGAACGCAGGACGCCCATCCGCCCCGTGACCCCTGCTGGGCGTCGGGATTGCAGGGGAGACCTCCATCCGGATATACCGGTGTTCCGACAAGGTCTCCACCTCCTCCACGACGCGCCAGCTCCCCACGCGTGCGGCGACCTCGGGGCTAGCGAACGAAAGGTCCACTATCGACCCGCACCGTTGTCGCAGTTTATTTCCTTTTGAGAGCTTCCGCTGCGTGCTCTACATAAACGGTTAGGTTTCGCAAAAGTCACGTGTGAGAGTATTGTATTATTTAAAAATATTTTCATCTTTTACGTAAACAAAGTCGCGGGTTAAAGTAAGCACTAGCCCAAAGTAACTGTTCCACGCGAACGCAGTCTCGGGGCTTCTCCAGGACGGATGTGTGTTGAATGCGTTTTAAATGTGTATTCTACAGGAAAGTGTTGGATCCCCTTTCACCTTTATCTTAAAGGAAAGTGTTGGTGCCATGTATCGCCTAATTTAACCAATGTATCACTTATTCATTCGTTTCAACTCATTTACATCCCACTGCTGAGCTCTCTTGCATAGATGTTATATACATATATCGAGGGTGGGGTGCCGTGCTGCATCACTATCAGGTCGATCACACATCGCGAGGGGATAAAATAATACTTCGGATGGCTACTTTTAAACTGTATTCAACAATTAGCGTTAGCACTTTTCTATCATAACCACTAATTACATTGATACCGACAGCTAACTTACAAGTTAGGGAAACGCGGTGAATTTGATACAGCATGGCAGCAACAACGACCGCTCACCCTCAAGTCTCGCTCTCAACTCAGTATTCAACGAATCGCTCTCAATAAAGAAAGCTCGGTAATATTTCAAACATTAACGGTCAAACGACAAACATCAAAAATCATTGCCAACGTTGTATCAAAAACACCCAAGTATAATACTTGACGTTTCCGTAATCGATTGATTCTTAAAAATTATTAAGATATGGCGCCAGAGGTAGTGACGCTGCGACACATATTTAATCCCTTAGGCGTCTTTTAGGTCAAGAAAGGGGGTGTTTAGGATACCTAAGGCGAGGGAGTAGGTGGTGAGTTGAATTCTTCTGTCACCACACGGACAAACATAATTTATACCGCAGAATTTTTACATTTATTTCCATAGAGATTCCATTTCCTATACTAAGTAATTCATAAAATAAACATAAAAAGAATATAAAAATATAAAGACATTTAATCTTGAAAAATCTTCAAATTCACAGAGATAAAACTCAATATTTGCGAAATCCCAAACCACTTTGAAAAGCTTCGAAGCAAAAAATCTTTGTTCCATCCATATGAAATTCCATAAAAGCTTAACTTTTCCAATATAATGTTGGATATCAAAGTAAACAAATGTTACCGGTGAAAAAAAAAAACTTGAAAAAAGTTAGAACGTCTTAAGCCTCTAAAGTAATACTTAACACGCTCCTGAAGATCGCTTTCAACATCACGCTAAGTTCGTAACACTTTATGAATCTTCAGCTAACGTTGGCAGGATTTTTTTACTTCACGAGAAATATTCTAGAAAAATTATATCTTATAATTCAAAAGGATTTTTAATTAATTTTGAAATGTAGCAAACTAAAGTAACATAAAATTTAATTGCAATGGAGATGTAAACCTTTTTATGATATTTTATATTAAGTTTTATGAAAGAGTAAAAAGTATTTTAATTGGTACATTCATTTTCTGTGTAGTGACAGAGTACGAATACAATTCACCGACCTCATTTTATCTGTAAGTTTGGTAAAAAATGACTCAAAGATATACATATAAACATCTGTGCAAGAGACAACTCGAAATAAAACGCTACTTCAACACTTCTGACCAGGGTGCTGTAGTAGGTCAAATTCTCTCACATAAAGGAGGAAACCCGAGTCCAAGGGTAGGACATATATTGACGGAGATGATGATTATGAGATGACACTTTCCGTGTGGTGATGGGAGAATATAATTTACCAACTGGATCATGAATATGATCAGAGATGATTATAATGAAAGTATCATAGTCAAATACGATAGTAAATTCCCCATGTGGTGCTGGCTTAAGAATACAATATGCTATTGCTCTATTTCTATCACTTGATATTTCTAAAAACCATCTTAGATATCCCTAGAAGAATGGGCAACACTGTTCTCTTGGAAAAGTTATCCGTGACTGAAGATTTATATTTGCTAACGAGCAAACAGCTCACTTGATGGTAAGTGATCCTGCCTTGTCTGACCTTTGAAAGGGCGCTTATCGCGAAGAAAGTGGCTGGCGTGTGAATTTATGCAATAAAGTGCGGTACTACTAAAATAATCACTTAAAACCACCACACGCAAACCCTCAGAGTGTTGAGCTTCCGGCTCTTTTGCGCACCAAACGAATTGCAGTAAAAAAATGCTACTACTCGCACGTCGATTTTCTGCGAGAGTACCATACTGCACATACCGCGAATAAACTGGCCCGCAGCTTAGTTGTACCAAGCAGCACCAAGGCGATAGACAGCGCCTTTCGGGCAATTTACAGAACGCACTACGATTGAATAATCGCCTGCCAATTTTAGCAATTTAGGCTTTATGGCTCTCTTACAAGGTCTATATCTAATAAAAATATGAAAATAACTAACATAATATTTCTTTATAAGTTAGATTTCCATTTTGAAGTTATTAAATTCATTGTAGGTTTTGGTAGATAGATGTTCTTGTTAAGTGCCCTCGTAAAATGTTACCTAAAATGGCTATATTGTTGATATATTATTCAAAGAAATTTACATTCTAGAAAGCACTAAATAAAATTATAATATGAATGAGATCCGAATTCATGAATTAAATTTGAACATCATATTATACTATTTTTGAAAGGAATAACAACGAAAGAGGATTTCAACTTTGACGCTTTTACTACAGTAGGGTTTCGTATCATCCGACCCGATCCCTCAGTTTATGTCCTACCCCGCTGTTGCGTCAAATAAAACATAACGTCTAGATATAAGTTTCAAGAGTAGATTTGACCAAAACGTTTGAGCTCTTCGTTCGATATGTCTCTCTGCATTTCAGGTGTAATTCAACCGGATCCAAGTGTCGCGTTATAATGGATGGTTGCAGAAGCGTTTTAGTGGTATCCGTCGCTCCTCTAAGTTTTAACGATTCCAAATATTTATTAGGAAGTTAAATTGTTTCTGTAAATTGTCAATATCACTAGTTTTCCCTTTTTTATATTGGATCTCGCAAGGGTCGTAAATTGGACCAATATTTTTGAAGTAAAATTTCTGTACAGTTTTCGCTGAGAAAATTGGTATGTGTTAAAAAATTTTCGAAACATTCTACTTACGGCTATTGTATAAAATATATAAAAATAAATAAAATTGAAGTGTCTGTTTTTAATGTCAAAATACTGGGCTTTTTTTCATGCTCACACGGTTAATTGCACGACACCTATGCCTAAAATACAGTTTAAAGTATTTCTGTCTGTTTTTTGAGGTAATTTCAAAACGGTTGGACAGAATTTGATAATATTTTACTACCGGCTATCTAGATAAGGAGTAACTTAGGCTATATTTTATCTCTGCATTCCCAGGGTAACGGGAACTACGCGGGTAAGGCGATTGAAACCAAGGCAAAGCGAGGCCGGGTTACTGATATAAAATAAAACTTTGATATTATTTTATAGAAGCAAATAGATCCTGCGCAGTCCGTCTCAACTTCATCATCATCATCAATTTGCTCTTATCCCAATTACTTAGGATCGATGATGTATATACTTATCGAGTTATCGTTCATCTTGTAAAAGTTTTGATAGTAGTTTTATGATCGCTCTGTCTGCCTGACGTCAATCCTCCTTGATAATGTAATTTTTAACTAGATCAGATAGAGTTGGCTCAGGTCAATGTATGTCTCTAAGTCGTCTTTTCCGATCATCATTTCATCATGTCAGCCCATGTAAGTCCCACTTCGGATAGGGCTCTTCCATTGTGGAAGAGCCCTGATCCGAAGGAGTGAAATTGACCTGCTATACCACACTGATCAGACGTGTTGGTATAAGTTTTTATGTTGAGTTTTCCTTCTCTTGCTTTTGTTATCTGCATATCATATCCCTTAGTAATTTTTACTATACCCACGGGAACAAAGGAGGTGGTGAATTTGAATTCTAATATAATGTTATTTCGACACCATACCCACCTACTACTACTACGGGAAGTCTTATACGATACCCGCGAATATTGTAATGATTAATATTATTCCCACACCACACAGGTTTTTTAAATCTTATATCTTTAAAGGAGCAATTCTTGTATATATATAGTTATATATATATATATTTATTGACGTGACAACGTCATATAATTCGATGGAGCCGGCTGCACACACGAAAAAACATGACGTATGCGGCGTTACCTCGCTCTGAGGCGTTCCATTTAAGGCTTGATCCATACAAAATATCTATCAAACAAATAAAATTAAAATTTTCTTTTGAAAAATGAAACCATTCCATCAGTATTTTATTATGCGTTGTCACATTCAACTATCGTCAGTAAACCGACTTTACAGACAACCGATTTTTTTTTCATGATCTCGGAAACAGCTCCAACGATTTTGATGAAATTTGGCATACTAGAGGTTTCGGGGACAAAAATCGATGTAGCTAGGATTTATTTATAAAAAATGTTGTTTTGTCGGTGTTTTTAGGTAATCGATACAATGACATAAAATGTTATTTACATTCTTTGAATAGGAATTTGAATTTCGTCGCCGTTGTCAAGAGTGACAATAGCTCAGTTGGGAAGTTGTCCAGTTTTCTTTTTGTTTTGTTTTGGCATTCAAACAGCGTGGTATCGTATCTCGGTTTTATTATTATTCTGTATTTGTAATTTTTGTTTTTTTTTTTTCATTATTTCTTTTTTATTTCTTAATAATATATATCTAAATAATTTTTTTTTTTTTTTTTATTGCCAACGGTGGCAAACGAGCAAGCAGCACACCTGATGGTAAGTGAAACTGCTCTGCACATGGACCTTTGCAATACCAGGGGCACAGCTAGGCCACTGCCTACCGTGAAGGAAATACTCTTCTTAAACCTCGTTTAAAGAAGGACATGTCATAGTGCTCGGGAAACACAGCAGCAAGTAGTTCATTCCCGAGCTTGCACGTACGGGGGAGAAATGATCGCTGGAAACGTACAGTTGAAGACCATAACGTTTCCAGGTGAAATGGATGAACCCTGCTACGATGTCGAGTGGTACGTTGGTAGAATGGTGACGGTGGTACCAAGTCAAACAGTTCCTCGGAGCACTTCCCGTGAAAGAGTCGGTAGAGTACACAGAGTGACCCAAAGTCTCTCCGCTGCTCCAGCGACTCCAATCTGTCCGTAAGATTGGGATCCCTGACGATTCGAATAATATAAAATAAATTCGGCAAAAATAAATCAAATATATACCGAGCAAAGCTCGGTCAACCAGGTATTCATAATTATACAAGTAATACATTTACGATTAAAAAAAAATGTGTTTGTGTTCTTATGTAGGCAAATAAAAATCTTTCTAAAAATTTTATTCTGCCCGTTAAAAAAAAAAAACCACACAAATAATAGAAAAAAAAAAGGTATTAAATACATTTAAAGTTTTAGTATAACGCATTATCTAGTTGACATTCCCGCTAAGTTTCTTGCCGGATCTTCTCAGTGCGGTCGCGTTCCGATCCGGCGGTAATTATAATTTTAGGAAAAATGTAAAAAAAATTACAATATGTAAGTGCCCCCGCGGGGTTTATCTATACCAATAAATAAAATTGGAGTGTCGGTTTGTAATGCCAAAATAATAGGCTTTTTTCATGCTCACACGGTTATTTGCACGACACCTATGCCTAAAATAGCAATTAAAAAATTTTTGTCTGTCTGTCTGTCTGTTTGTTCCGGGTATCTTCAAAACGACTGGACCGATTTCAAAAATTCTTTCACCAATGGAAAGCTATAATATCAGGGCGTAAACTAGGCTATATTTTATCCTGGTATTCCCACGGGAACGGGTACTACGCGGGTAAAACGACTATAACCGAAGCGAAGCGAGGGCGGGTTACTAGTACATAATAAATTATTTGAATTTGTAACAGTATGTGCGTGAATCGTAAAAAAATACTCTCAAAACTTTTCCCTAACATGCTTTTTTTTTGGGGTGGGTTACGGTCGGCGTACTCCTCGCTCCACTCCCTCCGGGCCGACAGACGGGCGTAAGCATGCACACCCGTAACCCACTCGTGACACGTCGCCTTCATTGTTGGACCGACCACCGGAGCAGGGTGACTTGTCGTCAGTGGTCGGTCCGACGTAATACTCCTTGAGGAGTACTCTCTCTTTGACCAATGTCCCCCTCTCGCGGAGGACGTCGGTCTTTCCCCGCGTTCCCTAACGCGCCTAAAGAGTATTTCAATAACTAAAGAGTATTTAAATGAAGTAATCTTGAGAATTGGATACTAAAAATCTCACAGTACCTGTTTATTGAGTATGATTATATTCGTATCATGCAAGCGAAGCTGTGAGTATAACTAGTAAAATTCTAATAAAAATTTTAATATACGAGCTATATAAGTCGTCCATCTCTTGTAATTTACACCAGAGTATATATATATATATATATATAAAACTATGTCATATAATAAAGCATATAAAACTATATAGCGAGGACTCTATCGAATAAACGTGTAAGAGAAAAGAGTTTGATATAAATATGAAAAGATCAAATTTATTTTATCCTACTGATGTATCTGTATTTTTCAATCGTTTTTTATGTTTCGGATATGAATTTTCACGATTTTATCAATAAGATTAGCGTGGTGGTTTGTTATAGAGCTTTATATCAAGTTTATTTTTTCGTTGTGATATTGTCTGCTTATTTAATGTATCTATCACACGGACACGGTGACGGAGTAAGAATACAATTCACCACGCCCACTCTTCCCCGGGGGTGTCGTAAAAGACACATTTTGATACAAATTTACTGCCAGTACAAAAAGAAAATGATTCTATATGAAAAAAATTACAGTGTTTTTTTTTGGTCAACAAACATTCTTAAAATTGTATTATGTTAATATATAAAATTGTTTTATGTAATATCTACTTTGTAATAATACATGTAATAATTTTTAATAACCGCATCGCAATAGAGTTTGGGCTAATAATTCTCCAAAAGAAAATGATTATCTCTAAATCATCATTTCAGCTCATTCGCGTCCCACTGTTGGGCTCAGGCCTCTATATATGAAGAAAATTGACCTAATATATGACGCGGGTCATGGTTTTATTTTCAGCTCACCTTTTCTTTCATAGATGTTATATGCGTATTATATTTCCGTATGGTGAGGGAGTAAGAATACAATTCACCACTTACTTTCTTTGCTGTGAATATCGTAAACAACGACTCCTCATTGCAATAGACTTGTAATAATTTTTAATAACCGCATTGCAATACACTTTGCGCCAATAATTCTCCAAAAAAAATTTTGATTATCTCTAGATAATCTCTAAAAATGAATTATTCAACGAAGATCAGTAAGTTAGCACTTACGTTTTTATTCATTACGGCCATCGTAGCCCAAGTCGGGTTGATTTTACGACCCCGTAGTTACACTTTCATGTCGGTCATGAATTTTCCTCTTTATTTGATAACATACTTTGATGAGCTTGTATTAATATAATTAGGTTAAGATAAAATACTGTTATAGCTGTAAAGATAGAAAATGGTGTGGCGAGATATATTATGAGCGTAAATAAATAAAAAATAAGACGTTGTACTTCTTTGGCGTAACAAGATAAAAAACTTTCTTAAAATTTTTACTTCACGTATATATTTTTAACAGACTTCGAAAAAGGAGGCGGTTTCTCAATTCGACCGTAGATATGCTTTTTCCTAGCCGAGGCCGCGGGTGACGTGACCGGGAACTAGTCCGTCACCCGCCGAGAGGCCGACCGCGTGACGAAAGACCGACGTCCTCCCTGAGAGGGGGGTACCACACGTAGGGGGTATTCCATCGGGCCGACCACTGATGACAAGTAACCCTGCTCCGGTGGTCGGCTCAACGACGAAGGCGACGTGCATCGTGGGTGGGTTGCGGGAGTTGCGTGCTTAAGCCCCTCTGTCGCCCCGGACGGAGTGGTGCGGAGGCACGCCGACCGCAACCTACCCCCTAAAAAAAAAAATATATGCTTTTTTTTGTTTGTTCGCGGATAACTTCATCGCTTATGATCCGATTTTGTTGATTCTTTTTTTGTTGGAAAGTATACCCTATACTTTCCAAATGGTCCTATGAAAATTTTATCGAAATCGAGTGATTTTTGAAAAATCAAAAAAAAAATCTCAAAAATTTATCTACAATGTCTACATTATTGAAGGCGGTTTATTTTTTTGCAAAAATAATTATAGCTAAGTAAAATTGAAAATTTTCAAAAACACTCGATACAAACTAGAACAATAAAGAAACTATTACGTTCTATTCTACAGGAATTTTCAATTAATTGTCATTTACGAGGCATGCCGTTTGAGTTTTGTCATTTGAAGAAAAAACGCAACTAGAACCTTATAGTACTTTTTATTGTTTTTAAAAGTATTCACCACGTAGCTTAATACACTTTTACATTCGCTCAAACCAGTTATTATAACATTTATTCCACTCTAAAGTGGGGGTATTCAAAATGGCTGACTTGGAAGCGTCGACTGCTTCTTCACCGGACTGGAACCTTTGACCACGACTTTTCTTAATTTTAGGAAATGTAAAGAAGTCGTTAGGACTTAGGTCAGGACTGTATGGAGGATGGTCAAGAATTTTTACTTTTTCCTGCTTCAAATACTCAATCGTTTGACGGGCGCTGTGTGAGCTTGCGTTGTCGTGGTGCAGGATGATGCGTCGCTTTGAGTTAGATTTTCGAAGTTCGGCGATGACTTGTGGCAAACAAACTATGGTATACCACTCTGCGTTAACCGTTCTACGATCTTCAAGTGCAATAGTCGCAACATGGTCGGTTTTTCCAACGAACGTGGCCACCGTCTTCTTTGAAGTGCTTCGAGAACGAACAACTTTAGTCGGCTTTGGCTAGTCTTGAAAGACCCAGATTGTAGATTGTTGTTTGGCATCAGGATCGTAGGCATAGATCCAAGATTCGTCACCACTGATGATGTCGTAGACGTGATTTGACTCTCCTCGGTTGAACCTTTGCAGAGTTTTCTTACACCATCTGACGCGGGCCGCCTCGTGATCGTCGGAAAGCAGATGCGGTATCCAACGGCAAACTAGCTTTCTCACACCAAGTGCTTCATGCAATATCTTCTGAATGGTTGTCCCTGAGATGCCTAATAGAGCCTCTATCTCTCGATACATCACATGACGATCTTCGAGAATTTGTTGTCTCACATCAATGATGTTATCTTCAGTGAAGGCGGATTTTGGGCGTCCTTCGCGAGATTTGTCACTAACACTAGTATGTCCACGCTGGAATTCGAAATACCGGCGTTTGACAGTCCGCAGACATGGGGCTTTATCACTGAACACAGATATTAGCTCTTAAAAACAATGAAGCCGTGTCAGGCCTCTTCTAAAGTAGAAAATTATTGCACGAACATTTTCCTTAGAAAGATTCATTTTCATACGTAACCTGACAGATTCCAATCGACGCTGTGACTAAACAATAGCATTAATCCTAATACTTTCAACTGTTTTGAGATTCAAAATTTAAACACATTCGAATATGCAGTTCCAAATTAAAAATTGCCGGGAAATATGGAAACAACAGAACTTAAAAGGCATGCCTAGTAACTATTAAAATGTAGTAGAGTAATCATAGGTCATTATATCATTTTGCTGCACGTGACCGGACCAGGGATTTAGTCCGGACACCCGCGGAGAGGTTAGCCTCGCGATGGCGATCGGCGTCCCGGTAGGGGACGTCGACGGGAGAAGGTATTCCCTCGGGAATTGAAATCCAAATCTCGATTGGTAGTTAAGTTACCAACCCACAGTGGGTTGGTAACTTAACTACTACGCCATCGGTACAGTCGAAATTTATATTCAAGGTTTTAGATATCAACATAATAAACTTCAGTGAAGCTAAAAGAGTATCATCTGACACTGAAGCATCATAAAAACTCTACGAAATGAACCGCAAAAAGCAAACAGGCGCTAAGTGAAATCGAACCCCTTCATGGACAAGTGATCAAGATTAATTGCATGCTCATCAATAACGGCGCGTCAACTGTGGCAATTACGTATAGGGGGCGCTGTACCGCATTCTGTGATATTCGGGATTAGTTATGACATGAAGGGAATTTTGTATTCTAGATACTTGAGATTGTAAGCTTTTATTATAGTTAATTAAATTATGATTGGCTATGTTGTAATGACCAGCACAGTTGTTACCACTTCCTGTCTTGCCCTTGGATGTCTTAAAAGACGACGAAGGATATATACGCATATAACACCTATAAAAGTAAAGAAAACTCGAAACAAAACCCTATACCGACCTGTCTGACCAGCATGGTATCTATATATAAATACGTGAAGCAAAAACTTTTTACCCCTTTTTACGAAAATTACGTGGATGGACAAGTATGAAATTTGGCACAGTTGAAGTATATAATGAGGAGAAGTGCATAAAACTGAAATTTCATGTAATAATGGATTAGAAATACATTAAATTCATTAAAATGGCATTACGCATACTACAACGCAATCGCTACACACACATACACACACGTTTGTGTCAGTGTATTGCGTAGCAACGCTTATACACTTTCGCTTACGGTTAAAATCTCTGGTCGAACTGAATGTCAAACAATCATAATTATGATGACAATTTCTAATAGAGATTTGTGCTTATATATTAGTTATTAGTGAAATACAGCTTGCTCAATTTACAATTATACATAAATAAAATTAAAGAAAATTCTGCAGCAGAAAAATTAATTTAAATTAATTATGGCCGAATTTCGACTACACGGCGACCACTAGTAGTAAGGTTAATTTTCCTCCTATCGTAGAGGAGACTGGAGCCCAACGTAAATAAGCTGAAACGATGATGTTGTTTAATTGTGATGCTTTTTTTTTTTGTGGGTGGGCTGCGGTCGGCGCCCCTCCGCACCACTCCGTCCGGGGCGACAGAGGGGCTTAAGCATGCAACTCCCGCAACCCACCCGAAAACCACGTCGCCTTCGTCGTTGGGCCGACCACCGGAGCAGAGTTAACTTGTCGTCAGTGGTCGGCCCGACGGAATACCCCCTACTTGGGGTACCCTCCCATTGACCGACGTCCCCCCCTCGGGGAGGACGTCGGTCTTTCCTCACGCGGTCGGCCTCTCGGCGGGTGACGGACTAATCCCCGGTCACGTCACCCGCGGCCTCGGCTAGGGCGGCATGAGGCGCAGGTAGTTGCTCCTGCGCCGCCCCATTCGTCGGCGGCGGATCTCCTCATCGAGGTCGCCTGCGCAAGGAGCGCAGGCGACCCGCCGCCTCCTTCTGCGAGATCACTGTCTTGCAGAAGGCTGCGACCGCGTCCCAATTCCCGACGCTGTCGACCATCGCTCTAGCGATGGTCAGCACCGATGATTGCGACGAGTTCACGGCGCTGCGTGGCCCAAGCGGCGCAGGCCTCGAGCGTATGCTGCGCCGTGTCCTCGTCGCAATCGCAGTGGTGGCAGGACGGTGTACTCTCCCTCCTTACGACCTTGTGCAGGTATTTGGCGAAGCTACCATGCCCCGTCAACACCTGCACTAGTCGGAAGGAGAGCACCCCGTGCCGCCTTTCCAACCACTGCATCAGCACCGGCCGGAAGGCCTCCACGATTCGCACCCCAAACCGAGGCTTCTCCAGCCGGACTGCCCAGCGGGCAATGACGTCTCGGCGGGCGTCGACGCGCCACGCGGTGAGATCCCTCAAGGAAACAACACCGCCCTCCCCGCGCACCCCCGACACCCGCCGATACAACTCGGCGAGCATTTCTGCCTCCAGGTCCCACGGGGGAGTCCTGGCCAATAGGCACGCTGACTCCGTCGCCACCGTGCGGTATCCGCGGATGGCCCTGACCGCCATGACCCTCTGTGGTCGCCACAGAAGGGCCCTAAGTCGGACGGTCAAGGACCCCGCCCACACCGGTGCGCCGTACAGGGCCATCGACCAGATGACCCCCGCGTACAGCCGTCGGCACGTAGCGCTCGGTCCGCCCACGTTCGGCATAAGCCACGATAGGGCGGACGCCGCGCCGACGAGCCGTGGATCGAGCCTGCGGAAATGCTCCCGGAACCACCTTGTTTGATTTTGATTGATTTTGTTTGATTGTGATGCTAGGGGAAAATTCATCGAAAGCAAGGAGTCCGTACCGATGGTCCGAATAAATGGCATGATAGAGGTAGCATACATGTTCTGGGATTGCACGCCGTCAGTCATTATAGCCTACAGCCATAAATAAAGCGGTTTTCCCGGTATAGTTCTACACTCTCGCAAAAAATCAACGTAAACCAAATTAAATAATTTATGCCGTATAATCTTCTTAACGGCACTTGCCAATATATCATAATCACACCTCGTTTGAAACAATCCAATAACCTATCACCTATTCGCATGGTGGCCACAAGCTGAGAGGATCCGGCAAGAAACTCAGCAGACTGTAATTCTTTTTTTATCTTTCATACAATATATAGTATTAGCTCCAGTGTGAAGTCCTTCAGTACTAAATTAAAAAGAATATTTATCTATTCTTTCTTTTTAATTTAGTATAATTAAAAAAAAAACGTGGATGGACCAGATCCCGATAGCAGCACCCGATCACATTTTAACTACTGACGCAACCGCCACTCCCCTCAACCACATTGGAGATGATGGAGCGTCCCGTCCCAAGCTGCTACAGCGTAGGACAATTTCCCTCCCATAGTGGAGAATGATTTAGCCAAGCAGTGGGACGTTTATGAGCTGTAATTATGATGAAACGAAGAGTGTTGACCCATTAATCTCTTAAGCTTTCATCACTCGAGGAAGCACGTCAATACCGCTCGGCTTATTTAAACGACTTAAAGAAGAAGGACTTCTTTTATATATTGTAAAGTCAAACTATATGCCATTTTCTCACTTTAGTACATACAAAGCCGTATAAAAAGCAGTAAAACGAATAAAATAAACATTTATAACACACATTTACATAACAACCAGAATATACGGGCCATATTCTCAATATTCGGGGCCAAACTTCTATAATTAGTAAAGTTTTGTGACACTCAAAAGCATCTGCGTATAATAGTTTGAACTATTGTTGAAGCTTGTGATTCTGTAGTACTATGACCGTAAATTCTGAAGGGATAGAATTATTTTATTCAATATAATATGCCATAGATATAGCTACAAATACATCAGGGTAGCATGTCATGTGGCTTTGTCCATAAAAATTTACTTTTCACTTCAAAAATTGTTTTTGAAGTGACTATGGATTGTAATATGCATATAACATCTGTAAAAGAGAAGGAAAACTCGAAATGAGACCCTATACCAACATGTCTGACCAGCATGGTATTGTAGGTTAAATTCTTTCCCATTGTGGAGGAGGCCTGAACCCAAGAGTGGGACGTGTATGGGCTGAAATGATGACGATGATGAATATTCTCAAGTTTACGACTAGTATGTGTTGCTGGTGATGACTTATTGCACGGAAACGTATTCCCTAAATGAAGGCCTCATCACCAAGCTCAAAGTCGCTCAGCGTGCTATGGGGCGAACTATGCTCAAGATTCCTCTGCGAGATAGAATCCGAAATACGGGTATCTGTAGAAGAACGGGTGTAACCGACATAGCACGAAGAATTAGCACACTGAAGTGGCAATAAGTAGGCCACATTGCTTAATGAACCAACAACCGCTAGGAAAGAACGGTTCTCGAGTGGCGATCACATATCTGACGACACAGTGTATAACGAACTAGGTGGACCGATGACCTGGTGAAAGTTGCTGGGCATCATTTGATGCAGGCGGCACAGGACTTTACTTTGTAGTGAAACATGAGGGAGGTTTACATCCAGTAGTGGAAGATGATAGGCTGAATGACGATGGTGAATATTCTCAAATAAAAAAAATACAGATCCTAAAGAATATGACATATTTTGAATATAAAATATTCATTAAATTATTTAACTCTTAACAATAGGCGAAAACATCACTCAGAAAGCTCACCAATAAATCGTCCCTTATACAAAAGCATTTGTACTGGCGAAGGATTTCTCGAACGTAACCATCACTTTTGGAAGTTTTGAAATAACTCCACTTGAAATGTTTAGGTGTTGAGTAAACTGGCAGAATTCTGCGGTCTATTTATATTTCAATTTAAAATAAATCCGTAGTGTCGAACGAAAAGTCTTTGTAGAAAATATTTTGATTTCGCGAAAGAAGTTGCCTTACGTTCGGTTAATAGTTAATTTAATATTAGATTACGAAGGTATTTTAAATAAATTTTTGTTGACCTGGAACTGGTGTATGCAATGCGTCAATAAATCTTATCTTTCCGTGAGAACCGCAAGAAGGAATGTATACCTAGTATAAAATATTGTCTATAAGGCTCGTCTGCGATCAAATGAAAACATTTTTCCATGAATGAGGTGTAGAAGATTTGTAGATATTTTTAAAGCTTCTATATAGAGTAAGTATCCATCAGTATTAAAGGTATTAAGTTTACCAACAAAGTCAAACATACCATCCTTGGATGCATCAACAAACTTCACAAACTCATTACCCTACTTCGGCGTTACCCGTTACCGACTGTGTGACGTCACAGCTGCCTAATTAAGTAACTTAAGATCATACACTTTGAAAGCCGAGCTAAGTACTAGGTAGTTTGCAGTTATTTTTTATTTTATAACTCAAGTTGTGAGATGCTACGATAATCTTGGAATATTTACACAGAATTGCTTTGTCGTGGTTAAGTGAAATTTCTCATTTTATATTAGACCCAAGCTGCTAATGATAACAGCAATTCCGTTCGTATTTCAACCGTGAAGTAGCATGTGTTTCTGTGGGAATATTTAAGAAACAAACATTCTAGATTTTTCTTTTTTCTCAGCCGACATTAATGGTTTGACTTTCAGATATAATAAAATATTTTTTGGTATCTCCTTGATGTTCTGCGCCATAAATATAATACATAAAATTATATTATTCGAGCTGACCCAACAGACGTTGTTCTATTCAAATAAGCACCACCTTTTTAGAGTTCCGTACCCAAAGGGTAAAAACGGAACCCTATTACTGAGACTTCGCTGTCCGTCTGTCCGTCCGCCCGTCTGTTACCAGGCTGTATCTCAAGAACGGTGATAGCTAGACAGTTGAAATTTTCACAGACGATGTATCTCTATTGCCGCTATAACAACAAATACTAAAAATAAAATAAATATTTAAGGGGGGCTCCCATACAACAAACTTGATTTTTTGCTCAATATCGATAATGGCAATAGGGAGACACTTGTTTAACTAGTCAATGGTACGGAACCCTTCGTGCGTGAGTTCGACTGGCACTTGGCAAATTTTTTCATGATAGGCAGCCCAGCCCAAGCCCAAGACTTTATTTTTGGTGACGGAGTAAGAATACAATTCAGCAAACTCTTTCTTAACCATGTGTGACATAAAATACGACGGGATTCTAATATGCGTACAATATCTATACAAGAAAAGGAAATCCCAAAATTACCTTTTAGCCTAACTTATCAGACTAGAATAGTATTGTAGGTCAATTTCCCTCCTATTGTGGAGAAGGCTCGAACCCAACAGAGGGACGTATATGAGTTGATGAATTCATCATCATCATCATCATCGCAGCCCACATGCGTACCACTTTTGGGCTCGGGCCTCTTCCTCAATGGGAGGGAATTTGACCTACTATACCATGCTGGTCAGACATGTTGGTATAAGGTTTCATTTCAAGATTTCCTTCTCTTGCACAGATGTTATGTGCATATTATATCCCGTAGTCGTCTTTTACGACATGCACGGGCAAGATAGGGAGTGGTGAATTGTATTCTTACTCCGTCACCACACTGCAAAATGATAAATTAGCCACCATATAAATATCCCATCTACCTTGATATTATATTATTACTAGCTGACCTAACAGATGTTGTTCTGTTCAAATAAAATGAAAGGACAGCAGCGCCACTTACAGGGTCCAATTGTGAATCTAAACCATTCTCGAATCCCATTGAACATGCAAAAAAAATTTCATCAACATCAGTCCAACCATTTAGGAGGATTACAGTGATACACACGTACGCAAGAAATTTATATATAAAGACTAGCGGCCCCAACAGACATTGTTCTGTTCGAATCTGTAAAAAAATTGAAAATTGAATTCTCCTTGAAATCGATCGCAGCGCCAACTACCGGTTCCAATCATTAATCTAAACCGAATGGTTTGGATGTTCGGAAAGGCTATACCAATACAAAAGCATTTGTACTGGCGAAGGATTTCTCGAACGTAACCATCACTTTTGGAAGTTTTGAAATAACTCCACTTGAAATGTTTAGGTGTTGAGTAAACTGGCAGAATTCTGCGGTCTATTTATATTTCAATTTAAAATAAATCCGTAGTGTCGAACGAAAAGTCTTTGTAGAAAATATTTTGATTTCGCGAAAGAAGTTGCCTTACGTTCGGTTAATAGTTAATTTAATATTAGATTACGAAGGTATTTTAAATAAATTTTTGTTGACCTGGAACTGGTGTATGCAATGCGTCAATAAATCTTATCTTTCCGTGAGAACCGCAAGAAGGAATGTATACCTAGTATAAAATATTGTCTATAAGGCTCGTCTGCGATCAAATGAAAACATTTTTCCATGAATGAGGTGTAGAAGATTTGTAGATATTTTTAAAGCTTCTATATAGAGTAAGTATCCATCAGTATTAAAGGTATTAAGTTTACCAACAAAGTCAAACATACCATCCTTGGATGCATCAACAAACTTCACAAACTCATTACCCTACTTCGGCGTTACCCGTTACCGACTGTGTGACGTCACAGCTGCCTAATTAAGTAACTTAAGATCATACACTTTGAAAGCCGAGCTAAGTACTAGGTAGTTTGCAGTTATTTTTTATTTTATAACTCAAGTTGTGAGATGCTACGATAATCTTGGAATATTTACACAGAATTGCTTTGTCGTGGTTAAGTGAAATTTCTCATTTTATATTAGACCCAAGCTGCTAATGATAACAGCAATTCCGTTCGTATTTCAACCGTGAAGTAGCATGTGTTTCTGTGGGAATATTTAAGAAACAAACATTCTAGATTTTTCTTTTTTCTCAGCCGACATTAATGGTTTGACTTTCAGATATAATAAAATATTTTTTGGTATCTCCTTGATGTTCTGCGCCATAAATATAATACATAAAATTATATTATTCGAGCTGACCCAACAGACGTTGTTCTATTCAAATAAGCACCACAATTTAAGAAAACTTCACATTTATATATACTTTTCTAATCTAACCTTTTTCTCGACTATATAAGCTTTTCTATCTTTATATAAACTCATTTGCAAAAAAAACGGGCGGTTTTGATTTTCATTCATATTTAAAAAGATACAATACCAAAAAGGTTTCAATCGTTTGTACACGTTACTGGCCGGTTTTAAAAATGCTGTGGTATTTAAAAAAGTACGTTCTAAATTCAATGTTTCATTTGATGTTCATTTTTACAGAAAACCCCTTTTTATCCTACATTTTTGGCGCGAAGTTCCAGAAGTTAACATCGACTTTCATAACTTTTATTCAATTTTTATCGATTAATTTCATATCCTTGACTGTCAAAGCTTTATTTAATGCTGTTTGGCTGTATCAAAAATGGTAGATAAAGTGGTAAAAGCTACCAAAATTATCGCGCTGCTTGAAGAGGGTTGCAGCCAATGTTTCGTGGCTAGGAGGCTAAATGTTAGTCGCTCGACAGTCCAAAGGACCTGGCAGCGATATCAGGAGACTGGTTCCGTCGAGAGAAGGCCTGGTTCTGGAAGAAAACCATGTACCCAACCACGGGATGATCGTTTTCTTGTGAGTCGCGCATTGAGAAATCGCAAATCTTCGTATGTGGATCTTAAGAACAACCTCCAAGAAGTAAGAAATGTGCATATTAGTCTATGGACGGTCAGGAGGAGGCTTCTCGCTGCCAATATACGCAGTCACCGCCCGGCCCGCGGCCCCAAATTACTCCGTGAGCACAGAGTTCACAGGCTTAGGTTCGCTAGAAATTGTGAATCATGGACTCAAGACGATTGGAATAGGGTTTTGTTCTCTGATGAAGCCAGGATATCTCTGTTTGGTGAAGATCGACGTCGGCGAGTGCTAAGAAGACAAGGAGAACGCTTTGCAGAGGCATGTTTCGAAGAAATCACACCTTATGGTGGGGGCTCTGTTATGTTTTGGGCAGGAATAAATTCAATGGATCGTACAGAGTTAGTCTTCATTGAAAACGGCTCACTGACTGGGCATCGATACATAACGGAAGTTCTAATTTCTCATGCACAACCCGCATTGGCCGCTCTAGGTGAAGACTCGATTTTTATGGACGACAATGCTCGCGCCCACCGATCCCGCGATGTTAATGCGTATGTGCAAGAGGTCGGCATTCGTCGTTTGCATTGGCCAGCTCGAAGTCCCGACCTCAATCCCATAGAGCATGTCTGGGACGTTCTGAAACGGCATGTGAGATCAGTACACCCGGCTCCGCAGACCATCAGAGAGCTGAAGAATGTGATTACTGCAGAGTGGGAACGTATTCCGCAAGCAAGTATCCGGGATATACTCGCTAGCATGCCCAGACGAATTCAAGCTGTGATTTTAGCTAGAGGGGGTCACACTCGATACTAAACATTTATCTGCTTTTACTTTATTAAAGAAAAACAAACAAAAAAACTTTTTTATTTTTACTTCATGAGCATATGCACTACTAGCGAATATACACTACTAGCGAGGTTTAGCATTATTTCCCATAAATTGTATCTAAATTTTATGAAATACTGATGAAAACGATTATTTTCTTATTAATTTAGCAAATTGTGTGGATAAAACTACCTATAATTATCAAACAAAGAAATATTAACATTTGAAATGGTTCATTGCTTAGGTGCCCGTTTTTTTTGCAAATGAGTGTATATCAGAAACCTTAAAAAAAATGGACGACATTGGTAAAGTAGTTCTCAAGTTATGTTATTTTCCTACCCGAACAGCGCCACCTACCGGCTCCAATTATGAATCTAAACCATCCTCGGATCCCCTTGAACACACACAAAATTTCGTCAATATCGGTCCAGGAGGAGTTTAGTGACATACACACGTACGCTAGAAATTTATATATAAGATAATAGACTAGCTAATAAAACACGCTATTCTCTACAATTTTATAAAAAAAATAAAAAGTCCTTTAAATCCATCGAAGATGAAGTCCTTTGAATCCACCTGAACAAACACAAAAAAAAAACATCAAAACCAAAACAGCAGTTTATAATGAGTTTAGTCATCATCATCATCATTATTACGGTTCATATACATTCCACTGTTGGGCTCGGGCTTCTTCCACAATAGGAGGGATATTGACCTACAATATCACGCTGGTAAAACTTGTTAGAATATGGTTTTACTTTGAGTTTTATTTCTCCTACAAATGTAGATGTTATGTATATTATAAGTTGTCTTTTACGACACCCACGAGCAAGAGAAGAAGGAGGTGGTGAATTATATTCTTACAACGGTCCGTACCGTCACCACACGGAAAGAATTAAATATATATAAATAAATTAGAATAGAGAGGGGGAAATTTAAGAGGATCTTCTCGTCCAATATACATCAGTGTCAGAAAACACAGGTCTACGACCAGTGTGTGTTACCAGTGATGACTTACAGCACGTAAACGTGGTTCCTAAATGTAGGCTTCATAACAAGGCTCAAAGTCACTCAATGTGCTATGGAGTGGGCTATGCTTGGTATTCCTCTGCGAGATAGAATCCGAAATACGGAAATCCGCAGAAGAACGGGTGTAACCGACATAGCACGAATAATTAGCACGCTGAAGTGTCAATGGGCAGGCCACATCGCTCGACGAACCGACAACCGCTGAGGAAGAAAGATTCTCGAGTGGCGACTACGTATTGGACAACGTAGTGTAGGACGGCCTCCCACTAGGTGGACCTACGACCTGGTGACAGTTGCTAGGCGTCGTTGGATGCAGGCGGCACAGGACCGCACTTTGTGGCGTAACATGAGGGAGGCCTACGTCCAGCAGTGGTCGGCGATAGGCTAAAATGATGATGATGACGAATTTAGAATGGAGGTGAATCAAATGGTTAAACAAATATAAAATAGTAAAATTTAGTTAAAAATATATTCAATGCAACGTATTTGCTCTGAATAAGTAGAATGATCTCTAAATCCGGCCTCATAAAAAGGGCTCCAAATATGCTATAGAGAGTGTTAGATATTTTTCTGCCTATTAAAGTTTGGAATATAAAAATCCATAGAAGAACGGGTGTAACCGACGTCGAATTAGGCTAAAAAATTAGCATGTTCAAATGGCAATAGGCAAGCCACAGCATTCATCAAATTGACAACCATTGAGGAAAAAAGTTCTTGAATGTCTGTTACGAATCAGATGACACAGCGATGGATGACTCTACACTAGATATGGTCTACCATATCTAGTGAATACATCTTAGAGATCGCAGGGAGCCTTTTGGACGCATAGAATTGCCACAATATCTGATTTTTACGCGAATATTACACATTGCAAATAAAACTACGCGTTTTATCGCGTTTGTATTTGATAATTGATTACCGTGACCATGAACTCAATAAAAATCCATAAAGCAGTTATATTTACAATGCCACAATATCATTTTGAGTATAATTTTCAACGTGCTAATAGTTGAAAAGAGCATTGCATTGAATTGAAAATAATTTTGCTGATAATTTTAATGACACACTCCTTTACGCCTTTGAAGTGTTACATGCAGTGGCGTAGCAAGGGGGGGGGAGGCGGAGGGGCGGACCGCCCCGGGCGCCAATATTAGAAGGGCGGCAAAATTGGAAGAAAAATATTTTGTGCGGACACTTTTTTATTTGGGGGGGAAGGATGAGTTACAGTCGGCGCACTCCTCGCACCACTCCGTCCAGGGCGTCATAGGGGCATAAGCACGCACACCCGTAACCCATGACCGTGACGGACTAAATCCCCGGTCCTCGACTGGGGCGACATGAGGCGCAGGTAGTCGCGCCTACGCCGCTCCAGTCACCGGCAGCGGTGCGCGTCGTCGAGGAGACGCTCCTCGCGCACGCGCTCCGCTGCACCCTTCCGCGAGTACTACCTCGCAAAGGCTGAGACCACGTCTCAGTTCACCCAGCACCGAATACAAACTCACAAACCTCGAACGTATGCTGCGCCGTGTCCTCGTCGCAATCGCACTGGTGGCAGGACGGTGTACTCTCCCTCCTAACGACGGTGTACAGGTATTTGGCGATGCATCCCTGCCCCGTCAAAACCTGCACCAGTCGGAAAGAGAGCACCCCGTGCCGCCGTTTTAACCACTGCATCAACACCGGCTGGAAGGCCTCCATTGTCCGCACACCGAACCGAGGCCTCTCCAGCCGGACTGCCCAACGGGTAATGACGTTTCAGCGGGTGTCGACGCGCCTGGCGCTGAGCTCCCTCAAAGAGATCACACCGTCCTCCACTCACACCCCCGACACCCGCCGATACAAACCGGCGAGCATTTCCGCCTCCAGGTCCCACGGGGGAGTCCCGGCCAACAGGCACGCTGCGACACCGTGCGGTATCTACGTATGGCCCTGGCCGCCATGGCCCTTTGTGGTCGCCACAGTAGAGCCCTGAGTCGGACGATCAGCTATCCCGCCCATACCGGCACGCCATACAGGGCCATCGACCAGATGACCCTCGCGTACAGCCGTCGACACGTAGTGCTCGGTCCGCCCACGTTCGGCATATGCCACGATAGGGCGGACGCCGCGCCGATGAGCCGTAGAGCAAGCCTGCGGAAATGCTCTCGGAACCACCAATGGCCGTCGAACACCAGGCCCAAATACTTCATATGCGCCCGGATGCTGATATCAGTCGAATTGGTGGTGATCGAGACGTCGATGGGAGGGCCCATGCAGGGCCTTTGGAACAGGATGGCCTCCATCTTGTCCAGGACTACCCTCAACCCCAACGCCCCGATCCGCCTGATGATCTCTTTGGTGCCTAGAGTCGCCAGGCTTGCCGCCTCCTCTAGCGTTCCACCGCGGGCTGTGACGAGCCCGCCAAATCACGCCCAACCCGGGCGGGAGGCTCCCCTTCCAACGCCCAGTCGTACCCGATGTTACACAGTGTGGGTCCAAGGACCGAATAAATGATTTCGCTGCGCGTAAGTCGCGAAAAGTAGAATTTTAGACTGTTTAGACTTTATTAAACATTAATTTTATAGTGTAAATTATTGTGGTCGGCCCAACAACGAAGGCGACGTGCACGTGGGTGGGTTGCGGGTGTGCATGCTTACGCCCCTCTGTCGCCCCGGACGGAGTGATGCGAGGAGCGCGCCGACCGCAACCCACCCGAAAAAAAAATAGTGTTAAATTATTAAAGTTTTAACACAGTCATGTTACTTACACATGTACTTACATAGTTTTGAAATAAATATTTTTCACTTAATTCTTTCATTTCGTTACGTTTTTTCTTACCAACACCGACAATTATTATTTTTACGATATCAAAAGGGCGGCAAATTATAACTCCGGCCCGGGCGACAGTGACACACGCTACGCCACTGGTTACATGGTTTTCTTCGAGATATGCTACGTAATAGAATTAATGTTATTTAATCGTCGTCAAACTTTAGTAGCCGTATAAACTATAAGCTTCACTCAACCCAATATTACTAAAGTTCCTGCGGTTTCAGGCGACATACAAGTTTTCTAATTAAACGACTTGAATTCTCAAATTTGAAGACTAAAATCAACGTTATTAAACCATGTGCTTCATTATTAATTTTAAATCATAATAATTATGATGTGTTGGAGATTAATATGCATACAATATCTAAGCAAGAGAAGGAAAATTTGAAATAAAACCCTATACAAATACGTCTAACTAGCGCGGTGCAGTTGGTCAATTTTCCTCCCATTGTGGAGAAGGCTCGAGCTCAGTACTTGGATGTTTATGAACTATGGTGGGTGATGATAAATGAATGTGATTCCTTATAGCATCAGTCTCAAAACTATCATTGTCTGTTATAGGTTCATTTCTGCATTTCCTTTTTTGGTGTTAGTAAAATATTTTCTCCAGTGCCCGAGGAGCCGAACTTTTCTGTATTAATATTTGTTATTGTCCGTTCGCTTATTCTAAGCGCCTGAGAGATGCGCTCTTGTCTTGTTATAATTACGGGGTCCGCCATTTTGTCTTTCACGCTCAAGGTAATATTGAAGCTTGATAATTAGTTCTCGTGTTTCACTTTTCAATATTTAACCGTGTTTCGGCATTATTACTTTGCACCGAAAGTGCAAAACAGTAATATACGATACACAACAAAAGTCTAGATTAGCGCAGAGGCTGACCTCTTACTCAAATAACAAGGAGAACCAGTCAAATATACAACAATAATAGTCACGAGAAAATACATATTGAGAAACACTGGAGAACGTAGTTCATGCGCGCGAGACGACAAGTAATGACTCTTTGTGACTGTCATAAAATGGCGGTCCCCACAACGCTATTACGGGTAGCCATTTTTTACTAGTAATATAAAGTAGTAAGTCATTTTATATTCATTTTTTTAATAGATCTGATTGTTATCACGATATTTACTTTCTTAAGTTTTGTTTGGGCGTACCTTTGTCATAATACTAACTTTATTAAATAGTAAATACATTATATATTATAAAATAAAATTATAACGTTTTATTAAAATTATACCGACAGATTATATTAAAATTTTAAAAATATGCGATTACAATAGTCTCGTTATTTTGTCTCATCACTAAAAAACAAACATAAGACAAAACCTTGAAACAGTGCAGTTTGACATGTTTTGATTTTTAAAACTATTGGTTTTATATTTGTTAATTGAGTAATTGTTAATAATTTTAGCCGAAAATTAATACGTTTATTGTAAGTTGGCATAATTATAAAATTTTTAATGTTATTACTCGTTAATAAGGTAAATAGGTATAAGATATTTAAAATTATGCCGTAAATAGTACGCCAGTTCAAAGTTACATCGCCCATTCTGTCATGACCTGTCAGAAACGCAATCTCTGAGCGGCCGGACTATAATTACTGAATTTCACCAGCTGTGTGTGTAGTGATTTTTACTGAAAATTCGAGACGTCAATATTGATAATATGAAAATGAAATAATATATATACGGGTGACGATAACTAACAATTTTGGCTCATCATCTTAAGAAACTGATTGACTGAAGATTCACTTTTGCTCGATATTTTTGTGATTGAGTGAATGTTATTGTAACAAAAATATTAAATGATAGAAAAATGACCATTCGTAACATTGTATCATTTCAAAATACCTATAATGTCACAGTTTAAGTAAAATTTTCAAATCAGAACTTTAATCCAAAGCATTTTACAATACATATTGAAATCGATTATATACTCATGCAAACTTGAATCGATTTATCGTGAGTATCGAGTACCGAGTCGTATGGTGCATCACTAATTACATCGGTAAGACAAATGTCAAAACGGCTTTTTGGCGGGAATCTGGAAGTGTCGTGTGGTGTTTTTGTATTATATTCAATATCTTAGTGTTTTAACGTGTTATATTAAATAATTTTGATGGCATTTTATGTAATACATAGTGGCAAAACTGCTGAGGTGTAGTGAATATGATATAAAACTGCTATACATACCTTTTTGTTTCCACCAAAATTCTCAGAAGATACCCCTAACAGTGGCCATTACACTGTTGGAGGCGACACTTTGACTTACTGACGGACCATTACTGACATGAAGAAATTAATAATTTGAAAAGAAAATTATAACTCGACACTGGCAAAAATGTCTTGTATTAATAGCTGATTGCCAAGACAAAAAAAGAAGAAGAAATGTCAAAACGGGCCTCTTATTTTGTGACAACTATAAATACATTTTCGTCCATTAATACTTTTGTTCTTTTCGAAAAGCGTAGGATAACGCAAAGGATAGAATTTTTAGAAAGATTTTTATCTTGTTATGCCACAGAAGTACATACAAACTTTGTGTGCATACATTAAGTACATACAGACTTTTTTATATTACTAATAAATAGATTACATTAATAATTAATTAATTTTCATAAGGTTATTAAATTTTACAATTTACGAGACAAAGTTGGAATTATTTTGACTGTACCCTGATATTATATTAATCTCATCTTATTAAGTCAAGACGTGGCAGCCGTTGTTATTTCGAGGTAAATTTCTTAAGCGAGAAATTACAAAATAATTCGTGAGAAAACTGAACGTTCTTATAATCTCGAGATCACTCGCACCTTGAGGATGCTTATTATGCACACCTTGAATAAATAGAATCTTTTCAGCGGTGAATGAGAAAAGAAAGTTCCTTTGACTTGAATACAAGAATTATAAACCACGGTGTTAAGAAAACCTTAAACTCTTCAGTAAAAGTCATCATCATCTCAGCCTTCATACGTCCTACCGTTGAGCACAGGCCTCCTCTACAATGGGAGGGGCTTTGACCTACTATTTCACGCTGGTCAGACGTGTAGGGTTCCGTTTTGAGTCGGTTATTATATGCTTATTATATCCCTTAATCGTTTTTACGACATCCACTGTCAAGATAGGGAGTGGTGAATTGCATTCTTACTCCATCACCATATGGAGTAAAAGTATTTTGTGGTTATAACTACGAATACTACCTACCCTTACATTGCTCTTGGGTGTCATAAAAGACGACCAGGAGGTTTACATAAATCAGGGTCAGCCCCATTTGACGCCGTTGGTTAACAATTACATTCCCAGGCAGGATTGACACCAGGCAGGCGGCCAATCATAGAAACATTGCCAATTACTTTTACAATATCTTATATCTTTAAACGAGTAATTCTTGTATATGTATATATATATCATCATCATCTTGCTCTTATCCCAATTACTTGGGGTCGACGCAATATGTCATCTGTATTGACATATTGCAAAAAGTTTCGGCAATGACTTTTATGACCGGCCGCCTGCCTGACGTCAACCCTCCTTGGGAATGTAATCGTTGACCCAAATGGGTCAACAGTATACACACAGCAGTATGTGTATATATATATATATATATATATATACTGCTGTGTGGTAGCGTGTATATATATATATATATATACAAATAAAAAAAGTGAGTCGTCGCTCAGGACGCCTGGCAGATGTGAAACTTCGAAATTATTTTGTACAAATATATATTAGGCTTGTTGAAAAAATATCGATATATGGATATTTTTTGTTAGAAATATCGATATTTTTAACCGATATATTTTGAGCCCCACTAGGTGGACCGACGACCTAGTGAAAGTTGCTGGGCGTCGTTGGATGCAGGCGGCACAGGACCGCACATTGTGGCGCAATATGAGGGAGGCCTACGTCCAGCAGTGGACGGCAATAGGCTGAAATGATGATGATGATGATGATGATATTTTGAGCTGATATATCGATATTAAATATCCAATATCGAAATCGAATCAAAAACGATATTTTTTTTTGTGTAAATCAAGTCTAGAATCTAGAACCGTAAAAGATAGGAAATATAAAAGTATAGCATTAACTGTAGGTATACATACTCTGTGCTTAGTATGTTTTGATTGCCACTACATTAGTATGTTTTGATTGCCATTTGATTGTCACTTTTTATTAAGGACAATTATTGTTATTGACACAAATGATAATCGAATTATTCCAATACATATATCCAACTGTCGCTTAGAATTCAAATGATAAATCGTTAACCGAATAGTTTTATATCACTTATTTTTTTCTATACAATTGACTTGTTATTAAAAAAAAATAGACACAATTCCCCGGCAATTAAAGTGATTTCGTTTTTAGTAATTTTAATCTTAACTAAGTTACGTATGGCGTCGGGTTAAGATTATAATTGTCACCACCCCTTTCGAGTCGTAAAAATCGTATAAGGGTTTACCAGGAGAGTGGGCAGCAGCTCTCTCCTGGGATATGTATAAATATATAATATAGGTATAAATATATAATATGGGATATGAATAAATATATAATATATAATAAGTTGAAAAATATTGGTTCGAAAATAGCTTTTTGTTTTTGATATTTTTGTAATTATTGCTTAATGAAAAAGAATTTTATAAAGAAATCTACAATCCTGTAATGATGATGATGATAATGATGATAATGAGGCAAGCTATTTAAATTATTTTATCGTCATTGGATCTTGTTAAATTAACAAATTTTAAATGAAATCTGAATGTTGAAAGTGGGTCAAGATCCAATTCCTAGGAGTCTGTAATATACAAACAAATAAATATACATCTGAAACTAATAAAACACCTATAAAAAGCGATTGTCCAGTTTTCGTACGTGAAGTACTGTAAGTAGGTATGGTATACTTATATTGGCAAGTTAGAGAATTAAACATTATTTTATAGATTAAGTATATATGCATAAAAGAACAGATTACGACAGGCACTAAAATAGCACATTAATAAAAATAATATTACGATTTTTTTTTCAAGAAAATGATGATTTTTATTCAATAAACATTTATTTTCATTAGTATATATTATAGGTAACAATTTACTTTAAGTGCACTAGATGGCGTTGTACAAATTTTAAATCGCACTATGGTTTCGTTACAAAAATGTACACATATGTATTCGGATTTTTATTTTTCTTTAATTAAAAGGGTGCCGTGAAGCGTGGCGTTAACGCCACGCGATGATCGGGATCACCCTCGCCTATAGATGTTTCACATCAAAAATCGATCTAACTTTCTATTAGTAGTCTAACTTTTTATTAGCTGCAGTAAAATGACGTTTCTAAATGTCATTCCGTAAAATAATGTTGACAGCCTAATCTCAATAGGGATGTGATTCAGTTCACAAAAGTTTATAGAATATCTAATCGTTCCATAGCTGACTCATAATGATCATACTAAATTCTATTTAATATTAATGTAAATAAAAGGCTGTATAAGCGTTGATCCTTTTAGACATACAAGATAACACTCAAGAAAACGCTCTCTCAAGTTGGTAGTACTGGTTTTTGGTTACGGTGCTACGATGACGCTTGACCGCCATTTTGTTTCGGTTGTCATTCGCTCATTCGGCTTCATAATTCTGTTTTGAGTGCATGAATAACTTTGATTTGCCCACTGCGCGTTGTTTTTGTTATCATTATTGTTAAACTTATGTTACGTTGTGTTTGTTTTTCATTACCTGTTTTCGTTAATCGTGTTAGTTTTTTTTTGTTTGATACACTGAAGACATGGATGCTCTGCCGAGCACATCGCAAGATGTTTATCTCCTAAGAAAAAAAGGCCACGTGTAGCTCTAAGTGCAACTGAGAAACTTTGGGTCCAATACGTTTACAAATATGTGTTTGAAGTGAAATCTTCAGAATCAAACATTGAAGTTCCAAAAACAAGTGAATGCGTTAACAAGGTGGCTGAAGTCTTGGGAATATCCGTCTGCACAGTTTATTCCGTTTTAAAGGAGCACAAGGAGAACGACAGCGAATCACCAAAACCTCCCGAAAAAACGGGCCCAAAACTTACATTTAAAGATAAACTTGATGATTTCACATTCACTGCTGTTAGACGAATTGTACATCAGTTCTTTCATAGAAATGAAATACCCACCATCGCAAAAGTTAGTTTACACATGTCGTCACTCATCTTTTTATTATACGTTATGTATGTTTTCTCCCATCCCATGTGTAATCTTAACCAATTATGTAATAACTTTAATCATTTTTAGGTGCTGCAAGTTGTAAAAGATGACCCAGGATTGCCCAACTTCTCGAAAGAGACATTGAGAAAAATTATGAAGCATCTTAATTTCGAATTCGCTACTCGATCACGCAAGAGTGTGCTTATTGATAGACAAGATATCATATCATGGCGCCAGCGCTACCTGCGTTTAATTAAACAATATCGTAGGGAGGGAAAATATATATATTATCAAGACGAGACCTGGGTCAACGCTGGTACGTGTCAACTCTTAGTTTCTTCTATTTGTTCCCTTTTTGTTTTGATGTCGAAACTTATGATTCTTTTTTGTTCTTTTCAGGTCATACTACAAAAAAAACCTGGATTGACGGAAGTATTAAATCTTCTCGACAGGCATTTTTAGACGGCCTGACTACGGGATTAAAAAATCCCACAGGAAAGGGCAAACGACTCATAATTAGTCACATAGGCGGAGAAGAAGGCTTCCTGGTCGACGGACTTCTTATGTTTGAAGCAAAGAAAGGTACAGAAGACTACCATGATGAAATGAACGTGGAGTGTTTCGAGGATTGGTTCGGCGGTATTCTACCTAAACTCAAGCCGAATGCAGTAGTCGTAATGGACAATGCGCCCTATCACTCTCGGAAGATCGAAACAATCCCAAAGATGTCGTGGACGAAAGCACGAATTCAAGAGTGGCTGACTACTAAAAATATTGCGTTTGAACCAAATATGGTCAAGGCCACTCTCATAGATATTGTGAAACAACAAAATCATACTGAGAAATATGCCGTAGACGAGATGGCTGCACAAAAAGGTATCACACTTTTAAGACTGCCCCCTTATCACTGTGAATTGAACCCCATTAAGTTGGTATGGGCGCAGGTAAAGAGTCACGTCGCAAACAATAATAAGACGTATAAAATGCAAGAAGTGAAAACTTTATTCCAAGAAGGAATCAAGAAAGTGACACCGGCTAAGTGGAGTGACTGTGTGTCTCACACTATTAAAGAGGAAGATAAAATGTGCCACCTCGATCATATTATAGATGAAGGGACAGATAGATTTGTTATTAGTGTGACCGAAAGCGACAGCGACAGTGATTTCGAAAAAGATTAATTAAATAACATTATTATGACGTTTTTGTTTCATTTTGAATGTACCTCCCTATACTTCCACTATAAAAGATCAATCCTCTAGTATAGTAATAATAATAGGTTAAAAAAATACATTACAACTTAATATTAAATCTCAAAAAAAAAACCAAACTGATTATTCATTTATGATTCACTCATTTAGCTACATCCCTATTTATTTTTCTTCAAAAACCGGCAACCCACAAAACGTCATTTTACTGCAGCTAATAAAAAGTTAGACTTTAGCTAGGTTTTATTTATAGCAAATGTTGTTTTGTCGGTGCTTTTAGCTAATCAATACAATGAAATATAACGTTATTGACATTCTCTGAATAGGAATTCAAATTTCGACGTCGCTGTCAAGAGTAACAATAGCTCAGTTGGGAAGTAGTCCAGTTTTTTTGTTTTGATTTGGCTACAAATAGCGTGGATCGAAATTTGGTGTTATTATTATTCTCTTTTTGTATTTTTTGATATTTTTTCATTATGTCATCATTTTATTTTTTTAAATAAGTTTGGCAAAAATACAAATATATATATATATATATACACCGGACGAAGCTCGGTCAACCAGATATTGTACTATGATAGAAAGTAGGAGTACATATTGAATCGACCTCAAGTAATTAAGATAAGAGCATGTGATGAAGATGATGACTTCAGTAAAAGTTAATAAATATGTATGTGGATTATACCTGCCGAGAGGCCGACCGCGTGAGGAAAAACCGACGTCCCCCCTGGGGAGGGGACCAAGGTGACGTGTCAAGGGTGGGTTACGGGTGTGCGTGCTTACGCTCCCCTGTCGCGCTGGATGGAGTGGTGCGAGGAGCGCGCCGACCGTAACCCACCCCCAAAAAATATCCTGGATTATATTTTTACTCCATCAACATATGAAATAAAATGTATGTGTACTTATACTTATGTAGGCACGTAAGAAATTATACTTCTTTGGCTTAACAAGATAAAAATGTTTCTAAAAAAACCGGCTAAGTGCGAGTCGGAGTCGCGCAGGAAGGGTTCCGTACCATTATCTACTCGTATAAAGAGGACGAAAAAATCGCGTTTGTTGTATGGGAGCCCCCCTTAAATATTTATTATATTTTTAGTATTTGTTGTTATAGCGGCAAGAGAAATATATAATTCGTGAAAATTTCAACTGTATAGCTATCGCGGTTCTTGAGGTACAGCCTGGTGACAGACAGATGGACGGACAGACAGCGAAGTCTTCGTAATAGGTTCCCGTTTTTATCCTTTGGGTAGGGAACCCTAAAAATTATCCTTCGCGTTATCCTACGTTTGTAGGTATAAAAAAAAACTTTAATAATCTAGTTGACATTTATGACAATGACAATCGTAAAAATGTTGACTAGCTAACTTCAGGGTGTCGGTTTTTCGTGACGGTGCGCGCGCATCTTAAAAATTTACTCTCAAAATTATTCCCTAACGGGCCGAAATAAGTGTAACTACAAAAAAAATATTTTTTTGATGTGAAACATCTATAGGCGAGGGTGACCACGATAGTCGCGTGGCGATTTGACGCCACGCCTTGCAGTTCCCTCTTAATTTACTGTAAAATAAATATCTGCATATACATATCTAAATTTGTAACGAAACCATGATGCGATTTAAAATTTTGTACAACGCCATCTAGTGAACCCAAAGTAAATTGTTACCTATAATGAAAATAAATGTTTATTGAATAAAAATTATCTTTTACTGGAAAAAATCGCCATGTTTTATTAATACTTTATGCCATACTAGTTCATGACGTAATCTGTTCTTTTATGCATATTTACTTGTTTTATAAATTAATGTATAATAACTTCGTAATATAAATATATCCATTTTTTATACCATACCATATAACCATTTTTTATCCTCTACTAAAAATGATTATTTACTAAGTGATTTTATACAATACAGCATTAATCCTTATCCAATTAAGTACCTTAAATAAATTGTGCATTTATTATAGATCAATATGCTTTTTATAGTATGTAATTTAAGTGAATATTGCCGAAGATAGCGAAGATAGCGAGGGCGGGTTACTAGTTTATAATATAATATACAATCAAGAGCAGATCCGGACTGACATTTTTGTATTCTACTTACCTAAAATTCCAACTATGTATTTATTTGTAATTTCACTACCAAAATTTATTCTAATTCGTAAAATATTCATTCAATAAAATAATTGCAAATTCAGTAGGAAGTGTGTTTATGTCTACGCAAGGAAATGTGCCTATTGCGTAAACTCAAATACTTACTTTTTGTTTACGATCACCTCGTCGATATCTAAAAATAATCCTAGGGTTTTAAAAAAATGTCAATAAATGAAACACAAGTATAAAAATGATTTATTTACTACACAATAACAAATATGAGTCGCCATTACTCGCTATCTTAAAAGCGTGCTAGGGTTGTACAAAAATTAGTAAATAATTCATTTATTTACTAATTTTAACAGAAGTTTGTAAATTATTAATATACTAATTAAAAGTATGTAATTAAACAATAACGAAATATGAGTTCAAAATTCTAATGTTTTTTCATTTGATTACGGATCAAGTTCTGATTTCTGCTAATTTGATGATAAAATCAATGACTATCACAAAACCTATCAGAATGAAAACGTTACCAGCTGCCCGATTCACGTAAGTAATAAAAACCGTAGCGCAGTGACGTCACTTCGTTTTTTGCAAATTTAGCCCTTTTAACCGACTTAAAAAAAGGAGAATTCTCAATTCGCTGTATTTTTGAACCAATTTTTATGATTCATTACACCAGGTAACTCAGAAATTGTATAGTAATTGAGCTATTGGAAGATTTATGACAATCCAAGACTAGATAAGTAAGTGCGTTTAAAACAGAAAACCAAAAGGCGATTTCTAAGTTCCTAAGTTAAAACGACTTTTGGACTGGCGTGTTTACGTGAATCGACTGGCTGGGTAGTTAAGTTACCTGTATCTTTCAAAATCATTAGGCGTTCTTCTCTTTCATAACACGTAAAGCTCTTTCTTTCCTCTCTTTCATAGCCTCTATGATACTGGGCGCGTCACGAATGGGCATGCTTCGTGACTGCCGAGGATCAACTAATTCTGGAAGTAGGCAATCGTAATAAAACCTAACTAATTTCATCTCCATTTTCTCCTCCCAAAATTTGTCGTCCTTTTCTATAATATAAACTTTCATAGGTACAGTAGCACCAAACCAGATGCCAAGCATGCAAACGTTTCTTTTAGTAATATGTACCTGTCCCTGAATTTGGAAATACCAGTTATGATTTTTATTTATGACATAACCCTTGGAAGCCTTGTCCTTAACCCAAAAGGTATGTTTGCCCATTGCTTCATCAAGAGTCATGCCAGCTAAAGAATGTGGGCACTTAATTTCAATTAAACCGTTTGCATAAATGCCATCTGGTGTAGTATCAAGAAATTCATATTGATCGTCGACGAACAAACCGCAACCTTGTATACTAATATTCTCTTGAATTTCTAACTGTTTAATTGCGGTTTCTTCGTTTTCGATACCGTACCGTGCAGCAGGCAAACTGGAGATATTACTACCATAAACGATTTTACGAACAAGAACAGCACAACTTGTGCTCTCTCGTTTTTTACAAACTTCCCCGAACGATGATGAGGTTAGTAATTTTCTCCTTGTACTCATCCACTCAGAACTACTTCTTTGCAAATGGGTCGACCTTTCAAGCTCCTCTCTTTCAGCACAAGACAACTTTAAATCGGCTAAAAAAGATGACTTGGCTTTCTCATATAATTCTGGACTCAGATCAGGTTTTTCGCAGTTTGGTCCATAGTGAGCGTCTTTCGATACAGCGCTGTGGCTCTTTTTCAATCTTAATTTAGGTTTAGCAATTAAACGGATTCTACGATTACAATTTTCCACTTTCGCGATCAAAGGATTAGGACTAGATTTAAATATTACTTCATGAGTTTTACTATGAATCGATCCTGTATTAAAATCGGCCCGCATAAGAACCACGGGAAGAATAATTTACACGCTTACCCCCTACTAATTTGGCAATCACTGCGTTAAAACTTTCAACTATATTACTTGTACATTTATGAATTAAACTTCTAGAATGATATGACAGTCTTTTACTTAAAATGTGTACCGCGTCCATTAATCCGCATCCAACAATTGCTGGAAGCAACCCAACAGGTTCTATTCGACGAGTATCAGGTCTACAGAAATACTCCTTGCAATATTGGTGATTACCAAATACGTGTTGTGGACCATTTAGGATATCTTCACTAAGATCTTTTATTTTTTCTTCGAGTGACTGATTTTGATCGCCCCAATATTTAATAGCGCATTTTACACCCGTTCTTAAACGCAAATACCTTTCTTTTAGGAATTTCCGCAATTCGCAAGGATACTTAGTGTCTTTCGACAGTTTCTCCAAGCTATTGCAGTAGTTTCGTAAAAGATGATTTTTGCATTCAATTTTCTCTACTGTTAAATTACCGTACGGTCGCGAATCTAATATTTTTTATAAGTACTGGAATCGCCGTCTGCTACAAATTTATTATAAATTACACCGTGATCAACAATGGAACGTTTAAACCCCTCAACTATTATGGTCGATTCCATACCGGTAGATGATCCCGAATAATTCTTGAAACAACGGTGTTCCGAGGGCTGACTGTCGTTCTTTGCGGCTCGTGCACAAACTACGCAGTATTTATTTTTAACTCCAAAAAACAATACTTTATTAGTTTTAATGCCAATTATCGCAGCTGCGCCGGACAAGGCGGAAAAATTCTTACCATAAGATCTCTTGCTCCAACAACCGTCAACAGCAACAGATATTAATGGTGTACCATTTTTATCAACACTACCTATAGACACTGCGTACTCCGCTTCTTCCTTGACAGCTTCTGCCATGGAATGTGCTGCTGTCTTTTCCCACCAATCGCAAACCGTATTATTAATTTCATTGTATAATGAAGGTGACATGATTGGTAGGGCTACTGCGGCAGTTAATGTTTTTAACTGATAGTAGCTCCCACCAGATGATATGATACCAGATACAATTTGATGATTCACTTCCATTCTATCTTCTTTCTTTTCAATCGAACACACAGTAAATTTCATACTACACATACTACATTTCATGATGAGTTTTGAGTCCAGACCAACTTTTACTTCACCTATTATACTGAGGTAACTTAACTTACAATCCATTGGACCGTGGTCCCCTATGGCCTGAAGAGCTTTAAAAAAAAAAGAAACGTCTACAACTCTACGCCCAACTTCCATTTCATCCACCTTTCCCTCTTGGTCGTTTTCAATAACTAGTTCCTGTAAAGAAAGATAATGGCTTGATTTTTTTTATAAAAAATAATTAAAAATTTAAAAAAATGCAAAAGAACTAATACAATATTAGGTTCCTGATGAATAGAAATTATAATTTCTTTACGCATTAGGTATTGTTTTTTTATGACGTCACCTATTTGAACGTAAATTTTCTTTTGAGAAAGTAATTGAGAAGTATTTCGGTACTAAGGTGTTTGTCTCTCGATGAAAATAATAAATATTGCAAGAAAAAATCTATAGGTAGGTATTGAGATTTTGTCTTCGCCCATCACTAACTAAGTAGTTTGTTTATTTATGTAACAAGTCTACAAGAATTACGTATAACAACTTACCTCTATACAGCGCGTAGCATTGTTGCTCAGAGTCTCGGCCCCAAGGTTTTCTTTATTTTCAATACTGGAAATATTATTCATCAATATTATCCACTTTTTATTTATTTTGTACAACCCTAAGCCAGACGCTAGGCGCCTCGCGTCTGTTTGGCGGTATAGGTATAGGTATGTCGACAAAGTTGCGCTGTCGCCTACCTACTTCCACAATTTGATATTTAGACAATACTAGCCGACCCGGCGAACTCCATATCGCCTTTTTTTTTTTTAAAAATCCCATTATTTTGATATTACATACAGATACTTCGATTTTATTTATCAGTATAGATATAGATAATACAAACCAATATTTGCATGTTATTGTAGGTATATGTCTGAATCGGGCGATCTAAATCATATGACATATTGTATTAGCTTTGTAATGTACCCTGTTCAAATGCGATAATAAATAAGTAGGGAGGAACTTACATTTTATTCCGAGATCTTTTGGCTTTCATATTTTATAATGCGTACAACACTTTCTTTTCCCTGGCATGACACTCAAATTCAATCAGTCCTGCGAAAAAAATAGTCTATGTTACTCAGTGATAATGTAGCTTTCGAATGATAAAAGAATTATTAAAATCGGTCCAGTACTTTTTGAGTTTATTCGTTACATACAAAAATCCAAATCTTTCCTCTTTATAATACCTATTAGTGTAGATATTGTATTTTTTACGATTTATATCTAGTTCCATCATGGTTTTCTTTCAGACATTCATTATATCGATACTTTCTACTAACTGAAAATAAATAAATTATAAAAATATTATACTTACAGTTTTTTACAAAAAACACAAATTCACAATACGTAATTCTGCTGTCTGCAGCCGACAAGCGTGGTGTCGCGTTCACTTACAGAAAGGAACTGCCGACAACTGACCACCGAGATTGCACGAATGAAATGAATGCTTTATCCCATACATTTGTGTATGAAAAATTTACCTTAAAATATATCTAGATTTTAGGGCTTTAAAAGAGGAAGTCTTTGTTTGTAAAGGTATAAAAAGAAGTATACAGCTATACTTATTGGTTTCTTCAGTGTTCAAAAAGTGTTTCTTTTTATCAATTTGTGTTGATTTATGGGGTTAAATCTGAAAAATACGAAGTCATGTTTTTGCATTTTTACTCAATTTTGTGCGTTTGTTGACGTTTATTATATAACAACTATTAGGTTTAAGAGTTTAATATAAGCATGAACATACTTATTGGTCTTTGATTGTAATATATACAAATTATCATTGATATCAATCATATGTAAATAGGTTAAATATGAAAAATCGTAACACTCTTTTCGGTGATTTTCACGATCTACACCCTTAAATATTCAATATATTGGTCTGAGAGTTGGTCGTTAGCTCGATAGATGCCGCTATTTCTGGTTTATAAATTGCACCAATCGTGCAACGACTGTGAACGGATGAAAGTATTTCAAGCTACATTTTGGAAGTTTAATTACTTTTGTACTAAATAACGTTACCATAAATATAAGCAGTAAAATCAATTTTAAAATGGATAATTTATTCGAGACGATACCTGCTAAAAAGTACTTATTGACTAAAAGTATCGAATGCAATGTATCGGTATTGAAAGAAAAGTACTCGATACCTAAAGATAAAGTAAGTAAGAGTACTGGATACTTTAATCAGTACGTTACTTATCTTTCGATACTACTCATGAGTTCAGTATCGATACTTTATATTCGATACCGTGTCTCTACTCGTACAAAATAGTTTCGATGTTTCACATCTGCCAGGCGTCCTGAGCGACGGCTTACTTTTTTTTAAAGAGAACACGCAAAGAAATAAATAAAACATCTTATGTTGCGTTAGTTTTTAAAAACACACAACATCCAGAAATAACATCCAGAATCAATTTATCAATTGGAATTTATCATTCAAAACCATAAAACTCGGTGTGATAGTTACTACTTAGTCAAATATCTATCTATGATTTTATTTACGAGCGAATTTATTCATCTATCAAAAGAATATATACATGTTTCCCGCTAGATGGCGCACATCTCCTTTAAAGATGAATATGAGCGAGAAATTGGTTGTCATACGACAGCCCATGCTGATTCAGTTATAGTCCATTGAAATGTTACATGAGCTTTACATTTTTTAAAGGACGCAATTTTATTTTTGTGACATATGTGAGGGGTCAATAGAAGCTTAACCCCAAGTTTATGGGGTTGCCGCCTTTGTCCCCCTGCCGCCATTCTGGAAAAAGGCAACTATACGTCCTAAAAAAAAATCGTAAAGTCATAATTTCTGCCCTTAAATAGTAACATTTCTATGGACTATTAGTAGGACGATTGGAACGAATTTCCCCTAGGTGCGAGTTCAAGTCCTAATTGTGGCATTTTATTTTTACTTATAAAATAAATTCTCTTATATAAGCCAGTATGATAAATGCTGAATTTCTCTATCGCATGCCTGCAATTTTTTTTATGCGGGCTGTGGTACGCATGCCGTCCATTCCATCCAGGGTGATGAAAGGCACACGGCCCCATAAGCCACCATATTCCCTACCTTTGCCATTGGGTCACTGGTACCGATACTAGTATTAGCACTGCATAAGTCACAAATATATTTTCAAATTTACACATCTTTTGAAACAATCCAATAATCTGCCACCGGTTTGGAATGCGGTTGCAAGTTGAGGGAATCATCATCGATATATTCAGCGAGCTCAAGAATCTTGGTAACAGTAGCTAGCCCATTAGCGAAAGGGAGGGAATACTGTGGGTTTTGGGCTCCACGTTACCCTTTCGTCACTCCGTACGGAATGGACACGCCGTCCATCGTGTGCTGACCATACCAAAAAAAAGGATACTCGGCGAGCGGTAATTTTTTAAAACAGTTCCTTTCAAATAAAATTGTCTATACGTACAATTTTATTTGAAAGATAAAATATACAATATATAGTATTAGTTCCAGTGCCTTCGAAATAGGATATATCTTACTTCCTTACTAATATTATAAATGCGAAAGTAAGGATGTTTGTTTGTCTGTTACGCTTTCACGCTTAAACCACCGAGCCGATTTAAAAATTCTTTCACCATTGGAAAGATATAATATCAGAGAGTAACATAGGCTATATTTTATCCCGGTATTCCCACGGGAACTATGCGAGTAAGCCAACTGAAACCGAAGCGAAGCGAGGGCAGTTCGCTAGTAACATTATAAATGTGAAAGTAAGTTTGTTTGTTAAGTAAGGGCGGGTTGCTAGTATTTAAGATATTGCTAGCAACCCTTCGCTTCGCTTCGGTTTCAGTCGCCTTACCCACGTAGTTCCTGTATCCGTGGGAATATCGGGACCTGTATCCGTGGGAGTATCGGGACAAAATATAGCCTATGTTATTAGCCTAAATATAGCCTCCCTGATATTATAGCTATGCATTGGTGAAAGAATTTTTAAAATCGGTTCGGTAGTTTAAGCGTGAAAGCGTAATAAACAAACAAATAAACAAACAAACAAACTTATTTTTGCATTTATAATATTAGTAAGGATATTTCAAAATCATGTGTATACAGTTTGATTAAGTGCATTTGAAAACTAATCTTAAAATTTATTCAACTAATTTCCACAAAAGCTTTTCAGGTGCAAAAATAATTAAAGTTATATTTAATGGACGGCTGTTATGAACGCAATGTTTAAAATATATAGCAAAATGTATATTAATCATTCAACGTGATTAGTCTTGGATTAGAATTGGCGTTTAATTTTCAAGTCTGCGTCAGGCGTTAATTGAAAAGTTTAATTATATTTTCGCATAAATTTTGTTAAAGTTTGCAACAGTTCCCGGCAAATTATTTGCTTAAATCTATTATTATATACTATCAAAAAACTTTTGACTTCTTTTATAGACGGATAACAGAGTAAAAAAGATGAAGAAAGCTTCCTCAAATTACACACAATGCCAGAAAATAAGAAGAATAATAAAAGAATAATAAGAACAATCAAATATGTCCAGTACATATGGAATGTGCTAGCCACATCGCTCGATGAAACGACAACTGCTGGCAAAGAAACGGTTTCGATAGGCGTTCACGTATCGGGCGTCGCAATGAAGGACAGCAACCAGGAGGACCAACGACCTGGTGAAAGTTGCTGGGCGTCGTTGGACGTAGGCGGCACAGAACCGCTTTTTGTGGCGAAAATTCACGAAGGCCCACATCCAGCATGGGGCGGCAAAAGGCTGAATAATGATTTTGAAAGAAAATACTGAGTTCCCTTCCAATATCCACTCATTTATGATGTGAAACATCTATAGGCAAGGATGAATCTCATCGTTGGCGTGGCGTAAACGCTACGCTTGGGTATGTACATTTATGTAAGGAAACCATAATCTGTTGAATTTTGTACAATGCCATCTAGTGAGCTCAGATTAAATTATTCTTTCTTTCTTTCTTTATTTCGGACACATAGTCCATATTATTAACGTAAATACATTCCTATAGTGTATACTAATGACAATAAATGTTTATTGAATAAAAATTAAAAAAAAATCCATACTAATATTATAAATGCGAAAGTAAGGATGTTTGTTTGTTTGTTTGTTTTTTGTTTGTTTGTTTTTATCAAACGGATAAACCGATTTCGATGCGGTTTTTTTTCCATTTGAAAGCCAGTTTCTTGTGGTGGTTCTTAGCTAAATTTGGTTAACATGGTCCGGCAGCGTAAGAGTATTCAGCTCTTTTCACAAATGATATTATAATGGTTTGTGATTACTCGATTAAGTGCTTCATGCGTGTTAGTAGAATCATTAAATGACAATTAATTGATAATTCCTTTTGAACAGAACGTAATAGTTTTTTTTTGTGTCGGATGTTATTCAAAATTTACTGATAGAGTACGATACAAATTACGATCAGATACTAGATTAATTTGTACACAAATATCCTTACTAATATTATAAATGCGAGAGTATGTTTGTTTGTTTATTTGTTTGTTTGTTTGTTACGCTTTCACGCTTAAACCACCGAACCGATTTAAAAAATTCTTTCACCAATGGAAAGCTATAATATTAGGGAGTAACATAGGCTATATTTTATCCCGGTATTCCCACAGGAACGGGAACTGCGCCGCGGGTAAAGCAACTGAAACCGAAGCGTAGCGAGGGCGGGTTGCTAGTCGTAATATATATCTACTTTATGCCATATTAGTTCCTGTCAGAATCTGTTATTTTATGAATTTTGTACAAAATAATTTCAATATTTCACATCTGCAGGCGTCCTGAGCGACGATTCGCTTTTTTTAAATATTTCAAAAACTTTTTTAGAGTTCACTCAATATATACACTTATTTCATAAGACATAAGTTTTGGTTTTCCGTGTGGTGACGGAGTAAGAATACAATTCACCACTCCCTATCTTGCCCGTGGATGTCGTAAAAGACGACTATGGGATATAATATGCACATAATATCTGTGCAAGAGAAGGAGAACTTGAAATAAAACCCTATACCAATATGTCTGACTAGCATGGTATAATAGGTCAAATTCCCTCGCATTGTGGAGGAGGCTCAAGCCCAACAGTGGGACATATGTGGACTGTGATGAGTAGTAAGAAGTATACCCTTTGCAACAAAAAAAGAATCATCAAAATCGATTCATAAGCGACGAAGTTATCCGCGAACAAACATAAAAAAGCATTTATACCACGGAGCATATACTAAGTTCTTTGTACTTAATCCGTGATTTATACGGTCGAATTGAGTAACCTCCGCCTTTTTTAAGTCGGTTAAAAAGCGTGTTAAAAATACCAGCTTTGTATCAAAACGATCTTTTTTTTAAAGACCGCACCCAGCACTAAGAAAATAATTCTTGTGTTGCTTGTACTTTACAAACAAACAAACTTTCTTTTTTTGTATTAACGGACACAAATTACATTCAGATTTGTGGACCGCAAAAAGTGTTGTCCTGCATGGGATTCGAATCTACGATACCTGCACGGTATATCGGTATAGTAACCACTACGACATCTGTCAGATTGTCGCCCATCATTATAAAAAAAAAAATGCTAAAATATAAACGAATTCCACATTCGATTTATTTTATCCTCCAAGGTATATATTATGCAAAATCTAGTAGAGAAATGCCCACATAAAATAAACCAATTTAATATAAAGAGAACTGCCACAATAAATTACTTGATATAGGGCATTCCCTTGAGGTTCTGTGGCCGAGAGCATTTTCTAAGTAAGTGGCAATACACGTGTAAATGTAGCTGGCCATTGCCTTTTATTTTTTTTATTTTTTCCCTGTTTTTTTTTCTTTTTTGTGTTGGTGGCAAAACAGCTAACAGCACTTCTGATAGTAAGTAATACTGCCGCTCATGGAGCTTTGCTAGGACGCTGCCTATCGTGAAGAAAGTGAAGGGAGTGTGAATGCGTGCTATGAGGTTTGGTCATACTAAAAGCATCACCAAAACCCACCACGCGCAAACACTCTCAAAAAGTTGGGCTACCGACTCTCTCGCTCACCTAACGAAATATAATAAATTGTTACTACTCAGACGTCGATTTTCTGCGAGAATATGGCGAACCATCCTGCGACTGTAGTTGGACGACTGTCGTCAGCAAAGTCCTATCACTACTAAAATTGGATTTATTTCTTAATACATTGTGTGTTTAACAAATACTATTCAAAACTCGATTTTCTGCAAGAATATGATACTACCTTGGACGAACCGGCCCGCGGTTGCAGACAGAAGACTACTAACATTGTGGTCCTATCACACATACTAAAACTGCATCTCCAAAGCGGAAGAATTGTAAGGCAATCCTTACATTTCTGGCTACGCAAGGACTTTTGCTTCTGCTTATATTTACATGTCTCCAACCTGTAAGTTTGTGAGAAAACACAAATCTATATATATAAAAGAAAGTTGTGTTAGTTACACTATTTATAACTCAAGAATGGCTGTACCGATTTGGCTGAAAATTGGTGGGGAGGTAGCTTAGAACCAGGAAACGGACATAGAATACTTTTTATCCCGTTCGATCGCGTTCCCGTTTCCCGTTCGATAAAATGTCAAAGAAACGTATTATAACAAAAACGCATTTGATATGTAATAACAAAACGCAATGAACAGCTAAACGTAATTTTGTTTATAGTTGAGTATGGTTGAAAATTTGATAATTATAATTTTGTCAGAAATCAATAATCAGTAATTTGTATTCTATTTGAATCATCATTAACACTGCCGCCACCATTACAATCGAATCTTTCTGGACAGAGCTGTAATGGTTCTTCCAGAGACTATGTTTCCGAAAATTTAGAAAATATATTTACGAAAAAAATTATGGCGGTATGGAGTTCGCCGGGTCATAAAGAAAACTATATATATAAAATAAAGTCATGTTAGTTACACTATTTATAACTCAAGAACGACTGTACCGATTTGGCTAAAACTTGGTGGAGAAGTAGCTTAGATCCAGCAAACGGACATAGGATACTTTTTATCCCGTTCGATTGTGTTCCCGTGTGACGTAACATAAAATGTCAAAGAGAATACAAGTCACTACGAAACGTGGTATAACAAAAACGCATCTGACATGTAATAACAAAACGCAAATGACAGCTATAGACAGACTATATTTTTGGAAATTTATAAAAAATATTTACGAAAAAAGTTATGGCGGTACAAAATTAGCCGGGGCAGCTAGTGTTTTATACAACAAAAGAAAGATATGAATACATAGTACACACTAAGACAATGAAAGATTCGATATTCCTTGGTGTCAATCTATACCAATAAATAAAATTGGAGTGTCTGTTTGTAATGTCAAAATAATAGGCTTTTTTCATGCTCACACGGTTATTTGCATGACACCTATGCCTAAAATAGCAATTAAAAATTTTTGTCTGTCTGTCTGTTTGTTCCGGGTAATCTTCAAAACGGCTGGACCGATTTCAAAAATTCTTTTACCAATGGAAAGCTATAATATCAGGGCGTAAACTAGGCTATATTTTATCCCGGTATTCCCACGGGAACGGGAACTACGTGGGTAAAACGCCTATAACCTATAACCGAAGCGAAGCGAGGGCGGGTTGCTAGTTAAAATACATTCATTTGATGTCTATAACATTATACATAGATACCCTTTTTTTTGTTTTTCTACGGTCAGCACACCCGCCGTCCGGCTCCGTCCGGGGCGATAGAGTGGCGGCGCGCGCGCCCGTAACCCACCCGTGACAGGTCGCCTTCGTCGTTGGGCCGACCACCGGTGCACGTTGACTTGTCGTCAGTGATCGGCCCGACGGAATACCCCTTGAGGAGTACCCTCTCCTCGACCGACGTTCCCGCGCTGTTCGGAGACGTCGGTCGTCGTTGCGCGGTCGCGCGACATTCATCCTTTATCTCATTCTCTCGCCGGCTGAATCCTATACGTCTACGTGTTTGTGTCTCTTTGGACTCGCTTTTTCGTTTCATCGAGTTTGAAATCACAACGATGCTAAAGAAATTTCACTTCAATAAGTTGAAAGAGCTAATAAACAGACAATGATTTTATTAATAACTAGTTTATGTAATGTGGCCTTGCTTTTTATGGGCAATACTAAGTTTGCCGAGTATACTAGTTTAAGATGTTTTCTTTTAATACTCCAAGTAAATTGAACACTTATTCCAGACATTCTAAAATGAATTGTATTTATAATATAAATGTCAAGTAAATTTATGGTATTATCAAGTTCCATTTCAAAGTGTCTCATTAAAATGTACATAATAATATAGGGGTACGTGGTGGTACTTATAAATTTTATGTCTGTTTTCTGACTTCGTGACAAGGGCATTTGAATGTATTTTAATAATTGACATGAAATGAAGTATCACTTACTCTCGCTACCGATTCGTGTAGATGTGTGTACATAAATGAATATAGAAATCTATAAATATAAAAGAAAGTCGTGTTAGTTACACTATTTATAACTCAAGAACGGCTATACCGATTTGGCTGAGAATTGGTGGGGAAGTAGCTTAGAACTAGGAGACGGACATAGGGTACTTTTTATCTCGTTCAACCGCGTTCCAGTGTGACGTGACATAAAACGTCAAAGAGAATACAAGTGACTATAAACGTATTTTCACAAAGACGCATCTGACATGTAATAATAAAATGCAAATGACAGCTAAAAGTAATTTTGTTAAGTATGGTTGAACATTTGATAATTATAATTTTGTCAGAAATTAATAATCAATAATTTGTATTCTAGCGCATAATCCGAGACTGGATTTAAGAATATTTAGAAAATATATGTATTTACGACAAAAATTATGGCGGTACGAAGTTTGTTGGGTCAGCTAGTATAAAATATAAGCATATCAAATAGATATCTTCTTTTAAATTACCCGTCTCAATGTTAGTTTGAAGAAAAATATTAATATACTAGACGACCCAACAGACGTTGTTCCATTCAAACCTAAAAGAAAGTTAGCCGTCGCCCGGTACGCCTGGCAGATATGAAACATCGTAATTATTTTGTACGAATGTATGCATAAAGGAACAGATTACGATATGAACTAATATGGCATAATGTATAAATAAAAATATTAGCATTTTTTTTTCCAGGAAATGATCATTTTTATTCAATAAACATTTAAATTCATTAAATACAAGAATTAAAAATTCAAACATATTTCAAATTGTAACCACCACGCGTAGCTTCATGCCATGCGTAGCCTTATGCCACGCCAATGATCCCCTCGCCTATAGATGTTTTACATCAAACATAGCAAAATGATTTCTGTTTGAAATCGATCGCAGTGCCACCTACGGTTTCAATTATTAATCTAAACCACTCTCATGTCCATCGGAATAGTCACAAAAAACATCAAAATCGGTCCAGCCGTTTAGAAAGAGTTCAATTACAAACACACGAACAGAAGATTTATAAAGATCATTGGCCTGAATGCCGAATTGTCACGTTACCGCCAAAACCCCTAGTTTTGGCGGCAACGTGACAATGAAGTTAAATTAAATTCAATATTTTTGTGTTTTATGATGTTATACTAGATAATTTTGTTGCTATTTTATTTAATACTAGCAACCAGCCCTCGCTTCGCTTCGGTTATAGGTTATAGTCGTTTTACCCGCGTAGTTCCCGTTCCCGTGGGAATACCGGGATAAAATATAGTAGGCTATATTTATATATATAATATCAGGGCGTAAACTAGGGTTTACGCCCTGATATTATAGCTTTCCATTGGTGAAAGAATTTTTGAAATCGGTCCAGCCGTTTTGAAGATTACCCGGAACAAACAGACAGACAGACAAAAATTTTTTAATTGCTATTTTAGGCATAGGTGTCGTGCAGATAACCGTGTGAGCATGAAAAAAGCCTATTATTTTGACATTACAAACAGACACTCCAATTTTATTTATTGGTATAGATAATGCAGAAAATGTACTAAAATGTAGTGTATTCACTATTACTGCTATAATAGTCTTTATGTATAGTCTTATGTTATACTACATTTCCCAGAGAAAGTCCTACATGGGTTGTTAGCACCCAAATAGAAGCGACTATTGGACAACGAAACTGAATAAAAGGACTGTTCTTTAACTAATGAAAAAATAAATGTTTAAAACTTGGCTGTATGGACTTTCTTTCCTTTGACCTGGATTAAAATTTATCCATCACTCACACAAGTGTTTTTAATTGGTCATACATCACATACATAATTATAGTTTTCTAACGAAACTAATATGTAATTAGTGCGATCCATTTATCCAAATACGTCAATTAATTCCTAATTCCAACAATTCAATTCGACTACATAGATGATGAAGTGATCAAGATACTAGCCAATCGTACCAGTGTCATGGATTCAAAACCCACGTAAAACAAAACCTTTTACGATCTACAAATTGTTGCTATAAGTCTGATTATAATTTGTGTTCGTTAATTAAATGTTTTTTAAGTCCCTTACAGTACAAAGATTGACTTAGCCCTGCGCTAAGTTAACGCTGTTGGTTTTTTGGCAACACCCTACCTGGACCATGGCATTTCAAGAGTCATACAGTATATGTATGAGAGAAAGCTGTGGAGTGAAGGACGTGGATTACTACTACAGCGATTACACTACACGATCATTAGATCGAGAACAATATGCTGAGGTCTGAAGAAAATCTGCAATTTTTTTTATGGAAACAACGAAAATCACTTACTCTCTTCTCGCTAAATTTAATGTTTTTTTTTATTAGATTTAAAACTTAACTAGTAAGTGAATGTGCACATGCACATTCACATGTATATGTGCATTTATGTTTGCATCTGTATAATTTCATGTAACATTTTTCCTTTTGATTTGAAATTTGTCAGTATCTAATATTCTAATAGTCAAGCTCTTTTATTTGATACTCATATTTAGGCAGTTGTGCATAAATATGTAATCTACCATTTTGCGACGGCGGCCATCTTTTTTTTTTGGCAGGCTATGGTGAGGGTGGCGCACCACCCCATAGCCCACCGTATTCCCTCCTGTTCGCCATTGGGCCGACCACTGGTAACAAACCCTTGGCGTCCGTGGCCAGCCTAGAGGGATACCCTTTTGGGTAACACGAGGCGACGCCTTCATGCGGTCAACCTCTCTGCGGATGATGGACTATTCCCCTGTCCGGTCACCGGCGGTCATTTTGAATCAATTTTCAACAAACATTAACACTCCCGAGCAAATCACCTTTCAAACAAAAATAAAAACGGAAACGATTTATTTATTCAGTAACTATAATGCCATAGACAGACACATATACACCAGACACATCAATTATAACAGCCGTTCGTTTTTATTAAAATTAGTTTCATTATAACAGTTAATATATTTAGTCGGGAATTAAACATAGTTTTATTTCAAATGTATAACTGTTTTATATCTCGTTAATATCAGTAAACCTTCTGAAAGAATTTCATGGAATAATTTGATCAAAATTAAAGCATTCAAGTAAATTAATTTAAACATTCCAAAATACCAAACATTACCATACATTTCAATACGGAAACCCGTATATCAGTTAATTCAAACCACGTAAATGTAATCTGGAGTTTGTTCTTTATGATTACAGCTCGAACCTTTGTTGAAACTTTAGGTAATAAAAGGAATACTGAAAAGTATCTGGGTAATTTGCGGAAGGAGGAAATATTTCAGGCATATTGTAATTCTTTTATCGTCCAAATCAGCTTTCCTTAGTCTTGATTAAATCAATCAACGAAATTTCTATTAGACTAATTTATGAATTCAAAAAGATATTGGGACAGAAAATTCGGATTGATCGATGGACTCCGAAGGTTGTGTAATGCCGTCAACATACGTTTTAGATATAAAGGATGACCTATTTAGATCAGTATGGGCAAGTCAGAAAGTAAAAGTGTTATCGATATCCAAGTATCCACGAGTCCGCAAATGCGGAATATTCGCGTTAATTTAGACATTTTCATCCAAATTCGCATCAAATTAGAGAGAGCTTTACCGCATGCGGATTCATAATTGCGACAAGTATGGGTATGTGAAAAAAGTGGGCTGAGCTGAGGCGACGCGCATTTTTATTATTTGATGTCTCCGTTCATCGAGACTGATATATAGGAAATATTGGTTACGAAATCCTACAAATTTTGTTTTACTTATTGATTTAATTACAACTGCGGAGTGCAACATAACAAACTATCCAAAAATATAAAATTTCCTCAAACATCAAAAGCAGAATTCAATTGCGGCAATTTGATGTTTTGTAATTACTTGATAACGATACTAAAAATTGAAATAGATATAATAAAAGTGAGCCGTCGCTCAGGACGCCTGGCAGATGTGAAACATCGAAATTATTTGTACAAGTATATATGCATAAAAGAATAGATTACGACAGTACTAATATGGCATAAAGTATTGAATAAAATAATACGATTTCCATTATTATTTGAAATATTACACAGCAATAAAATTAATCCACCGCACACTGAATGAATTCTAAACATTTATTTTCATTATATACATTATAGATAACAATTTACTTTGAGTTCACTAGATGGCGTTGTACAAAATTTTAAATCGCACCATGGTTTCGTTACAAAAATGTACATATATATCCCGATATTTGTTTATTAGTTAATCAAGAGGCACCGCGAGGCGTGGCGTTAAACGCCCCCGACCATCGCGGTCACCCTCGCCTATAGATGTTTCACATCAATAATCCTGCAATCCGCATCCGCGGATGTGGCCCCCTAATACTCTGCATCTTAAAATCTTACATTAATATGCGCAGATGTCGAAATTTTTGCATCCGTAACAACCTTATCCGAAAGTATAAGGGTATACAAAGGGTTTTTATAATCTGTATAGCCAATATTTCTTCTCAGTTAAAACGATACCATGGTTCCTAAGAACAGATCTTTGCATAGGACTTGCCTGTACTGAACAATCTAATTTGGCCACCTAATATAACTATAAAAAATTATAAGCTCACCAGTCACAGTCACTTTGGTGATATTCTACAAAAACTAATGGACTGATTCGAAAGTAAACAAAAGCCGAAAACTTTTGAATGTCACTCAAAACTTCTTAATGTTTCTTCTCGAATATTCAATTGTCGTAATCGCTTCTGAATAATATCTTTTGGCAACAAATGCTAAGGGTGAAAAATACGGTAGTAATAATAAAGTTCTTTGAAAACATATTTAGAGGATTATCTATTGGAGTTTCAAGTTTCGTTAAAACTTCTGCTTTTGATTCCCCGTCAATGTTTTATAGAAATGGATTTGGTCACATGCAATCACTAGTGTAAAGTTGGAAAAGGTTAGACAGCCGCAAACAATCTGCTATTCACGTGGTTATCACATTGGTGTGGCGTCTTGAGGTTAGGTAGGGTATTGCTCATTGGGTAGATACTCTAAAGTCCAACTTCCGAGCGATATCTTGAATTTAAATATTTACTTAATTGCAAATAGTACATTTCGGAAAAGCTATGCTACCAAAACTATGACTGGTCGAGTGCAATGCAGATGTTTTCCGAGTACAGTTACTTCAGCAGATACCTGCATACAATCGCAAGGGGGGGTTCTGGGTTAAAAGTATATTGCTGTCTCCTGTTTATATGATGGATTTTTAAAAACTGACTTTACGAACACCAAGACAGTGGACATCATTCCTCTCCTTGAGAACTCATAAAACTGACTGTCATCTTAGTAAGTGTAACGAAGATAAAAATGTTTTTCAACATTTATGCAGTACAAAAAATACGCCGAAAATATTTCATGTATCACAATTGCTTCATTTCCTCCTTTATTTAACTTTTCCCTGTTTTGTTTAGGGCCAGTCTTTTTTACTTTTTGACCTAACCTAACCTCCTCTGTGCCAAGTTGTTCTTTTCTGGATTATTTGCAGGTTCATTGTATCAGTTCCATGTTTGAAAAAGCGAATTCTTATCTACCACGTAGCCAAGAGTTATCACAGAATGCTCTTCTTTTTTAGAATGATTAGGTATTTTAACTATATATTATTTTGTTTCTCCTCATCATATGTCAGAGCCACCTCATATGACTTGCAACATTTTTAAAGGCAACAATTTTAAAAGAGCCTTTGAAGTACTAGTTTTACACTTTATCGAGTATAATTACTGCCATTATTTATCGCAATTTCTTAAATTTATTCACATGCATCTTAAACTCGTGCACTTTCTTTATAATTACCCGTGAGTTGGAGTAAGAATACAATTCAGCACCCACTATTTTGCCCGTAAATTATGCCATCGCTGACCAAAATGGTATAAGTAGGTTAATTTCCTTCACAATGTTGAGGAGGTTTGAGCCCAGCAGCAGGACGTATATGAGCCTTAATGAAATATAATAATACTATAAAGTGTAATATGGACATATATCGGTCGGATTAGAGGGCCGGCGTCGTTTGAAATAATATCACAATCAAATCAAATCAAATCATTTATTCTGTATAGGCCCCTTAAGGGCACTTTGTCAAATTACAGTTTTGAATACAATACAATAATCTACCACCGGATCGGAACGCGGCCACAAACTGAGAAGATCCGGCAAGAAACTCAGCGGGCAGTCATTTTTTTTCTTAATCTTTTAAATATGTATACATAATATTATGCTTAAGTACAACATATATGGTATTAGCTCCAGTGTGATGCCCTTCGAAATTAAATATATGTCACTCACTCAATCACTTCTCATAATCACTTTATTTCACTAACTATTTAATGTAATTGTAAATCACTATCAATAGTCCAATTATTAGTTTTTTATAATAAAGACAGCCGTTAGTACAACATATGCACTGGGCTACGATGACTGACGAATGCGCATTCGACTTTTATTTTTGTGTGTATACTAGTAGCTGTTAGCCTCAGATGGCTTTCATAGCTTACCCCGGACTATGGGTAAGCACTGAAGGCTCTCAACCCGGTAGGGGCTTTCGACTAGCACGCTCAGCCTTTTATACTGTTTCCGTGGTGGGGTGACTGATAATGTCGTACCCGCACATACTGTTATACCGATACCGACAGTCGCGCCGTTATATCTATATTTTTCATCAAGATTTGTATCATTTAACTGATTAAAGAAGTAAGCTTCTTTATTCAATCGCGTGTAGCTTGAGAATTGTGGCGGGCTGGCCACGGACGACAAGGAACTTGGTACCTGCAATCGGCCCAATGGCGAAAGGGTGGGAATACGGTGAGTTATTGAGTCGCGCACCGCCATTTCGTCGCCCCGGGCGGAATGGACGAGATGACCATAAAGCTTGGCAATTGACGCTGAAGTTCATTACTTACACATTAAGCCCCTAGGTCCAAAAACGAATTCCAATTAATAATAATATCCAAAAACAAATTCAAAATAACAATAAAGAAAAAAGAAATCAGTAATTACGCTCAAACAAAGAGTATGTAAGTAAACAATATACCTGCCCTTGTACATCTTAACAAAAGAGGCCGCTCAAGTTTCCCAACCCTAAATCACGCCACAGACACTTCGAAACAAGAAAAAGAAAATTCATAAACGAAAAAAAAAGCCACGGCAATTGTTCCAATATTTATGGAAACAAAAATAAAAGTGAAAACTTGGCTTTTATTGACTGCAAAAGCATGTTTATTCTTAAAAGTTTATAGAATAAGGATCAAAGAATGGAGTTTTATATTTGACTGTATAGACGGCGTATTAGTTAAGATACCGGCCTACTGTGCCAGTATCACAAGTTTAAATCCCATGCAGAATAAGACTTCGTGCGATCCACAGATTATTGTTCGGAGTCTAGATGTAATTTGTGTTCGTTAATTATATGTTTGTGAAGTCCCTCGCAATACAAGGTTTATTTGCTTAGTGCAGGGCGTTGTATGAAAAAACAATTTAATGCCTTTCTTGTATGACGTGGATTAAAAATGCAACATGTCATAACTTATTATTTAAACTTAATTATATAGGAATTAAGAGTTTTTTTTTTTTTTTGGGTTGGGTCACGGTCGGCGCACTCCTAGCACCACTCCGTCCGGGGCGACAGAGGAGCGTAAGCACACACACCCGTAACCCACCCGTGACACGTCGCCTTCGTCGTTGGGCCGACCACCGGAGCAGGGTGACTTGACTTCAGTGGTCGGCCCGACGGAATATCCCCTTGAGGTGTACCCTCCCATCGACCAACGTCCCGCCCTCGGGGAGAACGTCGGTCTTTCTTCGCCCTGATAAACATCATCAACAAGTGCAAACGCACTTGTGGGCAAATGTGTAATATATTTGAAATAAAAAATATTTTTACAGAAATTATCACGTTTGAATTAGATTTAGTGAAACGTTTATAGGCGAGGGTAAACCTGAACGTTGGCGTGGCGTTAACAGACCGGCGAAATAACGCCACGCTATATGATGGATAGTTTCTGTCGTAAACTATTCTTTTATGCATATATACTTATACAAAATAATTTCGATATTTCACATCCATCAGCCGTCCTGAGCAACGACTTACTTTTTCTTTTAGAACGGGATATTCCTGTGATCATGAACACTATAAAGTGTTTGAAACGTTAGACAATCTAAAATAAAATGACCATTTCCATCATCATTTCAGCTCATATACGTCCCACTGTTGGGCCCGAGCCTCCTCCGCAATAGAAGAGAATTTGACCTTACTATACCATGCTGTTGCTCGTCACTTCAAAGATATAACATAACTTTAATAACGTAAAAAATTTTAAATAATTAATTGCGGTCAAATTTTGACGACAAATTAATTATTCATAATTTTAAAAGAAAGATAACTAATTATAAGTTGGATAATAGGAGTGGCTATTTTCTTTATCTTCAGCGACGTTTTCCGTGTTTAACTTTTTAATTCAATTTCCATCGTAAACAATTATGTTGTCATTATAAGTTCAGTAGCCGTAGCACATGTTTTTCAAAATGTAAACAGGATAATTTGCCGAGATAAATAAACTTATATATTTACAGTGTCAAAGTAGAAGTTATTTAACAAAATAACACTGTAAATTTAAAATAAAGGAAATAAAATCATTCACAAATTATGGTACTCTTTTCGTGTGGTGACGGGGCAAGAATACAATTCACCACTCTCTATCTTGCCCATGGATGTCGTAAAAGATGACTAAGGGACTATTATAAAATATGCGTATAACATCTAAGCAAGAGAAGAAAACTCGATATATAGTCCTATACCAACTCGTTTAACCATCGTGGTATAGTAGGTTAATTTCTCTTCAATAGTGAAGGAGGTCTGACTCCAAAGGTAGGACGTGTATGGGCTGAGATAATGATGATGATGATTTACAGTGTCGAAATGAAAGTTACTTAACAAAAAACACCGTAAATTTGAAATCAAGGAAAGGAAAGAAGACCAATCACTAATTATGGTAAAGAAATGACTATTAATGACACGGTTAAACAAAATATTCAATTCACACTGGCTTTACTCAATGTCCAGTCATAACCCATGTTCCACAGGGTGGGTCTCAAGGCCTCTTTTTGCTACGCTATGGCTACGGTCAGCGCATTCATCATCCAGCTCCGTCTGGGGCGACAAAGGGGTGGAGCGCGCCCCATGACCTACCGTAGCTCCTCTCATTCGTCGTAGAGCCGACCACCAGTACCGAGTTTTTGTCCTCCACGGTTGGCCCGACGGCATAACCTGTAGGATATCCTCTCTATTTGACGTTCCTTTCCCGGTACGTTGATCACCGTGGTGCGATCAGCCGTGACGGACTAATCCCCGATCCGGTCACCCGCGGAGGTCTGAAGACCCCTGCGAGACACCGCATAATATGGCGTCTGTACAACGTATCCTTAGTTGGTTCGTATAAAAGGCGATGTGTCCTTCATTACATATTCTGTCTGCATATCAAAGAGCAAAGAGCAAGACTTTGGTCTTGCTTCTGATGGTCAGCCAAAATGATCCACCAAATTCAAATTCAAATCATTTATTGTGTAAACCCCGCAGGGGCACTTACATATTGTCTTTTTTTAACATTTTTTTCTTAAAATTACCGCCGGATCGGAACGCGACCGCACTGCGAAGATCCGGCAGGAAATTCAGCGGGATTGTCTATTTTTTATTTTATTTCTAATTTAACTTAATTAAAATTACATCTTACAACATGCTTATTAATAGCTCCAGTGTGACCCCATATGAAATATTATATAATACAAATATAATCACAAATATTATGATAAGATTATGACTGGACTAGATCCCGCAAGCGGCAACCGATCACGAGTTAACCACTAGAGCAGCGATCACTCCCCTCAACCATAATGGAGGGAAGGGAGTGACCCGCTCCTCGTAGCTACCGCAAGCAGACGCTTGCGGTAGCTACCTTCAGTGAGCATAACCAATACCATTTGCCATAAACATAAAACACAGATCCAATAAAAAATTCGTTTGGCAAAATACGCTACGCTTTATAATTATAGTAGCAACAATAAAAAAAAATAAACCTGTGCGTAATTTCTATCATTGAAATAATGAGAAAATTCCTGAATGAGGAGCTGCTTATTGCCAGTCTGAGTTATCATTAAGATAATCCGAGATTTTATAATAACCTTTTATGTAAAATCTAATCTTGATTGCTTTTTTGAACTTATTCACTGGCATATCTCGGATATTATTCAGTAATTTGTTGTAGAAGCGTATACATTGCCTGTTAACTCGTTGAAGGCGAGTACTATGTACGACTAATTTGTCCTTATTGCGGGTATTTACATGATAAATGTCACTATATTTTTCAAATTTACCGACTTTTTTTTACATATAAATAATACGTTTTCGCCACCATTGAACGTAATCTTCCCAAAGCTAAATAATAGCCATAGACAATTACAGTTACATAATATTATATTTACCATAATCCACTCCATCATCCATTAGGACCATCCGCCTTGATCTTCTTCTTATATATTCTTATTTATTTATCATCATCATCATCATCGTCATCGTTTCAGTCTATCGCCGTCCACTGCTAGACGTAGGCCTCCCTCATGTTACGCCACAAAGTCCGATGCTGTGCCGCCTGCAACAACAACGCCCGACAACTTTCACCAGGTTGTCGGTCCACCTAATGGGGGAGCGTCCTATACTGCGTCGTCTGATACGTGGTCGCCACTCGAGAACCTTTCTTCCCCGGCGGTTGTCGATTCGTCGAGCAATGTGGCCTGCCCATTGCCATTTCAGCGTGCTAATTCATCGTGCTATATCGGTTACACCCGTTTTCTGCGGATTTCCTTATGTTGGATTCTATCTCGTAGAGAAAATTTGAGCATAGCCCGATCTATAGCACGCTGAACGACTTTCAACTTGGTTATGAGGCCTATATATGTATATACAAAATTGTTCAAAATACAAAAACTAAAGACTGTATATATTTTGAATTGTTGTACATTAAATTTACCTTCGAAATCAGGTTCGCGTTTGGATGCTTAATGAGAGAAGCTCTCAAGAATATTAATAAATAATGACGTCTTAATTTTAATCCTTTAAGTCCATTATCTTTACGACGATGAGCAAACTTTAAGTGAAACAGCTTCACCCTCTAAAAATCATTTTTATATTATTATACATTTATTTGTGCAGAGAATTAAAAAAATGTATGTCAAACTTTTTTAATCATCATCATCATCGTCATCTCAGCTCATATAATTCTGAGTGTTGGGTGCGAGCCTCCTCGATATTAGGAAGACAATTGACCTCCAAGATGTTCGGCAGCGACAGCTGTTGGTCGTTGATGGCCTCCTTCTGTGAGGCTGTTATGACAAGGAAGGAGGCCACGGAGCGTGCCCGCGAGCCGCTTGCGTCCGCTAACTCACTCCGGTGGCGGCGACCAGGGAGGAGGAGACGCCGTTATGCGCTTTTTCTCCCACCGCCCTGAATGTTGACAGGACGTAGCTACACGGCCAAGCGTTGGGGTGTCGGGGATAGAATATCATCAGATGATTTCTCTGGCACCCCGTAAAAGCGCGGCAGGGGCCGCTATGGTTTTAGTGGGTATTTCGGTCACATTTGCGGCCGGCGAATCCCACACACAATCCCTCGTCTATAACCGGCGGGGGAATAGTGCGTAAATGCATTGCCACAGCGCGAACAAATAAAAGGAGGACAATTGACCTACTATACCATAGCCAGACAGATTGGTATAGGATTTTATTTGAGATTTCTTGCTCTTGCATAGATATCCCATGCATATTATATAGCTTAGCCGTTTTTTACGACACCCACGGGCAAAAGAGGGTGTGGTGAATTGTATTCATACTCCGTCACCACACGGAAAAGACTATATATACAGGATGCTAAATAAATATTGCTTCATTTGCTATCTCAAATAAGTGAAGCTTATCTTCTTGATCCTAAAATCCTATCTAATGTTATGAATTCGAATGTGATTTTGTTCTTTCTTCGTTCAGACATAAAAAGAAATAAATTAATAACGCCTACTACAACCGCTACCCAACAGGTCAAGCGTAACGATAGAAGCCCTTTCCACTTATTCAAGAAGATTCTATCTTTCCTAGATGATGTGAAATATTATAAAACAGTAACTATTGATAAAAAGAAGAATTTAATTTCGTTTTATTCTTTGAACAGATAAAGTTTTATTAGTTTCTATTTTCTTAATTTTGTAACGATTGTTTTTAGGGTTCCTTAGCCATCCACTGGATCGAGTATCGTAAGACGATCTTCCCCAGCATTTCTATCTTAAAGCATAGATTAAAAGCCGCTGAGGTTTAAGTAAGTATTCCTACAAGCTTAAAATTTAAACTGACGAACCTAATATAAGTTACCAGCTCATAGAGTGTGTAAATAAATGCATTTCCACAGGGAAAAGAAGTTTACCCATTTGAAGCCGAAATATCTTGAGAATACTTCGTTCAGTGGCGGCATATGTATCATATCAATATTCGAAATTCTACAGTAAATAACAGGTTGGAGTTTTGAAAGCACCTTGAGGCATAGCACTAAGAAGTTTCATTATTTTATATCCCATATTGATTCAGTCTCAAATTTCTTACTTTTTTGAGGTGTGTAACAATGTATTTAACAATGTACCACATTGTTAGACAGTAACCTCATGTTAGACAGTCTGCAAGTCACATCTGGGGTAGTATACTAACAGACCTTGTAGCAACTAAAGAAAATTTCAGTGCATTCAGGCGTTTTTGCCATATCTACTATTGCAACCAATCCGAAAGCTCACATATAGATCCCTCTAGTTATGTTAAATTCGTGGTACTATACTGCTGGGCTTCACGTAGTTGTAAATCTCTTTATTTACTGCCTTATTAGCCTACTCTGCGGCATGTCGCCCGCTTTGCATAGGAAGGAAGTAAATCTTTCCAAAAAATGGTAGTCATTTCTTTCTTCCATCCATTTCAAAATAATAATCGATACCGTCTAGTCTGTGGGTCGATATCCAGTGGCAGGCGATCCGCGCTCTGTTTTCGTTGTACTGTAAACGTTCGAATCTTGCACCGCCAAATACTGTAATGAACTGCATACAAAGTATAAATTCTTAAATTTCACACATTTACACTTCCTTCACTTTTTTTACGACAGCAAAGGTCCATGAGGAACATTATCACTTACCATCAGGCAGGTAAAAAAAAGGAATTTATTTTGTTAATGAAAATATTAAGAAAGTATTTGCTTCACAGAATCTTTCATCAGCAAGTTTGCACTCACACTTAGCTTTGTTTTTATTCGTTCTTCGTACTACGTATTTATGGAGGAAATAAAATGCCAACATTTTGTTCAAATTGTTTCTTTTTCGTTTACGTTGATACTAAGCAAATGTTCACCACTACTTATCTTGCCCGTGGATATCGTAAAAGACGACCAAGGGATGTAATATGTATATAATATAAGTGCAAGAGAAGGAAAATTAAAAATAAAATCATGTACCTGTATGTCCAGCACAGGTACAGTAGATTCCCCTTCGTCAAAAAAATATAGCTTCAAAATACAGAATTGCGGCCTCGACTAGTTTATCTAATTTTAATGTTCTTGTAATTACTATCTCCTTGCCTATTAAGAAAATTTGCGCACAATCCCTTTGCAGCGATTAGCCCAATAAAAACTCGATTTAAATGCTTTAAGATTTAAACTCAACATTTTGCCGATAATTTTATCACTCCCCTAGAAGCTTTATGGCCTTTCTTGAACAACACTTTTTACTTTTATTGTGTACGCCTATTTCGCATAGTCTTATATAAGAGGTATTCTTAAGTCTATTGTAAAATTTAATAGTGAATATTATTACAAACACATTGTTTGTATTCTCCGTGTGGTGACGGAGTATAAATACAATTCATTACCCCCCTTTCTTATTCGCGGTTGTCGTAAAATACGACTAAGTGAATAATATTCAGATAACATTGATGCAAGAGAAGGATAACCCAAAACAAAACCCTATGGCAACACGTCTGATTAGCATGATATAGTAGGTTAATTTTCCTTCTTTTGTGGAGAAAACCTGAATTCAACAGTGGGACGTATATGGGCTGATGGTGATGATTTTTTGTTTAATTGATGCGATTTTTTTATTTATTAATTTTAGTTTTAGCCGTCTTAGTCGACTTTTACGACACCCACAAGCAATCTAAAGGTAATATTTGTAACCACACAGCGAATTTTTAATGTGGATCTATTATTTATCATTTTTATTATGATATTGTCTATTGGCCACAGGCGACAAAGATTCGGTGCCAGTGGTCGGCCCATTGGTGAAGGGGAGCGAATAAGGCGGGTTATGGGGTCACGCGTCGCCCTCTCATCACCAAAGATGGGACGGACCTCGTGCAGCCTGCCAAAAAAAATATTATCTATACTCTGGTAATAATTTCTTATTTTTGTTAGATTGCTTCGTCTCACCTAATTAACGTCCCACTGCCGGGCTTGAGCCTCCTCCCCAATAGGAGGGAAATTGACCTACTACCACGCTGGTCAGGCGTGTAAAACCCTATAACAGGTTTCCTTTTAAGTTCCCCTTCTCTTGCATTGATGTTATATGCATATTTAATGCCTTAGTCGTCTTTTACGACACCCACAGGCAAGAGAGGTGGTCTTACTCCTTCATCACACGGAGATTATATATTTATATATACAATGAATATACATATATTTTAATATAAATAAAACTAAATGAATTTAAACCGATTTATAAACAAATTATATCCATAAATATGCGTATATTATAGTATATACTCGTATACCAGCAGAGACATTTTCAGGTAAAATGTTGCCAAGATGAGACCATATGGCTGGCACTTAAAAAGATATCAGATCTCTTGTAGAGCAAAGCTTTTAGGGTGTGTAGAGTGTAGAGTAAAAGTTGCGAGTTTTATAATTTTTTGTTGTTCGTATATATTAGCTTACATACTAATTTTAAACTTCTAGTACCTCAGAAATTAACCTAAGAATTTTGACGAAATTGTGGGTTTTTAGACATCAATAAAATCTAAAGTATAAGAGCTATGCATTTGAAACTTTAATGAGCCTGCTATTGAAATTACATCTTGATAATTTTATTTGTCTAGTATAAAAAAAAAACCCGAGTTATGATGGTTCAAAAAATTATCGAAACGCTTCGAGAAACGGTGGTACTGTATTTGTGCTTTGCTTAGATCATTTTATCGGGGCCACGGTAGTGCTCCCAGATTCATGATGTAAATATATAGATTGCCCCAAAAGTAACGCAAGATTTGAATTTGCTGCCATTTATTCAGTAAAGTGTTGGCAACCCTAAAAAAAACAAATTGACAGCTGACAGTTTAGGGATAATAAAAATGGAGCATTACACGATAGAACAACTTGTCTTCATTATTGAACAATATTTTCATTATTGCATGAGACATTTCCAGGTCGTATACTCTCTCGTTTCAGTGATCAGAATTGCCTTCCTAGATCGTATGATTTAACACCATTAGATTTCTTTTTATGGGGTTATTTAAAATTTCAGGTCTATGTCAACAAGCCCACGACCACGCGTGTATTAAAAGAGCAAATTCAACGCTGTATCAACAAAATTCAGCCACATTTATGCAGAATGGTCATGTAAAAATTTCGAAAAACGAGTGCATATATGTATGCAAAGTCGTGGAAGCCATTTTCCTGATGTGTTATTCCATAAATAGCCCTATCTTATTTACTTTATGATTCAACAAAAAATTTAAATCAAAAGACTAAAAACTGTGTTTTCCTTTTAATTCAAATGTTGCGTTAATTTTGGGACATCCTATATTAACGTAAATGTAGCAAGGAAGAGGTCTCCAGATGAGAATATAGTGCTTACGTTGTACAGTTTTAGATAATGCGTGTTTAACAACAAATGCAGTGCAGTAGTTTTTGCCACTAAAGCTACCTTTGACAATGAAAGAGTTGGGAATGGGAAGAGTTGGGTACCTTTGACATAAAAGGTTGTAGAATACAATGGAATTTCTATTTTTTTTATATTTTTTCTTTTTGATTTTCAGTGATCGTAAATATCTTTCATGCGTTTAATGTAGAGACCCAAAACGGTCTTTGACACAGAAAGATTCTGAAGGATTAAATAAGATTTTTTAAAGTAAGGAGAGAATGAGAGTATTCTAGAAAAGGCGCATTAGTACTCACACTTCTGCTCAGATCAAAGTTGTAAGACGTGAACGTATTACACCGCTTGAGCCAAAATCAAAACTGTAAGACGTGATCATATCTACGAAGATCTGGTCTTAGTACAAAATATGAATTTTATGCAGACATTTTGAACGCACTTAAGCTTATCTTATAGGAGGAGTAAAAAACATATGGCATTACAACTCAAGGTCTAGGCTACTCAAGGTCGCTCAACGTACTATGGAGCGGGCTATTTTCGGTATTTCTTTGCTTGATGAAATTCGGCATACAAAAATCCGTAGAAGAACGTGTGTAACCGACATAGTCCTTAGAATCAGTACGTCGAAATAGCAATGGGTATGTTACATCGATCGTTGAAGCGACAGCCATTGAGGATGAAATATTCTCGAATGACCATCACGAATCAGATGACGCAGCGTTCGATGTGGACTGTACTAGGTGACTTCTTGAAAGTCACAGAAAACTGATGGATGTAAGTGACATAGGACCTTCTGAACAGTGTCATCGTGGGCCTATGTTCAATAGTGGACGTTTACGGCTGACGAATGGATGTATGAAATTTTGGTGGGAGTATGCAGAAAATTTCGCAATCTTCTAAGAAGCTTTCGACTCATTTCATGCAGCTGGGAATCCCAAATAAAGTTATACCCACAGACCAGTAAACCTAAGTTTTTCACCTTGACGCTTATTAATAGGCATAGTCTTCTAGAGATAACCAATACGAGGCACCTTTCATCAAGCCATCACCATCATTATCCTGCTCTTACCTTGCTCTTTAGAGTCAACGCAGATGAAGCTGGCCTAGGTCCATATAAAATGCTTTGTTATCGTTTACGACAACCAGAAGTAATGCAAAGGTTGGTGGTATTCGTAGCCGCTAGCATACATCAAAGCTAACTTATTTTTAACCTATTACGACGTGGTTGATACAAACCTGGAGTAAATTTCCAAGGAAAATGCCGGACCGATTCGAGATCTGTTTAAAATTCAACCCCAAACGTAATTCGCTCAAATTTGTGGTACTACTAAGCGTTTGCGATTTGTTATCGTAAGGTTATACTCGAAAGCCTTTCATTGTTCATAGTACGTGCCCTTTTTAACACGAAGAAAACATCTGAATTTGTAAATGAATAATTGACTTTCATAGTCGATGGAGGCACTTTCCATTTTTTTGTATATTCATTATTTGTAAATTCTTTTCATATGGTATCGGATTAAAATTTTAATCTATCTATCCAAACATATTTTATAGGTTTATTCCCCTTATGGAGGCTAGTATCCAACGATGAACATCGAAAAAATAAAGGATGGATGGAATTTGCTGAAAAAGATTCCATTATTTTCTCTGAGATGCTTTTTAAGAGGCTACTACATTATCAAAACCGTAACAGTAGTGTGACGTTCCTTTTAAACAAAATACTTAAAGATGCATAACTTCGAGATCAAGTTTGAGAAGCCAGCAATTTTATGTCTGATATCTGCAATTTCTTTGTCTAGAAATAAAAGTTGTTACGGTAAGCTATTACATTTACTCTATAGTAAATTTGCCAATATTATTCTTAACCTAAGTAAATTACACATTATAATTTTTATATAAAATTATGTTTTGGTTATTTGGATTAAAGGTCAGTTGACCAATGAATCCTATTATGTCTTAACAGATTGCATTCCTAAAAGTTGAGCGTCCTGAACACAGCCAGACGGTACTTCACACCAAGACAGAGTCTTGTACTATACAAAGCACAAGTTCGTCCTCATGTGGAGTACTGCTCACATCTCTGGGCAGGTGCGCCCAAATATCAGCTAGACCCACTTGACTCCCTGCAAAGGCGTGCTGTTCGAATCGTTGGGGATCTCAATCTTACGGGCGGATTGGAGTCGCTGGAGCGGTGGAGAGCCTTTGGGTCACTCTGTGTACTCTACCGACTCTTTCACGGGGAGTGCACCGAGGAATTGTTTGACTTGGTACCATCGTCACCACTTTACCAACGTACCACTCGACATCACAGCAGGGTTCATCCATTTCACCTGGAAACGTTATGGTCTTCAACTATACGTTTCCAGCGATCATTTCTCCCACGTACGTGCAAGCTCTGGAATGAACTACCTGCTGCTTTGTTTCCCGAGCGCTATGACATGTCTTTCTTTAAACGAGGTTTAAGAAGAGTATTTTCATCACGGTAGACAACGGCCTTGCTGTGCCCCTGATATTGTAAAAGTCTATGTGCGGCACTATCACTTACCATCAGGTGTGCTGCTTGCTCGTTTGCCACCGTTGGCAATTAAAAAAAAAAAATTGAGTTAAAAAGTTACTTAACATTTATATTCCATCCAATTCTATTTATTTTCTTTCGAAAATCTTCCACTAATTTTCTAATTTCTGATGTCTCTATTACATTTCCATATGATATTTGTTTTTAGAAACCTGCAATCATGTTACAATTAGATGATGGATGCAAATCGCACTGTTATAAAATGTTTTTTTTTTTATTTGCAGTTGTTCGCACAGTTTACAATCTATACCAATAAATAAAATTGGAGTGTCTGTTTGTAATGTCAAAATAATAGGCTTTTTTCATGCTCACACGGTTATTTGCACGACACCTATGCCTAAAATAGCAATTAAAAATTTTTTGTCTGTCTGTCTGTCCGTTTGTTCGGGGTAATCTTCAAAACGGCTGGACCAATTTCAAAAATTCTTTCACCAATGGAAAGCTATAATATCAGGGCGTAAACTAGGCTATATTTTATCCTGGTATTCCCACGGGAACGAGAACTACGCGGGTAAAACGACCATAACCTAAAACCGAAGCGAAGCGAGGGTGGGTTGCTAGTATTTAGTAAAACTAGTAACGTTTATTAGAATTTGTCTACAGATGGAGACACTATTTTTTATTAATTTACAAGAAATAAATAGTACAATTAGCATCAAAAGCCTTTTATTTATTAATAGCTTTTAATGTAAGTTAAAACATTTTATTATTATTTTTATTGTTTTAGGTGTGGTAATGGAATAACAATCATCATGTAAGTAATATCTGTGCAAGAGAAGGCAAAATCCAACTAAAACCCTCTACCAAATCGTCTAACGAACATGGCATATTAGATCAATTTATCTTCTATTATGGAGAAAGATCGAGCTCAGCAGTGGCACGTATATGCACTGAGATGATGAGTATTTTATTCAAATAATTGGAATTATTTGAATAAAAGACTCATAATCTCACTATTGTAAAATTCTCTTACATTTTTGGTTAATAATTGAGTAAATAATTTTTTAAAATGGTACATCGAGAATTAATATTGTTGCAATTTTGTGAGAGAAATTTTATAAATATGTACAATTTGCCGTGTGGTGACGGATTAAGATTACAATTCACCTCTATCTTGCCCGTGGATGTCGTAAAAGACGATTAAGAGATATAATATGCACATAGGATCTAAGCAAGAGAAGGAAAACTCGAAATAAAACCTAATACCAACATGTTTGACCAGTACGGTATAGTAGGTTAAATGCCCTCTTATTGTGGAGGAGGCCCGAGCCCAGCAGTAGGACGTATGTGGGCTGCGATGATGATGATGATGATGTACAATTGTACATATTTCAAACATCATATCCATAAATGGACTTAGCTTTTGATGATATTGACATTTAGTCTTAATGAATTTAATATCACCCCTCTTTTCCTTTTCCACAGTATTTTATATGAATGTATAAATCAGTAAATAATATCACCCAAAAACTCAACAATTAGAAACAAAACCTGCGCTGCCTGACTAATTGAATCACAAAGGTTGATGTGATTTAATTAATCTACCAAAGAATTGTAAATAACACTACTTTACAGATATTATCGCGTTTGTATTTGATTTTTTATTGCCCGATATTTCGAAAAGTTTGCAGCGTTCATGGGCACGGACGCCCGGGCGCATGGTTCACGATAAAATCCGTAAAGTAGTTTTATCTACAACCAGCAACCCGCCCTCGCTTCGCTTCGGTTTCTGTCGCCTACCCGCGTAGTGCTCATTCCCTTGAGAATACCAGGATAAGATATATCCTATGTTACTCTCTGATATTATAGCTTTCCATTGGTGAAAGAATTTTTGAAATCGGTTGATGAAATTAGTAAGATACATCTTACTGAATACTCGCGTAAACATCAGAAATCATTATGCTACCAAAGAATATTCGTGGTAAATAGCAAGCTGTATATTGAAGAAAAAAAAAAATACTTAATCTACAATGGGTTGTGTAGTTATTTAGACTAATCTAAGATTATAATCTTATTTTATTCCTTCATTCAACGCGGCACGTACACTGTAAATCTATTCAGCATTCTCAGGTGTTTGTTTGATCTTGATTATACGCTGATCTTAGATGAGATAGTACGGTTGATTTATTTTTTTTTCTAAAGAAGAATGCTTTTACTGTCATCTCTTTGTTATCAAGTAAAGTACCTACGTTTTGATTAGAACTCGGCGATCGATTGGCACTCTAGATGAATTTAACTTCTGACACAAAAACTACAGGCTGTTTTATGTTTGATGTTCGTGTGTATGTAGTGTGTGTGCTTACATGCGTGTATATGAGTGTGCATGCATGATGACGCTGCAAAATAGAGGATTTCATATTTTCTCACAAATATAGATAATATAATATACAGGCTGTCCCATAAGTAATGGACCAACGGGCTATGAGGGGTAGCGAGACTTATTATCTAACAAAAATACTCAAATTTAATGTCCAATTAGTGTCTTGTAGTTATGAAATTAACAAATTTTTTTATTAAATGTGATGAAAATATCATCCATGTATGCTCAATATTAAATATTACAAAAACTTTTTATAATTTATTGTTATTTTTTGTTTAAGGTAATTAAGAATACATACGTCCTCCTAATTCAAATGATATTCAGGCGTAATTATTAATCAAATGACCATTAAAAAATACAACAAATGCAAATTTTAAATTTATAATTTTTTTGAGTTAAATTTGAACCAAGCTGGTGTAAAAAAATGTATTACGGCCTTCTTGGACTGTATTTTAAAAACATCTACATCCAATACCAATTACATAAAGGTATAATACAGCAGTTTAAAGTATTTAAAAATGGTTAAATTAGCACAGGACGCTATATTCTAGCAGTTTTCAGATAGCCAACCCATTATGTAATTCCGAGAATTATTGCACAAAATGGCGGTAGAATTCTTTTTCGGAATAATAATAGGCGACACTCGTACCCCCTCCCTATCTTCAACTCACGCTTCCTTCAGTAATTTACTCATAGCTCGGAACTACATCTGTGTTTTACGCGATCCCGTTACTATGGTTTGTTGAAGTATGCTTGAATTGGACTTTGATTTTGCTTGTGATTTATATTGTTCAAATGGATATTAGAATACCCGACTCTCACACTCCCCGTGAATATGCAGAAATGGTTTTTTTTTATATGATAATTCGTTGATAGGGATAGCGTTTCCGATTAGCATAAAACTACAAGACCTAGGACAATAAATTTGAGTATTTTTGTTAGATAATAAGTTTCGCTACCCCTCATAGCCCGTTGGTCCATTACTTACGGGACACCCTGTATAATATAAATAGCTAGATTTGGATATCAAACGAAAGGGCTTGACTAGTAGAACGCTATACACTACGATATTTCATATCCAAGATTGCCACCACCACAAAATAATAAATACATCATTTAATAAAGTTTGCGTTTACTTCGAGTCGGAGATTAGTCAATTTTTTTAATTTTCATTAAGGACGGATAAAAAGTTATGATATATTAAATAACAGTTACATTTATAATCACGTTTCACTTCACATTTTCTACGTGTCACTACACAACACCTTATTCTTCTAACCATTAAGACTAAATTGAGCACTGACTATTTTATCTCATTCGCTCACATAAGTCCCACTGTTGGACTCGGATCTCCTCAATAATAGAGAGAAAATTGACCTACTATATTGCGCTTGTCAGGCATATTGAAATAAGCCTTAATTTCAAGTATTTCCTCTCTTGCATAGTTGTTATACGAATAACCCCATAGTCGTCTTTTAAGATACCCACAGGCGAGTTATGGGATGGTAAATTATATTCATACCCCGTTACCGTACTGAATAGATTAGAATAGACGTATTTTGTCTCTTTTTACCCCGTTCGATGGTATAATAAGAAATAAAACAAGTAATAAAAGCAAAATTGAAAATTTTGACCAATCCCCAACACAAATTAAAATAATAAAAAAAGTATTACGTTCTCTTCAACGGGAATTATCAATTAACTTTCATTTAACGACCATACTGGCTATAACTATGCTATGACAATATATGCGTGAAGCAATCGAGTAATCATACGTCATTACATCATTTTGCAAAATAGCTGATAGTGTAAGAACACTGCTGGACCGATATTAACCAAACATAGCTAAGAACCACGGCAAGGAAACTGGCTTTTAAATAAAAAAAAATTGCATCGAAATAGGTTGATCTGTTTTAGAACTACGATGCCACAGACAGACACATGCACACACAGAGACAGACAAACATCGACGTCAAACTTAAACCACCCCCTTTTTTGCGTCAAGGATTAAAAAATCAAATACAAACGCGATAAAATCCGTAAAAATAGTTTTATTTATAACTAGCAATTCGCCCTCTCTTCGCTTCCGTTTCAGTCACCTTACCCGTGTAGTTCCCGTGCCTGTGGGAATGCCGAGATAAAATACAGCCTATGTTACTCCCTGATATTATAGCGTTCCATTGATAAAAGAATTTTTGAAATCGGTTCAGTGGTTTAAGCGTGAAAGAGTAACAAACAAACTTACTTTCGCATTTATAATATTAAGGATGTGTAACACTCGCGTAAACATCAGAAATCATTATTGCCTTGACTGTGAATGTAATTTATTTTTGTTAATAATATGTCTATAAGGTTCGTAAGGTTCCCTGTGGTGACGGAGTAAAAATACACTCACCACCCCCTATCTTACCCGTGGGTGATCGTACGAGACGACTAAGGGATATAAAACGCATGTCTATGCGAGAGAAGGAAAACTCGAAATAAAACCCTATACTAACACGTCTGACCAGCGTGGTATAGTAGGTTAATTACCCTTCCATTATGGTGGAGGCCTGAGCCCAACAGTAGGACGTATATGGGCTGAGATGATATGATGACGGTCCCTCGAGTCACAAAAAATTCTTCCTTAGTATCGAGTGTTGTCTTTAAAAAAAGGAAAAAGAATATAAAATAAATATTTGCATGGAGTCTGAGTACTTGTTTTCGTGAAATAAACGTTCATGCTCCGTGGACACAAGGATTTATACCCTAATACGGGGTTCACCCATAGAATAAAGAAAGGGCTTCCTGAAATGGCTTTTTATTTACAATCATCTACCCGGGTCGGCTTTACCGGTACTTACTATTTAAGAACATACAGCCGGATGACAATTTTATATAGAAATGCTGAATTTTATTTTTGTTTTTTATATATGTTTTGCTGGTCCAATGAGTTAAATATGCTGCTGTGATTGTGAGATTCTGAGTTCTAATTCTGTTTTGATGGGTCTAATTCCATGTAGTGATGGAGTAGGAATATAATTCACCACCCCCTCTCTTGCTTATGAGTACCATAAAAAACGAATAAGGGATGTAATATGCAGATAATATCTATGCAAGAGAAAACTCGAAACAAAATCAACACGTCTGGCCAGTGTAGTAAGTCAATTTCCTATCCACAGTGAAAGAGGCCTGAGGCCAGCATTGGGACGTATGTGGGCTGAGATGATGGTGATGATGACTTAAATTCAAATTAAGAAGTCTAAATTTCATCGATCAAGTTATACATCAGACCGTTGACATTCGTTGTTGCTATACTCAGTGCCAGATAACGTGGCAAAAGACGACCTTCACCTACCTTCACCACGATACCTTAAAATGCAAAAAAATCTATCGCTTACCATACAAATCTATCAAAAACTTGTATCGCAAAATTCTCTTGGTAGAGGCCTACAAGGGAGCAAAAATACAAACAGCACAACTCAAAATTTTACGAAATCTAGGAAAATTACCATAGGAAATTTATGTTTTTAATATCCTAAAATAATGTATTTGATTGTTTTAAAATACCAAATTAACCTGTAACTGGTGATATTTCATCAATTTATAAATAATATCATTGATAAGAATGCCAAATTACTTTCAAATGTTTGATAAACAAAAGGTTTTTAAGTAACATTAAAATTACAGTACCGGGAACATTTATATAAATTCAATATAATATAGATCCTATAATTAAATACGTAATTAGCTTCAAAGAAATATGTAACCCCCAGAAAATGCCAAATTTTAAGTTATGACACATTTCTTTTAACTCATTTTACCATCAGGTGTAATAAACCTAAAGGATCGTACAAGTAGATGCAAAATTTTAGATTATGTATGTCAAAACCTAATATCTTTTCTTTACTGATTTTAGCGTCAGGTGTACGAGATCAGTGGCGTGGTGTGGCCAAGTCGCCATTTTGTTTGACATTCCGTGTGGAGCACGTAAAAAAGATTGAAAAAAAAATGAGGGGCCTAGATGACATTATATACCGAAAGATAATTCATGTATCAGACAGCAGTGATAGTAATAGTAGTGGAAGTGACAGTTCAGAACTATAGATTTCTGTAAAGTCATAAATAAATTATTTTAGTATATTATTTTACCTCACCTTACGTATTTAACAAAAAGTTAGGCTTAAGATAGGTTAGCTATCAGTTTCATGCTAGGGCAGTGGTAAGGTAGGTAACGTGTATGTATGCTTTATTATTGCACGTGTAGATGTTTCATAATTTCTTAATTAAAATTTTAAATAAATTACACGCAGGCATAAATGTTTGTAATCTCTGTACTGTCTAGCCGACGCGTACCACGATATTACAACGATAAGACGGTTTGTATGGAAAGCGATAGAATTAGCGATAAATTACTTGGATTTGATGATATCGTGGTGAAGGTCGCTAAATGACCTCTTTTGCCATGCTATTTGGCAAACACTATAGGTGTCGCTACTAGAATGCTGTTCAGAATAGTACAATACTATTTCCTCTTTCTTCTTCAACGGTTGTCAATTCGACGAGCAAACAACAAGCCACCTTTTTTTATCGGTGGGCTATGGTATGCGCACACGCCGTCCATTCCGTCCGGGGCGACGAAAGGACGACGCGCGGGTTCATAACCCACCTGTACCCAAGTCACCTTCGTCGTTGGGCCGACCACCAGTGCCGAGTTTCTTGTCCTCAGTGGTCGGCCCGAAAACAGCAAGCCATCTTAGCTTACGGTTTGCTATTTCAGCGTACTGATTATTCAAGCTGTATCTGTTATATTTGTTGTTCTATGTCCTTCTATAGGCTTCGATAGTCCGTATTTTATCACTAAAAACACGGAGCAAAAACTCTTCTTCATAGCATATTGAGCGAGTTTGAACCTTGTTCTAATTACGCTTACAAATTAAATTAAGATACTGCAGTATCTGTTTAATGAAAATATAAAAGTCTTAGATATTCTATAAAAAATTCTATAAATAATTAAAATTAGTTCTAGTGACGAAGAATATCTTCTAAAACCAGAAGAACCGCTAACACTCTCTTAGAAATTTTCATTATCAAACGCCATCGCCATCCTGTTTACCATTGTTGCGACTGTTGCATTATCCACTTTAATAATGCCTATATCTATCCAAAGACGTCGATAGGATAGATAAATGGATAGAATGAAATACGCACCTAATTTCTTTACGTACATAGAAAGAAAGAAGAAAGAAAGAAAGAAAAATAGTTTATTTCTCCCTCGCAGGGGGATACATATTTGTACAACTTATTTAATATGTGCATAGATGTAAGAGCTAGGATCCCACCCGCAAGCGAGTAAAAGGATCGCTACTCAGCTTTATGTAGTGGAAACACCACAACGCTGTTTTTCAGTAGCGGCCTATGGTGTGACGATTGACAGCAAACTCAACGCTTATTACTTAATTAGAACAGTATTTTTGTTTTGTTGAGAATACCTAAAACTAAAATAAGTACGTACTACACGTGCAAATATAAACAATAACAACAGTAAAAAATCAAACATCAACAGTCGGTTAAGAGTATTATAAATGCTCAAAAAATAAAATAACTAAAAGTTAAACAATACAAAAAGTGAAGGAAAAAAAAAAAAAACAAAATTAAGATAAAAAAAACAATACAAAAAAATATACACAATTTGGCTGCATAAGCGTAATTCCCTTTGCACACCTGAATACGCCAGTGCAGTCTGCGCCTCTGCGCATACGGTTTACGGAGTGCTATAACTGCTATATATTATAAAATTACATATATCTGTGCGGGTGCGCAGAGTAGCATTTTTATAAGATTTGATTACATATGTAGCAGCAAAGTTTACACTATTATGCTGGAAATAAACGGCTCTACTCCATCTGTGGTATACTCTTTCAGCATATTATCAAAACAAAGCCATCACCAAAAGCGCAGGAAATGCTATACAGTTAAGCACTCATTTTTGGGAGATACCCATGGCAGAAAGGTTATTCATCAAGTCTATGTAAGTATAGTTAGTGTCTTAGTGTGGTATTATTCTTATTCTGCTAGCAGCGGTCTTGTATTAAATATTGGTACTCACAAATGTTCTCAACATGCATTACGGTGTTTATATGTATATACAGGGCGACTGGCAAAAGACTGTACATATTGAAGGAGGCTACTCAGTACTCGATTCTGATACCGAATATATAAAAAAAAATAGTACTTAAATTTTGAACTATTTATCTTATAAAAATATTTAGTCCTGGACACAGATGATAATATCCTACCTATAGGTATATCTATCTATGTACAGGTTAACGCACTTGTACTAAAAATTTACGTAACAGTGATATTGAACTAGTTATTGGGTGATATGCCGACAAGGCCGTCTCGGACCAATCAGACCGCAGGACGGCTATCCCTACCTATCGCTCGCGTCATACGGGAATCCTTCAAAAAATTCTTGAATTCATAGCTTTCTTGAACTATAAACCTTCGGTTAGATTTTAAAATAATAGTATTGTTTACGACGGTTTTTGCAAAGGTACCTATCATTATTGCAGCTAATATACGTCCCACTGTTGGGCTCGACCCTCCTCCACAATAGGAGGGAAATCGACATACTATACCACGCCGGTCATACTAGTTGGTAAATGGTTTTATTTTGAATTTTCCTTCTCTTGCATGGATGTTTTGTGCACATTATTATTATTGTGACATTAAGTATGTTTAATACAAAATAACTACGCAAGGGAATTAAATACGTCGCTTCCGTCCGAAAAAAAGATCTAAGTTACTCCTAAGTCACAACAAAAAAACTTTTTTCAAAAAATAAAATCCGATTGCTCAATCTACAGTATTATTATACTAATTTTGGACTGCTCTCCAAACATTCAAGTAATTTCGTACCACGTTCAAATAACCAAAGTAAAACACATAAAACGAGTTCACATACTCCTAACAACTCTTGGTAAGGGAATCTGTTCATTTGAATTCCACCGTCGTATTTGAATTGGAGATTTTACAGGGTTTAATCTAAAAACGACGGTGAATGTCGCCTGTCGTTATCCTACTAATTAAGAGCATCATCTATGCAGATTGCGTCGTTATCAAGTTGGGAATATGAACTGGGTTTTTGCGTTACGTCATCATCATCATCCATTGACATCCTCTATCAACTCAGCCTATATAGGGCTTATATTCGCAATAGAAGAAATATGGTTTTCGAAACTAAGCTGAAAATATTGACGTTCTTGTTGACGGTTTTGTTTCAATTTATTTGGTTTTTTTTTTACGGTCAGCACGCTCCTCGCTCCCCTCCGTCCGGGGCGACAGAGGGGCGTAAGCACGCACACCCGTAACCAAACTGTGACACGTCACCTTCGTCATTGGACCGACCGCCGGAGCAGGGTGACTTGTCGTCAGTGGTCGATCCGACGGAATAGCCCTTGAGTAGCGCCCTCTCCTCGATGGACGTCCCTTCCTTGGGGAGGCCGTCGGTCTTTCTTTGCGCGGTCGGCCTCTCGGCGGGTGATGGTCTAATGCCCCGGCCCAATCACCAGCGGCCTCGACTAGGACGGCATCAGGCGCAGGTAATCGCGCCTACACCACCCAAGTCGTCAGCGGCGGTTCGCCTTGTTGAGGAAAAGCTCCTTGCGTGCGCGCTCCGCCACTTAACACAATAATGCCTTTTGGGATAACACACTCCACTGCCTCGAATGGATCGGGCGGAATGCGGTTTTTTAAACGATAACTCATGAAATATGCGAGCGGTGGTACATAAATAAAATAAAACTTTTTGAACTGCGACTTAGGACTAACTCGGATCAGATCAGGTAGGACCACACTATTGACAGTTATCTGTCTACAGCCACGGGTCGATCCGTCCGGGGTAGTAACACACTCTCACAAAAAATCTACGTCCAAGTAGTAGCAATTTGTTATTGCGCTTCGTTCGGTGAGCGAGAGAGCCGAAAGCCCAACTTTTTGAGGGTGTTTGCTCCTTTCCACTATATTTTATCCCGGTATGCCCACGGAAATGGGAACTACGCGGGTAAGGCAACTAAAATCGAAGCGAAGCGAGGGCGGGTTGCTAATAATGTATAAATGGGCCATGGATATAAATGAATTTGAAAAAATATAATCTTTATATATATATATTTCTTGTGTACGTGTGTATGTCACTGAACTCCTCCTAAACAGCTGGATCAATGTTGATGAAATTTTTTGTGTGTATTCAAGGGGATTTTAGAATGGTTTAGATTCACAATTGGACCTGGTAAGTAGTGCTGCTGTCGATTTCAAGGAGAATTCCTTTTATTTATTTGAACAGAACAAAGTCTGTTGGGTCCGCTAGTCTTATATATGAATTTCTTGTGTACGTATGTATGTCACTGAACTCCTCCTAAACGACTGGACCGATGTTAATGAAATTTTTTGTGTGTGTTGAATGAAATTCGAGAATGGTTTAGATTCACAATTGGACCCGGTAGGTGGTGCTTATTTGAACAGAACAACATCTGCTGGGTCAGCTAGTAATATATGAAAATTCAATTTTCCATTCCTTTCAAAATATATATTTCTGATGTTTACGCGAGTATTACACATTTATACATACTAGTGGTCGGTGTGTGGTCGAAATTCGGCTATAATTCATTTTAATACATTTTTCTGCTACACAATTTTCTTTAATTTTATTTATGTATAATTGTAAATTAAGTAAGCTGTATTTCACTAATGACTAATATATAAGCACAAATCTCTATTAGACATTGTGATCATAATTACGATTGTTTGACATTCAGTTCGACTAGAGATTTTAACCGTAAACAAAAGTCTAAAAGCGTCTACGCAACACACTCGCGCAAACGTGTGTGTGTGTGTGTGTGTAGCGATTGCGTTGTAGTGTGTGTAATGCCTTTTTTAATGAATTTAATGTATTTCTAATTCATTATTGTATGAAATTTCAGTTTTATGCACTTCTCCTCATTATATACATCAACTGTGCCAAATTTCATACTTGTCCATCCACGTAATTTTCGTAAAAAGGGGTACAAAGTTTTCGCTTCAGGTATTTATATATAGATAGATAACAAAACTGTAGAGGTCGAGTGTCAGTACATAAGAAAAATAAAACACCGAAAACCCGAGTCGAGGGGATGTTAGAAGTGAAATAGAACACATCCGGATTTTTTTTTTTTTTTTTCTCATCTGTTTATACGGGTAAATCTCCGAAGCTATTCAACTGATTTGAATGTTATGTTGCATGGATAGACCTTAGATCTACAGTAAACATTTAGGATAACAAAACTAGTTTACGGATGTATTTGTATTTGATTTTTGACGGGCGGACTAAGATGTCTGTCCGCCCGTGACCATGATCGCTGCAATATGGTTCGATGACACTAAAGGCATCGTCAAAACCCACCACACATAAACACCTTAAAGTTAGGCTTCCGGCTCTCTCAATCACCGAACGAAGCAACTTATTTTTCATCGCTTTATTAAAATCATTCTTATAAGTACTTTTTTGTAATTTCTATTTGAAATCGATTGAATTATCCTATGAATACGTTTATCAAATTAAACTATATGACTACATCCTAATTGTATTATTTTCACTAGGTTAAATTACAAAGCCGCAAAACAGTATTAATTTAATTATATAAATTATTCAGCTGTTTAATTCTAATTCAAAATAATAGGTTTAATTGTAATGATTTCTGATATTTATAAGCGTGGATGAGTTTTACACAACATTCATGATCACGGTATGATTTTTCGGGCCAACCACTGATGACAAGTAACCCTGCTCCGGTGGTCGGCCCAACGACGAAGGCGACGTGCATCGTTGGTGGGTTGCGGGTGTGCGCCCCTCTGTCGCCCCGGACGGAGTGGTGCGAGGAGCGCGTCGACCGCAACTCACCCCCCCCAAAAAAAACGGTGTGATTTTAGTTATTTCTATGACATGTCCTTCTTTAAACGAGGTTTAAGAAGAGTGTTTCCTTCACGGTAGGCAACGGCCTGGCTGTGCCCCTGGTATTACAAAGGTCCATGTGCAGCAGCGTCACTTACCATCAGGTGGGCTGCTTGCTCGTTTGCCACCGTTGGTAATAAAAAAAAAAGTATAACTTAGATTATTATTAACCCTTGTGGTAATGGATTAAAAATACAATTCACCACTCCTAATCTTGTCCGTGGATGTCGTTAAAGATGATTAAAGGATATAATCATCACCATCGCAGTCCACATATATCTCACTATTGGGCTCGAGCCTCGTCCACAATGGCAGGGGCTTTGACCTACGCTGATCAGACATGTTGGTATAGGGTTTCATTTAGACTTTTCCTTCTCTTGCACAGGTATTATGTGCATTTTATATTCCTGAGTCGTCTTGAATGACATCCACGGGTAAGATAGGGAGTGGGGAATTGTATTCTTACTCCGTATTAGGGGTATAATATGCATATAATATCTACGCAAGAGAAGGAAAACTCGGGAGTAAAACCCTATACCAACCTGTCTGATCAGCATGGTATTGTGAAGGAGGTTCGAGCCTAAAAGTGCGAAGTATATGAGTTGAAATGATGAATGATGATATAGCTCAGATTTAATAGTAATTATGCTCAAGCCTTCATGACGAGAAGACCGATCGATCGATTATTTTAATTGAAGATACAAAAATAGTTTTAAGTTTTCACTTCTGTTGGCAGTCCTCTCGGCTACTTTGTGGTTATTTTTATAATTATTACTTCCATATATTTTAATTAATCATCTTTCACGTTAACTGCAGTAACGGCAAAATGACAATATATAAAAATTTCCCCTCATCATTATCACCCACCACCATCTTCTCTTATCCCAATTACTGGAAGTCTTCGCCTCCTCGTGCATATTGCAAAAGTTTTGGCAGTAATTTAATGACTGGCCACCTTCCTCAGCTGAAACTTTCTAAGGAATGTTATTTTCGACCTACAGTTGACCCAGGTTGATGTAAAATTCTAGCCCTTTCAGACCCAAGACAAAACTTGGCAAGTAATTTAAAAAGTGAATTTAATATAAATGGTAAACTTGGACATGAGAAGCACCTGTCTCCCTTACACTTACGGAATCACCATAACAGTGTGGTAATAGGCCCGACTTAACAATTTTTATGTGCCTAAAAAATTGATTCAAACATACATTACACTTGTATTGACATGGGCTGAACTAACCCCTAGTTGTCTTTTACAAAACTCACGAGTAATATAAGAATTGGTACTGTTTGTAGCCGCTAATACACGGCATCTATAAAATTCTTAGGGCGCCTGCAAATTTGCCACAAAGTGCCGCGCGGCTGCAGCGCGTCTGCAGTGCTGCAGCCGCGCTGCTGTCCCTAGGTTTGAGAATCGTAGTGTAGTACATAGTTTCACGATGGACTCTGACGAAGAAACTCTGCTCTACTTGTACAAAAAAATACGTGCCCGCATCACTAGTCAATCGATGAACTAATGCGTGGCCGCAGCGCGGATGCAGCGCTGCAACCGCGCCTTGTTTATTTATATAGATTTAAAAAGTAGCGCGGCTGCAGCACTGCAGACGCGCTGCCACCGCGCGGCACTTTGCGACAAATTTGAAGTCGCCCTTACTTTTGCAACAAAAAAGAAACGCGTAAGTATATTCAAAGCCCAAAAAGTATCATACAGTAGCACTATTTTCAATAAAAATGTTCGTTTTAACCCTTCGTTTACAAACTACCCCCATAAACGAGTCTCCCTTTATCACAAAACAAAATATCGTGATCGTTCAATGGACACACTTTGCTACAATAGATCTAAACAAGTCTCAATGACAAAGGTCCGGTACCTTTTTCCTTAAGCGCTTTATTATGGGACATTTCCGTTTGCCTTTCGGGAAAACTCTTTGGGGAATTACTGATTACTGTGGAGGTCAGCTGGTGGATTATATATTGCTTTTATGTAGACATATTTTTCTGAAAATATCGCTGTTTGATGACGCAATTTCTAAACGATGATTCCAATTGGAAATATATGAAGTGTTATGCTCAACTTTGTATAGTCTTTAAGTATAAAGAAGATAAATGGCGTTTTATTTATCATTGTTTTTATTAAATTTGCTTTTACATGCAAGGTTTATAGATAAGGAATAAATCGAAAAATAGAGCAGGTGTAATTTTGATTACATTATACATAAAACTATTTTTATGGATTTCCTCGAGTTTGTATTTGATTTTTGATTAGCCGATATTTCAAACGTTTATTCGTTTTTCGCGTTCGTGGTCACGGGTGGAGTCCGCCCGTCAATAAAAAAATAAATATAATTTATTTATAGTTTAAAAACATCCAAAATTATTTCGGAAGCCCAACTTTCTTAGGGTTTTTTGATGTGGAGCTTTGGTGATGTCTTTAGTATCACCGAACCTCATTGCCCACATTCCCACTCCCCTCATTTTTTTCACAAATGCAGCAGCCTAGTAAAGGTCCATGAGCGGCAGCGTCACTTTCCATCAGGTGTAGGTACTGTTTACCCGTTTGAAATAAAAAATAAAAATGTCGGCCAGGTGCGAGTCGGACTCGCGCATATAGGGTTCCGTACCACTGAGAAAAAAAAAACGTTTGTTGTATAGGAGCCCCCCTTAAATATTTATTTTATTTTGTTTTTAGTATTTATTGTTATAGCGGCAACAGAAATACATAATATGTAAAAACTTTAACTGTTTACCTATCGCGGTTCTTGAGATACAGCCTGGTGACAGACAGACGGACGGATAGATAGCGAAGTCTTAGTAATAAAAAAGGGTTCCGTTTTTACCCTTTGGGTACGGACCCCTAAAAACACGTGGCTATTGTAAAATTATCTGAGGTCTAGCGAGTAACGTATCATCAATAATCAACAACGATAGGATTCAGCTACAGCTAGAGGTACGATAAACCATTATAGCAAATACAGATTGTTGGCAATTATTAACTAGAATTTACAGCATAAATGTTTTTATTCTGCTGGGATTATTCGAATGAGGGTACGTCTTCATTTGAATTCCATTGCCACATTTGCAATGTAGATGTTACTGTCCGTAATTTAAAACCTTCATTCAATAACGTTCTTAGTTTAACTGGTAATTAAGGGCTTAATATACATATTTTCAATGGATCTCAAGGGTTCTATCAAGAGCCGTGATAATGTAGTTTGAGATAAGAAGTTTAATTCGGTGCCTTGACGGAGTCAGAATTTCTTATCCTTGAATATCATGGAAGACGCATAATACCCATTATCATTAGGTTAAAAAGTAGTCAGTAAGATATTGTCGGTAGGATACGGCCCTAAAATCATGTTGGTGTAGAATTTTATTTAGAATTGGCTGCACAGATGGCGTAGTGGTTAAGATACCGACCCATCGTGCCTGTGTCGCGGGTTCTAATCCCACGCAAGATAACACTTTGATCCACAAATTGTTCCGAGTCTGAATGTTATTTATGTCCCAAGTGTCATTTAAGTCGGGTTAAGTGTAATCTAAAGTTTTAATTTTATTTAACAGCTAATATAAAATTAATTAAAATCAATCTTGGTGAAAATAAGAGACCTACCCAATAATGGCACTGGAAGACGAGGAACACTACAAATTACAGAAGAAGAATAAAAAACGTTTCCACAATGAAAATTTGAACAGACATTGTCTAGTGCGATATTTTCCCTATTTTGTAGTTCTATTATCACTTTTTATCTATTATAACTAGGTGTTAAAACCAGCTTCATATTTTTTAATTTTATCACTAGTTCTTGTTTCACTAATTTCTTTTTTCTTTCTTATATGACAAGAATATAATGTAATTAAAAAAACATGAATCATTTAGGAGAAACGGCGCTGAATAACTTTGTTCTTTAGATAGAAATATATCTTATTGATTCGCGACTAAAATAACCAGGACATCAACCTGGCGTTCAGAAATAGCAGTACTGAATTTAAATCCTGGCATTAGTTTTGTTAACGAATGCGTACCGTTTTCATAATTATTATATTTTGAGGATTTTATATTTGTATTAAGAACGTTCTTTTTTATCAAACATAATTGTTCTATCCATCCCTTTATCAGCCTATAGACAGTCATTGTTGGATATAGGCCTCCCCACAAGAACCATTAGCTACTAAATACGTTTCTGCGCCACTTGCATCCAACGGTCTTCTGCGAATTTCAAGATGTGGTCAGTTCACCTACTAAAGTGTCCTCTTACGCTGCGTCAACAGATTCGTGGTTGTCACTCGAGAGCCTTTCTTCTCCAATGGTTGTCGGCTAACTAGCGATGTGGCCTATTCATTGCCATCTCAATATGCTAATGCTGCGAGTTGTATTCCCCAACTAAAAATTAATTGTTATAAATATTCAATTTCAATTCATCATTTCAGCTCATATACGTCCCACTGTTGGGCTCGAGCCTCCTCCACAGTAGAAAGGAAATTGACCTTACTATACCATGCTAGTCAGACAGGTTTAGGGTTTTATTTCGAGTTTTCCTTCTCTTGCATAGATGTTATATACGTATCATATCCCTTAGTCGTCTTTTACGACATCCACGGGCAGGATAGGGAGTGGTGATTTGTATTCTTACTCCGTCACTACACGGAAATTTCAATTTCAATTATGACATAATTAAAGATGAAACTCTTTTGAAGGTCCTGTAGCAGGAATAAACCTTTTTGTTACGAGGGACTATAAAAATATAATTCCTCATCATCCTCGTAGCTCATGTTTGTCCCACTGCTGTCCCACTACACTGTCCCAGCTTCCTCCATAATAGAAGAGAGATAGACCTACCACGCTGGTCAGACGGGTTAGTATAGGGTTTCGTTTTGAGTTTCCTTCTCTTGACTAGATATTATAAGCATATTGTATTCCTTAAAAGTTTTTATGATACACACAGGTAGGAAAGGGAGTGGTGAATTGTATTCTTACTCCGTTATCACACGGAAGTACACCATAGTAGTAAATAAATAATCCTTGTACTACGAAGGTTTTTACAAACATGAACAGACACATAATTCACCTAGACTCAAAATAACATTGTGGATTACAAAAACAGCGTCCTGTGTGAGTGTCAAACCCCATGATACAATGAAGTTGGTATTGTGTGTCAGTTTCTTAAACACTAGGTGTATATAGGCAATTTTTAATATATTTTTTTTTCATAATGTTTTTGCTATATCAAAAGGCTGTCAATATTTTCCAAAGCTTAAACTCTAATATATAACACTTCTATACCACAAACGTATCGGATATAAGACTTTCTAAATCTACGATTTCCGGCTACTCTGCATGCGGGCATTACCGATCGTATTTTGTATGTTTACGCTTTGTTATAAAGATTCCATCGCATATGTAATCATCCATCATTGGTTATATACGGAATATATTTGCAATTCACGTAGAATCCGTTCAGTGTAAAGTAAGATCAATCACACGTAACTCAGATGTTTTATAGTAAAAGCATCAATTGTATTAGATAGATTTTGTTAAAATAAGTTTGAAATAAAAATCTCTTTTGTTAGATTTGTATTATACTGAAATATCCTGTTCCGTGTGGTAGCGGAGTAAGAACACAATTCATCGCATCATTTCTTATTTCTTGCCTTCTTCTCTCCTTCCGTGTGGTGATGGATTGGACCACTCCCTATCCTCCCCGTGGATGTCGTAAAAGACGACTGAGGGATATAATACGCAAATAAGTCGGGCCGATAACGGAGGACAAGGAACTTGATACGGGTGGTTGGCCCAACGACGAAGACGATGAGTTACAGTAGGTTATGGGGCCGCGCGCCGCCCACTGTCGCCCCGGACGGAGCCGAGCGACGGGTGCGCTGGCCATAGCCCACCCAAAGGAAAAAAAGGTAGGCATAGAACATATCATCATACAACATATCTTTTACAAGAGAAGGAAAACTCGACACCAAACCCTATACCACCTGCCTGTCTGAACCTGTCTGACCAGCATGGTATGGTCAATTTCCCTCCTATTTTGGAAAAGGCTCGAGCCCAGCAGTGGGACGTATATGAGTCGAAATGATTTTCTGATGACGATGACGATCGTATCTGAACATAATTATAAATATACTAGGAACCCGCCCTGGCTTCGCTTCGGTTGCAATCGCCTTACCCGCTTGGTTCCCGTTCCCGTGGGAATACCGGGGTATAATATAGCCTATGTTACCGCCGGGTATTATAGATTTCCATTGGTAAAATTTTTTTTTAAATTTCTTCGGTGGTTGAACGTGAAAGCGTAACATACAAATAAACAAACAAACACACTTTCGCATTTACAATATTAGTAAGGATTTTTAACTTCTAATTTAAAATGCCCCAAAATTGAAGAGAATCAGAATACTGGCGCTAAATCATTCCGCTCCCTCTATTTTATCGACAGAATGGACCCTAAAGAATGTTTGACCTTATTGGCTTACTGCTTAAATTATGTGAGATGCCATAAAAGATTTAATACGGGCTAATTGGATGTTTATAATATTATCAATGAAAGCCTAGCGTACATTTTGTCGTCGCATGACGAGAGCTTTTTTCTTAGAAACTTTTATTCGTAACCAGAGATACAAAAGCATGGAAAGCATGTTTAATAATCTAAATGTAATAAAGTCTTTTAAATATAAAATTATAAATTTTCCGTGTGGTGACGGAGTAAGAATACAATTCACCACTCCCTATCTTACCCGTGGATGTCGTAAAAGACCAATAAGGGATATAATATGCACATAATACCGGTACAGGAGAAGGAAAACTCGAAATGAAACCTTATACCAACATGTCTGATCAACATGGTATAGTAGGGCAAATTCCCTCCCATTTTGGAGGAGGTCCGAGCGCAACAGTGGGACGTATGTAGGTTGCGCTGACGCGCTGAAATATTATTAATTTTAATTAAATTATAGAACAGTATTTCTATTATTTCACATGAAGTAGATTTAAAAAATCTCTGTCCGTCATTACGCGAAATTGCAATTTTAATTGAGCGTTAACTATCTAATTAGAGATTTCTCTATCACTAGGAGAACATGAAACATGTACATATATATAAGCACAGTCATGTCTTACACACTAAACTTTAGGACTTTTTCTGCGTTCATCAGCAACATCTTACTCTTATTTACTTTGAAATTTTTAAGTATAGACGTCAGCAGAGTAACAATTGAGAACTAAATAACATCATCACGAAACGCTTGGAGCAAGGATCAAGCGAAGCACGAGCGAGTAATGTCAGCTCCAACACGTTCATGCTTGCATAATTCGACTTGTATAAACAAGTTAGTTGTATAAACAAGTATTTCCGTGTGGTAATGGAGTAAGAATACAATTAACCACCTTTCTTGTCTGTGAGTAGGGACACGATATCGAACAGAAAGTATCGATACTGTACTCATGAGTAGTATCGAAGAAAAAGTATCGTACTCAATAAAGTATCGAACCAAAAGTATCGATATTCCAAAATATCGAAAACTGAGTACTTTTCCTGGAATCTGTCGTGATGAGCTTTTTTTGTTTTTAGGACATCTGAGTCGGATTTTATTACCCATTATCCCTAAGATCCTGTGAAGACCTTTTTTTTGATCTCAATGGTTAATTCCTTACGTTTAACCTAGATGGCGTTACCATAAATATAAACTGTAAGATCAAGTTTCACATGAATACTCACCAACATTTATTCAATACGATACCTTCCAAAAAGTACTCATTTAGTAAAAGTATCGAATGCAAAGTATCGAGTACAAAAGTATCGGTATCGAAAGGAAAGTACTCGATACCTAAAAGTATCGATACTTTTTTCGTGTCCCTACCCGTGAGTGTAGTAAAAGACGATTAAGGGATTGTAATGTAGCATACAACATCTATGCAAGAAAATAAAAACTCGAAATGAATCTCTATACCAGTCCGTCTCATTAGCGTGGTATAGTGGGACAATTTGCCTTCCACTGTAGAGGAGGCTTGAGCCCAGCGGTGGGACGTATAAGAGCTGTGTTGAAACAAGTTCTTTGATCTCGATTGGTAATCGTAAATCCATATATCTAAGGGCCTGCTAATCGAATTTTACTGTATAAGTGACAACACAAAATGCTTAAAGCCAAATGTATCAATTATGAACACGAATTAGATAAATACTGTAGAATGTGTATTATAGGAAAAATATATTTATGGCTCACATTATGAAATATACAGGATTCCACACGAAAGGTTATCGGACTTTCATTTAGATATATTTAAGACAAACAATCCCACTTTACTTTGTATAACTCGTAACAGTTTAGGCAGCGAACATCAAGATAAGTACTCGTAGCTCTCAGAGGACAGGATTTTTCTGAGTTAAGTATCAAAGTTATCGTAATTATGGCCAAATTACGTAAATTGTTGTAACCTCTATGTTATTCTGATGTGTACGTGACGAAGTTCGATGAAACTTTAAAGTAATATAGCCTAATTATACTTTAAAGTTTCATCGAACTCCGTTAGGTACTTTTTACGTGAAATAGTAATAAACAACCATACGTAACTTTTAAATGTATAATATTAGGAACATATAATACTAAAATGTGATTATTCAAGGGAAATTTATTTTTTATTGATAACCTTCAATCCTCTAGGATTGAGTCTCTAGACTTTGGTATAGTAAATACCTACATACAATATACAAGACAAATAAAGACTTTAAATCAACCAGCCAATTTCATCCGATGCCATCTTGCATTGCGAAGCAGGTTTGATGGCAGGCAGAGGACTGGTCATAAATCTATTGCCAAAAATTTTTGCATTATGTACTTCGAAATAAGAGTAAGTAATTACTATAAAACCAAGATGATGACGGTGAATCCCAAAACTTGTGCCATTATAGAACAATTCATTTATGAATACCAGAGAATTTCAGAAATATTTTTTGCATTATAGGGAATTTCACAAAAATACCCTTCAGAATTAGAACAGCAATTAGTTAATTGCCCAAGGTATCATCCCGCGTGGGTAGTGAACCCACAACAATGATGCAGCAGGTCAATAATATGTCTGTACAGTCATCATCATTCATAATTTCAGTTCATATACGTCCTACCGTTGGTCTTGTGCCTCCCCCATGATAGTAGGGAAATAGTTCTACTATACATTATGGTCAGACGTTTGTTTTATTATTGTACGCTGTGTGGTAGCGGCTTCGAATACTACAAACCCTTGCTTTGCCCATGGGTGTCGTAAAAGACGACTAAGAGCCCTAGATTGACCCGGACCAACTCCATCTGGTACCATTTGGGTCAACGATTACATTCCCAAGGAGGGTTGATGTCAGGCAGGCGGCCGGTCATAAAAGTCATTGCCGAAACTTTTTGCAATATGTCAAAACAGATGACATATTGCGTCGACCCCAAGTAATTGGGATAAGAGCAAGATGATGATGGTGATGTTTGTTTTATTATTGTAAACTCTGGTAAACAGTATATACCTGATGTTAAATAATACTGTCGCTCATGGACCTTTGTTAGGCCGCTGCCTACTGCGAAGACAGGCTAAAGGCATCACCAAAACCCACCACATGAAAACACCCACAAAAAATTGGGCTTCTAGCTCTCTCGAATAAAGCACGGTACAAATTGCTAAAACTCAGACGTCGGTTTTCTGCGACAATGGGGTGCTACGTCGCACGGACTGGCCCGCGGCTATAGTCAGATCACTGATGAACAAACGAGTCTTTATATGGTTTTATTACTAGCTTTCCTTCTCTTGCATAGATGTTATATACACATTAAACACCTTAATCTTTTACGACACCCACGGGTAAGAGAGTGGATGGTGAGTTATATTCTTACTCCGTCACCCCACATAAAAGTAGAGGTCTCTACAGTACAAATACCAATATTCTGCGCATCAAAGTCGTTCAATATGAAATTTATTGATGAAAATATCCTAAGAGGATTAGTTTACTCGATTTAATCTCAAATTATTCTATCGTTTTGAATCAACAAATTCTGTGGATGTAACGAATTAAATCCCAAACGATACTTGTTGACAAACATCTTAGAGCGAAACTGAAATAAATGTTTACACGATTACGAAGCTTTCAATAAATTATATTAGAACAGCAATCATGTTTAATTACTTTTAAAGAACTTTCAATTGAATCATGAATATTGGCCTATATTTACTTGCGTGCTGCCGCATGTGGGATATGGTCTATCTATAATGTATTTTATTTTGGATAAAAAGAATTAGATTCTGGTTTAAAGGACATCAAACTGGAGTAATTTGATGTCCTTCGAACCAAGAACTAAAACGTGGATATAATAAGTGTGGGGAAGGAGTAAGAATACAACTCACCACCCCCTCTCTTGCACGTAGGTGTCGTAAAAGACGACGATGGGGATATGATATGCAGATAATATATTTTGCAAGAGAAGGAAAACTCGATGGAAAACGCGAAGGACTATGTCGGTTACGTCCGTAGTCAGTCACCCGCATAGATGCTAACCGCGGGACGGCGACCGACGTCCCGGAAAGGAGACATCATGAGGAGAGTGTACCCGGTATTTTCTCGGACCAACCACTGAAGACAAGAAACTCGCCACCGGTGGTCAGCCAAACGATGAAGGTAACGTGCCATGGGTGGGTTATGGGGCCGCGCGCTGTCCCTATGTCGCCCCGGAGTGAGCCGGACGACGGGTGCGGTGACCATAGTCCATCCCCCAAAAAAAATTACTTAAGATAAGAATAGAGTAATGATGAAGGATGATGGATCACCATGATGGTGATAAAAAAAACATCAATTTATAAAAAGACTGTGTTTTATAAAAAAAAAATAATTTGAAAATGAGGAGCCCGACAAGTCACTTATCGCCGGATCTTCTCAATTTGCGGCCACTTCCTGATCCGGTGGTTGATTAGTAGATTAATTTCAAATAAATTGACAATGTGTTAATCTCTTTATATATTTATTATGCGTGTATTTGCGGGAGTACATTTGAATCTGGGGGCACGGCAGTGGCCCCGTCAATTCGAGCAAAAAAAAGTCGGGCAAAACGCAACACTGCCGTAACATACTTTTCTCGAAACAATTCATAACTATTTATGGGGTTGGAGGTTTGATGTACCGGCTAAACTAAAAACTATTGATTGAAAAACTGTCGTCTGCCTTCAATACCTTTATCGTCTTGAACTTTGGTAGACGTTGACTCGCCAACTCACTGAATGGCCCCTCCAAACGGTCGCCACAGATACACAGGCCATACGGGCAACAGGGGGGCAACATTGGTGCAAGTGGCTTGGGGTGTCGAGTGGTGTGGCGCCGGTTTCACCATCGTAGTGGTTTCCCCGTAGTTATGCCCTTAAAAATGATACTTCCACCCTCGAGCATATAGCTCTGGCGACCCCTCTCTGACCAGCCGTTTAAGGCAAGCCAGAGTTGAGAATCCTGCGGGCACTCTTAGGTTGCCACTCTAGCCAGCCAATAAAGGCCAGCTGGATACGAGGCCCTGTCCGACTCTCTGGGGCATTTAGGACCGCAGTGTCGCCACTCACATTCAGCACGCCACAAGCTGCCCTGCTGTTTATTGGCTTTCCTATAAATCTTGTGATACATCTTTTCTTTTATATCAAAAGAACTTAGAGAGCCATATAATGTTCCTCCGAGGTTTGCGTTAGTCTCATGGTGAGATAACGACTGGCCCAGAGGGGTTTATTATTATTATTTTAAATACTGATAAAAAACACATGGAACCAAAGAAGTTTCACTTCTGACATGCGTACTTAGTACTCACGCTACTTTTTTTGTTTGTGTAGAGCTGTTAGCCGCAGATGGCTTTCACAGCTTAGCCCGGACCATGGGTGAGTGCTGAGGGCTCTCAACCCGGTACTCTAGATACGGCTGACATTGTTTGTTTCTATAGGTTAAACATATTTAAAATAACCCTCACTTGAAAATAAAATATAAACCGCCATATTGTTAATCTAATCCGTGTGGTGACGGAGTAAGAATACAATTCACTATCCTCTCTCTTACCCTTAAGTGTCGTAAAAGACAACTAAGGTATATGTTATGAATATAACATCTATTCAAGAGAAGGGAAGCTCGAAATAAAACCCTATACCAACACGTCTGACTAGCGTGGTATAGTAGGTCAATTTCCTTCTTAGAGTGAAGGTGGCTCGAGCCCAACAGTAGGACGTATATGAGCCAAAACTAACGTATTTGGCTCATATACGGTACAGATTTTTATATACTTTTTTTTTAGGGATGGGCTACGGTCAGTGCACCTGTCGCCCGGCTCCGACCGGGGCGACAGAGGGGCGGCGCGCGGCCCTGTAACCCACCCGCGCCATGCCGCCTTTGTCGTTGAGCCTACCACCGGTGCAGGGCAACTTGTCGTCAGTGGTCGGCTCGACGGAATCTTATATCTTTAAACGAGCAATTCTTGTATACAGGTGTATTAGGTTATGGGGCAAGTGGTCAAAAGGGAGCTAGACAATGGTGGTAGGAATCCATGAAAAAAATTGAAGGAAAAATTTCGATTCGTTAAGGAATTAGAGACATGTAAAGTTTTCTATTTTGTCATCGCTTTTTCGTATAAATCTGATTGAAATGTATAAAGTCAATGATACTTAATACGCAACATATTCATACTTTGTTAAATGTTCATTAAAAATTGAATAAATCAATGATTACATTTACATAAGTACGACAAACTTCGCTTTAAAACAGCTGATCGGCCGATGACCGTTGACCGCTCACCGTTGTTACCTACGCTCATTGAAGCGTTTGCGCAATTCTAGGTATGAATGAATGAAATTATACTGTCGAAGCTTTACATGCCTACATGTATTCTGTCTGTACATGCCTACATAATACGTAACATTTAAGGCATAGACTCTTAGACACATTTATTTGAAATCACTATAACTTTTATGTTATATTGTTTTTGTGTAATGTACATTCTAATTACGATCTATGACCGTTAAACTACAACATACTCGAACAGTTGCTCCATAACCTGATACATCCATAACCTGTATACACCTATATATATAGATATATATTTATATATATATATATATATATATATATATATATATATATATATATATATATATATATATATATATATATATATATATATATATATATATATATATTTTCAGGATCTCGGAAACGGCACCAACGGTTTTGATAAACTTGACATACTAGAGGTTTCGAGGCTAAAAAATCGATCTAGCTAGGTTTTATTTATAGAAAATGTTGTTTTGTCGGTGTTTTCAGCAAAATAATACATCATCATCATCATCATCATCTTGCTCTTATCCCAATTACTTGGTTTTGACATATTGCAAAAAGTTTCGGCAATGACTTTTATGACCGGCCCCCTTCCTGACGTCAACCCTCCTTGGGAATGTAATCGTTGACCCAAATGGTACCAGATGGAGTTGGTCCGGGTCAATTTAGGGCTCTTAGTCGTCTTTTACGACACCCACGAGCAAAGCAAGGGTTGGTAGTATTCGAAGCCGCTACCACACAGCAATACAATACAATACAATTAAACAATACAATGACATTAAATTTTAAAAGAATATGAATTCAAATTTCGTTGTCATGAGTTACGATAGCTCAGTTGGGTAGTTGTTCAATTCCTTTTTTGTATTGTTTTGGCATTCAAACTGAGTCGGATCGAATCTCGGTGTTATTATTATTCTCTTTTTGTAATTTTTGATATTTTATTCATTTTATAATATCTAAAACGGCAAAAACACTCACGTGCTGAGATCGATTACGTCGACCCGGGTTTCGAGCATGTCCGATGCTCATCATCAGGGCGAGTGCGCAGCGGCGTCTGCGAGGCCCCGGCGTGCACTGCGCGATGCATATCGAGCAGCGCGCCTCGACACAGTCATGAGGGGTGCGGGGGAGGTGTTCGCCTCTTGATCGTCCTCGGCGGAAACGTCGGATGAAACTTCACACCCGGAGTTAAGCGGCGTTGTTGGTATGTCACTCCGTGTGTAGTCACCATCACATACCACGCTGGTCACGTCACTCTCCACGCACGCCATCACCTTGCGACTCACGGCAGTATTAAGAGCTGGTAACCATGCTGACGACAGCTTCCATCCACCGTCTCTGTTGAAGGTCCGATGTCGGTATATCTCTATGGCCTCACGTATTTTCCGCGGTCTGTAACGTCTCTCTGTGGCTAATACGGAGGCTTTGTCGAACCGAATGTAGTGCCTTGTATTCGCGAGACTGGCATGCTCTGCTATTTCTGATTGTGTCGTATCCATGCTCTTCATACTCCTGATGTGTTCAGTTAGTCTGGTGACGATGTTGCGTCCAGTTTCTCCCACATAACTCTTGCCACAATCACATGGTACTTGATAGACGCCTGGTACGTCCAGGTGTTTTTTGTCTTTCGGTGAATGAAGCATTTGCCCTATTTGGCCCGGTAGGCGGAAGAACGTTCTAATGTCGTATTTCCTTCGCAAGAGATGCCCGATTTTGTCCGTTATTCCTTTCACGAAAGGTAAGTAGGACGGAGAACGTTCCACACCTGTTGGCCGCTTACGTTCACTTGATGAGCATCGGACATGCTCGAAACCCGGGTCGACGTAATCGATCTCAGCACGTGAGTGTTTTTGCCGTTTTAGATATTATAATATGGATCAGTCTCACGATAATTTCAATACTAAAATTTTATTCATTATTTAATTTTTACTTTTTATTAATACATATCTAAATAAATTCAACAAAATATACCGAGCGATGCTCGGTCAACCAGATATTAGATTTTAATATACTGAAACTACTTTGGTTTCGAACATGAAATATGTAGCCTTAATAGTTTCTCGGTTCGATAGAAGACCCTCACCCATCAAAGGAGAATAAACCAATTGATAATGAAGTTTTCAACGAAACCCCACCGTCTAAGTTTACCAAACAGGCATATATTACACAAATCCCCTAAGAACCACATATCAAGTGTTGGAGTTCAAAAAAGTTTGGTTCAAATACACTTGACATCATTTTTGAAGTTTACATCTGTACCTCTGGGGATAAAATGTTTGATGCATAGTATTATTTTTTTTATTTCATCATCATCCATATAAATACCACTCCTGGGCTCGAGCCTCATCTATTGTGGCGGAGAAATTGATTATACCACACTGGTTAGACAATTTTATTTGGAGATTTCCTTCTCTTACAAAGGTGTTGTATGCTTATTTAGGTATAACTAGTGGTCGGCGTGTGGTCGAAATTCAGCCATAATTCATTTTAATAATTTTTTCTGCCACACAATTTTCTTTAATTGCATTTATGGATAATTGTAAATTGAGTAAGCTGTATTTTATTAATAACCAATATATAAGCACAAATCTCTATTAGACATTGTGATCATAATTATAATTCTTTGACATTCAGTTCGACCAGAGATTTTAACCGTAAACAAAAGTCTATAAGCGTTGCTACGCAACACACTCACACAAACGTGCGTGTGTGTGTGTAGCGATTGCGTTGTAGTGTGCGTAATGCCTTTTTTAATGAATTTAATGTATTCCTAATCCATTATTAATATGAAATTTCATACTTGTCCATCCACGTAATTTTCGTAAAAAGGGGTACAAAGTTTATGCTTCACGTATTAATATATAGATATAAGTATAATAAATGTTCTAGACTACAGCTAAAATTTAGTTAAGAAAAGAAAAACGATAAAAAAAACCATTAAAATATTAATTAAAATATTCATAATATTCATGAACCCTTTTTGATATTTACATTTTAAGTATAGTATTACAATTTAAATTTGATCAATTTATTTACGAAATGTTAAGCACTTATGTATTGCGGTATTCATTTGATTGAACGTAAGCTTTGTGATACTTTTATATCTGATTTTTTGATGTAAAAAATCTCTAGGCGAGGGTGAAGCTGATCGTTGGCGTGGCGTTAACGCTACGCTTGGATATGTACATATTATGTGTAACGAAACCATAACCGGTTACAGACTTTTGTACAACGCCATCTAGTGATCTCAAAATAAATTATTAACCTAAATACATACTGTATACTAACGAAAATAAATGTTTATTGAATAAAAATCATCATTTTCTTAAAAAATAATGATAATTATAATTTTTTTATAAATACTTTATGCCATTTTTTATAAATACTTTATGTCTTTAAACGCTGGCGACATCGGGTAAAGAATTTTGCGAATGATTTAGAAAGGATAAAAGTGGAAAGTTTACAAGATACGATTGTAAAGGAAGTCTTTTGCGAAAGGTTGAATGAAAGACTTAAAGATGTAGACAAGTTCAGTGAGATAGAGGAAGTGTGGAAGACTTTTAAGGAAGGAGTTGTGAATGTTGCTGTTGAGGTATGTGGTGTTTCGAAAAGGAAAAAGGGAAGGAAGCAGTATAAGGTCTGTATGGATAAAGATGTACAAGTGGTTATAGGTAAGAAAAAGAAAGCATGGATGGACTGGTTAGCAACAAAAGCTAACTTAAGAATGCAAAAGGCGACAAATGAGGATGTAGACGAAGCAAAAGAGAAGTATAAATGTTTGAAAGAGATGGTAAAGAAAGCAGTAAATAAAAAGAAAGATGAGCGAAAAGATGAGCTTGACAGGAGGCTTGCTGGGGATTTCCGGTCTAACATAAAGCTATTCTGGAAATCCATAAGGATTGCTCGAGGGAGTTCTACAAACTCGGAGCTTACTAAAATCAGAAGTCAGAATGGAAGTTTTATGAAAGGACCAGATTGCGTGTTGAAAAGATGGAAGGAATATTTTGAAAGTTTATTTGATAAGGACGAGGAACTGATTCAGATGCTAGAACAGGAGCAGAGTGATTATGACTGTGATTGCGAGATAAGTACAGATGAGATCATGACTGCAATGAAGTATATGAAGTTAGGTAAAGCTGCGGGATATGATAGGGTGTCGGTCGAAATGCTGAGGGCTGGCGACGGGATAGTGGTGAGTCAGTTGCACCACCTTTTCAACTTGTGTTGGAGAAAGGGTCGAGTACCAGAAGACTGGTGCAAGGCTGTAATCGTGCCCTTATACAAGGGAAAAGGGTCGCAACAAGACTGCGCCAATTACCGCGGCATAAGCCTTCTCAGCGTCGTCGGCAAACTGTATGCTAAGGTACTGATAGGGAGAGTTATAAAAGAAACGGATGAAAGAGTCTGGGATGTGCAAGCAGGATTCAGAAAGGGAATGGGATGCACGGACCAGGTCTTTTCCTTACGTTGCATAGCCGAAAAATTCTTGGCTAAAAACCAGAAGGTCTATTGCGCTTTCGTGGATTTGGAAAAGGCCTATGATAGAGTGGTTAGGAATGAATTGTGGTCAGCATTGTCTTTGCATGGGGTGAACGACAACCTGATACGGGCACTGCAGTCTCTCTATGAGAACTCCAGTGCCTGTGTCAGAATAGAGGGAGCATACACTGAATGGTTTAGCATCCAAAAGGGTGTTAGACAAGGATGTGTAGCGTCACCATGGCTGTTCAACCTATTCATGGACAACTGCTTGACTGATTTAAAAGAGAGTGAATATGGACTGAGAATGAATGGATTACTTATCAAATGTCTTCTCTACGCTGACGATCAAGTTCTACTTGCTTCGTCGGTGAATGAGTTGCAAGAGATGGTAACAGCAGTACATGAGGCTTTTGAAAGAAAAGGAATGAAAATTAATGTAAAGAAGACGAAAGTTATGGTATTTGAAAGGGAAGAAGCTATGACGGAATGCAATATACGTATAGAAGAGGAAATATTAGAACAAGTGCAAGAGTTTGTATATCTGGGATCTACATTTGCGAGAGATGGTAAATGTGAAAGTGATATTGAAAGAAGAGTGTGTAAGGGAAATATGGTGAATGGTGCTTTGCGCACCTTTATGGGCAGCCAAAGCCTGTCTAAGAAGGCTCGCTTGGCTGTGCATAGGGGAGTGCTTGTACCAACTCTAATGTATGGAAGTGAGAGCTGGGTATGGCAGAAGAAGCACGAAAGTAGAATAAATGCTGTGGAAATGAGAGCGCTGAGGAGCATGATTGGTGTGAAATTGAGTGATAGAATTAAAAACAGAGTAATTAGGGAACGTTGTGAAATGAATGTAGATGTAGTGACAAGGATTGAGAAAGGTATGTTAAGTTGGTTCGGCCATGTAGAGAGAATGAATGAAAGGAGACTAACAAGGAGAATTTATAAGGCGAATGTGAACGGAAGTGTTGGAAGGGGAAGACCGAGGCGGACGTTCCACAATCAAATCGGGGACGTTCTTAAGAAAGGCCAGGTTAGGAGTACCCTGAACCGAAGAACATGTATGAGGAGATTAATGAATGTGGACGAGGCGAAAGTGGTATGTCAAGATCGTAGCAAGTGGAAGGAAGTGGTCTCTGCCTACCCCTATGGGAAAGAGGCGTGATTATATGTATGTATGTATGTATGTACTTTATGCCATATTATTTCCTGTAATAATCTGTTATTTTATGGATACATGTACAAAATAATTTCAATGTTTCACATCTGCCAGGCGTCCTAAATTGCATAAATTATCTCGATAAAAATATCCTTGTGATGACGGAATAAGAGTAATCCAGCACCCCATTTTTCCTATGGGTATCATAAAACATGAATAAGGGATTATAAGATGCAGACCATAACTGCACGAAAAGGCAAGCTTGAAGTAAAATCCTATGCCAACCCGAATTAAGGGGTATAATAGGTCTAATTCCCTCCTATCGAGGTGGAAGCTCAAGGCCAGCAGTGGGACATATGAATTCAGATGACTTAGATAGAAAATATATATAATACTAGTAGCGCCCTGCGGTTTCACCCGCAGTTCCTCTTCCCGTGGGAATATTGGGATAAATTATAGCCTATATGTTATTCTGATGTGTAAGCCATATTATTGTGAAGTTTCATCAAAATCCATTTAGTAACTTTTGCGTGAAAGGGCAACAAACATCTTCACATCCTCACATACACACAAACTTTCTCTTTTATAATATTAAGTTTTGTTTTTTTTTTTATTTGAACAGAACAACATGTGTTGTGCTGTTCAAATCCAAAACCTTGAAATCGATCGCAGCGCCATCTACCGGGTTCAATTGTGAATCTAAACCATTCTCGAATCCCCTTGAACAGACACAGAAATTTCATCAACATCGGTCCAGCCGTTTCGGAGGAGTCTAGTGACATACACACGTACACAACAAATTTATATATACGAAAAATACAACAAGAGGCGTGATATAAACTGTTTTAATACATATTTTATTATTATATCCAAAGTCCCTTATTTATTGTACATTATATCCATAAAACTGTAATACGGTCTAAAATAGACATGTGTCATTCTCGAAAATACTCTTGGGACCGACATAGTTAATACAAACCTTTATACATGGCACTTTCATTCATTCATAATTTCAGCTCATATACCTACGTCGCACTATTGGCCTTGATTCTCCCCTACAATAGGAACGAAATTAACCTACTATACCACGCTGGTCAGACGTCTTATTATACGGTTTTATTTAGAGTTTTCCTTGTCTTGCATAGATGTTATCATTATCATCATTGCAGCCCACATACGTCCCACTATTGGCCTTGATTCTCCCCTACAATAGGAGGGAAATTGACCTACTATACCACGCTGATCAGACGTGTTGGTATAGGGTTTTATTTCGGGTTTGCCTTCTCTTGCGTAAATGTAATATACATATTTATTCCCTTAGCCGTCTATTAAGACACCTACGGGCAAGAGAGGGGTTGGTGAATTCTTAATCCGTCACCACACGGAAAATACATGACATAGTTATTATAAAAATATATCCTAAATCTGTGCTAAAGTACATCAAGATTGTATTGTATCCTACAAACACAATTAATTTTAACAACCCTCTCATAAAGAATCCACATATTACAATTAATCAAACAAGGCGTTTGTTTGTTAAGGATTTGCTGAAATTACAAACCAGAATAATCTGTTTCAGAATATCTCGTAGTATTTCTAAATTATAAATCTATATTACTAAATAATATACTTATTATTTAAATACATTACCTTTTAAACTCGACCAATTTACATTGCCTCAATATCCAAATAGATTAAAAAAAGATCAACACACAAGTTTCACAAAAAAATCCAATATGTCCGACATCGCGGGCGAAACTTTTAAATTACGAACTTTATTTCGCGGGAACGGTGAGCCGACGAACCTCTACACTGCTCAACGTCCACCAACGTACTGAACCATACCATCCCTGTTATACAACCCCTATATTTTATTTACTCCTACAAAACCATCGTATAAACACCATATTAATCCTATTTCAAAGGTATAAGGTTCAAATTTGATTGCTGTATAATTTTCGTAGAGGTATTTTAATATTGTTTCTACATTTTCGCGATATAACAATATCTTTATATGGGCTCCTACTAATTTCTATACGGGCGCCTGTTTCGAAGAAAACATATTGAAAATTAATGTTTGTACATAATCTCGGCTTAATGTACTGAAAATAATAGTTTGAAGTGATAACAGTATTAAATGTTTTAATCTTTGGAACATTGTTGAATGACTTTTAAACAAAAGCTGTTAGGAAAATAATCTACAAAGATTTTTTTGTCATTAATCATGTTCAACCTGCTCCCATCCTCAATCATTCGAAGTAGGAGCAAAATGTTTTTCTCGTCCACGAACTCCTGTCAAATGGTATATTCACGTTCACCCACTTTCGATTCCCATGATTATTTACGCAATCATTCATCACATTATCATCGCAGCCCACATACGTCCCACTGTTGGGCTCGGGTCTCCGCCACAATGGCAGGATATTTGACCTACTATACCACGCTGGTCAGACATGTTGGTATAGGATTTCATTTCAACTTTTTCTTTTCTTGTACAGATCTTATGTGCATATTATATCTCTTAGTCGTCTTGTACAACATTCACGGGCAAGATAGGGAGTGGTGAATTGTATTCTTACTACGGAGTAAGAATACAATTCGGTGTGTACAAGAATACAATGTGGTGACGGCACCACACGGAAAATGCAATTGTTATTTTTTATATATTATCCGTGTGGTGACGGAGTAAGAATACAAGTCGCTACCCCTATTCTTGCTCGAGGAAGTCGTAAAATACTAATAATATACAATATGCATATCATATATATGCAAGAGATGGAAAACTCGAAATAAAACCATGTACCAACCCGTCTGACTAGCATCGTATACCAGGTCAATTTTCTTCTCATTGTGGAGAAAGCTCGAGCCCAACAGTGGGACGTATATAAACTGTAATAATAATGATGATAATGATAACCGAACTGATATCAAGAACTTTAAACATTTATGTGGATCTTCACAGAGTAATAAAACTCATGTCATCCATATATAGATACTAGCTTCTGCCTGCGATTTCGTCTGCGTGAAACAGTTACTTTGGGTTTTTTTTTTTTTTTTTTTTTTTTTTTTTTTTTTTTTTTTTTTTTTTTTTTGGGTGGGCAATGGTAAGCGCACGCGCGGTCCTGTCCGTCCGGGGCGATGAAAGGACGGCGCGCGGGCCCATAACCCACCCGTACCCACGTCACCTCGTTGTTGGGCCGACCACCGGAGCAGATGTCACTTGTCGTCAGTGGTCGGCCCGACGGAATACCCTTTCGGGTAACCTCTCGACCTGGGACGTCGGTCGCCGTCGCGCGGTTAGCCTCTCCGCGGGTGATGGACAATTCCCCGGTCCGATCACCCGCGGCCTCGGCTAGGGCGGCATTAGGCGCAGATACTCGCGCCTGCGCCGCCCGAGTCGCCGGCGGCGGAACGTGTCGCCGAATAGAAGCTCTACTCGCACACGATCCGCCGCCTCCTTCCGTGAGATAACGGCCTCACAGAAGGCGGCGACCGCGTCCCAGTTCCTGACGCTGACGAGCATCTCCCTGGCGATGGTCGGCAGCGCCAGGTCGGCACCGATAATTGCGACGAGTTCACGGCGATCCTCCTCCCATGCAGCACACTCCTCGAGCGTGTGCTGCGCCGTGTCCTCGTCGCAACTGCAGTGGTGGCAGGACGGTGTGCTCTCCCTCCTGACAATCTTGTGCAGGTACTTCCCGAAGCAACCGTGCCCCGTCAGCACCTGCACCAGTCGGAAGGAAAGCACCCCATGCGTCCGCTCCAACCACTCCATCAGCACCGGCTGGAGGGCCTCGACGGTCCTAACACCATACCGAGGACTCTCCAGCCGGACTGCCCAACGGGCAATGACTTCTCGGCGGGCGTCGACCCGCCAGGCGGTGATCTCTGTGATGGAGACCATGCCGCCGCGGGCGCGCTTCTCCGACACCCGCCGATAAATGTCGGCGAGCATCTCCGCCTCCAGGTAGTTACTTTGGGTTAATGCTCACTTTAAACCGCTACTTTTTTACATAGAAGGTGGAAATATTTTGAAATAATACAATTCTGTCACACATGATTTTTGCGTAACCTAACCGTTTATGTAGTGCACACAGCGGAAGCTCTCAGAAGGAAATAAAACCCGAATCTGAAACATTTTTCATTATTGCTCCGCTCCTATTGGTCTTAGCGTGATGATATATAGCTTATAACTTTCTTCGATAAATGGGCTATCTAACAATAAAAGACTTTTTCAAATCGGACCAGTAGTTCATAAGATAGGTGAGTGCACACAAACACACTGTTCCGCTTTATATGTTAAGAAGTATATAAGATGTATAGAAGAAGTATAGTTTATATATTACTCTGTACCTGAAACTTTTCTCCGACAATAGCAATACTGAAATTTATAAAAGAATTAGAATAACTGATATAAGTTAATATAGCTGACTGGCAAAATGGCGTAATTCGCTAATTAACTTCGATGACGAGTCTGTGTGGCTTGACTAAGCAAATTAATTCAGTATACGATCCAGAGTTATTCTAAATTTGGGTGAAATTTTTAGACTTAGGTCCTCCGCACATGGAGCTACTGAAAAATTAATAGTTGCAAACTCAAATTACTTACGAGTTGCTTGAGCATCACCGCCCATACGTTCTCATTAAGGGTCGCACACGACGCGACTAGTCACCAACCGGTTAATAACGCGTTAGCAACTGATCACGCATGACGCGTCTTGCCGGTCGCCGCGCTACTGGTTACCAGAGTTTTCTGTTTTTATTGCGAAAAATGAACGATCAAACCCTAAATATTAAATTTGTGCAGGAGGTGGAGAAGTATCCATGTTTATATAATTATAAACTGTCAGATTACTCAACTGACAATCTGCTATTCACATTATTTCGAATATACGGGTGAATCCAAAACCTTCGACGTCTATTAAGGTGGTGGTATAATGCAATATCGTCGTCATCCTCGCTCGACATGTTTGATTTGTTCCCAAATATTTCCTCATTAATCGTGTGCTTGTGAGAGCAGAAATAACAGAAGTCACTGAAACCTTGCAATTTAAGTAGCGTCATGTGCGAGGTACAGTTTCTAACTAATTTGTAATTGTAATTACTGATCAGTTCCGTTATTTTTGAATAGCTCCATGTGCGAAGGGCCTTATGTTTGTTTTATGAGGTGAATGCAGTAAGAATACAATTCACCACTCCCATTATACCCCTGAGTTGTCTTTTACGACACCCACGGGCAAGAGAGTGGTGAATTATATTCTTATTCCGTCACCATACGGCGTCACCAAACGGGTTTTGCTTAGAATAATAACGTATAGAAGGTAAGTTCGCGCACAAAAAGTGAAGCATTTCAATTGGAACCTAATGGAGCTTACGCCGGAACCGTTCCATAATGTATAAGATCACTGTACTACATGTACGTACGCTACTCTTAGAAAATAAATAGGTAATTATGACGATTTGTGCATTTAAATGGAGTCACAACACATTTGAAAAAAAAAAAAAAAAAAAAAAAAAAAAAAAAAAGGTTTTTAACATTACTTTTAAAAGTATTTCGACGATTAACATTAATAAAAACATAATTAGTTTTCATAATTTGTATAGTGGTGTGCGTGTGTACGTGTGTAATCGTCTGCGCGCATGTAGTATTTTTAGATTCATGTTTCGAACGTTCGAAGTATGGACACTATCCTTCTATACGTTATTATTTTAAGGGGTTTTGCTTACAATCAACAAACTCTAACAAGTAACTGAATTAATTTACTGATAACCGATTTTAAATGTATTTTCACTGATAGAATTGATTATTAGTGAATAATATAGGTTATAATGTTGACCAAAATTAGACCTTCCTTTAAAAAAAAAAAAAAACTAGATATTTATGTATTAATACGTGAAGCAAAAACTTTGTACCCCTTTTTACGAATATTACATGGATTTTTTTTTGGGGGTGGGTTGCGGTCGGCGCGCTCCTCGCACCACTACGTCCGGGGCGACAGAGCGGCGTAAGCACGCACACTCACAACCCACCCACGATGCACATCGCCTTCGTCGTTAGGCCGACCACCAGAGCAGGGTGACTTGACGTCAGTGATCGGCCCGACGGAATACCCCGAGGGAGTACCTTCTCCTTTCGACGTCCCCTACTGGGACGCCGATCGCCGTCGTAAGGCTAACTTCTCCGCGGGTGCCCGGAATATTACATGGATGGACAAGTACGAAATTTGGCACAGTTGAAGTATATAATGAGAAGTGCATAAAACTGAAAATTAATATAATAATGGATTAAAAATACCTTAACTTCATTACTTTTACGCACACTAGAATGCAATCTCTACACACACACACACAAAATAAAATAAAATCTCTGGTCAAACTGAATGTCAAACAATCATAATTATGATGACAAATATGTCTAATAGACATTTGTACTTATATATTAGTTTTTTGTGAAATACAGCTTGCTTAATACACAATTATACATAAATTAAATTAAAAGAAAATTGTGTAACAAATAAATTAATTAAAATTAATTATGGGCGAATTTCGAACACTCGGCAACCACTAGTCCTTACTAAAACTCCGATAGGTTGGGTTGAGAGCCCTGAGCGCTCACCCAACAGTCCGGTTAAAGTTGTCACAGTTATCTGCGGCTAACAACTATAGTTAAGACTATAGTTGTTAGCCGTAAGAACTTGCAAACCAAATTTAATTCATCACCCTCCTTCTTGCCAATGGTTGTCGTAAAAGACGACTAAGGGATTTAAAATGCACATAACATTATGAATGTTATATTTGCAAGGGAAAGAAAGCTCGATATAAAGCTTGACTGATCAGCGTGGTATAGTAGGTTAATTATCCCTCCCTTGCAGGAGGTTCGAGCCCAGCAGTGGGACATATTTGAGTCGTGATTACGTAAACCAAATTAATATCAGCAAAATTTATTTGAAAAATTAATCTCGAACTGAAAAAGATTGATATAAATCCTTTCTAATATTATAAATGCGAAAGTAAGTTTATTTGTTTGTTACGCTTTCACGCTTAAACCACCAAACCGATTTCAAAAATTCTTTCACCAATGGAAAGTTATAATATCAGGGAGTAACATAAGATATATTTTATTCCGGTATTCCTACGGGAACGGGAACTAAGCGGATAAGGTGACTGAATCCGAAGCGAGTCGTTAGCTATAGAGATGTTAGCTAATAAATATATTCAACATTATGTAAAAAAGTTACTCGTGGGTGTCATAAAAGATGACTAAGAAATTTTCACAAACCTGGGCCAACCTTTTCTGACGTCGTCAGGTCAACAATTACATTCTCAAGTAGGTTTAATGGTACATTGTTGACAGCTTGATAGCTGTCTGTTTACAGACACGAGCTGGTCCGTCCGGGGTAGTACTACTCTCTTTTAGAAAATCGATGTTTGAGTAGTAGCAATTTATTACTGCGCTTCGTTTGGTGAGCGAGAGAGCTGACAGCCCAACTATCTAAGGGTGTTTGCGTATGGTGGTTTTTGGTGATTTCTATAGTTTCACCGAACCTCGTTACATACATTCGCACTCTCTTCACTTTATTCACGGAAGGCAGCAGCCTAGCAAAGGTCCATGAGCGGCAGCAACACTTACCATCAGGTATACTGTTTGCTCCTTTGCCACCGTTTGCAATAAAAAAAAGAAAAAAAGGTTTGACGTCAGCGAGACGGCCAGTCATAAAACTATTGCCATAAAACATTTACATCTTTATCTTTGAAACGATAGGCGGAGATGCATAAACATTTTAGTACTTTACTGCTTCTGACAGTTTTCTGCCTGCAGCTATATAAGTTCATGTAGCTCTAATTTTGCGCTATTTTGCATAAAACATATGTGTAATATTTGTAAACACATGGTCTGAGCAGAAAAATAGAAAATAATAAAAAGATAACTTCTCCGTGTGATGACGGAGTAACGATATAATTCATCATCCCCTTTCTAGCTCGAGGGTGTCGTAAAATACGACTAAGGGACATCTTGTACATATAGGAACTATGCAAGAGAAGAAAACTTGAAATACATTACAATACAAACCTAGACCAGTGTGATATAGTCAATAAATTTCCCTCTCAATGAGAAGGAGGTTCGAGTTCAGTAGTAGGACATGCATGAGCTGTGATGTTTGATGATGATGTCAAAGCTAACATGAAATAAAACTCCACGCGATCGCAAAAGATTTAATTAGAGGAAGCCTTATGTATAGCCAAAATCGAAATTATTGATCTAAAATGTTATATAACTATGACAGGACATGTAGAACAATAAAAAAATTTGTAACGTCCTTTTGTACAATTTTCAGAGCAAAATAAATTATTATTATTATTATACATTTATTAAACTTAAAAACTACCTAATACATTTTTAAATATTATACAAAAAATAAAATACAATCATTGCATGGCGCTGCAGCCGATCTATCACCACGATGTCTGGCTTATTGGCTACAATAGTCCTATCAGTGATAATAGATCGGTCCCAGTACAATGTGACACGACCATTTTCGAGAACCGGATCTGGTACGTATTTGTAGTACGGCACCTCTACGCTCACAAGTTTGTGTAGTAAAGCAAGTTGCTGGTGGATGATCCTGGCTACTTGGTTGTGTCTGTGCAAGTATTCGCCGTTAGCAAGACGTGAACAACCGGAAACGATATGCCTGAGGGACTCGCCTGGTAAGTGGCATGCGCGACAAATATCAGCTGTGCCATCCCTCAAGATATATTTCCGGTAGTTATTCGTCTTAATAACTTCGTCAGCAATTGCACAGACAAAACCTTCGGTTTCTCCAAAGAGGTTACCGAATCGTAGCCAGGTCACAGAGGCTGGAGTGTCTACGTCGGGCGCATTTAGTGCTCCGTAGTATCTGCCGTGCAATTCCTTGCTCTGCCACACATTCTTGCGATCTATGGTGCTTAGAACTACCGGTCTACGCCAGTTCTCTTTAGCCAACCCAAGCGGGGTGAGCCCGTTATCTATTGTCACCACATCAAGATGCACACCACTCGTCATCTTGAGGAAATAATCCCTGAGGTTGCATACTTCACGATTATGGAGGGTTTTAGCATTTAGGAAGCCTCGGCCCCCACATTTTCGCGGAATATACAACCTCATTATTGATGAACGAGGATGATGCATCCTGTGCGATGTCAACAGCGTGCGGACTTTTCTGTCCAGGGTGTCCAATTCGGTTTGGGTCTACTTGAGTATGCCAAAGGAGTACATTAGAATCGGCATGACCCAAGCGTTGTAGGCACGCACCTTATTGCCGCCCGATAAAAGACTATTTAAAACTTTTTTTAGGCGACCAAAGAAACGTTCCCGCAGCGCTCGCTTCATGTCCGTTTCATTGATGTTCAAGGCCTGAGACATACCCAAGTACTTATAGGTATCCGTTACGTGAAGCGGTCTAAATTGTGGAGTATTGAAGATTTCACTTCTATGATTCTCCACTACCTCTCCCCGTTTTACATGCATGACGGCACACTTATCTACACCAAATTCCATTTTGATAGAATTACTAAAAGTCTCTGTAACTTTTGAACGCTGAATGGCCCGCACCTGATCCGATAGTCGTTGAGCTGTAACGTTGATAATTGGTTCCAAGTTCTGAAACAGAAGCAGCATACGGTCACGATACGCGGTGAGTTTGATTCCCCCCTCTGTTGCCTCAAAATATGCGCGCATGACATTCTCGCTAATGGATTGTGTCCATCTCATGCGCTGCACATTACCACCGCTAGCGGGGGCCCTGTGTGAAGCCGGTGGGCCTCTGGGTCCCAAACAAAACGGTGGCCGGCCTCTCCCTCGTCGCGGCGCAGGTTTTGGTGACGTCGGCGGGGAAAAGTACTCGTCGCTGGAGCTGGAGCTCGACGCCTCTTCCGTGGCAGATATTGATGCTGCCTGTTTAGAGGCGGAGCTTTGCGACGAGCCCGGGGGTGGTATACATGCTGCTTTGGTCTGTGATCTTGTAATCATATTGATATATCGTGCTTGGTCCGGTTTATTTTTATTAATTTTTTCATTTTGACATGAATGTCAAATGTCATAATTTGGTTCTTGTGTTTTTAACTTCTTTATAGTTTTATTGCGGAAATAGTTCTGTAAATTTCATATATAAAATTCTTCCAAATACTATTAGACATAAAATAGATGTAATAAAAACTTAATATATAAACTGAAATAATTTTTGCAGAAAAATATGATTGACGCGTATATATCTTCCAGTGTTGCAGTGTTATTATTATTATTGTTATGTATCTCCGATTCACGGATATCTCCCAAGGGAAGATACCCGGTCCTTTGAAAGGCTTACATGGGGATATGGATCCAACACGCAGAGGTCTTTGGAGAAATTTAATGTAAAAATGGGATGGGACGTCTACCGATGACACTCCACGTCTGCACATAACACACGTGGACTGCCAACGGTAGGTGTAAAACTATTATGTGATGATGGTATCTAATAACTGTTTATGGGGTTGGAGGTTTGATGTACCGGCTAAACTAAAAACTATTGATTAAAAACTGTCGTCTGCCTTCAATACCTTTATCGTCTTGAACTTTGGCAGATCGTGACTCGCCAACTCACTGAATGGGCCCCCCAAACGGTCGCCACAGACACTCAGGCCATATGGGCATCAGGGGGGCAACATTGGTGCAAGTGGCTTGGGGTGTCGAGCGGTGCGACGCCGGTTTCACCATCGCAGTGGTTTCCCCGTAGTTATGCCCTTGAAAATGACACTTCCACCCCCGAGCATATAGCTCTGGCGACCCCTCTCTGACCAGCCGTTTAAGGCAAGCCAGAGTTGAGAATCCTGCGGGCACTCTTCGGTTTCCACTCCATCCAGCCAATAAAGGCCAGCTGGATACGAGGCCCTGGCCGACTCTCTGGGGCACTCAGGACCGCAGTGTCGCCACTCACATTCAGCACGCCACAAGCTGCCCTGCGGTTATTATTATTATTATAAAAGGCAACAGTTACTCCTGATTATTTGCACAGATGGTGCAGTGGTTAAGAGTGATCTACCGTGCTAGTGTTGTGGGTTCTAATCCCATACAGGACAACACTTTGTGCAATCCACAAATTGTTGTTTTGAGTCTAGATGTAATTTGTGTCCGTTAATTATATGTTTGTAAAGTCCCCAATACTAAAATCCAATACAAGAACTATTCTTTTAGTGCAGAGTGTTCTCTTTAAAAAAAAAAACAAAGCACTTTTTTCCTTTCGCGTTATGAGTATTAATTTTTGGCCAAGAATCAATCAAATCAATCGTCTCATGATAAATAACTCTCAGACACCGAATACTCATTGTGATTTGTACAAAAAACTATCCTGCATAGGAATGGAACCCGTAACACTGCCACTACTGCCATTATTTAACCATTTGTGCCGTAAGTAAATTTAATTACTCCAAGTAACTTCCTATTTTAACCTGCTACCCTGTAAATTACGAAGCGTATACATACGCACAACCACCAACTCTTGCCAAATAAATGGACTCGTGTTTGTAGTCTGAGAGTGCGGTTCATGAAAGTATAGGGTTTTGTAAAAGTTTTGTACTCATATTTTGACAACGTATATTCGACTTTGACAATTATATCTAATGGTTGTTGGGTTTTGTGAAAGTGAAATTTCTATAATTATGAACTTTTAGAGACCAGCCATTGGTTTTGTGCAAAGCGTGAGTGACATTACCGTTACACGAGAGCGTCACATGATATAAATAGATATAAAACAATGGTATATTAAATACCTGATGACAGATTAAGAATATAATTCACCACACGTGGATAATGGGTTCCAAACCCACGCAAGACAATAGTTTGTGCGATCCACGAATTGTTGTTTTGAGTCGAGATATAATTTGTGTCCATTAATAATATGTTTGTCCTCTGCAATACAAGCATTATTTCCGATTAAAAAAGAACTAGTGATTTTTAAAATGTACTTAATAGAATTGAATTCTGTGGAAGTTCTAAGATTAAAGAATTTTTTTTTTCATAATTTTATATACATTATTATCTCGATAGAAGATTTTTGTATGTATTATTTCGTTAGAACTTTCTCTATTGTGACGGAGTAAGAGGACATATTGGAGAAGAGATAATTGACACCAATTAGTATGTAATCTCCATGTGGTTATAGAATAAGAATATAATTTATAAACCCCTTCCTTGCTCGTGGATGTCGTAAAAGACTATTAAGGGATATAATATGCATTTAACATCAATTCAAGACTAAAAAACTTGAAATAAAACCCTATACCAACACTTCTGACCAGCGTGATATAGTAGATCAATTTGCCTCCCGTTTTGGGGGAGGCTCGAGCCCAATAGTGGGACGTATATGAACTGACGGTGATGATAATCAGTATGTAATCTTGTGTCTATCACTACCTCCTAGACTATCTGGTTGCACATACGAAAATTACCTTCGAAATATTTACTTTTCCAAATGAGTTCTGTTACGTGGAAATGCGAATATCGTTGCGAAAATATATAATTTTCACACAGTTACATGAATTGTTGGTTAATAGGATTTTATGTAATCTTCGGGTAAAATGGGATACGAGAACTGAGAAATCTGAGAAATCATTTATGTAACTTTTTAACCGACTTCAAAAAAGGAGGAGGTTCTCAATTCGTCGGAATATTTTTTTTTATGTCTGTTCCCGATTACACAAAGACGCCTGGACCGATTTGCAATATTCTTTTTTTGTTTGATAAGGTATACTTCCCAGGTGGTCCCATAGCCAGGTCAGGATCTGATGATGGTATCCTTGAGAAATTGGTGGAATTCCTAAATTTTATAGACAATTTTAACGTTTTTCTTATACTTCGTAAAGCTATTTAGGTATTTGCGCCTGGTAGTCATCATCTCGTTGCAGAGCTGATGATGGAAGATACAATTCCTTAACGGTAAAGAGATAGGGGGTATCTACCCCCTATCTGGCTTCCGTTGTTGCAACAATACGTTCACTTTAACGATGATGATTATACGCTAAACCTTGTTGCTTTTTGTTTACCGTTTGAAGACGGTTTTCTTTTTATTAAAAGTTATAATTATAAAGTCGAGCGACTTACCAGCTACAGTAATTCAGAAATATATAATACATCATTTAATAAATAATCATTAGGTTTAGATTTATTTATTCTCATAAAAGATTATACAATCACTTACACGAGAAAACACTATAAATTACACCTTATTTTTAAATATTAGTAAGCACACACAGTTGTTAATTTTACATATTTTACAAACTGAGAAGTGCGGGTAAATAATCATTATCATCGTCTAGTCTCATACACGTCCTACTGCTAGGCTCGAGCATCCTCTACAATAGGAGGGAAATTGATCCTACTATATCATGCTCATCAGATAGGGTTTTGTTTCGAATTTTCCTTCTGTTGCATAGATGTTATATGCTCGATATATCACTTAATCGTCTTTTACGACATCCACGGTTAAGATAGGGAGTGGTGAATTGTATTTTTATTCCGTCACTACAAAATTAAATGAATAACGTACTATTTAGTGGACCAACGACTGTGAATGTCGCTAGGAGTCTTTTGATACCGTGAGCACAGAATCACATTTTGTGACAGTCTTTGGAGGGTGGCCCACGTACAGCAATGGATGATAAAAGACTAAATGAAATGATGAGGAAATAATGATGTATAAATAATACTTTTTTTTTTTTGGAGGTGGGCTGCGGTCGGCGGGCTCCTCGCACCCTCCGTCCGGGACGACAGAGGGGCGTAAGCACGCAACACCCGCAACCCACCAGAACACCACGTCGCCTTCGTCGTTGGGCCGACTACCGGAGCAGGGTTACTTGTCATCATGTATAAATAATACTACCGTGTGGTTTAGGAATACTATGAATTAGTACCCGGATCTTTTAGAATTATATATTACGATAGAACATTCACTAGGATCGATTACGTCTATTCGAGTTTCGAGAATATATTATGCTCATCATCATGCCTAGAGCGCAACAGCGTGTGCAAACCCTCCGCGTGTACTCGAGTACTAATATATAATTCTAATACCTTTCCGTATGGGGAAGGAGTAAGAATACAATCCACCACTCCCTATCTTGCCCGTGGATGTCGTAAAAGACGACTAAGGGATATAATATGCACATAACATCTGTGCAAGAGAAGGAAAACTCGAGATGAAACCCTGCTAACCAACATGTACCAACATGTCTGACCAGCATGGTATAGTAGGTCAAATTCCCTCCAATGGTGGAGGAGGCCCTAGCCCACTAGTGGGACGTATGTGGGCTGTGATGATGATGATGACCACCTGTCAAAATCACGATAATTTCAATATCCGTACCTTTTACCTGTAAATAATTAAAAATCAATGAAGAATTGCCGAGCAATGGAGCAATAGTACCTCCTTTAAATAAAACTATAGTCCATAAAATATAGCTTCATCTCTGTGACAGATGTCAACGAAACCAACGAAGTAAGTTTGAACGAGCGACATGCATACAATTTTATTTTGTATCACATATATTTTCATTCTTTTCGTGCCAGTTTTATTGCAACCGAAGTGCAATATATTATAAATATAAAAATATTAATATTCATGCCTAAAATGTACCTCGTAAGTACTGCAATACCTAGTAAACATTTTATAGAAAAATGACGCTTACGCACGTAGAAGGTTATACTAGACTGAAAATAAAAAAGAGATGGAACAGTCGATAGACGTAATTCGATAACCGATTTTTATTAATTTTTTTATAAAAGAAATACACCCAAAATAGTACCTAAATAAATCTTTCAACATTTTTTACTATTACAACAGACAGTTACATTATAAAATACATACATTTAATTAATTAAACGTAAAAAACAACTTTTTGTGTCAGAGTAAACGATAATACTATGTACGCATTGTTGTCAATAAACTAAACATGTTCATTCATAAAACAGTCGCAATTGATCTAACGACTGTCCCTATTATGGCAAAAAATGATAAATGTTCTAGCAGGAACAAAACGTGATGATAACAATAGTGATGTTGACCTTCTTTCGAATAATTAAAAAAGTCAAAAACAGTTTTTGTATCATTTAAATTCAAAAAGATTTTCATTGATTGTATTTCAATTATAACAGAATATCACAATTATAAAAATAAAGAGTTTTATCGATAAAAAAAACTACGGATTTCATCGTAAGCATGACAGCACTAGTGACAACTGTCACAGAGATCAAGCTATATTTTATGGACTATAGTGATTTTATCGCACATGTATTTGATTTTCGATTGCTTAACGTTTCGAAGACTTTACAGCATTCATGGTAACGGGCGGACTCTCCTTTTTTTGGGCAGGTTATATTCTGGCTAAATATCATCCGTTACGTCTGGGGTGAGGAAAGGGTGGCGCGCGGCCTCGTACCTCACAGTATCCCATCCCTTTCGCCATTGGGTCCGACCATACCACCACTGATACCGAGTTCCTTGGCGAGCGCAGTACTCGCCTGAGAAACTTATAACACCAATTGCGATCAGCGACTTGCTTGTGGCGATTACTGCATTATTCTTCCTTCTGGAACCTTATATCCAAAACTTCTGAGAGAAGACGCGGATAGGCTGAAGTATGAAAAGTTAAGTAGAAATAAATGAGTATTATCTAACCAGTCTAGTCCACATAGTACTCTGGGTCAATTTCTTTCCAATTATTCAGTAAGCTAGTGAAGGAGAAACCCAAGAAAAAAAGGAAAAAACCTACAAACTATTGAGCCATTTGTGAAAACGTTAAAATACTTGAGAAACTACCTATAATAAATTACTCTAAAGAAGTGGAATGAGTGTAGTTTGTCTCAAATGTTTGGCAAACAACCACAAGAAATTCCTTGCTCAACAATTTGATCAAATATTTGTCAAATCCTTCTAAAGGTATTTGTAGAATCGAATAGCTATCTAGTGGCGAGATACTCGGTATGTTCCTGTTTTAGCATTTATTAATAAGATTACCAGTCTTGGAACAAGTAGGTATATAGCTTATGGAAGACGCAACTGCCCATTAGTGGATAATAAAGATGTGTAACTTAGAAGTAGAAGAATGACTAAGGGTACGTTTTCCCTAGCCGAGGCCGTGGGTGACTGGGTCAATCTGTGGTGAAGTCCATCACCCGCCGAGAGGCCGACTGCGTCAGGAAAGACGGACGTCCTCCCCGAGGCAGGGACATTGGTCGCGGAGAGGGTACTCCTCAGGGGTATTCCGTCGGGCCGACCAGTGACGACAAGTCACCCTGCACCGGTCGGCCCAACGAAGGCGATGTGTCACGGGTAGGTTACGGGTGTGCGTGCTTACGCCCCTCTGTCGCCCCGGACGGAGCCGGATAACGGGAGCGCCGATCGTAGCCCACCCTCCCAAAAAAAAGGGTACGTTTTATTACTTCTTCGTTATCATAAGAGACAATGGCATAAAAGTGAATGATGTTATTATAAATTAGGCGAAGTTTTATGTACAGCAGTGGTACGTGGGTATAGGTATTAATCGAGAAGAAAAAGGGTGCCTAATTTTGGCACAATATTATTAAAACTATTCAATTCAATTACAATAAGATAAAATTCACATAAATGACGTATGAAGAAAAAGGCGACATTTTCTATATATTAATGCCTTTGTTCCTGAAAGGATTGACATATATACGCATTACTTAAGTTTTACTATATGCCTTTTAGGCGCATGTAATATAGGGCAAACCCAGATAACCAGAAATCAGACATCGTTACACATTTGGGACTGCCTATTTAGAATTTTCAGAAAAAAGTGTCCTAAATCCGAGCAAATTAGTTGAAAACCACGACAATAATTTCTCTAGCCATTATTCAAATTCGTGAAACCAGTATCCAAACCCAAAAAATCCCAAACCTAGTTAAACTATTTCTAAAAATTTTAAGTACTATAGAAATAAAAACAGAAATTCAAAAGTCATATAAATGTAGACGAGAAAATAAATTCCTCTCACACGAAACTGAAGATCATTTATCCCTTGAGGCTTTAATAAATCTCTCTTATATATCGGTTTAAAAAAACAAATGAATTGTTTATAAAACGGTTTTCCTTTAGGGAAAAAAACTGGATTACTTATTTGTTAAACCACGTGATTATCGTGTGATTATTAATATGGATACTTTTTATCCTGGATAACATTAAGAACAATTTTAATTGACAGCCTTTTTCTTCTACGGTCGGCGCACTACTCGGACCACTCCGTCCGGGGCGACAGAGGGGCGTAAGCATGCACAACCGTAACCCACCCGTATAGCACGTCGCCTTCGTCGTTGGCTCGACCACCGGCGCAAACGTCCTTGACTTCAGTGATTGACTCGACGGAATACCCTAAGGGAGCAACCTCTTCCGTCGACGCCCCCTACTGGGACGCCAAACGCCGTCGCAAGGCTAACCACTCCGCGAGTGCCCGGACTAAATCCCCGGTCCAGTCACCCGCAGCCTAATTAATAATAATAATAATTTTAAGACAACACCATGCACTAAGGAAATAATCCTTGTATTGCTGGGAACTTTACAAACATATAATTAACGGTCACAAATTACATCCAGACTCAGAACAACAAGTTGTGGATCACACAAAGTCTTGTTCCGCGTGGGATTCGAACCACTGACACTGGCGCTGTAAGTCGCTATCTTAACCACTACGCCATCTGTGCAGCCTATACCAACCTATACCAAATGTAGAGGCCTACGTCTAACAGGCATCGGTCGGCTCATGTATTTACGGATTAAATTATTAAAATAATTCGTAATTTATACTTTAATAAGGAATATTATATTATATTATTCATCCGTATGATGATGGAGTAAGAATACAATTCACCACTCTCTATCTTACCCGTGGATGTCGTAAAAGACGACTATCTGATATAATATGCACATAACATCTATGCAAGAAAACGCCAACATGTCTAACCAGCATGATATATATGTAGTAGGTCAAATTCCCTCCCATTGTGGAGGAAACGCGAGCCCAACAGAGGAACCTATGTGGGCTGCAATGACGATGATGATATTATTTTTGTGTGGTGCCGGAGTAAGAATACACACACATTTCCTGCCCACGGCTGTTGTAAAAGTCGACTAAGGAAATGGGAGAACTAAAGGCTTAAAACCCCATATCAACTCATCTGATCCCCATTATATAGTAGGTCAATTTCCCTTCTTTTGTGGAGGAGGATCGAGCCAAGCACGACGACACATATAAGATGAGAAGATGATGATAATGAAAGCATTTAATTGTCAGACATCACATATTTTACATCATAGATATCATCATTACAACGCATATAGGTCCTACGTCTGGGATCGAGCTTCCTCCAAAATTGGAGTGAAATTAACTTACGCTATACGAATAGGGTTTTATTTCGAGTTTTCCTTCTCTTTTAAAGATCTCATCTCCTCATTTAAACCTCTTAGTCATTTTTATGACACCCACAGGCAAGAAAGGGACTTTCAATACTTTATAGGTTGCTATATACACTTATATTTACAAAATAAAAATGTTATAACCTAATAAAAAAAAGTCTGAAGTAAGATGATGCCGAATTCCGACACGCGCCTGAGAATCGATTGCATTATTCCACGTCAGCTTAAGACTGTTTCATAAATTACTAAAGCATCTATCCAAACTTCCAATGACACAATTTTTGACTTTATATTTTACACCTTGTACGCATTCCACTGATGGGCGAGACAGTCCTGCGTAATAAATAAATCACACTAGCTAAATAGCGTAGAGATTCGTTTCGAGTTGTCTTTCTCATCATCATCCTTGTCTTATCCCAATTACTTGGGAGTCGATATGTTATGTGCTCTTCTTCCGTTGTATATATTGCAAGTTTTGGCAGTAGTTTAAAAAGTATTTTTTAGTGGTAGGACCACACTGTTGATAGTATGTCTACAGCCGCTGGCCGATCCGTCCGAGGTAGTACCACACTCTCGCAGAAAATCGATGTCCGAGTAGTAGCTATTTGTCACTGTACTTCGTTCGGTGAGCGAATGAGCCGGCAGTCCAACTTTCTGAGGGTGTTTGCGTGTGGTGGGATTTAGTGATGCCTTTAGTATCACCGAACTTCATTGTGCGTATTCACACTCCCTTTACTTTCTTCACGGTAGGGAGCGGCCTTACAAAGGTTCATGAGTCACAGCTACACTTACCATCAGGTGTATTGTCTGCTCGTTTACCACCGTTTGAAATAATAAAAAAATAGACGTCTGTCTGATATTAACCATTTTTGGAAAAGTAATTATTGAATAGACGGTCTCAGATGTACCTGCTCCTAGTCTTTGGCTTTTAGTCGTTCTTTACAACATCCACGATTTAAGGATTAGGGATATTCGTAGTTAAACATATCAATGGTTAGGTTAGCATAATTCTTTCTCGTCAGTGATATTAACTATTTTTGTTGCTTTCAATACTTATAAAAATTACAATGTAGTTTCCCATTTTCATATAGATTATTTACTATTCATTCTTTATCCAGCTTATCTTATCAAGTGTTAGACATAGGCGTCCCGTAATGGGGAGTGAAGCCTCCTGTAATAACTACACAGCTTGGCAGGCGGCCTTCTTCAGCCAAATTGTGTTCGGTTATCCTAGACGCAAGGAATGGCACCAATGGAGACAAATAATAAAATCTAGGTGCACCATTGCACCAGCATTTGCCAATGATGACCACGATCCTCAGTATGGGGTAACGACCAAAGAGAGAGAGAGAGATTGGAAATTTAGGGAGTGGGCTGGTCGCAGAATCGATACCAATGGTCAACACAATGGCGATGAGGAGAAACCGCGGTGGGTTTTGGAACCGCACGCCGCTCTTTCTTCGCCCCGGACGGAATAGATAAAGGGTGTCTAAACATAGCCTGCTAAAAAAGGATACATTACAAATGCATTTATTTCTTGTACATCATCACCTCGATTCATATACGTCCCACTGCTGGGCTCAACAATAGGAGGAAAATTAACGATACTATACCGTACTAGTTAGACAGATTGATAGTATGATAGTATATTCTTTATTTTAAATAAAACTACTTTACGGATTTTATCACGTTTGTATTTGATTTTTGATTGCCACTGAACACTTTGTAGTGGTCATGGTCACGGGCGGACTAAGATATCTCACGTCCAACAAGTCATCGTTATTGCAGAAAATTTATAATTATCTACCCGATACAGAAAATAGTTATTAACTATTGACCCACATTTTGATACAAATTTATTGCTAGTTTAAGAAGAAAATTATTCTATATGAAAAAATTAAATTGTTTATGGTTAGTAATTATTTAACATTAAAATGAATAGAAATTATATTTAAAAACTAACTAACAATATAGTATAACGGCAATCTGCAAAAATCCGTAAAGTAATTTTATTTAAAATGTGTAATACTCGCGTAAACATCAGAAATCATTAGTATATCTTTAGTTGTCCTTTATGACATCCACGGGTAAGACAAGGCGTAGTGAATTATATTCTTATTCCGACACCATACGCAAGTTCTTTTTTAGGGTTCTGTACCCAAAGGGTAAAAATGGGACCCTATTACTGAGACTTCGCTATCCGTCCGTCCGTCTGTCACCAGGCTGTATCTCAAGAATGGTGATAGCTAGACAGTTGAAATTTTTACAGATGATGTATTTCTATTGCCGCTATAACAATAAAAACATAAAATAAAATAAATATTTAAGGCGGGATCCCATACAACAAACTTGATTTTTTTACCGTTTCTTGCTCGATACTAATAACGGTGACATGTAAACGCTTTAACTATTCACAAAATATTTAGTTTTATGTTCTTTTTAAATATAATTAATTAAAATTAAATAAATAATTAAGGGGGCTTCCATACAATAAAAGAGGTTTTTTTATAGATAATAGTACGGAACCCTTCGTGCGCGACTCGACTCGCGCTTAGCCGGTTCTTGTTGTACAAATGAGGTCAAACAATTATTAACACTGCGATAATCTTAAAAAACAATGTATCTAAAACGTTCGCATAGAAAATTTATATCATTTTTTTTTTCTGAATATAAAAGCCACGTACAAGGTTTACGACGTAAGAGAAACGACGAAAAATAAAATCTTAAGTGCTATCCCCGCTAATCCGAGAAAGGGAACGATCAGGAATATGAGGGCGAGTTATACCGATAGCCCTAACTTAATAACTTCAATCCGTTTATAGATAAATCTATATTTATGATAAATAATACCAATAAATCTGTCTTCAATATTCTCATATACATTTTTAGTTTATATACGTTACATTGTTAAGGTCGAGCTGCCTCCACAATGAGAGGGAAACTAATCTGTTGTGGGGAAGAAAGGTTCACGAGTGGCGACCACGTTTCAGACGACGCAGTGTAGGACCAAACAAGTGGATTGATGACCTGGGGAAAGTTGCTGGACGTCGTTGGATGCAGGTGGCACAGGACCGCACTTTGTGGCGTAACATCAGGGAGCCCTATATCCAGCAGTAGATAGCGATAGGCTGAAATGATGATGAATGATGATATGTTGTACCACGCTTTTCAGACCGGTTGTATAGGGTTTTATTCCGAGTTTTTATGCATATTTAATCCCTTAGCCATCCTTTATGACACCCATTGGCAAAAGAGGGAGTGGCGAATTGTATTCTTATTCCGTCACCACTAATATCATTTGTTTAAAAACCTTTAAAGCAATTTAAATATTTGCAAACTATGGTTTGCAATAGTTTCCCCTCGTGTAAGATTAATAAGGTCTGAATAATTTAATATGTGTAAGAGCAATACACAAATTGATGTGACATTAGGCAATTTAGTGATTTAAACTAATTCGAAACTACTTAATTTCAAAGTCCTTTAGTGCTATTTGATTATTCATTTAATGGGTTTAATGTATATGCGCCTACTGTTTGACTTGGTACCACCGTCACCATTCTACCAATGTACCACTCGACATCGTAGCAGGGTTCATCCATTTCACCTGGAAACGTTATGGTCTTCAACTGTACGTTTCCAGCGATCATTTCTCCCACGTACGTGCAAGCTCTGGAATGAACTACCTGCTGCTGTGTTTCCCGAGCGCTATGACATGTCCTTTTTTAAACGAGGTTAAAGAAGAGTATTTCCTTCACGGTAGGCAGCGGCCTGGCTGTGCCTCTGGTATTGCAAAGGTCCATGTGCAGCAGTTTCACTTATCATCAGGTGTGCTGCTTGCTCGTTTGCCACCGTTGGCAATAAAAAAATAATAATAATAATACCGTCCTAGCTGAGGCCACGGGTGCCTGTAATCCGTATATCGCAGAGGCTGGACATTGGGGAAGAACGGTACCTGAAAAAGTATGCTGCCAGATTGGCCAAGGACATCAAGGAACTTGATACTGGTAGTCGTTTTTTTAGCAAAATGGTAGGAATATGGTAGATTATGCGACCGCGCGTCGTCCTTTCGTCATCTAGGAAAAAGCGGCCGTGAAGCTCAACCAAAATAAAAAGAAAACAAAATGGTTTTAATGTAGGAAAACTAGCCATCTATTAGTTTTTTGTACAGAAATAATAACTTGTTCAGGCCTATACAAAGAGGTAACTTTAGCCCCATTAAGCAGTTTGTTATAAAATAATATCACAGCATTGCGTTTGCAAAGACATCTTAATCTTAAATAATAAAAAAGAAATACCTATATTTATTTGTTCATAATTCATACTTTTATTTTAGCTACTATGTCCCATTGCAGAACTTGAGTCTTCTCCTGGGTTGGAGTGAAATTGACCTACTATACGACGATGGTTAGAAGTATTGGTATAGGGTTTGATTTCGTGATTTCCTTCTCTTGCAAAGATTGTATCCATCCATCCATACATCAGCCTACAGACGTCCACTGCTGGACATAGGCCTCCCCACAAGATTGCCACTCGGGACGGTCCTGCGCCATTAGCATCAAACGGTTACCTGCGACTTTGAGAATGTCGTCAGTCCACCTAGTGGGGGGGTCGTCATACGCTGCGCCGTCCGATTCCTGGTCGCCACTCAAGAACCTTTCTTCTCCAACGGTTGTCGGTTTGAGTGATGTGGCCTACCCATTGCCATTTCAACGTGCTAATTCTGCGGGCCATAGATTGTATATGAATATTTAATTCCTAAGTCGTCTAATATAATTTAAAACAACCACATGACATTTTCGATAAAGTTGCCGCCAAAACTCCAGCTAAACAAGAACTCGCATAGTGTCGCCAGCCCACGATAAAAGTTTATGACGCGTATTGTCCGCTCAATGAAAGGAAAAAATAATATGGTATTATATTATAAGCAGCGTTACTGTTCGGATATCCGACATCGCTCGCAAACCTCTGTTTTACGCGAGATCTTTTTCCCTTTTTACGCAACGCCTGGCTCACTGGTTTATGGACTGTTGTATTTAATTTTATGTCTGCAAGCAATGAGAAAGGATTTTTCTTGGTTAATGTATTGTAAATGAAATTGAAAGAGTATTTTCTTTTAGAGTCGTGTTTGAGCTGAATATTTTTAATTCTCTTTTCATTCCGTATACTTCTCACTGTATGATACGGATCTACTATGATAGAAATATACTCTATTATTATAAATGCGAATTTGAGGGTTTTGTGTTTGTTACGCTTTAATGCCTAAACAATTAAGTCAATTTTTAAAAATCTTTCACAAATTTAGCATTACTTTGTCAACGAGTTACATTGGCTCTATTATCCTTTTACGCGTGTGAAACTGTGGGAACTTAACAGTTTTTTTAATTCTTTCACCTAAGGAAAGCCACATTATCAGCGAGTAATATAGACTATATTTTATCCTCGTATTTTCAAGGAAACGGGAACTACGCGGGGAAAATCACGGGAATTTGACTGATTTAAAAAAATACTTCAGCTGAGCTCAATAGCTCAGCGAGTATTACCTTCAGTGTAATACTCGGTTTCCCGTGTGGTGACGGAGCAAGAATACAATTCACCACTCCCTATCTTGCCCGTGGATGTTGTAAACGTTGACTAAGGGATATAATACATATATAACATCTATGGAAGAAAAGAAAAACTCGAACCAAAACTCTATGCCAGCCTGCCTAACTAGCATGGTATAGTAGAGTTAATTTCTCTCCTATTGTGGAGGAGGCTCGAGCCCAATAGTGGGATGTATATGAGCTGACATGAACCCCGGTTTCAGTATGGTGACAGAGTTATAATACGATTCATTACCTCCTTCCTTGCCCGTAGGTGCAGTAAAAGACGACTAAGCTATGCATACAAGGGAAATAAAACACTAAATTAAAGACCTAGTAGAGACCTAGTAGAGACCTCCTTCCCATTGAGGAGAAGGTTCGAGCCCAGAAGTGTGACATATATGACCTGTGATGGTGAATGCTCAGATATAATATTCCTATGATATGATACAATAGATTATGGTTGGACTAAACCCCGTTTTTCCGTGTGGTGACGGAATAAGAATACAAATCACCACTCCTTATCTTGCCCGTAGATGTCGTAAAAGACGACTAAGGAATATAATCTGCATACAATTTTCTATACAGAAGAAAAACTCGAAATAAAACCATATACCAACCTATCTGACTAGCATAGGTATAGTTAGGTCAATTTCTCTTTTATTATAGGGGAAGCTCGAGTTCAACATGGGGACGTATATAAGCTGAAATGATGATAATGAGACCCCACAAGCGGTACCCAGTCATGCGTTAACTACTAGAACAGATCTTAATTCCCTTATAACTACCCCTGACATAACCGAATTGGCAAGAGAAGCACATAGCTACCACAAACAGACCTTTCAGCAGCATAACAAATAACGATATTAGAAAATCATCTTCATTTAAAATTTTACGTCATATACATTTCACTGTTAGGCTCGAGCCTCCTCCACAATATGAGGAATTTTTATCTAGTATAGCGCGCTGGTCAAACATATTGGCATAGGGTTTTAAATTGAGTTTGCCGGCTCTTCTATATATATTAGCTGCATATCATATCCCTTAATCGACTTTTACCCACGGTTAAGAGAGGAGTTTGGTGAATTGTATTCTTACTTCATAACAATGTAGCATAATCGAAAATGCTTCCTATATATTATTAATACAATAAAACATCAATATGTATGATATTAATGATTAGTTCCATTAGTAAATGAAGAGGAAATAGCTCATTACGACTCGTATGGTTATTGGCGACCTGTGGATTCATTTATAATGCATCGTTTACTTGGAATCATTAAATGTCCAACTTATATTTAGTTCAGAACTATTTACGTTAATAGTATTGTGACTTAAAAAGTTGTTTACGAAATTATAATTTATATATACATTTTTTTATATTTTGCCGTGTGGTGACGGAGTAAAAATACAATTCACTACTGCCTATCTTGCCTGTGGATATCGTAAAAGACGACTAAGGGATACGATATGCATATAACATCTAGGGAAGAAAAGAAAATCGCGAAATAAAACCCAATAACAACCTGCCTTATCAGCACAGTATAGTAAAGTCAATTTTCCTTTTATTTTGGAGGAGGGTCAAGCCTAACGGTGGAATGTATATAAGCTAAAATGATGATGATGATTTTTGCAGAGATAACTTCTTTAAGTGCGTTAAGCACTTTTTTGTGTGAGCAAATATCATGGAACTCGCGTTATCGCCACATCACGCTTTCTTGTATATTGTGTTTATATATATGTACAGATATATACCTATGTGCGTATTTTTTTTGATTAACGATGATAGCAAACGAGCAAGATTAGGTAAGTGGTACTGCCGCACATGGACCTTTGCAATACCAGCCAGGCAGTTGCCTACCATGAAGAAAATGCTCTTCATAAACCTTGTTTAGAGATGGACATATTATAGCGCTTGGGAAACACAGCAGCAGGTAAATTCATTCCAGAACATATAAGTGTCGTTGGAGCAGGCGGTACAGGGCTGCACTTTGTGGCGTAATATGAGGGAGGCCTACGTCCAGCAGTGGACGGCGATAGACTGAAACGATGACGATGATGATAAATAAATAAGAATATATACGATAGCAATCCGCCCTCGCTTCGCTTCGGATTCAGTCGTCTTACGCGCGTAGTTCCCCTTCCCGTGGGAATACCGCGATTAAATATAGCCTATGTTACTCCCTGGTATTATAGCTTTCCATTGGTGAAAGAATTTTTGAAATCGATTCGGTGGTTTAAGCGTGAAAGCGTTACTAACAAACAAACATCCTTACTTTCGCATTTATAATATTAGTATGGACTAGCAACCCGCCCTCACTTCGCTTCGGTTTCAGTCGCTTAAACCGGCGTAGTTCCTGTTCCCGTGGGAATATCGGGATAAAATATAGCCTATGTTACTCCCTGATATTATAGCTTTCCATTGGTGAAAGAATTTTTGAAATCGGTTCGGTGGTTTAAGCGTGAAAGCGTTACAAACAAACAAACAAACAAACATCCTTACTTTCGCATTTATAATATTTGTATGGAAGTATGGACTAGCAACCAGCCCTCGCTTCGCTTCGGTTTCAGACGCCTTACCTGCGTAATTCTCGTTCCCATGCGAATACCGAAATAAAATATAGCCTATATTACTCCCTGTTATCATAGTTTTCCATTGGTGAAAGAATTTTTGAAATCAGTGCGTTGGTTTAAGCGTGAAAGCATAACAAACAAACTTACTTTCGCATTTATAATATCAGTGGTGATGATTGCTCATTACCTTTACCCTTATTTTCCCGCAGGAGTCATAAAAGCAGGCGAAGAGAGTATAGCGGACTAACCAGCAGGCGCTGTTTTTCGAAAGGCATAATACCGACTGCTATCGCCAATCCGTTTACCAAAACCCACCATATTTACTTCCCTTCGGCATAAGACAGACTATTAGAATCGAATTCTTGATTTCTGTGGCCAGCCCGAAAAATAATACTTGCGTAAACATCCAAAGTCGTATTGAACAACATTAAATTCCCACATAATTTCAAACACACACCAAAAGCAGCTCGATAAATCTTAACAATCATTTAATTACAAAGTTTGCGTCAAGTTCTAAGCTTCCTTAACGATGCTCCTTTCATTGTTGTAAAAGAAAATCACTTTGAACTGTGTAACGGAAGTTCATTAAGATCTAGTAACTAGTGTTACAAATGAATGGTTACAGTTTTAGTTATTTATGATTCAATTTGCTTTTGTAAAACATCTCTTTTGAGTCATCTTAACTTTATCTCAGCCCACATACGTCCAACAGTTGGTGTTAGGCCTTTGCTACAATGGAAAGGAATTTGATCTACTATACCGCGCTATTGCCGCGTGGTGACGGAGTTAGAATACAATTCACCATTCCCTATCTTGCTCGTGGATGTCGTAAAAGATATATAGGATATAATAAGCATGTAACATCTATGCAAGAGAAGGAAAACTCGAACCAAAACCCTATTTGGTTTTGTTTTACTCTCGCGCCGCAGTCTCATGTTACGCCATTCTTAAACATGCGCAATATATTTAAAATGGAATCACGCTGGAAACTTCACTTTCGTTATATATATATTTCGTTATCTTATCGTTATTTAGTTAAAAAAAAGGTTTAAACAACACTTATTTGATATGCAATTTCATTGACATATCTAGTGCGGAATTTAACACTATTCTGTCCTCTTGACCATACATGTATTTGAAGTATCGTGTAAATCAGTATACAATAACACATATATTTTAACATCTTTAAACGAGCAATTCTTGTATATATATATATATATATATATATATATATATATATATATATATATATATCCGAGCGAAGCTCGGTCAACCAGATATTATTTTATTAAGTGTTTTATATTTTATCTATATCATATATGCAAAGTATTCAAAATTAATTATATCCTTACACAGGCACACATACACACACGCACATTCACATAGAAATTAAGTTTTTATAATTATTTTTTAACATGTATGTATATGTACCAGGTGTTGGCAGAATACGAGCGCTATTTCTACTAACTAGAAGTAGCACGAGTTGAGCGAATAGCCTTTTTTGTTCTTCGTTAGAATTGTTTCATTTTATGTAACATAGCTTTTATTTTAGTTGTTTGTGTTTTTATAAGATCTAACGAGAACAAAATAAATATTTTTCTTTCTTCTTTCTTTCTTCCTTCTTTCGCCCTTCTTTCTATTCCAACACATCCTACCAGCGTGGTCATATTTCCTAGTCGTCTTTTACGACACCCACCGGTAAGGAGTATTAAATTGTAGTCTTACTCCGTTACCACATGGTCTCTTTTGAGTCTGCATGTCTAATAGCTAGCATCATCATCTTCATCATTTCAGCCCATCTACGTTCCACTGTTGGTCTCGGGCCTTCTAAATTATGGGAGAGAAATTGACCTATTATACCACGCTGGTCTGGCGTGTTTGCATGGGGTTTTGTTTCAATGTATCGTATTATGACATCTACGGGCAAGACATGGAATGATGAATTGTATTCTTACTCTGTCACCACACGAAATAGCTATAATTGATTTAAAACAACAAAGAAGAATATATAAGGCATATAAAAAAGTACGTTCGCACGTAGGTAAGTAGTTTCCAAAGAATAGAAAAGTAACTTTTTGGCTATTATACACATTATGTGTTAGGTGGTAAGCACTGCCAAAAGTTTTTTATCTAAAGTGGTAGATCAGTCCACCACCGTTAGTTGGCCACTGACCACACTGTCGCAAAAAAATCGACGTCTGAGTGGCAATTTGTTACTGCACTTAGTTCAGTGAGTGAGAAAGTTAGAAGGTCAACTTTCTGAAGGTTATTACGTGTGGTAGGTTTTGATGATGCCTTTAGTATCACCAAATCTCATTGCACGCATCTCGCTCCCTTCATTTTCGTCGCTGTAGGTAGCGTCCTAACAAAGTTCTATGAGCGGCTGTATCACTTACAGTACATATGATGTAATAAAAGAATAAAGAAATATTAAAATCATGCTCCTCTGGAACTCACTACCTCTCGGTATCAGGATGGCAACCAGTCGTCAAACATTTAAGAAGAGCGTTCGACTCAATCTCTTAAACGAGTTGGCAGAATCATCACAACTGATATAATGTGTAAAAAAAAAAGTCCTTATAATTATGTATATATACTGTGTATATATGTGTATGTATATATTTATATATCTTAATATATATCATATCTATCTTTGTATTTGCGTATGTATGTATCTTTGGTATGTATTATATATTTTCGTATATACCTATTTACCTATGCAAAATATATTTTCTTTTTCATTTTAGAATTATATAGCTATCTCGGAACATGCACCTACTTTTTTTTTCATCTCTGCATCACCTATGGTTGACTGGTAGAGAATACCTTTGGCATTAAGTCCGCCATTGCATTGTTGGATGAAGATTAATAAATAAAAAAAAAATCAATTACAAAAGCATTTAGTATTTTCCAAGTATCTCATTCCGCAGCAGAAGTGCCTTGGTCACATCCTGGCACGATGCCAACTGTAAATACTGTATAGTTGTTATAACATAAGTGTGTAGAACTTGAATTTAATTGTTCTCAATTATTGATCAATATTTAAAGTAAGTAAATTCCGTATGGTGACTGAGTAAGAATACAAATAACCAAATCTTGCCCGTGGATGTCGTAAAAGACGACTAAGGGATATAATACGCATATAAAATCTATGAAAGAAGAAAAATCGAAATAAAACCCTATACCAACTTGTCTAATCAGCATGATATAGTAAGATCAATTTCCCTCCTATTGTGGAGGAGGCTCGAGCCCAACAGTGGGACGTTATAAGCTGCAATGAAAATGATGATCTAAAGTATATTTTCTTTTGTTTTAAATGGAACTAATCCCACCACACATTCTCACGACAGTAACTCCTGTAAGCCAGATTCCGCAATGGTCTCCGTATAAGATACAGAGTTTTGGAAGAAAGTCAGAAAATCCCGAGAAAGTTCCGAGAAATGCTTTTAATTATCTTGGGACCCGCAATAAATTTAATTAGAAAAGAAGAACGGGAGGATATGGAAGGATTCCACTTCCCTCCTATGCATAGCGGGTGACGTGAAAACCTAATGTATATGGTGTGGTATAAAGAATGGATGGATATCCATCCTATAAACATCTATTGTTATAAATTGGCTTGCTATTTAATTTTCCACCAGAAATCTGGTCCCTGCGCTTGAAAAATGAACTTGCCCGAATTCGAAAGAACGAGACCGATCAAATTGAAATAATTTATTTTGTATACCTAAACTCCGCGAGGGTACTTAAATATTATCATTTTTTTACATTTTTCCTTAAAATTACCATCGGATCGGAACGCGACCGCACTGAGAAGATCCGACAAGAAACTCAGCGGGATTGTCTATTTTTATTTGTTTGCTAATTTCGAAAAAGAGATCAGCCGACGAATCCAACTCGATTGGCAGGGTTCGGGAAACTTAAGAGGATCTTCTCGTCCAACATACCTCAGTGTCTGAAAACACAGGTCTACGACCAGTGTGTGTTACCAGTGATGACTTACGGCATGGAAACGTGGTCTCTAAATGTAGGCCTCATAACAAGGCTCAAAGTTGCTCAGCGTGCTATGGAGCGGGCTATGCTCGGGATTTCTCTGCGAGATAGAATCCGGAATACGGAAATCCGCAGAAGAACGGGTGTAACACGACATAACACGAAGAATTAGCACGCTGAAGTGGCAATGGCCAGGCCACATCGCTCGACGAACCGACAACCGCTGGGGAAGAAATGTTCTCGAGTGGCGACCACGTATCGGACGACACAGTGTAGGACACGCCCCACTAGGTGGACCGATGACCTAGTGAAAGTTGCTGGGCGTCGTTGGATGCAGGCGGCACAGGACCGCACATTGTGGCGTAACATGAGGGAGGCCTACGTCCAGCAGTGGACGACAATAGGCTGAAATGATGATGATGATTGCTAATTTTGCTTAAATAACAGTGACGGAGTAAGAATACAATTCACCACTTCTTATCTTACTCATGGATGTCATTAAAGACAGCTATGGGATATAATATGCACATACCATCTGTGCAAGAGAAGAAAAACTCGAAATGAAGCTCTATACCAACATGTCTCACCAGCATGGTATAATAAGACAAATTCTCTCCCATTGTGGAGATGGCCTGAGCCCAACAGCGGGACATATGTGGGCTGCTATGATGATGATGATAAATATTAGGTCTAACAACATGCTTATTAATAGTTCCAGTGTGATGCCTTTTGAACTATTATAAAATAAAATTCACAAATATAATAATAATCTATACCAATAAATAAAATTGGAGTGTCTGTTTGTAATGTCAAAATAATAGGCTTTTTTCATGCTCACACGGTTATTTGCACGACACCTATGTCTAAAATAGCGTGTAAAAAATTTTTGTCTGTCTGTCTGTTTGTTCCGGGTAATCTTCAAAACGGCTGGACCGATTTCAAAAATTCTTTCACCAGTGGAAAGCTATAATATCAGGGCGTAAACTAGGCTATATTTTATTCTGGTATTCCCACAGGAACGGGAACTACGCGGGTAAAACGCTAAAACCGAAGCGAAGCGAGGGCGGGTTGCTAGTCACAAATATAATGAGAAGATTATGGCTCTACCAGATCCCGCAAATGGCACCCGATTACGAGTTGACCACTAGAGCAGCCATCACTCCCCTCAATCATAATGGAGAGAAGGGAGTGACCCGCTCCTCGTAGCTACCGCAAGCAGACCTTTCAGTGAACACAATACCATTTGCCACAAACATAAATTACAGATAAAATAAGAAATTCGTTTGGCAAAACACGCTACGCTTTACAATTATAGTAGGTAGCAATAATGAAGTATATATGCGTCATCTACGATGACGACACGACACGTGTATCAGGCCCTTTTTGCCACGTAGTCATAATAAGCCAATGTGAGCGTGTGATATCCGAGATCGTTTTAGGCCGCTCGGTCTCTCGCCGAAGCGTGGTGAAAGCTGTGTGCTATGTGGATTATCAACAATTTAAGTATTCCTAAAGGTCCATGATCTAGAAATCTAGGACTTATCAAGATAATTCTTTCATCTCTCTTATTATAGGGTCTCATTAGTATTAGATAAATCTAAACTGGGTTAAAAATCGTACACAAATTCAATGTAAAATACAAGTTGTTAACTTTATCCACTATTGCAACTACACGAAAAAAATTATCTTACATGAAAAAAATATACTCTTTTTGGTTAGTAATTATTGGACATTAAATTTATAATAATTATTATGATAATTTATTAATTTAAGCCTAAAAAATCTAATATACTACAACCGGATTAGAACGCGGCCACACTGAGAAAGAACCGACAAGAAGACTCAGAGTGCATGATGCTAAATTATTATTAATTTTTAAAAGGCTTAGTTTATCTTACTAAAATTTTTTATGTTTATAAAAAATCTTTAACTGTTATTGTGAGTTAACTATTATAGCTGTAAAGTCTTCGAAAACGTCGAGTAATCAAATATAAACGCGATAAAATCCGTAAGTTAGTTTTATTGTTAATAAAACTAACTTACGTGTATGTGTAATGCTCGCATAAACATAAAAAATCACTGTTTTACTTGATTGCGTAGGAACATAAATAAATATACAAAAAAAAATAGAAGATCTGTACTTATAACTAAGGGATACGCATATAACAAGCAAGATAACTCGAAATAAAATCCTATACCAACCTGCCTGACCAATTTCCTTTCTATTGTGGAAGAGGCTCAAGCCCTGCAGTGGGACGTATAGGAGTCGTGATGCGGGTTTTTTTTTCAAGTTTCCCTTTTCTTGCACAGATGCTCTGTGCATATTATATTTCTTTACAACATCCACGGGCAAGATAGAGAGCGGTGAACTGTTCTCTTACTCCGTCATCACACGGAAAATATAAAAATATCAATTGAGAATGCTTACTGTCAGTAGAGACCTCGATGCCGCAGCATTGGGTGTTAGGCTCTGGTGGGAAAGCTGATATAGTTGCAGCACATGATTGATTAGCAGTATCTGAAAGTATTCAAGTGTTTATTAAAACTAGCAACCTACCCTCGCTTCGCTTTAGGTTCCATTCCTGTGGGAATACCGGCATAAAATATTACCATAGTTACTCCTCAAATAGACAGATACCTTGTAGTAAAATATTATCAAAATCCGTCCAGCCGTTTTGAAGATTACCCAAAACAAACAGACAGATAAACAAACTTTTTTAAACCAACAAATAATCGTATTAGAATCAAAAAGTCAATTACTTTGATATTACAAAAAGACACTTCAATTTTATTTATATATATAGGTCGGAAGAAAAGTTTTTCGCATAAACTGTATAAACTTTTAATGACTTTGTTTTGGCTGTACTAGTTGTATCTAGCTGATTTTGATAACATTAAAAAGATTATATTAAAAAAAAGAACGATATACTAAAATATGGTATCATGTTGTTTTTCATTTCTTTTTCTTTCTGTCAAATTAAAGGAATCTGAGGAAGAAATTCGGTATCGTTATCTTCTAATTCTTTAGAGACTATCAGGTTAAAATCAAGAGAGGTCTTCTAAATTTTTTTTTTCTTTTTTTTTTCATCAGAAGTCTCAGAATTTCTACAGCAATGAGATCATGTCACTGCCCACAAGATGGTGGAAAGTTAATAAAATGGCACATATATATTGTAATTAAATGCAAATAAACTTTGAGAAAAAATTAGTGAAATTTTCATATAGAATTCAAGTTTTCGCGGCCTTATATTTGTGCTATTATTTTATGAGGATAAACAATAATCATCACCAACATTATAGTTCATATAAACCCCACTATTGGGCTCCACAATAGGAGGGAAATTGACCTTACTATACCATACCATTGGGCCATTGACTGGACCATTCTTGCCTACAGGACGCCACGTCAACAAGCTTCGGAACAAAACAATGGAAATGTTCGCCTAACCGTCAAGGCCCATCGAACACCAGACCCAAGTACTTTATATGCGCCAGAATATTAATAGAAACCGACTTGATGGTGATCCCGTCGCCGGTGGGTGGCCTATGAAGCGATATTATCTCTCTTTTTATCCAGTGCCATTGTCAGCCACAGCGCTTCCATTTGCCTGACAATGTCCTGGCTGCCGAGAGTTGCCAGACGTGCCACCTCCTCTAACCTCCCACCACAGACTGTGACGAGTGTATCGTCAGCGTAGGAAATTGTGCTGATCCTGACACGGGGGCTCCCTGTTAATGCCCAGTCGTAGCCAATATTATACAGGGTGACTCCCAAGATTCGACTCCTGTGGCATGTGTCACACAACATGGTAGTCCGTACAAAGTCCCCCTGTCAATTCGGGTAAAGAACGCTGCGTCAATTCAAATAGTCTGCCGCCAGCTGCCTCAGGTGGATTATGGATACCTCATGATACTGGAGCACCTCACTGACCCAGCTGAATGGCAGACTTGAATACAACGGCGATGTCTCGGGACACCACCAACAGCACACCTCCGCCGGCAATCTCCTCCCGGATCTCAGATGCAACAAGACCCCGGTCGTCGAACACCTCTTCCAAAAAATCTAATTGAATGAACAGATTGTGACCGATTCCGCCACAGTGCAGGCCGATGTGGACAGCCAGAGTGATAGGACTACACAGTTGACAGTTATCTGTCTACAGCCGCGTGCGGGTCCGTCCGGGGTAGTACCACACTCTCGCAGAAAATCGACGTCCGAGTAGTAGCAATTTGTTACTGCGCTTCGTTCGGTGAGCGAGAGAGCTGGAAGTCCAACTTTCTGAGGGTGTTTGCGTATGGTGGGTTTTAGTGATGCCTTTAATATCATCGAATCTCATCGCACGCATTCACACTCCCTTCACATTCTTTACGGTAGGCAGCGGCCTTGCAAAGGTCTATGAGCGGCAGCAACATTTACCATCAGGTGTACTGTTTGCTCATTTGCCACCGTTGGCATTAAAAAAAATCATTCCAACAGCTTTCCCGTATCGTCCAGAGAAAATGTCATACTAGAATCATATTCGTTAATCATCTATTACGACACACGTACAAGAAAGTGTCGTTGATAAGAAGGTGTTGAGTTGTATTCTTATTCGTCGCTTCACGGAATATGCATTACATTCTATTTATGCATTTAATATCAATGAAAATGTATATTTGAAATATAAATATTTGTCCGGAGATTTTATTATTAACTTTACCAGCCCAGTTCCGTAGCCTTGTAATGTATGTCTGAAAACTATTCGAAATATTAGGAAATAATAATCAAAAATATCAACGTGATTTTATCAGTGAAAATTCTACATAGCGATCTCAATTCCATCGCCGTATATGTAAAGTTGATGCTGGATAATACCTCTAGCGTATAGGGAATTTTGATAGGACAGTCGCTTCGCTAGCGATGGATAGCATGTAGCCTGAAATTTGGTAGCCATTGTGGGATGGAACATTTAAACAGGTAAGTGAACTTGATAAAATCAATTGCAATTATTTTCTTTGAACTCAAGTTTTATACTTAAATACTGTAATATCTGGTTGACCGAGCTTTGCTCGGTATAATTATTTTTTGTAAGTTAATGGTATTTTAACGAATATATACGTATTTCGGATATTTATTAATAAAAAACTAAAAATGATGAAATAATGAAAAAAATATCAAGAAGTAGAAAATAGAATAATAATAACACTGAGATTCGATCTCGCGCTGTTTTAGTGTGACTGGACAACTTCCCAGCTGATGTATTGTCACTCTTGATGGTGACGGCTAAATTTACATGACTGATCTAATGCCATTTTATATATGTCATTGTATTGATTAGCTAAAAACACCGATAAAACAATATTTTCTATAAATAAAACCTAGCTAGAACGATATTTTGGCTCCTAAACCTCCAGTATACTAAATTTCATGAAAATCGTTGCAGCCGTTTCAGAGATTCAAAGAAAGATATAAAATACAACAATTATATTACAACAATTTATATTACAACACAATTAAACTATGTTTGCGAACCTAAATAAGACAGGAGCTCTGTTATTTTATATCGTCATTTCAGTCTTCATTACCATTCATCATATCTGTCCAGAGCTTACCTTGTAGCAACTGGAGAAAATTACCGTGCGTTCAGGCGTTTCTGCCATACGTTCTATAGCAATCAATCTTAAGGCTCACATATAGCTTCGATTAATCTCCACCATATCCCTGGTGCTGTGCGAATGCGCTAATCGTAGCTGCACATCTTCTTATCTATTTGATTAACTAGTCAATTTTGCTTCCTGTCTCTTGTATTGCATAGAAGGGAAGTGCAATCAATCTCTTCCAACGCCTCCTGTTTAACTTTATCATTTAAATTTGTTGTGTCCAAAGACAATTAAAATTATATCCCGGGACTGCCTGAGGGTTAAACTTCGGTGTGATATAGTTAGTTAATTGTTCTTCTATTATGAAGGAAGCTCAATCTAGTTAGAGACACGTATATAAGCTGAGATGATAATGAAAACTAATGTAATGTACAAATCTATACTAATATTATAAAGAGGAAAGATTTATTTGTTTGTATTGAATAGGCTCCGAAACTATTGGAACGATTTCAAAAATTCTTTCACCATTGGCAAGCTACATTATTCCCGAATAATATTGGCTATATTTTATCTCGGTATTCCTTCGGGAACGAGAACTACGCGAGTAAGGCGGCTGAAACCTAAGTAAAGCGAGGGCGGGTTTCTAGTTGTAAATAAAACTATTTTATGGATTTTATCGTGTTTCGAACACTTTACAGCGTTCATGGTCACGGGCGGACTGACGGACGGTGACTAAAATAGTCATTAAAAAGTTTAATCTAAAATGAGTAATAGCGCATAAGCATCAGTGATATAACAAAATTAATAATTTAGTTTTAGCACCGACTCGCCATATTCAAACGCTCCGTCCTAAGTTGCAATTTAAATGTGGCATGGATCGTACATATTATTTGCGTCAAATGTCACGAACCGTCCAATTCATGTGGGGATTAATATTTGAACTTTTTTTACTTTGTCACATGTCAAAGGACCTTACTTGAAACTACAACCGCAATTTTTGAAAAAAAAAAACATTGCAGTGAATGTCAAAGAGAATTTAAAATAGTGTAGTATTTTTAAAAGTTTTCTCTCGCTTTCTCTTAATCTCTCTCTTTTCCAAGTGGTGATGAAGTATGAATGAAATTCATCTTGCACGTGGGTGTTACGAATAATCTTTATATATAAATTTCTTGTGTACGTGTGTATGTCACTGAACTCTTCCTGAACAGCAGGACCGATGTTGATGAATTTTTTTGTGTGTGTTTAAGGGAATTCGAGAAAGGTTTAGATTTGCAATTGGACCCCGTTGATGGCGCTACTGTCGATTTCAAGAAGAATTCTTTTTATTTTATTTGAACAGAACAACGTCTGTTGGGTCAGCTAGTATACATATAAAATTTGTACAAGAGAAGAAAAACTCAAAATAAAACCTTATACGAGCCCTTCTAACTAGCGCGGTGTAGTAGATAATTTCCCTTCTATTGCTCAGGAGACCCGATCAGATATGGGTCATATAAGGTAAAGATTCTTTGAATAAAGTGAAGGAGGCCCGAGCCTAACAATGGGACATGATGACACACGATGATGCGATGAGACATAACTACAGATATAGTATTAGCTATAAGACATCACGTGACCATGTGGCCGATGACTTGCATGAAGATAAGTATCTTATATGGGGAGTGATCCTCATCCAAACTTGCCTATAGAAGTTTAAAAAATCGTATACCATCAATACCATCCCGTACCTACCGTAAGCGGTGATTTAGATGTTTGACTCTCTCTCTAACCAAACAAAGTGCAAATCTTATATCTTTAAACGAGTAATTCTTGTTTATATATTTTCAGGATCTCGGAAACGGCTCCAACGATTTTGATAAAACTTGGCATACTAGAGGTTTCGGAGCCAAAAAATCGATCTAGCTAGGTTTTATTTATAGAAAATGTTGTTTTGTCGGTGTTTTTAGCAAAACAATACAATGACATTAAATTTTAAAAGAATATGAATTGAAATTTCGCCGTCAATGTCAAAAGTTATAATAGCTCAGCTGGGAAGTTGTCCAGTTTTCTTTCTGTTTTGTTTTCGCATCCAAACAGCGTGGGATCGAATCTCGGTGTTATTATTATTCTCTTTTTGTAATTTTTGATATTTTTTTCATTATATTATTTTTATTTTTTATTAATATATATCTAAATAAGTTCGGAAAAAAAAAAATTTGCCGAGCGAAGCTCGGTGAACCAGATATTTGCACTTAAACATCAATTTTCTGCGAGACTGTAACTTGGTAAAGCTGATTTTTGGCTGCATTATTTTTTTTTTAAGTGAGCTATAATCAGCGCACCCGTCGACAAAAGGGCGGCGCGCGGTCTTATGACCCACCCGATAGCACGTTGCCTTCGTCATTGGGCCAACCATCGGTGCCAAGTTCCTTGTCTTCAGTGGTCAGCCCGGCGGAATACCCTATCCTATCGACGTAACCGGAATAGGCATTCCGGGACGTCGATACCGTCGCGAAGTCAGCCTCTCCGCGGGTGACGGAAGAAATTTTTGAGCAATTTAGCTCTACCGCTAGAATGCCCATTATAGAGCTTAAAAGATTAAAGAATTTTCGTGGCTGTAAAGTCAAAAACATATTCCTTGTTTCAAATACACACCAATAGTGGTAAACTATATACATTGAGTGTGTACTTCTATCCAATTCCATTGAAATTACACGCCACTTACCGATATATGTAGCGCTATGTAGATGCAAATTGTACGGGCAGATGCGTCTCGCCGCATCTGAGCTCCCATTTACTGGTACTTTCGTATTCCTATCTACATCTATACACGTAGCTTGTTATATATTTCTGTTATACCCTAAATGTAACCAATTTAAACTTGAATAAACTTTTCTGATGAATAGTTTTCGATGATTTCAAAGAACGAATAATTTTGTTCGTGTAATAAAGGAGCAAGAATATAACTCAACATCCTCTTTTTTGTACATGAATGTAGAACTAGAAGATAACATAACTGTAAGAGAAGGAAAATTCGAAATAAAACCCTATACCAATACATCGGACCAGTGTAATACAAGGAATATTTTTTGCCACGGATTAGAGACGACTGCATTTAGTAGAGATGTGAATATTGAGACAAATATGTGGCGTGATGAGATTGGATAAAATAAGGAATGAACGTATAGGAGAAAGTTTAAAACGCGTCAGTAACGAAAAAGTTAAAAATATTTGTCGTAAAGACTCGGATGAGACGTAATGATATTAATTTGGTAACTACTACTAATTGATTTTTACTGGAGTTGATATATTCGACGTCAAATACTTCAGTCATTCCGTGAATATTTAAGATGAAAAGTATCCTGAATGATAGGGGTATAAATTAAAATGCAATAAATTGTAAGTTTTATTTTATATACCTTTTTTTTTGGGAATGGGTTACGGTCGGCGCGCTCCTCGCATCACTCCGTCCGGAGCGACAGAGGGGCGTTAACACACACACCCGTAACCCACCCGCAACACTTCACCTTCGTCGTTGGACCGACCACCGGAGCAGGGTGACTTGACCTCAGTGGTCGGCCCGACGGAATACCCTCTTGAGGGGTACCCTCCCATCGACCGACGTCCCCCCTCAAGGAGGACGTCGGTCTTTCCTCACGCGGCCGGCCTCTAGGCGGGTGACGGACTAATTCCTCGGTCCAGTCACTCGCACTCTCAGCTAGTGTTCTTTTACATGCCTACACAGTTTTCATATTTTCATGGAGGAAATAAACTATATCACGTTTTTATCACTTCATTTGCAACAGATAATCTTTATTTTTTTCATTGCAAACGGTGACAAACGAGCAAACAGTACACCTGATGGTAAGTGTTGCTGCCGCTCATGGACCTTTGCTTGGTCGTTGCCTACCATGATGAAAATAAAGGGAATTTGAATGCATACAATAAGTACGGTGATACTGAAAACATCACTAAAACCCATCAAACTCACGTCGATTTTCTGCGAGAGTTTGGTATTACACCGGACGGACCGGCCCGCGGCTGTAGATAGACAATTGTCAACAGTATGGTCGACTCGAGTTCTGAGGAGTAGCAATTTGTTACTGCGCTTCGTTCGGTGAGCGAGAGAGCCGGCAGCACAACTTTCTTAGGGTGTTTGCGTGTGGAGGGTTTTAGTGATGCCTTTAGTATCACCGAACCTCATTGCATGCATTCACACTCCCTTCACTTTCTTCGCGGTAGGCAGCAGCCTTGCAAAGACCCATGAGCGGCAGCAACACTTACCTACAGATGTACTGTTTGCTCGTTTGCCACCGATTGCAATAAAAAAATTTTAATGAATATAATACTACTGAATATATTACTGTGTATATACTATTGAATACTACTGAATATACTACTGAATACTACTGAGAGAAGGAAAACTCAAAATAAAACCCTATACCAACACGTCTGACCAGCGTGGTATAGTAGGTCAATTACCCTTCCGTTATGGAGGAGGCCTGAACCCAACAGTGGGACGTATATGGGCTGAAATGATGATGATGATAATACTACTCTGAAACATTATATCGGGAAGCATAAATTATCAACAGCGTTGATACCAATAGACTAAATAAGAAAATAAAGCAAAATTTTTGCCGTTATAAACTGAAAGCATATATGTACTGATTCGTAGTAATTTCGGTAACAGAATTGGGTAGTGGTTATCACTGCGACGCCGCCATGCGGGCTATCCGATATTCCAATGATACGGCTACAAGCTCTACAGGAGCATTCAAACGAGCGAGTATACTTGATTGATGGTTGAATATAAAATTATATTATCACGCTATTTTCAAAAGAATTGGTACAGTATAAATTAGTTGTGCGTGATATCACCTTTTTTATGGACAAAGATAAGACTATTAAGATTACAGTGAATAACGATCTCTTTACTTCATAAAGGGATCGTAAAAGCCGGCTAAGGGAACACGAGGCAAGTGAGAAGTAGGTCTCTTTTGAGTCATAACACCAACTGTGATCACCAATCCTGCTAAGCATGGTCATTACGGTAGTATATCTGTTGCTTAGTAGACTGTAGGGGCTTTATGCCAGCAACATACGACGTGGCTATCCTTGAAGGACTAGCGGGAAGCGAATCCTACAAGTGGGACCGATGGCCACAAATTGAGGGTAAGACAGATAAGCTATGGGAAGTAGTTAGAGAACTTAACTAACTTCTCTTGTGTTTACGGAGCTGATAATCTGCTGGGCTGATGATGTATCCCGTTGGGATGTGCTGAAGGTGTACGTGACAAGCTAATGTAGTAAGTTGGCCTGAACGCGAGCACGCGTGCTGATACGACCCTGAGTTTATTGTCTGTTACACTAAACACTATGACGGTGCAGATTCACGGAACATGTTTGCGCGCGGCGAGGTATTTGACGATTATATCGAACGCCAACGGTGCATAGACAGGGGTTTTTCTGTGTTGCGTGCACCACGGGATACGTTACGATTATTGTAACGTATCCCGTGTCAAAATGGCGGAAGTTACACACAATCTTTGGCGCGAACCATATCTCCACCTGAAGGGGCTATATCTAACAATAGACGTCGGAAAACTGTTGGGTGGATGGATGATCTCATCGCTGATTATTTGTCCGTCTGAAAGGATACGAGAGCATCATAGATCAACTCAGCCAGCCAAGCTATGACGTTGCCGCCTTGCGAGTGGACCACTGGCAACGTAGATAATTAAATTCAGTGGTCCACGCGGTAGCTTACATTTTGGGTATATGTCTTGGAAGTGGTCAACCTATTTACAAGCCGCTTTTGGTAGTGTTTTTCACAATGGAAGAAAATTAAGGCTAATCACATGTTGGCTAGGCTTGGTATAATATTTTATTTCTTTGTAGGGATATTATCTGCTACAAATTCAAATTCAAATTTAAATACTTTATTATGCATAAACCCCGCGGGGGCACTTACATATGGTCACTTTTTAACATTTTTACCTTACACTACTACCGGATCGGAACACGACCGCACTGAGAAGATCCGGCAAGAAACTCAGTGGGCTTGTCTTCTTTTTTATTCATTTACTATTTTTTTTTTTTTAATAAGATAATATACAACAACATGTCTATTAATAGCTCCAGTGTGATGCCTTTCGAATCATCATACAATACAGTTATTAAATATAACGAAAAAGTACCATGGCTGGACCAGATCCCGCAAGCGGCACCCGATCACGAGTTAACCACTAGAGCAGCCATCACTCCCCTCAACCACAATGGAGGGAAGGGAGTGACCCGCTTCTCGTAGCTACCGCAAGCAGACCCTTCAGTGAGCATGACCAATACCATGGGCCACAAACATAAAACACAGATTAAATAACAAATTCGTTTGGCAAAACACGCTACGCTTTACAATTATATTAACAGCAACAGAATAAACATGTATGTAACACCTTTTGAAATAATGAGAAAATGCCTGAATGAGGAGCTGCTCATAACCAGTCTGTATTATCATCAAGATAATCCGAGATTTTATAATAACCTTTTCTACAAAATCTACTCTTGATTGCTTTTTTAAATTTTTTAACTGGCATATCTCGAATATTAATAGGTAATTTGTTGTAGAAGCGTATACATTGCCCCATGAAGGATCTGTTAACTCGTTGAAGACGAGTACTGTGTACAACTAATTTATCCTTATTCCGAGTATTTACATGATGAATGTCACTATATTTTTCAAAGTTACCGATATTTTTCTTTACATAAAATACATTTTCGTATATATATTGAGATATAACAGTCAGAATATTTATCTCTTTAAATTTCTCTCTTAGTGACACTCTTGGGCCATAATATTATATATCGCGCGGACCGCCCTTTTTATTACTATACTTTAGTTACCTTTTACCATATTCACCAAAAAATGGAAGTGGTAATTTGTATGACTGATAATACTACCATTGATTTGTATAACTTTTTAGGTCTTATGTATTATGATTTATCAACGCTTTCGTAGGAGTTGAAGGTCGAACTAAAGTAAGTCAATAGTTCTGAAGAAGTTATCCTCACCCCTTAGGAATTATCTTTTGGTGGCAACATGAGGTATTTTCTTTTATTCTCAAGTAATTAATTTTTGAGGCAGATTTTGAATGTGTTGAATCGAAAATGTGTATAAGGTCTACGCGACACTTTATTCGATGATTTATTCTTTACTGTATTTAAAGAAAAATAATTTAAAATTGAAACTCTCATTGCGTGCTAAGATTTTAATCTTCATTTACATTTATATTTACTGACACAATGTAACTTGAATTTAGTTAGAGTTATTAACTTTCGTGTGACGACTTCACACTAGCGTACTTAGTTACTTCATCGCAGCCCACATACGTCCCACTATTGGACTCGGGCCTCCTCCACAATAGAAGGGAATTTAAACTACTATACCGTGCTGTTCAGATATGTTGGTATAGGCTTTCATTTCGAGTTTTCCTTCTCTTGCACAGATTTTATGTACATATTATATCCCTTAGTCGTCTTTTACGACATCCACGGGCATGAAAGAGAGAATTGAATTGTATTCTTAATCCGTCACCATACAAAAAGTTACACTTATATGGGTTAAATATTCTACGTTGTGTAGTAATTTTGGATGTTTTCGTGTTATTAAAATGAGTTCAAAAGTTGCAGTGTACTTTTAGGCTACTAAAACTAGCCTAAAAAGTTACGGTTCAGTAATTACACAGTGTAAACGCAGCATTCCGCTGTAACAACATGTTATCTAGGCAGCGCGGTCAAGCGTTCACAGCGGAATGAATTTCCACTAGCAGCGTGAGTTTACTTCCACCAAACCTTTAAGGTTTTGCACTGCAACAATTTTCATCAATATTATTGGTTACGAGAAGGCTGAGATTTTGCACGTCCGTCCGCCGTTTGCACGTCGTCGTCATCGCTATTACAGTGTTTTAAATCTAACCGCTATAGAATTAGTTGCCATTGCACAGCAACTGATATAAGAGTTATAATGTTAGGCACTTGAGGTGGGATAAATGCTGTCCCAAAAAATAGGCTATCAAAAAAAAGTTAAATTCCTTAAGATAAAAACTTTGAATGTTTCTTCGGACCCATTTATTTCAAGAACTACTAGTAGGTGACATAGGACCATTATTGCCTATAATAAAATTTTCTACGTAGTTTATTATTAGCTCCTTCAACATCATGTCATCATATCCCACATAAGTGTTTCTTTCGGGCCTGCTCCGCAATGAGAGGGAAATTGACTTACCATACGGCGCTGGTCACACGACCAGCGCCGTATGGTAAGTAAGTAATACTAATACGTGTGTATTAGTATAGAGTTTCTCTTTTCTTGCATTTTAATTGGCATATCATATCCCTTAGTCATCTTTTACGATAATTACGGGCAAGAGAGGGGGTGGTGATTTTTACTCCGTCACCACACGAAACCAGCTCGGAGTTAGCTCCTTATAATAAGCCAATAGAACATATTCAAAAATTGCTCTATAACATAATAAATAAAACTTATAACAATTCAAACTTACCTGCATTAACTATACAACAGCTTATAAATAAAGATAATAATTTAATTGGTAAACTAATCATTTTTCAAAGTCCTATTTATGTAGTACTAAACTATACACGTCTAAGCTGTACAACAGAAAATAATAGTTTGGATTAAAGATCGACTCTCCATGTTTATTATAGTCGAATACAAGGAAAATAAACAAAGATAATAATATAATAAACTTATTAATTTTAATATAATATAGAGTATTTTAGACTTAACCGTTATACAAATAAAGTATAAAATAATACAGATAATCGTGACGCTAACAGGTTTACATATGTATCTTGAAGTACTCTAAGCGGGTTTTATACGCATATTTTATATTTTTTAATTATATTCTTACATTTTATAAAAGATCAAAAATAATGTATAGGTATTCTATAGTTGGTCTCATACAAAAGTTGAAAACCAGTCAACGTGCTATGGAGAGGCCAATGTTCGGTATTTCTGTACGATACGAAGATATGAAGATACCCAGAAGGACGGGTGTAACTGACCTAGTCCGAAAAATTGGCACGTTAAAACACGTCACTCCATCAAGGATACGGATAACATCCAAAAATAAACAATATATAATTTATAAAAGTCTTCTAGTGGTCATGTTGCTAACAGTTTTCTCTCTGCAGCTATATTTATTCATTTGAACTAGGTTGTTTGAGTTAGTACCAGATTTGCAGAAAATCAACCTTTGATTTTTTTATTGCCGATGGTGGCAAACGAGCAAGCAGTACAGCTAATGGTAAGTGATACTGCCGCAAATGGATCTTTGCAATACCAGGGGAACAGATAGGCCGTTGCCTACCGTGAAGAAAATGCTCTTTTTAAACCTCGTTTTAGAAGGACATGCGCTATAGCGCCCGGGAAACCCAGCAGCAGGTAGTTTATTCCAGTGCCTGCACGTACGTGCGAGAAATTATCACTGGAAACGTATAGATGAAGACCATAACGTTTCCAGATAAAATGGATGAACCCTGCTGCAGTATCGATTGGTACGTTGATAAAACGGTGACAGTGGTACCAAGTCAAACAGTTCCTCAGAGCACTCTTCACGAAAGAGTCGCTAGAGTACACAGAGTGACCCAAAGTCCCTCCGCTGTTCCAGTGAGATACTAAAGGCATCACTAAAATCCACCACACGCATACACCCTCAGAGTTGCGGAGCTTCCGGCTCTCTCGCTCTGAGTTACTACTCAGACGTTGATTTTCTGCGAGACTGTGTTATTATATCATTTTGTTACCTGATATAAAAGAACACTGCATTAGTTTATGGTCGGAGTATTTTTAATAGGAGATCTCTTGCGAAAGGTACAAGACCATACAACCATCCATACCCCGCTTGCCTTGGTGCGATAGATGCACTATGGGAAGGTATGATATTGTTACGGGTTTAAAACTTCGTTCCAGTTACATTCCTCTAAATAAGTTCGCTTTCATGATGGGCAAAATCACCACTCCTAATTGTAGTGATTGTGGCGTGTTAGAGGATGTATACCACATCTTGTTGGAATGTGTGTGGAACGTGAGGCTTAGGCTTATGTAAATTTATTGGACGTGGGCTGGTGTAATAGCATCTTAGCGTTACCCAGGTCATCGGGCGCCAAATCTTATATCTTTAAATGAGCACTTATTGTATATATATATATATATATATATATATATATATATATATATATATATATATATACGAGCTTCGCTCGGAATATTTTTCTCGAATTTATTTAGATAAATATTAATAAAAAATAAAAAATGAAAAATATATAAAAAATTACAAAAAGAGAATAATAATAACACCGAGATTCGAACCAACGCTGTTTGAATGTCAACAATATCAAAATTAGAACCTGTCAACTTCCCATCTGAGCTATCGTAACTCATGACGTTGACAACGAAATTTGAATTCACATTCTTTTAAAATTTAATGTCATTGTTTGTTTTGCTAAAAATACGGACAAAACAACATTTTCTATAAATAAAACCTAGCTAGATCGATTTTTTGGACCCGAAACCTCTAGTATGCCAAGTTTCAACAAAATCGTTGGAGCCGTTTCCGAGATCCTGAATATATATATATATATACATACAAGAATTGCTCGTTTAAAGATATAAGATATGTATCATCATCATCTTGCTCTTATCCCAATTACTTGGGGTCGACGCAATATGTCATCTGTTTTGACATATTGCAAAAAGAAAAAGTTTCGGCAATGACTTTTATGACCGGCCGCCTGCCTGACGACAACCCTCCTTGGGAATGCAATCGTTGACTCAAATGGTACCAGATGGAGTTGGTCCGGGTCAATCTAGGGCTCTTAGTCGTCTTTTACGACATCCACGAGCAAAGCAAGGGTTGGTAGTATTCGAAGCCGCTACCACACAGCATATAAGATATGTATATATAAGATATGTATATAAGATATGTATATAAGATATGTATATAAGATATGTATATATAATCTGAATCTCGGAAACGCCTCCAATGATTTTCATGAAATTTAGAATGCTAGAGGTTTCGGGATCAAAAAATCGACCAATCAACCGACCATCAAATGTTGGTTATTCTGTTTTTTACTTATTGTTATTTTTCATCATTTTTAGTTTTTTATTAATATATATCTTAAATATGTTCGTTAAAAATACCATTTACTTAAAAAAAAAAAAGAAAATAAAAATATACCGAGCAAAGCTCAACCAGATATTTATTATACAAAATTGGAAAGATGGGCAAAAGAAACCGTACATTCAAACTGATTGTTAGTGAACATTTACCATTATATTTTACATCTCTTTGGTTATAATAAATGAATAAATAATCTAACTTTAATATGAGAAATGGTAGAACAATATCATATAACTTAACAAAGTATCATACAATGGAAACTAATCCTGAACTAACCCATATTACATTGTGCATGCGTTAGTGCAAAACGTGGACAATATCCGTCGTGACGTTGCAGCATGAATTTTGGAATAAGGTGACAATTGCACAGGACACAAAGCCGCTGCACTAATTGGAAACTGTGTACCACCAAACGGATGGTCAACGGACTTGACATACACTTCAGGACAAGAATATTGCACAGTAACAATTCTGTAAAAAAATAAAATTTAACATGTTAGTTTTTTACTCTTCATATAGTCTTCGAGTGCCAAAAAAACTTTCGGGCTTGGATTTACATCTACTGAAAATCGGTTGTCGCTACGTTATCGATTTCGTCAGCGTGGTTATTGCTTGGTACAGACTTTTTTATGTCCATATTGTATTTTTTATTTTATTTTTATTGTAATTGCAGTAAAGGGGAGTACAAATCCCGCGCGTAACAATACATAGTTATTTTCGCCTTATAATAAATTTAAAAAAAATCTTAGTATGTAAAATCAATGAAAATTTAAAAACAATCGTCGTTATAAATGCAAGCATTTAAGTACTGGATACTAAATAATTTATCTTTTGGATTATTTGTGTACATAGGTTATGTGTTTAATAATCTTGCAAAAGAATTAAGATGGAATTTGGATTTTTTCGAGTTTCGAATTCAAATGAAAACTCGAAACAAAACCTTATGCCAACTCATCTCATAAGAGTGGTTGGTAAATCACTTTCCCTTCCTATTAAAGGAGGCTCGAGCGCAAGACGAAGATATTTCTGCCTAGACCTTTATCTCTGAAGATTTAAGGTTTATGTAGAATTATCTAAAAAAAAACTGTAAGATATATCCAGTTCTAATTTTTCACCAAGTTTTAATGAAACAAAAACTTAAGCACTCCATATACAACACTAATATCAGGCGTATACTATTGATACAGACTATAGAAAACCAAAATATAGTGTCAAATGTATTCCTTTAAAAATTTACTAATTACGCAATCAATTTTAATGCACCGCAGTGTAATAGAGAAATAGGATGACCCACTTTTTTGATGTACAGTAGATTCTTTTGTATGGCACTGAATACTTAGATTTCGTTCCGTTTACAAAGTATTTTTGCTTTTGATAATTTTTCATGCAAATATTTTCGCAACCATTTGTAAAGCTATGTTAATTAATAAGTTCACGTTGACGTCAATTGCTTTCATTTATCCTTACTAATATTATAAATGCGAAAGTAAGTTTTGTTTGTTTGTTTATTTGTTTGTTACGCTTTCACATTTAAACCACCGAACCGATTTCAAAAATTCTTTCATCAATGGAAAGCTATAATATCAGGGAGTAACATAGGCTATATTTTATCTCGGTATTCCCACGGAAACGGGAAATACGGGGGTGAAACCGAAGCGAAGCGAGGGCGGGTTGCTAGTATGTTTATAAAGCATAGAATAAATAATATTTAATCACAGCGCCTTTTGTATTCACGATAATGTTCATCTAACTTCCTTCGTCCCAATTACTTGGAGTCGATTTAATTGTTCTTTTATTTTTAACCCCCAACGCAGAGAGGTGTTATAAGTTTGACGTCGATGTCTGTCTGTGTGTTTGTGTGTGTGTGTGTGTGTGTGTGTGTATCTGTGGCATTATAGCTCTCAAACGGATGAAACGATTTTGATGCGGTTTTTTCATTTGAAAGTCAGTTACCTTGCGGTGGATCTTAGCTATGGTTCCTTAATATCGATCGAGCAGTGTAAGAGTATCAGCTCTTTTCCAAAATGTATTTGATTACTTGATTAAGGGCTTTACGTTTTTTTTTTTTTTTATTGCAAACGGTGGCAAACGAGCAAACAGTACACCTGATGGTAAGTGTTGCTGCCGCTCATGAACCTTTACAAGGCCGTTGCCTACCGCAAGAAAGCGAAGGGAGTGTGAATGCGTGCATTGAGGCTCGGTGATACCAAGGGCACCACCAAAACCCTCCACACGCAATCACCCTCAGAAAGTTGGGCTTCCGGCTCTCTCGCTCACCGAACGAAGCGCAGTAACAAATTGCTACTGCTCAGACGTCGATTTTCTGCGAGAGCATGGTACTGCCCTGGACGGACCGGCCCGCCTCTGTAGACAGATAACTGTCGACAGTGTGGTCCTACCACTCCTACGTGTGCCAGTATAATGTAAAATGAAAATTGATTATTCCTGTTGAAGAGAACGTGATACTTATTTCTACTATTTTAGTTTGTGTTTAGCTATTCAAAATTTTCAATTTTAAGTTGTTTATTCCTACTAATATCATAAATGTGAAAGTAAGTTTGTTAGTTTGTTTGTTACGCTTTCACGCTGAAAACACGTAACCGATTTCAAAAAATTCTTTTTTTAATGGAAAGCTTTAATATCAGGCAATAACATAGGTTATATATTATGCCGGTCTTCCAGTAGGAACGGGAACTACGCGGGTAATATGATTGAAACCGAAGCAAAGCGAGGCTTGGTTGCTAGTAGTACAAATTGCAAAAAATATTCGCAAAAGGTATGCCTGCCTAACATTAATCCTCATTAAAAATGTAATTGTTGACTATACGTTAATATAGCTAGCCTTAGTCTATATCGAGCTCATAGTCCTCTTTCACAAAACCCACGAGTAGTGTAGGGGCTGGTAGTACCACACAGCAATATTATGATGGTAAAGATGCTATTTTTCTTTGTGGTAACGGACTAAGAATATAATTCACTAGTACCCCGCTTATTCGTATTTTTGACACCCATGGGTAAGAGAGGAGATTCACCACAAATTGTATTCACTCTGTCAGCAAACGAAAATCTATATAAAGAAAAGAAAATAATTATAAAGAGGAAATCTTGTATTTTTGTATATTTGTTACGAATAAACTCAAAACGAGATAGAATTCGGAATACGGAAATCCGCAGAAGAACGAGTGTAACCGACATAGCACGAAGAATTAGCACGCTGAAGTGGCAATGGGCAGGCCACATCGCTCGACGAACCGACAACCGCTGGGAAAGAAAGATTCTCGAGTGGCGACCACGCATCGGACGACGCAGTATAGGACGCCCCCGCACTAGGTGGACCGACGACCTAGTGAAAGTTGCTGGTCGTCGTTGGATGCAGGCGGCACAGGACCGCACATTGGGGCGCAACATGTGGGAGGCCTACGTCCAGCAGTGGACGGCAGTAGGCTGAAATCATGATGATGAAAAACTCAAAACTACTGGACAGATTTCGATAATTCTTTCACTATTAGAATGCTACATTATCCCTGAGTAATATAGAATATATTGTACCCCGGTATTGCCACAGAAACTGCGCGGATAAGGCGACTGAAATCGAAGCGAATACGGGTTGCTAGTAAATTAAATAGTTACTACGTTAAATTGTACAAGTTATTCGTAACAATCATACGAAAATACAACGTTTCGTCTTTATAATATTAGTGTAGATTACATGGTAAAAATAGTTGTACATCGTATTATTAACCTCATCTTAATAAGGTTTTCACTTCTGTCATGTAGTTTTAAAAACACACCAAAATTTGCTTTTACTGGATTTGGGAAATGTGAATCTCCTTACATGGGTAGATGTGTTTCGATTCACGAAATACAACTCATACGCTATGGTGAGAACTATTTCTCAACATGTAATAGATGATGATCGATGACCTGGTAAAAGTTGCTGGGCGTCATTGGATGTAGGCGGCACAGAACCGCTTTGTGGCGAATCATAGGGGAGGCCTACATTCAGCTGTGAACGGCGATAGGTTGATGTATGCTTATGATAATGATGATGAATGATGACATCAGTGTGGCTACGCTTGAATCTCGATTCCAATCCTAAAACCAATCGCAGCTCGAATTTGAGCAATTTGGTACTCTTGAAAGCGACACTAGCGCACGATTAGAATCAAATTCGGTGAATTTTTTTTTAAACTAGATGCATTCGTCTCTCGTCGATTAAGTCAAATATTTGCTACCCCCGACGTGATTTTGACATAGTTTAAAATCGCTAATGTTGCACAATTTCAAGAAAGCGTCTTTTTGGAGATCGAGTTCGGTAACGTTATTAATTTAAAGTAATAAAATACGGCACATTTGTTGAAAATAACAATGGCAAATGCGAAGAATTCATTCTAGATTTTATTTATGAGTACCAAATATAAATTTGGTGAGATTGGATTGAATTGAAATTGAATTGAAAAAATTTGGAATGAAAATAAAAATATACGATGATCTTAAGAAGGAAGATAGGAGTCTTAAATATTATTCTTACTCCGTCATCACACATGTCAACGGTTTACCTTAATTGAAAATAACTCATAAAAAAGATTCAAAAGCATGGGGATATAAAATAAAAACACTTAATGTTTAGTTAATTTGTCATATATACGCGAGGCAGGTAGAAATAGCAACTTTGAAGCGGACATAGTACCGAATAAATGAAATATTAATGTTGCCATCAATTCAGCGAGTTTCACCTCGGATGAGTTAAAAATTTAAAAACCAATGCCATTTGGAGTGTTGCCAAACGAAAAACGTTGAGGGTAGATAGAAATTTAATGCTTTAGTGAAAACTGACAAAAAATGCTTGCTCCAAATTTTGATATCTTTGTAATTAGGGTGGTTGAGCATTTTTACATTTTGATCTCTTGTATTTTTTTACACGCGTAAACAGTTTAATTGAGTTTCTCTGCTATTAAATAAAGTCATAATATTTTAAAAATAAAATAGATAGAATTTAAGCATTATGTCCGTGCGGTGACGGAGTAAGAATACAATTCGCCACTCCCTATCTTGCCCGTGGATGTCCTAAAAGACAACTAAGGGATATAATATGCACATAACAAGAGAAGGAAACCTCGAAATAAAAACCTATATCAACATTTCTGACCAGCCTGGTGTAGTAGGTCAAATTCCCTCCCATTATGGAGGAGGCCCGAGCCCAACAGTGGGATATATGTGGGCTGCGATGATGAGGATGACGATGATATATGGTAGGACCACATTAGTCTTCTGTTTACAGTCGCGGACTGGCCCGTGCGGGATAGTATCACTATCACAGAAAATTATGATTGAACAGTGGTAAATTGTTACTTCACTTCATTCGGTGACTAACAGAGCCGAAAGAAGGTTTTATGATGCCTTTAGTTTATCTGATTCACAGTATTTACACTCCCTTCACTTCATTAACTTGCTTCAGGGTGGGCAGTAGCAAATGTCAATGTGGCCATATCAATTGTCATAAAGTATGCTGTTTGCTCGTTTGCCATAAACAACAAAAAATAAAAAGCATAGAGGATTTTACAAACATTTAATTTAACACAAATAACACCCAGACTCAGAAATACAATGTAACTGCACAAATATTATTCTGCATGGAAATCTAATCAACGCTACTAGCATGGTAGGACGTTATCTTAACCACAACACCATCTCTGCAGTCAGTATCAATACTGGTTTAAACACAAAACTTACTTCAATACATTTTAGAAAATCTATTTGACTTAACTAAAAGCAGGTTTTAAATTATCAAGCAATTATTTACGTAAAACAAATTCCCAATTAAGAGCAGAAACGAAACGTAACATTTCTTCGTTGATGAATGTTGCACACTAATTGCTGTACAACATTTAGAATTCATTGGAGCTGTCGGCCATTTTGTTGCTATGTAATAAAGCTACTGATTACACGTAATTTAACTAAATTAAGAGTACAAATTTATCGCAAAAGAACTGTACAGACCTTTTTTTTTCTATGGGTGGGTATAGTAAGCGCACACGCGGTCCATTCCGCCCGGAGCGACGAAAAGACGGTGCGCGGGCCCATAACCCACCCGTACCCACGTCGCCTTCGTCGTTCAACCGACCACCAGTGCTAAGTTCCTTGTACTGAGTGGTCAGCCCGACGGAATACCCTTTCTGGTACCCTCACCTCTCGACGTCCCGGGACAGGGACGTCGGTCACCGTCGCGCGATTAGCCTCTTTGCGGGTGCTGGACTAAAGTCCCCGGTCCGATCACCCGCGGCCTCGGCTAGGGCGGCATCAGGCATAGGTACGGACCTTGCCATAATAGTAAAATTGTATCTTTCGTCTCAGCTTATACATTACCCACTGCTAGGCTCTAACCTCCTTCACAATAGAAGGAATATTGTCTTACTATGGTATAGTAGCAGGACAAACCTGTTGATTAGGGAGTGGTGAATTGTATTCTTACTTTTTTCCTGTTGTCGATGATGACAAACGAGCAATCAGCACACCTGATTGTAATTGATACTACCGCACATGGACTTGCAACACCGGGGGCCCCTAGTATAGGTTGGCTAAGCCGTTGTCTACCGTGAAGAAAGTGCTCTTCTTAAAATTCGTTTCCAAAAAGACGTAGCGCTCAAAAAATACAGCAACAGGTAGTTCGTTCGTGAGCCTGTATTCTGTAGCAGGGGTGTATTAATCTCTGTGATAAAGATGGCTCGTTGGATGTGATATATCTTAGTTTGCCCGTGATCATGAACGCTGTAAAGTATTCAAAACTTCGAGCAATCATAAATCTACTAAAAACATAATAAAATCCGTAAAAATAGTTTAATTTTAAAAATAGCAATGAGCAAGTCAGAACAAGTCGACCGTTAGAGTGGCGACCACAAACCGGACGACGCAGCGTAGGACGACTCCCTACTAGGTTAATTGATGATATCTTGAAAGTTGCATAGAACCGTTGGATGCAAGTGAGACAGGACCGTTCAGAGTGGCATTCTCGTGGGGAGGCCTCCATCCTACAGTAAACGTCTGCAGGCTGATAGACGGATGGAAGTGAATAAAATGCAGACCAAAACCACGGTGTAGGTAGCGACCTGATTGTTCCCTGGTATAGAGATTTCACTACTTACCTTTAGCTGGATTACGCATCTGTCACTAAAAGCAATAAAATCCGTGTGGTGACGGAATAAGAATAAAATTCATCACTCCCTATCTTGCTCATGGATGTCATAAAAGATGACTATGGGATATGACACGCATATAATATCTATGAAAGAGAAGGAATACTCGAAATAAAATCCTATACCAACATGTCTGACTAGTATGGTACAGTAAGGTCAATTTCCCTCCTATTGTGGAGGAGACTCGAGCCCAATAGTAGAACGTATATGAGCTGAAATGACGATAATTATTGAATAATTGTCAATGTCTATATTCAAATAACAATAACACTTTATTAACTTTAATTTTTACTTTTATAAATTATATTCTATATGCTTGATTTATTTTGCATAAAGCCAAGTTCATTTTATCTAAGTGATTAAATACCTTAAGAGATATAACATTGAGCTTAGTTTTGTACTAAGCTCTGTTGAAACTGGGGTAGTCGATGTGAAAGTAAGCCACAATCTGCTTCTCAGGTGCTTAAAATTGTTACTTTGTATGGAAAAAGCTTCACATTAAATTGATAATGAGTTAAGTTTTTACCATTAAGTTAAAAAAAGTTTTTATTAATTTACATATTATATATTTTTTAAAGCAAGTTAGGGTCTTATTTATAATGAAATACATACATTCTCTTTGGATTTCTAAATGTTTGTTAAGGCTCCATCCACCCATCCACAAGCCTGCAGACGCTTACTGATGAACATAGGTCTTCCCACGAGAATGACACTTGGAATGCCACTATCCTGTGTCACTTGCATTCAACGGTTTCCTGTCACTTTCAAGTTTAATAGAGGGTCGTTCCACGCTGCGTCTTCCTATTCGTGATCGGCACTCGAGAACCTTTCTCCTCCAACAGTTGTACATTCGATGCGCGACGTGGCCTGCCCATTGCCATTTCAACATACTAATTCTTCGGGCTATGTCAGTTACACCCGTTCTTCTACGGATCTCCGTATTCCGGATTTAATTACATAGGGAAATACCGAGCATAGGCCTTTCTATTGAGTAGTAGCAATTTGTTACTGCGCTTCGTTCGGTGAGCGAGAGAGCCGGAAGCCCAACTTTCTGAGGGTGATCGCGTGTGGACGGTTTTGGTGGTGCCCTTGGTATCACCGAGCCTCAATGCCGCATTCACACTCCCTTCGCTTTCTTCGCGGTAGGCAACGGCCTTGTAAAGGTCCATGAGCGGCAGCAACACTTACCATCAGGTGTACTGTTTGCTTGTTTGCCACCGTTTGCAATAAAAAAAAAAAAAGACGTTGAGTGACTTTGAGCCTTTTTATAAGGCCGTTATTTAGAGATCATATTCACTGCCGTAGGTCAACTATCAGTACCGTAGGTCATCGTCATGATTAGGATTCTGTTAAAGAAATATAATACAGTGATAAAAACTTTAATGCTGGCACACAGTGTTATTCTTTTGCAGTAAAGATTGAATTTAAATAAGGAAAAGACAATGCATGTAGTGATTGGGTTGAATAACAGAATGAGTAACTACCCTCATATTTTTACATGGGAATCGTGAAATTTTGTTGTCAGAGATTTCTCTTCTAAGAGAATGCATAGCGATACTTATCTAATTTTGTCTTTGGGATAAGTTATGATCTAGTTACACTGAGCCCAATCAGTCCGGAGCCTCGGAAGGATGGCGTGTGACCCATAACCTACTGTATCCCTTTTTTATCGTCATTCTTTGCCCTCGAAGACTAGCCCGGCTGAAGCCGACACTTTACACTAAATAATATTTCATTTTAATAACCGCGCCATCTGTGCAGTCGATCATTATCTCAATTCTGTGCCCTAGTCTCTAAAATTAATCATTCAAATGAAATCCATCTCCGTATTTGCTATTCCCTTTATCAGAATTCAAGCAGATCTACCCGTGAAATATCACCATCGTGCTTCGAATGTAAAACGTAGCTCTAACATTACCATATCGTTTGACGGCTCAAAGCCAATTTTATTGCTTTCCTTATCAAAAGGATGCAATGGAATTTAAACAGCCTATTAAGATCGATTGATTTTTGAAAGCGCTTATACATTTATTTCACGATTTATCGCGGTATTGTTGAGTACTTTGTTGAATTCATTTTTATAATATATTTGCATTATTTAACATGATGCATTTATAGAAAAATTAGAATTAGTTTGACGCGTCTATGTGTCTGTATAAGTCATCGCAGCTTCTTCAAGACTGAACGGTATATTATAGGTTTCTTTTTTAATTGAATTGATCAATATAATTCTTCGCTACAATTCATCGATATTTTTTGTTAATGGGTATTTCCTTCACTTTAAAACATATCCATGACCTAATATTTGAAACACCGAAGTATGAAGATACCACTGAGCTACTCTAGTGTCTAGTGATGGGCCTCGGAAGTAGGAACGCAATGCTGGAATACCTGTCGGTAAGCCCACCAGTCCGTGTGGTGACGGAGTAAGAATACAATTCACCACCCCCTATCTTACCCGTGGGTGATCGTACGAGACGACTAAGGGATATAAAACGCATATAACATCTATGCGAGAGAAGGAAAACTCGAAATAAAACCCTATACCAACACGTCTAACCAGCGTGGTATAGTAGGTCAATTACCCTTCCATTATGGAGGAGGCCCGAGCCCAACAGTGGGACGTATATGGGCTGAGATGATGATGATGAAGCCCATCAAAATTGGACTGGAAAAAGAATACTTTTTTTTTTCATGTGGAGGGTTGTTAAAAAAAAAAAAATATATATATATATATATATATTTAATGACTGATAAGCATAATGATCTTTAAAATCTACGTGAATATTTTACATATTCTCAAGCTATTTTTTTACATTTTTAATTGCATTTATGATTGGTTTTATTGTGAGAAGACAGATTGACTAAGACAAACAATGCCTTTCAATGTCGTTAGACGATAAGGTAATTTATAAATAGGGCTTTTTTGGGGTCTATGGTCAGTGCAACCGCCAGCCAGCTGCGTCCAAGGCGACGAAGCTTGGATTGGCGTATAACATTAACAAGGTCACTCAGATTTATCGTCTTTACAAAAAAAAAACGCCCTCTATCTTTTTTTTTTATTGCAAACGGTGGCAAACGAGCAAGCAGTACACCTGATGGTAAGTGTTGCTATCGCTCATGGATCTTTGTTAGGCTGTTGCCTAGCGTGTAGGGAGTGTGAATGCGTGCAATGAGGTTTAGTGAAATTAAAGGTATCGACAAAACCACACGCAAACACCATCAAGATGTTGGGCCTCCGGCACTATCATTCACCGAACGAAGCACAGTAACAAATTACTTCTACTCGGACGTTGATTTTCTGAGAGAGTGTGATACTACCCCGGACGGACCGGCTCGTGGCCGTAAACAGACAACTGTCAACAGTGTGGTCTTACCACTGTCCGGGCCCTGTAAAATGAATGTCATGTATGGGATTCCAATCCATAGCTATCGCAATACAATTTCAATATTTCATTTGGACCAACATGGACTAGCGTATAAAATTCAAATTCTCGTGTTTATCAGAAACGTCCGCTATCTATCAAAAGAGAAGATTTAAAAATAATATATGAATAGGTATATTGTATCTATAAACTTGAGTCAGTAGAAATAAAAAGGGACCGAACTCTTATACTATAAGTGCCTACTAAAAAATTAAACCCTCTTTTATTTAGTGCCAATATCCTTAAAGCATTTGAACGGCACACGTTAGTAACAAAGGCTTTGCGCTGTATTCCCAGATTCAAACACGGAGTTACAGAGGGTATTTGAAAGCTCGTTCCAAAAAAAAAAAATGCTCTAAGCACCACGAAACTGAACGCGGACAAAAACGCCCTCGTTTCATTGAATTGTTGCTTACATACGGCTTTTAAACGTAATAAGTAGTAAAGGATTCTTTAGTTCAATGTAAAGCATTTTTTAGTAAATGCAGTGAAATGAATAGCAAATTCTGTGTGGTGACGGAGTAAGAATACAAATCACCACTCCCAATCTTGCCCGTGGATGTCGTAACAGACGACTAAGAAATATAACATATAACATCTATGCAAGAGAAGGAAAACGCGAAACAAAACCCTATTCCAACACGTCTGACCAGCGTGGAATAGTATATCAATAGCCTTCTCATTATGGAGGAGGCCTGTGCCCAACAGTGGGATTTAGATAGGCTGAGATGATGATGATAAATAGCAAATATAGGAATATTTGTTATTCATTTCATTGTATTTACTTATTTATATGTTGCTATAATAACACACCCTGCGTGCGTGTGGTAGCGGCTTCGAATACTACCAACCCTTGCTTTGCTCGTGGGTGTCGTAAAAGGCGACTAAGAGCCCTAGACTGACCCGGACCAACTCCATCTGGTACCATTTGGGTCAACGATTACATTCCCAAGGAGGGTTGACGTCAGGCAGGCGGCCGGTCATAAAAGTCATTGCCGAAACTTTTTGCAATATGTCAAAACAGATGACATATTGCGTCGACCCCAAGTAATTGAGATAAGAGCAAGATGATGATGATGATGAATAACACACCCTGCAAGGAAATAGTCCTTGTTCTGTGGGCAAGACTTTTTCTTTGGTGGGTTATGGTCAGCGCATACGGCGTTCATTCTGGCTGGGGTGACAAAAGAGCGGAGCGCGGCCCCATAACCCACCGTATTGACTCTCCTTTGCTATTGGACCGACCACCGGTACCGAGTGCCTAGTTGGCCGTGGCAGGATATCCTTTCGGGTACCCTCCGTCTCTAACGCTACCCCTAGGACGCTCATCACCACTGCGCGGTCAGCCTCTCTGCGGTTGATGTACTCTGCCCCGGTCCAATCACTCACGGCCTCGGCTAGTGTGGCATCAGGCGTAGGTTTCGGGAAAGACATATCCGAATCTGACGACTCGACGAATTCGAATTTTCGACGACGAGGAACTCTACACCGATAGCCAGCCCAACGACGAAGGTGACGTGCTATGGGTAGATCATGGGGCCACGCGCCGCCCCTCTGTCACTCCGGATGGAGCCGGGCGGTGGGTACACTGAACATGGCCTAGCCCAAAAAAAAGGGTTTCACGAGAAGAGTGGGCATTTTCTGGAAGAGAATATCTTACAGACATCCGCGTATTAGTGGGTGAACCTACGTTCTACAAAAGCATAAGTCCACCAGCGAACGGCGTAAGACCAAATAATGAAAAGATGATAAAAAGAAAACATGCAAAATGCCCGATGCATTTTACAGCAGTATGTAACATGAGAACCATCTCCTCGTTTTAAATAAGTCCATCTCAATATTCTCTTTGAAGCTATTACTTTATAATGTCCATACCCACTTCTCCTAACTGCACTAATTGTTCTAGAGTGGCTCTAATCCACTTGTATCTTTATTAATTGGAGCGAAATTCATATGGTGAAGTAGGTAGTTAGAAGTTTAGGAAGTTGTAGATCCGAAGGTTATTATATAATAGTTTCGTTGAGGCCGGATTCGAAGTAGAGAATTATAAAATTTGAAATTATGAAGGAACTACTTCTCTATATTAAGATATTATTTAAAAGGATATTTTTAAAAATATTTAATTTACAAAATACTTCCATCTATCCATCCATCCATCAGCCTACAGACGTCAACTGCTGGACATAGGCCTCCCCACGAGAATGCCACTCGAAACGGTCCTGCGCCACTTGCATCCAACCTTTCTTCCCCAAAGGTTGTCGGTTCGACGAGCGATGTGGCCTGCCCATACTTACAGTACTTACTCAATTCAAAATTAGTAAAATCGAAAATTTTGAATAACCCTCCACACAAACTAAAATAAAAAAAGTATTACATTATCTTCAATAGGAATTATCAATTAATTGTTATCTAACGATTATACTGGCACGTGCGAGCACTTAATCGGGTAACATGCCATTATATCATTTTGGAAAAGAGCTGATACTCATACATTGCTGGACCGATATTAACCAAACATAGCTAAGAACTACCGCGAAGAAACTGGTTTTTAAACGAAAAAAAAACGCATCAAAATCGGTACATTCGTTTGAGAGCTACGATGCCACAGACAGACACACAGATACACATACACAAACACACACACACACACATACACACACACACATACACGCACAGCCAGACAAACATCGACGTCAAACTTATAACTTATAAAAAAGAGGGGTTCTTTTTGCGTCGTGGGTTAATAAAGTTGTCAATCAATATTTCGATATTTGTAAGAATGTATGGAGGGAACTGTATTGAATTGTGTGTATTGAATGTAACACTAGCTCAAAGTATCAACTAGTTTTCAGAATTTAGGTAAACCAAACTTTGTATTGCATTAACGGACGTTATTATGTATGAATCTGAAAAAAAATAAAAATGGAATACTTTGAATTTGATCATAACATCACCGGTTCTAATTGCTAATATAAACCAATCTTGAATCAACTTGAATACATACAAAAAAAATTCATCAAAAACCATCCAGTCGTTTAGAATGAATTGTAGATAAGGTAAAGAAAATTTAAAGCCAATTTCTTTATAGTAATTGGAATTTTACTAAAGACTTTGTTAGAAATTAAATCAGGCGGACGCAACATCGTTTAAACTTTATTTTAATAAGATACCTAATGCTAACAATCCTTACAATGCAAACATTCGCTCCATTAAAGACTTGGAATTTGAAATATCAACATTTTAAGCAAACTTAATAAATTCTCTCTCAAGTTTTCTAACTTCTAGCTAAAGTATTCTATTTTTATGTAAATTTAAACCTTATGCTATTGTAATTAGAGCACTAGAGAATTTAGCAACAGCAAATTATTGCTTGACGAATTTCAAATACACAATTGTAAATTTTGCATCTACAATCAGAATCTATAATCAAATTAGAATTTTATGCGAACGTCAAAAGGTTCATTATCAAATAAGCTAATTTATGACGTGATTTTGAGTTCGGTGGTATTATATGAATTTGTCGGTTTATCAGAAATCTACTTAATAATGTATGTAGTCTTACCACAACACAAACGCCTTTGATTTGTCTACACCCGTTATAGAGGAACAGAGAAATCGTTTGAGCTGTTCCCTTTTTCGTATAAGTAGAAAAGATTATAAACGCTCAATCAAACGAGCTATGAAAATTTAATTTAATAAAATCTGTGAATTAGTACAATTAATTAATTTCTTTTATTGCTAACGGTTGCAAACGAGCAAGCAGTACACCTGTCGGTAAGTGTTGCTGCCGCTCATGGACACTTGTACGGTCGCTGCCTACCGCGAAGAAAATGAAGGGAGTGTCAATGCATGCAATAAGATTCAGTGATACTTAGTGTTGCCCAAATGCAAGACCAAGACGAGACTTGGACCGGTCTTGGTCTTGGTCTTGCAACATCACACCTGGTCTCGTCTTGGTCTTGGTCTTGCGCACCCGAGTCTTGGTCCTGGTCTTGGTCTTCCGCACCCGAGTCTTGGTATTGCAGCAAGAGTCTTGCAAAGTTTTGCAGTTAGAATAACGTAACAGTAATTAATCATGGCAATGAAAAATCCAACTAAATTAATCAAGTATCCTATCCTATATATCCATCTGCTAGCCTATAGTTCACTATTGAATACAATACTTACCACTGGAGAAAATTACTCTTCTATTCCCCTGGTGTTCCATTAGACAGCGTTACTACTCTTATGACAGGACTTTCGACCCTATTTTCTTAAGACGTCACCACACGAGGCAGTTGATACAATAAATTTTATGTCATTTTATAATCAATGCGATATTTTACAATTAATGCGATTGTTTATATTCCCCTTCAAGTTAAGTGGTATGTATCTATTGTATTTCCAGTTTAGTTACTGATACTCTGGATACTTGAAAAAACCTGTTGCTCTATTACCTATATAAATACTTTGGCCGCTGGATCCATGTAGTTCTTAATATACTATTTATTCAAGAACATATAAAACTGATTTAAAATTTTATGGTTTTAATACTTGTAAAATGTATGATATTCGTCGTCATCGTCACAGTTCATAAAAGTGCCACTGCTGGGCTTAAGCTTCCTTCCAGTAAGAGGAAAATTGATCTACTATACCACGCTGGTCAGACATGTTGGTACAGGGTTTTCTTTCTAGTTTCACTTCTCTTGCACATATGTTATATACACAGGGTGTATTAGGTTATGGGACAACTGTTCATGTATGTTGTAGTTCAACAGTCATAGATCATAATTAGAATGTATATTACACAAAAACAATATAACGTAAAAGTTATAGTGATTACAAGAATGTGTGTCTAAGAGTTTATGCCTTAAATTTTATGCATTATGTAGGTATGTACAGACAGGATATATGTAAGCATGTAAAATTTCGACAGTATAAATAGGTATTAGGTTTGCGCGAACCTTTCAATGGTTACGTAGGTACAAAGGCGACTCATCAACGGTCATCGGCCGATCAGCTGATTTATGTTAAAGCGAAGTTTGTCTTGCTTATGCAAACGTAATCATTGATTTATTCAAATTCTAATGAACATTTAACAAAATACGAATATGTTGTAGATTAAGTATCATTCCTTTATACATTTTAATCAATTTACACGGAAAAACGATGACAAGATTGAGAACTTACATGTCTCTCAATTCATTAACGAATCAATATTTTTATTTCAATTTTTTTTCATGGGTTCCTAACACCATTGCCCGATCCGATTTGATACGACATCCACGGGTAAGAGAGTGGTGAATTATATTCGTACTCTGTCTTTTTTTTTTGTGTGTGTGTAGCTGTTGGTCGCAGATGACCTTGACAGCTTAACGCGGTCAATGGGTGAGCGCTGATGGCTCTCAACCCGGTAAGTAAGTTAAGCGAACATCGCCCGAGGGCTCCCCCCTGTGGGGAACGGACCTTGGCTCGGGGCGTTGCTGAGAGCAAAGTGGGCGTGGCCAAGTTTAGGTTAATGACTTTTACGCGGCGCGGTTTTCGACCTCGACGGCGAGGCCGATACCGCGGAGTTTTATCTGTTATCGCTGCGCGAGCTGTGTAGGTCCTTTCTTGGGCGATCATAATAGCGTCATCTTCTTCTTCAAGAAGATGACGAGGACGTCGGACCGCGGATATTTTTGAGGGGACGTAGTTTACCGCCCCAACCACTAGTGGATTGGGGTGAGTCGTGGCAGAGGCAAAATAGCGCTGGGAGCAACGCTTCATGTACTGCCTAATGGTGATCGTACTCTGTCCCTACATGGACATTTATATAGATTAATTGTAGGCATATTTCTATGTCCAACAGTGAACGTCGTTGGGCTAATGAATAAACGGATATATAAATATGTATAATGGGCAAGAGCACTCTCGTGATTACGGTATTTTTGTCCTTAAGCCTTTCCGAAGAGTAATTCTGAAAAGCCAACACCAACATTGGGAATCGATTGGCCAATAGATGGATATCTCAAGACTGATTTGACTTGCCGTGTAGTGACGGAGTAAAAATATAATTCATCACCCCCTATTTTACCCGTGACTGCGAACCCACGACTAAGGGCTATAATATATAACATCGGTGCAAGAGAAGGAAAACTTGACATGTATGACCTGTAACAACACGGCCGATCACCGTGGCGATTCCCCTCCGGCCACGGCCGATTCTCCTCCTGTTATGTAGAAGACACGAGCTCAACCGTATATAAGCTGAAATGGTGATTTGAATTAAATGCAAGACCGCGAGACTCTTGCAGGCCCAGTCTTGGTCTTGCTCAAGTCTTGCAGGGCCAGTCTTGGTCTTGGTCTTGCAAAAATTAAGCGGTCTTGGTCTTGGTCTCGGTCTCGCATTTCTCGCAAGACCAAGACCAAGACCGCAAGACCAAGACTTTTTTGGGCAACACTAGTGATACTAAAGGCATCTCTAAAACCCACTATACGCAAACACCCTCAGAAAGTTGGGCATCCGGCTCTCATCAAACGAAGCGCAGTAACAAATTGATAATACTCGTACGTCGATTTTCTGCTCAGTGAGGTACTAACCCAGACGGACCGGCCCGCGGCTGTAGACAGACAACTGTCAACAGTGTGGTCCTACCACATCTATGGTGGGATCATGTTAACAAATATGTGCTCATGTACTGTATTATAGTTTTATGTATTATCGTTATAGTGACTGAGTAAGAATACAATTCATCACCCCTTTTCTTACCCGTGGATGCCGTAAAAGATAACTGAGAGATGTAATATGCATACAGTATATAGCAAGAGAAGGAAAACTCAAAATGAAACCCTATACCAACACGTCTGACAAGCGTGGTAGAGGTGAATTTCCCTCCCACAATGGAGGAGGCCTGAGCCTAATAGTGAGGCGAGGTGAGGTTAGTTTTATGTATATCTTCTCTTCTTATCTTTAAACGAGCAATTCTTGTATATATATATATATATATATATATATATATATATATATATATATATATATATATATATATATAGGATCTCGGAAACGGCATCAACGATTTTGTTGAAACTTGGCATACTAGAGGATTCGGGTCAAAAAATCGATCTAGCTAGGTTTTATTTATAAAAAATGTTATTTTGTCCATGTTTTTAGCAAAATAAACAATGACATTAAATTTTAAAAGAATATGAATTCAAATTTCGATGGCAACGTCATGAGTTACGATAGCTCAGATGAGAAGGTTTTAATTTTGGTATTTTTTTCAATCAAACAGCGTCGGTTCGAATCTCGGTATTATTATTATTCTCTTTTTGTAATTTTTTATATATTTTTCATTATTTAATTTTTATTTTTCATTAATTTATATCTAAATAAATTCGACAAAAATATTCCGAGCGAAGCTCGGTCAACCAGATATTTATAACTAAATTGATACACTTTGAATTATTAAAGTAGATTTTATAGGCAGCTTGACATTCCAGTCTGAAAAATTATAAAACAGCTAATTGACGAATTTATCATTATTACATGTCAATGATCACCCATCCTCATCATTTCAGATCATATACATCTCACTCCTGGGCCTGAACTCCTTCACTCTTCATTGTCCTGGTTTTATCCCAATTACTTGGAGTCGACTCAATGTGTACTTTTCTCTCAAATATATATTGCAAATGTTATTTTCAATAATTTTATGACCGGCCGCCTCACTGACATCAATCTTCCTTGGAAATATAATTGTAGACCAAAAGACCAAAGGTGGAGTTGGCCCAGGTCGATATAAATCTCTTAGTCGAATTTTACAATGGCCACAAGAGATGTAAGGATAGGTAGTGTTCGTAACCGCTACCACATAGGACCAAACTCCTTCGCTATTGGATAGAAATTGACTTACTAAACCGATAGCAGACGAGTCTGTACAGGGTTTAATTTATATTTGCCATTTATTGCATAGGTTTTATATACATACTAGCAACCCGCCCTCGCTTCGCTTCGGTTTCTGTCGCCTTATCCCCGTAGTTCCCGTTCCCGTGGGAATATCGAGATAAAATATAGCCTAGTTTACGCCCTGATATTATAGCTTTCCATTCGTGAAATAATTTTTGAAATCGGTCCAGGCGTTTTGAACATTACCTGGAAAAAACAGACAGACTGACAAAAATTTTTTAATCTGTATTTTAGGCATAGGTGTCGTGCAAATAACTGTGTGAGTATGAAAAAAGCCAATTTTGACATTACAAACAGACACTCCAATTTTATTTATTGGTATAGATTTTTAATGACACACAAGAGTAAGATTAATCGTTTTTTTTATTAATTTATAACCTTTATATTTTAACTAGCAACCCGCCCTCGCTTCGCTTCGGTTTCAGTCGCTTTACCCGCGACATATTTCCTGTTCTCATGGGAATACCGGTATAAAATATAGCCTATGTTACTCCCTGATATTATAGCTTTCCATTGGTGAAAGAATTTTCGAAATCGGCTTAGTGGTTTAAGCGTGAAAGCGTAATAAACAAACAAACAAACATCCTTACTTTCGCATTTATAATATTAGTAAGGATTGTCAACTAAACATTTTATCCATCTATCTATCAATATATATGTCCCGTCCCAATCACCACATGCCCAAAAACTCCTTGAAGTCATTGAGTCTGCTCACACGCTACTCACCACAACAGGGATGGCAATGACATATGGCTTGACCTAATCCTCACCTCCAACCTTTCTCTTGTCTCCTCTTACGGACAATTTCCTGCCCCTGCCTTCTCTCACCACGATCTCATTTTCCTTTCTTACGTCTTGAAACCTCCTAAGCATAAGCCCAAATTTTTGTACATGCGTTGTTTTAGTAGAATCAATCTAAATGATCTTCAGAGTGATGCCTCAACAATCAACTGGGACCATTTACAAGCATCCTCTTCCGTTGACGAAAAGGTACGCAGTTTTGGCGAAATAATCCACCACCTCTACGATACTCACGCACCGGTTAGAAAAGTTAGATTAAAACGTCCGCCAGCACCCTGGATCTCAGAGGACATCCGTATGGCAATAAGACGCAGAGACCGTGCATATCGGAAATATAGAAGCAACCGGTGCGATGAACATTGGTCTGGGTATAAAGCTGCAAGGAATCGGGCTAATCAGATGATTCGTAACGCTAAACGCCGCCACATTCTTGACAATATTTCTTCTTCTTCCACTGCTAATACCTGGAAGTTTCTAGGGACTCTGGGTATTGGTAAGCACTGTCACTCAGATTCTCAGGTGACAGTTGGTTTGGATGATATCAATCAGTACTTTACTTCCTCTGTTCCTTTGGATCACAATACCAGATGTCACACTTTAGACTATCTTAATCATCTTCCTCAATCTAATACCTATCCATTTCATTTTTCTCCAGTTGCGTTGGACGAGATCAAAAAAATTATCTTATCCATTAAATCTAATGCTGTGGGCTGTGACTACGTTAGTCGTCGTATGATCATGGCAATACTAGACTATCTTCTTCCTATCATTTCACATATAATTGACTTTTCCCTTGAATCTGGCCGTTTTCCATCACTATAGCGTAAGGCTTACGTGATACCATTGCCTAAAACTCCTAATCCTTCTCTTGCTAATCATTTCCGTCCTATATCTATTCTTCCTTTTCTTTTTAAGGTGCTGGAAGCTTGTGTGTATAAGCAATTATCCGACTTCGTTTTTGGTAATAATCTCTTATGCCAGTTCCAGTCCGGTTTCCGACCCGGCCACAGTACAACATCCGCTCTCCTCAAAGTGACCAATGATATTAGGACTGGTATGGAAAAACCAATGTTATCGTTTTAGTCTTAATAGACTTCTCAAATGCCTTCAATACTGTCAGTCACGATATCCTTCTAGCTATCCTATCTCACTTCCTGATCTCGCCTAACGCACTAGAATGGTTCTCTTCTTATCTTCAGGGGCGTCAGCAATGTGTTCACATTGAAGATAGCTACTCGAATTGGTGCGACCTCCACGCTGGCGTCCCTCAAGGCGGTATACTCTCTCCTTTGTTATTCTCTATATTTATTAACTTCGTTACTTTTAATCTTCAGTGTTCGTATCATCTTTATGCCGATGACTTGCAACTGTACTGTCAAGTGAGCGTGGAAGCTATCCCATTAGCAATCGCCAAGATAAATAGGGATTTAGATTACATAAAGAGCTGGTGTGACCGGTTCGGGCTGACGGTAAACCCTACTAAGTGCCAAGCGATAATTGTGGGTAGTCAGCGTATAATAGGCCGAGTAGACGTCATACCTCTCCCTTCTATATCGTACAACGGTTCTATTGTACCACTACCCCCTTTCGTCAAAGACCTTGGCTTGTACATAGACTCTACTCTCAGCTGGAGAACTCACGTCGCCAGAACAAGTCAGCGAGTCATCAGTAGCTTGCGTGCTCTTAATCGGTTGAGACACTTTTTACCGGTAAGAACTAAAGCAACGCTTGTTCAAACCTTAATTTTTCCCCTAATCGACTATGCTGATGTGTGTTATTTTGACCTGAATGCAGATATTCTTAATAAACTAGACCGTCTTCTCAATAACTGCATTCGATTCATATTTAATCTTCGCAAGTATGACCATATTTCCTCCTATCGTTCTCAACTAAATTTTCTTGATATTCGCCAACGCCGTAGTATGCGCGCCCTTACTCTGCTATGCTCTATTCTTAATTCTCCTAATTCTCCTAGCTACCTATCTTATTTATTTCAATACCTCTCCACTAATCACAACAGAAACCTGCGTTCCGCCAACAATCTGCTGCTACTTTGTCCCTCTCACCATACCGATCGTGTTCATTCTTCCTTTCTTGTCCAGGCGGTTCTCCTCTGGAACTCGCTACCTCTGGACATCAGAATGTCTACTAGCCGTCACACATTCAAGAAAAGAGTTCGTTTACATCTCCTAAATGAATAAGCAGAATCATTGCAACTTATATAATATAATATTCGTATAATTATGTATATATACTATGTATGTATATATTTATATATATATATATATCGTATTTATGTGTTTTTTATCTATGTATATTTGGTATGTATTATGTATTCTTATATATTCTTATGTATTCCCTTGTCTTTTTTAATCATATGACTTTCTTTCTCGACACATGTGCCTACCAATTATTATCTCTGCACTGCCTATGGTTGACTGGTAGAGAATGCCTTTGGCATTAAGTCCGCCATTGTACTCAATACATGAAGTAATAAATAAAATAAATAAATAAAAATATATAGATGTCACGCACGTCTAGGTATCACGTTTTACTAGCGTGGTATAGTAGCTCAATTTCCCTCCCAATGTGGAGGAGGCTCAATCCCAGTGGTAGGTATATGAGTTATGATTATAAATGTAACTAATCCACCCTAGTCAAGCTGGTCAGAAATCTAGATTTTTATAATAACGTGACTAAAACTTTTATATAGAAAACTAAAATAGAAGAATGTAATCTTAATGGAACTAAATGGAACCAACCCGTTAAAAAATCTTATACTACCTTTTTTATGTAAACTTAACAATCCCCTTTCCTTGTGGTTGGTGATGGAGTAAGAATGCAATTCACCACCTCCTTTCTTGCTCGAGGATATTATAAAAAATGATGATATAATTAAATAAGGAGTATTATATGCAGAAAATCTTTGCTAGATAATGGCACTTTGGAAAAAAGAAGTCTAGTATAGGGATGGATATAGGGTATCCACCCCTATGACTATATGTAGAGGTGTGATATGGTAGAGGTCTAGGTCTCTAGCTCACTGCTGGAGTGAGGAGTGGAGGAGGTGATTGTGATGACAAATAATTGAATGTTGACGAGTTTCTACATTCATCATTTTATCATCATTAGTATAGCTCATATATGTCCCACTGCTGGGCTCGAGCCTCCTCCACAATTAGAGGGAACATGATCTACTATAATATGCTTTTATTTCGAGTTTCCCTTCTTCATAGATGTTATCCACGTATTATAATCCCTTACTTATCTTTTACGACTTCCATTGGCAAGATAGGGTAGGTGGTAAATTGTGTGTTTATGGAGTGAGAATTCACGATTCTTTATCTTGCCCGTGAATGTCGTAAAAGACGACTAAGGGATACAATAGGCATATAACATCTGTGCAAGAGAAGGAAAACTTGATATAAAATCCTATTTTAACACGTCTGACCAGCGTGGAATAGTAGGTCATTTCCGTTTCATTGTGGGGGAATTCTGAGACTAAAAGCGGGAGGGGAAATGACCTACTATTCCAGTGGTACCTATGTATATAGGCTGACATGATGGAGTTGTATGTCTATTTCGTCACCCTAAGGCAGTAATTTCTGAATTCAAATGAATATAATGTCCAACTTTTTGAATATAATTCCCATATCAACCATATTCCAAAGGCCAGAAACACCCAAATCCAAATTCAGTGCTCGTTGAATAAGTTATTTCGTCTCCAGTGTTCTGCCTGTCCTCATTATGTGAATTATGGATGAGCCGAGACACGGCTCGTAACGACATGCAGATTAAGCCCGCAATATGGAGGATGGGGATTGAACTTCCAGATGTACTGAAATTGGATGAGGTAATTTGCTACGGGTAATTTACCTCCAAGTTAACATTTGTCATGAAAGATTTTATCCGAGTGAATAGGCCTTTTTTATTTTCTTGTTTTACTGCTCTCGAGTTTGAATACGTTTTCTTTGTTTACATTTGGTGGATTTTTCTAATCTTCATATTTTACAATATTATTAGATTTTATAATCTAATAGTTAATTATTTAACTAAAAATTACTGATCGCAATATATATTTTATATTATAAATAAAAATGTTTTTACGAATTTTTACGCTTTTGTATTTGATGTTCGATTTCTTGATGTATTGAACACCTTTCAGTGTTTATGATCACGAGCGGGTTCATAGTTTTGCTTATAATATTTAATACTTATGTATCAGAAATCATTATATACATTTCACGGCGACACAGGACCGCATTATGTAGTGAAATATGAGGGAAACGTACATCCAGCAGTGGACGACAAAAAGCTCATCAGTCAGCCGTGATGATAATGATGATGTTTTAATTAAATCATCATCATCATCAACTCATTATAGCGAGCAATAGCGATTACTGCACACAAGATTTAAACTTATATTTGGAAAATTCCTTCCGATTGTCTTAACAATTAGGTTATTATGGATAGTTTATATGTGTAGTGATAGAATTGTCATAACGGAATTACGAAAGATATTATATTTCAACAAATCATTTAACAGGAAAGTTTTATGTATTATCCAATTTAATACTTTTAACCTAGTATTAATAATAAGTAAGAATACACTTCGCCATCCCCTCTCTAGCCCGTGAGTATCGTAAAAGTCTACTAAGAGACATAATTTGCATATAACCTTAATAGTGAAGACCTGTTATTGCCTTTAGGTATCTATACCAATAAATAAAATTGGAGTGTCTGTTTGTAATGTCAAAATAATAGGCTTTTTTCATGCTCACACGGTTATATGCACGACACCTATGCCTAAAATAGCAGTTAAAAAATTTTTGTCTGTCTGTCTGTTTCTTCCGGGTAATCTTCAAAACGGCTGGACCGATTTCAAAAATTCTTTCACCAATGGAAAGCTATAATATTAGGGCGTAAACTCGGCTATATTTTATCCCGGTATTCCCACGGGAACTTGAACTACGCGGGTAAAACGACTATAACCTATAACCGAAGCGAAGCGAGGGCGGGTTGCTAGTCTTAAATATAATTACCTAGATTTTTATTACTTTAAGCTTTTCATCTCTCGATAAATAAATATAACACATATGCAAGAGAAAAACTGGAAATTAAACCCCTTTTTTTGTTTTTTTTTTTGAGGTGGGCCACGGTCAGCGCACCTGCCGCCCTGCTACATCCGAGGCGACAGAAGGGCGGCGCGCGGCCCCGTAACCCACCCGATAGCACGTCGCCTTCGTCGTTGGGCTGACCACCGATGCAGAGTTCCTTGACTTCAGTAGTCGGCCCGATGAAATAAAATCCTATACCAAAATATTTGACTAGCATGATAGAGTAGGTCATATGCTGTGTGGTAGCGGCTTCGAATACTACCAACCCTTGCTTTGCTCGTGGGTGTCGTAAAAGACGACTAAGAGCCCTACATTGATCCGGATCAACTCCATCTGGTACCATTTGGGTCAACGATTACATTCCCAAGGAGGATTGACGTCAGGCAGGCGGCCGGTCTTAAAAGTCATTGCCGAAACTTTTTGCAATATGTCAAAACAGATGACATATTGCGTCGACCCCAAGTAATTGGGATAAGAGCAAGATGATGATGATGATGTCATCCCTTAATTTATTATCCGTAGAAGAACGGGTGTAACCGACATAACACGAAGAAGAATACCGGGATAAAATATAGCCTAGTTTACGCCCTCATATTATAGCTTTCTAATGATGAAAGAATTTTTGAAATCGGTCCAGCCGTTTTGAAGATTACCCGGAACAAACAGACAGACAGACAAAAAAAATATAAAGTGTATTTTAGGCCTAAGTATAGTGCAAATAACCGTGTGAGCATGAAAAAAGCCTATTATTTTGACATTACAAACAGACACTCCAATTTTATTTATTGGTATAGATATAGAAAAGAAGAGGAACATATATTCAATATAATCAATACTATAAATATAAAGATATAAAATATAAATTTGCCACATCTAAATGATCTCTATTATAGATCCATAAATTTTCACGGTGTCTCTACATTAATTTATTCTACCTGCGATCCCGACACAGTTTGAGTTGTGACTTTGAACAGATTCATATAATTATGTGGACGTGTATGTTTTGAATTAAGTTTTCAGCAAACGTTTGAAGACAAACTAGAGAAATAAATTCATTAAAACACAAGAGTTGAGAATTAAAAAATCAATTTAATAACTAAACTGCTGTAATCTTAGAAATTTGCAATGATTTAGTGTTTAAGAATTAGTGTTTAACTCGTATGACCAGCGCAATATAGCAGGTCAATTTCTCTCCCACTGTGGAGGAAGCTCGAGCCCAGTAGTGGACCGTAAATGAGCTGTGATAATGATGATAATGGGGCTTTTAAAATTATCTTCATCGCTTAATCATCTCAATCATTCTAATCAATACAATTGCACAACTTGTAATCTTCACCACGTTCGCCGCGTCCCACTGCTGGGCTAGAGCTTCTACAATGAGAGCGCTATTAATCTACCATACCACGCTGCTCAGATGGGTAGATATAGGATTTTATCTCAAGTTTGCCTTCATTTTCATAAATGTCATTTGCATATTTTATACCTTCATCCATCCATCCATCAGCCTACAGACGTCCACTGCTGGACATAGGCCTCCCCACGAGAATGCCACTCGGAACGGTCCTGCGCCACTTGCATTCAACGGTTCCTTGTGACTTTGAGAATGTCGTCACTCCACCAATTGGGGTGGTGTTCATCCTACGTTGCACCGTCCGATTCGTGGTCGCCACTCAAAAACCTTTTTTCCCCAACGGTTGTCGGTTTTACCAGCCTTTATACCTTAGGCGTCTCTTACGCTATCCACAGGCAAAATTAGCGGTATTGCATAGTAATCTACTCCGTCACCCCACGGATATCCAAAAAAAAAAAATTGTAGTTATATAATTAAAATAGTGTCCAGTACTTTTCTATTGTACTATATCATTTAAGAGAACGCCTGGTTTGAAATATTTCATATACAGGGTGTATCAGGTTATGGGGCAACTGTTCGAGTATGTTGTAGTTCAACGGTCATAGATCGTAATTAGAATGTACATTACACAAAAAACAATATAACATAAAAATTATAGTGATTTCAAAAACATGTGTCTAAGAGTCTATGCCTTAAATGTTACGTATTATGTAGGCATGTGCAGACAGAATACATGTAGGCATGTAAAGCTTCGACAGTATAATTTCATTCATTTATACTTAGAATTGCGCAAACGCTTCAATAACATGTAGGTACAACGGCAAGCGGTGAACGGCCATAGGCCGATCAGCTGTTTTAAAGCGAAGTTTGTCATGCTTATGTGAACTTAATCATTGATTTATTCAATTTATAATGAATATTTAACAAAGTATGAATATGTTGCGTATTAAGTATCATTGACTTCATACATTTCAATCAGATTTACACGAAAAAGCGATGACAAAATTGAAGACTTTACATGTCTCTAATTTCTTAACGAATCGATATTTTTCGTTCAAATTTTTTTATGGGTTCCTACCACCATTGCCTAGCTCCCTTTTGACCAATTGCCCCATAACCTGATACACCCTGTATATTCATATTTCAAATATGAAATTTGAACTCACAACTTCACCTAAATTTCTAACCAATTAGCCTTTATGCAATTTTCTGTAATAAGCATATATCCTTAGCGTAGGATGTTGGCTTTAAGAAAAATATCTGTGAATAGACAGGTTCTTTGTAATGGAATAACAATTTATCACAAAAAAAAGTAGGTTACTGTTTCGTAGTTATCAAAGAAAGCTTTAGTCGAGCTTTTGAAACCAAAGCAATAAAAGCTTTAGTTGAGCTTTTGAACTCAAAGGACATCGCTAATTAATTACACTAGCATTTCAAAGGCTATTAAAGCAAGGTACTGTAAAAAGGGAATTCTAAATGAAACATCCAATTGATAATGAGATTACTAATTTTGATTGTTTAGAGTATGCTCTAAAAATTGTCTTTTAGAATTTGTTGAAAATCCTAGAATACTTTTCTAATTATTAAATATTACGTCTTCGTTTATTTATAAAAAAATTACGTAGAGACTTCTAATGTTTACGCGAGTATTAAACATTATAAATAAAAGTATTTCACGGCTTTTATAGCGTTTGTATTTGATTTTTGATTGCCCGATGTTTCTAATACTTTTAGCGTTCATGGTTATGGGTGGATGGGTAAATAAATGTCTGTTATAATGATGACTTATTGGATATGAGACATCTTCCACTCGTGACCATGAACACTGAAAAGTGTTCGAAACGTCGGGCGAATATATATGATGTACAATCTGTAAAAATTGTTTTATTTATAAATTTACGTAAGATGAATCTGCACACAATCCAGAACAGGACGTTTTAGTGCCTAAAAAACAGGTCGGACCCCATATAATGATGATTATGACCGAGTTAGAATATAATGGTCACCGTCTTTTCCTATACATAATTATAAAAAAGACATCGTCTTCTTTTAAATATCACCTGGAAACGTTATGGTCTTCAATTGTATGTTTCCAACGATCACTTCTCCTACGTATGTGCAGGCTCTGGAATGAACTACCTGCTGCTGTGTTTCCCGAGCGCTATGACATGTTCTTCTTTAAACAAGGTTTAAGAAGAGTATTTACTTCACGGTAGGCAACGGCCTGGCTATGCCTCTGGTATTGCAAAGGTTCATGTGTGGCAGTATGACTTACCATCAGGTGTGCTCCCTGCTCATTTGCCGCTCTTGGTAATGGAAAAATAGATATTAATTGCATATTACATTCCTCAGTCCTTTCTTACGATATGCATTAGCATGAAAAGAACTGAAGACATAATTAAATTATGATCATGATAATTTTCATATAGTATTTTACGATATCATACAGAAAATCCAAGACTACCGTCAGTCTATTTGTGTACTTAAAGGATTAAATGTGAAACAGCTGTTACAAACAACTTCATGAAGCCTCTCTGTACGCAACGTATTTAAGGGTAATTAGACAATAATTAAAGCAACATAATATCTAATACCATTGAAAAGCTTTACACAGTGAAGACTTTCGGTAATAATTCTGTATTATTACAAGCTAGATATATACATAACGTTATGATTACTGGAAGAGGTTTTGAATAAATCTCTTTGTATTAAACTAAGAAGATATTGGAATATTTATCATCATAAATTTTTCAGCTTTGATAAGTAAAATTGACAATTTTGAACAACCCCCATACAAATTAAATGGTAAAAAAGTATTACGTTCTCTTCAACAGGAAATATTAATTGTCATTAACCGACTTCAAAAAAGGAGGAGGTTCTCAATTCGTCGGAATATATATCTTATGTCTTTAAACGAGCAATTCTTGTGTATATATATATATATATATATATATATATATATATGTTTAGGATCTCGGAAACTGCTCCAACGATTTTGTTGAAACTTGGCATACTAGAGGGTTCGGGTCCAAAAAATCGATCTAGCTAGGTTTTATTTATAGAAAATGATGTTTGTCCGTGTTTTTAGCAAAACAAACAATGACATTAAATTTTAGAAGAAAATGAATTCAAATTTCGTTATCAACGTCATGAGTTACGATAGCTCAGTTGGGGTGACGGGCGGTTTTAATTTTGGATTATGTGACATTTAAACAGCGTCGGTTCGAATCTCGGTGTTATTATTATTCTCTTTTTGTAGTTTTTTATATAATTTTCATTATTTATTTTTTATTAATAGTATCTAAATAAATTCGACAAAAATATTCCGAGCGAAGCTCTGTCAAACAGATATGTACATATGTTCACCGATTACTCAAAGACGCAAAATTCTTTTTTTGTTTGATAGGGTATACTTCCCAGGCGGTCCCATAGTCATCAGGTCAGGATCTGATGATAGTATCCTTGAGAAATTGATGGAATTCTTAAAATTTTATTAGTTTACTGTTTGATGTCTATTTTTTTTGTTTAAAATTATTATTTAACGATTACACTCGCACTTTTTTTTTATTGCTGTTGGTGACATCCCAGGATACAGCACTCCTGATGGTAAGCGATGGTGGCGTTCATAGACTTTTGCTGGGCCTACCATGGACAAAGTAATTGAAGTGTGTATGCGTGCAGTTACTTTGGTGATACTTATGTGCTACTGATCCATCAATAGTCAAGGGTATGAACATTATCGTGCCGTTATTGAGGTCTACGTTAGACGCATTTGACAATTGACGTAATCTGCGCCCTTATATTTTCATATATAACTGTTATCGCATCAACCGTGCACGTCTGCCGTACGCGCTCTTCTGCGCATTCCTGCGATTGGCTGCGATGCATGAAAATCAGAGAAGTCCTTAAAATTTTAAGGATGCCGTTCTACTTTAGGTAGTGAATTGTATTCTTTCTCCGTATGGTGACGGAGTAAGAATACAATTTACCACCTTCTCTTTTGCTCCTGAATGTTGTAAAAGACGACTAAGAGTTTAAACATGCATATAACATTTATGCAAGAGAAGAAGAACTCGAAACAAAACCCTATACCAACATATTTGACCAACGTGGTATAATAGGTCAATTTACCTCCCACCGTGAAGGATGTTCAAGCCCAACAGTGGGAAGTACATGAGCTGTGATGATGATAATGAATCCCTTAGTCGTCTTTTACAGCATCCAAGTGCAAGAAAGGACTATGGGCATTGCGGCCCATGAGCGGCCATCAATGAAACTAGTGTCATTTGAAAGGGGAGATCTTTGACAACAAATATTGTTCAAGGAGTACTATGAAATACCGTTTGGGAAAAAAAATATAGTTAAAATACTATTATTAAAATACTATTTTTTTTCGTTATTATTTATGTATCCTAATATTCAATACTTTTTCTATTAGAGGTCTAAGAACCTTTGTTAAAATCGGTCTCACCATGTTTCATGCGTCAACCAATCAGCGACGAGCGCCGCTCGCACTCGGCGACTCGGCGATTACCGTTATGCTCGTGCGCACAGCGCAGTCCATCGTTGACATTTGTTTCGTTGAGTACTGTGCGATTATTATTGTTTGACAATTTCTTTTGACTCTGGCTTGCATATCGGACTTGTTAATATCTATCTTGGTGACTTGTGCTCGTTTTTTTGGACTTTTTTTAAGCAGATTCCTATAACAATGGCAGATAATCGCCAAGTGTGTATTTTATGTAATCGATCCGTGATAAACAGAAGAAGATACGAAATAACCCGTGCTCGGTTTGAAGAACATCCCGCTGTAGGCCAATATATCTTTGAAGCTCTTACCTCTGAACATCAGGTAAGTACATCAAACGAAATCATTATTTCTTAGTTGTCACGTCAACAATATAGTACTGTTTAACTTGAGGTGGTCACAGTGTTTTAACTCTCGCGCATTGAGATTACATTTCGCTGTAAGTAGTAAGTAAACTGTTACCGACGCGGCGACGTTGTCGTTCCGTTTGATCCACGGGGCGAGAACGGGATAGAAGTATCGGTATTTACGTATGAGTAAGCGAGATAATTAATACTGCTTAGGCAATCGAGTAAAATATTTTTCTTTATATTTCGCTTTGTTTGAACAGCGTTCAATGAAAATAACTAAGCGTTTTAACTAATTGTAATACTCTCATTTTCAGATACAATACAATGGTCAGGAGTACATTTGTCGACCATGCTGGCAACGGGCAGAAAGACCTACGCAGCCAAAAGAAGACCGTCCACACGAATGTGTATTACATATTGAAGAATATTCAAGACTCCCTAATACAGCAACGCGTTGTATGTATGAAAACTGCAGACGAACGGATCTCCGAAGGATTCCGGATAACATTAAAGTGACATTCTTGATTCATTTTAATTTTTATATTCCAAATAGTGCAAGAGTTTGCGATCATCATTTGGTATCCAATGATTGGGATCAAATAATTGACAGCCCTAACTTGCTCCACGACTTCAATGCCACACATTTTGTGCATATCATGAGCCTCATGAAAATTGCGGTGCTTCGAGGATCTATACTAGATTTTGATAATATAGATGACATGGACCCAAATGAAGTATACATCCGATTAGGCGTTAGTCGAGACCAATTTATGAATATTTTGGAACAAACTCCTTCATTGTCGAACGTATCAACACGCCCGAAAACATCTTTGGCATGCTACTTAATGAAACTGCGAAGCGGTGAAGCAAATGAAAGGCTGGCGACGCTTTTTAATATGAGCCGTAGAACCCTAGAACGACATTTAACGTTCGCCAGAGACTCTCTTTTACTGGACTTCGTTCCCCGGCATCTTGGTTATGATCATCTCAATAGAATTGATGTAGCTAACCGAAACCTACAAGTTCCAAATGCAATTTTTGGAAATGCAAATGCCTTGAACAGAAAGGCAATTGTGATAGCAGACGCCACTTATATATATATACAAAAGTCCGCAAACTATTTATTCCAAAAGCGATCATATAGTCTACACAAATACACGAATTTGTTGAAACCGTTTTTAATAGTGTGCTGCGATGGCCACATTTTAGATGCCTTTGGGCCATATTCAGCCATAGAATCAGATGCACAAATAATGAAAAATATGATTGACGATGAAGGAAATCCTTTCCATTGGTTTTTTGAACATGGAGATGTGTTTATCTTAGACCGTGGGTTTCGCGACGTAATCGACGACTTACATGTCTATGGTTATGAAGCTCACTTACCGAAAACAAAAAATCGAGACGAAGATCAATTGACGACAGAACAAGCGAATAAGTCTAGGTTGGTTACTATGTGCCGCTGGGTTGTTGAAGTTATAAATGGTTGGTTCAAACGCGATTTTAAACTATTCCGACAAGACTTTTTCAATCGTGCTTTGCCTCATATGATGACAGATTTTAGAATAGGTGCTGCATTATTGAATGCTTGCAGAGAACCATTGTCAGATAACGTTCACGCTGAAACATTTATAGAAGTTATAAACCAAAGAGTGAACCAACCAAATAACCTAGCAGAGTATGTCCTAGCCAACAACCTTAATCGTAGACGGGCTAGTTTCGATAGCATTACAGGAAACCAACCTAACATAAGTGATTTTCCTTTGCTGACTGAGGACGATTTAACCATTTTTGCACTTGGTACATACCAAGTGAAGCTAGCCCGCAGCTATTATGCGGAGCATGTGCGACAAGGTCTCTATAATATAGAAACGTATAGGGACCCCGATGTTACAGGCCTAGGCAGGTGCGGCATCACAGCAACAAATGTTTGGCTGCTAAGATGTCGAATACAATCTAGACATACTAGGTCAAAAATATATTATTCGTACATTATAGTAGATAGAGAGAAAAGCGGCAGAGAAGCCATAGAAAACTACTATTGCAGTTGTCTAAGCGGTAAGCGCACTCTTGGTTGCTGTGACCACATTATGTGTGTAGTGTGGTATTTAGGGTGGGCGAGAAACCAAGAGGAAGATATCCGTTTACCAGCTCATTTTTTAAACGATATTATTGTAGACGACAATTGAATCCCATCATTTTATTTTTTTAAAGGAATACTAGCATTATATACGAGCATTGTATATGTGTCTGTCAATAAATCGATGTATTTAATAACCAATTAACCTTTAGTTTTATTTAATCCATCATTATCTTATACTTAGACATGCATTACGTTTTATCATTTACGTACTTTCGGTTTAATTAATTCGATTTTTTTATATGATCAACGCTTTATAACTTTTTATCTAAACAAGTTGCCGAAATAATTTTTTGCAGTCTTAATATATACAAACATAATTGTCGACTAAAAAATATATAGGACAGATGTGGCCGCCGATGGGACAAGCGCCATACATTTTTGCCCATTGTCCTTTGGTAATGAATTGTATTCTTACCTCGCTACCACACCAAAACTTATAATAATAATCGCATAATATAACAAGATAAAAGTAAAAACTGAAACCCAATAAAAACCGTCGTAACAATAAATAATAGTTCAAAAAAAACTAAAAAAATACGCTTTTAAAGAAAATCCAACCAAAAAGTAGAAAATAAATTTTTAAAAATTTGAATTAAAATAGTGTATATAAGAAAAAAATATTCTTTATTGTAAAAAAGCGTGGCAGCCCACGCTTTTCTATTTTCTATAAAAGTGTATTTTTTAGTGTTTTTGAACTATTATTTATTTTTCATTTTTTAGTTGAATTTTCTATAAAATTCTGATTGTTCTAGTAAGGATAACGGGTCAAACTATTTAAAATATTAAATTGTCATCGGTCCTTAATAAGTATGCCAAATTTCGAGTTAATCCGACGTTTTGAAGGGGGTCAAAATCATGTTCAAAGATTCCGTTACATACTAACATAGCATAACACATATATATATATAATGATTTCTGATGTTTACGCGAGTATTATACATTTTAAATAAAACTACTTTACGGATTTTATCGCGTTTGTATTTGATTTTTGATTACCCGACGTTTCGAACACTTTACAGCGTTCATGATCACGGGTGGACTAAGATGTCTCACGTCCAACAAGTCATCGTTACTGCAGAAAATTTTATAATTATCTACCCGATACAGAAATTAGTTATTAAATATTGACCCACATTTTGATACAAAATTTTTTTATTGCCAGTGTAAGAAGAAAATGATTCTATATGAAAAAATTATATTGTTTATGGTTAGTAATAATTAAACATTAAAATTAATAGTAATTATATTTAAAAACTAACTAATAATCTAGTATACTACCACCGGATCGGAACACGGTTACACTGAGAAAGATCCGGCAAGAAAACTCAGGTAACATGATGCTAAATTAAAGTTAATTTTGAAAGCGGCTTACTTTATGTTACTAAAAAGGTTTTAATTTATAAAATTATCTTTAGTTATTATTATTGTGGATCAAATCTATACAATATGAGCTCACGGTGTCTTGCAGTCTTGTGGTGGTCTTTTTGGATTTCTTTTTAATAATGTTTATAACAGGATCCCAGCTTGATGGTAACACCCAGCCATCCTCTCTATTGAAATTTTTGTGTTTTTTAATCTCAATAGCCTCGCGTACCATTCTAGGCAGGTATCGGTGTTCTTTTGCGAGGATTTGTGGTTTATCAAACCTGATGTTATGGTGGGCGCGGTCCTGGCTATGTTCACAGACTGCAGACCTAGTGTCCCGGCGGTGCTTTACATCGGCTATGTGTTCTTTGATCCGAGTTCTTATGGATCTCTTTGTTTAGTCTCTTTGTTTTGTAAGTTTTAATGGAAGAGCTTATTTTAAGCCACTGAAGAGGATTAGCCAATTCTTACCACCTGTCAAGTGCCAGATCCCTTTACAAGATGCAGGAGTATATAAACTTGACTGTGACTGTGGTCTCTCTTACATTGGACAAACAAAGAGATCCATAAGAACTCGGATCAAAGAACACATAGCCGATGTGAAGCACCGCCGGGACACTAGGTCTGCAGTCTGTGAACATAGCCAGGACCGCGCCCACCATAACATCAGGTTTGATAAACCACAAATCCTCGCAAAAGAACACCGATACCTGCCTAGAATGGTACGCGAGGCTATTGAGATTAAAAAACACAAAAATTTCAATAGAGAGGATGGCTGGGTGTTACCATCAAGCTGGGATCCTGTTATAAACATTATTAAAAAGAAATCCAAAAAGACCACCACAAGACTGCAAGACACCGTGAGCTCATATTGTATAGATTTGATCCACAATAATAATAACTAAAGATAATTTTATAAATTAAAACCTTTTTAGTAACAAAGTAAGCCGCCTTCAAAATTAACTTTAATTTAGCATCATGTTACCTGAGTTTTCTTGCCGGATCTTTCTCAGTGTAACCGTGTTCCGATCCGGTGGTAGTATACTAGATTATTAGTTAGTTTTTAAATATAATTACTATTAATTTTAATGTTTAATTATTACTAACCATAAACAATATAATTTTTTCATATAGAATCATTTTCTTCTTACACTGGCAATAAAAAAATTTTGTATCAAAATGTGGGTCAATATTTAATAACTAATTTCTGTATCGGGTAGGTAATTATAAAATTTTCTGCAGTAACGATGACTTGTTGGACGTGAGACATCTTAGTCCACCCGTGATCATGAACGCTGTAAAGTGTTCGAAACGTCGGGTAATCAAAAATCAAATACAAACGCGATAAAATCCGTAAAGTAGTTTTATTTAAAACATATATATATATATATATATATCTTAATATATATACGTCACGATGTTATGACGATGTATATATATATATATATATATTTTTTTTTATTGCTAACGGTGGCACGCGAGCAAACAGTACACCTGATGGTAAGTGTTGCTGCCGCTCATGGACCTTTACAAGGCCGTTGCCTACCGCGAAGAAAGTGAAGGGAGTGTGAATGCGTGCATCGAGGCTCGGTGATACCAAGGGCACCACCAAAACCCTCCACATGCAAACACCCTCAGAAAGTCAGGCTGCCGGCTCTCTCGCTCACCGAACGAAGCGCAGTAACAAATCGCTACTACTCAGACGTCGATTTTCTGCGAGAGTGTGGTACTGCCCCGGACGGACCGGCCCGCGGCTGTAGACAGATAACTGTCGACAGTGTGGTCCTACCACTCTTAAATATATATATATATATATATATATATATATATATATATATGTATCTATATATATATCTGTCACGATGTTTGTCCGCGATGGATTCCTAAACTACTTAACCGATTTTAAATTAAATACGCACACCGTGAGCAGTCTGGTCCAACTTGAGAAATAGGATAGCTTAGATCTTTAATTATAGTCGCAATTTTATTTTATTACAAATTATTTGTCTATAATTAATTGACAGTCACAATTATCTGTTAACACCAAAAGATTCTAACAGATGGCGATATCTGTTGACTGGATTTAAGTAATTTAAGTAATTTGTGTAGGTGGCGCTTTATTTGAACAGAACAACGTCTGTTGGGTCAGCTAGTACTCCCTTTCCAATGATATGAAACACGACATATTTGTTTCAAATTTATTTTTAAATCTGTACTTTAAGACCTCTAGAGGGCGCCATATTAGATTCAGTGACACATCATATAGCCTATAACTAGGAGATAAACAAAACGCTTCTAACAATACCTTATTTGTCCAGTTTTAATACGAAATTGAGAAGCTATGAGGGAACAGATAAACATACATGCATAGCCTGTCAAAATTATAACCCTTCATCATCATCATCATCATGGCAGCCCACATACATCCCACTGTTGGGCTCAGGCCTCCTCCACAATGGGAGAGAATTTGACCTACTATACCATGCTGGTCAGACATGTTTGTATAGGGTTTCATTACGAGTTTTCCTTCATAGTCGGGTAAAAATCGAATGTTCTGTGTGATAATTTAACTTACTATTCTTGATGTACTTGCTCCTAAACCGTTCATTATAAATTCTATTCAAGATCCAAAACTAATTATAATATTGTAGACAGAATTAATATTCCTTTGAAGTTTGATAGCGTTTAACCTATACAAAAGTCACGTATTGAGGATAATAGAAACATCCTAAATATGCTTATCCAATCTATTCCATACCTTTTAAAATTCCGTTGACTTGTTTCAAACCTTTTACAACAGGTGTGCGTAATAACCCTTCATAATGGCAACCTGTTACAGTCATGCGAAATAATATCCTTGTATTATAGACGCATTTAAAAATTAATTATAGGTATAATTAGGATAAATATTTTTCAATAAATTTCTCTTGTAAAATATTTTTATCTTTAGTTAAGATAATTTCTAAGACTTTTTTATATATTCCGTCTAGTAACGGAGTAAGAATACAATTCACCACTTCCTATCTTGTCCGTGGATGTCGTAAAAGACGACTAAGGGATAAAATATGCATATAACATCTACGAAAGAGAAGGAAAACTCGAAATAAAAGATTACGCCATCACGCCAGCGTGGTTGTAATAGGTAAATTTCCCTCCTATTGTGGAGGAGGCTCAAGCCGAACAGTGAGACGCATATGAGCTGAAATCATGATGATAAATAAATTCCTAGCCTCCTCCACATGGGGGGGAAATTGACCTTACTATACCATGCTGATCAAAAGGGTTGGTATATTTTGTTTTGAGTTATCCTCCTCTTACATATAAAAATACTCATATTTCATACATAGCAATCTAAAAAGCATCAAAATACAAAGTCCAAATCAATTTCCAAATTATCTTTTTATGGGTTTGATCCAGATACAATAAGATGGTTTGATAGCTATTTGACAAATAGGTCTCAACAGGTTCAATTGCGTGGTGAAAGTGGTGCAATGGTATTTTCCTCCTTCCGTCCTCTCACCAGGGGCTTCCCGCAAGGATCGATCCTCGGCCCGCTTTTATATATATTATACAGTGCAGATGTGATTCAATGTCTGGGTGAATTTAAATATCCCATATATGCTGATGACACCCAATTGTACTATTCTTTTCAGCCCAGTAGTGCGGTCACAGCTGTCAATAAATTTAATGCGTAGTTAGATAAAGTGGCTTCTTGGTCTGAAAGTAACTCCTTAGTGCTTAACCACGAAAAATCTAAGTTTTAGTCATGGGTAGCAAAAACCAGGTTAAAACAATATTATCAATAAGCCCTCAGATCAAAATTATGGATCAAAGTATACAGAGGGTTGAAACCGCTCGCAATTTAGGCCTAATTATTGATTCAGACCTCCGCTTTGAACCTCACATAAAAAACATAGTGAAAGCTTGTTTTTATAGATTAAAAGTGTTATACAGACTAAGGCAGTTTATGAGTATACCTATGAGGAACATGTTGACTGAGAGTCTAGTGCTATCAAAATTTAACTACTGCGATGTAGTATATGGACCATGTCTTTTATCACGTACGGAGCGTCTTATTTAGCGTGTGCAGAATGCCTGCGCTCGTTTTTGCTATCGTATTCCGCGACGTAGTCATGTTACACCGTTTCTGTACCAAAATAAGATGTTAAAGATGGATAAACGACGTAAGCTACATCTGCTAAATTATGTATTCGACATTATTAAAACTGAAAAACCAAATTATTTATATAGAAAATTGATCTGGAAACGGAATCACTGCAGCCATGCTATTCGAGCGATTTCAAAGCCGCTTTTAATTCCAGAACACAACACTGCAGCATATAGAGGGTGTTTCAAATATGCAGTTACGCACTGTTGGAACGGCTTAGACCCCCTCTAAGATCTATAAAAACGAAAAGTACCTTTAAAATTCACACGAAAAGACTGTTACTTTGTGAACAAAAATCTGATGTCACTTATATGTGAAATGAATAACATCACACCTTTATTATTTACGTATGATGTACATAAGTATATATATTTAGATTATTGGTTTGTATCATATTGTAATGTATTATATATTTGTATACGCTGAATATAATGTATTTATTTAATGTGTATATATGTAATTCACTTACTATAATTTCATTGATTATTATGTATTGTAATTCTATTGCTATTCACTCTTCACTTTTATTAATGTTTTGCTTTTATATAGGTTATTGTTTTATGTTGTTGGTTAGGTTAACTTAGTTATGTAATTGTACCACGCAAGTCACTTGAGGTTGACACTGAAAATCAGCGCCGTGTTGTGCCCTCACAACGCAGCATCATGCTGAATGTACGCCTCGTTGACACGCTCACGACACATGCAATTGCCAACTTTTTATTTTTTTTTATTTAAGCATAATCTGTGTTTAGGAGTGTTGCTATTGTTGTTGTGTCGAGACCGTGAAAATAAAAGCTTTTTCTTTCTTTCTTTCAAAATAATCTTAAAATATATAAATTACGTGTCACGTTGTTTGTCCGCGATGGATTCCTAAACTACTTAACCGATTTTAATCAAATTTGCACACCCTGTGCAGTTTGATCCAACTTGAAAGATAGAATAGCTTAATTTATAGTCGCAATATTATTTTATTGCAAATTATTTTTATTACCTATTATTTGACATTCACAATTATCTGTTAACTCCAAACGATTTTAACAGATGGCGATATCTGTTGACTGGAGTGAGTAATTAATTAATAGATGACGCTGCTATGTCAAACCTACAAACGTGTCATATACGATTTTAACTTGCTTTTTTACATAGATGCCATTTGTAAAAAAATATGACGACCTCCATGACAGATGTTCTCCTACAGTTCCACTTAAATAGTTTAATAAAATGTAATATAACAAAAACATTAGCCATAGCAACGCGTGGCCGAGTCTGCTAGTTGAAATATAATAAAGAATGCACTAATTTCTAAAGTGATGCATGACTGAAATTACTGAGTATTTGACATACCTAATTAGCTCTGTCATGCACATAAAAATATTCGTCAATACTTGTTGCTGACCAGTTGCTGTGTGGTAGCGGCTTCGAATACTACCAACCCTTGCTTTGCTCGTGGGTATGGTAAAAGACGACTAAGAGCCCTAGATTGACCCGGACCAACTCCATCTGGTACCATTTGGGTCAACGATTACATTCCCAAGGAGGGTTGACGTCAGGCAGGCGGCCGGTCATAAAAGTCATTGCCGAAACTTTTTGCAATATGTCAAAACAGATGACATATTGCGTCGACCCCAAGTAATTGGGATAAGGGCAAGATGATGATGACTTGTTGCTGACCAGCAGCAAAAAAAAAATTCATGAATATTTAATAAAATAATTTTATCTATACCAATAAATAAAATTGGCGTGTCTGTTTGTAATGTCAAAATAATAGGCTTTTTTCATGCTCACACGGTTATTTGTACGACACCAATGCTTAAAATAGCAATTAAAAATTTTTTGTCTGTCTGTCTGTTTTTCCGGGTAATCTTCAAAACGGCTAGACCGATTTCAAAAATTCTTTCACCAATGGAAAGCTATAATATCAGGGCGTAAATTAGGCTATATTTTATCCCGGTATTCCCACGGGAACGGGAACTACGCGGGTAAAACGACTATAACCTATAACCGAAGCGAAGCGAGGGCGGGTTGCTAGTCTTACCTATATAAGTTTGATTTTGAAATCAAATACAAATGCGACAAAATCCGTAAAAATAATTTCATTTTAAATCACACTTATATTATGAAGGCTATAATATACGAAGGCACTAATATTTGTGAAACTCTTAAAAGCTTAAAAGGCTGAAGCTATTTTGATAAAATTTCGCATGGAAGTAGCTGACGTAGTAGAGAAGAGAATTGACCGGTAAAATACACATTTTACTTATTTTACCAACGTGCAGTCGGTAATTTAACGGATAATTAACCAAAGTACTTTTTTTGCCTCATGGTGGGGTTAATACGTAATTGATAATATGTATAGTACAAGCTAATAAGAATTTACCTTATATACACTATAAATATATTAATTAACAAATAAAAAGTTATAAATTATATATAATTATTAAAAAATAATTATTATGTTAATTAATATTGATAATAATTAATTATGAAGCTCTTCAAATACCCAGCTTATGTGTTTAATTCTGTCAATATTCCTAATACTTACTTTAGCAACATCAATAAATCAGGAGTTTCGTAACTCCAATTTCCGAGATCGAATTATTTGCATTATTTGACTATTTAACCGGCAAAATATATATTTTACCGGTTAAATAGCCAAATATTTAACTAGCCAGTGATTGGATATTTGTCCGCTCGAAACACTACATAGTAGATTAAAACATAGGTTATCTACTAAAACAGGTTTATCTTGAAATTTTTACGGGAATAGGGACTGTACAGGGGAATCAAAGATCTGATTGGCTGATTGGCGAAAAGCTCATAGCTCGTGGCAGAGGCATGAAATTTGGCGGATTTAATCTGAAACTCGGCGAGTTCTAAGAAAGGAAAGCCTAAACTTCCCATGAGAACAATAATTAGGATCAAAAAACCATTACTTTTTAAAATCTTAACTGTTGACTTTAGAAAGTAAACATTTAGACTATAATAATAATAATATAATAATAATAGCCTTTTATTTCCCACATTTACAATATTACATAACATTAATTATTTATTAGTATTTATAATTTATATTTATAATTTATTTTATATATATATTAATATTTATAATATTAATAACTTATTTCCTATATTAATATTTATAACTTATTTCCTATTATTTCATATTCATTGTTGATTAAAATATATAAAAATGTAATTCTATTACTATGACCATATCACAACAACACTAATTTTAGTGGGCTGTCCATTTTTGGACAAAGGCCTCCTCCATCTTCATCCATTTCTTTCTATCTTTCGCTAGACGCGGCCAGGTAACGCCGGCAATCGCAATGATATCGTCCACCCAGCGGCGTCGAGGACGTCCCGGTGGCCGTCGCTCGCCCCGCGGATACCAATGTAATACTCTTTCGCTTCATCTGTTGTCCGTGCTTCTTGCTAAATGACCCGCCCATCGCCACTTGAGGCGACAAGCCATTTTTGCTGCGTCTTTTATTTTAGTTTTCTCTCGAATATCAGCACACCTAACTCTATCTTTTAGTTTTAATCCCATCATACTCCTCTCAGCGGCTCTCTGGAATGTTTGTATCTTGTAAATGACGTCTTTAGTTATAGGCCAAGATTGACATCCATATAATAGGGTAGGAGTGACAACTGTGTCCATTGTTTTTTGTTTGAGGCGTAAGCTCATCTTTGATTTAAATATATGTTTGAGTGACCAGTAGGAGTTCCAGGCCCTTTTGATTCGTCGTTCTATTTCTGCTATATAATGATTCTCAAACGAAATGTTTTGGCCTAAATATACATATTCTTTGACATACTTAATCGTCTTTCCATTAATAGTTACATTCTCCTTCTTCCCATTTGTCATTATACAGGTTTTTTCTGGATTCATTTCTAGCCCACATTTTCGGCTATGTATATCGAGAGATTCTAACATATATTGAAGATCCCTGTAGCTCTCTGTTACTATAACTATGTCATCAGCAAAACGGAGATGGCTTAGAAATTCACCATTAATGTTGATACCAAGACCAGTCCATCTAAGTTGTCTAAATATATACTCTAGCACGGAATTAAAGAGATATGGCGAGATTGGATCTCCTTGTCTTATTCCTCTCTTCAGTTCGAAAACCTTCCCCTTTCTCTCTAATTTCACAATAGCCTTACTTTTTTGGTATATTTCAGTAAGTATTTTTACATACTTATAATTAATTCCTTGCTCTATCAAAGCTGTCCAAAGCGCGTTGTGCGTTATTTTATCAAATGCTTTACAATAATCTACGAAAGCTACAAATATCGGCTTATTATATTCTGTGTACTTTTCCATTACTTGTTGGAGAGCAAATATATGGTCTATAGTTGAGTAGTTACTCCTAAATCCGGCTTGTTCTCTAGGTTGTTGCAATTCTAATTCTTTCTTCATTCGGTTAGAGACAATCTTAGTAAATAGTTTGTATGTTGATTGTAATAAACTGATTGGTCGATAATTATTTATGTTTAATGGATCACCTTTTTTGTAGAGCAAAGTTATAATTGAGGTTTCCCATTGTTCAGGTAATTGTTCTTGGTCAAGGATTTCGTTAAATAAGTCTGTAAGTAAAGGTGTCAACGGCTCTACTATCGTTTTGAGTATATCATTTGTTATATTATCTTCTCCTGGGCTTTTCATAGATTTAAGATTCATTATAGCATATTTTATTTCATTTTGTAGTAGTGGAGGTAATTCTTCTACTTTGTCATTTATTTTCTTGGTTTCGCCGCGATAGGATTGGTAGAAATATTTTTTTTCCTGCTCTGTCAAACTATAGAGCTCTCTGTAATACTCAGTTGCAATATTCAAGATGCTTGCTCTATTAGATAATGTTGACCCAGTACTACTTTGCAAAGTTTGTATCCAATGTATTGTGTTTTTTATATATTTATTGCATCTCTTTACAGAACCTCTCATTTCCAACTCTTCCTCTAGAATTTTCAGCTTATAATTTTCTTTATTTATTTTAATATGTTTTCGAATTTTACCATATAATTTCCTTAAGAATTTTCTTTCAGTTTTTGTCTTTAATGGTTTTTCTTTAAGTATTGTTCTTTGTTCAATTAAAATTTTGACTTTTTCTGTAATTATATGTTCAATTATATTTTTCTCCGTCCTTGTAGGTAATCTGTTGACACTGTTTTGTATATTATTTAATAGGCTATCATAACTATTCTGTATATGTTTTGTAATTGTAAAATCTTTAGAGAATTCGATAAAAATATTTTCAAATGAGTGACGCTCTAACGGTGATAGGCCGGTTTGTTTCCTGTGAAAAAATTGTCTACGTTTTTGTTTGATATTCATATTTACAGTTGCACGAATCATACGATGGTCAGTTGGATGACTCGTTCCTATTACCTCAATATTTTTTATTACACTTTTGTGTGACCCATATATCATAATATAATCAATTTCGTTAGTCGTCTTTCCATCCGGTGAACGCCATGTCCATCTGTGTTTCTCTTTTTTCTTAAAATGAGTATTCATAATGTAGAGCTGATTTGCCAAACAGAATTCGACAAGTATTTTACCTCTATTATTTCTTAAACCATATCCCCATGGACCCATGGCTGCTCTATCATCGGGTGTGCTTTGGCCGACCTTTGCGTTAAAATCACCTAACAAAATTGTACATGACTGCGTATTGTCTAGAGCGCTTTGAAGGTTATTATAAAACGCATCTATTTCTGTCTGGTTAGATTTTTCCGTTAGTGCATATATTTGTATTATATTTACATCCTGGTCCTGAAAAGTCATAGTTAGTCTTGCCACTCTATCTGAAAAAGCTTCAAAGTCTACTATGTTATTTTTAAATTTCTTTTTTATTATGAAACCTACACCATTTCTACCACTCTTCTTCCCTGTGTATAAAAATATATAGTTCTCGTATTCTATTATGTGTGTTCCTTCTTTTTTAATTTCTGAGAGGCCTAATATATCCCACTTAATATTTTGCAGTGAGTGTTCTAATTCCTCTTGTCGGCCATAACCTACCAAGGATCTTACGTTCATCGTACATATGTAGATACAATCGATTGGATAGTGTTTCTGTTTTCTGTTGGAGGGTGGTGGTCTACTACTCCCTCGGTGACCAGCCGTCTTGGGAGAGATTTTGTTTGCATTTTCTTCAAATTTTTCTGATAAATTATAGGAGGAGGCCGTAGCTCGTTGCTATTTCAGTGGGGTAATGGTATCTATACCTTGTCTTCTAATTTCTAATGTTGAATCCTGCACTTGAGTGTTGTTATTATATGAGTCTATAGTGATATATGAGTCCATAGTCTTATTTTTCTTTGCATTTTGAACCATATTTTTTTGTCTTATTGTTGAAGTTGTCGGAGGAGAATTTGGTTTTCTTTTATAATTTCTAGTAGTATAATTATTTTGTTTCGGTTCAGTATTGAATTTGGAGTTTATATATTTATTTTCTATTGTAATTATTTTATCATATCGTAACAGAACATTTTCCCCATTTTCCTTTCGTAATCTCAATTCTTCTTGTAAATCTTTTCTTTTTTGAAGTATTTTAGGGGTAAAATCTTCCTTTATATATAATTTTGTTTCACTTAAATATTTTCTATTTTTTAATATCTGTATTTTTAGGCCAATTGTATTCAAGGTTACTACTATAGGTCTGGTATTTGCAGAATGTTTACCTATCCTCCTTACTGACTCAATATCACGTCTTTCACAGATTACTTTCATTTTTTCTGTAATTATTTTTAGAATTACATCTTCAAGATCGAAGTAGGATTTTTCTTTTTCCTCTACGCCAAAGAATATTATATTTTTCTTTTTGATATGTTGTTCAATTCTGTCTATAGTGTTTTGTTGATCTTCTAGTTTCTTCTCTAATGTGCTAAATTTTAAATCCATGCTCTCAAATTTAGAATTTATATTCATATTTATATCTTGTATAATTGTATCTTTCATAATGGTCATTTCATGATGTTGTTTCTTCATATCTTCCTCAATACCTTTTAACATTCTCATCATTTCTTCCATTTTTAATATTTTTTAAAATTATATATATTTATTTTTAATAAAGTGACATCTAGTGATCTATCAGCAAAAGTTTATACTCCCAACAAATTAGAGCATAGTTAAACTGTTCACTGTGCGTTTATATACACATAGATGGCGCTGACTGTCTATGTGACTAATCAAAATTTCAGTTATGATTGAAAAATAATATTTTTGAGGTTAGTATTTATTTAAGATTTCACTGCTTCTATGTTTTAGTCACATAATACATTTCTTGAGTATGTAAAGATTCATACTAGCATATACAACGTAAGCACATTATGTAACATTCATCGTTTTGATTCGTTTTTCGCCTTTTTTAGTAAGACATATTTTACGTGATTTCTTGTTTTATTTCGATTTAAATCACTAAAATAACTTTCACTGGCACAAAGTACTTATTATTTTATTGATTTCACCGATATGTCTTTGAATTTATGCACTTTAGTATTTTTACAAGCTATAATAACACTGAGACGACCTTTTCGTGCGCTAAGTGGCGCCCCCAACATTTAGACTATAGGATTTATAGAACCCAAAGCGTTAGGCGACCAAGCGAATACAAGGAATTCCACGAGTAAAAATAGCCTAGACTAAGCTATCTTTTTATCAACAAACGACGTGTTCGTAGCTGTGAATCGAACGGGTGAGGTGACCGGGGAGTTAGCCTGTCACCCGCCGAGAGGCCAACCGCGTGAGGAAAAACCGACGTCCTCCCCGAGGAGGGGACGTCGGTCGATGGGAGGGTACCCCCAAATAGGGAGTATTCCGTCGGGCCGACCACTGATGACAAGTAACGCTGCTCCGGTGGTCGGCCCAAAGACGAAGGCGATGTGGTGTTCGAGTGGGTTGCAGGTGTGCGTGCTTACGCCCCTCTGTCGCCCCAGACGGAGTGGTGCGAGGAGCGCGCCGACCGCAGCCCACGCCAAAAAAAAAGCTGTGAATCGAAACTATTGCGCTATCACGTAAACATCAGAAATGATTATTTAAACAAGATGTCAAAATTCTATATAATTATCTTAAAAACAAATATCTTACAAACTTTTTCTTGAATGAATCTAGATTGCGGCTTATTTGCATTCGGGAGTGTTTTAAGATAAGTGACAACTCTACATTTACATTTCGAGGAATTTTTATCTTTAAGACAATAAGGTATGCTTTTGCATGTTTCATTGTAGAAATAAATAAGTTTGTTCATTCACTTTGAGCTTCCAGTAATGCTTGAAATAGTGCTGAACTAGATTCTGGTTCTTGTTTAAAAATACTAGACTGTGAAATAAATATGGCGAGAGTGAATCTTGATGAAAGCTTATTTACTTAATTGTGTACTTAACAAGGTAGTCATGATCATCACAGCTCACATACGTCCCACTGCTGGGCTCGAGCCACCTCCATAATAGGAGGGAAATTGACCTTAAAATACCATGCTGGTCAGATGTGTTGGTATAGGATTTTATTACGAGTTTTCCTTCTCTTGCATAGATGTTATATGCATATTATATCCCTTAGTCGACTTTTACGACATCCACGGGTAAGAGAGGGGTGCTGAATTGTATTCTTACTCCGTAACCACAAAGTAGTATATTTAGTAAATAAGTAACAATTCCTGGTAAATATTAAAAAAATCGGATAAGTGCGCGTCGAAGTCGCGCACGTAGGGTTCCGTATCTATAAAAAGGGCAAAAAATCACGTTTGTTGTATCGTAATATTTATTTTATTTTTAGTATTTGTTGGTGAAAATTTCAACTGTCTAGCTATCGTGGTTCTTGAGATGCATCTTGGTGATAGACAGACGGACGGACAGAAAGCGAAGTATTAGTAATAGGGTGTAAAGATGTACTATTTATCCCAGTGGACTGTAGGCTAGGTCGTTGATGATGTAAAATAATAACGCCAATGTTTGCACTGCCACAACTTGTATTTATTTAATTTGCACAGGAAAAAGTACATTAGCGTACGTACGGTTCAATGTCAGACAGAAGAGAGCGCGAGAGTTGACAGTTATAAAAAATATAATATATATTTGTTGGAGTTGCCAACATGCTCCCACTCGGAGAAGAAACATAATTAAATTTATGCTAGTACATTTTTAAATAATTTGAATTATGAACTAATTGTTGATCAGCGCCATCTATGGACAATGACCTGAACGTCATGTAATGCAATACAATAATACAAAGATAAAATTCTATTTTCAAAATTACAATTGTAACATACATATGTTTGAAATTACATTAGAAAGGCATTTAAGCTAAAACTTATCGTATTAGAACACAATCAGTCATAATAGAAAATAACAATGAACTAATAAGTATCATTCTTTCTTTGTGATAACAATAATGACAAAAATTAAGGTTAACTGCTATCTATTGGTAGCAAGCAGACTTTAGTTACAGAACGTCTGTGCACTCTACCATTAGCAGTTTTTACTTCCACTGCTCTGACCAAATTATCAGAGCCAGGAAAGACGTTCACTATCCTTGCCATAGGCCAGTACATGGGTGGAGTGTTATCTTCTTTAAGAATCACTAATGAACTAATTTTTAAATTGGGTAATGCATTTCTCCATTTAGGTCTACATTGCAAAGTATTTAAGTATTGATTACTCCATGTTTTCCAAAATGATTGTTTAATATTATTACAAATTTCCCAGAATTTTAATCTATTACAAGGAATTTGAGATACGTCTTTATCTGGATATGAATTTAAAGTAGTACTAATAATGAAATGACCTGGAGATAGATAAGAAAAATCATTAACATCACTTGACATTGGTATAAGTGGTCTACTATTCAGTACTGCCTCTATTTCACATAATACAGTTGACAATTGTTCATAGGTGATTACTGCTCTTTGGACAGTCCTTTTTAACAAGAATTTGGTACTTTTGACTGCTGACTCCCACAGACCAGCGAACACAGGGGAATAACAAGGAATAAAATGAAAAGTAATGCCATTTTCAGCACTAAATGATTGCACTTGTGTTCGATGCTCACTGGATTTCTGCAGTTTATATAAATTGTGTAATTCTGAATTGGCAGACTTAAAGGTGGATGCATTATCACAATATATTTCAGTTGGCCTTCCCCTACGCAAAATGAAGCGCCTAAGAGAAGCCAGAAATGTACTGGTTTTCAAGTCTGAGCATAATTCTAAATGTAAGGCCTTAGTAACAAAACAAACAATAACCAATATATAGGCCTTCCCTACGATTGACCTACGCAAAGTAGATTGCTTCACAGGAATTGGGCCAGCAAAGTCTATACCTATCTTTTGAAAAGGACGACATATACTTACTCTATCTTTATGCAAATTGCCCATTAATTGTTCAGATGCATGTTTTTTAAGTCGCCAACATATTGTGCATCTGTGAATAACTTTTTTTATTTCTCTCATAGCATTAATTATCCAGAATCTTTGATTGATAACAGATAAAACTATTCTAGGGCCAGCGTGAAGATTCTTCACATGTTCAGATTTTATAATTAATTGTATAATAGGAGACCCTTTAGGAAGAATAATAGGGTGCTTTTGTGAATACGAAATATTCGCATTTTGCAGTCGCCCACCTACTCTCACAAGGCCCTTATCATCCAAGAATGGACATAAGGAATTATAACTATAATCACAAATTTTTTGTTTACATTTTAAAGAATGAATAACATCACTCATAAATATTTGCTGTTCATGCTTAATAATTAATAACAATGAATCCTTAAGCTCTTCACAAGTAATAAAATTTTCTTTAATTTTATTTGATTTTGTGCGACTATTATTACAGAATCTAAGTATGTATGAAAGAACTTTTTGCATTTTGTGTAGCTCAGGAAATTTTTGTAAAAAATCTAGATTTAAAATATCTTGCCTGATAGAGGTACAAACCGTTGCATGAGCCACTTTGTCCCTGATCTCTGGAAGCTCTATGTTGTCCAGAGGTGTAATGAAAGGAACATTGTACTTACTGTCATGAAGGAAGTCAGGACCTCGCCACCAGAGACTATTTTGCTCTAGGCTGTGTGGAAGCACTCCTCTGCTCAAGCAGTCAGCAGGATTTTGATGTGAGCTAATATAAGACCATGTGAAACCCATTGTATTTTGAGTAATTTGTTTTACTCTGTTAGCAACATATGTGTTTAGCTTTATTATATCTGTTGCAATCCATGCCAAGACAATTTGTGAATCTGAATATAATATAACATTATCTATATGAAGCTTATGCAATAATGTTTTGTGAATCCTAGCAATTAGCCTTGATAGCAGCAGTGCGGCATTTAATTCTAATCTAGGTACAGTGAGACTTTGGTTTAGAGGGTTTATTCTAGATTTTGAGCAAACCAGGGAAACATTCACCCTACCAGCTGTGTCTGTAACTCTAAGATAAATGCAACTTCCATAGCCAGTGGAAAGCGATGCATCTGCAAACCCTATTAATTGCATAGACACTGCATTGCTCATGCTGATCCAACGGTCAATGCTAATTGGATTCATATTAATTAAGCTATTGTAAAACTCAAGCCAAGCTTCCCTTAGAGACTGATCAAGCATACAGTCCCAACCCATGCGTGTTAGCCACAGTTTTTGCATTATAACTTTAGCACAAACAATAATAGGCCCAGCCAGACCTAATGGGTCAAAAAATTTACTTACAAAGCTTAGGATTTCGCGCTTAGTTTGAGGAACTTTGCCTTGAGGAGTGGGAGAAGCAAGGTTTAAAGTATCTGCCTTAACATTGTAATTGATACCCAACGTTTTCAAGGGCCAATCATTTTTTTGTAATTCAGTTATATCAAAATATTGTCTTTCTGTAGGAATACTTTGTAGTAATTCAGCGCTATTTGAACACCATTTGTGCAGCTGAAAACCTCCTAGGCTTAGGAGTTTACTAAGTTGCTCTTTTAACTCAATTAAAGATTCAAGAGAAGCTGCTGTACCTAATAAATCGTCGACATATGTCTGGTGTTTTAAAACAAAGGCTGCCAATGGATATTGTTTACCATGTCGCTCAGCCAACTCCACTAAACATCGAGTGGCTAAGTATGAACTAGATTTAAGACCATAAGTAACGGTGCTTAATTGAATACACTCTATGTCTTGATCGGGAGAATCTCTCCAGAGTATATTTTGTAATGAACAATATTTTTTATCTAAACTGATGGCTCGAAACATATGTTTTATGTCTGTTACAAAAAGGTATTTATCCATTCTAGCTAAAATTAGAATGTCAAATAATTCGTTCTGTACCACGGGCCCATTCAATACTTTTTATTTGTTTTCATAGAACCATCGAAAACTACTCTGCATTTTGTGGTTTTTTTGTCCATCCTGACTACAGGATGGTGTGGCAAGAAATAAATTGCATCATGTCTAAAATCATACTGATTAATGTCTACCTTAGAGCCATGACCCATTTTTATATATTCATATATGAAATTACTATAAAGCTTTAATAACAATGGATCCTTTTGTAATCTAATTTCTAAGTTATGAAATCTTTTCAAAGCAATATCAAATGAATTACCTAACGCTTCATTAACAGAGCAAAGAGGTAGTTTTAAAGGCAAATCTACTGTAAAATTGTAATTATTTAACTGAACTGAATTTTTAAATATTTGTTCACAAGTATCATGTTCAGTTGTCTTCTCTGGAAATAATTCAGGGACACTTTCGATTTTTCAAAGATTAGCCATATCATTATGAAGTTCTGTGTCGCAGCGATTGCAATATAAGGTGACTGGATTAGTTGCAGAAATATAAGGCAGGTTACCTGCTATTACATGCCCAAAGTGAGTACTTAAAAGCGTGATTGTAGGAGAAGCAGAAGCATTGTGCGATTTAGATAGCGGCAGTGCAGGCTTTATTGATTTTGATGGCTCATCAGTCAGGAGACAATCGACAGGCAGAATTCTTGGCAGGGCTTGCAGCAGGATCCTCAACAGCATTCATAGTAGCTGGGGGTTCCTTGCCGGTGTATCTATTAATTACCTTTGATGCCTGCGGCGTAATCATTGCTCCTCCTGTTGCATTTTCAAGTGCAATTGCTCGCTCGTCTTTATCATCCTCAGACATCGTGATGTATGTACTGAATTAACACTATATCGTTTACGATAAGCAGAATTACTACAGCGTGGTGTAGACTGCACCGCGACTAAGTTACACAATATTCTCAGGAGGATTTTCGTATAAATATTGTTATAAATCGCACTCTGTGAAGATGAAAACACGCTAAATTCAACGTTTTGATTGAACAAGATGGCGGAATGGCGGTCGCGAGATGATGCAATGCGTTATTCCAACGTAGCTGCGGATGCGACGCGTTGACGAATAGGCGGGAAGCGGGCGACGATCCTGATTGGTCCGTTGACGATGACGCGATGCGCGTTGTCGGCTTTACGGCTTCTTATTGGCTCCCAGATATGATTTCCTTTCTTCGTTCTTGATTTTAAATGAATTGCGTTGTATTATATGAATGCGAATTATTTCTTCGTCAAAATGGCGGTCTTGCTAAGAATGCAAATTTTCAAAATTCAATTTTTGATGAAACGTAGTTTGATGAACTCGTACTATTTCCAAGTAGCGATCTTTCAGTGAAGTATGAACTAGCCTTCCCTGCTTCGAAGATGCTTCGGTGCTCGTAAAAAACTGTATTGCGGTAGCGGTTTGGCGGCGTCTTGTTGCCTCTGCTTATGCAAAATCTTCTTGTTTCGGTGAGAGGACCATGTAAAGATGTACTATTTATCCCAGTGGACTGTAGGCTAGGTCGTTGATGATGTAAAATAATAACGCCAATGTTTGCACTGCCACAACTTGTATTTATTTAATTTGCACAGGAAAAAGTACATTAGCGTACGTACGGTTCAATGTCAGACAGAAGAGAGCGCGAGAGTTGACAGTTATAAAAAATATAATATATATTTGTTGGAGTTGCCAACATAGGGTTCCCTTTTTAATCTTTGGGTACGGAACCCTAAAAAATGTGTATGTTGTTCTACTTCTTTGGCGTGACAAGATAAAATTCTTTATAAAATTTTAAGCTATTGCATAGCTTTTATCGCGGGCTTTGAGCGCGAGACCGAATCAAGAAATTCCGTGACGAAAATAAAACCTAACATCCGCCTACCATGTAGCTCGGCCGAGCGTTCGTTGTGACGGTCGTCGACATTCTGTGTTCGTCCGTCTCGGTGCGCACACGTGGTGGCACGTGCTTTGCGTAGCTTACGTCAAAAAGTGTTATCGCGCGTTTTCTAACGGTCTTAGCGGACGACAGTGGTAATCCAAACCGCCTTTATTGTTATACATATAGTACATTTGTTTTCTTATCGGTCACTACGCCCAAAAAGTGTAACTTGAATTAACCTTCGTATACTCGCGCGTTGGTCTCTCAGACCGACAAACCATTAAATTGTTGTTTTCTAAAAAAATATCAATACTATGACTTCGCGGTTTTTAGTAGCTTCTTCATTTGTTTTTCATCATTGTTTAATGCGGCGCAAGCGCTGGTGTCGTATAGAAGTGGCACTTTTTTTTTCAGGTATCGGTCCGTGAGACCGACGCGAGTATACGTGACACCTTTTTAGGTAAAACAAATTTCTTTTTATTTTAGAATATTATTGAATATAATGTTTGATTTTAATTTAGATCATTTTCAATTATTTTCAGTCATTTTTGTCACCACAATGAACGAAGTAGAATAAGGGCGCTGTTAGATGGGTGAATTTTCCAATACAAATTATGAAGACAGCGGTGACAGTGAGGCGATGCTAAAATGATTTATATGTCAAAAGTTTATATAGAAAAACAACATGAAGGATCTTTTAAGTCTATACCAGATCTCAGGCATTAGTCAAGCGATTTTGTAATGTAATAGGTGGATCTCATCGAAATGTAACTTGTGTTAATTTTGATTTTAAAATGACCATTAGGGATTAATATATTTTAAAACTATTTTATGCTATTTTATTAGTTTTGTTACTCTTTTAATTATTTTGCATAGTATTTTTGGAGTTAACACAATAAAAAAGTTTAATTATGATGTATAACTGAGAGTACTAAAAATTCTGTTATTTTATAGAAGTTGATTTGAAGGACTATTTCTACCAAATAAAGTGAAAGTGCTAACATTTCTTCTAGTTTTTTATTTAATTATAACCTCTTCATAGGGAAAAAAATAATGTTACTTAATAATCATAAAAGTACAAACATACAAACAAGTTCAACTTTCGGTCTGAGGCACCGTGCGTGAGTATATATGTAACGTTTTGACGCGCGAGTATACGAAGGTTAATATCAAAGAAAAACTTGAATTAATATCAAAGAAAAAAAAAATACTGCATAAATAAAAAATAAATAGAAAATAAATAAATAATTTTATTTATTTTTTATTTATTTTTTCTTTTTATATTTTCTTTAACGCGGCAGTCCCCGAGTGCCACACGTTTTTTTAACTAATAATAGAAAAATCTATTTAATAAATTGAAAGTTTTATTCTAACTAGATAATATAGTTAACATTTGTGACGGTGTGCACGCACATCTTAAAAAAATTTACTAGCTAACTTCAGAGTGTCGTTTTCTTGTGACTGCGTGCGCACGCATAGTAAAAATTTACTTTTATAATTTTTTGCCTAACAGCAAAAGAAGTGTTCAAAAAAAAGTCGTATTTTACAACACCCACGAGCAAGAAAGGGGTGCTGAATTGTATTCTTACTCTGTAATCACACGGATAAATCTACACTAATATTATAAAGAGGTAAGATTTGTTTGTTTGTTTGAATTGAATAGGCACCGAAACTATTAGACCGATTTCAAAAATTCTTTCACCAATGGAAAGCTATAATATCAGAGCAGTAACATAAGCTAAATTTTATCCCCGTATTCCCACGGGATTGGGAACTACGCGGGGGTAAGGCGGCTGAAACCGAAGCGAAGCGAGGGCGGGTTGCTCGCTGTTAAGGTTTTTAATCATTCCTGAACGTTCTTCCGTCCTAAGCCAATCTTATTCTCTTATTCAAACACGCCAACATTCGAATAGATCGTGGCGCCACCTATACAAAACGAGTTCCGATTTAACGTGGCGTTCCGCCGGTCGTAAGAAATTTTGTGTGTGTGAATTAACAAGAAAAACGAGTCTAGCTGATGCGTTATTACCTTTGAATCCTACCTAATTCCAGACTGAAGCTAACACTAGTAAATAATATAAGACATTTCCCTACGTGCGTACTACAAATTACATTTACTCTTTACATAAGCCAGTAAATTAATACTAACAAGGTTAACAAATGAATAAAAATCACCGCAAAACAAAGTTTAGATGATGATATATGCTGGGAATAATACTTTGTTGGATTATTAAATTTAATTTGCTACGTAATCTTCGTATATGTTTATTTTGACCCCAAATTGCGTCATTGTCGGAGTTTATATGGCTTATTTCTGTTAATATTAAATTACTTTATATGTAAAAATTCAAATGGCGTTATAGTTTACTTTTTTTCGTACTAAGCATAAAACTTAACACCCATACTTTTTCCTGTAGATGTCGTAAAAGATGACTAAGGTATAAATTATACATATAGTATCTGTGAAAGAGAAGGGAAACTTGAAATAAACCCCTATACCAACACGTCAGACTAATATAATAATGAAGATCAGTTTCCTTCCTATAATGGAGGACGTTTTCCTTGTGATGACGGAGTAAGAATACAATTCACCACTGCCTATCGTTCTCGTGGTTATAGTAAAAGACGACAAGGTAGAAATTATGCATATAACATCTATGAAAGAGAAGGGAAACTTGAAATAAAGCCAACAAGTCCGACTAGCATGGTATCATCATCATCATGTCGGCTCATATACGTCCCACTGCTGGGCTCGAGCCTCCTCCACTATAGGAGGGAAATTAACCTACTATACCATGCTGGTCAGGCGTGATGGTATAGGGTTTTATTTCGAGTTTTCCTTCTCTTAGCATAGCATACCATGGTATAGTAGGTCAATTTTCCTCCTATTATAGAGCAGCCTCTGCCCACTGCTGGGCTAGCAGTGGGCAGTTTATGAGTTGAAAAGATTATAATGTAAGAATACAATTTACTAACCACACTCTTGTCCGTGGGTATCATAAAACACAACTAAGGGCATAATAAATATTAATATATGGATATCATCAATGCAAGAGAAAGAAAACTGGACATAAAACCCTATGTCAACACAATCGACCAGTGTGGTATTGTAGGTGACTTTCCTACAGTGGAAGAGGTTTAAGCTCAACAGTGGCATGTATATGATTTGAGATGATGATCGACCCGCCGCTCAAAGTATTACAGGTTCGATTTCCAAGCACGACAAGACTATAACATACGCAAATTGTCATCCTGAGTCTGGAAGTAATTTGTTTCCATTAAATGTTTGTTAAGTTCTCTGTAATATGCTAAAATTGATGTTATGTATCATTTAAATTGTTTTATGTATTACATTTTTTGTATTTTAGCTAACATTAATAAATATTAAAAAAAAATAAGAATCTCAAAGTTTTGTTTTATTTATTTTCCTTTAAGTGTTATCTAAAATTTAAGAGTTATTTAGGAAAATATTTATCATCCTCTTCTCTTTCAAATTATTTCGGGTCGACGCAATGTATGCTTCTTCAATCGTATATATATCAAAAGATTTTTTATGAACGGCTGCCTGATATCAACCCTTCTTAGTAATATAATCATAGATCAAACGGTATCAGATGGAATTAACTCAGGTCGATGTAAAACCTCTAATCATCTTCTTAATACTCACAAGCAATGTAAGGGTCGGAAGTATTTGTAACTGTCATCACACAGCGTTAGTTAGCCGTAATATAAAAAAGTGTGTGTGTACTTATGTATGCACGTAAGAAGTTATACTTCTTTAGTGTAACAAGGTAAAAACCTTTCTAAAAATGTTAGCTTACGTTTGTAGAAAAAACGGCACTAATAATTGATAATTATAATTTTTAACAAAAAGAAAACCGACTTCAAACAGTAAACTAAAAAGCAACAAGGTTTAGCGTGTAATCATCATTGTTAAAGTAAACGTATTGCTGCAACAACGGAAGCCATCTACCCTCTATCTCTTTACCGTTAAGGAATTGTATCTTCCATTATCAGCTCTGCAACGAGATGATGACTACCAGGCGCAAATACAAAATAGCTTTACGAAGCATAAGAAAAACGTTAACATTGCCTATAAAATTTTAAGAATGGCACCAATTTCTCAAGGATACCATCATCAGATCCTGACCTGATGAGTATGGGACCACCTGGGAAGTATACCCTATCAAACAAAAAAAAGAATCGGTGAACACACATAAAAAAAAAACAAAAATATTCCGACGATTTGAGAATCTCCACCTTTTTTTGAAGTCTGTTAAAAAAATGGTATTTATTACATTCCATGTTTTATTATAACGCATTATCTAGTTGAAATTTGTGACGATGTGTGCGGGCATCGTAAAAAATGTTGACTAGTTAACTTCAGGGTGTTGGTTTTTCGTGACGGTGTGCGCGTGCATCGTAAAAAATTACATTTTCCCCTAACACGTCAAAGAAAGTAAAACTTCAATAAATAAAAAAGAAAGGAGATAAATAATATTACGCCGTTATCCCACAAAAATACAAACAATAATTACTCTAAATGGATGCTTTTTATACAAAAACCAAACTGAACAACAACGGAAAACATTTTTCAACAGAATAATATACAAAATAATGCTTGGAGCACAATAGTGTTTTTGTTTTCATACGAAACAAGCTAAAAGTTTGCATCTGATGGCCATTGTGGTTTGCACAAAAGATCTGTATGGGATGCCTGCACGAGGAACACATTATTAGTTGAAGGAGAAGGTAGATAAGCAAATGTGTATAAAGTCATAAATATTAATATGCAATAATTACGATAATTTTCTAAACGCTAAGACTGTAAAGAGATAATACTAGTATTGCGGGAGACTTAACAAACAAACCATATAATTTAGTTTACAAAATATTTTGTTAAAATTTATTTAAGAATAATATTATATATCAATAACACCATACATAAATATTACCTTTCCTGACCGTCCGACTGAAAGCTCTCTGGCGACCACAGAGGGTCATACGCGGTTACCGCGCGGGGACTGAGGCATCCTGCCTATTAGCTGGGACGCCCCCGTCGCACCCTGGAGGCGAAGGTGCTCGCCGGAATCTACCGGCGGGCGATGGCATAGTTTCGTTCAAGGAGCTAGCCGTCTGTTGGTCGACGCCCACCGCCATTGCCCGTTGGACTGTCACACAGTAATTTTCTTCACATTGTGAAGGAGGCTCTAGCCCAGCAGTGGAACCTATATGAGCTGAGATGTATACATCGAAATTTAATTTTGAATTAAAGCTAAACTACGTTAACCTTTAAATATAAACTTACAATGATATTATTTAGAAAATAACGTCATTAAGGCAACTAGTTCTAAGGGTAAGTTGTCTAATGTTTACAATTTCACTTAATTTCATCACGCCTTCATGCAAATTTATTAAAGTTCTAATTATATCTCATTGCGCTACAGCAAATAAGTTTCATTCCTACAATTTAACAGTCCCAAAACTAACTAAAGTCAAATGATACTTTTGAAGGCAACACTGGTGAAAACTTTAATTATTTAATGAATATATTCATCGTCCATGTCATGATGGAGTAAGAATACAATTCGTCACCCCCTCTCTTACCCGGGTGTGGCGTAAAACACGACTAAAGGATTAATAATCATATAACATCGATGCAAGAGAAGGAAAACTCGAAATGAAACCCTTTGCCAACACGTCCGATTCGCGCGGTATAGTAGAGTAATTAAATAACTACTAACAATATAATTTAAATTAATATAATAAACAATATAATTTTTTCATATAGAATAATTTTCTTCTTACACTGGCAATAAATTTGTATCAAAATGTGGGTCAATATTTAATAATTAATTTCTGTATCGGGTAGATAATTATAAATTTTCTGCAGTCACGATGACTTGTTGGACGTGAGACATCTTAGTCCGCCCGTGACCATGAACGCTGCAAAGTGTTCGAAACTTCGGGTATTCAAAAATCAAATACAAACGCGATAAAATCCGTAAAATAGTTTTATTTAAAATGTGTAATACTCGCGTAAACATCAGAAATCATTGTGGTATAATTGATTAAATGGCTTCCTACTACAGTAGAGGCCATAGCCCAACAGTGGAAGGTCTATGAATGAATGAATATATTCATTTTCATCTTAACACATAAATTACATCCAGACTCAGAACAATAATTTGTGGATCTGCAGGTCGGTCTTCACCACTACGCCATCTGTGCAAGAGATGAAAAACTCAAACTGAAATCTTATACAAACAGGTCTGACAAGCATGGTATTGATAGATAATTTCTCTTGTATGTTGGAGAATACTAAAAAACTGAGATTATTATCAATCTTTCAATAGAATGACAAAATTTTGATTAGGCATCCACCGAAATAAAAACAAATCGCCCGGCGGCACAACCAGTTCGTTTGGGTTGGCTGTGATAAAATAATAATTTCGTCCATGTGGTGACAGTAAAAATACAATTTGCTACCCTATGTCTGTATTTTAAAAGTACGTTAAAGTAATAAAAAGAATAAGGGCTCAGAATAATAACGTATACAAGGTAAGTTCGCGCGCAAAAAGTGAAGCATTTCAATTGGAGCCTAATGGAGCTTACGCCGGAATCGTTCCGTAATGTACAAGTCATTGTACTGCACGTACATACGCAACTCTTAAAAAATAAATAGGTAATTATGACAGTTTGTGCATTCAAATGGTATCATAACACATTTGAAAAACTTAAAAAGGTTTTTAACATTACTTTTAAAAGTATTTCGACGATTTATGTTAATAAAAACAAAATTTGATTTCATAATTTGTATAGTGGTGTGCGTGTGTACGTGTGTAATCGTCTGCGCGCCATTAATATTTTTAGATTCATGTTTCGAACGTTCGAAGTACTGACACTATCCTTTTATACGTTATTATTCTAAGAATAAGGGACATAATACGCGTATAACATACTATACCGGTGATGGAATATTCTAGATAAAATCATGTACCAACATCCGACCGTATTATAATTTGTCCTCTATTGTGGAAGAAGCGCGAATCCAGCAGTGGATATGAACTGTGATCTTGAGACTATCATCATCATCATAGCCCGCATACGTCCCACTGTTGGGCTCGGGCCTCCTCCAGAATAGGAGGGAATTGAACCTACTATACCAAGCTGAACAGACATGTTGGTATAAGGTTTCATTTCGTGTTTTCCTTCTCTTGCACAGATCTTATGTACATATCATATGCCTTAGTCGTCTTTTACGACATCCACAGGCAAGTTAGGAAGTGGTGAATTGTATTCTTACTCTGTCACCACACGGAAAAGTCTTGAAGACTATAATTTAACAAAATAAAAAATGGTATGATAAGAAATATGCTGAATTCTATGACAAAGCGAGACAAAGCCGTATTCTATTTCAAACCAATGAAAATAAAATTATAGCAATAAACTTTTCTTATCTCGCATATAAAAATGTGTAAAGTAGCAATCCCATAACTTTTTACGGCTCGGTAATTACGAATCTGATTTCATTTTCAGCAATTCCAAAAAGCGAGAGCTTTGTTGTTCCAAGTTCATCGTGGAATATAAATTAGAAATTAATGTTTTTTAAGACAACGCCATACACTGAAGTATGAATATTCATGGTGCTAGTGGCTTTACAAACATAAAATTAACAACATAATAATGGTCGACGCCAATTAGAAAATCTCTTGGGCATTCATATTCTTTTCCGCGGATTATAGTGTGGCTGAACCGTATCTAGCAATGGTGGTAACCGTGCGACTTCTGCGCCTTTCGAGTGGACCAGCACCACTGCACGTGACCTACCCGATGGGTGTTTAAATCATTATAGTTTAAAAGTATATCCGTATTATAGTATAAATTAGCATTAATTATAAAAATTACTTTTCAATCTTTATATATATATTTCTTGTGTATGTGTGTATGTTACTGAATTCATCCTAAAAGGCTAGACCGATGTTGACGAAATTTTTTTATGTTCAAGGGGATTCGAGGATGGTTTAGATTCACAATTGGACCCGGTAAGTGGCGCTGCTTTCATTTTATTAGAGCAGAACAACGTGTGTTGGATCAGCTAGTTGCTTATAAACTAGTACACACATTGAAATACAAGCGTTACTTGTATATAATGAATGGTATATTGAAGGGCTACAGATAGTTTCTCAATATCATCTCATTTCATATCATCATCATTATCATTTCATATACTACCAACTAATGGGTTCGAGCCCCCTTCCCAATAGAAGGGAAATTACTCGTTATACCCCGTTGGTCAGACGTGTATTTAGTTTTCCTTCTTTTAGATGTTATCTGCAAATTATAGTCCTATTCGTTTAATCATTTATTATGGCACCCATGCGCGCCACTTCACCGCAGAAAATGGTTTCTATATTGTAATAATACCTTTCATTTCGAAAGAAAGGCCGAAAGACACTATGAGAAGGAGATTGAACTACTTTACTATAATGGAGATGGTTAATTGTATTCCTACTCTCTCACTTCACGAAAAACCTTTTAACTATTATCTGAATAATTTAATTACCAGATATCAAAGTTAAAATGGATTTTAACTCGCTACCTTGAACAAAAAATAACTGATATTAAATACTTCTCTCGCACGATTCCAAACTAATAATTAGAAGTCTAGAAACATCCATAATAACTTATGAAACTCTAAATATTAACGCACAGTTCGGACTCCAGTTAGTAATTACCGGTAAGGCAAACACACAACTAATCTAAGTTGGATCTGCCGTTACCGCAAATGTTTGGTAATGGCATGTTCATAATGAGTAAAGTTCAAATATAGAAAATTCTTTTACTAACAGACTGGAAATTTACTAAATCAATCCAGCAATTAGATTATGTATTGCCAATCAACGTCAGCTGTTTTTGGGCCGACTTCGCGTTGAGGTTTTGTTTGGGTAGAGAGAATTATACACCTTTATGGTGGTATCACTGCCTAGATATAGGTAGTCCTATGATGACATACTCTTATGGATTAGGGACGAGCAACTCTCGACATCGAGGATATTGTCAGGCGGTTCCTGGTGCTGGGGTTGAGAGTAGCCTTGGACAGGATGAAGACCCTATTATTAAGCTATGTAAATAAACTATGCAAATAATACCCTATTAGAAAGACTTCGCTGTCTGTCCGTCCGTCTGTCCGTCCGTCTATCTGTCACCAGGCTGTATCTCCAGAACCGCGATAGATAGACCTATGTGGGTATCGTAAAATACGATGTAAAAGACAATTTTACATCGACCTAAGCCAAGCTTTCCTTGTGGTGATGGGGTAAGAATACAAAATCTTGCCAGTGGATGTCGTAAAAGACGACTAAGGGATATAATACGCATATAACATCTATGGAAGAGAAGGAAAACTCAAAATAAAACCCTGTACCGACAAGTCTGACCAGCGTGGTAGGTCAATTTTCCGTTCGTTGTGGAGAAGGCTTGAGCCCAGCATTGGGGACGTAAATGAGCTGTGAGTATGAGCGAACTAGATCTGATTTAACGTCAGGTTAACAATTATATTTTTAAGGAGCCCTCTTAGAGTCGACCCCGAGTAATAGGTTAAGAGCAAGAAAATTATAATGATAATATATGTGTAGTAAAATCGTTATCCTTGTGGTGACGAAGAAAGAGCACAATTCACCACCCCCTATATTGGCCATTTTCCGTGTGGTGACATAGTAAGAATACTATTCACCACCCCCTCTCTTACCGGTGTGTGATGTAAAAGAAGACTAAGGGATGTAATATGCAAATAACATCTATGCAAGAGAAACAAGCATGGTATAGTAGGTCAAATTCCCTCCCATTGTGGAGGAGACCCGAACCCAACAGTGTGACGAATGTGTGCTTCGATGATGATGATAATAATGCCCATGGTTGTTGTAAAAGACGACTAAGAGATATAATATGAACATAATATCTATGTAAGAGACGGAAAACTTGACATAAAACTCTATACCAATACGTTTAATTGGTGCATTACAATAAGTCAATTTACACAATTATGAGCTGATGAGATGATAAGGAGTATATTACTTTTAAAAAATAAAATCAGTCTAAACCAATGTAAAAAAAAAATAATTATAAAATAATAAAAAAAAACTTATTTAAATGCTCTAAAACGAAGAAAACTTGTCAAGACTATTTAAAGGATGGACTCCTTTAAATAGTCTTGACAAGTTTTTCAAAAAAATTATCTATATAAAAATCAGTTGCTGTTCGTTAGTCTCGCTAAAACTCGAGAACGGCTGAACTGATTTGGCTAATTGTGATCTTGAATTATTTGTGGAAGTCCAGGGAAGGTTTAAACGGTGAGAAAATACGAAAATTTTGCGAGTAAAATACTAAAAAAAAGAAATTAAAAAAACAATCAATTTGCCAATACTAATTGTTCTTAGCTGTCAAACATTTGATGTTCGCCCCGTCAGTTCATTATTTTTGGCATAATTACATGTATTATAGATCTAGATAGAAAAAAACTTTTGACGTGAATGTCAAAATGTCACGTAGCGCTTTTATATTTTTTTCATTATTTTAGTGTTTTGAAGTGTTATATTGATTAATTCTGCCGATATTTTATGTAATATAACTCAGATAAAATTCTGAAATGTAGTGAATATGATATAATAGTGAATTGCGTGCATTTTGACATTCTGCCAAATTTCCCAGAGGAACCATGGATCGGTTCTCAGCACCAAATCCATGGTAACGACTAAGACTAAAAGACGAAGACAGAAGACGTAAAGAATATATATTATAACTGGACACTGGCACCAATAGCTAATAATTGTAGCTTATTGACATTACTCAAGAAGAAGAAGATTGAAAAAAAAAGGTTTTGGAATCGATAAGAAAAGGCGGTATATTAAGTACGCCCATAACTTCCGATCGACTGCATTAAATTGGATAATTTTTTTATTGTGTTTTTTGTTGTAAGGACAAGGTTTGTATAGAAGAAAATTAATAGAAAATATTGTTTTTATTAAAACTAGATGACCCGGGCGAACTTCGTAGTTCGTACCGCCTTTTTTTCGTAATTATTTTGTTTTAGTATTTATTAGTTTGGTTTTAGTATCCGTGCGGTGACGGAGTAAGAATACAATTCACCACCCATGGGTGTCGTAAAAGACGACTAAGGGATATAATATGCATATAATAGCTATGCAAGAGAAGGGAAACTTGAAACAAAACCCTATATTAACACGTCTGATCAGCGTGGTATCTGTAGGTCGATTTCAGCGCCAGCATCCATCATGGTAAACCATCTGGCTAGGAAGTGATGATTTTAGCACGTATACGCGCCACTATCGCCCCCTCTCCGTGTCCTTGACGGGGTTAAACCTTTCGTTCTCGTCTAGCAGAGCAATGACTAAAGGCCTTTACCGTCGTGGGAACAGGTCCTCAACAACCCTCACGAGGAGGCCGGGTTGGAAAGTCTTAGTGAGTGGAGAAGGGCGTAGTTTTCTCAACGCCGCGCGATAGGGGCGACCCCATGGGTGACGTTCAAGGCTGTTCAGCATCTCCTACCGATCGACCTGAAGAAGAAGTGAAATCCCCCAGCTTTCATTACACGTACGCCGACCGATATTTTGAAGCCTTACATGAGGCATTTTCTCTAAATCAATAGCAATATCGACGCTTGAAAGGCAAACCTAACTAAGCGACATTAGGCAAAATTTACAATAAAGAGAATCTAAAGATAAAATATTTGAAAAAAAAATCATATAAACGAAACCAACCGTCACATTGAAATAATTTTAATAGAGATTGGAATAGTTTATTTTTGTCTATCCAAGTTAGGTCGTAGTTTTTGTCTATCAAAGGCGGTATATTAAATAGCTAGAATACAATTCACCACCCGTGGATGTCGTAAACGACGACTAAGGGATATAATATGCATATAATATCTACGCAAGAGGAGGAAAACAAGAAACCTATAAAAAAACCCTATATTGGCACGTCTGACCAGCGTGGTATAGTAGGTCGATTTTCCTCCCATAGTGGAGGAGGTGCGAGCCCAACAGTTGGACGTGTATGGGCTGAGATGATGATGATTTATCAGCCTCCCACAATTAGTGTAAAGTTGCGGACTGAGGAAATATAACACTTGCCGTAGATTCAATTCAGTTGGATTATCAATAATTCGATTATATTGTTACGTTTGCGGCCGAGTCCGGAGACCGCCCCAGCTTCGGCAGGAGCACCAGTCTCCCCTTCTTCCAACATCCAGAGAACTGGCCAAACGCTATTAAAGCGTTGTACAGTCAAGTTACCTGGTGCTCAAGACTAGCGCCAGCACCCATCAACAGATGCTGGAGAGTGTCGAACGTGACCCCTGAGGTCATCCTTATTGTGCGGCACTAAGTAGAGATTTCACTTCTTCTACAGATAAATCAGTAGGAAATTCTGGACAGTCTTAAATGTGACCCCTGGGGTCGCCTCTATCGCGCAGCACTGAGTAAGCTACGCCCTCCTCTCCTCACTGAAATTTTCAACACCGACCTAACCATCACGGTTGTCGAGGACCTTTTCCCTCCGCGGAAAGTAAAATCATTGTTTTGCTGGACAGTAACCGGATACCGCTCCACCACGAACACGGAGATGGGGCGGCAGTGGGGCATATACGTGTTAAATCTATCGCTCTCCGGCCAGACGGTTAACTCTAATGGGTGCTGGTACTGGTCCTTGAACACCTGGTACCACATCTCACAGGTCTGTACAATGCTTGAGTAGCGTTTGGCCAGTTCCCTGGATGTTGGAAGGAGGACAGGCTGGTGCTCCTGCCGAAGGTGGGACGGTCTCCAGCCTCGGCCACAAACATGTCGATATAATGGTATTATTGATAATCTAACTGAATGGAATTTACGGCAAGTGTTATATTTCCTTAATTCGCAACTTTACGCCATTTGTAGGAGGCTAAATCATCATCATAGTCTCAACCCATACATATCCCACTGTTGGGCTAGGGCCTTCTCTATGGAAGGGAAATCGACCTACTATACCACGCTAGTCAGAAGTGTTGGTATAGGGTTTTGTTCCGAGTTTTTCTTCTCTTGCATAGATATTATATGCATACTATATCACTTAGTCGTCTTTTACGACACACGGGTGGTGAATTGTATTCTTACTCCGTCACCGCACGGATGATACTAAAACCAAACTGATAAATTCTAAAACAAAAAAATTACGAAGAAAAGGCGGTACGAAGTTCGCCGGGTCAGCTAGTATCTTATATCTTTAAACGAGCAATTCTTGTATATATATATATATATATATATATATTCAGGATCTCGGAAACGGCTCCAACGATTTTGTTGAAACTTGGCATACTAGAGGATTCGGGTCCAAAAAATCGATCTAGCTAGGTTTTATTTATAGAAAATGTTCTTTTGTCGGTGTTTTTAGCATAACAATAAATGACATTAAATTTTAAAAGAATATGAATTAAAATTTCGTTGTAAATGTCAAGAGTTACGGTAGCTCAGTTGGGGGAACGGCCGATTTTAATTTTGAGTTTTGTAGCATCCAAACAGCGTCGGTTCGAATCTCGGTGTTATTCTCTTTTTGTAATTTTTCATATATTTTTCATTATTTATTTTTTATTAATATACCTATATCTAAATAAATTCGATAAAAATATGCCGAGCGAAGCTCGGTCAACCAGATATTGACATTAAATTTTAAAAGAATAAGAATTCGAAATTCGCCGTCCCCGTCAAGAGTGACAATAGCTCAGTTAGGAAGTTGTCTAGTTTTTTTCTGTTTTGTTTTGGCATTCAAACAGCGTGGGATCGAATCTCGGTGTTGTTATTATTATCTTTTTGTAATTTTTGATATTTTTTTTCATTATTTCATCACTTTATTTTTCGGCAAAAAAAAAAAAGAAAAATATACTGAGCAAAGCTCCGTCAACCAGATATTAATATTGAATGGACTACTGGAACCGATTTAGGTGGCTGTGAAAACCTACCTCGTCTATATCTTAGCAACAAAGTTTAAGATTTATTATTTTCATTGGAATCTATTTCAAGATTTGGAAGGTACTAGTGAGTATCTGAAAGGGTAACCAATCGGCATGTTTATTAAGTTTATTCTTATTATTAACTAGTACTCCAATATATGTGAGTCCTTACTTTATTCTACACAGTTTCTACGTGAGCTTTGACAACTCTTCGGAGACCTTAATCATGTCGCTGGGAATGAGGAAACTATTGATGGGCAAACTGATCTCAATCAACTTGATACGAGACAGCCTAACTTTGATAAATTACTTCGTAAACTTAGATACGTTAGCAAAAACATATAAAGTGTAAACGACACCTAAAGACTTTTTATACAATAAATCATTTTGTTTTGGGGGTTTTTTTGAGATGATTTTTTTAGTTTGGGGCCTTTAGTTGGATCTGGTCCAACCATATTTTTTTCGTTATATTCATCATTCCTCATCATTTCAGCACATATACGTCCCACTGTTGGGCTCGATTTTGATGATTATTTTGCTCGGAAATTTACCTTACTATACCATGCTAGTCACACAGGTTAGTATAGTGTTTTATTTCGAGTTTTCCTTCTCTTGCTCGTTATATTATCTGTGTACTAACGGAGTAAGAATATAATTTACTAGGTACCCCTATTTTACTGATGGATTTCATAAAAGACGACTTAGTTAAAGTTGTAGTAGTATACATATAAAATCTATTTTCCGTGTGGTGACGGAGTAAGAATACAATTCACTACCCTCTCTGGCCGCGAGTGATCATAAAAGGCGACTAAGGGATTACTTTTGCATACAACTAGGCAAGAAAAAGAAAACTCGAAATAAACTCTAAACCAATCCGCCTGAATACTAAGGGTGCGAAAAAATAATCGATTTTTATATTAATCGATATTTTTTTTTGTAATAATCGATTACCTAAATAATAAAAATCGATTTAAAAGAAATCGATTTTTTATATTAAAATCGATGTTTTTAGAATTTGTTTTTTTGTTTTAAAATTTTCTATTATATAGAAAATAAATATCACTGTCAGATTGCCTAAAAAAAAAATGTCGTGGCAATTCTGCCAGAAAAAGTGCTCGATCGAATGTCAGTGTTTCATACTCAGCGTCTGGAACTAGGACGCGGTTGCAGCCTTCTGCGAGGCGGTGATCTCGTGACGGATCGCCTGCGCGAGGAACGCAGCCTCGATGAGGCGATCCGCCGCCGGCGACTGGGGCGGCGTAGGCGCGAATATCTGCGCCTCATGTCACTCTAGCCGAGGCTGCGAGTGACGTGACCGGGGAGTTAATCCGTCATCCGCCGAGAGGCCGACCACGTGAGGAAAGATCGACGTCCTCCCCGAGGGAGGGGGACGTCGGTCCAGGAGAGGGTAGCCGTCAGGGGGCATTCCGTAGAGCCGACCACTGACGTCTAGTCACCTCGCGCCGGTGGTCAGCCCAACGACGAAGGCGACGTGTCACGGCTGGGTTACGGGTGTGCGTGCTTACGCCCCTCTGTCGCCCCGGACGGAGTGGAGAGAGAAGCGAGGAGCGCGACGACCGTGACCCACAAAAAAAAAAGAGGGTGATGAATTATATTCTTACTCCGTCACCACGCGAAAATGATGATTATATTGATATTAAAATATTTCGTAACATAAACATGAATAAATACTCCTAATATATAAACCAGGCGAAGCAAAACTAATTGGACGAAAATTTATAAAGCCTTGGCATAAGTTGGGAGGCGTATAAAATTAAAGTAATTTACAGTATATACCGTTGAGATTGTAATTTGAGTACCCACAGAATATATGCGTAATGGGATTTAATATTCTTTATATAATTATATTTGTTTTGTGTTAACTTTAGATAGATCCTGCCTTTATCTCAATTACTTAGGGACTATATGTAATACTCTTCTTTCACAGTATTGTATTTTACATATTGTATTCACAACGAAGGTATAAGGTAGTCGAAAATGTCCCGAATTGTTTCAAAAAAAGGATGTTACGGTAGCTTTGCGTTTTAGCTCGGCTTGTCAGGGCCAAATGATGTTATTTATAAATGTTAGTTATATTGGTATTAATATTTATTTATTTATTTATTTATTTAAATAGGAACATCAAATTAATTAAATTAAAATTATACAATTTCGGCATACATTTATATCTATTTGCTAGATTAGGTTTAGCTCTGGACTCTACACTAGGAAACCCTGTGTCGTGGAGGCCAGTCCATTCCCAAATAATTATATAGTATGTATTTAAATATATGCATGCATTCTTGAGTATATCCGTGCATGTATGCATATGTGCATGTGTAATCATGTACATGTTAAACAAATTCCGCATTTTCATATGTACCTATGAGTATGAGCGTGCATGTATACTTGTGTGAGTATGTGTATCTGTTCATAGGTTTGTATCTATGTGTGTGTGTGTTTGTGTGTGTGTATGTTTGTGTGTGCGCGCGCGTGTGAGTATGTGTGTATATGTGTGTGTGTGCGTGTGTATGGCGCGTGGGCCTGTCCGTGTGTATATGTGTACGTGTACATGTATGTGCTTGTGGGTGTGCGTTTTGTTAGTATGATTGTGTGTTAATACGAGGTACGATTTACAACCCAGTCAGCATTAAATTCTCAATTTCCCGATAGTCTTTGGATTCTAGCCATTTATAAACAGCGGATTTACAGCAACTATAAGTAGTATTTATTACATTTTTATCAGATTTATAAAATTTGTTGTAGAGAAACGGCCCCAAAAATGTATAAGATCTATACGCAAATGAAGTATGAATCGTTGGCCCATCCCATTTTAGACTTCTATATGAGACTCGTGCCTCTTCTTTAGCTTTCTTGTGAAATCGCAGTACTATTGAGCATATAAATAATTGTCTTACGCGAAGATGATTACAATCAGTGTACAATGCATCAGTAGAATAGCGCCAGGGTTTTTTATACGCTATTTTTAAGATTGACCTCTGTGTTCGTTCTAATTTAAGAAGGCAAGTTTTATTTGCAGCTCCCCAAACTCCAATACAATAATTTATAATCGTCTGACATAAACTCAAATATACTATTCGCTTTTTTATTTCGCAAGTTTTTTAAAAATATGTGATAACTTTTTCACTCGGTTCGTAAGAGCCTCTATTTGGCACCTCCACGATACTTGTTCATCTATTAGTAAGTATTTAACACACGAAACCTGTTCTATTGTCTTGCACTGGCAAGTATCAGTTTTGGAATTGCATGAATGAAACTTAATTTTCAATGGTTTATCTGGGGCTGTTCTGGATGTTATTCGAAATGCAATCATTTTGGTTTTGGTAGTGTTCACGGTCATGAGATTATTTTGCAACCAAAGGGTTATTATTTTAAGTCCATCGTCAGCAATAGAAACAACATCACCCCAAGAGTCAGCATAAAAAATTATAGCACTATCATCAGCAAAGGTAAAGATTTAAAAGTTGTAAGGTACAAATATCATTAATATATATCAGAAAGAGAGTAGATCCTAGAACACTGCCTTGTGGTACACCTTAATTAATATCAGCATAATCACTAACGATTTCTCCTATACATACACGCTGTTTTCTTTCTTCTAGATATGATTTAAACCATTTTAATGCCAAACCTCTCACGCCAGCACTCTCCAGTTTTTTGAGCAAAATTGGTCGTGATACCGTATCGAACGCTTTACATACGTCAAGAAAGACCCCAAGGCATTTCTGGCCGCCATCTGTTTTATTTATTACAAAATCAACCAATTTTGTAACGGCATCCTCTGTGGACCTACCAGTGCGAAAGCCGTATTGATTTTCAGCTAAAAAATTATTAGATTTAAGGTATTTAAGCAACCTATCGTTAATTGCCTTTTCAATAACTTTAGATATCGTACTCAGGAGTGAAATTAGTCTATAATTATGTGGCTGATGAGCATCGCTAGTTTTAAGAATAGGGACAACACTAGCCGTCCTCAAACAAACAGGGAAGGTGCCAGTAGTCATACTAAGATTGCAAATAAAAGCCAAAGGGGCTGCAATTTTCATTTTAATTGTTTTAAGTAAATCGTTGCTTATATGGTCTTCACCAAACGCCTTACTAGATTTAAGTGTACTTATAAGTTTAATAACCTCAGCTTCATCGGTTGGTGCAAAAAATAGTGATTTAGGCGAATCAGTTGTTACACAATTTATGTTACTTGCTAACTCCTTTTCAGTCAGGCCTATTTTGGTTAAAGTAGCATGTGCCAATTTTTCGCCAATGGTACTAAAGTAGTGGTTTACTATATTTAAAGATTCTAATGGATTAGCTCTTAAATTCAAAAGACTGTCGTTTTTATTAGCATTTTTATTTATATCACAGATGTCTTTAACTGTATCCCATATCTTTTTGGTATTATTTTTATTTTTAGTTAGAATGAATTGATTATATAAACGTTTTTGCTGTTGTAAAATATTATTAAAAATATTTCTATACGCTCTGTACTGTTCATAGGCTGTGATATTTGTTGGGTCCTTTTTTGTTTTAATGTGAAGTTTATCACGAGTGCGTATAGAGTTCAGCAGACTAGGCGTTATCCACGGCTTTATTATAACATTACTACTTCGAAGTCTACGTACAGATTTATTTTTATTAATGACACTATTAATCTTAGATATCAAAATTTTTGTTGCTTCGTTAACGTCTGCAATATTATAAAGATCAACCCAACAAGTTTCTGTTAGATCTTTCAGTAAGTTAGCATAATTAATTTTAGTAATCGTATTTTTAATTAGCTTTTTGCGAAAAGAGGGTCCAATGCAGCACAAAATAGCACTATGGTCAGTAATATCAGCATGGCATACAACTGTAGTAGAAGCTAATTTAGATTTTACTAGACAATGGTCTAAGCAATTCAGTCCCCGAGTTGGAAAGGTATGCTCAGGCACAAAACCAAAGTGAGCAGTAAGGTTTAGATACTCATCTGCTCGCAGATCTCCAGATGTTTCCTTAATGTCTAAATTAATATCGCCAACTAAAATACAGTGCTGTGTTTTACAATCTTGTAGTATATTTTCTAATGAAGAGAGAAAGTTAGTAGTATTTTGAAAAGACGGTGATCGGTAAATTGCTATTATGGTATAGATCTTTAGAACATTAATTTTCAAACAGTTTGCATCCTGAAACACAGGTTCTGAAACAGTTATCTGAAGATCCGATTTAATATAAATCACAATGCCATCATTTTTATTAATATATTTTTTTGAATAATGACAGTTATAGCCCTCCATATGCAAAACATTAAAAAATTCGTTTAACCAGCATTCTGTTAATACAATAACGTCCGGCTTGAATTGTAAACGATGCAAAAATAATAGTAGAGAGTCAAAATTCCTATTAATACTTCGTATGTTTTGAGATAAAATTGTAATTTTGTTCTGAGTAGTGAAAAGGTGTGTTTTACAAAGTTCAGGTTGGTCTAGTTCTATGCAGCTGGAGAGGGCTGTACCATCAATATCATCCAAAAACAACTCGTTATTATCGAACATTGTGGCGAAAGAAAGACACTATGTGTACTTTATAGATGTACGTGACCATATTTAAACTATTTACTAAGATGATATAGATGGCAACGATTCGAATCAGTCTATTTATAGCACAATTTACAGTTAACAGTGTTATATACTTCTCATTATATGTATTTGCATACATTTTTTGTTCAAAACGTAGTACAATAAGCTGTCGTAGAGTGAGGACGGGTTTATTATACTCATTGGTTAGCGGGTTATATCGTATATTAAATAGTGTATTTCTAAGCCAGGATAGAATGGAATAGGTGTTGTCTTGTAATGTGCGTGTAGAGATATCTGTGAAACATTGCATAAAGATGAATTGTGTTAAAGTGTATAAGTGTATTGCAGTGTGTGAATAGTGTAACAAGGGTATTATCGTAACTCTATAATACAACAAGTTATATTTCATATCAAAAAATATACATAAATCTTCTTTAATTTTCAGAATTATTAGTCATTCAGAGACCTTCAGTTTATTGAATTGCATTTCATTTTTTATCAATATGTATGGAGAGCCTTCCTCCTTTTTTAAATAAACGTTGCCATTTGTTGTCCAGCAGTACTTATAGTTTTCAGCTCTTGCAAAGTCTCTTGCTAGAAAGTGGAGACGTCGCGATTTAGGAGTGAGGGATTCTGATATATATAAGATGGAAGAATTATTTTCTATTCCCAAATCTTCAGCCTTCAATTGATTATTTTTATTATATTTTCTTGCAGAATTTAAAAAAAGTGCTTTAGTTAAAGTGTTAGAAAATTCCGCAACAATGGTGGACTTTGCAGGCTCATTTTTATTAGGCACCCGATATACATCACGCACGTCATTTGGTTGCAAGTTGATATTTAAACTTTTGGAAAGATTATTTATGTATTTAAAGAGGGTATCTTTGTTTTAATTTTGTGTTCGAGGAATATATCTCATTTCAATACTGGTTTTTTTAACAGTTTTCTCTAAATAGTCACACTTCTCATTAAGGGTATCAATTTGTAAAATCAAGGCCTTCCTTTGTTCTTCTAGACCGTCAATTTTAGTTTGTATGACTCTAAACTGTTCAGACATATTTTCTAAAGATTTTTCTATTTCCTGATTTATCATGCATATCGACGACATCTGGTATGTAACGTCACTAAGTTGTTTAATTAGCGAGTCAAACCGTTTATTTTGGCTATCTTTTAGATTTTCAAACATTTCCCGCATCTCTATTTTAAAAGCGGTCAACTCTTCACAACTGTCGTCCGAGACTCGGCGACGTTTTGCTTTGTCCTTTTTTGCTGTAAAAAGGGGTTTTTGTTTACTCTGATCACTAGATTTAGTTAAAATGTCCGTGTCAGACGACGATTGGGCTTTATTTAGGGGTGGTGAGCGAAGCATAGTATCTTCGATCATGAATTAAAGGAGCTTAAAGAGTGAGGGTATATTCACTTTTATATCAAATATAAAGCTCACATATATTTGTATATATAATTGTAGGTAGTTAGCAATTTATTTGGTATATGTTATTTAATACAAGGATTAGAAACTTACGTTGTACAAAGAGCCGATTATATCAAGTATTCGTTTCTATTTGGCTTGTAGTTTTGGAAAAACACCACACACGCTAGTTATATAAGTTGATGATCCTTAAGTATGCCAAAAGATTTTCACTGTTGTATAATGTTTATGTAATGTTTAACTTGCCACTTCATCAATTTTTATTCACTTTGTATGTCTTTTACATTCTTAGTATTTTATTAAAATAATTAGTTCAAATAATTATAAGTATTTCTTTAATATACATGCGCAGATATGAAACGTGTTACATCGTAACCGAGTACCGAGAGAATGTGAATGTGTGTGATATGATAATATTAGAGTACCTGTATTCCTTTATTCATTTCAGTCCATACACGTCTCATTATTGAGCTCGGGCCTTCTCTCTTCCCTGTGAGGAAAATTGTACTACTATACCACGCTGATCTTAAGTGTTGGTATATAAAAACAAAATATAATATGTATCAATAATGCTACAGTGCAACATATGCTACACTGCAACGCTGATTGTAGGATTATACGTCGGGTTTTCTATCTCTTGCATATATATTATTTGCATATTATATCCCTTAGTCGTCTTTTATAACACCCATAGGCAAAATAAAAGTGGTGAATAGTATTCTTACTCCATCCAAACACGTTACCGTGTCCTTTTTTTTTTTTTTTTATTGCCAACGGTGGTAAATGAGCAAGCAGCACACCTGATGGTAAGTGATACTGCCGCACATGGACCTTTGCAATACCAGGGGCACAACCAGGCCGTTGCCTACCGTGAAGGTTGTGTCCTCCTGATACAACTATAATACTTCAAAATACTAAACTCCTTTCGTGCAGTGACGGAGTAATTCTACAATTCATCACTCCCTATTTCAGTAGTGGATGTTCTAAAAGATGACTAAGGAATATATGCATATAACATTGACACAAGACAAGTAAATCTCGAATTGAGAACCCTATCCCAATCTGTCTGACCAGCATAATAAGTTAATTTCTCTACTGTTATGGAGAGGGCTTAAGTCCAGCAGGACAATATGAGCAATATGAACTTGTGATCGGGTGCCGCTTGTGGGATTTGGTCCAGCCATAATCGTTTGAATTATATTAAGTATCTTGCAAAACATGTACATATAGTAAGAAGAAAAAAAAATTAAAATAATAGACAAGCCTATTGCCAGATCTTCTCAGTAGCGGTCGCGTTCCGATCCGGTGATAGTTTATTCTTTTGGATAATTTAATTTAATTTTGTAAAATTGACAATATGTAAGTGCCCTCTTGGGGTCTATGCATAATAAATAATTTGAATTTTGAATCTAAATTGTTGATGATGGTGAAATATTAAATAATAATTCTAATTATTACATCTAAGGTATTTTATGTAAAATAAGCGTCAATAGTGAATCGACAAAGGTTCTTTGGTTTTGACGGCGTGATGGGTGATAATTTGCTCGGCGAATTAGCGTAGTTAACACAACATCTGTGAGCATGTCGACATTTGCATTTCTGAAAAAGAAATTCTATTAAAACCTTTTTCTTCTCAGCTCCGATACTGACAGTGGGCTCAGACCTTACCCACAATAGAAGGGCAATTGCCTTAATAAGTCTTCTTAGTGGAATTGAATAGAGTTCTGTGACGAGTTATCTTACTGCATCGAGATATCGGCATATTATATCCCTTAGTCGTCTTTTATGACATCCATGGGGGAGAACGGGAGTGGTGAATTGTATTCTGAGGCCACTTTCGTCTTCCGTCACCACACGGAAAAGTTAGTATTACTAAAATTTATTTTAGTATTACTAATTATTTATCAATCAAGTCAATCACGGCAGTGATTAATATTACTAAAATGTGTCTCCAACTTACATTTATTATCACTCGTCTTCTAATCATCAAACATTTTGGTCTTCTACATAGGCACCTGTTTCTTCTTCTTATTCTTGCCGATTCTTGGAGACGTGTTCGAAGACTACGAAACACATTACTAGGTTCGCTATGATAGCAGCAGTTACTGCCTGCGAATATAGCATATAATAAAATGTTAATCTCCATCTTTGCATCCCTTAGGCCATTCACATCCACTGTTGGACAAAAACCTCCTCAAGTTGAAGATTATTTATTCATAATTAAATATGTTTTTGTTTACGTTGAAAAGCATCAAGAATCTGGTTGGTGTTGCATCAAGAAAACATAAAAGATCTTTAATATTGATATAGTCACTATAAGAAGTTGTTAGGTTAGCTATTTACGTAATAACTTAAGAAGAAAGGTCCCTTAAGCAGGGACTGAATGAGTTAACCGACTTGGTATAACATGGATCTCACAACTTTTTATGATAAAACTCAGTTGCGAGGCTTGGCTTTTTACAAGTTTTGTTTTTGATTGTATACAATATTTCACCACCTCGAAACGCGAAGTTTAGGGTTATCAAATATATTTATATTCTATTTATATTTATTAATTATATTTTTGTTCAATATACGTCAGTCGACCGATCGAAGTACGACCAGTGTGTGTTATCAGTGATGACTTACGGCACGGAAACGTGGTCCCTAAATGTGGGCTTCACAACCAAGCACAAAATTGCTGAGCATACTATAGAGCGGGCCATGTTCAGGAATTCTCTGCGAAATAGAAACCGAAATACGGCAATTCTTAGCAAAACGGGTGTAATCCACATGGCATGAAGAATTAGCACGCTGAAATGGGCAGGCCACATCACTTGACGAAACGCCAACCGCTGGGTAAAAAAGGTTCTCGAGCAGCAACCACGTATCAGATGACGTAATGTAGGATGCTTCATCATTTCAGCACATAGACGTTGCACTGTTGGACTCGAGCTTCCTTCAGGAAGGAGATTTACCTATTACCACGTCGATCAGACGTATTGGTATAGAGCTTCATTGTAAATTTTCTTTCTCTTCGATAAATGTTATATGCATAGTTAATATATATATATATATATATATATATATATATATATATATATATATATATATATATATATATATATATATATATATATATATATATGTTATGTTATATGTGTTACACGACACTTTTTTTTTAGGGGTGGGTTGAGGTCAGCGCGCTCCTCGAACCACTATGTCCGGGGCGACAGAGGGGCGTAAGCACGCACACCCACAACCCACCTACAATGCACGTCGCCTTCGTCGTTAGGCCGACCACCGGAGCAGGGTTACTTGTCATCAGTGGTCGGCCCGACGGAATACCCCCTATTTGGGGTACCCTCCCATCGACTGACGTCCCCCCTCGGGGAGGACGTTGGTCTTTCCTCACGCGGTCAGCCTCTCGGCGGGTGACGGACTAATCTCCGGTCACGTCACCTGCGGCCTCGGCAAGGGCGGCATGAGGCGCAGGTATTCGCGCCTACATCTTTTACGACACTGGCAAGAGAATGGGTGTTGAATCATATTCTTAATCTGTCATCACATCGAAAAATAATTCATCATCATCATCGCAGCCCATATACGTCCCACTGTTGGGCTCGGGCCTCCTCCACAATGGGAGGGAATTTGATCTACTATACCATACTGGTCAGACATGTTGGTATAGGGCTTCATTTCGAGTTTTCCTTCTCTTGTACAGATGTTATGTGATATTATATCCCTTAGTCGTCTCTTACGACATCCACGGGCAAGATAGGGAGTGGTGAATTGTATTCTTACTCCGTCACCACACGGAAAGAAAAGTAATTACGGTATCAATAATAGTGTAAACACTTTTATAACAAAATATTTAGTATATTCAGGGAAAAGTAGAAACTAATGGAATAGAATTGCCAGACTTTATATCTGTATATTATATCCGTCCGTGTGGTGACTAAGTAGGAATACAATTCACCACTCCCTATCTTGCTCGTGGATGTCGTAAAAGATGACTAAGGAATATAATATACATACATATAACATCTATTCAAGAGAAAGAAAACTTTTTTTTTTATTGCACGTAGTGGCAAACGAGAAAACAGTACATCCGATGGTAGGTGTTGCTGCTGCTCATGGGCCTTTACAAGGCCGCTGCCTACCGCGAAGAAAGTGAAGGGAGTGTGAATGCGTGCATTGACGCTCGGTGATACCAAGGGCACCACCAAAACCCTCCACACACAAAGACCCTCAGAAAGTTGGGCTTCCGGCTTACTCGCTCACCGAACGAAGCGCAGTAACAAATTGCTACTACTCAGACGTTGATTTTCTGCTAGAGCGTGGTACTACCCCGGACGAACCGGCCCGCGGCTGTAGATAGATAACTGTCGACAGTCTAATCCTACCACTAGGACAAACTCAAAATAAAACCCCATATCAACCTGTTAGATCAGCATGGTAGAGTAAGGTCAATTGCCCTGCTGTTGTGGGGGAGGCTCGAGCCCAACAGTGGGACCTGACCTGAAATGATGATGACATCTGTATTTATTTTCTTATTATGATTAAATGTAAAAGGATTTTATAAATAAATTTTGCTTACCCATTACATTTTACGTAATTGAAATTTGAGGTTAGTATTACAACCATCTAGATTTTATACATGAAATTGTAAATTTCAAAGTTTGTGGTTTAGGCGAATGATGGCTGCCTTAGTAGTTAACTCGTGATTGAATGCCGCTTGTGAGATTGGTTCCAGCTATAATATTCTGAATTATATATGTGAATTATATTACGTATCTTATAGTTTAAAGGCTTCACACTAAAGCTAGTACTTAGGTACAATGTTGTATGCAATTTTATATAAAAAAGTTAGTAAACAAAAAATTTAAAAATAATAGACGGGGCCGCTGAGTTTCCTGTAGGGCGCACGGGTGTGGGCGGGGTCTCTGACCGTCCGTCTGAGGCCTTTCCTGTGGCGTCCACAGTGGGCCATAGCCGTCAGGGCCATAGGCAGGAACGAAAGGTAGCGACGGAGGCGAACGGACGTAGGAAAGGAGCGACGGACGGAGGCGTGCGTATTGGACGAGACTCGCCCGTGGGACCTGGAGGCGGAGATACCCATTGGGCTCTACCGGCGGTTGTCGGAGACGCAGACGAGAGGCGGAATAGTCTCATTGAAGGAGATAGCCGCCTGGCGGGTCTAAATAATTACTAATAAAGTCCTAACTTTACAAATGAGTAGTTAAAGGAATATCTATGTAGTAAAAGAGATAAAATTCTGTTTTTATCAAACCCATTATAATCTATAAGCAGAAGCTGTAAAAGAAAATTTTAAATAAAATCTCGTAAAGCGGGTTTCAAACTACGCTATACTATTGTGCTATATATTATGGCAAAGAAGGACCTAATGCTTATACTATAATGGCGTTCAAATTACGCGATATTATCGCACGTAATTTTAGTATATAGCAAGCTTAGTACGGCGATCTTTGAAGAGCTTGCGGGACGGCAAGAGGTGAGGGAGGAAGAAGAGGCTGGCGCATATAGCACAGCATAAACTCAGCACAATTTATAGCGTATAGTAAGCCAATAAAATATAGTACAATACAGTGTGAATATGTCCGTAACATTGTATGGTGCGCGATATTGTTGTGCTATCAGCTATATACAATATGCTATTATATTATAGCGTAGTCTGAAACCAGCCTAAAATTTGCCTGGTGGACTTATTTCCCTCGTCTAAAACCCCGAAAATAGAACGGAGTATATAGTTCTAGACCTCTTCTCTGAAATTAATAATGTACGCAATTACCAAATCAGGCCCAATATTTTGTATTACGTATATACTTAGCTACATTAAATCTATTCCATATCCTACATAATTAATAATCAACCATTAATATCCAGTATAAACATACGTTACCCACTTCCTATTTTCATAGTATTATATGAAATTTTAGTACGTTATAGATATATCTCGATAATTGAGAGATATCTCACTGAACGTTAATCATTATTGTAGATATAATATCTATCTATCTATGTAAAGGCATTGTGAGGATTCGTCAAGTTCATTACATATACAATATATTAATTAATAAACTGCTCCGTGTGGGTGACGGAGTAAGAATATAATTCACTATCTCCTCTTTTGCCCGTGGGTATTTTAAAAGGCGATTAAGGGAATAAATATGCATATAACATCTTTGCAAGAGAAGAAAAGCTGGAAATAAAATCCTATAGCAACACGTCTAACTAGCGTGGTACAGTTGGTCAATTTTCATCTTATGGTGAAGGCTCGAGCCCAAAATTATGGGCCGACCACTGATGACAAGTAACCCTGCTCCGGTGGTAGGCCCAACGACGAAGGCGAGGTGCAGGTGGGGTAGGTTGCGGGTGTGCGTGCTTACGCCCCTCTGTCGCCCCGGAAAGAATGGTGCGAGGAGCGCGCCGACCGCAACCCACCCCCAAAGAAAAAAAAATGAACGTGTGTACAAAGTACGCATAGCAGAAGTGAAACTTCTTCATCCTTTGTCCCGTTGTCCCTTTGTCTCTTTGTGCCTTATCCCTTTATCCCTTTAACCCTTTAACCCCTTATAAACTTATCCCCTTATCCCTTATTCCCTTTATCCCTTTATCCAATTATCCCCTTATCCCCTTATCCCTTATCCCTTATCCCCTTATTACCTTATCCCTTTATCACTTTATCCCTTTATCCCTTTATCACTTTAGCCCTTTATCCCTTTATCCCTTTATACCTTTATCCCTTTATCCCTTTATACCTTTATCCCTTTATGTCCGCTTCAACGACATGCTATCCCTACTTCACAGGAGAAAGTACTCTTTATTCGAATCGACCGTGGTGGGGACGAGAAAAAGATGGTGCGTAACGAAAAAATGTGACGCGTAACCGAAAAATGTGACGGTAAATTTTTTCCAACGCCGATAAAGAAGTTTCACTTCAAAAAAGCCCAAAATTATGACGTATCTGAGCTGAAATGATAAAAAATTTATGAAACTGAAATGTTTTTATAATTAGGCCTTCTATAATTAATTCAGATGAGTGATGGCTGCTCTAATAGTTAAATCGTGACCGAGTGAAGTTTATGGGACTTGGTCCATTTGATGGGTATCATGTAGCAGTTAATTTGTATTTACTAATACACTCCGCCGACTCCCACGATAAAGTAAGGGATGGTGGTGACCCTTTGTATTCCTAATCAATCACCACAAGGAGAGACCTACAGACAAATGATATAAAATAGCGCTTTGAACCAAACTTGAAGAAGCAATTAAACTGTGGTGGCTGGAGATTAATTATTTGTTTGCTCAACAAACTATGTTGTATTGCTAAGACCTACTACGGGATACAAAGTTGCTCTATAAATTTAAAGTGATATAGAATCGAGAATCCAGTGACTATTCACTTATTTGTAATCATCTCAACTCATAATGATTTCTGATGTTTACGCGAGTATTACACATTTTCAATAAAACTACTTTTTTTTTTTTTTTTGTGGGTCGGCTGCGGTCGGCGCGCCTCCGCACCACTCCGTCCGGGGCGACAGAGGGGCTTAAGCACGTAACTCCCGCAACCCACCCGAAAACCACCTCGCCTTCATCGTTGGGCCGAACACCGGAGCAGGTTTACTTGTCGTCAGTGGTCGGCCCGACGGTATACCCCCTACGTGGGGTACCCTATAAATAAAAAAAATAAAATAAAAAATAAAATAAAACTACTTTACGGATTTTATCGCGTTTGTATTTGATTTTTGAATGTCCGACGTTTCGAACACTTTGCAGCGTTCATGGTCACGGACGGACTAAGATGTCTCACATCCAACAAGTCATCGTTATTGCAGAAAATTTTATAATTATTTACCCGATACAGAAATTATTAATTAAATATTGACCCACATTTAGATACAAATTTATTGCCAGTATAAGAAGAAAATGATTCTATATGAAAAAATTATATTGTTTATGGTTAATAATTATTTAACATTAAAATTAATAGTAATTATATTTAAAAAACCTAACAATCTAGTATACTACCACCGGATCGGAACACGGCCACACTGAGAAAGATCCGACAAGAAAACTCAGGTGACATGATGCTAATGTGACAGCAACCCGCCCTCGCTTCGCTTCGGTTTCAGTCGTTTTACCCGCGGCGTAGTTCCCGTTCCTGTGGGAATACCGGGATAAAATATAGCCTATGCTACTCCCTGATATTATAGATTTCCATTGGTAAAAGAATTTTTGAAATCTGTTCGGTGGTTTAAGCGTGAAAGCGTTACAAACAAACAAACAAACATCCTTACTTTCGCATTTATAATATTAGTATGGATATATTGTATATTAGGGCGTTACAAAAAAAAAAATCTCTAGGAACCAGGCTCAAAAGTTTCATTTAGATGCCAAAATGGGCCTCTGAAAATATGAGCCCTTAATATTAATGTTAAGGATGTCTGCATCGCACTTTTCGATTTCCCATAAGAATTACGCAGGAAAATTTTATTTTATATTCTGAGTTTTGTAACTAATGAACCATACATTGCTCTACAATTACAATTAAATATTTTTGTAGAGAATTAAACGTTCTACAAAAAAGGTCTGATATCATTTTTCGATTAATCAACTCATTCAAATGTTATTCAAGGTCAAAGTTCAATACCTTCTTTAGTATTAAATTTAGTACAAAATGTTCTATTGAGTTGAATGTCTATTTTCAGTATTTGATTTGTTATACAGTTTCAAAGTTCAAATTTTTGGATTTTTATATATATAGCCTAAAGGGGTGGTGGATTGTATTCCTCTTTTAGCAGTATACGGGCAGACCTAGTTTAAAATATTTGTTTATACAACACATAAGAGATAATAAATATTGGATGAGTATTGAAATGATTTTATCATTCATCAGTCAGGCTTTTGCGATCTATTACTGAACGTAAGCCTGCCCCATATAGATTACCATAAAGTGCGGTCTTGTGCCAGCCGCATCCAAAAATTTGCAACAACTTTTATTAAGTCGTCGATCCATCTGGTAGGATTGTAATGAGTTACAATTAAACAATATCAATATTTTTTTTTCTGTTTTTGGTAAGAGTGGCTACTAATACTACCAACGCCTACATTGCTCTTGAATGACATAAAAGACAGCCATGAGCTTTTCATCGATCTAGACCTACTCCAGCTGATGCTGTCTGGACATCAATTACATTCTCAATGAGAGTTGACGTCAGATAGGCGGCCCATCATAAATTAATGCCAAAATATTTGCACTAAATACTACGACGACATGTTTGTCTTTAAAAACCTACAGGCAAGAAAAAGGTGGTGAATTGCATTCTTGCTCCGTTATTATACGAAAAATTTTATTATCAATGAAAAATAAATATTAAATAAATATATTATAAATGAGAACCAATAGTAACACCACAGAAAGCTGTGCACAATTTCGCAGATCTAACTTTATATTATCGGAGTTCTGTAACTTGTCGCGGTTCCAACGAAAGCATTGCTTATATGAACAACAATCGAATTATTTGGTCAAATAATTTAGATGAGACTAATATCGGATCTATATAATCTTTTATTATCTATCCTTATCTTATTTAATATATAATATAGTATTTTAAAACCCTATACCACTTCTGATCAGCCTGGTTATAGTAGATCGATTTCCCTTTTATTGTAGAGGGGGCTTGAACCCAATAGAGGGACGTGTTTTTTTTTTTTTTTTATTGCCAACGGTGGCAAACGAGCAAGCAGCACACCTGATGGTAAGTGAAACTGCTGCACATGGACCATTGCAATACCAGAGGCACAGCCAGGCCGCTGCCTACCATGAAGGAAATACTCTTCTTAAACCTCGTTTAAAGAAGGACATGTCATAGCGCTCGGGAAACACAGCAGCAGGTAGTTCATTCCAGAGCTTGCACGTACGTGGGAGAAATGATCGCTGGAAACGTACAGTTGAAGACCATAACGTTTCCAGGTGAAATGGATGAACCTTGCTGCGATGTCGAGTGGTACGTTGGTAAAATGGTGACGGTGGTACCAAGTCAAACAGTTCCTCGGAGCACTCCCCGTGAAAGAGTCGGTAGAGTACACAGAGTGACCCAAAGTCTCTCCGCTGCTCCAGCGACTCCAATCTGTCCGTAAGATTGGGATCCCCGACGATTCGAATAGCCCGTCTTTGCAGGGCGTCAAGTGGGTCTAGCTGATATATGGGCGCACCTGCCCAGAGATGTGAGCAGTATTCCACATGAGGACGAACTTGTGCTTTGTATAGCACAAGACGCTGTCTCGGTGTGAAGTACCGCCTGGCTCTGTTCAGGACGCCCAACTTTTTGCTTGCCAATTTGGCTTTGTCCTCCAAATGACTCCCAAACTGGACTTTGCTCGATATTTTGACGCCGAGAATCCCAATACTCTCAGAAATTGGAAGAGTTACTCCTTGGAACTGAGGCGCCATGACAAATGGGTCTTTCTTTGCAGTGAACGCGCAAACTTGTGTCTTTGTGGGGTTGAACTGGACTAGGTTCCGTTCACCCCATTCCGAGGCCCGCCCCAGAGAGCGCTCGACTTCAGACACAAGTTGAACCCTTCTTTCCTGAATACTCCGAGGGATATTCCGTTGCTCAGTGTACCGCTCATCACCCGTACTGTCATCTGCATAGCAACGCATACTCTCGATAGAGAGCATGTCATTGATATGCAGGATAAACAACGTCGGGGAGAGCACCGAGCCTTGTGGTACACCAGCATTAATGGTCATGGTATCGGAGCAGGAGCCATCTACGACGACTTTTATACTCCGACCATCCAAAAAGCTGGCAATCCAATTACAGAGTCCCTCGGGGATTCCGTATGATGGTAGCTTCGATAGAAGTGCCCTGTGCCAGACCCTATCGAACGCCTTTGCGATATCTAGGCTGAACGCCAGCGCCTCACCCTTGCCCTCCAAGGCCTCTGCCCAACGGTGTGTGAGGTACACAAGAAGATCACCAGCCGACCGACCATGACGAAAGCCGTATTGGCGATCACTGATAAGCTGGCGATCCTCAAGGTACTGCAGAAGCTGGCGGTTTATAACCTTCTCCATTATCTTGGAGAGCAAGGATGTTATCGCAATTGGCCTGTAATTCGATGGGTCAGACCGGTCTCCCTTTTTAGGGATCGGGTGGACATGGGCTACCTTCCACGAAGACGGAACCCTATTAGTAGCGTAGGAAAGTCGGTATAGGCGCGTGAGGATGGGAGTCAATTCAGGGGCGCACGTCTTTAGTACCACTGCAGGGATGGCATCCGGTCCACTCGACTTATGGACGTCTAAAAGCCGCAGCTCCCGCCTAACCGCTCGCTGCGTGATGCGGATTTCGGGCAGTGAGCTTTCACACCGTGGGATGGTAGGTGGTGTGGCAGCTCCGGCATCCAAAGTCGAGTTACAGGCAAAGAATTGACCTAGAAGATCGGCCTTCTCCTTTGCGCTGTGGGCCAGACTACCATCGTGTTTCTGCAGTGGTGGGAGATTGGGCTGGCAGAAGTTGCCTTGTGCAGCCTTGGCGAGCGACCAGAATGCACGACTCCCAGCGGGATAGCTTTGCAATCGCTCGCCAATTCTGGCAACATGTTCCGCCTTGGCTCTGGCAATAGCCTTCTTACTAGATCTAGAAGCGGCGTTAAATTTCCGCTTCACCTCTTTGGCGTTCGGGTCCTGGCATTTTTTGGCCCTATTCCAGGCCCGATATGCGGACTGTTTCTGGCATGCAGCCGTCCTGCAGGTTTTGTTAAACCAGGGTCGGCTGCGGCCACCGACGGGTATTTTGGTGTTGGGGATGAATAATTCCATCCCCGTAATAACCGTTTCGGTAACGCAGTCCGCACAGACGCCAGGGTCCCCAGAGGCGAAGCAAAGCCGCTTCCATGGGTAGGATGCGTAAAACTCGCGCAGTCCATCCCAATCTGCTGACTTATATTGCCAGACTCTGCGAGTCCCAGTCGCCTTAGAACGACTAGGCCTTACAACAGGGGCACTGCTACGGACCAAGCAGTGGTCAGAAGATCCAAGAGGCGCTTCAACCACTACCTGATATCCGTGCTGGTGTGTAGTCAGCAGAAGATCCAGTAAAAAAGACTCATGGCTCTCAATATCTGGGATACGGGTGGGCTGTGTCACCAGTTGTGAGAGACCATAGGCCGAGACCATATTGAAGAGATGTCGACCCTGGAGGTCAGTGGTTCGGGACCCCAGCCACTCTTTATGATGAGCGTTGAAGTCTCCAAGAACCACCACCTCCGCTGATGGACACTGCTCCAATATTTCGTCAATCCCCCATTGGACGTTCTCAAATAATTGAATTGACCCCGGATCACTGCCATGGGACCTGTAGAGGCATGCGTAGATGCGGGTAAGCCCTCCATAGTCTACGCGTAGCCACAGGATTGACAAGTCACCATGTTCGAGGGCCCGAAGGCGGCGACAGCAGATATCACCTCGGATGAATACGCACACCCCGGCTTTACGACGGAAGGTATGCTCCAACTCGTAACCGGGGTAATTTAGGTACGAAATGTCATCCGGAGCACCTATCTGCGTCTCCGTTAAAAAGAGTAAGGCAGGCCGCGCCGTCTCGAGGTGATGGTGGACGGCGTCGAGATTGCTATGTAGACCCCTGATATTGCAAAAATCCACATCAAATGTGGATAAGGGGACCGCCGTAGAAAATCGTCTCTTTTTAACTTTCTTGGCCATGATTTTTAATTTAAGAAGAGGAGGAAGGGAGTGTGAATGTGTATAACGGAGTTTGGTGATACCAAAAAAAAAAGGCAGGGCATAGTGCATGGTCGAGGAGTGAGTGTTGTGAGGAGCTGACACGAAGCACGGAAGGGCCCCCGATGCCCCCCCGTGTGTAGCCGCCGAGGTCCACTCCGGTTTCCCACACCGGCACGACGACTACCCAACGGGATTTTCGCCGGTTGGTGGGACAGCCTCCCAGGGATCCTGGGTTCGGGTCCCCTGCTGACCGGCAGGTGGCCGGCGGTGACCATTCCCATCGGGTCTCCCTGTACACCATGCCAGCCCCTCACGCTCAATACCCCGACCAAGACCTCACCACCGCAGGTTTCAGGCCTCACCAAAACCCGCCACACACAAACACACCCAGAAAGTTGGGCTCCCGGCTCTCTCGCTCACCGAACGAAGTGCAGCAGCAAAAAACTGAAATGAATGATGAAGGATAATATTTCAACATAATTATCATGTTTTTATACGTGTGGTGACGGAGTAAGAATACAACCCTATCACCACTCCCTATCTTGCCCGTGGATGTCGTAAGAGACGACTCAGGGATAAAATATGCATATAAAATCTGTTTAAGAGACGGAAAACCTGAAACAAAACACTATTCCAACACGTTTGACCAGCGTGGAGAAGGCCAATTGCCCTCCCATTGTGGAGGATGCCTGTGCCCAACAGTGGGACATATATAGGCTGAGAGGATGATGATGATGATCATTTTTTTGTCCGTGTCGTTATCACGACTTTCGCGTAAGCATACAATGCACCACCCCCTTGACCGTGAATATCGTAAAAGAGGACTATGGGATATGTGCAGATAACATCGATGTAAAAGAAGGAATCTCGAAATAAAACCCTGTTCCAACACGTTCTGACCAGCCTGGATATAGTAGATCAATTTCCCTTCTATTGTTGGAGGAGGAGGAGGTTGGAGCAGGCCCGGATTATCCATTAGGCGGACTAGACAACTGCCTAGGGGCCCCAAGCACGCACCAAGAGGAGTGGTAGGACGACACTGTCGACAGTTATCTGTCTACAGCCGCGGGCCGGTCCACCCGGGGTAGTACCACACTCTCGCAGAAAATCGACGTCTGAGTAGTAGCAATTTGTTACTGCGCTTCATTCGGTGAGCGAGAGAGCCGGAAGCCCAATTTTCTGAGGGTGTTTGCATGTGGAGAGTTTTGGTGGTGCCTTTGGTATCACCGACCCTCAATGCACGCATTCACACTCCCTTCACTTTCTTCGCTATAGGCAGCGTCCTTGTAAAGGTCCATGAGCGGCAGCAACACTTGCCATCAGGTGTACTGTTTGCTCGTTTGGCACCGTTTGCAATAAAAAAAAAACATTTAATCGAACAATTTTTTGTTAAAACATTGTATACTCCTTCAATATTTTCCGTCCTTCCTTTTTTTATTGCTGTTGGTGGCAAAAGAGAAAACAGCACACCTAGTGGTAAGAAGTAATGCTACTTATAGGTCTTTGACCATGAACCCGAGATTTGCATTGCTTAGGGGCCCTGATAAGATTAATCCGGCCCTGGGCTGGAGCCCAATGAAGAGGCGTATATAAGCTGAAATGAATGATGAGCGATATAACGTCACATTCATTATCATTTTAATTATTTCATTACATTTGTACGAAATTCAGCTAATGGAAAGCTTCTTGAACTCGGTACACGATTTAATGGCGGGTGGGAGGCTTTGATCTTTACTACCACCCACCAAATGGTCTTCTGTTTTTGGAGATATATGACTGAGGTAGGATTACCTACAAAGTTAAGACGGTAGTATAAGTCATCATCATCATCATCGTTTCAGCTCGTATACGTCCCACTGTTGGGCTCGATCCTCCTCCACAATAGGAGGAAAATTGACTATGGTGGTCTGACAGGTTGGTAGCGGGTTTTATTTCGAGTTTTCCTTCTCTTGCATAGATGTTATATGCGTATTATAACCCTTAGTAGTCTTTTACGACACCCACGAGTATAACTGTAGTCTTTTAATTATGAGATTTCAGGTACAGTTCGATCTCGGCCTCAATATACCGCCGTCCACCATTTAGTCATATAGTAATAATCGTCACTCTTAACAAGCTGATCGGCCATTGAAGTTGGTGTTATAAATCTCTCAATAAAGTTGTTGCTGTTCAGTCACCCATTGCCCGAACGAAAGTAAAAACCATCCCGTTTGGCCTTAAACTAAGTATTATTAGTTTAATCCTCATCAGCTCAGCCTTTATACGTCCCACTGTTGGGTTCGGGCATCCTCTATTATGGGAGAGAATTTGACCGAATATATCATGCTGAGCAGACGTGTTGGCATAGGATTTTATTTCGAGTTTTCCTTCTCCTACATTAATGCTATCTGCATGTTAGTAGTCATCCGCAAAAAAGGGAGTGGTGAATTTTATTCTTACTCCCGTCACCACAATGCATAGTCATTTTAATAAATACATCTAAAATCTTAATTTCATACAAATATATAGTAAAGATATCAAGTTTTTGACCTTGATTGATGTAATAAATTTTGTAGGTACACAAAAAGGTATTTTTATCGTTGCAAATTAGGTCATCGATTTAAGCGAGGGATCCAATTTTACGGTCGGTCTCCTTCGGCCCGGTGGGACAAAAGTCCTTATATAAATCTGCATGTTTCAATAGCCTTTTTTGTTTGATATTATTAGTAACTATTCACACGATTGGGGTATTAAAATGTTAGCTACTATGAAAATTCTATTAAGGTCCTCAAGTTTTCTATTTATAAATAAAATATAAATTCATTGTAAATAAAATTACTTTACCGATCTTGTCGCGTATGTATTTGATTTTTGATTGCCTGACGTTTCGAACACTGCAGCGTGCATGGTTACAGTTCACAGAAAATTAGTTATTAAATATTGACCCACATTTTGATACAAATTTATTGCCAGTGTAAGATGACGGTTTTCTGTATCGGGTAGATAATTATAATTTTTCTGTAATAACGATGACTTGTTGGAGATGAGACATCTTAGTTCACCCATGACCATGAAAGCTTTTTTTTTTGGGTTGGGCTGCGGTCGACGCACTCCTCGCACCACTCTGTCCGGGGCATCAGAGGGGCGTAAGCACGCACACCCGCAACCCACCCAAACACCACGTCGCCTTCGTCGTTGGGCCGACCACCGGAGCAGGGTTACTTGTCATCAGTGGTTGGCCCGACGGAATACCCCTTGGGGTACCCTTCCATCGACCGACGTCCCCCCCTCGGGGAGGACGTTGGTCTTTCCTCACGAGGTCGGCCTCTCGGCGGGTGACGGACTAATTCCCCGGTCACATCACCCGCGGCTTCGGCTAGGGCGGCATGACGCGCAGTGACCATGAACGCTGCAAAGTGTTTGAAACGTCGGGCAATCAAAAATCAAATACAAACGCGATAAAATCCGTAGTTTTATTTACAATATGTAATACTCGAGTAAACATCGGAAATCATTATAAGTCATTATTACCCGTGGTGACGGAGTAAGAATACCATTCACCACCCCCTCTCTTGCCCATGGGTTTCGTAAACGATGACTAAGGTAGAGAAGAAAAACTCGAAATAAAACTCTATACCAATTCTCCTGCCTGGCGTGGTACATGTAATAGGTCAATAGCCCTCTCAATATCAAGGAGGCTCAAGGCCAGCAGTAGGCTGTGATGACGATGATTATGATGATAACTATTTACATGATTGGTGATATCACGTATTTTTAAATCCTCAAGTTTTTTAGATTATAACTCACAATAATTCATTATCTTTCAAATAATTGTGATGACTAATTTCTTTTTGCACTGGCAATAAATTTGTATCAAAAATGTGGGTAAAAATTTAATAACTAATTAGGTATATGTCAGGTAGCTATAAATCTCTGTAATAACGATGACTTGTTGGACGTGAGATTTCTTAGTCCACCCATGACTATGAACGCTGAAAAGAGTTCGAACCGTCGGGAGCAAAAATCAAATACAAATGCAATAAAATCTATGGATCTAGTCATCGTCTCTTCCCCAATAGGAGGGAAAATGACCTACTATACCATGCTGGTTAGACATGTTGGTACATGGTTTTAATTTGAGCTTTCCTTCATTTTCACAGATGTTGTGTTCATATTATACCCCTTAGTCGTCTTTTACGACAGCCACAGGCAAGATATGGATTGGTGAATTGTATTCTTACTCCGTCACCACCGTAAATAGTTTTATTTATAATGTGTAATACTCATGTAAACATCAAAAAGAAAAAAATAATTATTTATTTTTGTTTTGGCTGCTGTTGTTGAATTAAAATTTATACCAAATTAGTTTTTCTGCATAAATCTCTATTTACAGATATCGGTGTGTTATAATTACATTATAATTATGTATAGATGAGGGTTCGTTTCTTATTTTTAAACAATTTAATCCGGGCTTATAAAAGCGATGGTTAAATAAGGTCAATTTTATTTTCGGCTTAAAATACGCTTCAATTACGATGTCACCCAGTGATAGATAGGTTTATCTTGAGCTATAAATAAACCTTACTTATTTACAAATTGTAATAGGTAAACGTCAATCTGAACTGTCAAGTCAAGAAATAGGACTCGATAGTCCACTCAACGGATGGTATAAGTTGAGAACGGCACATTATGGAGCCACAAGCCGCCATTCTATTATATCAAACGAACTATTTGAGGCAAGATAACTAAGCTAAGCTTATTTTAATGCACTATCTTCATAAATTAAAAACATTACGGCATGCTTTCAAATGTGTGGTGACGGAGTAACTATATATTTCATTACCTCCTCTCTTGCCTTTGGGTGTTGTAAAATGCAACTAAGGGATTTGATATGCATATAACATTTATGCAAGAGAATATATTGTTTGTATGCCCTTAACATTCATTTTATTATCATTTCTGTCCGATAATAATTATATGCTTGTAAAGGCCAATCCTTATCTTTACTATTCTCACTAATATTCTAAATACGAAGGTTTTTTTGTTTGTTTCGCTTTCACACTTAAACCATGGAACTGATTTCAAAAATTCTTTCACCAATGAAAAGTTATATTATCAAGGAATAACATAGGCTATATTTTATCCCCGTATTCTCATGGGAACGAGTACTAAAACTGCAGTAAAATCGCCTCGATGTTGACAGATTTTGAAACAATGAAAACGAATTAGACATTTAATCTAAATAAACTACTAGCCTTAGAATAATAACCTAGTGAGTTATTATTCTAAGCTACTAGCATAGCAAATTTTGATAGAAAATTCATCCACAGTACGGAAACAGACATGTTAATAAAGTTTCTACAAGTCACACGTTTCAACTTTGTTAATTAACGATCTCCAAGACCCAACTATTAAAAACTCCAACTATATTACTACCTAAAGAGGTACCGCCAATTTTTCGCTTCACTGCGCACTCCGAGCAAATGGTTACCTGAAGTGATATCCACTAAAACTTTTACGTTGGCAGTTTAAAGTTTTCTTACTTTAGTTATTTCTGTTACTATTTGATATCTTAATACGAGCAATTCTTGTATATTTCTAAATTTTTATATTTCTTCATATGCAGAATCTTAACAAAGACAGCAGCAACTTATATGAAATTTAGAATGGATGAGGTTTCGGGGTCGATAACTCTATCTCGCGGGGACGTCTTTCCCCGCGGAGCAATCCGGCTGGAAAGCCCTTGATTCAGTGTTTGGACCATCGGCGCTTTCCGGGCGGTGCTGATGGAATAGTTAGGTCAACGGCACGAGGTCGTCCCCTTCCGACTGGTGCAGATCTTGTCAAAACATGGTTATTTCAGTAAGTATTTGCACAAGGTTGCGAGGAAAAAAGGTACCATACTGCTCTCACTGCGACTGTGACGAGGACACGGTGCAGCACACGCTCAATATCTATGTGGCCTGGGTAGAGCAGCGGCATATACTCATCGCAAAGTGCTGACTTGACGTTACCGACCCTCGCTACTACAACGCTGGATAGCGTTCGGAACTGGGACGCAGTCGTCACCTTCTGCGAAGCAGTCGTCTCGGGTTGGGAACGGGGTTTAGTCCGACACCCAACCGACCACAAAGAGGCCCCCGCGGGAGAGCGATGAAGTAAAGTAGTGTTGCTGGGGCGGGTTCATGAGTTTTATCGAATTTTCTTCTTCAGCTCTCCCGTTCTCCGAACCAAGCACAGTAGCAAATTTCTACTACATTTTTTGACAGATTATGCTACGGTGACCCGTCATCCAAACCATCAGGAATGGTAGAAGGGACGACATTCATTACCATTACATTTTTTTTAGTCAATTTATGGTCTGAAATCACCGCGTGCAATTGCGGGATGTTTCAAGACCATAGGAAGGGTGGCAGTTGCATAGATGTTATCTATATAACATCAAACATGTCTTTTATGACATCCACGGGTAACGAGCCCTTAGCCCGCCGGGTGCGTCCCTCTCTCAAACGCCATGTGGTCGGGCCACCTGTAACTGACCTTATCATCAGCGGCCCATCCAAATGGGTTACCCTTTCGAGTATCGTCTCCAGTCGACGCCCTGGCGGCGCTTCCCCACACTGGGAACTATTACAATTTAGCTGTATTTAAAGCAAGAATGAGAACACTTTTTCAGAGTCGGTGAACATCGTTGGGGAGACGGCTTTGTATAAAAGTTAATCTCAAGTTTTTGTTCTTTTGCAGTAATTTTGATTTGTTTATGTATCTCAGTAGTATTTTACAACACCCATGGAAATGGGTTGGAAAATCTTAAATTAATCACTTTTTTTAATTACTGTATAGTGTTGAAGGGTTTGCTTGTATAGAAGCGACTAAGAATAGCAACTTTATTTACCAACCCTCACATTTCTCGTGGGTGTCGAAAAGACAAACAACTATATATCCGATGCCGTCTAATTAATAATTACATTCCCATAGAGGGTTGACATCAAATAGGCGGCCGGTGTTAAAATTGTTTGTCATTACTTTTTCAATATCCTTACTAATATTATAAATGCGAAAGTAAGTTTGTTTGTTACGCTTTCACGCTTAAACCACCGAACTGATTTAAAAAATTATTTCAAGAATGGAAAGTTATAATATCAGGGAAGGAATATAGGCTATTTTTATCCCGGTGTTCCCACGGGAACGGGCACTACGCGGGTAAGGCGACCGAAACTGAAGCGAAACGAGGGCGGGTTAATATTATAACATAAAACTAAAGTACGAGTACATATTGCATCGATCCCGAGCAAAAGGATAAGAGGAGGATGGTGAAGTCTTGAATTAAAAAAATAAAACCACGTCTATAGTGTACTAACATTTATTATTTTTGAAATTTTATTTCTATATATATAGTAAATCGAGGATTTACATAAAAAATAAACAATAAATAATCAGTCTTTTTCAAGATAATTAATAATTTTTCATATTTTTTTTCTAAATTACTTCAATTTATTTATTTAACATAAGACTAGAATGCACAAATAGCATAAAAACTGACAAGCCTTCTATTTGGAATTAGATGAATTCGATTTCCACTGGGGAAAATTCGATAAATAGTCATTATAAATAAAATTATTTTTACAAATTTTATCGCGTTTGTATTTGAATTTTAGTTAGTACTAGTAGTAGTATAGTAGTCACTTGCATAGATGCCATATGCATATTACATCCCTTAATTGTATTTCACGACACGAACAGACAAGATCTCCTATCTTGTAGAGAATTCTTACTCCATTACCTCATATTAATTTACGTTACTTTAATTTTAGTTATTGAATTCAAAATTACGGAGTAAAAGCTGTACGTGGTATAGTAGGTCAATTACCTCTCTATTGTGGAGGAGGCTCGAGCTCAGCAGTGGAACATGTGCTGTGATGATGATGAAAAAATTTGTGATCACTTGAAGACAAATTTCTTTTGAAAAAAGAAAACAAATATAATTGGTAGTAATAAGTAAAGTTCAAATTTTCATTTGAATGTATTTTTTTTAATATTTTTCTTTTAAGTGTATCTTAACTGTCGACCACTGAAGTCAAGGAACTCTGCACCGGTGGTCGGCCCAACGACGAAGGCGACGTGCAATACGGCTGGGTTACGGGTGTGCGTGCTTACGCTCCTCTGTCGCACCGGACGGAGTTGCGCGAGGAGTACATCGAACGTAACCCACACCCAAAAAAAAAGAGAAAGTATTATCTTAACTGGAAATGTAGCCTCAATTAACTCTACTGCGAAACTTGAATGAATTTTTGGTTGAATATAACAAAATTAAATTAAACGGTTTTTTTTTTATTTTTCCATAATAAAAGATTACAAAAAGTTTTATTTTTACTTTATAAATTTTACTAAATATTTTAGTTCTATTTATATTATTTATAAAAGTTATAATACTTTATAATAAATTTTAGAAATCCTTTTAATGTGAATTAATAATCCTCAGATTTCTCTTACCAAATAATATTAAATAATTTTTACCAAAAAATTAATTCTGATGTTTTATTAATATGAATTGATAATTATAGATAAAAATATCTTTAGAGATTTTATCGCGTTTGAAGTCCTGCCGTCAATATGAATGTTGCTTTCAGCGTACAGTTTTCGAAACGTCGGGCAATCAAAAATCAAATACAAGCACGACAAAATCCGTAAAAATAGTTTCATTTATAATACACGAGTAAACATAAGAAATCCTTAAGCTAATAAGTACCTAATTAAACAAAAAAAGAAAATAAAGTACACAATAATTAAGTTACTTTTAAGTATCCTAAATATTATAATATTAACAGTATTACATAATTGGTTAAATTGATATGAACACAACCATGTAAAAATATTTACTAATTATTAACTTCTCAGCTACCTATGATGTGGTATTCTGCAAGATTCTGAAAAAAAAAGAAGTTTCCTTTACAATTAAAATAGTTAAGAATAAAATAAGAGTTTTAGCAGGAATGTAAAAATTTCGTGTGGCGCTTCTCATTTTATTGATTACTAGCCACCCGCCCTCGCTTCGCTTCGGTTTTAGTCGTTTTACCCCCGTAGTACCCGTTCCCGTGGGATAAAATATAGCCTAGGTTACTCCCTGATATTATAGCTTTGTATTGGTGATAGAAGTTTTGAAATCGGTCCAGCCGTTTTGAAGATTACCCGGAACAAACAGACAGACAGACAAAATTTTTTTAATTTGTATTTAGGCAAAAAACACTGGTCTGAAAACACAGCACAGTTGTCTGAACACACAGGTCTACGACCAGTGTGTGTTACCAGTGATGACTTACGGCACGGAAACGTGGTCCTTAAATGTAGGCCTTATATCAAGGCTCAAAGTCACTCAACGTGCTATGGAGCGGGCTATGCTCGGGATTTCTCTGCGAGATAGAATCCGGAATACGGCAATCCGCAGAAGAACGGGTGTAACCGACATAGCACGAAGAATTAGCACACTGAAGTGGCAATGGGCAGGCCACATCGCTCGACGAACCGACAACCGGTGGGGAAGAAAGGTTCTCGAGTGGCGACCACGTATCGGACGACGCAGTGTAGGACGCCCCCCCACTAGGTGGACCGATGACCTAGTGAAAGTAGCTGGGCGTCGTTGGATGCAGGTGGCACAGGACCGCACATTGTGGCGCAACATGAGGGAGGCCTACGTCCAGCAGTGGACGGCTGTAGGCTGAAATGATGATGATGATGATGATTTTAGGCACAGGTGTCGTGCAAATAACGATGTGAGCATGAAAAAAGCCTATTATTTTGATATTACAAACAGACATTCCAATTTTATTTATTGGTATAGATTTTAGTATTTCATAGTGTTACTAACTTTCATGCCTAGCCCAGAATTCAGCTGCGTACTTAAATGTATACTCTTCTAACAGCGAATAAGACAACGGTTTACAATACTTACTTCTTGGTGCAGTTTTCAAAGTGGTAGTTCTAGATATGCAGTCACTTTCTTCTGACTCTGATCTCAATTGAAAACTTGTTTCTGAAATGCCAAGTAAATTTTACATAACCTACACTGTAATCTTTCTTATGATGGCAGAATAGGAATACCATATGTCACCACCCCTTTTTTCCTCCGTGATCGTAAAATATTACTGCGGCCGCAAGCAAATAATGACAGATGGCATAGTGGTTAAGATAGTGACCTTCTGTGCCAGTATCGTGGGTTCGAATCCCACACAGGATAATACTTTATGAGATCTAAATTGTTGTTCTGAGTCTGGATGTAATTTGTGTCCGTTAATTACATGTTTGTAAAATCTCCCGCAACACAATTTTTATTATTATTCCCTTAGCGTAGTGTAGTCTTTAAAAAATATGAGCCGAAATGATGACATTTAATAACAGCTACTTAATCTGCGAGAATAGAAAACTTATCTACATCATATTCATCATTCATCATCATCATTTCACCTCATATACGTCCCACTGTTGGGCTTGAGCCTCTACTATAATAGGAGAGAAATTGACCTTAATACACCATGCTGGTCAGATAGGTTGGTATAGAGGTTTGTTTCGAGTTTACCTTTTTTTGCATATATGTTGTATGCGTATTATATCCTTTAGTCGTCTTTTACGACATCCACAGGCAAGAGCGGTGAATTGTATTCTTACTCCGTCACCACGCATCGTATTGTGTTATTCAAATCAACAATAAATAAATACTAATACAGTCAAACCTGGTTAAGTGAGAACTGGATAAGTGAGAAAACTCTTATAAATGAGAGTAATAGCCAGGACCCGTCATTTTAAGCTCCCAAAACCTCTATTAGCTAGAAACAGAAACCTCTGTAAGAGAGAGTCATTTTTCCCTCATTAACCTCTGTGAGACTGCCACTTATCTATACCTATATAAGCGACAGTTAAGCTTTATTTATTTACATAGTACATGAATTTTTGTTTTGTTTTCGTAAACATCTTTGATACCTACCCTTATAAAGTACTTATATGTCGAAATCTAATGAACGTAACATATTCACACTATTAAAAATATATGTGTACATAATATATGTTGTGCATATTATGCACATAATTTTATCATATTACATATTTACTTCATTCGTACTTGCTGTGACTTGCTATTGTTGCGTACCTCTATAAGAGAGAAACGCTACCCATGTACCTGCATTAGCGAGAAACTCAGGTTAGTGAGAAACCTTTATAAGCGAGAATGAGATTGTGCTCCCTTGAACTCTCGCTTATCCAGGTTTGACTGTATATTATAATTCAAACTTGTAGTAATAATTAAACTTGTTTTTACACGGACAATAACTCTATGTCATTTTTTGCTACTCGTCTCAAAAATTTATGTATAGTGTCATACACCATTTTCCTTATTAGATACTTGGCTATTTATAAAATTGTTGCAAACACCTGCATCTTTATGTTTATGTATCTTTATGTATTTAAGACTTCTATTAGTGTGTGCAACTTCTCCTAAACGCCTGAGCCGATTTTGATGATTTTTCTGTATGTGCTACAGTGGATATCAGAATGGTTTAGATTAGTAATTAGACCCGCCAGGTGCTGCTATGGATTGTAAAGAGAATTTCTTTCATTTTATTTGAACAGACCTACGTTTTTTGGGTTAACGAGTATACATCTATATAAATAGAATTTGTCTGTATGTGTGTATTTGACTGAACTCTTAAATTACCGTTTCAAATTTGTGTTGTAGGTAGCAAACAAACCACCTAATGATATTAGATACTGGCGCTCATGGATCTTGGCCAGGCCACACATAACAACAATAAAAAATATCCATGCAAAAGACGTTATAGTTGACGAAACTCTATGCCAACACGTCTGCCCAGCGTGGTATATTAGCTCAAATAAACTCTCACTATAGAGAAAACCCAGGCCATACAATGTGATGTACATGAATTGTTATTTAAATGCAGTTTACTCACCACTATCGTATCTTGATTTGCTATTGCCAGGTAAATGTAACCTACTTGGTATCTCCTGATTATCCACATGACCGAAAGTACGAAAGCCTATCGCGAATTGAGCATATGGACTTATCTCGTAGAGTTCTGTAAATAGAAATTTATCATTTATTAGTTTACTAGCAACCCGCCCTCGCTTCGCTTCGGTTTTAGTCGCTTTACCCGCGGCGTAGTTCCTGTTCCTGTGGGAATACCGGTATAAAATAAAGCTTATGTTAATCCCTGATATTATAGCTTTCCATTGGTGAAAGAATTTTTGAAATCGGTTCGGTGGTTTAAGCGTGAAAGCGTTACAAACAAACAAACATCCTTACTTTCGCATTTATAATATTAGTATGGATACTATTGCTATGAAAATCCTCACTATTAATAGCGTCATCTTTATTGTCATCACCATCGTCATCGACGTCGTAATCGCAATCTTCATCGTAATCGCAATCGTCATTGTCATCATCATCGCAATCGTCATCGTCTTCGTCATCGTCATCATCATCTTCATTGTCATCGTCATCCCCATACACATTCCCATCATCATCTCCGTCGTCATCGTCATCACCATCGTCAACCCCATACTCATCGTCATCATCATCATCATCCCAATCGCTGTCGTCATTGTCGTCATCAACGTCATTGTCAGCGTTATCATCATTCGGCTCTTATCTCAATTACTTGGGATCGACGCAATATGTACTTTTCATTCATGATAGATATTGTAAATAGTTTAAGCAATAGTTTTAGGACCGACGGCCTACCTGCCGTCAACCCTCCTTGAGAATGTGATTGTTGACCAGACAGCATCAGATAGTATCGGCCCAGGTCGATGTAAACCTCTTAGTCGGATTTTACGATACTCTCGAATAATTTAAGGTTTGCTAGTATTGTAGCCGCTACCACATAGCAATCCATATAAGAATAGGACTAAGATTGGCTAAAAAAATGATGTACATATGCACAAAACCGAAGGAGGTTTTCATATTCGATTATCCGGATTTTAAATTATCCGACAATAACTAGTCCGGTTAATTGAGTTTCGACTGTACTTTAAAAATCTAAATAAATCTAAGTGTAAATATATATTTTTACGGTCAAGACTCCGAGGAATAAATCCTTGTGTCATAGTGATTCACACAAATATTTAAGAACCGAGCGTTACACAGCCAAGCGTGACGGCTCAATCTCATTTAATACGTACAAAATAAAATATTCAGTGCACCCTTTTTTTTGGTGGTGGGTTACGGTTGGCGCACTCCTCGCACCACTCCGTCCGGGGCGACAGTGGAGCGTAAGCACGCACACCCGTAACCCACCCGTGACACGTCGCCTTCATCGTTGGGCCGACCACCGGAGAAGGGTGACTTGACGTCAGTGGTGGGCCCGAATTCAGCGCACCTAAAGAAGTTTTCGCAAAAAAAAAACCTTACCGTGTTTATTCTCAGTAGTCAAATGAACAGGTGTACTGTAAACTCTGTTATTCATATCATTGGGTACACCTTGAGGTGTATTTGCTGTGACATTGCTGCGTTCGGATTTACATTCCGCTGTGAGGGAGTTTCTGTATTCTGTCAAATGTTGTTGGCTGAAATAAATATCACTATTATTGTTGTGACGGAGTAAGAATACAATTCACCACCCCCTCATCCATGGGTGTCTTGAAAGATGACTAAGGGATATAATATGTATGCAAAAGAAGATTTTTTTTTAAATTAATCCTAGTAGGTCAATATTATCCGTCTGGTGATGGAGTAAGAATACAATTCACCACTTTTATATTGGATCCACTTTGATATTGGATGTTAGAATTATTGCTGTAATTAATTACCATAAATAAAATTTGACACACCAACGATACCGCGATGTAGGAATGCAAAGTAATAATAGCCATAAGTAAATAAAAATATGTTTAAAAAATACAACAAAAAAGCAATTATTAGTATTTTATCTACCATCTGTATCAACTTCAAAACCAGAATAATAAATAACGAAAACTAAAAAACTGAAAGTAATTGTTTATTTATGTTAGTTTTTTTTTACCATGACCTAAGAACATCTTTTGTTTCCATGTCAAAAAAAAACCCGCCTAAGCAAATTTTCTGTGGCAATTATAAGCTATTGTAAATAAATCTCTTTAACAAAGAATGAAGCGTGGCAGGCCGAATGAAAAGACGGTCGAGGAGTATCTCTCGAAACGTATATTTCTATTCCTTATTCTCCAATTGTACATGTATGTAAAAGCGCAATAAATGTTTACACGCCAATTTGTGCCTGTTGTTTTATTTTTACACCAATAGAATAGTAGGAAATCGCTAGATCTACGAATCTCTCTCAGTAGCAAGAACGATCGTGACTATTGTTTCTCTTCTTTGTATTTCTATTTGAAAAGATTTTCGCCTCTTTTTAGCATCCTATACGACCCCGTACAGGGTGGTTCGAGACGACAACGTACGGCATCACAACGCAGAAAAACATGGGATCATGTGGAGAGACTATTGGGCACGTAGAAGATTTTCTCTCATGCCATTGCAGACCGGGTGATAGGCCGTGGTGGGTCGATGCTGGCAACCAAGTGTTTTTGTGACGGCGTGGAAGAGCTTGCTTTCAAATTGCTTCTCCCTGTCGGTGGTGATGCGCTGAGAGCAGCCAACATGGTACACCCAACCATTGATGAAGATGCGTGCGCATATCTCCGCTGAGATGTCGGCGAGAGGGTATGCCTCTGGCCAGCGGGTGAAGCAATCAATTATGGTGAGGCAGTATCTGTAAGTACAGGAAATTGATAATGGCCCTATGATATCCATATGGACATGGGAAAAGCGTTGGGAAGGGATAGGAAATGGAAAAGTGGGAGAAGAAGTGTGCCGTGTGAATTTATTCTTCTGGCATTCTACGCATTCTCTGGTCCAATCCCGGCAATTTTTCTTTAATACTGGCTAAACGAAACGCGTAGAAATTAATTTGACTGTGGCTTGTCTGCCGGGTAGGCTCATCTGGTGGAATTTGTTGAAGATCTGTTTCCTGAAGGGTTCTGGAACATAAGGGCGTGTGTTGGTAGTAGAGACATCGCAGTAGAGTTCTGTATTTGAGTCTGGGAAGTGGATTTTTTGATCTGGAGGGATGTCTTGTTGCTTGTTAAAAGCTCTTAAAGACCAAAATCTTCCTCCTGGGCATGTGCGAGGGCTTCGTAATCTATTTTGACTGCCACTGACTCCACGGGTGACAATGCATCTGCGACTACATTATTGTTACCTTTTACATATTGGATATCTCTGGTAAATTTTGCAATTTAGTCTAGATATCTGAATTGTCTTGGAGAGCATTTGTCACGGTTGTATGCGTATATATAGGACAAGGGTTTGTGATCTGTATAGATAGCAAAAATTTTGCCTTCTACTATGTGCTGGAAATATTTGACTGCTTCATATATAGCCAAAAGCTCTCTGTTATATGGACTATACTTCTTCTGAACAGTAGATAACCGTCTAGAGAAATATTCCATTGGTCTCCATGTATTCTTCGCTCTCTGCTGCAATACTGCACCTATCGAAGAATCAGAAGCATCTGTGAAAATAGCTATTTCAGCTTTAGGATTGGGGTGTGCTAGCAAGGCTACTTTGGATAATCTATCTTTGCAAAGAGATTGATAGATTGATTAATCGGGAATCGATCCTTCAGACCTCAATTTTATTGTGAATCGATTCTCTGGACAACAATTCGATTCAAGAATCGATCTTTTTCAGAAAGATCGCCCATCTCTATGAGTATATATTGAAAAGAGGCGCGCCTACTGGCAAAAAGTTCTGTCCCTTAAATTGAGACCTTTCGATTAACATTATGTTCGATCTCCTGTGTATCTATACTCCGTGGTAGTATTATTAGTATCTGCTGAACACTATATGGTGAACGAAGTAAGAGGCCGCGGCAAAGTAGTATTTGTTTAGCCGGAAGTCATTATTTCAATATTTCCATTATCTTTTTTTAAATTATTTATTTATAATTTTAACACACATATTATTTATATTTGTATTATTATGTGATATTTATTAATATCCATGGTTGTTTATTAATCATAATAAACAAAGTAACTTAAAAGTACATAATGACAACATATATTTATAATTAACTGATATCCGTGAGTCACAGAACAGGATTGCCAGCGGAAGATCAGTGTTGGGTGATACCCAGCTAATGCTGAGATGGTGAGCCTTTCGGCAGGACAGTATTAGTCCGCTTTTAGTCTGCTACTGATCCTTCAGACTGTTGTGGTCGTACACTTTTTGTTTTGTTTATGTTTAACTATTGTTGCTGATGGATTGACCACTATTTTTCTTACATTTTTTATTTTGTTTTTTCCTTTTATTTTTTCTTTTTATATTAAGCATATTTTTTTTATCTTGTTATGATAATTACCTTTAGCATGTCCACCGCCGAATAAATGTATTTTCTTTCATTATTTCTTATCTATATTATATAGTCTCGAATAAAAGTGGGTGCCTTGCTTTCAATATGGATAGGGAAATAATGGCTACTTTAGCAGTTAGCTAGTGATTTGGTGCCGCTTATGGGATCTGCTTAAACCATAATCACATTAAATTTATATAATATACTATAGCACGTCTCGAAGAGTGTTATTTTGGAGTAGTAATCAATATAAATAAAAATAAGTTATTGAAAGAAAGCAAAAGAAAATCTCTTGAGTTTCTTGCTAAATCATTTCCGTGATGGACACCTTCCGATCTGGTCGTGTTTTATTGAATTAATTTAAAGTAAAGTTAAATATACAGATTGTATCAAGTTATGGGGCAACTGTTCGAGTATGTAGTTTAACGGTCATAGATCGTAATTAGAATGTATATTACACAAGGAACCAATATAACATAAAAGTTATAGTTATTACAAAAATGTGTGTCTAAGAGTCTATGCCTTAAATGTTAGAGTACGTATTACGTAGGCATTTACAGACAGGATACATGTAGGCATGTAAAGCTTCGATAGTGTAAATAGGTATGAATTGCGCAAACGCTTCAATGGTAACGTAGGTACAAAGACCTCTTCAATAGTCAACGGCCGATCAGCTGATTTAAAGCGAAGTTTGTCTTGCATATGCGAACGTAATCATTGATTTATTCGATTTCTAATGAGCTTTTAAGAAAGTATGAATATGTTGCGGATTAAGTATCACTAACTTTATACACTTCAATCAAATTTACACGAAAAAGCGATGACAAAATTGAAAACTTTACATGTCACTGATTCATTAAAGAATCGATATTTTTCCTTCAAACTTTTTTCTTGGGTTCCTACCACCATTGCCTAACTCCCGTTTGAATAGTTTCCTCGTAACCTGATACATCCTGTATATATAAAGATCTGTTTTTAGTAATATAATTCAGCAACATCATGACCTCTTACTGTATTGTAAATCTCTCTCATATATTATTGACAATTTTCCGTCTATTTTGAAGAGGGTCCGAGCCCAACAGTGCAAGGTTTATTATTATTTATTTATTTACACATAATAAAAAATTTAATTAAAATATTTGTATTAGAAGTATTATTTTTAAACATACTTATGCCTCTTTACTAGAATGTAGACGCAAGTCAATGAACAAATCATCAGTAGTATTGAACTGCATATTATCACCAACATGTTTAGGTCCAAGTATTCAGTTGGCGGTCCTATGGATTCTGGAAGAAATAAAAAGCATCAATATACATTAGGATAATAGCAGGATTCTTCTACCTTTTTGTTATGGAACGGTTCTGTAGCGCGAGCCTTGCTTCAAGTGAAGGAAATTAGTGCACTATGCCACTCTGGTGGCAGAAATTGGCATAGGGTTTTATTTCGAGTTTTACTTCTAAAATCTCAAAAAATAAAATTTACTTACTTGAAATCGACAACAACCTGCAAGTTTCAATTATTAAACTATTCTTGAATCTACCCTCAAACATAAATATTTTGATCCAAATCGGTCCAGTCGTTTAGGAGCAAAACACTTGCATACATATGTACAGAAGAATCATATAAATCATCATCATCTCGGCTCATATACGTCCCATTATAAGGCTCGAGCCTCCTCCACAATAGGAGGGAAATTGACCTTACTAAACCATGCTGGTCAGGCAGGTTGGTATAGGGTTTTATTTCGAGCTTTCCTTTCCTCTTGCATAGATGTTATATGCATTTTACAACCCTTAGTCATCTTTTATGACACCCTCGGGCAAGAAGCCGTAATTTGTATTCTTACTCCGTCACCACGTCTTTTTTAGGAAATCTGAGTTTATTTTCAAATATAATACGTGATGACCTTTTTTTTAGGAAATCTGACACAGAAAACTTTAAATTTAAACAAAAAAGCAATACTGAAATAATCGATTAATTTTAATATAAAAAAACCGATTCCTTTTAAATCGATTTTTACTGTTTAGATAATCGATTATTAAAATCGATTATGACAAAAAAAAATAATCGATTAATATAAAAATCGAATATTTTTTCACATCCCTAATGCAGAGGATGAATGGACTAATAGATAATTAGCATACCTCCTAGAATTGTAGTAGTAGCATAGGTGTACAATGATGTTGAAATACCGGCTGAATTCTCAGCAGTCACGCGAATTTGATACCACAGCGCCGGCGTTAAGTTTGCTATTACGAAGGAGTTTGGTTGATTTATGATTGATGGAGATATGTAGTAGCTCCATGGCTGATCTTGTTGTGGCTGTAACAGAAGAAATAATTATCATTAACTTGCTTCTTATCCTAATTATATGGGGTCGACATAATATGTACTCTTTTTACTCAACTACAGTAAATCCAAAGGACGGTTATGATTTTGACAGGCTATGTATGTGATCATCTGTTTCCTCATAGCTCCTCAACTACTTATTATAACTGGACAGGTGGGGCATCGTTAGAAGCGTCTTAATCGTCCCTTAGTTATAGGCTATATAATGTGTCATTGAATCTAATGCAGCGCCCTCTAGTGGTCATAAAGTACTGTGTTAAAAAATCTATTTAAGATAAATATGCCGTGTTTGGTATTATTGGAAAGGCTACTTGTGGTGTACTTGTTGGTGTTACTTGTACATTTCATATCTTTATATATAAATTACTTGTGTACGTGTGTATGTCATTGAACTCCTCCTAAACGGATAGACCGATGTTGATGAATTATTTTGTGTGTCATTGAGGGGATTCGAGAATGGTTTTGAGTCACAATTGGACCCGATAGGCGACGCTGCTGAGAATTACTTTTATTTTATTTGAACAGAACAACGTCTCTTGGATCAATATAGGGTCACAAGTATACATATTATATTATCAGTATTTGTTCGTAACTTTGTCTATCTTTATTCGATAACTCGTTTTTTTGCGGTAGTTGGGTTTTAGTATTTATTTTTTTGCATTATAGGTGTATTTCAAAAATTTTGGCAATAATTTTACCGCCAGCCCAACTTTTTGAAGTTGTTTGCATGTGATGGGTTTTGGTGATGCCTTTAGTATGATTGAACCACTTTGCATACACACTCCCTTCACTTTCTTCACAGTATGCAGCGACCTAGGAAAGGCCCATGAGCGGCAAAATCACTCGGAGGAAGTTGACTTATGTATTAAGTTCTTAGTCGTCTTTTATGGTACTCACAGCAGAAATCACGACACAAAACCCCTTTTTTTGGGAATGGGCTATGGGCAGCGCCCCCACTATCCAGCTTCGACGGGGGCGACAAAAGGACGGCGCGGGCCCTATAACCTACCGTAGCTCCTCGCCTTCGCCGATGGACCGACCACCGGTACCGAGTTCTTTGTTCTCCATGGTCAGCCCGAAACGACACAAAACCCTAGACTTTTATTTACGCTTTTACCTTTCTGACCAAGGCATCGTAGGTCACCGATTTGGACATTTCCCTGATATTGTAAAGGTTTATGAGTAGCAGTTACCACTTACCATCCAGGGAACTATTTATTCGTCTACCACATAAGGTAATTAAAAAAAATCATACCAATCTATTTTCTGATTTCTTCCAAACTTTATTCCCGTACTCCTTATATTCCACTTCAAATCTGGTAATCTCACAACCATTGTCATCCCATCCACTCAGCTGTATGTAGATATGTGTCGCATTACTCCAGAACCATTCTGTACTTGTTGGTGAAATAGGTACTGTAAAATGGTTAAAGTTATTTACATTAATATACCTTTTTTTTTTCCACGCTGTGGAAATGCATTTACGCACTATCCCCCACCGGTTACAGACAGGGGAGTGTGTGTGGGACTCGCCGGCCACAGAAGTGACTGAAATACCCACTAAAACCACAGCGGCCCCTTTCACGCTTTTACGAGGTGCCGGAGAGATCGTCTGACAACATTCTATCCCCGACACGCCAACGCTTGGCCGTCTGGCCACGTCCTGTCATCATTCAGGGCGGTGGGTGGAGAAGCGTATAGCGGCGTCTCCTCCTCCCTGGTCGTCGCCGGCGGAGCGAGTCAGCGGTCGCAAGCGCCTCGCGTGCCCGCTCCGCGGCCTCCTTCCTTGTCATGACAGCCTCACAGAAGGAGGCCATCGACGACCAACAGCTGTCGCTGCCGAGCATCTTGGAGATGATGGTCGGCAACGACAGGTCTGTTGTTGCCATGTCCGTTGACAGGACGTGGCGCTGAGGCCCCCAGGCGGGGCATACTTCCAGTGTGTGGCGCGCATCGTCAATTGCCGCGCCACACTCATGACATCCTGGGGCCTCTTCTCTTCCAATTTTGTGCAGGTACTTACCGAAGACCCCATGTCCGGTAAGCACCTGCACCATCCTAAATGTAAGGCTGCCGTGCCTTCTCCTGAGCCAGCGATGGAGATGTGGCGCGACCGCCTCCACAGTCCCCCGCCCTGCTACGGGGGACTCCAGCTCTTCCCTCCACCGCCAGATTACTTCCCTTCGGGCCACTTCCTGGGCTCTGCCCAGTCCCCTTATGGACACTTGCTCTCCGTTGGCTCGTGCTGTGGCGCGGAACCGGTACACTTCCGCCAACGCCTCCGCCACCAGTGGCCAAGGCGGGTCGCCTGCCAGCAGTGTCGCTGCAGTCCATGACACAGTACGGTAGCCCCTAATGGCCCTCACCGCCATAGCCCTCTGCGGTCGTCGCAAAAGGGCTCTGTTGCGGACGGTGAGGGACTCCGACCAGATAGGAGCACCATACAGTGCCATGGAACGCAGGATGCCGACGTAGAGACGTCGACATGTCAACCCGGGACCGCCAGTGTTTGGCAGAAGTCTTCCCAGCGCCGCGGCCGACTTGACGAGCCTAGGGACGAGCTGGGCAAAGTGTGGCCCGAAATTCCAGTTTGAATCTAGGTGCAGACCCAAATATTTTATATGGGCCTGCACCGGCACGGCAACCCCAGACACACTGATGTGTGCTCCTCGGTGGGGACCTCGACGTGGGCCATGAAAAAGGAGGGCCTCGGTTTTGTCCAGCGAGACCCTCAGACCCAACATCCCAATCCGGTCCACGACGAGGGCTACTCCTTCCTCTGCCAATCGGACAGCCCCCCGGAAGTCCGCCCTCTTCTCCGTGACGAGGGTGTCATCCGCGTAGCAGATGATCCCCATCCCAGGAAGGAGCTGACCCCGTAGGAGCCAGTCGAACCCGACGTTCCACAGCATCGGACCGAGAACCGAGCCCTGTGGGACGCCGCATTCCACCCGATGGCGATGTATACGCCCGTCGCCCCCCTCCCAGAGCACGTGCCTTTCCTTGAGGTACGCTTCCAACAGCCTGCCAAGATACGGAGGCACTCCATGGTACCGAAGCGCCTCTTTTAACGTCTCGTGAGGGAGACTGTTGAAAGCGTTTTTAATATCGAGCGAGACTGCCAGGAGGACTTCCTTTTTGGCCACTGCTTCGGTGGCCAGGGACTTCAGAGCGGCCAGCGCGTCAATTGTTGACCGACCGCTCCTGAATCCGTATTGTCTCTCTGACAGTCCCGGCCCAATTTCCTCGAGGTGCTGGACGAGACGGTCTGCGAGCACCTTCTCGAATGATTTAGCCATCTCATCCAGCAGCACCAGTGGTCTATATGCGGAAGAGGAGTCAGCTGGGCGACCCTCCTTCCACAGTAAACACAACCGTCCACACTTCCATTGTTCCGGAAACTGCCCGGACCACAAACACGTATTGAGCAGTTCCCGGAGTTCACCCTTGACGTACTCCGCGGCGATGCCGAGTACGAGTCCCGGGACCCCGTCCGGACCAGGCGCCTTCCTTTTACCACGAAGTCGGGAGAGAGCCACTTCCATTTCTTGGTCGGTAATGGGTGAAATAGGGGTTTCCACCTCCACCGCCGACCAAGAAGCCATGCTGGGGGGTACGTGCCCTACAGAACGCGGAAACAGTTCCCCCATTAGCCTCGACAGGAGACCCGGGTCCATTGATTCAATGATGGGGGCGCCACAGGCACGGAGCTTGTTCCGCGCCCGTTGGTATGGGCGCCCCCACGGATCCCTGTCAAGGCCCGCAAGGAGTTCTTCACGGGCCCTCTCCTTCGCCTGGCTGATGGCCAGCTGCAGTATCTTCTTCCTTGTCTTGTATTCTGTTCGCAGCTGACCCTCAAGGACGTCATCCCTGTTGATCCTCTGACGGCATCGGACGTAGGCACGCCGCGACCTGTTGGAGGCCACCCGCAGATTAGCAATCTCGGGTGACCACCAGTACACCTGGCGACGCGGCGGCATCCGCCGAGCTCTGGGCATCGCCGCATCACATACTGCCTCAAGGGCGTTCCTTATTTGACCTGCGAGCCCCTCCACATCTGTGGGTAGCTGTCCTGCTAGTCGGGCCGACCACTGATGACAAGTCACATCTGCGCCGGTGGTCGGCCCAACAACGAGGTGACGTGGGTACGGGTGGGTTATGGGCCCGCGCGCCGTCCTTTCATCGTCCCGGACGGACAGGACCGCGCGTGTGCTTACCATAGCCCACGCATAAAAAAAAAAAAAAAAAAACATGCCAACACGTCTGATCAGCGCGCTAAAATCAATTAATTTCCCTCCCAATGTGATGATAGCTCAAGTCAAAAATTGGCATGTACCATTAATTTTCCTGTGTAAATCGTAAAGTTAGCTGAGCAAACAACAGAAGAATTTCTCTAGGAAACTTAAAATATCAAGTGCGATCACGTCTACATCTAAATTTGGACGTATGGACAGATGAATGCCCAGTATGCCAATTACAAATGATCTGTAAGTCCATATCTTATAATGAAGAATATTAAAAACTGTCATGCTTAAAAATAATTTAACTTTACTTTAGGTAGCTACAGATTGTACCTCTAGTTTTACCGAGCTTCATGAGCGATAGGCACAAGTTACTTTTAGATGAACTACTTACTCGTATTTCACGTAAAGCAATAAAAAAATGAACTGGTCATTAGATCGCACTCTAGGTCTCCTTTAGACAAATTATATTGATAGAAGATTCCTACATAGCATAAGACTAAGTAGCATACTACTTACTTCCACCCAAAGTAGTAGCATCGACATAGGTTGGTTGCGAAGAACCCACACTATTAGCCGCAGTCATCCTAAGAGAATACTTGGTGCCACACTTGAGACCCTGCAGCGTGTATTCTTGGATACTTTGTAAAGAAGTTCCTTTGCTAGACCAAGCATCTTGCCAGCTGCCATTCGCTTCCTTCCAGGTCAAATTGTAGCCTGAAATAGTATAATCATTGATAAAATGAATATGTAACAGCTTACATGATTATTGTCCCTGTGGTGATGGAATAAGAATACTATTCACCACTAATACAATTCTTGCACTTGGATGCCGTAAAGAACTACTGAGGCATATAATACACATATAACATCTATACAAGAGAAGGAAAACTCGACATAAAGCTGTATACCAACCTGTCTGATCAGCATATTATAGTAAGGTCAATTGCCCTCCAATTATAGAGGCTCGAGCCCCACAGTAGGACGTATACGAGCTGAAATGATGATGACTGTTTTAATCCTATACAGAAATAATGAATGTACTGACGGACGTTTTTAAATTAATAGCAGCCATTTTTGACTATGGTTATATCACATAAATTATTTATCTATCAGGAGATAGATATCATGAATCCGAGGGAGCAAAATATGAGGTGATCCAGCTTATCAAGTAAACTAACTATAAAGTAGAAGTCTCAGAGAACCCTTGAATGTTGATTTCGTAAGACTTCACTTCTTACGGAGAGAGAGATTCTTGTGGAGACTTATTTCCAAATGAGGAGGTCAAATAATAATAATTAATTAATGAATGCTTTCAGTCCAATGCTTCTATAAATATTAGTCATCACACTGTCGACAGTTATCTGTCTATAGTCGCGGGCCGGTCCGTCCGGGGTAGTACCACACTGAGCAGAAAATCGACGTCTGAGTAGTAGCAATTAGTTACTGCGCTTCGTTCCGTGAGCGAGAGAGCTGGGAGCCCAACTTTCTGAGGGTGTTTGCGTGTGGAGGGTTTTGGTGGTGCCCTTGGTGTCACCGAGCCTCGATGCATGCATTCGCACTCCCTTCACTTTCTTCGTGGTAGGCAGCGGCCTTATAAGTGTCCATGAGCGGCAGCAACACTTACCATCAGGTGTACTGTTTGCTCGTTTGCCAACGTTGGCAATAAGAAAAAAAAATTAAAAACTGTAAATAAATTAAATTTTTAACCAAGTATATCTCGGAATTTTTGTTCTAAACCATAGACTAAATATTCAAACGAATCTTACAAAAATATGTATGCAGATACCGTATGAGCTAATAGGTTCTGGTAGCCCTGAATGGGTTAAGTTACTACTTAACCTACTGTTTATGTAACCTAAAGCTACTGCTTAGTACGGATATTTGCGTCAAAGTATTCGTATCGTTATCGAGACCAACTTATATGGAATTTGGCGCAGGGCCTCTATCGGGCGATGGGGACACTGCTCCAAATCCATACAAATTAGTCTCGATAACGTTACGAATACTCTGACGCAAATATTCGTGCTAAGCCCATTGATCTCCATGAAGAAAAATACTGGAGACTATAAGGCTATGTGCCACACTTCCATCACTATACTTAATTTGGGCGGGGCGTGTTCAGACTATTGCTTAACAAAAAATATTAAAAATGTATCGTATGAGATGGTTGGCAAAGGTAACTAGATAACATTATTACAAAAATAATTAAAGATCATAATGAAACCCTACCAACTCCATAGATTAGCGTAGATTAAATAGGCCAATTTTGTCACCACTTTAAGAGACCAAAAGTGGGTCGTATATCAATTGTAAAGAACGAAACAAAAATATGTATAAGAAAACTCACTTATTTTCTGTGCCTTTCCTCCGATTTTCATAGGTTGCTCCCATTGTAAATATATTGCGTTTTTATGTGACGTCACTCTTAAACTTGGAGGTTCCGGTGTTGGTAATACGGACACTGTGTATGATACTGAATCCGAACCATATAAGTTTTTTGCTAGGCACGTGTAGTTTCCACTTAACGACTGATCTATATCTAGAAACAAAATAATTTCAAGGTGTAACTATGATAAAATACCCATTCATCATCAGCAGCTTATTACTGGACCCATTGGGTCCATTGCTGGACATCGACCTCCCTATGAAAACGAAATATTGCCATTATCACCACGAATCTAGTGACACCAAGTCAGGCGGGTTGCCGATTTTAGTGTTATTAGTTTTTTACGAGAGCGTTTCTGATCTTATGTGGTTACATGCTGTCCTTTCTGACTTCTTAGATTCTGTAGGTGTGTGTAATCGGACTACATATTTCCAAAAAAAAGCTCTTTCAGGGAACTTACAAAACTTACTGCAATAAATCAACCCGCCTGTTTTGCCTTGAACCCCTTTTTGGGAGGTCTATATCCTCTCCTGTTCTTCGATGTGCTGGTGAATGGATGAATATGAAAGATGACCATTCTCATAGTCTACAAAGAAAAAGAGGAATACTCACTATTAATTAATAAGCTGTCATCATGGTTCCTAGTAAACCTTGGATGGTGGGTGATGATATTGTGTTTGTGGTACCATACGGTACGTGGGGGTGGTATCCCTACACATTGACATACTAGGAGCAAAGAGCTCCCAACTCCTACTGATAAAAGCCCACCTAAAGAAGCCACTCCAGCAACCACTGAAAAAAGAAATGTTATTATGTATTTTGTTTTTATTCAAATAATTTATGAGAGGGCATTGCCTGGTCGTATTCCGCCCAAATCGTTTGTGGTGACAGAAGACCGGTGCATTACTATTCATCGCCAATTGATGACCAGAGCCGGTTCTTTGTCTTCGATGACCCGAACAACGTAATCCCGCTTTTGTAACAACCGCGTCGCCGTTCCGGGTACAAACCGCAGGCAGATGCTGGGACTAAGTGCATTGGGTGATTTTTATAAACATATAATTTATCCATCTGTCTATCAGTCCATCAACTAACACAGTCGGCCTTAGACCCTCTCTGAGGTGGTACTTATAGGGTCGGTTAGCCATCACAGTTTGTGTTACGAATTACCCAATAGAAAGCTGCTGCCATTTCCCATGACAATTTAAAAAGCATATAAAAAAATATAACCTGATGCTAGCTTTGAACCTCCTCCAATACGAAGAAAATTTATTTAAAGTCATCTTTTAGAACATCGATGGGCATGACAATAATGAATTCCATTTTTATTCCGTCACTATACGGAAAAGAAATTTATCCCATACAACGCCCTAATACTATAAACATGGAAAGTATAAATCTAATGAAAGTAAATATTTATCATCAATACTTATCAATATGGTAAAGGTCAGGTCTGATAACACATTTTTTTTATTGCAAACGGTTGCAAACGAGCAAACAGTACACCTGATGGTAAGTGTTGCTGCCGCTCGTGGACCTTTGCTAAGCCACTGCCTACCGTGAAGAAAGTGAAGGGAGTGTGAATGTATGCAATGAGGTTCGGTGAAACTAAATGCAGAAAGTTGGACTGCCGTCTCTCTCGCTTACCGAATTAAGCACAATAACAAATTGCTATTACTCGGGCGTCGATTGTGTATTAATTGTAAGGGGAGAGCAGACATACCTTTGGAACTTAAATCTATATGTATTCGGTTACTAGGAGCTCCTTCACCGACTGCAGTATGAGCCCGGACAAATACTTCGTATTGTTTTCCAGTAGACAATCCTGACAGTGGAAATGTTAAATGACGCTGTGCGGTTTCTTGTGTGGATTCCACTCGGTAACTTTGAGGAGACATTGTGCTAAAATGAAAAAAAAAAGTTTATTTCACAATCCTCCGAGTCTTTGTCATATTTTTTTTATTGCTGTTAATAGCAAACAAGTATACAGCACACCTTTTTTTTTTCACGCTGTGGAAATGCATTTACGCACTATCCCCCGCCAGCTACAGACAGGAGAGTATGTGTGGGACTCGCCGGCCACAGAAGTGACCGAAACCCACTAAAACCACAGCGGCCCCTTCCGCGCTTTCACGGGGTGCCGGAGAGATCGTCTGATGACATTCTATCCCCGACACCCCAACGCTTGACCGTCTGATCACGTCCTGTCATCATTCAGGGCGGTGGGTGGAGAAGCGCATAGCGGCGTCTCCTCCTCCCTGGTCGTCTCCTTCCTTGTCATGACAGTCTCACAGAAGGAGGCCATCGACGACCAAAAACTGTCGCTGCCAAGCATCTTGGAGATGATCGTCGGCAACGACAGGTCTGTTATTCCCAGTTCCATTGACAGGACGTGGCGCTGAGGCCCCCAGGCGGGGCATACTGCCAGTATGTGGTGCGCATCGTCGATTAGCGCGCCACACTCATGACATCCTGCGGCCTCTTCTCCTCCAATTCTGTGCAGGTACTTACCAAAGACCCCATGCAGGTATGTACCTAAGCATACAGCACATCTGATGTGATACTAAAGGCATCACCAAAACCCACCACATGCAAACGTCCTCAGAAAGTTGTGTTTTCGAACGAAGTGCAGTAACAAATTGCTCCAACTCAAACGTCGATTTTCTATGAGAATGTGGTACTATACGCACGCACCGACCCGCGGTTGAAGACAAACGAATGTCAACAGTGTGGTCCTACCACATATAAACTCATTTGCAAAAAAAACGGGCGGTTTTGATTTTCATTCATATTTAAAAAGATACAATACCAAAAAGGTTTCAATCGTTTGTACACGTTACTGGCCGGTTTTAAAAATGCTGTGGTATTTAAAAAAGTACGTTCTAAATTCAATTTTTCATTTGATGTTCATTTTTACAGAAAACCCCTTTTTATCCTACATTTTTGGCGCGAAGTTCCAGAAGTTAACATCGACTTTCATAACTTTTATTCAATTTTTATCGATTAATTTCATATCATTGACTGTCAAAGCTTTATTTAATGCTGTTTGGCTGTATCAAAAATGGTAGATAAAGTGGTAAAAGCTACCAAAATTATCGCGCTGCTTGAAGAGGGTTGCAGCCAATGTTTCGTGGCTAGGAGGCTAAATGTTAGTCGCTCGACAGTCCAAAGGACCTGGCAGCGATATCAGGAGACTGGTTCCGTCGAGAGAAGGCCTGGTTCTGGAAGAAAACCATGTACCCAACCACGGGATGATCGTTTTCTTGTGAGTCGCGCATTGAGAAATCGCAAATCTTCGTATGTGGATCTTAAGAACAACCTCCAAGAAGTAAGAAATGTGCATATTAGTCTATGGACGGTCAGGAGGAGGCTTCTCGCTGCCAATATACGCAGTCACCGCCCGGCCCGCGGCCCCAAATTACTCCGTGAGCACAGAGTTCACAGGCTTAGGTTCGCTAGAAATTGTGAATCATGGACTCAAGACGATTGGAATAGGGTTTTGTTCTCTGATGAAGCCAGGATATCTCTGTTCGGTGAAGATCGACGTCGGCGAGTGCTAAGAAGACAAGGAGAACGCTTTGCAGAGGCATGTTTCGAAGAAATCACACCTTATGGTGGGGGCTCTGTTATGTTTTGGGCAGGAATAAATTCAATGGATCGTACAGAGTTAGTCTTCATTGAAAACGGCTCACTGACTGGGCATCGATACATAACGGAAGTTCTAATTTCTCATGCACAACCCGCATTGGCCGCTCTAGGTGAAGACTCGATTTTTATGGACGACAATGCTCGCGCCCACCGATCCCGCGATGTTAATGCGTATGTGCAAGAGGTCGGCATTCGTCGTTTGGATTGGCCAGCTCGAAGTCCCGACCTCAATCCCATAGAGCATGTCTGGGACGTTCTGAAACGGCGTGTGAGATCAGTACACCCGGCTCCGCAGACCATCAGAGAGCTGAAGAATGTGATTACTGCGGAGTGGGAACGTATTCCGCAAGCAAGTATCCGGGATATACTCGCTAGCATGCCCAGACGAATTCAAGCTGTGATTTTAGCTAGAGGGGGTCACACTCGATACTAAACATTTATCTGCTTTTACTTTATTAAAGAAAAACAAACAAAAAAACTTTTTTATTTTTACTTCATGAGCATATGCACTACTAGCGAATATACACTACTAGCGAGGTTTAGCATTATTTCCCATAAATTGTATCTAAATTTTATGAAATACTGATGAAAACGATTATTTTCTTATTAATTTAGCAAATTGTGTGGATAAAACTACCTATAATTATCAAACAAAGAAATATTAACATTTGAAATGGTTCATTGCTTAGGTGCCCGTTTTTTTTGCAAATGAGTGTATATATAACCCTTGCTTGCTTGATATAAATAACCCTTGCTCTAACTAATACATTACATATATGTCGTAAAAGATGACTAAATTATTAAATATGTATACAATTTCTACGCAAAAAAATGAACATGAAATGAAATCCTATATCAACATGTCTGTCCCAATTTTCATCCTATTGCAGAGGATACTCAAGTCCAATAGTAGAAGATGTATAAGCTGAAATGACCCTTCAGATTCATTTTTATTGCCTGTTTAGATTAATTTTTATTGCCTGGGTATTCCGTTGGACCGACCACTGACGACAAGTCACCCTGCTCCGGTGGTCGGTCCAACGACGAAGGCGACTTGTCACGGATGAGCTACGGGAGTGCGTGCTTACGCACCTCTGTCGCCCCGGACGGAATGGACCGAGGAGTGCGCCGACCGTAACCCAGCCCTAAAAAAAAGGGTATAACTGACGGTAAGAAATACAAAGTTTGAAGATATTACTTAGAACACTATGCTACATATGCAATCGTTTCGTTTGTTACATAACTTGTAATATCAATAATATATTCAATTACATTTTCGCCCATTATGTATTTTTTCATGTTAGACATTAAGTCTAACATGGAAAAATAAACAGATGTATTTCAATATACTCATAGCGTAGTATATCTAGTATTTCAATACACTATTACAATAATAAATGTTTTCTTTCTTTCGGCCCATCAAATATTAAAAATATGGTCCTTCGAGCCGGAATATGAAGGAGACAAATTGAATGCTATTAGCATATTATGCTGCGTAAAGATATATATATTATTTAGTGTCATTACCACGAATTTATGAAGATACTTATAACTGTATGGATAGACTAAAGTACTGAGAATAAAATGGAAAAACTATAGATAGTTTTGGAACTATCTACAGTTGTTACATTTTTTTCTTACGTTCTTGTGGGAAATAGCAATAATGTAAAAAAAAAAATGTTTTCGCCGTAGTGATAGTGCAAGAATACAATGGCTACCACCTCTCTCTAATTCGTAAATATGACATAAATCTGCAAGCACTGTAATTGTAAGAAAACTCTATATGAGCCGATAAGAAGAATGCAATTCAGTCCAAAATGTAAATAATAATATGATTGCCTTAAGATGATATACTAAAAGCACCAACCTTGACATAGGCTTAACATAAACAGTATAATACGTAATATCTCCATTAGGCTCGTCTGGCTTCTTCCAACTCACGAGTAGAGAAGTAGCTGAAGACACCAACACTTTAATCGCTGGTGGAGGTCCAGGTACTGGAAAAAAAAGGTTGCATATTGGTAAATGAGAAGTAAAAATTTAATAATATCACCAAAGTAAAAGACTATCTCTTTTTCTGCTGCTGTAAAATATAACACTACATTATTTTTAAGGTTGTTATTTTTTTAATAACATAAAAGTTGATGCTTACGCAACCGTTATATATATGAACTGGCAACCCGCCCTCGCTTCGCTTCGGTTTCAGTCACTTTACCCACCTAGTTCCCTTAGAAGGTAAAAATTGACAAATGCTGTTTATTCATTTATACTGAAGAGTATTTTCCGTGTAGTGATAGAATAAGAATACAATTCACCACCCCGTCTCTTACCCGTGACTGTCGTAGGAGACGACTAAGGGATTATAATATGTTTACAACATCTATGCAAGAGAAGAAAAACTCGAAACTAAAACCTATGCCAACACGTTTGACCAGCGTGGTATAGTAGGTTATTTTCCCTCTCATAATGGAGGAGCCTTGAGCACAACAGTGGGATGTAGGGGTTGAAATGATAAAAATAATGATGAATGATCAGTATTTATGCAAATTTAAAGAAAGTCGATTAAGATTTTTTTTTCACCCCTTAGGGAATGAATTCCAAAAAATCCTTTCTTAATGGGTCCCTACGTCACAAAATAAAATTACGGTCAAAATTGCATGTTTCTAGCTTCAGTAGTTTCCGCTCGGCGTTGATGAGTCAGACAACCAACTTCTTTGTACCTATTTACACCCTTAGAGGGTGAAAATGAAAAATGCTGAAATACGTGTTTATAGTGTTTGTGGAGAATTTCATGAAAATCGATGAAGATTTTTTCTCTCGCTATACAAACTTTACTAGTGCGGTTTACCCCCTTAGGGGTTGAATTTCAGAAAATCCTTTCTTAGTGAGTTTCTACGTCACGCAAAGAAACTAATGTCAAAAGTTCATGTTTCTGGCTTCAGTAGTTTCGGCTCCGTAATAAGTCGGTAAACTGACATCTGTCTACCTATTTTACGCCCTTAGAGGATGAAAATGGATAAACGCTGAAATACGTGTTTAATTATTTTTATTAAAGAGTATTTGTGCTTAATTTGAAATCTTTCCTTAGTGAGCACCCACGTCTTGAAATGAAACTATGGTCCAAATTTCATGTTTCTAGCTTCAGTAGCTTCGGCTCACCCTGTTCCTTTGTTTGTATATTATTGTCGACGCCCCCGCAACACCCCTTGCAGGTGGAATTTCATAAAATCCGTTCTTAGCTGACCTACACTCAACGAAAGGAATATTCTTGCCAAATTTCAAGTCTGTACGCCTTATGGTTCCAGAGATATGGTGATGAGTCAATATTTCGCTCGCAAAATCCGCCTGCCATAATATTTTTTTCTGATTTATATAATTCCCGTGTCACGATGTTGTTCCGGACTGAACTCCGAAAGTAACAATCCGACTTTAACTTTTCTTTTTTAAAATGTGCGTTTTGCTCCAATTTCAGAGATAGGATAGTTTATATTCAGTTTTTTTTTTATTTAAATACTAAATCGATGATTTGCATATTACAAGTAGTGCGGCAAGATGGCGAAACAAGTTTTCAATTTTGTGTACTGCAACGTATGGTGTGACATTTGTTCATTACTAAAATGGATACTTCGATAATTATTATCAATGTTATCTTTGTTTGTATAGGAATTTATGTAAAGATCAATTATTATTTTAAACGACCATTACATTTTATATTGACTTTTATACTTTGACATTTAGAAATGTTTTAGTGCGATGTGACTAATTGAATCGTTTTCTCCTCTTCAAGGCCTTTCATTAACATATCCATGTTTAGGATATCTAAAGGAAAGTTCTAAGGAAAGATCTAAAGGAAAATCTATAAGTTGCCATCTTGGAAGCAACTATGATATTGAATACAGTGTAATGTCATTGATTTTATTCTTTAAGCCTATATAAAATTTCAACCCAATTAATTAGGTATTATTTCAAAATTCAATTGCAAAGTTTGATCTTAACATAGGTACACACACAATGTAAGTTAAATAAAAAAACGTTAAAATTAAACTGATGCCTGAGGAATTTTTGATGTAACTTATTTATAGGCGCCATCGTTGTCCGAACAGGTACTTACCATCTTGTAAAGTAGTGCAAACAATAGGATACGAGTAAGGTCCCGGTCCATAGTTTGAGAATCCCGCTACCTTCACAGTATAGTTGGTATACTTCAGAAGGGCTTGAAGGTATAGTTCAGTATGCGGTGAACTTATATTTTGCCATGATCCATCTGAAATCGAAAAATTATCTCATTTTTAATCATTTCTTAATGGACGAAGAATGATCATTATATCTTTCAATTTGAGTGTCGTTAAAAAGATTAAACAAGGAAATGTGATTACAAATATTTATTACTAGCAACCCGCTCTCACTTCGCTTTCAGTCGCCTTACCCGCGTAGTTCTCGTTTCCGTGGGAATACCGGGATAAAATATAGCCTATATTACACCCTGATATTATAGCTTTCCATTGGTGAAAGAATTTTTGAAATCGGTTTTAAAAGCGTAACAAACAAACTTACTTACGCATTTATAATATTAGTAAGGATTTTTCAGAATAGGCAAAACTTGGTAAGGAATAAACCAATCCGTATGGTATATTAAGCGCATTATTTTTCCATTCTTGAAGCGATTTACAGGCAATAATGAGATATGTATAGGGCATTATGAATTAAATCTTCAATAAATAAGAACATGCCCTATTAAATACTTTAGTAAAAAATAAATCATACTGTGACAAGCTATGAACTTAATAAGTCCTATCACAAAATTTGATCTACAATCTTACATAGAAACCTGTCACACACACGACTTCATTTAAACTTGTTACAAGCAATGATTTCCTAGCTTCTTTAAATCTTGTTTTTATGAATAATTATTCATCATCTAGTATTAGTAGATATAGTATTCATCATCCTAGCCCACATACGTGCCACTGTTGGGCTCGGGCCTCCGTCACAATGGCGGGGCATTTGACCTACTATACCATGCTGATCAGACATCTTGATATAGAATTTCATTTCGAGTTTTCTTTTTTTACCACAGATGTTATGTGCATATTATATCCCTTAGTCGTCTTTTATGACATCCACGGGCAAAATAGGGAGCGGTGAATTGTATAATTTCTCCGTCACCACACAGAAATGAATGAATTTATGTATTCATAATAAAATAATTGGTCATTATTAAAACTTTTAAACTGGTTAGCAATGATGTACTGGCTTATTTAAATCTCGTGTGTTTAACATATTTATGTATTCACTTTATAACAACTGGTTATTATCAAAATTGCATTAATTCTCAACGTGCATTATATTACAACTCAAATCAAATCAAATCGTTTATTCTGTATAGGCCTTTTGAGGGCACTTACATATTGTCAAATTTATACATCGTTTGCATATAATACAATATCTACCACCAGATCGGAAGGCAAGAAGGCAAGAAACTCAGCGGGCTGTCATTTTTTTACCATCTTTTGAATACAATTACGTATAGAACATATAGTCTTAGATCCAGTGTGATGCCCTTCGAGATAGGATATAACTATTTTTGTTTTTAATTTAGTTCAAATAAAAAAGGAAAGGAAAACATGGTTAGACCAGATCCCACAAGCAGCACCCGATCACGAGTTAACTGCTAGGACAGCCATCACTCCCCTCAACCATATTGGAGGGAAGGGAGTGACCCGCCCAACTAAAACTTAAGTCATTTGCGTAACACCTAGAATGTAATTTATTGAAATAAAAAAAAAATTATCACCACTACTCTTTCTCTATTTGCTAACGACACAAGTGAAGCAAAAGCAGAAGATGCTGCTTGAACTTTTACCTAAGTTTTAAGACCAGCCTGATAATCTCTTCTTGGAATTATTTTACGTACGTATTGTCATTCCGATTCGATGACTATTTAGCATTGGTCTAAACTGACCATTATGGTACAGAACTCTTAATGGCTTTTACTTAGGTATTTCCAGAAGAAGCTGTGATCGTCGTATTTTTTGTTACCCCTTTAAATAATTTTATATTTTAGAGGGAGAGAGCGATTGAGACCGATTGAAGGAGAGGGAGGGAGAGGGAAAGAGATGGGGAGAGAGATTGACAAAAAATACGCGGCACCAAAGTTTCATTTCTAACATGCGTACTAAACGCCCGCAATTTTTTTCTTTTAGGCAGATCATGGTCGGCACACATGCTGTCCATTCTGTCCAAGGTGGCGCAAGGGTGGCATGCGATCGCTTGAGACTACGTCCTGAGAAGGGAAGGAGGCCAGTGGTCGACCTAATGGCAAAGACAATACGGTGGGTTTTAAAGCTACATGCCGCCCTTGTGTCGATATGAGCGGAATGCTGACACAATAATTGCAGTAAAGTTTTATATCTAACCTTCAGTACTGTAGTAAACAGAATATCCAAGTAAAGAAGTCCCTTGAGCAGCAATAGGCTGCCAAGCTATCCTTAACGATGATGATGATACACCACGACACTCTACTCCTGTTGGCGGTAGTTCTGGTGCTGTAAATTAAAATAATATAACTATTAACACTTTTCCTCGTGGTCATGGATTAAAACCTCAGATCATCAAACCTGTTTTTTTCTGTGGATGTCGTAAAAGGCGACTTAGGAATAGATAGTGCATAAAGCGACCCGTCCCGGCTTCCTACGGTTTCAATGCTGATATTAAATATATTACAGAATACCTTTATATACAACGTTCACGGCTTTTCTGGTCATTAGACAATTCAAACATGGTTTTTTTAGACGTTACTCTTGAAAGAGCGGCATATTATGCATGTATTATACATATAAACCTTCCCCTTGAATTACTCTATCTATTAAAAAAAATCGTATAAAAATTCGTTCAGTGGTTTTAAAGATCTAAGCATACATACGGACAGACAAACAGCAGGAAGCGACTTTGTTTTATAATATGTAGTGATATAACAACCACGAAAATTCGAAATAAAACCCTATACAAATCTAAAATATTGACCTATTACCAGTGTAGTATACATTGGTCTGGTCAACTGGAAACCTGCCAACATGCGATGGAGAGAAGTATGCTGAATGTGAAAAGGTCGGACCGAATAAAAAATCATGTCATCAGAAAAAAAAAACGAACGTCATAGACATAACATCCAAAATCAGAAGACTCAAATGGCAATGGGCAGGGCATATGATAAGAGGCCAAGGTAAATGGAACAAAATAGTGACAGGATGGTACCCTAGAGAAGGGAAAAGGAAAAGGGCCAGACCACAGAAAAAGTGGGATGAAGACATTAGACAAAATAACTAAGTATTAGAATAGAATAGATTAAGATTAGTTTAGCTATAAAAATATTTTTCTATCCTTACTCATAATTTTTATTTCTTAATACTTTGTAATTAGATACTAAGTTGGTCTGAATAAAGGGCTTTATTATTATTATAATTATGTATCTCCCTGATTCACGGATATCTTCTAAGGGAAGATACCCGGTCCTTTGAAAGGTTTACATGGGGATATGGATCCAACACGCAGAGGCCTTTGGAAAATTTAATGTAAAAATGGGATAGCACACCTACCGATGACACTCCACGTCTGCACATAACACACGTGGACTGCCAACGGTAGGTGTAAAACTATTTTGTGATGATGGTATCTAATAACTGTTTATGAGGTTGGAGGTTTGATGGACTGGCTAAACTAAAAACTATTGATTGAAAAACTGTCGTCTGCCTTCTGCCTTATTATTATTATACTACACTGGTCAGACATGTTGGTAAAGAGGTTTATTTCAAATTTTCTACCTCTTGCATAGATTTTATATCCCTTAATCGGCTTTCACGACACCTACGGGCAAGACAGTGGGTGAAGAATTGTATTCTTATTTCGTCACCACACGGATAAATAATGGATATAGATTAATGAAATCGCTAGTTCGAATTCTATAGTGATCGTTGTAGTAGTTATTTTATACTCACCTCCTTCCCTGGTCGTTTGATAAACTGGCAGTGAAAAGGGTCCATTCCCTGCAGAATTAAAGGCGCTTACTGACACAGAATACCTGTGAAAAAATATAACTATATATATCAAATAGAAATTTAATAATTTCTAATATTTACGCAAGTATTGAACATAAAATAACCCTATTTCTACAGAATATATCGTGTTTATATATGATTAGTACTTTCCTGGCGTTTCAAACAGTTTTAGCGTTCATGATCACGTAAATAGACTGAGCCATCAGCGTTTCCCAGTGAAAACAGAATCAGACTATTCATAAAAATAGTCTTCATCATCATCATCATCATCATCTTGGTCTTATCCCAATTACTTGGGGTCGACGCAATATGTCATCTTCTTCCGTACGGTCCTATCAGACGTCATCTCTGTAGTCACTCCCACGCTATCCATGTCATGCCTCACGCAATCCATCCATCTTTTCCTCGGTCTTCCTTTCCCCCTAAAGCCTTCAAAATTCATACCTAAGACTTTCCTCACAACATTACTTTCATCCGGCCTCATCACATGTCCATACCACGTCAGCCGTTCACTCCTTAACTTTTTCGTCACTGGCGCAACTTTCAAACTTCCTCTAATGTGTTCATTCCTCACTTTATCCATTCTTGTCACACCACACATCCATCTCAACATTCGCATCTCCGCTGCATGCAGTCGTCTCTCATCCGTCGCTTTTGTCGCCCAACATGCTGATCCATACAGTACGGCAGGTCTTATTAGGGTTTTATAAATTTTACTTTATATTTTTATAAATTCATAAAAATAGTCTTATTTCAAATATATATTAATTTTAAATTGTAAAAACAATATGTAAAACATGAAACACATTACATACCTCATATTTTTTAGTAATCCGCTTAGGATTGTCTCCTGTTTGCCTTTTCTTGGCATAACCTTTACCATTTTAATTTGAGTATCATTAGGAACTGAAAGCAATAAAATGATCATCAATAAGCTGTATACGTTTAACACATAATAATTTAATATATATAAGTGATTGTGAATTATGCGATACACGGCGGCAATCCATTATTATTTTAAAATGAAAGAGATCTACCACTTGCCCAGGGTTATTAATGTTCAAACCACATTATTATTATTTTTTAGAAAGAAATTGCATTCGCATTTGAAGCCGAATCGTCATTAGGATGCCTCAGTAAATGTCTCTTTCATAGTGGAAGTAAATAATTACAGTAAACTGTGTATTAACTATGAATAAAATAAATCAGTGGCCTTTCCTTGTAATACCTCCACTAGTCCATTAGCGTTTAGTGGAGATAGGTCCCTTCAAATGTGAATAGTGAAGATAAATAGTATAAGTATCCCGAGAGAGTGCTGGCAGTAGCCAATCCTGGTTAACTCTCAACCATTTCTCTTTATTGCCGATGGCGTCAAACAAGGTAGCAACACACCTGATGTTAAGTGGTACTGCCTCACATGGACTTTTGCAATACAAGGGACATAACTAGGCCATTGCCTATAGTGAAGAAAATCCTTTGAAATTTAGTTTAAAGAAGGACGTGTCATAGCACGTTTTACGTGTCCCACAGAAGAATAAAGTGACGCATTGGATTCTTAACTCCCCACCACATTGTGAATTGAACTTTAATTGATTACAAGTGATGAGTCTTCGAACTTAAAATAATCTATGAACTTACTTGATTCTCCGCTAAGCCTGGGTACAGCTTTCACATGATAACCTTGAAGTAGACCATTATGGCTCTCTCTTGGGGGTGGTAGCCATGATATAACAAGTTCTCCTGGATTATCAGTCGCTTGCACTTGTACTCCTAAGGGTGTTGATGATGGTGCTGTAAAATTTAAAAGGTATAATCTCATCGATAATTCTTTTACACTCTTTGACTTACGCCTTTTTTTGTTTTTTTTTTGTTGACTTAGTTGTTAGCCTCAGATGGCTGTGACAACTTTACCCGGACTTGTGGGTAAGTGCTGAGGGCTCTTAACCCGTCAACTTACGTCACTTAGATTATGGTTATAATCTTAATTGCACTTTAACGTGATAGTGGACATCTATCATCATTATTATTTCAGCCCATATACGTTCTACTGCTGGTCGTGAGTGCCCTCCATAATAGGAGGAATGCAATACAATGCTGGCTGATGGGGTTTCAGTTTGCGTCTCTATCCCTATAGATGTTATGGGGGTATTATATCCCTAAGTAGTATTTTACGACATCCACGGGCCAGATAGTGAGTATTCAATTGTATACTTATTTCGTCACCAAACAGAAATCTACAGCGGGCAATATCTTGGCTGTACCAACTTTTCGCCTTTTTATTGCCTTGAAAGTCAGAGCAATAAGTAACCCATCTGATACAGCGATAGATACCTGATGGTAACTACCGTTCATAAACTTCTATAATACCAAAAATGCAAATATTCCACTGCAATTCGTAAGATGCTGTTTGAGATTCTGTTTCTCTTGCTCAATAACGGAGTGCAGTAGCAAGTTTTTATTACGTAAACATTGATTTTCTGTGAGTGTGGTACTACCTCGGATGACCCAGCTCATTTATGGCTATAGAGAGAAAACTCTTAGCAGCTTGACCATTAGAAGACTTATAAATTGCATGTTGTTTATTTTGAGATCCTATCTGTATCACCGATGCTAAGACCTATATAATAATTAATCGTCTACTCTCAGGTAAAAGAGTGATGATTCATATTCTATTAATATACTTCATCACTCTGTTTCTTGCTCGTGGGTAAAATTGACGAGGTATAATATGGAGATAAAAACTGTGGATGGAATTTAAAGATAAACCCTATACAACTCGTTTGATCATGGTATAGTATATCAAACACAGGTCTACGACCTATGTGTGTTATCTGTGATAACTTACGGCACGGAGACGTGGTCCCTAAATGTAGGCCTCATAACGAGACTCAAAGTTGCTTAGCGTGCTATGGAGCGGGCTATGCTCGGGGTTTCTCTGCGACATAGAATCTTGAATACGTCACTCCGCAGAAGAACGGGTGTAAGCGACATAGCACGAAGAATTAGCACGCTGGGGTGGTAATGGGCAGATCACATCGCTGGACGAACCGACAACCGCTGGAGAAGAAAGGTTCTCGAGTAGCGACCACATATCAGACGTATAGGACGAACTAATTGGACGAAACTAATTGGACCGACGACCTGGTGAAAGTTGCCGGGCGTCGTTGAATGCAGGCGGCACAGAAGCGCACTATGTGGCGTAACAAAAGGGAGGCCTACGTCCAGCACTGGACGACGATACACTGAAATGATGATGATAAAATAATGATAGTATATCAGTCTTCCTCCAATTTTGAAAGAGGCCCAGACTCAGCAGTGGAAGAAGTAACAATCATATTAGAAATCCATCCATCACCTGGTAACGAATCTGTACATTCATCAGCGTATTGACGTACACTGTTGGATATAGGCCTACCCACAAAAATGCCAGTCAGAATGGTCCTTAGTCACTTGCATTGAACGGTTCCCTAAAATTTTGTATGGAGGTCGTCCTACGCTGCGTCGTCCGTTTCGTTGTCACGACACGAGAATCTTTCTTCCCCCACGATTGTCACTTTGATGATCGATGTAATATCTCCATTGCCATTTCAACGTGCTAATTCTTCAGGCTATGTCAGTTACACACGTGCTTCTAGGGATCTTCGTATTCCGAATTTTATCTCGGAGAGAAATACCGAGTAATGCCCTCTCCATAGCATGTTAAGCGGTTTTGAATGTGTTCATGATGCCGACAACAACGAATACCTACACATTATTTTTGATCTTTTATAAAATGTAAGCATGTAATTAAAAAATGTAAAATATGAGTATAAAACCCATTTAGACTACATCAAGGTAAATATAAATGTAAACCTGTTAGCTTCACGATTATCTGTATTATTTTATACTTTATTTGTATAACGAATAAGTCTAAATTGCTCTATATTATATTAAAGTTAATAACTAAGATTATCATATTATTATCTTTGTTTATTTTCCTTGTATTGGTCTATAATAAACTTGGAGAGTCAATCTTTAATCCAAACTATTGTTTTTTGTTGTATAGCTTGGATGTGTATAGTTTAGTACTACATAAATAGAACTTTTAAAAATGATTATTTTACCAATTAAATTATTAATTTTATTCATAAGCTATTGTACGGTTAATGCAGGTAAGTTTGAATTGTTATAAGCTTTATTTATTATATTATAGAGCAATGCTTGAATACGTTCTATTGCCGTATCATAAGGATCTAACTCCTAGCTAGTTACCTAAGCTAGTTTAATGTGATGATGGAGTAAGAGTACAATTCACCACCTCTCTCTTGTCCGTGGGTATCGTAAAAGACGACTAAGGGATATGATATGCAAATTTAATTTAGGCAAGAAAAACTCTATACCAATACGTCTAACCAGCGCAGTATAATAAGTCAATTTTCCTCTCATTGCGAAGAAGGACAGAAAGTAAGACTTATGTGGAATATGATGAAGGAGATAAGTACAAACTATAGGCAATAAATAATATCCTATGTCAACTAGATCTTACTGGTAGTTCTTAAAATAAATGCGTCAAAAGAAACATTCAAAGTTTTTATCTTAATAGGAATTTAACTCTTTTTTTTTTGACAGTCTATTTTTTGGGACAGCAGTTATTCTACCACATGTGCCCACCATTATAACTCCTGTAAGCCAGTATCCACAATAGTCTCTTTAAACGACACCGAGCTTTGGCCATCAGACGCCGCGAGAAAAGCTTTTAATTGTCTTGGGAACCGCAACAAATTTAGTTAGAAAAGTTAAAGGGGAGAAGTTGTAAATACCGATTTGAAATAGTTCTTTTGACAGACTATGGACTGGTCTGACTATAGACTGTGTAGGCCCTCGGTCCCAATTGAAGGTTCCTTCCCTTGTATATGTCACTAAAATATTTGCAGATGGAAGTAACCGGGATCACAATTGCCCTGCAACAGTAACAGCTTTCCCACCAGAGCCTAACAGCCAATGTTGCGGCGTGGAGAGCTCTCCTGATCCAAAGATTTTCGGTTAGTATTGTTGATGTGATAATAATTATCTTTAATATATATAAATCTTCTGTTCGTGTGTTTCTAATTGAACTCCTTCTAAACGATTAGATCCTATTTTGATAAACTTTATGTTTGGCTGCTCTGATAGATATGAAAATGGTTGAGATTATAATTGGAACCGATAGGTGGCGTTGCGATCGCTTTTAAGGAGAATTCCTTTTACTGTATTTTATATCTGAACAGAACAAACTCTATTGAGTCAGCTAATACATGTTAATGCTAATAGGTAATCTATGCTATACCAATAAATAAAATTGAAGTGTCTGTTTGTAATGTCAAAATAATAGGCTTTTTTCATGCTCACACGGTTATTTGCACGACACCTATGGTTAAAATATATATTAAAAAAAATTTGTCTGTCTGTCGTCTGTCTGTCTGTCTGTCTGTTTGTTCCGGGTAATCTTCAAAACGGCTCGACCGATTTCAAAAATTCTTTCACCAATGGAAAGCTATAATATCAGGGCGTAAACTAGGCTATATTTTATCCCGGTATTCCCACGGGAACGGGAACTACGCGGGTAAAACGACTAAAAGCGAAGTGAAGCGAGGTCGGGTTGCTAGTTACATTTATAATATATCACTGAAGTTGAATATATGCATAATTTAATATTGTATTTTAATATCTGATGGAAGGACCGAATAAGAGAAAGTCTGAAAGTCGTGCCAGTGATGGAAATTTTAAGAAGTAAAGTCCTAGACGTGGTGTGGGCGTGTAATGAGATGACAAGGAAATATTCAAGTATGGATGTTGAAGTCTTTATAGGTAAAAGGAAAAAAAAAGGCAATGTGGATGGACTTTTAAAGTATGTCTTGGTAAGTGAGTTCGCGATTACAGAGATGGTTTATGATAGGATTTAGTTAAAAAGCAGGCGAGCACTTAGGATAAGAGCAAGATGATGATAAAGATTCACATATCTAGCAGATATTTAATATTTTATCTAAATAAATCTGATATTATACGCTGTGCTGTGCTGTGTGGTAGCGGCTTCGAATACTACCAACCCTTGCTTTGCTCGTGGGTGTCGTAAAAGACGACTAAGAGCCCTAGATTGACCCGAACCAACTCCATCTGGTACCATTTGGGTCAACGATTACATTCCCAAGGAGGGTTGACGTCAGGCAGGCGGCCGGTCATAAAAGTCATTGCCGAAACTTTTTGCAATATGTCAAAACAGATGACATATTGCGTCGACCCCAAGTAATTGGGATAAGAGCAAGATGATGATGATGATACACGCAATTATTGTGGTAATTATGTTGAGTAATATTACTGTTCCAATACTTACCCGTGTGGTTTCGAATTACGAACAGAATAATAATTATTTTTTAGTATAATACATATTCTAACTTATTTTTAACTGCATTTTAGTTGAATTACAAAATATTATATTTATGTATCTAGTATATAATGTTTTAACTAATAAACCTAATATATTTTTAATTAATAACCTTTGTCTAACAATTTAGATGCAGTAGTGTTTAATAAAAATATAATGTCATGATATTGTTACTTTAGATAGTCTCTATAAAAAACTAGACAAGCACCCGTGGTTAGCACGAATTGAGTACGACAAAAATGGAAGCCTGAAAGCTTTATGCGGTGGTGCTCTTATTAGCGGCAGATATGTTCTTACGGGTGCCACCTGTGTGACTGGACCTGTATTACATATTTCTTCACCGTAAGTATAACTTTTTATCAAAATCTTCATAGATTCCCCGACCGGTAGGATACTCTTATGAGATGGGATGGAGATTACCTTAACTATTACAGAATAGGAACTGCACAAACGACGTGGTCTGAGTATCTACAGCAAATGCAGTTTTTATAATTTTACAACAATTTTTTTTACAAGACGCAGTAATTATTCTTAGAGTATTTTGCGAGGCAGTCGTCTCTTGGAAGGAGGCGGCAGAGCGTCCGAGAGGTATTCGTCTACGTCGACACACTCCGCCGCCGGCACGTCGGGTGCTGCAGATACGATCACCTACGCCTGATTCTACTGTAGCCAAGGTTGGAGGTGAAGGGACTGGGGAGCAGTCCTCCACCCGCAGAGAAGCCGACCGCACGTGGGCGATGCCCTGGCGGCATTGTTTTTGTTTTGTGATTTATAAACCTCGGCTTGGGGCATTGCTGACGACAATATGGGAGAGTCCACATTAGATTTATTAGGCTGGTCTCCCGTGATACAGGATTTTTTTTAATAGACGATGTTAATTTGTAAGAAATTGGTGCACTTATTTTTTTTTTGCAAGCAAGATCTACTGAGTAGATAAGGAGGTAACAGGAGATTCCGCTTGGCTTAGTATACAATACCCGCTTCTGAAAATAGCATTTGGCTGTAAACGCTACTGCCAGGTGCTGAAAGATAAATTCTAGCAAACCTTGGCAACTGCGTGTACTGATTTAAATTAACTGACCACCAAATGTATGGGTCGTCATTGCGATTGTTCCGGGATGCCTTTAAGAAAAAGTAAATCTCGTTAGCGATTGGATTTTGTTATTCTTGATCGCGACAATCACTAATATTATCCTTCGCCACTTCATTGAAACAGTCCCAAAAAGTGTCATGAGCTTCACGTGTGAAGTTAGATGCAGTTTCATCTTCTTTCATTCATTTAGCAGGTGTTGAAGCCGGCGTTGATCTATTACTGTCAGAAGAAGATTCGTCGTAAGAGTTTTTTAAATATTCTATCATGATTTTTGTCGGGCTTTTTCAGTTTTAAGAACTCCTAAGTAGTCCGACTTGAACCTTGGATCTAAAAAAGTAGCATTTAAGGAGTTTGGATTGTCTCCTAAGCATCTAAAACGACTTTCCAATTCAGCTTTCAAAGAAGCTCTCATAGGAGCTACGGCCGGCGTTCTTTGTGAAGTCTCGTTTTTGTCTAAGTACTTTTTTAATGCAGAAACATGTGGAATCGCCTCAGATATACAGGAGAGGCCCGAGATTGTAATTTTCGTTATTTCTTCAAATTGTTTTAAAAGATTTATAAACTGCTCCATCAGACTCCATTGTTGTATCGTGAGATTAGTGAGTGTGTCATGTTCAACGACATAAAGAGTGATAGCTCTTTTTGTTTCAACAAGCGTTCTGCCTTAATAATCCCCTTTAAGTGCGATCGTTTTCAAGGAGAATTTCTCAAATTTTTAAGATTTGAATAGAACAGTGTATGTTAGGTCTGTTAGTATTTATATATATTTATTTATTTATTGATTTATAGAAAGAATATTCTTCTTGGTGAATACGACACAAGTCATGATGGACCTGACTGTGTATCTATTTATGATGGTGAGGACTGCACTGAGGGTACAACGAGAATACCAATAGAGAAACTTATACCTCATCCAGAATACCAAGGTTCAAACCGAAACCATTGGCATAATATCGCTTTAATAAGGATGGAGCGACTTGCTCCGTATACAGGTTTGTGTGGTAAATTCGTTCAGTATTTTGTAATAATCAAATTTCTTTAAAATTTTGGGACGTGTGATTGCAAAAATTGCGATAAGTAGTTTTCACAATTTTTTAAACCTAAATTGATATAAACCTGGTCGTATACATAAAACTGTATAGTATAATTTAACCGATTATGTATATATTCATGTGGTATACACGGTATGGTAACACTATATAGCCCAAATGGACAAAATATGCTAACATTAAAATTTGTCTTAAGAGTTACTTGTCCGATTTATGTATCTATTGATATCTTTGCCTTTGAAATTGGTTCAGTTGTGGGTTAATTTTTTCTGCGATAACACTTTACAGCATTCATATAAATGTATTTATTTTAAATACTCATGTTTGTTTTAAATATACGCGGGAATGGAATAGGCATATGTCTCGTATCTGAAATTATCAAAAAATTATCAGACGCACTTTTTTGTGAAACGTAAAATAATTCACTGTGATCTGCTTGCCAAGCTTCGTGGTTATGGCAATGATCCCTCCAATTATTAACCAATTATATGTTATTCTATGGGCGAAGTCTTTATCCAGTAGGCAGCTAAAGATTGAATGTTTGTTAGAGACTTTTATTCATGTTGGTCGGCCAACTAGTAAATATAAATATTATACAATCACAAGCTGACTGATCCGGCTTCGCGCGGTCGCTATCTTTTAAAAGTGTATATAATGCAGTCTTGACCATATTTATCTGTAGTTTCTACTTATGGTGACATAATCACTTTATTTGATCTCTCGAAATGCATCAGGCAACGTTTTATAAAATTATTTAAATTGTTTCGAAAATGATCTGTACCAATAAATATAATTAGTGTGTCCGTTTGTAATGACAAAATAATAGGCTTGTTCCATGCTCACACGGTTATTTGCACTATACACATGCCTAAAAATCACATTATATTTTTTCTGTCTATCTGGTTGTTACGGGTAATCTTCAAAACGGGTTTACCGATTTCAAAAATTCTTTCACCAATGGAAAGCAATAATATCAGGGAGTAATCTATGCTATATTTTATCTCGGTATTTCCACGGGAACTATGCGGATAAAAGACTAAAACCGAAGCGAATCGAGGGCGGGTTGCTAGTCGTGAATAAATGTCGTGAAATGTTATTAAAACTGGTCTATATGATTAAGCTTGCATATATTAAAATATCATGTACTGTTTAAAAGACAAAACTTATCAAATACATAGATATTTCTTAATTACAGATTTTATCCGTCCCATTTGTCTGCCAACCACAGACATGACGCTTAGGACCGAACCCTTTAGATTGACTAAAGGTGGCTGGGGGGGTATTTCTGAACCGAGCTCCGTAAAATTGTACGTGGATCTGCCTTTTGTCAGCAAAGAAGTAAGCGACATTAAGAATATTTTGTTTATTTAAGTACTTTAAATATAAGTTGTCTATGAATGGAATTGTGAAATCACAGGTTTACTGTGCCATAATTTTTCGAGGTGATGCTTAGCAGCTTCAAAATCGTTGTACATGTATAATTTCTACAGTTAATACCAGTAGAATATTTTCTGTTTTCCGTGTGGTGACGGGGTAAGAATACAATTCACCACTCCGTTTCTTGCCGATGGGTGTCGTAAAAGACGACTAAGGAATTATAATATATAAATAACATCTATACAAGAGAAGGAAAATTAAAAATAAAATATTATTCCAACACGTCTGACTAGCATGGTATAGTACGTCCATCGTAGGAGGCTCAAGCCCAGCAGTTAGACGTTTATGAGCTGTGAAGATGATATTAATGATGATTGTAACTCAGAAGTTTCTCCGTTTACTATGGAAATCTAGCTCGGGAGTTCTTTGTGAGATAGGATCCGAAATACAGATCTACGTAAAAGAACAAGGCCAGAAGGATTATTAGAAGGATTAATCTGTAGGTGGTCATCAACCAATAGGCTCGTCATCATTTATTCATTCATCATTTCAGCTCACAATCATCCCATTATTAACATCGAGCCTCCTCCAAAATAGGAGAGAAATTGACCTTGCTATACCATCCTGGTCAGACAGGTTAGTATAGGATTTTATTTCGAGTTTCCTTCCCTTGTATAGATGTTATATGCGTATTATATCCCTTAGTCATCTTTTACGACATCCACGGGTAAGATAGGGAGTGGTGAATTGTATTCTTACTCCGTCACCACATGGCTGCTCCGTCGCCACACGGCATAGGATATCAGGGGGAAATAAATTTTCTTACATGGCGCTATTTAAGGTATCGGATATCGCAATATCGAACAGACGTATAATGAACCGCTGATTTGATGAAAATCGCTGTGAGTAGACGGAGACGGCACAAGAACGCATTATGTGGCATTATTCATTCATATCTATCAACGGGCAAGGAGAACTGTTTATAATGATTATGATGTTCATCATCATCGTCATCATCTCAGCCCATACACTGTCCACTGTTGGGCTTGAGCCTCCACTATGGGTGGGAAATTGATCCACTAGCAGACGTGTCGGTATAGGGTTTTCTTTCAAGTTTTCTTTCTTTTGCATAGACATTATATGCATATTACATCCCTTAGTCGTATTTTACGACACCCACGGGCAAGACAGGGGGTGGTGAATTGTATTTTTATTCTGTCACCACACGGGGATTCACTATTAAGTATATTGACTATAAGTCTAGAAACATTTAGAGGAAGATGTTAGAAATAAAACAAAACATTTTTATTTTGCAGAAATGCCAACGTACTTCAATATTTGCCAAACAAAATATCACCTTATCGAAGGGACAGTTATGCGCGGGTGGAGAAAAAGGGAAGGACTCGTGCAAGGGTGACAGTGGATTACCTTTAGTGTTTGAAAACAATGGAATATTTGAAGCTATAGGAATCGTCAGTTTTGGATCTGTTCCTTGCGGCTTAGAGAATGTTCCTAGTGTCTACACAAACATTTATGAATACAAATCATGGATTACTAGTAACATTGCTGCTTAGCTTAGATTTATTTAGATTTATTTAATATTTTTATTTTCAGAAAATATTGTTAAATAAATATAGGTATTTGATATATTTATGCATTTATTTGTGTTCCTTTGTAGTCAAGCCAAAACTAAAGTTAAAAACAAAAACAATATAAAATCAAATGTGTTAAGTAACTTTCAAAAATACCTAAAGCAAACCCTAAAGCCACCTAAACATGTCGGGCGAGCCTAGGCCAAAACGTGTTTATTTAAAAAATGCTGAAATACGTGTCTATTTTCTTTTTATTACAAAGTATTTGTTTACAGTTTAATGAAAATCGATGAAGATTTTTTTCTTGCTTTATAAACTTTGCTACTGCGGTTTACGTCTTTAGGGGTTGAATTTCCGACGTCTGTAAGCGGGGGTCATCCGGTCGATGGCCCCGTACGACGCACCGGTGTGGGCGGGGTCCCTGACCGTCCGACTCAGGGCTCTTCTGTGGCGACCACAGAGGGCCATGGCGGTCAGGGCCATACGCGGATACCGCACAGTGGCGACGGAGGCAGCGTGCCTGTTGGCCGGGACTCTCCCGTGGAACCTGGAAGCGGAAATGCTCGCCGGATTGTATCGGCGGGTAACGGGGGTGCAAGCGGAAGGCGGTGTGGTCTCTTTGAGGGAGCTCACCGCCTGGCGCGTTGACGCTCGCCGAGACGTCATTGCCCGTTGGGCAGTCCAACTGGAGAGGCCCCGGTTCGGGGTGCGAATCGTGGAGGCCTTCCAGCCGGTGCTGCTGCAGTGGTTGGAAAGGTGGAACGGGGTGCTCTCCTTCCGACTAGTGCAGGTATTGACGGGGCATGGGTGCTTCGCCAAATACCTGCACAAGGTCGTTAGGAGGAAGAGTATACCGTCCTGCCACCACTGCGATTGCGACGAGTACACGGCGCAGCATACGATCGAGGACTGCGCCGTTTGGACAGCGCAGCGCTGTCAATTCGTCGCAATCATCGGTGCCGACCTGACGCTGCCGACTATCGCCAGGGCGATGGTAGGCAGCGTCAGGAAGTGGGACGCGGTCGCAACCTTCTGTGAGGCAGTGATCTCGCAGAAGTAGGCGGCGGATCGCGTGCGCGAAGAGCGCAGCCTCGATGAGGCGATCCGCCACTAGCGACTGGGGCGACCTAGGCGCGAATATCTGCGCCTCATGCCGCCCTAGCCGAGGCCGCGCGTGACGTGACCGGGGAATTAGTCCGTCACCCGCTGAGAGGCTGACCGCGTGAGGAAAGACTGACGTCCTCCCCGAGGGGGGGACGTCGGTCGATGGCAGGGTACCCCAAGTAGGGGGTATTCCGTCGGGCCGACCACAGATGACAAGTAACCCTACTCCGGTGGCCGGCCAAAGTCGAAGGCGACGTGCATCGTGGGTGGGTTGCGGGGGTGCGTGCTTACGCCCCTCTGTCGCCCCGGACGGAGTGGTGCGAGGAGCGTGCCGACCGCAAACCACCCGAAAAAAAAACGGGGGTTGAATTTCAAAAAATCCTTTCTTAGTGAGTTTCTACGCCACGAAAAGAAACTACTGTCGAAATTTCATGTTTTCATGACTTCAATAGTTTCGGCTCCGTGATGAGTCAGTAAACTAACATCTTTCTACCTATTCTACACTCTTAGAGGATGAAAATGGCGAAACGCTGAAACACGTGTTTATTTATTTTTATTGAAGAGTATTTGTGCTTAATTTGAAGTCAGTTGTTTAGGATCAGCGCCTTCTCAAGTAAAAAGAGCAATGTGTCGCCTGCGTGTGTGTAGTTATTATTTCGATTTCGTCTTATATTCAGTGCGTAATGAGCTACCGACTAGTGAACATCCTATTGTCATAAATTACTGTTAAACAAGGAATAAACCAAATATACAAATAGTTCGGAGTATCATTCCTAAGTCCTCGCGAGAAGACCTGCGCATTCATTTGGTGACCCCGACGTGATCAACTTCGACTTGGCGCAGTATTGCCGAACGGTTGTCACGAAGCAAATCATAACGGAACGAGCTTATCCTTCAGGAACTCGCCAGCGAACAGCTGCAGCAACATTTCCGAGGGAAGTGCATCCATTTTTCTATATAACCATCCTTTCTACTTCAATTTGCGTAAGTTAAATCATTTTCTACATATATCTACCTACCATTTCATCATCGATTAAATATATTTTTCTTAAATTCTAATTAAAATTCGTAATAAAATATTATTTATACAGTTAATACGCATTGTGTGGTGTTTTGCATTAATTTATATATACACAACTATTATTTGTTGGTTAATTGAGCCCATTAAATACATACATTAACTTTTATGACCTTTAGTTTTATCTCGCCGTTAGACCTTATGTTATGATTTCAAGTAACTAATGTTCTATAGTTTTATTTTTAGAAACTTTACGTTTTATAATTCAAATATACATTGCTAAAACTTAATATTTAGGCTCCATTTATGCTTATTTTTTCATTTTCACATTGTTAACGTCCAGTTTAAAACTAATTAGATAATTAAAGTAAGTTTTTTTTTTGCGACCCTCTTCGGGGAGCACCGTTTAGATCAACTCCGACCTCATACCATATTTTTTAACTAGCAGATACAGTGTTCGTTCGTGGGGGCAAAGGTCAGTGCATCGCTAATGAGCCGGCCTGCTGCAAAACCGGTTTGTTATCACTTCGCTCGTCGACGACTCAAGTATTGTATTCACTATTTACTATTATTTATTCTTTTCATTGGCCAATACTTACATTTTGCGTTGTGGTATATTTGTACCGACAAAATGAGTGAACAGAAGGATTTAATTAAACAGAGGGGACACATTAAAGCTCGATTAACAATGTTTGAAAAATATTTAGCGCCTTTATTAGAATGTAAAGAGACAAGTGTGGTAAAATAGGAAGTGTTGAATTACTTTTAGGAGTGGTAGGACCACACTGTCGACAGTTATCTGTCTACAGCCGCGGGCCGGTCCGTCCGGGGCAGTACCATGCTCTCGCAGAAAATCGACGTCTGAGCAGTAGCAATTTGTTACTGCGCTTCGTTCGGTGAGCGAGAGAGCCGGAAGCCCAACTTTCTGAGGGTGATTGCGTGTGGAGGGTTTTGGTGGTGCCCTTGGTATCACCGAGCCTCAATGCACGCATTCACACTCCCTTCGCTTTCTTGCGGTAGGCAACGGCCTTGTAAAGGTCCATGAGCGGCAGCAACACTTACCATCAGGTGTACTGTTTGCTCGTTTGCCACCGTTTGCAATAAAAAAAAAAACAAAAAAAAATTGAACGAGTTGCGCTTACGCTTATAAAATACGCGATCTTTCATGCACTTTCGATGACATTCAATCGCAGATTGAAATGTTGGATGAAGATTCTTGTAATCAAATGCAGGAACGGGAGACTACTGAAAATTTGTTTTTTCATTTAATAGCTGAGGCTCAATCTGTAATTGAATTTTTCGAAAATACAAATAAAGTAGAATCTTTATCCAACGCAACTCGTAGGGGTACGCATTTAAAATTACCGCCAATAAAAATCTTTTCTTTTAACGGTGAGGCGAATAAATGGCTGTCATTTAGGGATACATATTTATCGTTAATTCATGAAAATGAAACAATCGATAACATAAACAAATTTCATTACCTTAAGACGTATTTAGAGGGTTCAGCTAGTGCTGTTATTAATTCTGTCACCGTATCATCAGACAACTATATAATAGCATGGAACCTACTTTGTGAACGGTACGATAACAAGCGTCTCTTAATTAATGAACACATGAAGTGCTTATTTTCCATTGATTCGTTATCTAAAGAATCTCATGTTGGTATTCGCAATCTAATAGATACATTATCAAAGAATTTAAGTGCCTTGCGATCCTTAGGTGAACCTACTGATAAACGGGACACTATTATTATTTACATGACCTCTGCCAAGTTGGACAGTACCACTTTCAGGAAATGGGAGGAGCATAGGAGTGGTAAGGATTCGCCTACACTAGAGGATTTCTACTCATTTCTTCGCGAACGAGCGGTTGTCTTGGAGACCATGAACGTTAGTAGAATAAATAAAAGTGAGAAACGTCACAGTTTGCCGCATACGAAATCATTCCTTAGTTCGTCTGTTGAACCGACTTCACCGTCCGCTCAGTGTCTGTCTCCTGTCTGTAGGGAGAATCATAGGTTATATGAGTGTGCTACTTTCAAATTATTAACAGTTTCTGATAGGATATCTAAACTTGCACAATTAAAATTATGTCATAACTGTCTTCGCAAGGGCCATCAGTCGTATCAATGTAAAATGGGAGGTTGTAGAATTTGCCGGCGAAAACATAATACATTGATACATAAACAAAGCTCTTTACAACACGTATCCAATAGTCAGGAGTCCGCTGTCAGCAAGGATGATCAGCAATCACGTAACCCTGTTTCCATCACCGAAGTGCCAAGTAGTTCTCCTTCAATTTCCATGGCTGCAACTTGCAGTAATAAAACACTTCTTTCTACTGCTTTAGTCAAAGTGGTGAATAATGGAAAAACTTATATCCTCAAAGCGTTACTAGGTTGTGGTAGCCAATCCTTTTTCATCACAGAACGGGCTCAACGAGAAATTGGTTGTCAAAAACATACTTGTGACTATCACTGCGTGTTTGGTATAGGTAGTACTGTATTGAAAGTTACAGAGCATTGTAGCTTAAATATTAATTCACAAAATAATTCATTTAGTTTTCGTATTAAATATTTTATCCTCCCTCGTATCACCGACCGGCTACCGCATGTTACCGTGCGTATACAGGACTTAGACATTCCACCACACGTCCAACTAGCTGATTCTAATTTCTATGAACCTTCCCACATCGATCTTTTATTGGGTGCAGACATTTTCTGGGACCTTGTGGGACCAGGCAGGATCAATTTGGGACCTCAAAGGCCTATCCTCCAGGAAACTGTACTTGGATGGATTGTGGCTGGCCCCACTTCTTTCTATCATAACAACATAAAACATTCAAAATTACAATGTTATTTTTCTCTCGACATAAATCAGCAGCTTTGCAGGTTTTGGGAACTCGAAGAAGTACCCCCTACTGCTGTATCTACGACCAAAGATTATTGCGAAAATCTATTTACTAATACTACTCGCAGAGGTAGCGATGGTAGATTTTGCGTTCAGATTCCTCTGAAAGACTCTCCTCAGAACTTAGGGGATTCATATCACATAGCCGAAAAAATATTCTACCAATTAGAAAGAAAATTTAAAAACAATTCAGCTTTCAAAGAAGGTTACACCCAATTTATTCATGAATATGAACGTCTAGGTCATATAACTGAAATGCCTCGACCTGTCTTTGGGTGTTACTTGCCACATCACGCCGTCATTCGAGAGTCTAGTCAGACCACCAAACTTCGCGTGGTGTTTGACGCGTCTTCAAAGACTTCTACGGGGGTCTCATTCAATGATCTTCAATATATCGGACCCGTAGTTCAAGACGATTTATTTTCAATTTTATTACGGTATAGGCAACATCGTTTTGTAGTGTCAGCCGACGTGGAGAAAATGTACCGTCAAATATTAGTTGATCCAAAGCAACGACATTTGCAACTAATTTTATGGCGCGATGAACCTTCAGATCCAATTAAGGTATATCAATTAAATACTGTCACCTATGGGACAGCATCGGCGCCATATCTTAGCACTAGATGTTTAGTTCAGCTTTCCATGGATTGTCATGATAAAAGGTTGGCGGCAATCATCAAAGAAGATTTCTATGTCGACGATTTGCTTTCAGGGGCGGAATCCGAGAACGATTTACGAAGCCTAATTGACTCGGTCACCTCGGTCCTTAACTCTGCTTGTCTTCCATTGCGAAAGTGGCGCACTAACTTGCCATCACTCTTCCAAGATGAAAATTGTATTTTACAACCAAAGACCTTAGACCACATGTCTCATTCAACCATTCTAGGTCTCCATTGGGATCCGACTAAGGATGTATTACAATTTTCAGCTAGTGTAGAATTAAATCAAATAGCGACTAAAAGGACTATTTTGTCCAACTCAGCAAAGCTCTTTGATCCACTGGGTCTGCTTAGCCCATGTACCATTATACCCAAAATTATCTTGCAGCGGCTATGGTTATCAAAGATGGATTGGGATGACTCAGTGGATAGCACTACACTTAAGCAATGGACAGGCTTCGCATCAAATTTAAATTCAATATCCAACTTCACTATACCAAGATGTGCAATAACACCAAAGGCAATTAAAATTGAACTCCACGCTTTTTCCGACGCGTCACAGTTGGCCTATTCATCTGCCGTTTACCTCAGGTCAGTAAGCGATGCAGGACACGTTCTAGTCAGATTACTCTCTGCTAAAACTAAGGTTTCTCCAGTAAAGGCTACAACTATTCCTCGACTAGAACTTTGCGGTGCGCTGCTGTCAGCCAGACTAAGCGCAAAGATATTGAAAGCGCTTCGTTGCAATATTGTAGCTAGTTATTTCTGGACCGACTCAACAATAGTTTTAGGTTGACTATCTCATCCATCCCGCGAAATGAAACCCTTTGTCGCTAACCGTGTCGGTGAAATTCACGAACTGACAGCCAAGGGTATTTGGCGACACGTTCCAGGTGATATTAATCCAGCTGATCTAGCATCTCGAGGTGTCTGCCCCAAATCTATTCAGTCAGCTGCCTTGTGGTGGAGTGGTCCTTCCTTTCTTGTTGAAGATCCCTGCTCGTGGCCTAAGAATATAGTAGCACCTAGTATGGAAGATTTACCTGAAATAAAAAGCTCTAAAATTAAAAATATTTTTACTAAAATGCATATTATTACTTTTAAACCTATAGATATAATTAAATTTGACAGATTCTCAAGATTCTCACGATTACAGAGATCCTTAGCTTATGTAATTCGATTTGTTCACAATTTAAAAAATAAGAAATATAAATTAAATGGTCCTTTAAGTGTCGATGAATTAAACAAATCCTTAAAATTATTAATAAAACAACATCAAAATGAATGTTTCTCTGATGAACTTAAAATTATAAGATGTAATCAAACCTTACCTTCTAAGTCACGAATTCTATCTTTAAATCCATTCATCGATGAAGAAGGTTTCCTTTGTGTCGGAGGAAGACTTCAAAATTCCAAAGAACCATTTACAAAAAAACTTAAATTTTTATTAGATAGTTCGCATATATTTACCAAATTATTATTTACACATTTTCATTTAAAACTTTTACATTGCGGTCCTCAGTTTTTAATTAATGATTTAAGAAACAAATTTTGACCTATACGAGGCAGACAGCAAGAACTACAGTTAATAATTGTAAAATATGCAAAATTATGAAAGCTAAATGTCAAAACCCCATAATGGGGAACTTACCTTCTAGTAGAGTAACTCCTGATCAACCATTTCGTATTAGTGGTGTTGATTTTGGCGGTCCATTTTACATCACAGATCGCAAGGGTCGCGGATGCCGAATCACAAAATGCTACATGTGTTTATTTGTTTGTTTTGCTACAAAGGCCGTACATCTAGAGGTAGTTAGTGATATGACCACAGATTGTTTCATTTTGTGTTTGCGACGCTTTATAGCTCGTAGAGGTAAACCTTTGGCATTGTATTGTGGTAACGGTACTAATTTTGTCGGTGCAAATAATGAAATCAACAACATTTTACGAAACAGTGATAACATAACGGATTTTGCCGCTGAAGAGGGCATAAAATTCCATTTTTCTCCAGCCTATTCTCCTCACTTTGGAGGCTTATGGGAGGCAGGTATTAAATCCGCAAAATACCACATAACTCGTATATTACGCGATACACATTTTACTTTTAAGGAGTTGTCAACTTTATTTTCACAAGTTGAAGCTATCCTGAATTCCAGACCTCTAACGTCTTTGTCATCTGATCCTAGTGATCTAGATCCCTTAACTCCTGCGCACTTCCTGATCGGTAGATCGCTAACTTCACTACCTTCAGAAAACTTGATGGATGTAAACCCTCACCGTCTCGACCGATACAGACTCCTTGAAAAGATGCGACAGCATTTCTGGAAACGATGGCGGCATGAATATCTATGCGAGCTGCAACAGTGATCAAAATGGAGAATCCAGCAGGGCAAATTCCAAATAGGCGATTTGGTCGTCATCAAGGAGGCAAACACACCACCCTTGAGATGGCGAATGGCCCGCATCGAAAAACTTTATCCTGGACCTGATGGAGTCGCCAGAGTGGCTGACGTCTTCACTGCTAAGGGCGTCATTCGTAGAGCTGTACACAACCTCTGTTCACTTGAAGACTCGACAGTTACCTCTCGAAAGCCCAAGGACTTCGAGGGGGGGGGAAGATGTTTAGGATCAGCGCCTTCTCAAGTAAAAAGAGCAATGTGTCGTCTGCGTGTGTGTAGTTATTACTTCGATTTCGTCTTATATTCAGTGCGTAATGAGCTACCGACTAGTGAACATCCTATTGTCATAAATTACTGTTAAATAAGGAATAAACCAAATATACAAATAGTTCGGAGTATCATTCCTAAATCCTCCCGAGAAGATCTGCGCATTCATCAGTAGCTAAAGATTTTTTTCTTTCCATACTGACTTTGACTTTGTGTTTCACCCCCTTAAGGGTGGAATTTCAAAAAATCTTTTCTTAGTGGGTGCCGACGTCATGAAATGAAACTACGGTCTAAATTTCATTTTTATAGCTTCAGTAGCTTTGGCGCACCCTGTCCTTTTATATGTAAATTATTGTTAACGCCCCTGCAAGCACCCCTTGTAGGTGGTATTTCGAATAATCCGTTCTTAGTGGACCTCTATTCGATGAAAAGAATATTCCTTGGGTAATGACCCAAGTATTATATATAAAAATCAGCTTTTAAACTATATCGTAAGTAGAATTATAATTTCATGAACGTTAAGGGTGTCTGGTCTAAGGGATTGCCACTATGTTAAGTGTCTGGCAATGAATAACGTGTTTTTTAATAACGTTCTGAAGGTAATATCAAAATATCACGCTTAATAATTTGACGAAAATATGTCGGTATTTTACACTCCTTTAGTATCTTTTATCTGCCAAAGCCACTGTAACCCAAACTTCATAATGGGCCACCGTTCTTACCTGTGTTGGGACAATGCGCTGACAAACTTTCAGCTTTAATAAAATAACTAAGGTCCGGCGTCCATAGGCTCTTGTGTTAATTGCACGTTAAGCGGTTTTAAATGTTTTCATGAGACCGATAGCAACGAATACCTAGACATTATTTTTATCTTTTATAAAACGTAAGTATATAATTAAAAAATGTAAAATATGAGTAAACCTACCTTCACGACTCACGACGTATTTTATACTTCATTTGTATAACGGTTAAGTCTAGAATGCTCGATATTATATTAAAATTAATAAGTAAGGTTATCATATTATTATCTTTGTTTATTTTCCTTGTATTCGTATTATAAACATGAAGAGTCGATCTTTAAACCAAACTATTATTTTCTGTTGTGTAGTTTAGATGTGTATAGCTTACTACTACATAAATAGAACTTTTAAAAATGATCAGTTTACCAATTAAATTATTAATTTTATTCGTAAGCTGTTATATGGTTAATGCAGGTAAGTTTGAATTATTATAAGATTTATTTCTTATGTTATTAAGCAATGCTTGAATACGTTCTATAACCGTATCATAAGGAGCTAACTCGTAGCTAGTAACCTAAGCTAGTTTCGTGTGATGATGGAGTGAGAGTACAATTCACTACCTCTCTCTTACCCGTGGGTATCGTAAGAGTCGTCTTTTAAGGGATATGATATGCAAATTCAATTTAGGCAAGCAAAACGCTATACCAATACGTATGACCAGCGCGGTATATAGTAAGTCAATTTTCCTCTTATTGCGAAGAAGTCCCGAAAGTAAGACTTATGTGGAATATGATGACACGACGATGAAGAATCTATTAAGAAATTATTTAGAAAAAAATTACTAACAAAAATGTCCTATGTTAACTAGATCTTACTGGTAGTTCTCGAAAAATTCTTTCAAAGAAGCATTCAAAGTTTTTATCTTAAGGCACTTAACTCTTTTTTAACTGCCTATTTTTTGAAACGAAATCTGTAAGCCAGGATTCACAATGGCCTCTATAATTGACATTGAGGGTTTACCCTCTTGGGACGCCATGCAGTTGCAAAATACCGATTCGAAATGATTTTTTTGACAAGCTATGGAATGGTCACAATTTACACGAATCGTCCCAGGCTACCGGCCATAATAATTTGCACCACCGACTGTGTAGGCCATTGGTAGCAATTGAAGGTTACGGTTCCTTCCCTTCATTCCTTCTTTCTTCCTTCTTCTCTCTCTCTTTCTTCTTTCTTCTCTCTTCCTTCCCGGCAACGAAGCGTCGATACATTGTTAAAATATTTTAGTTAATAAAATAACAGCCTCAATAACTTTACTAAAGATAAAATATTTTCAGATGGAAGTAACCAGGACCAAAATTGCACTGCAACAGTAACAGCTTTCCCACCAGAGCCCAACAGCCAATGCTGCGGCGGGGAGAGCTCTACTGACCCAAGGATTCTCGGTTAGTACTGATGATGTACTAATAATATTCTATATTAATCTATCTATATTAATATTATAAAGAGGAAAGATTTGATTGTTTGTTTGTTTGAAATAAATAGGCTCCGAAACTACTGCACTGAATTGAAAAATTCTTTCACTGTTGGGAAGCTACACTATCCCCACTAACATAGGCTATATAAAATTTTCAAAAAAGTTAGGGATCCATATTAAAACTCCAATAATGTAACCAGAGGTGTGAAAAAATTACCAAATAAATTAAAAGCAAAAAATATTTTTAAAAAAGCTTATATTTAAACGCCCTAAAAAGAAGAAAATATTTTTTTCCTTAAAAATTTTAACTATCAACTTATAACCTCATTATATACAATTTATATGATAATAAAAGCTTGTCGCGAGGTTTAATTATGGTACGAGATCCGGCTGCAGGATCACTACGTTCATCGCGTACATAATCAAACTCAGATTCTTACATACATTTATGATTAGGAGAATACATTGATAACAGGCTGTCAGTCAATAAGTGGCCGCAAGTAATTTTAATTAAATTTTTGTTAATAAATTTTTGGAACAAAATTACGTTCACTTGTTTTTTAAATAAAATATCATCCACATCATAGCAATGTATGTAAAGAATTCGAAAATCGATAGGTGCCATTGCACATTTGGCCGCAACTACTTGGCAGCCAGGTCTAAACAGGTAATATTTTGGAGCATTTATACGTTCATGACGTACACACTTGGTGTTAATGTCAAATAAAAACAAATTTTTTTTAAATATGATAATATGTGACTGCCTGTAAACAAATGGCTGCAAATTAGGGCTGCCAGCTGTTAAACATTCAAGGTAAATAAAATCATCAAGATAAACTGAAAGAGATTTAGTGCGTAACACCACTTGTTAAAAGAGGATGGCGTGTGCCAGCTGTGAGAGTATTTAAAACCATTGCGATTTGACATTTACTCTAAAATTGTAGTTTATATTCTGGAAATAAATGAAAATAAGAAAATATTCATTGTATAAAAAAAAAATTGTTTATTTAACTCAGATGCAGAATAATTTTTTGAGTCAAGAATTTAATCTCTTAACGTTAACGTATCACTTTATTCAAAAAGGTTCTCTGGATTCAAAATTAATTCTCTCAAATCAAGTTAAATATCTTATCAGTATGTATTGTATTTGTCGTATTGGAGGGCCGGTATCATTTGAAATAATCTCACAATCACTTGTCATAACTACTTGATTTCACTAATTAATGTAAATAAAAATCACTTTTAATAGTCCGATTATTTGTTTTTATAATAAAGACCGCCAGTTGGTAAACGTGTGCACCGAGTTACGGGATTAGCTGCGGTTGTTTTATCGCGGAGATTTTTGAGGGGATGTAAGAAGCCGCTATACTACTAGTGGGTTCGGGTGTGTCACGGCAGTGCTGAAGTAGCGGCGAGAGCACTGTTTCATGTATTGCCTGATGGTCGGCAATCCTAGATCTATGTGAAGATCCACATTGCGCATGATCCACGGTGCTCCCGTCGCTCGGCGTATGAACTTATTCTATAATGTTTTTTAACTATGTAGTCTGTATGGCGTCGCTTGTGTAAACACTACACTGGCATACGTCATGATTGGACATTTCATTATACAAGCGGTGTAAAATCTAATTTTATTACGAAGAGATAGCTTGGACTTGGCGTGTACCAAGCTGTGTAGCCATCTTGACACTGAGCCGCGGACTCGCCTTATGTGAGGTCCGAAGGTCAATCGTCTGTCTAAGGTCACACCTAGATATTTGACCTCCCTAGTCCAGGGTATGGGTTGGTCAAGCATCTTAATCTGTGGGGTCCCTTCGACTAACAAACTTTGCCTTTTATACTGTTTTTGAGGTGGGGAGACTGATAACGTCATATAACCCAAATGCTGTTTATTTACCGATACCAACGGTCGCACCGTTATATTCATTATTTAATGATTTTTTAGCATTCTCTTTCATTTGTTTATTTTAAGTACAATATTGATATCTTTATTAACTAATATTTAATGTCAATTTAATAACTGTAATAAAGTCTAATATTTTTCAAATATTATATATATAGTATCTTTTCTGTTATAAAAGTAAGAAATAATCATAATTCTATTCTTCATAAATACACTTTTTTTTTTCATTTTTACTTGATCAATAAATATTTTTTTATTATATAATGAATGTTTTCTTATTTTCATTTATTTCCAGAATATTAATTACAATTTTAGAGTAAATGTTAAATCTCAATGGTTTTAAATACTCTCACAGCTGGCACACGCCATCCTCTTTTAACAAGTGGTGTTACGCGCTAAATCTCTTTCAGTTTATCTTGATGATCTTATTTACCTTAAATGTTTAACAGCTGGCAGCCCTAACTTGCGGCCATTTGTTTACAGACAGCCATATATTATCATATTAAAAAAAAAAAAGCTTTTATTTGACATTAACATCAAGTGTGTACGTCATGAACGTATAAATGTTCCAAAATATTACCTGTTTAGACTTGGCTGCCAAGTAGTTACGGCCAAATGTGCAATGGCACCCATCGATTTTCGAATTCTTTACATACATTGCTATGATGTGGATGATATTTTATTTAAAAAACAAGTGAACGTAATTTTGTTCCAAAAATTTATTAACAAAAATTTAATTAAAATTACTTGTGACCACTTATTGACTGGCAGCCTGTTATCAATGTATTCTCCTAATCATAAATGTATGTAAGAATCTGAGTTTGATTATGTACGCGATGAACGTAGTGATCCTGCAGCCGGATCTTAGTCCATTACCTATCAGTATTTAATTAAATTGAAATTGAAAATATAATAAACTTAGCAGATCAATCTACATGATTGGTACTAGTTTATATATAAATCGCGCGACAATCTTTTATTATAATATAAATTGTATATAATGAGGTTATAAGTTGATGGTTAAAATTTTTAAGGAAAAAATTTTTTTCTTCTTTTTAGGCGTTTAAATAAAAGCTATTTTAAAAAAATATTTTTTGCTTTTAATTTATTTTTCATTTTTTAGTTGTCGCTGGCTAGGCTTCTCGGTCTAGTCATCTCATTCAACGCATCATTTTTGCAAGGCCGTTTGCCGGTTAATTTCGAACAGTCCAGCTCTTCAATAAGGAAACCTTCTAATGTTTTTACCCTACTTAAGGCCACATATGCTTGACCAGCAGCAAAGAGCTTCGAGCCTAAGTAAATAACGGCGTAGTTGACAGTGCTACCTCGCATTTTGTGTACTGTAAACTACTGTACAAGCCCTACATAATACAATTGGCAGCATTCTTCGTTCCGCGGTTCCGTGACTAGATTTAGCTGGAAATTGCACAGATTTGGGCTGAATTAGGTGAACGCTGTCTTTACCAAAGTCTATACGGATGGATGGTATATCAGTGTCATACATTTGTGCTCTTCGGAAGCAGGGCCATATAATTTCTGTAATATGTCCATTAGCACCATTCACCAGACCTTTGGAGACATCTACAATGTAACGCAACATCACCTTGGCCCCAGTAAATATTTCTAGCTCCTTAGGTAGCCCTCCTGTCTTGTTTATATCGGATGGTATAATATTATTTACAACAGGGTTCGCCCAGGTGCTCTAAAATGGTACGTTCATGATATCATATTACACCCCAATGCCACTAAGTCCTCGGCACGGCCACACCTTGTCTGGAGTGTTTAAGAGAATGCTCCACTTATTTCAGTTTGGAGCTTACTTGTGGCTGACGATACACAGTTCCGAGTTTAATTTTTTGAGTTGTTCTTCTCCTAGACAGGTTGCAGACCAACGCTGACGACGCCCATGTCACAAAATTACACAAGTCAAATTTATTTCAGTTTGGAGCTTACCTGTGTGGGACGTAACACAGTCCCGAGTTTGATTTTGGAGTTGTCCTTCTCCTAGACAGGTTGCAGACAAATGCTGATGACGCCCATCTCGCCAAATTACACCAGTCAAACTTAATTCAGCTTGGAGCTCTATTTTTAATTTACTCGCAATGAGCCCTTTCATTTGATATTGCAGAAGTGCATTATAAATAACTATTCCTCTATCTTGGATGATCCGCCATATTGGATTTAGAATGAGGTCATATTATTTTTCGAATTACTCTCAATAAGCCCTTTCATTTGATATCCATATTGTAGATATGCATTAAAAATATCTACGCCGCCATCTTGAATGGTCCGCCATATTAAAATTAGAATGACGCCACATTATTTTTCAAGTTACTCTCAACAAGCCCTTTCATATGATACCCATATTGTAGAAATGCTTTAAAAATATCTATGCCGCCATCTTGGATGATCCGCCATATTGGATTTAGAATGATGTCACACACCATATCGTGCATTGTCATCTAAACTAAACGTGTATACGAAACTTCAGTTCAATCGGTTGAAGATAACTACTTCAAAATTGAGTTCAAAGATTCCACCCGAACATACATACATTGCAAGTTAAATAAAAGCTTTTAAAAACTTCCTTACATCGCGTGCGCTGCGAAAACTATTGACTATAGGACAAAATAATGTACGACAACTTTGCAGACCATATAATTATCTTCAAAAAATATCCAGGCAGCACATGTCTAATTATGTCACAATCGGCGTTTGTTCATTTAAAAAAATATATTCAAATGCCACCGCTATAAAAGCTTTTTTATTTATACTTTGGTATTAATCCTTATCAAAATAAATGACTTTTTATTTAAGACTGCTTCAATACCATTATATACTTTTTTAATTTTTCAATTTGGACATTCCGTTCGAAAGATATCACGAGCTTTAAAATGTAAGTTATTAACCCCTGACGAAAAAAGAGGAGTGTTTAAGTATGACGTCGATGTCTATCTGTACCATCGTAGCCCTCAAACGGATGGACGGATTTCAATGCGGTTTTTTTTATTTGAAAGCCAATTTCTTGGCGGTGGTTCTTAGCTATGTCTGGGTAATATTGGTCCAGCAGTATAAGAGTACTCTTAGTGTAAGAGTAATCTTTGCCCAAGTGATGTAATGAAAGAAAGAAAGAAAGAAAGAAATTTTATTTTGTTAACCTCACACAATATAGACACCAATGAAAGAAATAAGAACTACTAACTAAAAACAAGGAGTGGAATATGTGAGGCCAAAATATGGTGCCCATCTCAGCTTATGGTACAGTAAATATGATACTACACCGCTGATATTCTGATGGACCCGTACAATCAAGTTGCGGAAGCAACAATATATGCAAAACAAATATATTTTTAAAAAGATAAACAGTAATATTTGAAATAGTAACATTAAATTAAGAATAAAATAAATTAATACTATACTATATCATATTCTAGTTATCATAATTATCACATAGAATAGCTTAAGTAAAAGAAACAAATTATTTAATAAAGACGTATAGAATATAAAATAAAATAAACATTAATAGTATAAAGAAGAAACCGAAAGTACATAAATATTGTGGTTAGCTAGGAGTCCTTGATGAAATAGAACGAGAAATAACTACAGTAAATTTGTGGTCTGTATACAGAATATTAAGGTATCAATTTTTGATTTTCAAGTAGGATTAGCTTAAGTCTTTTTTGGAAAACCCTTGTAGTTTTTGAATGCAATAAAGGGGGTTGAAGTACATTCCAGCAACGACTTGCTGCAAACCTAAAGCTACCGCGAAAGGCAGTAGTTCGATGTTTCTAAGTATTCATCAGGTATGTTAATGCTCTAGTTATGTAACTATTATTTTTTCGAGACCAGCTTATCTTCTCATAAAGATATATAGGTTTTTTATGAGAAACAATACCGAACAAAAGCGTATGATTACATTGTTACGTGCCTAATCAATGCTAGTATACTTAATCGTTGAATGACAATCTATATCCACAGGTGGGCACAGTTAATCCAAAAGTTAATTTCGTTAATCGTTAATTCGTTAATTAAAATATTAACTTCGATAATCGTTAAAGCGTTAAATTTTCGAAAATTTAACGCAAGTTAAAGTTAACCGTTAAAAGTTAACTATTTAAAACCTATACTGCTTTTAGGCTGAGAGAAATAGATTAATTCTACAGCATGTAGTGGAATTATGTTGCATATATATGCACTGTCCACACTAGCTTGCGACACGCTACTGTCGGTAGTCGCGATACCAAAAGATTCGCCAAATGCTTTACGACGTTTTCTGACGTAATACCTAACCAAGCGGAAGTGAGAACTTCTGCTACTATCATAATCTATATTAGAAGAATTCACAGCAATTGAAGCAGGCTCGGGATCTGTTGCCTTTTTCGCGGAGCGAGGACCGGCTTAGTCTCATTTAACCAAATGGCAGCCCGGCAGGACGACGTTCGCCGTGACGTCATTTTCCGTTGGACAGTCCGGTTGGAAAGGCTTCGGTACGATGTTCGTACCACCGAGGCTTTTCGACCGGTGCTGATGGAATGAATTGGTCGGCGTCACGGGGTGCTTTACATCCGACTGATGCAGGTATTTACGGGCTATTGTAGCTTCACCAAGTACCTGCACACGGTCGTGAGGAAGGAGAGCACACGGTCGTGAGGAAGGAGAGCACACCGTCCTGTTTTTTTTTTTGGGATGGCCTGCGGTTGATGCACTCCTCAAACCACTCCGCCCGGGGCGACAGAGGGGCCTCAGCACACAACACCCGCAACCCACCCACGAAGCACGTCGCCTTCGTCGTTGGGCCGACCACCGGAGCAGGGTTACTTGTCATCAGTGGTTGGCCCGACGGAATACCCCGAAATACCCCCCGGAATACTTGGGGTACCCTCCCATCGACCGAAGTCCCCCCCTCGGGGAGGACGTCGGTCTATCCTCACGCGGTCGGCCTCTCGGCGGGTGACGGACTAACACCCGGTCACGTCACACACGGCCTCGGCTAGGGCGGCATGGCACGCAGGTAGTCGCGCCTGCGCCGCCCCAGTCGCTGGCGGTGGGTCGCTTCGTCGAGACTGTGCTCATCGCGCGTGCGACCCACCGCCTCCTTCTGCGAGATCACTGCCTCGCAGAAGGCTGTGACCGCGTCACAGTTCCTGATGCTGCTGAGCATCTCCCTAGCGATGGTTGGCAGCGTCAGGTCGGCACCGACGATTGCGATGAGTTCATGACGCTGCTCCACCTAAGCGGCACAAACCTCGAGCGTAAGCTGCGCCTTGTCGTCGTCGCAATCGCAGTGGTGGCAGGACAGTGTTCTTTCTCACCTAGCGACCGTGTACAGATACTTGCCGAAGCATCCATGCCCGTCAAGACCTGTACGAGTCGGAAGGAGAGCACACCGTGCCGCCGTTCCAACCACTGCATCAGCACCGGTTGGAAGGCCTCCACGGTCCAGACACTGTATCGAGGCCTCTCCAGGCGGTCTGCCTAACGGGCGATGACGTCTCGGCGGGCGTCGACGCGCTAGGCGGTTCCCTTAAGGAGACAACACCGCCCTCCCCTTGCACCCCCGACACCCGCCGGTACAAGTCGGCGAGCATTTCCCCCTCCAGGTCCCACTGGGGAGTCCCGACCAATAGGCACGCCGCCTCCGTTGCCACCGTGCGATAACCGCGGATGATCCTGACCGCCATGGCCTTCTATGGACGTCACAGGAGAGCCCTGAGTCGGGCGGCCATGGATCCCGCCCACACCGGTGCGCCGTAGAGAGCCATCGACCGGAGGACCCCCGCGTACAGCTGTCGGCATGCAGCGCTCGGTCCGCCCACATTCGGCATAAGCCACGATAGGACGGACGCCACGCCGACGAGCCGCGGGACGAGCCTGCGGAAATGCTCCCGAAACCACCATCGCCCGTCGAGCACCAGGCCCAAGTACTTCACATGGGCTTGGATGCTGATCCTAACCAAATGGACGGTGATCGAGACGCCGATGGGAGGGTCCATATGGGGCCCATAGAACAAAAGGGCCTCCGTCTTGTCCAGGGCCACCCTCAACCCCAGCGTCTCGATCCGCCTGACTATCCCTTCGGTGCCTAGAGTCGCCAGGCTTGTCGCCTCTTGTAACGTCCCACCCCGAGCTATAAAGAGCGTGTCCTCGGCGTAACAAATCACGCCCAGCCTGGGTGGGAGGCTTCCCCGCAACGCCCAGTCGTAGCCGATGTTCCACAGGGTGGGTCCGAGGGCCGCCCCTGTGGAACACCGCACGTCATGGGCGTTTGCACAACGTCACCTACTCGATTGGCGTAGAGAACGCTGCGCCCCTCCAAATAGTCTACCACCAGCCGCCTCAGGTAAGCTGGCACTCCGTGGTATCGGAGCACCTCCCTGACGCAGCTGAATGGCAGACTATTGAATGCGTTGGAGATGTTTAGGGACACCACCAACAGCACTCCTTCGCCGGTGACAACCTCAGTCGCCACGGCCCTCAGGCGCAACAGAGCCTCGATCGTCGAACGACCCCTCCTAAACCCAAACTGGGCGTCCGACAGATCGGGCCCCGTGCCGACGAGGTGCCATTCGATGTGGGCAGCTACCACCCTCTCCAGTAATTGTGCGCGGAGCTTACTCAGCGCCCCAGGGGTCACGGTCGAGACTGTCCAGCATCTCCCGCCGACTGACGTCCTTGGTGGTACGGACGGCCAGCCTGAAGGCAGACCGCGCATTGCGGTAGCCTTCGTAGAGCCGGCCCTCTCGCTCCTCGTCCCCATAGCGCCGCCGGCTGCGGATGTTGGCCCACCGGGCGCGTATACACGCGGCCTGGAGATCTGCCAGCTCCCGAGACCACCAGTGGACAGCTCTTTTCGGGGCCAGACGCCCTACACGGGATAGGGCCGCATCGCAGATCTGCGTCGAACCACCGGTCCAAACGACCCACAGCCCATCGCGGGACGTCCGTCCACCCTGTGACCCCTGTCGGGCGTCGAAATTACCAGGGTGACCTCCATCCGGATATACCGGTGGTCCGATAAGGTCTCAACCTCCTCCTCGACGCACCAGCTCCCCACGCGTGCGGCGACCTCAGGGCTAGTGAACGAAAGGTCCACTATCGACCCGCCCTGCTACCGCACGCACGTATGCGCCGAGCCCCGGTTCAGCAAACAGAGGGTCAGTGCCACCGCCCAGTCCTCGAACGCCCGTCCGCCACGACGCCGCCACGAATTTGGCGTTGAAGTCCCCCAGTACGAACACCTGGCGCGGTGCCAATCGCCGTAACGAGGCCCCCAAAATGGTGAGGGAGGCCCCGAAATCAGCCGCCCTCCAGCTAGAGGAGAGATAGACTCTGAAGTGCGTAATCATTCCCCAGTCCGCCGCCACGTATCCGATGCCCCTGTCCCTAAGGATCAGAGACGACGAAGGCCATGACGTGGAGGCGACGATTGCCACGGTGCCGTCGGTGCTACCCAGCCAATTTGGCCGGTCGGGCACCGCGTACGGCTCCGCGGCTACGTCTATTCCTATCAACCACTCTGCCATGGCTTGCAGGAAAACGTCCTGCGCACCGGCGGAGTGGTTGAGATTGGCCTGGAGGAGACGAATGGATCCGGGGTCCATTAATGGTCCGTATCCATCGTCACCTCCTCCGCGCTAACGGGCGATCGGGTCGCGCTCGGAGCGGGAGCTGGCCCGGTCGATGGGTCTCCCCGCCCCTTTGGGGCCGACGCCGGGGGTCTGCAGTCCCCAGAGCCCATACGATGTTTGGCAGGCCTATTACCTCCTGCCGCACACGCGGGGCAGTGGGGCACCGCAGAGCACGATGCCGCCTCGTGTCCAGCCTGACCGCAATGGAAACATAGCCCGCTGCAGTCAAAGCAGTTTCTGCATGTCGGCCGGGTATGCCCGACCGCCATGCACTTATAACACCTCACGGGCCGGGGCTCCACCACGGTTACCCGCCCCAAACTCCAGCCCACGAGGAGCCTGCCTGAGTCGGCCAATTGTTTGACCGACTCCACTGGACACTGCACCCACACCGTCCTGCCACCATTCCATTCGCGACGAGGATATGGCACAGATACAGTACACACGAGATGTGTGCCTCGTGGAGAGAGCAGCGCCTTAAACTGAATCAAACTGAATGAATGAAACTTGAATCAATGGTGCCGATCTGAAGCGGCCGACTATCGATAGAGCAATGCTCGACAGCACTAGGAACTGGGACGTGGTCACCGCCTTCTGTCTGGTAGTTATGTCACGGCAATAGGTGGTGGACCGTGCGCGCGGGGAACTACTCTACGACACGATCCGCTGTCAGCGAGCGTGGCGTGTCGCGTAATTCAAACAAACAAAATGACAGCATGTCAACAAACGACTACTGTAACGGACTAAAGTTAACGGAAGTTCAACTTAACGGAAGAGCGTTAATATTTTTTGAAGTTAAAGTTAATCCGTTAACCAGATTGTTAACTTCGTTAATTAGCGGATTAACGAGTTAACGCCCACCTTTGTCTATATCTATATCTATACCAATAAATAAAATTGAAGTGTCTGTTTGTAATGTCAAAATGATAGGCTTTTTTCATGCTCGCACAGTTATTTGCGCTATACATATGCCTAAAAATCATTTTATATTTTTATTATCTGTCTGTGTGTTTGTTTCGGGTAATTTTCAAAACAGCTGAACCGATTTCAAAAATTATTTCACTAATGAAAAGCTCAGGGAGTAATTTAGGCTATAATTTATCTCGGTATTCTCACGGGATTGGGAACCACGCGGGTAAGGCCACTGAAACCAAAGCGAAGCGAGGGCGGGTTGTTACTCTTTAATATATATAAATCTTCTGTTCGTGTGTTTGTCATTGAACTCCTTCTAAACGACTAGATTGATTTTGATGAACTTTATTTTTGGCTGTTTCGATAGATATGAAAATGGTTGAGATTATACTTGGAAGCTATAGGTGGCGTTGCGATCGCTTTCAAGGAGAATTCCTTTTACTGTATTTTAGATTTGAACAGAACAGCGTCTGTTGAGTCAGCTAGTACATATTAATGCTAATAATTATATAACATATCACTGAAGTTGAATATATGCATAATTTAATATTGTATTTTAATATCTGATGGAAGGACCGAATAAGAGAAAGTCTGAAAGTCGTGCCAGTGATGGAAATTTTAAGAAGTGAAGTCCTAGACGTGGTGTGGGCGTGTAATGAGATGATTTTTTTTTTTTTTTTGTGGGTGTGCTATGGTAAGCGCACGCGCGGTCCAGTCCATCCGGGGCGATGAAAGGACAGCGCGCGAGCCCATAACCCACCCGTACCCACGTCACCTCGTTGTTGGGCCGACCACCGGAGCAGATGTGACTTGTCGTCAGTGGCTGGCCCGACGGAATACCCTTTCGGGGTGTAATGATGATAAGGAAAGTTTTAAGTATGGATGTTGAAGTCTTTATAGGTAAAAGAAGAAAAAAGGCAATGTGGATGGACTTTTAAGAGGGTTATCGGTAAACGCGCGAACGCGCATTTTAGGTATTTTGCTACGTTCCAATATCGACGCACACTAATGCACTACACATACGCGTAGAGTTCATAGAATGACCAGTCTTGAGTCTTGGCGCTTATAATCAATCTCTATATTCATCGGAGACGTAGGAGCTTTTTAAAAATCAACATAATGTACATTTTGAAATTTTTAATTAAAAACCAAAAATCATAACAGTAAAACGGTTAAAATTGTTTCCTTAATATGCAAAATATAGGAAATAGCAAAGTATAGGTATTAGATTATAACTTAGTGAATAAAACTATTTTACGGAATTTATCGCGTTTGTATTTGATAATTAATTGCCAGAAGTTTCGAACACTTTACGGCGTTCATGGCAGATTATGATGTCTTTTTTTATGGGTGGGTACACACGCCGTCCATTTCGTCCGGACCGACGAAAGGACGACGCGCGGGCCCATAACCCACCCATACCCACGTCGCCTTCGTTGTTTGGCCGATCACTAGTGCCGAATTCCCTGTCCTCAGTGGTCGGCCCGACGAAATATCCTTTCGGGTACCCTCACCTCTCGTCAGTCGCCATCGCGCGGTCAGCCTCTCTGCGGGTGACGCACTAAAGTCCCCGGTCCGGTCACCGTGTCCGGAACGTGTCACCGAAGAGAGGTTCCTCTCGCACACGATCCACCGCCTCCTTGAAGAAGGCTGCGACCGCGTCCCAGTTCCTGACGCTGTTAAGCATCGCCCTAGCGATGGTCGGCAGCGTCAAGTCGACACCGATAATTGCAACTAGTTCACGGCGCTGCTCTGCTCACGAGGCACACACCTCGAGCGTGTGCTGCGCCGTGCTCACGTCGCAATTGCAGTGGTGGCAGGATGGTGTGCTCTCCCTCCTAACGACCTTGTGCAGGTACTTGGCTACCGTGACCCGTCCATACCTGCACCAGTCGGAAGGAAAGTACCCCGTGCTGCCGATCCAACCACCACATCAGCACCGGCTGGAAGAACTCGACGGTTCTGACACCGTACTGAGGCTTCTCCAGTCGGACTGCCTAACGAGCAATGACGTCTCGGCGGACGTCGACCCCCCAGGCGGCAATCTCCTTGATTGAGATTATATGTGGCTCGCGTCTCTGACACTCGCCGGTAAAGTTCGGCGAGCATCTCCATGTCCAGGTCCCACGAGAGAGTTCCGGTCAAGAGGCACGCTGCCTCCGTTGCCACCGTGCAGTAGTCGAGTATGGCCCTGGTCGCCATGGCCATGGATGTCTAACAAGTCAAGTCAGAGATTTAAATCTACCCGCTACAGAATTTAGTCATTAAATTTTGACCCGCATTTACTACATAGTTATTGCTAGTACAAGAAGAAAATGATTCTCTATGGAAAAAATATATTGTTTATGGTTAGTAATTATTAAACATTAAATTTTGGTTAGCTGATAATCTTCAGAAGATGAGGCTGCATAAATGTTCCGTTCGAATTTTTGATGTGAAACATCTATAGGCGCGGGTGAACCTGATCGTCGTGTGGCGTTAACGCCACACTTTGCAGTATGGTCTTAACCTTATCTATTTTATTTTTGTATGTGTACAGCTGATAGCCGCAGATGGCTTTTACAGCTTGATGGGGACTATGGTTGTGCGCTGAGGGCTCTCAACCCGGTGAAAGTATACTAAGGGACATCGCCCAAGGGCTCCCCCTGTAGGATCGGACCTTGGCTCGAGGCGTCGCTGGAGGCAAAGTGGGTTGGTGTTTTCTATATCGCACTCCTTTAAACTACGTAGTAGTGTGTGAGGAAGACGAGGCGACCCGATGTTGTGCGTAAGCGACTGTGTAGTGAATTAGTTATTATTGTTGTGTAACATTTCAAATAAAAATATAAATCGTAATATTTTATTAATACTTTATGTCATATTAGTTCTGCCTTATATTATACTAGCAACCCGCCCTCGCTTCGCTTCGGTTTCAGTCACTTAAACCCGCGTAGTTCCTGTTTCCGTGGGAATACCGGGATGAAATGTAGCCTATGTTACTCCCTGATATTATAGCTTTCCATTGGTAAAAGAGTTTTTGAAATCGGTTCGGTGGTTTAAGCGTGAAAGCGTTACAAACAAACAAACAAACAAACATCCTTACTTTCGCATTTATAATATTAGTATGGATTTTTTAATGCATATATACTTATACAAAATAATTTCGATGTTTCACATCTGCCAGGCGTCCTGAGTGACGGCTCACTTTTCTTTTCGTTTACTCCTTAGAAACTTTAAGTACTTTACAGTTTTGTCGTGTGTTCTCTTTTTTCTCGCCTTGTAACCGATTTTGTCTCCAAGATACAATCTGCTTTTTCGATGCATTACCTAAAACGTTAAAAGATCTGGGGGCACGGTAGTGCACGCCAAGTCGAGCAAAAAAAAAGTAGGGCAAAACGCAACACTGCCGTAACATACTTTTCTCGAAGCCATTCAGGCAATTTTCGACCCCCTATAACTTCGTTGTTAATAAAACTAGAAGCCTGAATTGAATGAACCTAGCAGGCATTGTATGCACATTGTGTATTTCAAATTTCATTCAATTAGAACCAATAGTTTAAGAATTATAACTAGTCAAAATTACGTAATTTTGTCACTCACTGACTGACTGACCGATCATCAATATTAAAGTGGCACTTCTAGCAAATATAGAAGCTTCAAATTTAGAATACAATTAGTGTTTAGTGTATAAATGAAGGAAAAATTATGAAATATTGTAATTTTCATCCAGTTTCCGAGATACACTAACCGCATAAATAATTTTGTAAACTCATCTAAATATATAGGATTACAAAGTTACATTTACAGTTAATGAAATGTAACTTCGTAAAAAATAAGAATATATTTGTCGCCATCATTGCTTCCCTATGAGAATCGTAAAAACCGACTAAAAACTGCGCAGATGGCGTAGTGGTTAAGATACCAACGCACTATATTTAGTACAATTTCATATAATATGTATTACTTGTGAGGTACATTGTGTTTATATGCGATTGCCAAGTCATTCTGTTAATTTAAGACATAAAAGATCTTTAATATTAATATAGTCACTATAAGAAGTTGTTAGGTTTGCTATTTACTTAATAACTTAAGAAGAAAGGTCCCTTAAGCAGGGACTGAATGAGTTAACCGACTTGGTATAACATAGATCTCACAACTTTTTATGGTAGAAGAACTCAGTTGCGAGGCTTGGCTTTTTTTTACAAGTTTTGCTTTTGATGGTATTATATATTATTCTTAATAGAGATCGCATGAAAGTAATTAACATAATTAGATAGTAATAAATACTTACGAATCAAAACTGATCAGTCGCAGTATACACTCAAGTTCGTATCGTTGTCTTCGTGAGCCCGAGCGATATGACCCTACTCCTTTGAGCGCCAACGCGCGACTGGCTTAAGAACAATTATGCCGTTCAATTTATAGTAATATTTAAAATTCAATTACGAGGGTGACTATTCGTATTTCAATTTGTTTTTTTTTTTTTGCTGCTTCTACAATAGTCGAACAAATAGTGTATATTTTTTTAAATGTTCCAAGGTTAGTATTCTTCATAAAATTAAATGTTATACAGGAGCCATTTTCGTCAAATTAATCTTAAAGAAATATTTTTTTTTCAGTTTTAAATGGAAAGAATGCAATATATAGTTATAATTCTGTACAAACACAATATAAAGATGTGTTTAATGTGGTGGTTATTTTAATTTTTAGTAAACTATTATCATGAACGAGTAACCAGTCTCCAAAATCCACATTTTTTGGTTTACGGTCGTTTATTACCGATAACACTCTTAAAGTATGACTTGGTAAGTGAGTTCGCGATTACAGAGATGGTTTATAATAGGATTTAGTTAAAAAGCAGGCAAGCACTTAGGTTTTTTTTTTCTTTTTGGGTGGGCTGCGGTCGGCGCGCTTCCGCACCACTCTGTCCGGGGTGACAGAGGGGCTTAAGCACGCAACACCCGCAATCCACCCGAACACCACGTCGCCTTCGTCGTTGGACCGACCACCGGAGCAGGGTTACTTGTCATCAGTGGTCGGCCCGACGGAATACCACCTACTTGGTAGATACAATTTCGAAGGGCACCACACTGGAGCTAATACCATATATGTTGTACGAAGCATAATATTATGTATATTTAAAGGATTAAGAAAAAAAATGACTGCCCGCTGAGTTTCTTGCCGGATCTTCTTAGTTTGTGGCCGCGTTCCGATCCGGTGGTAGATTGTTGTATTCTACTCAAACGTGTAATTTGATAATATGTTGCCCTTAAGGGGCCTATGCAGAAAAAATGATTTGATTTGATTTGACTTGGGGTACCCTCCCATCGCCCGACGTCCCCCCCCCTCGGGGAGGACGTCGGTCTTTCCTTACGCGGTCGGCCTCTCGGCGGCTGACGGACTAACTCCCCAGTCAAATCACCCACGGCCTCGGCTAGGGCAGCACAGCACGCAGGTAGTCACGCCTGCGCCGCCCCAGTCGCTGGCGGCGGGTCGCTTCGTCGAGGCTGTGCTCCTCGGTTCGTGACCTACCGCCTCCTTCTGCGAGATAACTGCCTCGCAGAAGGATGCGACCGCGTCCCAATTCCTGATACTGCCGAGCATCTCCCTAGCGATGGTCGGCAGCGTCAGGTCGGCACCGATGATTGCGACGAGTTCACGGCGCTGCTCCGCCCAAGCGGCACAGACCTCGAGCGTATGCTGTGCCGTGTCCTCGTCGCAATCGCAGTGGTGGCAGATGGTGTTCTCTCCCTCCTAGCGACCCTGTACAGGTACTTGCCGAAGCATCCATGCCCCGTCAAGACCTGTACGAGTCGGAAGGAGAGCACACCGTGCCGCTGTTCCAACCACTGCATCAGCACCGGCCGGAAGGCCTCCACGATCCAGACACCGTATCGAGGCCTCTCCAGCCGGTCTGCCCAACGGGCGATGACGTCTCGGCGGGCGTCGACGTGCCAGGCGGTGAGCTCCCTTAAGGAAACAGCACTGCCCTCCCCTCGCACCCCCGACACCCGCCGATACAATTCGGCAAGCATTTCCGCCTCCAGGTCTCACGGGGGACTCCCGGCCAATAGACACGCCGCCTCCGTCGCCACCGTGTGGTACCCGCGGATGGTCCTGACTGCCATGGCCTTCTGTGAACGTCACAGAAGGGCCTTGAGTCGGCCGGTCATGGACCCCACCCACACCGGTGCACCGTAGAGGGCCATCGACCGGATGACCCCCGTGTACAGCTGTCGGCATGCAGCGCTCGGTCCGCCCACATTCGGCATGAGCCATGATAGGGCGGACGCCACGCCGACGAGCCGCGGGACGAGCCTGCGGAAATGCTCCCGAAACCACCATGGCCCGTCGAGCACTAGGCCCAAGTACTTCATATGGGCCTGGATGCTGATCCCAACCGAATTAACGGTGATCGTGACGCCGATGGGAGGGTCCATACGGGGCCCATGGAACAAGAGGGCGTCCGTCTTATCCAGGGCCACCCTCAACCCCAGCGCCTCGATCCGCTTGACGACCTCTTCGGTGCCTGAGGTCGCCAGGCTTACCGCCTCTTGTAGCGTCCCACCGCGGGCTGTGACGAGCGTGTCGTCGGCGTAACAAATCACGCCCAGCCCGGGTGGGCGGCTCCCCCGCAGAAGCACTTAAGATGATGATAATGATTGCCATATCTAGTAGATATTCAATGTTTTATTTAATAAATCTCAAACATCTGATAATATTATACGTGTGATGATTGTGGTAATTATGTTGAGTAGTATTACTATTTGTATACTTCTTGTGTGGTTTCGAGTTACGAACAGAATTGTTATTTTTTTACTATAATACATATTCTAACTTATTTTTAACTGCATTTTAGTTGAATTACAAAATATTATAGTTATGTATCTAGTATATAATGTTTTAACTAATTTACCTAATATATTTTTAATTAATAAGCTTTGACTAACAATATAGATGCAGTAATGTTTAATAACAATATAATGTCATCATATTGTTACTTTAGATGATGTCAGTAAAAGACTAAATAAGCACCCGTGGTCAGCACTAATTGAGTACGACCTATATGGAAGACTGCAAACTTTATGCGGCGGTGCCCTTATTAGCGGCAGATATGTTCTTACGGGTGCAGTCTGTGTGACTCAATTTGGATTGCGTATTTATTCACCGTAAGTAGAATTTTTTATCAAAATCTACACACATTCCACGACTAGTACGATACTCTTATAAAATCAGATGGAGATTTCCTTAACTATTACATAATAGGAACTGCACAGACGATGTGGTTTGAGTATCTACAGCAATTGCAATTTTGATGATTTTACAACAATTTTTTGTACAAGACGCAGTAAGTTCTTCAAGTCTTCTGCGTGGCAGTCGTCTCTCCAAAGGAGGCGGCAGAGCGTCCGAGAGGTATTCCTCTACCACGACACACTCCGGCACGTCGGGTGCAGGAGATACAATCACCTACGCCTGATTCTGCTGTGGCCGAAGTTGGAGTTGAAGGGACTGGGAAGCAGTCCGCCATCCGCAGAGAAGCCAATCGCGTGTGGGCGATGCCCTGGCGGCATTGTTTTTGTTTTGTGATTTATGAACCTTGGCTTGGGGCATTGCTGACGACAATGTGAGAGTGTCTACAATAGATTTATTAGGCTGGTCTCCCGTGATATAAGGATTTTTTTTAATATATGATGTTACTTTTTAAGAAATTGTTGCACTTATTTTTTTTTTGCAAGCTAGATAGATCTACTCCTCCTAAAGGGTTAGACTGTTTTTGAATAATCTGTTTTGTGTGTTCATTTGGGAATGGTTTAGATTAATAATCCCCGTTAGGTAGCTATGCGGTCGTTTTCAAGGAGAATTTCTCTAATTTTTAAGATTTGAATAGAACAGTGTATGTTATGTCTGTTAGTATTTATATATATTTATTTATTTATTGATTTATAGAAAGAATATTCTTCTTGGTGAATACGACAGAAGTCATGATGGTCCTGACTGTGTAACTATTGATGGTGGTGAGGACTGCACTGAGGGTACAACGAGAATACCAATAGAGAAACTTATACCTCATCCGAAATTCCAAGCTATAAACCGAAACCATGATATTGCTTTAATAAGGATGGAGCGACTTGCTCCGTATACAGGTTTGTGTGGTGAATTTGTCCAATATCTTGTAATTATCATATTTATTTAAAATTTTGGGATGTGTGATTGCAAAAATTGCGATAAGTAGTTTTCACAATTTTTATAAACATAAATTGATATAAACCTGGTTAATACCATTGGATAGTATAATTTAACCGATTATGTATGTGTTCATGGTATACACGGTATGGTAACACTATATAGCCCAAATGGCCAAAATATGCTAATATTAAAATTTGTCTTAATAGTTACTTGTACGATTTATGTATCTATTGATATCTTTGCCCTTGAAATTGGGTCAGTTGTGGGTTAATTATTTCGTGATAACACTTTGCAACATTCATATAAATGTATTTATTTTAAATACTCATGTTTGTTTTAAATATACGCGGGAATGGAATAGGCATATTCTTCGTATCTGACATTATCAAAAAATTATCAGACGCACATTCTTATGAAACGTAAAATAATTCACTGTGACCTGCTTGCTAAGCTTGATGGTTATGGCAATGATCCCTCCAATTATTAACCAATTATATCTTATTCTATGCGTGAAGTCTTTATTCAGCAGTGGACAACTAAAGATTAAATGTTGACGAGAGATTTTTATTCATTTTAGTCGGCTAGCTAGTAAATATAAATATTATACAATCACAAGCTGACCGATCCGGCTTCGCGCGGTCCCTATCTTTTAAAAGTACATATAAAGCGGTCTTGACCATATTTCTCTATAGGTTCTACTTATGGTGACAAAATCACTTTATTTGATCTCTCGAAATGGACCAGGCAACGTTTTATAAAATTATTTAAATTGTTTCGAAAATGATCGTGAATAAACGTCGTGACATGTTATTAAAACTGGTCTATATGATTTAGCTTGCGTATATTAAAATATCATGTACTGTTTAAAAGACAAAACTTATCAAATACAAAAATATTTCTTAATTACAGATTTTATCCGTCCCATTTGTCTGCCAACCACAGACATGACGCTTAGGACTGAACCCTTTAGATTGACTATTGGTGGCTGGGGTGGTAATTCTGTACCGAACTCCGTAAAATTGTACGTGGATCTGCCTTTTGTCAGCAAAGAAGTAAGCGACATTAAGAATATTTTGTTTATTTAAGTACTTTAAATATAAGTTGTCTATGAATGGAATTGTGAAATCACAGGTTTACTGCGCACCGAGGGAGTGGCCGAGATTGGCTTGGAGGAGACGAATGGGTACGGGGTCCATTAACGGTCCGTATCCATCGTCACCTCCTCCGCGCTACCGGGCGATCGGGCCGCGCTCGGAGCGGGGACTGGCCCGGTCGATGGGCCACCCCTCCCCTTTTGGGCCGATGCCGGGGGTCTGCAGTTCCCAGAGCCCATACGATGCTTGGCAGGCCTATTGCCCACCGCACACGCGGGGCAGAGGGGCACCGCAGCACACGATGCCTTCTGGTGTCCGGTCTGACCGCAGCGGAAACATAGCCCATTGCAGTCAAAGCAGTTTTTGCATGTCGGCCGGGTATGCCCGACCGCCATGTACTTATAACACCTCGCGGACCGGGGCTCCAGCATGAGTTACCTGCGCCGAACTCCAGCCCACAAGGAGTCTGCCTGAGTCGGCCAATTGCTTGACCGACTCCACCGGGCACTGCACCCAGACGGCACCGACGCCGCCCGGACCAAGGCGGATGGAGCCAATCCGGACGGTGTCCGAGGCACATCTGGAATGCGCCATAATGGCCTCCCGGACGTCCTCCACCGTCACAGAATCGTCCAGACCCGTGAGGCGCTTCTCTGCGCACTTGACGGGCCTGGCGATTCGGACTCCATCCTCCGGCCCGAAGCTGCGGGGGCTAGCTTCGTGACCACACTATCGGCCGTCTTCGCGACCTCGGCCCCAGGGAACTCGAGTATTTGAGCCCCTGTCCGGGCCTTGCGGGTCCACAATTAATATAGACTTGGAGAATGGATATTCTATAACTTAAGACGGTGAGTTGGCAACAGAACAAGAATTATACGATCAAAAACAAGACTTGTAAAAAAAGCCAAGCCTCACAACTGAGTTCTTCTACCATAAAAATTTGTGAGATCCATGTTATACCAAGTCGGTTAACTCATTCAGTTCCTGCTTAAGGGACCTTTCTTCTTTTAAGTTATTACGTAAATAACTAACCTAACAACTTCTTATAGTGACTATATCAATATTAAAGATCTTTTATGCTTTAAATAAACAGAATGACTTGGCAATCACATGAAAACACACCTCACAAGTACATATTATATTAAACAACATATTATATTAAATTGTACTAAACATAGTGCGATTGCCAAATCAGTCTATTTATTTAAAACATAAAAGATCTTTAATATTGATATAGTCACTATAAGAAGTTGTTAGATTAGTTATTTACGTAATAACGTAAGAAGAAAGGTCCCTTAAGCAGGGACTGAATGAGTTAACCGACTTGGTATAACATGGATCTCACAAATTTTTATGGTAGAAGGACTCAGTTGCGAGCCTTGGCTTTTTTTTACAAGTCTTGTTTTTGATGGTATCTCATTTCTTTTTGTAGATAGACCTACTTATTATCCTTTTCGGTACCTTGTACTTCTTGAATCCCAACAACGGATTTTTTTTAGAGTCCACTCTCTGAAAAATGAGACATGTCTCCTTTCCGCTTGAGTCATTTCTACCTAAGCGGAGAGATGTGGAAATGAAGAAATTTGGTTAGTTTTTTGAAACATATCTCCTCTAGTCTCCTTTCCCCTTTAATGGCAAAAGAGCCTAATAATGGCGTTCTTTCTTTCACGTACATTTCAGGCAATTTAGTTTGCTTAATACTTTGGGAGATTTTGGTACAATTTCATAAGACATGTCCCACTCTTGCTTTTTCATTCCATTGATTGACGATTTTACAAGTTATCTTTGAGCATAATTATATCTAGGTATCTGTCCACACCTATTATGCCAATCATCATTCAGCCTATCGCCGTCCACTGCAGAACATAGACCCCCTCATGCTTCACCATACAGTGCGGTACTATGGCACCTGCATCCAACGACGCTCAAGGGGTAACAGAGTTGCCATGACTAGGGCTCATTTTTCTTCGTCATATAAGGAATAATGCCCTAATCGCCACTAATGTTATATCTGTTGTAACTACCTATGTTTGTTAAGCGAGATAATAGTCCATACTGGTATTGGTAATTGTACGCTAGTGTCTCATTTTAGGCTGTTGTTGATTGTGCAACACATGCATTCAGCATTGACAATGCTGACTTCTGCTCTCTTCTTTTTGGAGCGTCAAATCGACCACTGATCTAATGTAAAATAGACGTACAGACGGACTTCTATCAATGATTAGAAGTCCGTCTGTACTGGAAATAATTTATATACTGTTTTTTTCAGGCTCGCCTACACATAAGTGTTATTGAAATACGCAGCTTAATCATGCCTACAATTGACTGGTTATTGAATTAACGTTTTGCAAGTGGCAATTTTCTATCGTCAATGGGTAGCGGTTCTGGCGACAGATTAGTGCAATGGTGTCATGGAGCACCTGATTTTGTACCCTTGTGTACCCTTCAACGGCCAAGTCACACAACTTTAACTATAATAATAAAGAAATCGCAGTAAGGAACCTTAGACTTGGCACGACTTTGTTTAGATTTCATTACTTTTTAGAGATAAACAAGCAGTTCCATCGAGACTTGGCTAGTTTTTTACAGAATGTTTTTGGTAGGATTTCACTTCTTTTTGTAGAAAAGTGGGCATATTGATTTATTTTATTAGATTTTTTTATTTGACACATTTTTTTCTTTTTAGGGGTAATTTTTTTTATTATTACAAATCTTTATTTTCTTTTTTTCCGGTTCTGATTCTTGTACAGTAGCAACAGTTTTTCATATTGCCCATTCGCGTTCATTATTTATTCTTTTAGACCGTTTAGACGGTTTAATTTCTGAAAGATTGGCGGGGTAGTTACGCCTAAGCCGGTTGTACTCAGTGATCGCTGAAGCTTGAGCTTTTATACTCTTGAAGTCAACATTTATGAGGTGCACCCCATGAAGATTGGTTACTCATGAAAGCGCCACGTAGGCTTGGCCACAAGAGAATATGGAGGTGCCAATATCCATGAGGGCATTTTTTAAACTTAGACCTTGGCTCTTGTGAATTGTTAGGGCATACGCCACACAGATTGGGAATTGTTCTCTGTACACGTATGCCCGGGGTATGATCTCAAATTTTGACTTAATAGGCAATCATTTGTGAATCAAATTATTAGCGAATTTTACTACCAATTGTTTAGACAAGTGTCAATATAATTAATTATCAATGAACTTTGTACCAAAGGTATTACTTACCCAATACTGAAATATAGCTAAATTAATGATATTTTTAAACGAAACGAAGTAATATCTACCTAAATAAACTAAATCTAGAATACTAGAAAAGTACTTCCTGATAAACACGAACGCGATTCGAAGTACTGCCTAACTGTAAATTAAACCTAGAAAACTAAGAGTACTAAATAACTAACAATTAAATAAAGTATTTAATTAATAGTACTTTTAAATCTAATAATTATATAATAATCATTAATCCGTCACTAATCACAAAATTACTAACCTATTCAAATCTTCGAATTGTTATAATAACAACCTGCTAATCTTATATCTTATATCTTTAAACGAGCAATTCTTGTATATATATATATATATATATTATAATTCTTGTATATAGATATTCAGGATCTCGGAAACGGCTTCAACGATTTTGTTGAAACTTGGCATACTAGAGGTTTCGGGTCCAAAAAATCGATCTAGCTAGGTTTTATTTATAGAAAATGTTGTTTTGTCCGTGTTTTCAGCAAAACAATTACATTAAATTTTAAAAGAATATGAATTCAAATTTCGTTGTCAACGTCATGGGTTACGATAGCTCAGATGGGAAGTTGACAGGTTCTAATTTTGATTTTGTTGACATTCAAATAGCGTCGGTTCGAATCTCGGTGTTATTATTATTCTCTTTTTATAATTTTTAATATATTTTTCATTATTTATTTTTTATTAATATATATCTAAATAAATTCGATAAAAATATTCCGAGCGAAGCTCGGTCAACCAGATATTTAACCTTATCAAACCTCACGAAATAATAAGCGAAGTCAACGAAATGCAATTAATCCCTCCTAATCCCTAGCAAACGTTTTCAAGCGCAGTAGAAGAATGTCATAAACGACTGTAACGCGGCTGTTGATCAGTTTTGCTCTCCACCCCGCAAGGGGTGGGAGAAACGGCATCAGGGCCGAGCTCTCTGGCCGTGGTATCCATCGCCGGTACTTAAGAGTACCGTGTCTTTGGGTGTTTATTTGCGGTTGTGAACCGTAGATGTTTGAAATCGAGGACGGTGCCGATGACGATCTTTACACCACAGGGGCGGTCCGTACGAGCAGGGTGAGACCCCCGGTTACCCCGGAGGAGGCCCCGCTCCGAATGACCAGCGATCCTGGGGTGACTAACGCGTCGAACACCGTCCCACGCTGGGCAGATGACTTCTAGTTATTTGTAGATAGTCGCCGGTGGCGCCTCCCCGTGGACGCCAACATCAACTACATATTTATAAATAAGTATGCGGAAGTGTTTGGCTTAAGTGGAGGGATTGCGTCCCGACGGCTGGCTTCCATTATAGCAGGTGGCTGCGTGTTTGATAGGACGGTTGACAGGCCCTCAGCGGCGGCCTGAGAGATCTCGTCGCGGGACTTGTCGTCGACTATTGTCTCTAAGATGCTTTGTAGGACCGACATCACGATGGATAACGGTACATGGATGTCTTTCGATTTCATCACGGGTGCTGTCAACTCGGAGCGGCGCACTGGTGGCGGTTGAGTGACCGACGCCGTTGTCGTCGCGGCGGGCGCTGAGCGCGCTGAGCGCGCCGCGACGCCAGTTATGGGCGTCGCGACGTTTACTATGGGCGTCGCGACGTCGGTTGCTTGAACGTTAGTGGAGGCTTTCTTTTTATTTCCCCGTCGCTTCTTCTTCGCGGGGTTGGGTTGCTGCGGGGCAGGGTTGGCCGGCGCCATCAGGCTAAACGCCTGCGGGTCGGCGGCCACCATGGGCTGCTCGGTAGTTAGGGGGACCTAGTTGGTCCGGATGGTGCGGGCCTCCGTACCCGCCTGACGATACCGGGCCTCACGCCGTAGGGCGGGGCAGCCGGAATAGTTGGCTGGGTGAGGCCCATTGCAGTTGATGCACGTTGCCGGAGTCTCGCGGGGACGGCTGCAGTCATGGGCAGGATGCGGGCCGCCACAACGCACGCACACTAGCGGGCAGTGGCAGTTGTGGCTGCTATGGGGAAACTGTTGGCAGCGGTGGCATTGGGCCGGGCGTTTCTTGCCACGCCAGGCCTGCACTACCACGCCGGTGAAGCCCAACAGCTCCGTCACCTGGTACACTTCTGTTACGTTGGCGCTGCGCTGTAAGATTGCGTGATGGATGCAGCCAGGGCGACCACCCCTGGCTCGTATAGGGCGAACATAGATTACTATGAATCCAAGTTGCGCAAATTCTTGCATTATTAATTCAGGGGGAGAGTCGTTGGGAAGACCCCTGATGGCGACTTTAAAGTCTTTCATCTCTGGCTGCGTGTACGAGTACCAGGAGACCTTCTCCGTCTTCTCCAGTACGTTAAAGTACCGCTGAAGAAAGCGGAACTCCTCTTCATCGGCAGGCGTGAAGCGAATGCCCTTGCCGAATGGGCGAGCATTCGCTGTTCGCTCAAGCTGCTGCCTGATCGCCGTCATGTGGTGGGTCCAGTTGGGAAGGACCTCCACCATGATGGGGGGATATTTGGACCTCGAAGTTGATGGTTGCTGGGCGTCTCGATGGGCGCTAGTTGACGGTATAGGCTCGTCAATAGCGGGATTCGACGCATGTTCGGCGGCCGCGCTTGCGTATGAACGCGGCGTTGGCTTCGGAGGCGGTGGCAACGACCGCGGTTGTTGACCGCTGGCGAGTGCATTTAGGGCGGCGGCAGGCAGGGGAGAGGCCTTCGCATGCGCGCGAGCGCTCTGCGGGCTCACCCTCTGCGAGTGCGTGGGAGGCAAGGCAGACCCAGCGGTGCACAAGCGCTTCGCTGGATCGTCGTCTTCGTTAGGGCTGCGTTGGCGTCTAACACCCACAGGGGTGTCGAGTGCCGGGGAGACCGACGTCTTCTGAGATGGAGTCTTCTTCTTCTTGTTACCCCTTTCGGGAGAGGAGTCGTCTTGAGATTCGCCCGACGTTAGTGTGTCGTTGAACGAATAGTAGCGATCGTCGCGGCGCACATAGCGCGGCGACGGCGGGCGCGACGGTGGGCTGGGAGGAGATGCGGTGGCGGCCGCCGCGATGTCCTCTCGGCTGCGGCAAATGGCGGCAGAGAGTAGCGGCGGCTGTCCTCCGCAATGGGCGGCAGGGCGGTGAAGGCGGCTGGTGCGGGGGGCGACAGGGTGTGATTACCCGTGCTTCCACCCGCAGAGTGCGGCATCCGGCGCGGCAAGCGCGAGGGCACGCGCTGCGGCTGTGGTGGCGGTGAAGTCGGCGGCAAGCGTGCAGGCGTCTGGTCGCGCTGTTCCAAATCGCTTGGCGGTGAAGCGGTTGCTGAAGGCTCCTTAGTGCGGTGACTACCCTGCATGGGATAGCCCCCTTTCTAGGGCGCATGGCAGGACGCTATTGGGTCAGTACCTGTGCGACTATGTTGGTTGCTGGTCGCTCGTCAGCAACCGCCCGATGTCCATGCTGACGCCGAGATGCCAACACAAACACCGAAGTAGCGACAGACGGTGAACCGTGGAGTCCGAACACACTTGTAACTAACGAAAAACGTTGGAAAACTGCGGTACTGAGGCTTTCCAGTAACGCGGCCGGTTGCCACTTCGCCATATAAGGTTATCGGAAAAACAAACGTAAGCGCGTTTTAAAATACAGTTAGCGCCATCTAGCGACGTGTGCGGATATCACCGCCACTCTTAGTCCAATGAATTATATTTTGACCAAATTTTGAGCGAAATTAATTAATATTTTAGTGTAATTTGTTTATTTAATTTGTGTAATGTTCGAGTAGAATAAAGTTTCTTCTTGTAAACTTGTAAGTATAAGTATAAAAGCCAGTCTAGTCTTATCCAGAGTTTTCCTTTAATTTTATTTATATGCGTATTAAAAGCAGAAGGGGAGGCATTCGCCCAGCAGTGGGAAGCAATAGGCTAGATTAAATTAGAAGATGTGTCCCACTACGCTGGATTTTTGCAATGACAGTCGATTTTTTTATGTACCAATAGTAGAATGGGGCATTACCATATCTCTATTACAGCTGAGACAAGCTGAGGGTTCTTCATCAGATACTTTAGACCTTCGATTTTTGACATCAAATGAAGAGGCAAACAAAGTTGAATATTTTTTGTAAAGGCGGTATGTCGATCTTTAATAGTTTGGTTGGGCTCTTGTGTTTACAAATAAGGGTCAGCAGGTACTCCAGATCTTTGATTATCCAAGTTTTTATAGTTTTCCCTTTATGTGGCCATTAAACCCTAACTTTGTACCAAATTTCAGCTCTCTGAGTTTATGAGTAGTACTACTATTTCGTTGATCATGCGTGAGTGAGTGAGTGAGTGTCATAAATGCGAAACTTTGCTTTCACTTAACTTCGGAACTAAATGACCTGCAGACTTGAATTTTTGTATTTTAAGTATTTTTTTATAGCTTACTAGATGATGACAATTTCTGCGTTCTGATCTTATCCAGAGGTTCTCATATAGGGGCCTGAAAATGCGGCGAAATGGTTCCAGTAAAGGATGGTACGGCAGTGTTTGCTTCGCGCTCGACTTGGCGGGGGCACTGCCGTGCCCCCAGATAGATTCACGAAGTGCGTTCCAACATTTGATACGATGTTGTTTTGCAAACTTAAGAGGCATTCCATTAGCATATGTCATATTAAAATGTATTCTATCACTTAAAAAATCGAATTGTAATATTACCCTACAATGGGTACCTTCTCATGTTGGTGTATCTGGAAACTGATCAAGCAGACCAGCTCGCAAAATCTGCGTGTTTTACAGGCTTCACGACAGACTATGGTCCTTATATCACAGATATAATATGTGAGGTGAGATTGAAGTGTCGTAAATTATGGTCGGAGTATTTTGATTAAAGATCTTTACATAAAGGCATCTGGTATAAGATAATGCAGCCTAACTTGCCTCACACTCTTTGGTTTTCCAACATCGATATGAGATGTCATACCATAGTTACAGCTTTAAAGCTTCGTTCCGGGCACGTTCCACTATATAATTTTAGGTTACATGATGCGAAAAACTACATCGCCGAATTGCAATGTGTGTATTCTTGAAGATATTCACCATATCATTATGGAATTTGCCAGAAGTGAAGCGAAAACACTCGATCTTAATTTTAATGTATATAACGCCGCTGAATACTTTAGCATATTGTCGGATCCTCTATCCGACGAAGCCAAGCAAATTTATAATATGTTGAATTTAGTTATTAAGAATCGATAGTTATAATACATATGTACGTTCCAATGGGGGCGGCATTATCTTTTCAGATAAAGCCCTCTTTTTACCGAAAAAAGATTTAAAAAAAAACCATAATATATCGAGGTGATGCTTAGCAGCTCCAAAATCATTGTACATGTATAATTTCTACAGTTAATAACAGTAGAATATTTTCTGTTCTGTGTGGTGAGCGGGTAAGGATACAATTCACCACTCCGTTTCTTGCCCTTAAGTGTGGTAAAAGACGACTAAGGAATTATAATTTATAGATAACATCTATGCAAAAGAGGAAAAACTCAAAATAAAACCTTATACCAACACGTCTGTTCAGGCCGACCACTGACGACAAGTCACCTCTGCTCCGGTGGTCGACCCAACAACGAGGTAGCGTGGGTACGGGTGGATTATGGGCCCGTGCGCCGTCCTTTCATCGCCCCGGACGGGATGGACCGCGCGAGCGCTTACCATAGCCCACCCATAAAAAAAAATACCATCACGTCTGACTAGCATGGTATAGTGCGTCCACTGTGGAGGAGGCTCACGCCCAGCTTTTGGACGTTTATGAGCTGTGATCATCATCACTGATTGATCATAACTCAGAAGTTTCTCCGCTTACTATACAAATCTAGCTCGGGAGTTCTTTTTGGGATAGAATCCGAAATACAGAGATATTATTAAGATATATTTATTAAATAAACACTACCTATCTGTAAAACTCCGGCAACGTAATATTACATAATTACATAAAAATTACATAAGCAATAACAAAAGAAAATGAATGTTTTTACTCACATGCTACATTGCAAAACTGAGAAAAAAAACAATAGGTTGCTGCATTAAGTTTCCACTGTCCTCCATACTAGTCAAGACTGTATTACGGTAGAACAGTATCCGCCAATAAAATCACATATATTATATTTTTGTAAAACTTTATACAACACCACTTAAGCACTTAAAAACATCACAAAAATAATTAAATATGAATGTGGGTGTACGTACAATTTCGTCATTTGCATTGAGAAACGGTATGATACATATACATCGAGCGACCGTACAGTAAACAACTAATATTTATGTCTTGCAGTTTTAATTAGTTCTTACGTTTAAAATAGTACTAAAAACATGTTTTTGTTGTGATTATTGGAACTAAAACGTTAAACTACACAATAGTGAAGTGATAATTGGGCAAAAGTGTTATAAAGTGTACATTTTTAATCATATTAGTGATATTGCAACTGATCAACTCACGTTATTAAGAATTATTGAAAGTGTTTTATAAAGACGCGTAACAGCCGCCTTTTCCTTGGCGCTTACGACGTTTACTTCAATCATAGCAACAACGGGCAGGTACTGTTTCTCGAACATTTGTGAGACGGAGGGTTAACTTTTGTAAATTTATACTTTCGTTTTTATAATATTTATGTTTTTAAAACATGACTACGATATCTTCGTCATGGGGATGTTGTGTCAATGAAGATGTTGATGCAAATGAAAAATGTATTATTTGTACTCGCTGTAGTAAATTATATCACTTTTATTGTTTATCTATACCTTTTATAAAAATTGGTTCTGATGCCTACTGTAAGTGGATATGTCCTGGATGCCTTAATTTGACCCCAAAAACGTTAAAAAAAGATTGTACTCCTGTCCGTAATGTGTCCACAATAAGAGGAAGTAAGAGACCGGCCTTAAATTCACCGCCAGAAATAAAAGGGTTTACTGCCGAAGACGTGCGTATTATTGTCCAGGATGTCATCAAGACTGAGCTTTATTCTGTGCTTCAACAACTTAATTCCTCTATACTTAGCATCGTCAATAAGGAGTTGGAACCAATAAAAAACGATGTAAGAGATTGAGATTGAGTACCTCATTAACATTTCATACAAAGATTTTTGAAGAATTTCAATCGGAGCACTTAACCTTGCAAAATAACATGAAGAATTTGATGTCACAGAATGATCAATTGCATAATACTATCACCGATTTAAGCCAAAGACTTAACTATTTGGAGCAGCAAACTCGTTCGAACAACCTGGAGATACAAACTTTGCCAGAAAATAAACACGAGAACCACCACTACCACCACTATTGCGAAGCAGTTGGGTTCGGTGGTTGGATGCGATTTGAATGATAATGATATTCTGCATGTCACCCGTATTGCAAAGGCTCAATCTAGTAACTCACGCCCACGGTCTATTTTAGTACCTACAGCTTGCATTTTCGAGAATCCGAGATCGGTTACTGGCATCAGTAATTCAATACAATAAAAAGAACACTAATAACAAACTAAACAGTTGTGATTTTGGTATTTCTGGCAACATTACTGCAGTCTACGTTCAGGAACATTTGTCACCGTCCAATAAAGCCCTACATGCTGCTACGAGGATAAAGGCAAAAGAAAGGGGATATAAATACGTATGGGTCAGGAACGGTAGGATATTTGTTAGGAAAAATGATGATAGTAACCATATACTTATTAGAAATTTAAATATGTTATCCAAGATTATTTGATTTTGTATATTTAATATTTATATATATTTTCTCTTTTTTTTAAATTGATGCAATTGCGATTTTTGTCTTAAAATTCAATAATTTAGAAATATACTATCAGAATTGTCGGAGGTTAAGAACAAAGACACATATTTTTTATCGTAATGTTTGCTGTAATAATTATGATGTAATAATTGTAACAGAAACTTGGCTTGATAGTTCTATACTAAGTGGTGAGTTGTTCGATGCCAGGTATCTAGTTTATAGAAGAGATAGAGAAAGTTCTAGTTTATATTCTGGCAGAGATGGGGGTGGCGTACTTATAGCAATTAAGAAAGAAATTAAATCAAATCGCGTTAAAGTCTGGGAAAGTAGTTGTGAGGATCTGTGGGTTACCATTGAACTGTCTTTATCAAGAGACGTACGTCGAATAGCTCTTTGTGCAGTATACTTACCTCCACCCATACGGCGTGGTACTCTTGAACACTATTTAGATAGTTGTAATAAAGTGTTTGAACAAATCGTGGACTCAAGTATTTTTATTATAGGCGATTTTAATATGAGTAATATTGATTGGAAATTAATACAAAACGTAAATTGCGACCTTGCATTACCGACTATTGGCGAAATTTTGATAGACTTCACGAATATTAATAGGCTCGAACAACTTAATTATATTGCCAATTCAGCTGGCGTATTTTAAACTTGGTACTGTCCACACATTCATTATGTACTATAAATCAGAGTACTAACCCCTTTAGTAATATCGATTGGTACCATCCCCCTCTCAAAATTATAGTAACGTATGACAAAATGGTTGGATTGTCATATAATAGCACAAAACCAAAATTAAATTTTTACCCAGCTGATTACACTCTTATACGAAATTTTTTGAAACAATGCGACTAGGCTAGAATTATTTGCTGGGAGTGATGTGAATGAAATGGTAGATGAATTTTATGATGTTCTAGATAACGCTATATGCAAATTTGTGCCTACTCGTTGACGAAAAAATAATAAATACCCTCTGTGGTTTAATCGCAAAATTATTAAAATGTTAAACTTAAAAAACAAAATAAGAAAACGGTACAATAAATACAAACATGCTCTTGATGCCATTGAGTTAAAATTGATTAGTAGGCGTTGTGATAAGCAGACCAGACTATGTTACAGTAATTATATAAAAAAATTAGAAACTGACATTTCAAATAATCCGAAATTGTTTTGTTCCTATGTCAAGAGAAGACGAGGTGGATCTAGTGCTTATCCCAATATTATGTCTGATGGACATACTACAACATCGGACGGTGCAAAAGTCTGTGACTTATTTGCTGCTTATTTTAGCTCTGTTTATAGTTATGATCAGGATGTTAGCGGTGAATATATGTCAGAGTCATTACAAACACTAAAGAACTATAGTTTAGGTTTAACGATTCCAACTATAAGCAACGATATGCTGCTCAGGAGGCTACAGTCTTTGGATTGCACAAAAGGCGTAGGACCGGATGGCATATCATCCATCTTTATTAAAGAATGTGCCTCTGAACTAGTCATGCCCTTGGCATTAATATTTAACAAATCTTTAATTTCTGGGATATTTCCTTCAAAATGGAAAATAGTAAAGGTAGTACCTATACATAAAAATGACAGTAGTGATCAAATCAGCAATTACAGACCTATTTCGATACTATCCTCTCTAGCCAAAATATTTGAATCACTTGTTTGTCCCTATATTCAGACTCATTTAAAACTATATTTAAGTGAAGCTCAACATGGATTTTTTAAGTCTCGATCAACGACTACAAATCTAGTACCATTTACGGAATTGCTGGTGCAGGCTTTTGATTCGGGGTACCAAGCTGACGTCATTTATACTGACTTTAGCAAAGCATTTGATAAAGTCTCCCACAGAATTTTAATTCGAAAGTTAAAAGCTTATGGTGTGAATGGGTCTATGTTGAATTGGATATATTCGTATTTAAAAAATAGATCTTTTTATGTTGTTGTGAACGGATTACAGTCTATAGTGTTAAACATCAGTTCTGGTGTTCCGCAGGGCTCACATTTGGGGCCGATACTGTTAAATTTCTTCATTAATGATATCACTGAATGTTTTTTGCAATCTGATGTTTTCATGTATGCTGACAACTTAAAGCTTGTGAAAATCATAAGTTCGGCAAACGATGTTTCGAATTTACAAGAGGACCTGTATAGATTGCTTAACTGGTGTAATCGAAATAAAATGTATCTTAATACAAACAAATGCTTTCATGTAAAGTATCATAGAAAGCATAATATAATTACATCTAGTTATTTTATCGACAATGAGAAAATAAAAGAGTTGGATAGTATTCGGGATCTTGGTATATTATATGATAAAAAACTAACTTTTGTACCTCATATAAATAATATTATTAAAAAGGCATCAAATGTATTAGGCTTTGTAATAAGGAACTGTAAGACGTTTCGCAACTTTAAAACAAAGATCATTATTTATAACACCTTAGTTCGAAGTATTCTTGAGTACGGTAGTGTAGTTTGGAGACCACATTATGCTGTTCACACGTTGCGTATAAAACGAATTCAGAAGCGTTTTATGTGGCACTTAACCTTCTCGACAGGTATGGCTAAAAAAGTTTGATCTTATAACGATAGACTGAAACATTTTAAATTACCCAGCCAGGACCAAAGAAGATATTTAAGCGATGCAATATTTGCTTTCAAAATTATTAATAATAAGGTGGACTGTCCCCGTTTACTCTCTTCTTTCAACTTTCGTGCTCCCGCAAGAATCCCACGCAACTCTATTACACCGCTTTATCCACCACACAGAAGAACGGTTTTAGGTGCTAGTTCTCCACTTGCTAGGTTTTGTAAAGTTATCAACGGTTATAGTGATGTGATTGATGTACACTCTGACTCTCTGTTTTGAGTGAAAAGCCAAGTTTCTACCTGTCTGTCTGATGGTTTTTTTTAATATTTCCTAGTACTAATAAGCTATGAAGTTATGACGCGATAATAAGTTTAAATAAACCGAATGTTATGCGACAGCGTATGTTGGATGTGTATCATTTTGTGTATATTGACTGTTATGTCGTAAAGGGTGCAGGGTAATCTTATAAGTTTTATGTTTTCTGTCTGCTCAAAAAATCATATATATATATATAGAGTATAGAGATACGTAAAAGAATAAGTGTTGCCAACATGACCGGAAGGATTATTAATCTGTAGGTGGTCATCAACCATAGGACATCACGGGGAAACAATTTTTTTGATACGTAGCGGATGTCGCAATATCGAACAGACCAATCAACGCCCCCCAACTCAAATGGCTCGCTGATTTGGTGTATGTGCCACTCTTCATTCATATCCATCAACGGACAACGAGAACTGTTCACAATGATTATGATGTTCATCATCTCAGCCCATACACTTGCCACTGTTCGGTTTGAGCCTTCACTATTGGAGGGAAATAGACCCACTATCAGACGTGTCGGTATAGGGTTTTGTATCAAATTTTCTTTCTCTTGCATAGATATTATATGCATGTTACATCCCTTTGTCGTATTTTACGACACCCACAGGCTAGAGATTTTATTTTTATTCTGTCAACACACGGGAATTCACTCTTAAGTGTATTGACTGTTGGGTCGACCCCTGACGTCAAGTCACCTGCTCCGGTGGTCGGCCCAACGACGAAGGCGACGGGTCTTACGAATGGGTTACGGGTGTGTGTGCTTACACCCCTCTGTCGCCCCGAACGGAGCGGACGAGGAGTGCATCGACCGTAGCTAAACGGAAAAAAAAAGTATATTGAATATAAGTCTATAAACATTTGAGATATTAGAAATAAAACAAAACATTTTTATTTTGCAGAAATGCCAAAGTACTTCTATATTTGCCAAACACAATATCACCTTATCGAAGGGACAGTTTTGCGCGGGTGGAGAAAAGGGAAAAGACTCGTGCAGGGGTGACGGTGGATTGCCTTTAGTGTTTGAAAACAATGGAATATTTGAAGCTATTGGAATCGTCAGTTTTGGATCTATTCCCTGCGGCTTAGAGAATGTTCCTAGTGTCTACACAAATATTTATGAATACAAATCATGGATCACTAGTAACATTGTTGCTTAGCTTAGATTTATTTAGATTTATTTACTATTTTTATTTTCAGAATATATTGTTAAATAAATATAGATATTTGATATATTTATGCTTTTAGTTGTGTTCCTTTGTAGCCAATACAAAACTAAAAAAAAAAACAATATAAAATAAAACGTGTTAAGTATATTTCAAAAATACGTAAAGCTAACCCTTTTTTTTTTTTTTTTTGTGGGTGGGTCGCGGTCAGCGCTCTTCCGCACCACTCCGTCCGGGGCGACAGAGGGGCTTAAGCACGCAACTCCCGCGGCCCACCCAAAAACCACGTCGCCTTCGTCGTTGGGCCAACCACTGGAGCAGCGTTAACTTGTCGTCAGTGGTTGGCCCGACGGAATACCCCTACTATTGGGGTACCCTCCCATCGACCGACGTCCCCCCCTCGGGGACGTAAAGCAAACCCTAAAGCCCCCTAAACACGTCGGCCGAGCCTAGGCCAACACGAGCGTCGGCAAATAGGTACAAAGCAAGTCTTAGCGTCCACACGGTGGACAAGTGCGTCGAACGCCAATGTGAGTGGCCAACGTAGACGAGTATTTGTAGAATTGTCCACACGTTGGCCGCTGTCAGTATTCATTGTGCACTGAAACACTATGGACGTTGACATTGACGCGGCTGCAGCTTCGGCTATTTATTTAATAAGCGTATATAACAATTATCTCAGTGTATACCGCAGTAAAGTGGTAAAAAAGAAGATGGTTGATACTGAGTATTCACAGAAATAGAACAATATAAGATATATCCGTATGGTGACGGAGTAAGAATACAATTTACCACTCCCTGTCTTGCCCGTGGATGTAGTAAAAGCCGACTAGGCGATATAATATGCTCATAACATCTGTGTAAGAGAAGGAAAACGCGAAATGAAACCCTATACCAACATATCTGACCAGCATGGTATACTAGGTCAAATTCACTCTCATTGTGGAGGAGGCCCGAGCCAAACAATGGGACGTATATGGGCTGCGATGATGATGGTGACTTCATTATCCTAAAAACAAAAATTTATAACTAGTGTGAGTGTTACCAGCAATGACATACGGCACTAAAACGTGGTCTGTAAATGTTAGCCTCATAAAAAGGCTCAAAGACGCTCAAGGTGACATGGAAAGGGCCGAGCTCAATATTTCTCTACGTGATAAAAGCCGAAATACGAGGAGGACATATCCTTGGAGGGCGGATGTAACCGACATAGCCCGCACAATTATCACGTCGAAATGGCAATGGACAGACCACATCGCTCGTCTAACCACCAACCCTTAGAAAAAAGGTTCTCAAGTGGCGACCACGAATTGGACGACACAGCGTACGACGACCTCCCACCGTGACCCACACACCCAAAAAAAAAATAATACCTATCTTTACATTACATTTTATAATAGGTTTACCTATGGCATAGGCTTTACCTATGTAATTGCCATTCTGCAGTACTGGTCATTTCAAATCAAAATCATTTTTATTTGGCTAAGAATTCTAATTTCAAATTAATTTTATTTTAAAACATGAAATTTATTTTCCAAAAGTAGTCGTTTGTTTATTGATTAGTGTTACGTTTTCATCGCATTTCCATCTTTTTCGTCATCATGGATACGTAAAAAATTCGAGTAATTATGGAATATGAGTAGCGCTGTGGCAGCAACGCGGCACAAGCGGCACGCAACATCAACGACGTTTACGGAGCTAACACCACAAACGAACGCACCACCTGTTATTGGTTTTCTCGCGTCCGTTCTGGAAATTTCGATCTGAAAAATGAACCTCACGGTCGTCCGAAGACTTTGATCGACAATGACGAATTAAATGCGATTGTGGAAGCCAATGATACACAATCTACGGATGAATGAGCAGCAGCTTTCGATGTTAGCGTCAAAACAATATTGTTCCATTTGCGTCAAATTGGCAATGTAAGTCAAATGGGTGCCCCTCGAACTCAAAGATCGCTAGCGCGAAGTACGCGTCGAGACATGCCTTGCATTGCTCAACAGACACGCAAATGAAGGAATTTTGAAACGCATTGTTACTTGCGATGAAAAATGGATTCTGTTTGATAACCGCAAGTGCTCAGCAAGTTGGTTGGATCTTGGCTCAGCACCTAAAGAATGCCCTAAACGAAAACTTACCCCTAGAAAAGTGATGATCACTGTTTGGTGGTCTAACGCCGGTGTGATTCATCACAGCTTCTTACCAAACGGGGTGAGCATTACTCTTCTTCACAGTACACATCTGCGTACTGTGAAGAACTGAACACAATGATGGAGAAGCTGGCACATCTCCAACCAGTATTGGTCAATCGCTCGTCTCCGCTGCTGCTGCACGACAATGCGCGATCTCATACTGCACCGCAGACGGTCTCCAAGTTGCAAGAAATGGAGTTGGAAGCTCTCCGTCATCCGCCATACTCACCAGACCTTGCGCCTACAGACTACTTCTTTTTCCAGAATTTGGATAATTTCTTGGCGGGAAAGAAATTCAATACGCGAGAGGCAGTACAAAATGCCTTTGAAGAATTTGTTGCCTCCCGTCCAGCTGATTTCTTTAAGAAGGGCATCAATAAACTGCCACTGCGTTGGCAAAGATGCATTGATTGCATGGGTGATTACTTCGATTAATACAAATAAAAAATACATGAAAAAAAATCGTTTAATTTTTTTTTATACATAACGGCAATTTCATAGGTAAAGACCTAATATTAGACTTTACGGCATTAAATAGACCCAGATCGTTGAAATACTCTTAGTAGTCTTTTACAACACACACAAGCAATTTAAGGATATGCAGTATTCGTATTCGCCACCAGTTTTGTCAAGCTTTATGATATCTAAAAATATATTTAAACTTTTATTATAAACTAGCTGGCCCGGCGAACTTCGCACCGCCTTTTTGATAATTATTTTGTTTTAGTATTTATTAGTTTGGTTTTAGTATTATCCGTGCGGTGACGGAGTAAGAATTCACCACCCGTGAGTGTCGTAAAAGACGACTAAGATATACCGCCTTTTCTTATCGATTCCAAAACCTTTTTAATCTAGATTTATATATAATTATGCTAAAAATGTCGAACCGACCGGACGAACGTCAAATATTTGACAGGCAAGAACGATTTGTATGGTGAAATAATATTATATTTTTAGTATTTTACTCGCAACTGGACGGTGATACGCTCAAATGATGATGATAAAATAATGACAGTATATCAGTCTTCCTCCAATTTTGAAAGAGGCCCAGACTCAGCAGTGGAACAAGTAACAATCATATTAGAAATCCATCCATCACCTGGTAACGAATCTGTACGTTCGTCAGCCTGTTGACGTACACTGTTGGACATAGGCCTACCCACAAGAATGCCACTCATAACAGTCCTTAGCCACTTGCATTAAGCGGTTCCCTACAATTTTCGTCAGTCCACCTAGTATGGAGGTCGTCCTACGCTGCGTCGTCCGTTTCGTTGTGACGACACGAGAATCTTTCTTCCCCTACGATTGTCACTTTAATGAACGATGTAATATCTCCATTGCCATTTCAAAGTGCTAATTCTTCAGGCTATGCTATAAATAAAAAATGTAAAATATGAGTAAAAAACCCGCTTAGAGTACATCAAGGTAAATACATATGTAAACCTGTTAGCTTCACGATTGACTGTATTATTTTATACTTTATTTGTATAACGGTTAAGTCTAAAATGCTCGATATTATATTAAAATTAATAAGTAAGATTATCATATTATTATTTTTGTTTATTTTCCTTGTATTCGTCTATAATACACATGGAGAGTCGATCTTTAATCCAAACTATTATTTTCTGTTGTATAACTTAGACGTGTATAGTTTAGTACTACATAAATAGTACTTTTAAAAATGATCAGTTTACCAATTAAATTATTCATTTTATTCATAAGCTGTTGTATGGTTAATGCAGGTAAGTTTAAATTGTTATAAGCTTTATTTATTATGTTATAGAATAATGCTTGAATACGTTCTATTGCCGTATCATAAGGAGTGAACTCCGAGCTAGTTTCGTGTAGTGATGCAGTAAGAGTACAATTCACCCCTTTCTTACCCGTGGGTATCGTAAAAGACGACTAAGGGATATATTTTTTTTTTATTTATCAGAACAAAAAGTTACAATTTTATACAAGTAATGACATTTAAAACCACTTGGGTTTGTTAAAATTAATGCCATTGACAGTAGCGGTTTACAACGTAGATATGAAATACGATTTCAATTTATGTTTGATCTTTGAAGTTGTAATAATATTTCTAACTTCGGGTAGTAATTCGTTTATAATTCTCGGGACCATGTAGGTAGCCGTGCGTTCACCGTAAACATTGTGTGCGCGTCTCACACACAGTCGGCTATTAGCAACAGCTCGTGTATATATAGAATGTTCAATTTTGTCTTGTGTCATCATCATCATCATCATCTTGCTCTTATCCCAATTACTTAGGGTCGACGCATTATGTCATCTGTTTTGACATATTGCAAAAAGTTTCAGCAATGACTTTTATGACCGGCCGCCTGCCTGACGTCAACCCTTCTTGGGAATGTAATCGTTGACCCAAATGGTACCAGATGGAATTGGTCCGGGTCAATCTAGGGCTCTTAGTCGTCTTTTACGACACCCACGAGCAAAGCAAGGGTTGGTAGTATTCGAAGCCGCTACCACACAGCACCAATTTTGTCTTGTATATTTGTATTAAAAAAATGCTCTTTGAGTAGTACGTATTTAACTTGTAAAAAAATATATATGACATGCAAATTCAATTTAGAATAGAAAAACTCTATACCAATACGTCTGACCAGCGCGGTATAGTAAGTCAATTTTCCTTTCATTGCGAAGGAGTCCCGAAAGTAAGACTTAGCCCGAAAGTAGGACTTATGTGGAATATCATGACACGGTGATAAAGGAGCTAATAAGAAACTATGTAGAAAAAAATTACTAGCAACAATGTCCTATGTTAACTAGATCTTACTGGTAGTTCTCGAAAAATTCGTTCAAAGAACCATTCAAAGTTTTTATCTTAAGGAATTTAACTCATTTTAACTGCCCACTTTTTGGAACGAAATCTGTAAGCAAGGATTCATAATGGTCTCTATAATTGACATCAAGGGTTGACTCTCTTGGGGGCCGCTTGTTGCGCTCCTTGCAGTTGCTAAATATCGAATCGAAATGATTCTTTTGACAGTCACAATTGGTCACAATTTACACGAATCGTCTCAGGCTACCGGCCATATTAATTTTCATCACCGACTATGTAGGGCATCGGTAGCAATGAAAAACCCTTCCCTTGTAGATGTCCCGGCAACGAAGCGTCGACGTACTGTTAAATTATTTTAGTTTATAAAATAACTTTACTAAAAATAAAATATTTTCAGATGGAAGTAACCGGGAACAAAATTGCGCTGCAACAGTAACAGGTTTCCCACCAGAGCCTAACAGCCAATGCTGCGGCGTGGAGAGCTCTACTGACCCAGCTCTACTGATTCTCAGTTAGTACTGATGATGTGATAATAATAATCTTTAATATATATAAATCTTCTTCGTGTGTTTGTAATTGAACTCCTTCTAAACGACTATATCGATTTTGATGAACTTTATTTTTGGCTGTTCTGATAGATATGAAAATGGTTGAGATTATAATTAGAACCGTTAGGTGGCGTTGAGATCTCTTTCAAGGAGAATTCCTTTTACTGTATTTTAGATTTGAACAGAACAACATCTGTTGAGTCATCTAGTACGAGTTAATGCCAATAATTATATAACATATAACTGAAGTTGAACATATGCATAATTTAATACTATATTTTAATATTTGATGGAAGGATCGAATAAGAGAAAGTCTGAAAGTTGTGCCAGTGATGGAAATTTTAAGAAGTGATGTCCTAGACGTGGTGTGGGCGTGTAATGAGATGATAAAGAAAGTTTTAAGTATGTATGTTGAAGTCTTTATAGGTAAAGGAAGGACTAAGGCAATGTGGATGGAATTTTAAAGCATAACTTGGTGAGTTCGTGATTACAGAAATGGTTTATGATAGGATTTAGTTGAAAAGCAGGCAAGCAATTAGGATAAGAGCAGGATGATGATAATAATTCCTATATCTAGTAGGTATTTAATATTTTATCCCATAAATCTGATAATATTATACGAGCAATAATAGTGGTAATTATGTTGAGTAGTACTACTATTTCTTTACTTCCCCGTGTAGTTTCGAGTTACGAACATAATTGTTGTATTTTTTACTATAAATATCAGGTAGACCGAGCTTCGCTCGGAATATTTTTGTAGAATTTATTTAGATATATATTAATAAAAAATAAAAAATAAATCATCATCATCATCTTGCTCTTATCCCAATTACTTGGGATCGACGCAATATGTCATCTGTTTTGACATTTTCAAAAAGTTTCGGCAATGACTTTTATGACCGGCCGCCTGCCTGACGTCAACCCTCCTTGGGAATGTAATCGTTGACCCAAATGGTACCAGATGGAGTTGGTCCGGGTCAATCTAGGGCTCTTAGTCGTCTTTTTCGACACCCACGAGCAAAGCAAGAGTTGGTAGTATTTGAAGCCGCTACCACACAGCACAAAAAATAAAAAATAAATAATTAAAAATATACAAAAAATTACAAAAAGAGAATAATAATAACACCGTGATTCGATCCGACGCTGTTTGAATGCCAAAAAAAATTTGAACCGGTTGACGTCCCACCTGAGCTATCGTAACTCATGACGTTGACAACGAAATTTGAATTTATTTTCTTTTAAAATTTAATGTCATTGTATTGTTTTACTAAAAACACGGACAAAACAACATTTTCTATAAATAAAACCTAGCTAGATCGATTTTTTGGACCCGAATCCTCTAGTATGCCAAGTTTCAACAAAATCGTTGGAGCCGTTTCCGAGATCCTGAATATATATATATATATATATATTGTATTATTGTACATATATATATATATATATAGATATATATATATATATATATATATATATGAACAATAATTGCTCGTTTAAAGATATAAGATACATATTCTAATTTGTAACTGCATTTTAGTTGAAATATTTGGTTGACCGAGCTTCGCTCGGAATATTTTTGTCGAATTTATTTAGATCGGATGCGGCGCTAGTGTCGCGTAAACGTTGAGCTCCAGGCAAATTAAATGTTAAAAATGTTTCTAATTGGCTTTTGAATATCTACACTATCTTAAAAGTGATCGAACGTTTTAAATATGAAGTGAAAATGTTATCTCCGTCTGACAGCGGCTTCTTATCAAGTTAAAAGCAAAACTTTATATCAACACAACGCTACTGTTTATGGAAAGTGATCATTAACAAACAACAAGACCGTGGCTGTGAAGGTAAGGATGACATATATATCAAGCACGTACACAACATAAAACATCACTGAGGATAACTATTTAGCAATTTTTCTATATAATACAGTACCACAACCGTTACTGAAAATATTTTAAATACATATATGAAATTGCATCGAGAATCAATGCCATTGTGGAGGGTAGTAAAATCAATAAATATATTATTAAAAGTGGTTCACTACTGACATCTATCGTAGAGTAGCAGAAACTATATTAATTTTGTTAAAAGATGAATATATAATAGGATAGAGGTCGCAACCCCTATATAAATGTTATTACAGATAGAACAAAATACGTGAATGTGTTGATTTAACATGCATGATCAAAATGTTATAATACGTAAACATAAAAACAAACAAAATGAATCACTCAATTGGTCATTCATGTCGTCAACATCTGACTACTCCACAAAAAGTTTGCCAGACATCACTACAAGGCATGTGTACAACGAAGACATTGAAAACTACAAACAGGAAATACTATGGTTTAAGCAACAACTACAAATAGCACACACAGAAATAGAAAATCTTCTTACAGAAAATAATACCCTCAAACAACAAACCTAACAAGAAAAGAAAATAACTCAACTTAAAAAAATATGTACAGGTTCACCATACACTCCTAAAATGTCTGTAACTCTCTAAAGGTCAAAAAATTCATATCTACTACACTCAAGTAACGAAGATCTACAACTAAAATCCACCCTTGGCATTGATCAAAATGTAGATGGCGCTAGTACCATGGAAAAATTTAATACAATAACCACAAAAATTTTAAATAAGAAAATAAAAATGTTATTATTAGACGACAATTCCACACAAAATGAGATAATTACCTCACAAATACAAGACACAAATATAATGACCTACCAAGACTTCATCATCAAACAATAACAAAAAACATATCTATATCTTTGGCGATCAATAAGCCTATGGCCTGAACAAAATCATATCAAAGACAAGATTTAATGAATGGAACGATAACTACAAGATTATATCGTTTATTAAACCGAAAGCAACAAGTACACAAATAATAAGCAGCTGTAATCGTGACTTCTTAAAAACATTGCATGCTGACGATATTGTAGTGTTCGTCATAGGTTCTAACGACAAACGGCCGTATGTATTGCTATCAGAAATATGTAATGTGTTACATAGTTTGCGTGGGTATACTGTATTTGTAACCAATGTCCAATACAACCCATATTTAAATGAAAACATGATTAATGAAAAATTAGAATTAATTATTAACAATTATAAATATTGTAAATACCTTAAAATACATCAAGACTCTAATTACAGTTATTTGAACGGTGTAAGACCCATATATAACCATAAATACTACCTCCAAAGATTATGTCATAGATTAAATATTGAAATTGATTACAAACGTTACCATAACGAATTTATTAACAAAATAAGATGTAAGGTTACTGACTCTAACAACCAGACACTACAACCCTATACACACATAACTAAAATAAATACAAAAACTAGAACTACACAAACTAAACTTACATCGTACTTTACTAAAAAAGGCAATAAGACATCGCTTAATACCATTTGTTTTCGTTAAAAACTGTAATAAAGTACGACTGGTAACACTAATACACCAAAATACTAAAGTGTGGCGTACTAAAAAAACAAGAAATAATTGAGACTGCGTTTACAGACTTAGCAAAAATTGTAGGCACTATCGACATAGTATGTCTAACCGAAACATTCTTAAAAAGCGGTACTGAATCAAATCTGAGAATAGGTAATTATAAATTGGCATCATATTTTTCACGACCAAACCAACGTAGAGGCGGCTCTTGTATCCTACTGAGACATAACCTAGACTACAGAGAAGTTACTGACTTGCCAACCCCGATGGCTATTCACTACGAATGTTGCGCAGTCGAAATCACAAACTTAGATCTTATCGTAGTATGTATATATAGGACACCCAACTCATGCACAAATGTATTTTTAGAAAAGTTAGAGCTACTTACAGATAAACTTTGTAAAAATTCAAATAAAAGCTTTATCCTTTGCGGTGATTGGAACATTGACACCCTGACACCAACAACAACAAACCATGTAAAGAATTACTATCTATCCTAAAAAATAATAACCTTAAAAGTCATATACAACTGCCTACACGGCAAAAATTGTGCATTGATTTGATAGTGAGCAATATTCAACATTCTAGAGCTAATCTTCATTATTTGGCACTTTCTGATCACGAAACTGCACAATCATTGACAGTTGACATGAAAATCACTCCTAACGTTAAAAATACAGTTAATTATTCATTTAAAAAAATAAGAGACCTTGATGAAGGCAACATGAACAAATTCATTGAGTGCATCTCAAGCCTGTCATTTTCAGAAATATACAAACACGGCTCAACAAATGAAGCATTCGATAGCTTCCATGATACTGTTATCCTATTTTACAATTTATGCTTTCCAATGAAAAAAATCAAAATCACTTACAAAAATATTAAAAATCGTTGCTTAACAAAAAGTTTTAAAAAATGTTGCGTTAAGAAAAGGATGCTATACTTACAATACCACCTCTACAAACACGATAAAAATATAAATAAAGTAAAATATCACAACTATTCAAAAATTTTAAAACAATGTATAAATAAAGTACAACAAATAAACAGCTTTAATTACATTAAACAGGTAAAAAACGCTAGTAAAGCCGCGTGGCAAATCATCAAAAGTAACAAAAATGACATGACGAATAAAATCGAAATAAATTGCATAGAACATAATAATAAAATACACAAGAATCCTATTAAAATTTGTGAACTTTTTAACCAATTCTATACTTCGACGTGCATACCAGGATACCAGCCTAGTTATCAACAAACACCTATTACTTCTATTCCCCAAAATTCTAAAACTATATATCTCTCACCAATAGACATATTTGACACTCTCAAAGCAATAATCTCACTCAGAAATACTTATTCCACTGGCTACGATGATTTTAGTACTAAAGTACTAAAAAGATGTGCAGCTCAATTAGCACAACCATTAACGCACATAATAAACTTATCCTTTTCTGAAGGAAAGTTCCCTGATCGTTTAAAAAAATCTATTGTAAAGCCCCTATTTAAAAAAGGTGTAAGGACACTTTTGAGCAATTATCGGCCAATTACATTGATACCAATACTTTCGAAAGTTTTTGAGCGTATTATGTCTAATAAAATAGAAAACTTCTTAACATCAGCTAACATTTTTCGAAAAGAACAGTTCGGATTCAGAAAAGGTAGTTCCACAACATTAGCATATTTCTCATTGATGAAGCATATAACTGAAACTCTTAATAATAAAACAATGGTAGCATGTCTTTTCTTAGATATGACCAGGGCATTCGATTTCGTATGTCACAAAACCTTATTATCGAAGCTATTTAACTATGGTATACGTGGTAAAGCTCATGAATGGATAGATAGTTATCTTGACAATCGTCTGCAATGTGTCGAAATTACCAAAATTCATAAATCTAACCATATACCTTACAGATCTACATACAAAAATAATAGTTGTGGTACGCCCCAAGGCAGTTTGTTGGCGCCTTTGTTGTTCTTGTTGTATATTAATGACCTGCCAGGCGCCATAAACAAAGACACAATACTCTTCGCTGACGATACAACAGTAATAGTTGAAGGTTCTAGTAAAACCCAACTTGAAAATGATGCTACACTAGCTCTTAAAAACACTGTAAAATGGTTAGAACATAATAACTTAAAAGTAAATTTGACGAAAACAAACATAATACACTTTCAAACATATAAAACACATACTACTCCTCTTAACATACAATTTAACGGAACACAAATAAACTGTGTCAGCGATTGTGCATTTTTGGGTATCACTCTAGATAAATACTGTAACTGGAAACCGCACATAGAAAAAATGCTTAATAAAATAGATCACTTTGTATATGTCATAAAAAAAAATAAGACAAACGGTTAATGTAGCCACTGCCCTAACCGCATACCATGCTTACATCGCATCTGTATTTAGGTACGGTATAATTATTTGGGGAAACTCAGTGGATGCTGATAGAGTACTAAGAGCACAAAAGAAATGTATTTGAGCAATATGTGGCATTAGCTTCTTGGATACCTGTAAGCCACATTTTATTGGTCGGCCCAACGACGAAGGCGACGTGGGCTTCGGGTGGGTCGCGGGAGTTGCGTGCTCAAGCCCCTCTGTCGCCCCGGACGGAGTGGTGCGGAGGCGCGCCGACCGCGGCCCACCCACAAAAAAAAAAAAAAAAAAAAGCCACATTTTATTAAACTCAAAATTTTGACCGTCCCATGTCTATATATTTATGAAATGTGTATATTTGTTAAAAAATACCCCAAATTCTTCAAAAAATTTGACAGTACTTCGAGACATAAAGCTAAATTAAAAATGCCAGTGATTAAATTAGAAATATATAACAGAAACTCATATTGCATGTCAATAAAAATATATAATAACCTGCCAAAAAATATGAGATTACTACCGTTACACAAATTTAAAAAAGAACTACAGAATTTATTAATAAATAAAAACTACTACAATTGTAAGCAATATTTAGAAGATAAAATCGAATACGAATTAACTGAAATTTAAACTGACATTTATAATTTAATAAAATCATCAAATATACCTAAAAATTTTATAATTAACTGTATGTAACTAAATCTTATTTTTTTTTTTTATCTTCTTTATACAAATTATATTATTGACATTAAAATTATATTTTTGACATGTAATTAATATAAAATAGCATTATATTATATAACCATTTGCACGCCCCACGGGGCAGAATATGATGTACTCTATCGACTTGTAAACACCTGTAATAACCATATTTTAGCAAATTAAATGAATTGAATTGAATTGAAAGATATATTTATTTAGATATATTTTATTTTAATAAAAAATAAATAATGAAAGTTATATAAAAAATTACAAAAAGAGAATAATAATAACACCGAGATTCGAACGGACGCTGTTTGAATGTCAACAAAATCAAAATTAGAACCTGTCAACTTCCCATCTGAGCTATCGTAACTCATGACGGTGACAACGAAATTTGAATTCATATTCTTTTAAAATTTAATGTCATCGTTTGTTTTGCGTTCGACGATCGCGGCTCTGTTGCGCCTGAGGGCCGTGGCGACTGAGGCCGTCACCGGCGGGGGAGTGCTGTTGGTGGTGTCCCTAGACATCGCCAACGCATTCAATAGTCTGCCATTCAGCTGCATCAGGGAGGCGCTCCGGTATCACGGGGTGCCAGTTTACCTGAGGCGGCTAGTGGCAGACTATTTGGAGGGGCGCAGCGTCCTCTGCACCGACCGAGCAGGGGACGTTGTGCGGACGCCCATGACGTGCGGTGTCCCACAGGGGTCGGTCCTCGGACCCACCCTGTGGAACATCGGCTACGACTGGGCGTTGAGGGGGAGCCTCCCGCCCGGGCTGGGCGTGATTTGTTACGCTGACGACACGCTCGTCACAGCCCGCGGTGGGACGCTAGAAGAGGCGGTAAGCCTGGCGACCTCGGGTACCGAGGAGGTCGTCAGACGGATCGAGGCGCTGGGGTTGAGGGTCGCCCTGGACAAGACGGAGGCCCTCTTGTTCCGTGGGCGCACTATGAGCCCTCCCATCGGCGTCTCGATCACCGTCCACTCGGTCGACATCAGCATCCGGGCCCATATGAGGTACTTGGGCCTGGTGCTCGACGGGCGATGGTGGTTCCGGGAGCATTTCCGTAGGCTCGCTCCGCGGCTCGTCGGCACGGCGTCCGCCCTATCGTGGCTTATGCCGAACGTGGGCGGACCGAGCGCTGCGTGCCGACGGCTGTACGCGGGGGTCATCCGGTCGATGGCCCTGTACGGCGCACCGGTGTGGGCGGGGTCCATGACCGCCCGACTTAGGGCCCTTCTGTGGCGACCACAGAGGGTCATGGCGGTCAGGGCCATCCGCGGATACCGCACGGTGGCGACGGAGGCAGCGTGCCTGTTGGCCGGGACTCCCCCGTGGGACCTGGAGGCGGAGATGCTCGCCGGACTATATCGGCGGGTGACGGGGGTGCGAGCGGAGGGCGGTGTGGTCTCGTTAAGGGATCTCACCGCCTGGCGCGTCGACGCCCGCCGAGACGTCATCGCCCGTTGGGCAGTCCGGCTGGAGAGGCCTCGGTTCGGGGTGCGAACCGTGGAGGCCTTCCGGCCGGTGCTGATGCAGTGGTTGGAGAGGCAGCACGGGGTGCTCTCCTTCCGACTGGTGCAGGTTTTGACGGGGCATGGGTGCTTCGCCAAATACCTGCACAAGGTCGTTAGGAGGGAGAGTACACCGTCCTGCCACCACTGCGATTGCGACGAGGACACGGCGCGCCATACGCTCGAAGCCTGCGGGGCTTGGGCAGTGCAGCGCTGTGAACTCGTCGCAATCATCGGTACGGACCTGACGCTGCCGGCTATCGCTAGGGCGATGGTCGACAGCGTCAGGAATTGGAACGCGGTCGCAGCCTTCTGCGAGACAGTGATCTCGCGGAAGGAGGCGGCGGATCGCCTGCGTGAGGAGCGCAGCCTCGATGAGGAGATCCGCCGCCGGCGACTGGGGCGGCGCAGGCGCAACTATCTGCGCCTCATGCCGCCTTAGCCGAAGCCGCGGGTGACGTGACCGGGGATTAGTCCGTCACCCGCCGAGAGGCCGACCGCGTGAGGAAAGACCGACGTCCTCCCCGAGGGGGGGACGTCGGTCGATGGGAGGGTACCCCAATAGGGGGTATTCCGTCGGGCCGACCACTGACGACAAGTTAACACTGCTCCAGTGGTCGGCCCAACGACGAAGGCGACGTGGTTTTCGGGTGGGTCGCGGGAGTTGCGTGCTTAAGCCCCTCTGTCGCCCCGGACGGAGTGGTGCGGAGGCGCGCCGACCGCGGCCCACCCACAAAAAAAAAAAAAAAACTCGTTTGTTTTGCTAAAAACACGGACAAAACAACATTTTCTATAAATAAAACCTAGCTAAATCGATTTTCTGGACCCGAAACCTCTAGTACGCCAAGTTTCAACAAAATCGTTGGAGCCGTTTCCGAGATCGTACAACGTTATGACTACAACGTTATAGACAAAATGAAGTTCAGCTGTCATTTGCATTTTGTTATTACATATCAAATGCGTTTTTGTTGTACCACGTTTCATAGTGACTTGTATTCTTTTTGACTTTTTATGTCACGTCACACGGGAACGCGATCAAACGGGATAAAAAGTATCCTATGTCCTTCGCCCGGTTCTATATATATATATATATATATATATATATATATATATATATATATATATATATATACAGGAATTGCTCGTTTAAAGATATAAGATTACAAAATATTATATTTATTTATCTAGTATATAATATTTTAAGTAATAAACCTAATATAATTTTAATTAATAAACTTTGTCTAACAATATAGATGCAGTAATGTTTAATAAAAATATAATGTCATCATATTGTTACTTTACATGGTGTTGGTAAAAGACTAGACAAGCACCCGTGGTTAGCACGAATTGAGTACGACGAAAATGGAAACCTGAAAACTTTATGCGGCGGTGCCCTTATTAGCGGTAGATATGTTCTCACGGGTGCCACCTGTATGGTTGGGCCACTGGCAACGCCTATTACTTCACCGTAAGTAGAACTTTTTATAAAAATCTACATATGTTCTACAACTGATACGATACTCTTATGAAATGGGATGGAGATTTCCTGAACTATTACAGAATAGGAATTGCACAGACGACGTGTTCTGAGTATTAACAGTAAATACAGTTTTGATGATTTTACAATTTGACAATTTTTTGTACATGACGCAGTGATTATTCTTAGAGTATTCTGCGAGGCAGTCGTCTCTTGGAAGGAGGCGGCAGAGCGTCCGAGAGGTATTCGTCTACCTCGACACACTCCGCTGCCGGCACGTCGGGTGCTGCAGATACGATCACCTATGCCTGATGCTGCTGTAGCCGAGGTTAGAGGTGGAAGGACTGGTGAGCAGTCCACCACCCGCAGAGAAGCCGATCGCGTGTGGGCGATGCCCTGGCAGCATTGTTTTTGTTTTGTGATTTCTGAACCTCGGCTTGGGGCATTGCTGACGGCAATGTGGGAGTGTCCACATTAGATTTATTAGGCTGGTCTTTCGTGATATAAGGATTTTTTAAATAGATGATGTTACTTTTTAAGAAATTGTTGCACTTATTTTTTTTTTTTGCAAGCAAGCTAGATCTACTCCTCCTAAAGGGTTAGACTGTTTTTGGATAATATGTTTTGTGTGTTCATTTGGGAATGGTTAGATTAATAATCCCCGTTAGGTAGCTATGCGATCGTTTTCAAGAAGAATTTCTCTTATTTTTAAGATTTGAACAGAACAGTGTATGTTGGGTCTGCTAGTATTTATATATATTTATTTACTTATTGATTTTTAGAAAGAATATACTTCTTGGTGAATACGATACAAGTCATAATGGACCTGACTGTGTATCTATTGATGGTGGTGAGGACTGCACTCAGGATACAACGAGAATACCAATAGAGAAACTTATACCTCATCCGGAATACCGAAGTAGAAGAAGAAACCGAAACCATTGGCATGATATTGCTTTAATAAGGATGGAGCGACTTGCTCCGTATACAGGTTTGTGTGGTGAATTCGTTCAATATCTTGTAATAATCCAATTAATAACCAATTATATGTTATTCAATGCGCGAAGTCTTTTATCCAGCAGTGGACAGCTAAAGATTGAATGCTGATGAGAGATTTTTATTCATGTTGGTCGGCCAGCTAGTAAATATAAATATTATACAATCACAAGCTGACCGATCCGGCTTTGCGCGGTCGCTATCTTTTAAAAGTACATACAATGCGGTCTTGACCATATTTCTTTATAGGTTCTACTTATGGTGACAAAATTACTTTATTTGATGTCTCGAAATGGACCAGGCAACGTTTTATAAAATTACTAGCAACCCGCCCTCGCTTCGCTTCGGTTTCAGTCGTTTTACTCGCGTAGTGCCCGTTCCCGTGGGTATAATGGTATAAAATATAGCCTATGCTACTCGGGGATACTGTAACATTCTAATGGTGAAAGAATTATTGAAAGTCCAGGAGTTTTTGATTTTATTCGTAAGGAACGTTTCCTCTTTATAATATTAGTGTAGATTACACCCTTAGAGGGTGAAAATTAAAAAATGCTGAAACACGTGTTTATTTCTTTTTATTAAAGAGTATTTTTGGAGAATTTGAAGAAAATCGATGTAGATTTTTTTCTCCTTATACAAACTTCGTTACTGCGGTTTACCCCCTAGGGGTTGAATTTCATAAAAACCCTTTTTTAGTAGGTTTCTACGTCACGCAAAGAAACTAATGTCAAAATTTCATGTTTCTGGCTTCAGTAGTTTCGGCTCTGTGATAAGTCAGTAAACTGACATCTTTCTACCTATTTTACACCCATATAGGATAAAAATGGACAAACGCTGAAACACGTGTTTATTTATTTTTATTAAAGAGTATTTGTACTTAATTTGATGACAGTAGCTAAAGATTTTTTTTTCTTTCCATACACATTTTGCCGTTGCGTTTCACCCCCTTAGGGGTAGAATTTCAAAAAATCTTTGCTATGGAGTACCTACGTCACGAAATGAAACTACTGTCTAAATTTTATTTTTCTAGCTTCAGTAGTTTTGGCTCATCCTGTTCCTTTATATGTGTATTATTATTAACGCCCCCGCAACACCCCTTTCAGGTAGAATTTCGTAAAATCCGTTCTTAACTGATCTCTACTCGACGAAAGGAATATTTCTGCCAAATTTCAAGTCTGTACGCCTTATGGTTCCAGAGATATACTGATGAGTCAATATATCGTTCGCAAAACCCGCCTCTCCTATATATATATAGATTTAAATTGTTTCGAAAATGATCGTGAATAAATGTCGTGAAATGTTATTATAACTGGTCTATATGATTTAGCTTGCATATATTAAAATAATAGGTCTTTACCTATGTAATTGCCGTTCTGCAGTACTGGCCATTTCAAATCAAAATAATTTTTGTTTGGCTAAGAATTCTAATTTCAAATTAATTGTATTTTAAAACATGGAATTCATTTTCCAAAAGTAGTCATTTATTTATTGATTAGTGTTATGTTTTCATCGCATTTCAATCTTTTTCGTAATCATGGATACGTTAAAAATTCGAGTAATTATGGAATATTAGTATCGTCGTGGCAGCAACGTGATACAAGCGGCACGCAACATCAACGACGTTTACTGAGCTAACACTACAAATCAACGCACCGTCTGTTATTGGTTTACTCGCTTCCGTTCTGGAAATTTCGACCTGAAAAATTAACTTCGCGGTCGTCCGAAGACTTTGGTCGACAATGACGAATTAAAGGCGATTGTGGAAGCCGACGATACACAATCTACGACTGAATTAGCAGCAACTTTCGACGTTAGCGTCAAAACAATATTGTTCCATTTGCATCAAATTGGCAAGGTAAGAAAGCCTGACAAATGGGTGCCCCACGAACTCAATGATTGCCAGCGCGAAGTACGCGTCGAGACATGCCTTGCATTGCTCAACAGACACACAAATGAAGGGATTTTGAAACGTATTGTTACCTGCGATGAAAATCGCATTCTGTTTGATAACTGCAAGCGCTCAGCAAGTTGGTTGGATCCTGGTTCAGCACCTAAACAATGCCCTAAACGAAAACTTACCCCTAGAAAAGTGATGGTCACTGTTTGGTGGTCTAGCGCCGGTGTTATTCATCACAGATTCTTACCAAACGGGGTGAGCATTAATGCAGATGTGTACTGTGAAGAAATGAACATAATGATGGAGAAGCTGGCACATCTCCAACCTGCATTGGTCAATCGCTCGTCTCCGCTACTCCTGCACGACAATGCGCAACCTCATACTGCACAGCAGACGGTCTCCAAGTTGCAAGAACTGGGGTTGGAAGCTCTCCGTGATCCGCCATACTTCACCAGACCTTGCACCAACAGACTACTTCTTTTTCTAGAATTTGGATAACTTTTTGGCGGGAAAGAAATTCAATACCCGAGAGGCAGTACAAAATGCCTTTGAAGAATTTGTTGCCTCCCGTCCAGCTGATTTCTTTAAAAAGGGCATTAATAAACTGCCGCTACGTTGGCAAAGATGCATTGATTGCATGGGTGATTACTATTATATTAATACAAATAAAAAATACGTGAAAAAAAATCGTTTAATTTTTTTCATACATAACGGGCATTTCATAGGTACAGACCTAATATCAAAGTTTAAAAGAGTGTGTTTAAAAGACAAAACTTATCAAATACAAAAATATTTTTTAATTACAGATTTTATCCGTCCCATTTGTCTGCCAACCACAGACATGACGCTTAGGACTGAACCCTTTAGATTGACTATTGGTGGCTGGGGGCGTGTATATGAACCGAACTCCGTGAAAATGTATGTAGATTTGCCTTTTGTCAGCAAAGAAGTAAGAAACATTAAGAATATTTTGTTTATTTAAGTACTTTAAATATACGTTGTCTATGAATTGAATTGTGAAATCACAGGTTTACTGCTGCTGTATTAATCGCAATTTCAAATTATGCTTAAGTCTGCGATTTTTTATACATATTTTTCTAACTTTATTATGAACCAATACGATTTTACAGATTTGACTCGTGCAATTTACTATAGTTAAGCTATAAAATTTAATTATTTTTTACAAAAGAAAACTGACCACAATAATTTAAACAACGTGGATAAATTTATAGATTTTGTTGAATTTTCAAAAACCGCTTGTCCGATTTCGATAAAATTTTCATGAGACCATTTGGAAAGTATATCCTCTCCAACAAAAAAAAATCAAATCGATTGGTAAGCAACGGCGCGAATAAATATAAAAAAAAAATAGAAACATCTGAATTCAGAACCTTCTCCTTTTTTACCGGTTGGTTAAAAAAACTTTAAATTATGCATTGTGTATATTAAAGATTCGCCATAATTTTTGGTTCAAACAGAAAATTTTCTACCGTTAATAACGGTAGAATATTTTCTGTTTTCCGTGTGATTAGGGAGTAAGAATACAATTCACCACTCTGTTTCCTGCCTATGGGTGTCGTAAAATACGACTAAGGAATTATAATTTATAGATAACATCTATGCAAGTATGATAACAGAGTATAGATAACATCTATGTATCTATGCATCTATGCAAGTAGTGCGTCGCGATATTCGCCGATTTAATACGTTCCGTATTAAAGAAGCGATAGAGCGGAATCGTGGCTCGAAAGTGTTCGCACAAGATCTGTCTATTGGGAAAAGCCAAATGACTAAGCTGAAGACCGATGACGGCACTGTCATTTCATCCCAAAGTGAGATCTTGGGAGAGGTCGAAAGGTTCTATGGACAGTTATACAAATCATCCCGAAATCCTGTTGTCGGCTTGGTCCAAGATCCCAGATCCAAGCTAACTCGGCACTATACCGAAGAAATCCCGGACATCAGCTTGTACGAGATCAGAATGGCTCTCAAACAACTACGTAACGGTAAGGCACCGGGAGACGACAGAATTACGGCAGAGCTTTTGAAGGCGGGCGGCAAGCCGGTATTAATAGCCCTTCAGAAGCTATTTAATTCCGTTATCCTCGGGGGCGACGTTCCAGAGTCGTGGACCAGGAGTGTGGTGGTGCTGTTCTTCAAGAAGGGTGACAAAGCTCCTTTAAAGAACTACAGACCCATCTCACTCCTGAGCCATGTTTATAAGTTGTTTTCGAGGGTCATTACCAATCGACTCACGCGCAAGCTTGATGACTTCCAGCCGCCCGAACAAGCCGGCTTCCGAAAAGGCTATAGCACCATAGACCATATCCTCACGCTTCGGCAGATTATACAAAAGACTGAGGAGTATAATCGGCCCCTGTGCTTAGCGTTTGTGGACTATGAGAAAGCCTTTGATTCAGTCGAAACTTGGGCGGTGCTGCAGTCCCATCAGCGGTGCCAAATCGACCATCGCTATATCGAAGTGCTGAAGTGTTTGTATAGGAACACCACAATGTCAGTCCGTATCCGGGATAAGAGTACGAAACCGATCCAGTTGCAGAAAGGCGTGAGACAGGGAGATGTCATCTCTCCGAAACTGTTCACCACTGCACTGAAAGATGTCTTCAAGCTCTTAGACTGGACTGGACTCGGCATCAACATTAACGGCGAATACATCACTCACCTTCGATTCGCAGACGATATCGTCGTTATGGCAGAATCCATGGAGGACCTTGGCACTATGCTCAATGATCTCAGCAGGGTATCCCAACTAGTGGGTCTACGAATGAACATGGACAAGACGAAAGTCATGTCAAATACCCATGTCATTCCTGTACCGGTCCTAGTTGGCAATGCGATTCTCGAAGTTGTCAATCACTATGTTTACCTAGGACAAACAGTCCAGTTAGGTAGATCCAATTTCGAGAAAGAGATCAGCCGACGAATCCAACTCGGTTGGGCAGCGTTCGGGAAACTTAAGAGGATCTTCTCGTCCAACATACCTCAGTGTCTGAAAACACAGGTCTACGACCAGTGTGTGTTACCAGTGATGACTTACGGCACGGAAACGTGTTCCCTAAATGTAGGCCTCATATCAAGGCTCAAAGTCGCTCAGCGTGCTATGGAACGGGCTATGCTCGGGATTTCTCTGCGAGATAGAATCCGGAATACAGAAATCCGCAGAAGAACGGGTGTAACCGACATAGCACGAAGAATTAGCACGCTGAAGTGGCAATGGGCAGGCCACATCGCTCGACGAACCGACAACCGCTGGGGAAGAAAGGTTCTCGAGTGGCGACCACGCATCGGACGACGCAGTGTAGGACGCCCCCCCCCACTAGGTGGACCGACGACCTAGTGAAAGTTGCTGGGCGTCGTTGGATGCAGGCGGCACAGGACCGCACATTGTGGCGCAATATGAGGGAGGCCTACGTCCAGCAGTGGACGGCAATAGGCTGAAATGATGATGATGATGATGATCTATGCAAGAGTGGAAAAACTCAAAATAAAACCTTATACCAACACGTCTGACTAGCATAGTATAGTACGTCCATCGTGGAGGAGGCTCAAGCCCAGCAGTTGGACGTTTATGATCTGTGATGATGATAAACAGACGTGTTGGTATAGGGTTTTGTTACGAGTTTTCTTTCTCTTGTATAGATATTATATGCATATTACATCCCTTAGTCGTATTTTACGACACCCACGGGCAAGAGAGGGGGTGGTGAATTGTATTTTTATTCTATCACCATACGAGAATTCACTCTTAAGTATATTGAATATAAGTCTATAAACATTTGAGATATTAGAAATAAAATAAAACATTTTTATTTTGCAGAAATGCCAAAGTACTTCATTCATTGCCGAAAACAATTTCACCTTATCGAAGGGACAGTTATGCGCGGGTGGAGAAAAGGGAAAAGACTCGTGCCAGGGTGACAGTGGATTGCCTTTAGTGTTTGAAAACAATAGAATATTTGAAGCTATTGGAATCGTCAGTTTTGGATCTTTACCCTGCGGCTTAGAGAATGTTCCTAGTGTCTACACAAATATTTATGAATACAAATCATGAATCACTAGTAACATTGTTGCTTAGCTTAGATTTATTTAAATTTATTTGCTAATTTTATTTTTAGATAATATTTTGAAATAAATATAGATATTTGATATATTTATGCATTTATTCGTGTTCCTTTGTAGCCAAGCCAAAACTAAAATTAAAAAAAAAAACAATGTAAAATCAAATGTGTTAAGTAAATATCAAAAATATGTAAAGCAAACCCTAAAACCCCCTAAACACGTTGGCCAAGCCTAGGCCAACGCGAGCGTCGGCAAATAGGTACAAAAACGTTGGACAAGTACGTCGAACGTCAATGTGAGTGGCCAACGTAGACGAGTATTTGTAGAGTTGTCCACACGTTGGTCGCTGTCAGTATTCGTTGTGCACTGAAACACTATGGACGTTGACATTGACGCTGCTGCAGCTTCGGCTATTTATTTAATGAGCGTATATAACAATTAACTCAGTGTATACCGCAGTAAAGTGGTAAAAAAGAAGGTGTTTGATACTGAGTATTCACAGAAATAGAACAATGTAAGATATCCGTGTGGTGTAGTAAGAATACAATTTACCACTCCCTGTCTTGCCCGTGGATGTAGTAAAAGCCGACTAAGCGATATAATATGCTCATAAAATCTGTGTAAGAGAAGGAAAACGCGAAATGAAACCCTATACCAACATATCTGACCAGCATGGTATACTAGGTCAGGACGACCCTTAACCCCAGCGCCTCGATCCGCCTGACGACCTCTTCGGTGCCATAGGTCGCCAGGCTTACCGCCTCTTCTAGCGTCCCACCGCGGGCTGTGACGAGCTTGTCGTCGGCGTAACAAATCACGCCCAGCCCGGGTGGGAGGCTCCCCCGCAACGCCCAGTCGTAGCCGATGTTCCATAGGGTGGGTCCGAGGACCGACCCCTGTGAGACACCGCACGTCATGGGCGTTCGCACAACGTCCCCTGCTCGGTTGGTACAGAGGACGCTGCGCCCCACCAAATAGTCTGCCACTAGCCGCCTCAGGTAAGCTGGCACTCCGTGATACCGGAGCGCCTCCCTGATGCAGCTGAATGGCAGACTATTGAATGCGTTGGCGATGTCTAGGGACACCGCCAACAGCACTCCGCCACCGGTGACGGCCTCAGTCGCCACGGCCCTCAGGCGCAACAGAGCCCCGATCGTCGAACGACCCCTCCTAAACCCAAACTGGGCGTCCGACAGATCGGGCCCCGTGTCGACGAGGTGCCGTTCGATGGCCAGGCTCAGGCCACATCGCTCGTCGAACCACCAACCCTTAGAAAAAAGGTTCCCAAGTGACGACCACGAATTGGACGACACAGCGTACTGTTATATGGATAAGGCCAGAAGCCTTTTTAAAAAAAAGATAATTATAAATTGAATTTATTATTATAAAGAAAAGTAACAAAATTGGGCTTTTAATGGGGCAAGTGTCACGCGCGGATGATGAAACTGAACTGAGCTATCCCTGTAAGAGTGAGTGAGTCGAAAGTACGAAACTGCTGATGGTGCAGTTTAGAATAGGGTTCCTTAGCACTATTATGTACTAGAACCATTTATAACAGCCCTGGGGCCAAGAGTAAACTTATCCCTAAAGGGTTAAGTTTATGAAAGAGAAGTAAGGAGTTTCGGTAGGGATATACTAGAAGAGTCGGCGGCGACTTCGGAACATTCTTCGCTTTTTTCGATATTAAGTTTAGTTTTAAATTTTAAAAGACGGTGACACATGCCTGATTTTACAATTTTATAAAATAAAGCTAAGATAAAAATTACAATTATAATAGAAATAATAATGGTTGCGTAAGAGTAATATTCACCATACAAAACAATGTGTGGCTTTTCGGCAATTGAATCTAAATTTTTTACAATGGTATTTATTTCTTCATGTTGTTGTAAAGTGATGGCATCAAGGTTAATATTAGATATGTTTATAAAAGGCAGTTGGAATTTTCGCAAGGTTGTATAATTACAGCAAGAGTCATTTATAAGGTTGAAATTAAGTTGAATGGGTTGAAGTTTAACGAATTTTGAATATTTTGGTATTAACCTTGAATCCTTATAAAATGCTATACAATTTACAGGAAGATTTAAGATGCCTGTCCCTGTTATTACTATTTCTGTGTTTGATGAATCATGACAATCTATAGTGAGTTTGTATGGATTGGTAATTACAAATATCCACCTGTTATTGGATAATGGTTGCCAGATATCCAAGTGGCCCCCTAAGAATTTAATTTTACATATATCGGGTACAAAATTTAGAGCTTTTGAAATAATTTCCGATTCGCCGATCGGAGTTGTAGAACTAGAATAGGCGTCGACATTTTCACAGATGTAATTAAATTTATATATTACCTTACAACTACTTAAACTATTTAACTTACAATAATTATTCTTATTTCTAGTGATAGCAATATATTTAGTAGATGGGACAATAGCAGTGTAGGTATTGTTAGCTATAATGACAGGGTAAGGTATACTATGATATAAAAGATATTCTTTCGGATTGACAAGTGGTATTTTTAGAACAAATACAATTTTATTATTATTATAATAGGTAGCGATTTCAGACACATTCATTAGCGTATAAATATTGTCTAGTGACAAGGTTGTGGGAAATTGGTGATAATCGGTCAAAAATCTGTAGTTGTCAACAAGTTCTGTGAATAATTGTTTCGGAGTGATTATGGAGGGATGTAAAATATTTGCTTTGCTGAACATAATCGCATTAATAATATCTTCTAATTTAAAAGATAGGGTTAACAAACTGCTCTCTAGGACGTTCAAAATTTCATTTAATTTTGACCTTTGTAGGAGATTGTCGGCAAACAATGTAGAGTTCTGTTGTACTAGCATTAGAGTCTCAATTGCACTGTTAAGTTGTTGCTCATTGATGCTAATTTTATTTAAAGTTTCTTTAAAAGAGGAAATAGTTGAAGTTGTGACTAAAATGTTTTGTTTGAGTAATTTAGATAATTTGGTTTGGTCATTTTCGATGAGTTGAATGGCATCACTATAGTGAACAGCGTCGTCTTCGTCCATTGTACCAAACAAATGTTTAGACAAGGTACCGATTCCACTAAACCAAGCCGACCTTTTAGGTCTAATTTCGATTAAATGTGATATTGATTCATAGTCACGAATTATGTCATTATATCTTATAGATAACGGTTGGTGTAAGTTTAAACATTCAACGTCTGTGAAGAGAGCACTTTGCCTACACAGAAATTTTGAGCTGCCTATCACACCGTATAGATTTGTAATGTGTGGTTGTATGTAAGAAATATCCACAGGGATCACTACACTAAGATGACCATCTACTATTTTGAGGGCCCCAATGGGGTCAAAATGTATACCGGACGTATTCATTGAGGTATCAATGAATGTTCCATGCGCAGAAGGCAAGCAACTGCAAAAATAATAATAATTACACTAAATTTCAATATATTATTATAAACTAATTGTAATCCTAAATTTGCATTTATTAAAATAATAAAAAAAACTATTATATAATTTGATATAAAAAGAAAATAAATTAAAAAAAAATGTAAATGATAATTTAAACAAATTAAAATTAAGTACTTAAGATTATTTTAATACTAATCATTGTTGCGACGGGCTAGTTTTATTTCATCGTAATGATGAATTACATGCCGCCTGTTTATTAATAACGTTAAACTATTTCTACCATTTAATTTTATTACCCTGTAAGGGCCTTTCCAAATAGGTGAAAGAGCCTTACGCATTCTAAGATGATTTTTTAAGTAAACATGGTCGCCGACGTGGTATGTTACTGGGCGAGTATGCATGTCGTAGCGTGCCTTGGAAGACTCTTTAGATTGGGTTATGTGTTTGGTAGCTTGATCTCGAGTGACCTTTAGGCGGTGTTGCAACATTTTAATGTAATCAGAATATGTTGCACTGGGAGCTGGTTCATAAATGGAATTTGGAAGAATAGGTTTGTGGCCAAATATTAACTCGTAAGGAGTGTAATTAGTTGTGGAATGGATTGCAGTGTTGTATGCTAACATAGCTGTATATACGTATTTCGGCCAGTTATCTTGGTTTTCTGATACATATGATTTTAAATATTCTTTTAGTGTAGAGTGGCTTCTTTCTAATGCGCCTTGCGTCTGAGGATGATAAGGCGACGACCATAGTTGTTTTATCTTTAAAAATTTGCATGTATCTTTAAACATTTCAGAAGTGAAATTGGCACCTTGGTCGGTTAGAATAGTTTTAGGGATGCCGAATAGAGAAATAAAATGAATTAGGCAGTCACCGGTTTCTTCAGCCGTTGTGCTGCGGATGGGATATGCTACTGAGTATTTTGTGAGGTCATCTTGAAGAGTTAGAATATATTTAATTTTGGCAGTACCAGATTCTGGGAGAGGTCCAACTATGTCAAGGGATAATCTCTCAAAGGGAGTTGTGGAAATAGTTGTTATTTCCATCGGCGCCCGATTGATTCTCCTAAGCGCTTTATTGGTTTGGCAATGATTAAAATTTTTTACATAGTTTTCTATTTCGCTACGCATGTTTTTCCAGTAGAATTGGTCACGGATTTTATTAAACATCCTACTGGAACCGAGATGACCGGCAACAGGGATATCATGGTTTTCGCGAAGAATTTTTTGGACCTCGGTAGGACTGGGATAATATATTTTATTGCGATAAATATGTATCTGGATACCAGTATTATGAAATAAGTGAGCAAGTATATTATAAATTTTTATGTATATATGTTTATCGAATGGGTTCTTGAAGTCAGTGATGCTTATTTTATTGACGGTTTCGTCTGCCGATATTAGATGGTTACGTAGGTTTTTTAGTGATTCGAAAATATCATTATAAGTGCAACAGTCAAAATGATGTACTTTGATAAATAAGAAGTAGTAATTTTTTCCATTTAATAAAAGGTTTTTGTAAGAGAGTAAGGTTTTTTCTGAATTAGTGAATGATTCTGAGTCTGGTGAGGTTAATAGAACTTCTTGGACATAAGGAATAGATTCGTCTAAATCAAGAGATATGGGTATTATAATAACGTTATTTTGAATTTTTACTATGCTATCATTATGTTCGAAAATGGCTGTATCATATTTAAAGGTTGAAGGTGTTTTCAAGAATTTTGCGTATGTGTCAGTAATGTCGGGTAAATTAATAAGACCTGTTGGAGTAGTTGGTTGTTGTAGGATAGGAGATTGAGTACTAGTAGATGGCTGCGGTTCGTTCTCTATTAACGGATTTTGATCAAGGATTTCAGGTAAAATCTCCGACTGAGGCAGAAGACTAGGCAAGTTAATCGGAGTTGGTGGGTTTAAAGGCACGAAGTCTGGCACTTCTGTATTGAAGGGGCTGATGTCTAGTGGACCAAGATCAAGCAATTCATTCTCAGTGTTTAATAAGTTACCGGGATTTTCGGTGTATACGGGATGGACGGGGTAACGAGATAGTGCATCAGCTGCTGAATTTAATTTACCTTTTCTGTAAATGATTTCATACTCGAATTCTTGAAGTTAGAGACGCCAACGTTGTAATTTGCTACTTGGGTCGGTGTGATTAAATAACCATTTTAACGGACGGTGATCTGTTACAATAGTAAACTTACGGCCAAACAAATATGGCCTAAAGGATTTACAGCCCCAGACTATAGCAAGCAACTCTTTTTCGGTTGTGCTATAGTTGGTTTCACATTTATTCAGTGTTCTGGACGCATAAGCTACAGGGCGGTCTTTACCTATAGGTCCTTGAGAAAGGATGGCGGATATTGCATAGTTTGATGCGTCGCAGGTGAGGTTGAAAGGTTTTGTAAAATCTGGATATATTAAGATAGGAGCGGTAATGAGTTTATCTTTAAGAGTTTCGAAAGCTAGTTGTTGTTCATTCGTCCAAAGAAATGATACGTCCTTCTTTAAGAGGGATGTGAGTGGTTTTGATAATTTTGAAAATTCTGGGATAAAGCGTCTATAATATGATATGAGTCCTAGAAAGGATTTGATATCCTTGGGACATTTTGGTATAGGAAATTCTTTGACTGATTTGATTTTGTTGGGATCTGGTTTTAGTCCTTCTTCGGAAATTATATGTCCTAGATAGCCAACTTCTTTTCGTAGAAATTCGCATTTGTCTGGTTGCAATTTCAAGTTAAATTTGCGAAGTCTTTGGAATATTGCTGAGAGATTTTCAACGTGTGTTTTAAGGTCATGAGAATAAGACACGATATCGTCTAAATAAACGAAGCAACGCTCGCCTTGCAGTCCGGTAAGCACGCTATTCATTAGGCGCTGAAAGGTAGATGGGGCATTTTTTAAGCCGAAAGGCATTCTGGTGAATTCAAAGTGCCCTTGAGGAACACTAAATGCGGTCTTACAAGCGTCCTTTGGTGTCATTTTAATCTGATGAAAACCGGAAGCGAGATCTAGTGTTGTGAAGTACTTTGAGTTCCCTAGTTGATCGAGAATTTCAACAATGTTAGGTATAGGATAGGTTTCACCAATGGTGTTATCATTAAGCTTCCTATAGTCAATTACGATTCGCCATTTTTTTTGTCCGGAAGCGTCGATTTTCTTTGGCACAATCCATATAGGAGAGGACCAGGGAGATAAAGAAGGCTGTATAATTTTTTGATCAAGCATTTTTTGAATTTGTGAATTTACTTCTTGTTTATGCACCTCGGGAAATCGATAAGATTTTACATTGATAGGTTGATCAGATGAGGTTCTTATTTCATGTTGAGTGACATCGGTTGAAGTAAGTAAATCATCAGGTAGGTGGAAGATATCGGAATATTTAGAGCATAAGTCATATAGGGCTTCAGTTTCTTCGCTATTCAAGTGTGATACACGAAGTAATTCAAGGACGTCGTTGGTTCTATCTAAGCAAGTTTTATTTGGGATTTGTGGTGTACAGGATGCATAGTCAACCGGATGAAGAGTTAGTTGGAGATTAGAATTTATAATAGCAGGTTTTTCGGCAGTGTTTAAGACAGTGAGGTTTACACGGTTATTATGTTTTACCTTTACTAAGCAATTGGCAATGTATAAGGTATCGTTGACGTGTTGATCGAGAATGAGACCTTCTCTTAATTCAGGGTTTATAATTGAGACTTCTAAGGCTATCTCCGAGCGAGGAGGTATTTCATAAGTAAGATCGGTGAAGTGGAGTTTAATTTTATTTTTATCTAGATAGAGAAATTGATGATTATAGTCGATAGAGCACTGGAAACAGGTAAGCAAGTCTGTACCTATTATTCCATCATAAGGTAAGTCTATTTTATCCACTACATGAAAAGTAAAATGAATTAATTCTTTACCAAAATCAAGTTTGATATCAAAGTTACCTAAAGTAGGTACGGGATCTTCAGCACTGTCTATACCTTTTAATTTAATTATGTTGTTCCTGAGCTGTAAATGTGAAAATGATTGAATAGCTGTTTTCTTTACAAGGCATACGGAGGATCCGGTATCGACAAGAAGAGTAAGCGGTTTAGAAGATATAGATGTTGGAATGACAACATGAGGTAAAGATACTTTGTTAGAAGTACAAGATAATTCATAAATTTTACATTCGTTTTGTTTTGGAGCTGTAGTTTCAAAGAAATTATGTTTTTGTTTAGATTTTGAATGGCTGTTGGACACTTATTTGGGCCTGTTTACCCGTGTGATCCTTGGAACTCGAATTATGGACTCTTGCTTGGGGCTGGTTACCCGTGTGGTCCTGGGAATTTGAATTATGGACACTTGTTTGGGGCTGGTTATCCGTGTGGTCCTTGGAATTTGGATTATGGACACTTTTTTGGGGCTGGTTACCCGTGTGGTCCTTGGAATTTGAATTATGGACACTTGTTTGGGGCTGGTTACCCGTGTGGTCCTTGGAACTTGAATTATGGACACTTGTTTGGGGCTGGTTACCCGTGTGGTCCTTGGATATCGAAGAGGTGCCGTTATCGTTAGGATTTGCAGGGAATGGTAGTTTGGGTCTCACGAGACACCTCCGTGAGCCCCTTATTCGTTTAAATTTTGGCCGAAGTCGTCTTGTGCGCAATCTACATTAGATGATGGTTGCGGCTCAGAGTCATCATAATTACAATTGTCGTCGACTAGACAGTTTACGCGAGCGGGATTAGGTTTATAATTTCCTTGAATTGGGCGTTGTTGAGAATACGAATTTTGAGGAATTTTAAAGCGATTGTTATTATATTCGCATTTACTACAGGTTTCAATCGTGTGGCCTTGAGTTCGGCAATAGCGACAGAATGGACCTTGATAGTTTTGGTTATAAGGTCTAGGCGCTTGGGGCCTATAAATTCCATTATAGTTGGAAGGCTTAATTGCTTGGAAAGGCTTTAGAGGTTGGCGTTGTGAAGTGGAAGTGTGAGAGTTACGTTTATTAAATAAATTCAATATTTTCTCTTCGGAAGTTGCTAAGTTAATAGCGTTATTGAGATTTGATGGGTTTTTACCGCGGACTAGATTTGAAAGGTCAGGCTTAAGGCCAAGTAAAAACGTATGGAGAGCCAAGTCTTCCATGGCAGCTATGCGACCACTAAGTTCTGATTTCTTTTTATTAGATAAGGTTACTTCTGTTAGTAATTTTGAGAGGCAAGTTTCAAGACGTAAAGCAAATTGACTAACGGGTTCATTGATACTCTGTCGGCATTCTTGCAAATCGGTCAATAAATGAGCATAATGTTTTCTTTCTCCAAATTGAGTCTTTAAAAAATCATTTAACTGGTCCCAACTATCGAATTCTTTTATTGAACAGGCTATCTCAGCCTTTCCCTCCAGTTGTGATAGTATAAATTTAAACAGAATAGTTTGTTGTGCTTCCGTTGCTAGTTCTATGGCATTGTTGCAATTAGTAAGAAATGAGTTTAATTTTTCGCGTGTTCCGTCAAACGGTTTAATAAATTTAAATAATGTTGTAATCGACACAACATCTTCTTTTTCGAATTTAATTTGAGACTCTTTAATAGACATTGTTAGAAATAAAAGGTAAGACACACACAAATAAAGTAATATAAAATAAAATAGAACGAGCAATGAGACAGTACGGTGTAATAGGTGGCCAACTAAGTAACTTGATACTCAGATAGCGTCGAGTAGTTAGCAGATGTGGTAAGTAACGATTGTGATAAATATAATTCTAGGAATTGACTCGTGAGAATGAGATGTTAAAGAATTATAATTACTTAATTAAATTACAATTATATTGTTATAATTAAAGATTATTTCTAATTATAATACGGGCTAAATACTCTTCAGACGAAAAAAGGAAGGTCACTTTAGGTCCACACTTTTGTTTTAAAATCGATCTACACTTCCACTGTGATGTTAATTAGAAAATAAATTCACTTACAGGATCAAGCAGCAATAGAGATACAGGAACATGACCAGTTCACCTTGATGTCTTTCAGGAAACACCTCACGCCTTGGAGACACGTTGATCTATGAGCCAGCAGGATAGTTTCTTTGACCAGCGGGATAGTTCCGATAATATATTTCTTCGTTTTCTTTTTTTTTTTGAGATAAATATACAATATTCGCCAGGACAATGCGGCGTATTTAATCACGAATTGGTTTTTAATATTAAGATGGAGATGGATATGAGTTCAATGCACTTTCGACACTTGCAAAAGTCACTTTTTATAACTTTCACCAATAGACAAGCCCGGATGGAGACGTCCCGGGGATACCTTCACCATCGGTATCCCACCGCTATGCCACCAAATTGTTATATGGATAAGGCCAGAAGCCTTTTTAAAAAAAAGATAATTATAAATTGAATTTATTATTATAAAGAAAAGTAACAAAATTGGGCTTTTAATGGGGCAAGTGTCACGCGCGGATGATGAAACTGAACTGAGCTATCCCTGTAAGAGTGAGTGAGTCGAAAGTACGAAACTGCTGATGGTGCAGTTTAGAATAGGGTTCCTTAGCACTATTATGTACTAGAACCATTTATAACAGTACGACGACCTCCAACCGTGACCCACACACCCCAAAAAAAAATACCTATCTTTACATTATATTTTATATTAGACTTAACGGCATTAAATAGAGTTGACCCAAATCGATGAAATACTCTTAGTAGTCTTTTACAACACACACAAGCAATTTGAGGGTATGCAGTATTCGTATTCGCCACCAGTTTTGTCAAGCTTTATGATATTTAAACTTTTATTGTAAACTAGCTGACCCGGCGAACTTTGCACCGCCTTTTTCACAATTATTTTGATAGGCAAGGTAGCCAGACCATTATCTTTGATGACTAGTGAGGTTGATAATGATATGCCCGTTTAGGATAGTAGAAGTTCTGGATGGTGAGTCTTTAAATTCAAAACGAATGTACAAGTATGCACACGATAGGGTTAGGAAAATGCCGGAAGCTAAAGTACTCATTAAATTAAATGAAAACTGTATTTTACCGAGTTCTGAACATGAAGGAGTTTCGGAATCACCTGACCTTGCTGCAAGTAGACCAAACGAATCACAATAACGAATTCTTGTCACAGGGATGACAATGTGTTTTCGTATTGTCACAGAGATGACACTCTGTGTTTGATCTTTTTGTCACAGGGATGACTGCCTGTGTGTTTGTTATTGTCACAGGGATGACTGCCTGTGTGTTTGTTATTGTCACAGAGATGACACATTGTGTTTGATTATGGGAGTCACAGGGATGACTGCCTGTGTGTTTGTTATTGTCACAGGGATGACAATTTATGTTTGATTATGGGAGTCACAGGAATGACTACCTGTGTGTTTGTTATTGTCACAGGGATGACAATTTGTGTTTGATTATGGGAGTCACAGGGATGACTGCCTGTGTGTTTGTTATTGTCACAGGGATGACAATTTATCTTTGATTATGGGAGTCACAGGGATGACTGCCTACGTGTTTGTTATTGTCACAAGGATGACAATTTGTTTAATTATGGGAGTCACAGGGATGACTGCTTGTGTGTTTGTTACTGTCACAGGGATGACAATTTGTGTTTGATTTGCTATTATCACAGAGATGACAATGTGTGATTTCGTTATTGTCACAGGGATGACAATTAGTACCGTTAGTGTTGCTGCTAGCGCGAGCACTGCGAGAATGGTGCAAATACATTTTTTTTTGTGTGACTTAGTTGTTAGTCTCAGATGGCTGTGACAACTTTACCCGGACTGGTGGGTGAGCGCTGAGGGCTCTCAACCCGTGGTGCAAATACAGAGTGCAAGCTCCTTTTATAGGCTCTGTACACGCCGCTACGACGTTTGTGTGTTGTTGTTAACGATCCGTACTAATGACGGATGCGACATATATCGACGGTTCCAAGGCTAATTGGTCTAAGCGACATTTTTTGCGATATTGAGTTATATACATATTTGGAATCAGCGAATTTTTCTGCGTCGTTTAAACTGGGTTTCAAATTTTTATGAGCATATTTTTGGCGCTTGAACCCCACACTAACTTTGCTCTCATTTAGGACGTCTGTGATCCAACCGACATAAAATTTGAGCATTATTCATTATTTGTAGTTGGTAACTTGGACTATATGGGCTTTTCTAAAGTCTTTGTCATACGTCGGTTGATTCATTTTTCCTACGACTATTTTGAATATCTAATGCGCGTTAAGATATTTGACCTTTTGCTCAAATACATGGTTTTGTCGCTTGAGACATTTTGCATTACTTCATAAAGATAGGCTATGTCGCTTGAACCATTTTGCATTCCATCATAATAAGAGGCCTAGTCGCTTGAACCATTTCAACTTGGCCTAGTTTTATATGTAATGATGTTTGAACCATTTTTGCTTAAATTGATATTGATGTTCAATGTTACATAATCCTTCTGAGATATGAACTTTTGGTTTCGGTAGTTATACCATTTTACTTAAATTGAAATTGAAAAATTTTGCTTGTTAAATCATCAGAAAATAGTAATAAAGATTATACTTACGTCGTTTGAAACAAAAAAAAAATGTCGTACAATATGAATTAACGTACTTTAGTATGAAACTTCCCCGCGCGAGCGCATCAGTCACCTCAGGCACCGAAGAGGTCGTCAGGCGGATCGAGGCGCTGGGGTTGAGGGTCGCCCTGGACAAGACGGAGGCCCTCTTGTTCCATGGGCGCCGTATGAGAGTTCCCATCGGCGTCTCGATCACCGTCCATTCGGTTGAGATCAGCATCCGGGCCCATATGAGGTACTTGGGCCTGGTACTCGACGGGCAATGGAGGTTCCGGGAGCATTTTTTTTTGGGACTAATCCCACCACACATTTCCACCATTGTAACTCCTGTAAGCCAGGATCCACAATGGTCTCCATAAATGACACCGAGGTTTGACCCTCAGGCAGTCCCGGGATATGATTTTAATTGTCTTGGAACCCGCAACAAATTTAATTAGAAAAGATTAAAGAGGAGGAGTTGGAAAGAGAGATTCCACTTCCCTCCTAGGCAAAGCGGGAGACAGGAAAACAAAATGACTAGTCAGCCAATAAGTAAAAAGGTGTACAGCTCCGATAGCGCAGCAGTACGGCACCACGGATACGGAAGAGCTTAACGGGGCCTATATGTGAGCGTTAAGATTGATTGCTACAGTAGGTATGGCAGAAACGCATGAATGCACGGAAATTTTCTCGAGTTGCTACAAGGTCGGTATAGTATACTACCCCACAGGTGACTTGCAAATTGTTTAACATAAGGTTACGCTCGTTTCGCCAGAGATCGCACTCCCAGAGAATGCGATGATGTGCTGATTGTTCATACTCGTGGTCAGATGTGGAACATTGACATAATGGTGATGGTATGAGTTTTAAAGAAAATAATTTACTTTTAAAGTTGCCATGGCCAGTTAAAAATTGGGCCACGAAGTGGTCAACCTCCAGCCACACCTTCTCCAGGCGCTCCCAGATGCATGGAAAAAATAGATAAAGATGACGACCATTCGATGATGAATCCCATCTTTCTTGCCATTCAGTTAAAAGTTCCTCATAGACAATGGATTGTGGTGCAAACAAGCTAGCAATTTTATTTTGATCGCGCGGTAGAAGGAAATCTGTATTCATAGTTTCCTTTGTGGTGTAATACATTGACGCTCGTCTCTGAATCTCCAAATCAACCGGAAGTACACCCGTGAGTACTGGTAAGGCCTCGGTACTAACCGTTCTATAGGCTTTACATAAGAATATTAGGGCCAATCGTTGGCTCTGTAGTAATTTAAGGCGAGCCGCCCCTATGGTGGCCCTATCGGCCCTTACAGGTGCAGCGTAACAAAAACACCCCAAATATGTGGCCATGTATATGGTTTTAAGTGTATTAATACGAAAACCCCAAGTAGATGTGGATATTCTAGTAAGCGCGTAGAAATTCCGTTTCGCTTTTTCGCCTACAGTTTTAATATGCTCAATAAATGAAAATTTCTTTCTAAGACTAGGCCGAGATAGCAAACTGATTCTTTCTTTTTGACAGTCATATTATTGAATTTTATACGCGGCGCCGATTGTAAATGTCCTTTTAATAAAAGATGATGTGTTTTTTGTGGTGCGAAGGCAAGCCGGTTTCGTGTACCCCAATCGAATATATCATTGAGGCATGTTGCCGCTAATTGCTCTAAACCATCCCTTGTGTTCGATTGTATAAGTAAAAGTTCGTCGTCTGCATAGCCGATCAGTAGACAATTTTTCGGTAGAGGTAACTCGAGAAAATCGTCAAAACCTAAATTCCATAGATATGGACTTAATACCGAACCTTGAGGGCAGCCCATCGTCAGTGGTTTCGACACAGCATGGTGACCAAGTTTCAATTTAGTCGAGTCATTTAAAAAGTACGACTGTATGATTTGGTAGATATTTCTATAGCAATCACGAGCCTTTAATTTAAGAAGTAGCATTGGCCACCAGGCGTTATAGAAAGCACCTGAGATATCCAGGAAGACACCTAGCACGTATTTAAAAACGGATGCGTTAATGACACGTCTTACCGCAACGGCCGCGTCGATAGTTAATTTGCCGTGAGTGAAGCCGAATTGTTTATGATTGAACGTTGGTCCACTCGGCAATAAACGAGGAACAATGAGACGTTCTAAGAGCTTGCCTAATGAAGGCAGTAAGGTGATTGGTCGATATGACTTCGGGTCGTCTGGTGGCTTATCACCGCCTTTAGGAATTATACGTATATAACCGCGACGCCATATACGAGGAAAAATGTCTTCAGTTATACAACGATTAAAAATTATTAACATTGAGTCGCCTGATGCTCGACTAGCTTCTTTGATCATTTTATTTGATATTTTATCTTCGCCAGCAGCCTTGTTGAGGGGAAGAGTTCTAACGGTATTCATAAACTCGGCAAGAGATGGAAGGTCAGACATAGGCGGGAGAGGTGGCTCGGCGGCCCATGCACGTATTTGTTTATGATGTTCGCTGTCAACTGAGATGTCATCGTCTGGGATTAACGTATTTAATAAAACTTCCTTGGTCTCCTCAATACCCGTAGTGTGTTTACCGTTCACTTTAATGTTTTGTATGTACGCTAAGTCGACTGATCGATTCGCTTTAAACTCGTGATATAGTGGAGACCATGGACCTTCACTTTCTAATCTTTCCACATTCTTATTTAACAAAGCGTCTTTCGATTTTTCTACTGCAATCCGGTAGCGAGACCTGGCAGCTTTCAGTACAGATAGAGATTCATCAAAGGCCCTTCCTATGTTAGGTGACTTTTTAAGTTTATTATGCTTCCTGCGCGCCCTTCGAAAGCGTTTACGGAGTTCCACTAGGAGATTGTTCCACCAGTCACATCTCTTAGTATTAGGCAGGGATGTTCGGCCTAGGGCTACAACAGCACAGTATATCAGAGAATGTGACATTAGTTCAGCGCCTTCTTCTGCTGTTAATTGTCTACGAGTGAAATCCCTGGCACACGAAGAAAAGAGAGAGCTGAAAAAGTCCCAGTTTGCGCCTTTAGATTTGTATCTAAAATTATAACTCTGTCTGGGAGGAGCCTGCAACAGTCTCGATCCAAATTCATACACGATCAGGCGATGATCACTACATGACGCGTCCGGAGCATTTCCGCAGGCTCGCTCCACGGCTCGTCGGCGCGGCGTCCGCCCTATCGTGGCTTATGCCGAACGTGAGTGGACCGAGCGCTGCGTGCCGACGGCTGTACGCGGGGGTCATACGGTCGATGGCCCTGTACGGCGAACTGTGTGGGCGGGGTCCCTGACCGTCCGTCTGAGGGCCCTCTTGTGGCGACCACAGGGGGTCACGGCGATCAGGGCCATACGCGGATACCACACGGTGACGACGGAGACAGCGTGCTTATTGACCGGGACTCCTCCGTGGGACCAGGCGGCGGAAATGCTCGCCGGATTGTATCGGCGGGTGACGGGGGTGCAAGCGGAGGGCGGTGTGATCTCGTTAAGGGAGCTCACCGCCTGACGCGTCGACGCCCGCCGAGCGTAACAAACAAACAAACTTACTTTCGCATTTATAATATTAGTAAGGATACAAGAATTGCTCGTTTAAAGATATAAAATTGTATAACCATATACCAACACGTCTGACCAGCCTGGTTACAGTAGATCGATTTCCCTCCTATTGTAGAGGGGGCTTGAGCCCAATAGAGGGACGTGTATAAACTGAAATGAATGATGAAGGATAATATTTCAACATAATTATCACCTTTTTTATCCGTGTCGTGATAGCTTAAGTATACAATTCACCACTCTATTGACCGTGGGTGTCGTAAAAGACGACGAAGGGATATATATGCAGATAACATCGATTTAAGAGAAGGAATCTCGAAACAAAACCCTGTTCCAACACGTCTGGTCAGACGTGTTGGAATAGAGTATCTACTATATCCAGGCTGGTCAGCCTGCTTGAGGAAAGACCGACGTCCTCCCCGAGGGGGGGACGTTGATCGATAAGAGGGTACCCCAAGTAGGATATATAAGGCGCAGGTATTCGCGCCTACGCAGCCTCAGTCGCCGGCGGCGGATCGCCTCATCGAGGCTGCGCTCCTCGCGCAGGCGATTCGCCGCCTCCTACTGCGTGATCACTGGCTCGCAGAATGCTGCGACCGCGTCCCAGTTCCCGACGCTGCCTACCATCGCCCTAGCGATAGCCGGCAGCGTCAGGTCGGCACCGATGATTGCGACGAGTTCACGGCACTGCGTGGCCCAAGTAGCGCAGGCCTCGAGCGTATGCCGCGCCGTGTCCTCGTCGCAATCGCAGTGGTGGCAGGACGGTGTACTCACCCTCCTTACGACCTTGTGCAGGTATTTGGCGAAGCACCCATGCCCCGTCAACATCTGCACTAGTCGGAAGGAGAGCACCCCGTGCCGCCTTTCCAACCACTGCATCAGCACCGGCCGGAAGGCCTCCACGGCTCGCACCCCGAACCGAGGCCTCTCCAGTCGGACTGCCCAACGGGCAATGACGTCTCGGCGGGCGTCGACGCGCCAGGCGGTGAGCTCCCTTAACGAGATCACACCGCCCTCCGCTCGCACCCCCGTCACAAATATTGTTTGTATGCCCTTAACATTCATTTTAGTATCATTTCTGTCCGATAATAATTATATGCTTGTAAAGGCCAATCCTTATCTTTACTATTCTCACTAATATTCTAAATACGAAGGTTTTTTTGTTTGTTTCGCTTTCACACTTAAACCATGGAACTGATTTCAAAAATTCTTTCACCAATGAAAAGTTATATTATCAAGGAATAACATAGGCTATATTTTATCCCCGTATTCTCATGGGAACGGGTACTAAAACTGCAGTAAAATCGCCTCGATGTTGACAGATTTTGAAACGATGAAAACGAATTAGACATTTAATCTAAATAAACTACTAGCCTTAGAATAATAACCTAGTGAGTTATTATTCTAAGCTACTAGCATAGCAAATTTTGATAGAAAGTTCATCCACAGTACGGAAACATGTTAATAAAGTTTCTACAGGTCACACGTTTCAACTTTGTTAATTAACGATCTCCAACACCCAACTATTAAAAACTCCAACTATATTACTACCTAAAGAGGTACCGCCAATTTTTCGCTTCACTGCGCACTCCGAGCAAATGGTTACCTGAAGTGATATCCACTAAAACTTTTACGTTGGCAGTTTAAAGTTTTCTTACTTTAGTTATTTCTGTTACTATTTGATATCTTAATACGAGCAATTCTTGTATATTTCTAAATTTTTATATTTCTTCATATGCAGAATCTTAACAAAGACAGCAGCAACTTATATGAAATTTAGAATGCATGAGGTTTCGGGGTCGATAACTCTATCTCGCGGGGACGTCTTTCCCCGCGGAGCAATCCGGCTGGAAAGCCCTTGATTCAGTGTTTGGACCATCGGAGCTTTCCCGCCGGTGCTGATGGAATAGTTAGGTCAACGGCACGAGGTCGTCCCCTTCCGACTGGTGCAGATCTTGTCAAAACATGGTTATTTCAGTAAGTATTTGCACAAGGTTGCGAGGAAAAAAGGTACCATACTGCTCTCACTGCGACTATGACGAGGACACGGTGCAGCACACGCTCAATATCTATGTGGCCTGGGCAGAGCAGCGGCATATACTCATCGCAAAGTGCTGACTTGACGTTACCGACCCTCGCTAGGACAACGCTGGATAGCGTTCGGAACTGGGACGCAGTCGTCACCTTCTGCGAAGCAGTCGTCTCGGGTTGGGAACGGGGTTTAGTCCGACACCCAACCGACCACAAAGAGGCCCCCGCGGGAGAGCGATGAAGTAAAGTAGTGTTGCTGGGGCGGGTTCATGAGTTTTATCGAATTTTCTTCTTCAGCTCTCCCGTTCTCCGAACCAAGCACAGTAGCAAATTTCTACTATATTTTTTGACAGATTATGCTACGGTGACCCGTCATCCAAACCATCAGGAATGGTAGAAGGGACGACATTCATTACCATTACATTTTTTTTAGTCAATTTATGGTCTGAAATCACCGCGTGCAATTGCGGGATGTTTCAAGACCATAGGAAGGGTGGCAGTTGCATAGATGTTATCTATATAACATCAAACATGTCTTTTATGACATCCACGGGTAACGAGACCATAGCCCGCCGGGTGCGTCCCTCTCTCAAACGCCATGTGGTCGGGCCACCTGTAACTGACCTTATCATCAGCGGCCCATCCAAATGGGTTACCCTTTCGAGTATCGTCTCCAGTCGACGCCCTGGCGGCGCTTCCCCACACTGGGAACTATTACAATTTAGCTGTATTTAAAGCAAGAATGAGAACACTTTTTCAGAGTCGGTGAACACCGTTGGGGAGACTGCTTTGTATAAAAGTTAATCTCAAGTTTTTGTTCTTTTGCAGTAATTTTGATTTGTTTATGTATCTTAGTAGTATTTTACAACACCCATGGAAATGGGTTGGAAAATCTTAAATTAATCACTTTTTTTTAATTACTGTATAGTGTTGAAGGGTTTGCTTGTATAGAAGCGACTAAGAATAGCAACTTTATTTACCAACCCTCACATTTCTCGTGGGTGTCGAAAAGACAAACAACTATATATCCGATGCCGTCTAATTAATAATTACATTCCCATAGAGGGTTGACATCAAATAGGCGGCCGGTGTTAAAATTGTTTGTCATTACTTTTGCAATATCCTTACTAATGTTAGAAATGCGAAAGTAAGATTGTTTGTTACGCTTTCACGCTTAAACCACCGAACTGATTTAAAAAATTATTTCAAGAATGGAAAGCTATAATATCAGGGAAGGAACATAGGCTATTTTTATCCCGGTGTTCCCACGGGAACGGGCACTACGCGGGTAAGGCGACCGAAACTGAAGCGAAACGAGGGCGGGTTAATATTATAACATAAAACTAAAGTACGAGTACATATTGCATCGATCCCGAGCAAAAGGATAAGAGGAGGATGGTGAAGTCTTGAATTAAAAAAATAAAACCACGTCTATAGTGTACTAACATTTATTATTTTTGAAATTTTATTTCTATAGTAAATCGAGGATTTACATAAAAAATAAACAATAAATAATCAGTCTTTTTCAAGATAATTAATAATTTTTCATATTTTTTTTCTAAATTACTTCAATTTATTTATTTAACATAAGACTAGAATGCACAAATAGCATAAAAACTTACAAGCCCTCTATTTGGAATTAAATGTATTCGATTTCCACTGGGGAAAATTCGATAAATAGTCATTATAAATAAAATTATTTTTACAAATTTTATCGCGTTTGTATTTGAATTTTAGTTAGTACTAGTAGTAGTAGTATAGTAGTCACTTGCATAGATGCCATATGCATATTACATCCCTTAGTTGTATTTTACGACACGAACAGACAAGATAGGAGGTAGAGAATTCTTACTCCATTACCTCATATTAATTTACGTTACTTTAATTTTAGTTATTGAATTCAAAATTACGGAGTAAAGGCTGTACGTGGTATAGTAGGTCAATTACCTCTCTATTGTGGAGGAGGCTCGAGCCCAGCAGTGGAACATGTGCTGTGATGATGATGATAAAATTTGTGATCACTTGAAGACAAATTTCTTTTGAAATAAAAAAAAACATAAATATAATTAGTAGTCATAAGTAAAGTTCGAATTTTCACTTGAATGTATTTTTTTTAATATTTTTCTTTTAAGTGTATCTTAACTGTCGGGTCGACCACTGAAGTCAAGGAACTCTGCACCGGTGGTCGGCCCAACGACGAAGGCGACGTGCAATACGGCTGGGTTACGGGTGTGCCTGTTTACGCTACTCTGTCGCTCCGGACGGAGTTGCGCGAGGAGTGCATCGAACGTAACCCACACCCAAAAAAAAAAGAGAAAGTAAATCTTAACTGGAAATGTAGCCTCAATTAACTCTACTGCGAAACTTGAATGAATTTTTGGTTGAATATAACAAAATTAAATTAAACGGTTTTTTTTTATTTTTCCATAATAAAAGATTACAAAAAATTTTATTTTTACTTTATAAATTTTACTAAATATTTTAATTCTATTTATATTATATATTTATATTATTTATAAAAGTTATAATACTTTATAATAAATTTTAGAAATCCTTTTAATGCAAATTAATAATCCTCAGATTTCTCTTACCAAATAATATTAAATATTTTTTACCAAAAAATTAATTCTGATGTTTTATTAATATGAATTGATAATTATAGATAAAAATATCTTTAGAGATTTTATCGCGTTTGAAGTCCTGCCGTCAATATGAACGTTGCTTTCAGCGTACAGTTTTCGAAACGTCGAGCAATCAAAAGTCAAATACAAGCACGACAAAATCCGTAAAAATAGTTTCATTTATAATACACGCGTAATCATAAGAAATCCTTAAGCTGATAAGTAATTAAACAAAAAAAATAAAGAACACAATAATTAAGTTACTTTTAAGTATCCTAAATATTATAATATTAACAGTATTACATAATTGGTTAAATTGATATGAACACAACCATGTAAAAATATTTACTAATTATTAACTTCTCAGCTACCTATGATGTGGTATTCTGCAAGATTCTGAAAAAAAAAGAAGTTTCCTTTACAATTAAAATAGTTAAGAATAAAATAAGAGTTTTAGCAGGAATGTAAAAATTTCGTGTGGCGCTTCTCATTTTATTGATTACTAGCAACCCGCCCTCGCTTCGCTTCGGTTTTAGTCGTTTTACCCCCGTAGTTCCCGTTCCCGTGGGAATACCGGGATAAAATATAGCCTAGGTCACTCCCTGATATTATAGTTTTGTATTGGTGATAGAAGTTTTGAAATCGGTCCAGCCGTTTTGAAGATTACCCGGAACAAACAGACAGACAGACAATTTTTTTTTAATCTGTATTTTAGGCGTAGGTGTCGTGCAAATAACGATGTGAGCATGAAAAAAGCCTATTATTTTGATATTACAAACAGACATTCCAATTTTATTTATTGATATAGATTTTAGTATTTCATAGTGTTACTAGATTCCATGCCTAGCCCAGAATTCAGCTGCGTACTTAAATCTCTTCTAACAGCGAATAAGACAACGGTTTACAATACTTACTTCTTGGTGCAGTTTTCAAAGTGGTAGTTCTAGATATGCAGTCACTTTCTTCTGACTCTGATCTCAATTGAAAACTTGTTTCTGTAATGCCAAGTAAATTTTACATAACATACACTGTAATCTTTCTTATGATGGCAGAATAGGAATACCATATGTCACCACCCCTTTTTTCCTCCGTGGTCGTAAAATATTACTAGGGCCGCAAGGAAATAATAATAGATGGCATAGTGGTTAAGATAGTGACCTTCCGTGCCAGTATCGTGGGTTCGAATCCCACACAGGACAACACTTTATGAGATCCAAATTGTTGTTCTGAGTCTAGATGTAATTTGTGTCCGTTAATTATATGTTTGTAAAATCTCGCGCAACATAATTTTTAGTATTATTTCCTTAGCGCAGGGTGTAGTCTTTAAAAAATATGAGCCTAAATGATGACATTTAATAACAGCTACTTAATCTGCGAGAATAGAAAACTTATCTACATCATATTCATCATCATCATTTCAGCTCATATACGTCCCACTGTTGGGATTGAGCCTCTACTATAATAGGAGAGAAATTGACCTTAATACACCATGCTGGTCAGATAGGTTGGTATAGAGGTTTGTTTCGAGTTTACCTTCTTTTGCATATATGTTGTATGCGTATTATATCCTTTAGTCGTCTTTTACGACATCCACAGGCAAGAGCGGTGAATTGTATTCTTACTCCGTCACCACGCATCGTATTGTGTTATTCAAATCAACAATAAATAAATACTAATACAGTCAAACCTGGTTAAGTGAGAACTGGATAAGTGAGAAAACTCTTATAAGTGAGAGTAATAGCCAGGACCCGTCATTTTAAGCTCCCAAAACCTCTATTAGCGAGAAACAGAAACCTCTGTAAGAGAGAGTCATTTTTCCCTCATTAACCTCTGTGAGACTGCCACTTATCTATACCTATATAAGCGACAGTTGAGCTTTATTTATTTACATAGTACATGAATTTTTGTTTTGTTTTCGTAAACATCTTTGATACCTACCCTTATAAAGTACTTATATGTCGAAATCTAATGAACGTAACATATTCACACTATTAAAAATATATATGTACATAATATATGTTGTGCATATTATGCACATAATTTTATCATATTACATATTTACTTCATTCGTACTTGCTGTGACTTGTTATTGCTGCGTACCTCTATAAGAGAGAAACGCTACCCATGTACCTGCATTAGCGAGAAACTCAGGTTAGTGAGAAACCTTTATAAGCGAGAATGAGATTGTGCTCCCTTGAACTCTCGCTTATCCAGGTTTGACTGTATATTATAATTCAAACTTGTAGTAATAATTAAACTTGTTTTTACACGGACAATAACTCTATGTCATTTTTTGCTACTCGTCTCAAAAATTTATGTATAGTGTCATACACCATTTTCCTTATTAGATACTTGGCTGTTTTTAAAATATTTGGAAACACCTGCATCTTTATGTTTATGTATCTTTATGTATTTAAGACTTCTATTAGTGTGTGCAACTTCTCCTAAACGCCTGAGCCGATTTTGATGATTTTTCTGTATGTGCTACAGTGGATATCAGAATGGTTTAGATTAGTAATTAGACCCGCCAGATGGTGCTGCTATGGATTGTAAAGAGAATTTCTTTCATTTTATTTGAACAGACCTACGTTTTTTGGGTTAACGAGTATACATCTATATAAATAGAATTTGTCTGTATGTGTGTATTTGACTGAACTCTTAAATTACCGTTTCAAATTTGTGTTGTAGGTAGCAAACAAACCACCTAATGATATTAGATACTGCCGCTCATGGATCTTGGCCAGGCCACACATAACAACAATAAAAAATGTCCATGCAAAAGACGTTATAGTTGACGAAACTCTATGCCAACACTTCTGTCCAGCGTGGTATATTAGGTCAAATAAACTCTCACTATAGAGAAAGCCCAGGCCATACAATGTGATGTACATGAATTGTTGTTTAAATGCAGTTTACTCACCACTATCGTATCTTGATTTGCTATTGCCAGGTAAATGTAACCTACTTGGTATCTCCTGATTATCCACATGACCGAAAGTACGAAAGCCTATCGCGAATTGAGCATATGGACTTATCTCGTAGAGTTCTGTAAATAGAAATTTATCATTTATTAGTTTACTAGCAACCCGCCCTCGCTTCGCTTCGGTTTTAGTCGCTTTACCCGCGGCGTAGTTCCTGTTCCTGTGGGAATACCGGTATAAAATAAAGCTTATGTTAATCCCTGATATTATAGCTTTCCATTGGTGAAAGAATTTTTAAAATCTAAATTAAATTAATTAATTTAAAATCGGTGGTTTAAGCGTGAAAGCGTTACAAACAAACAAACATCCTTACTTTCGCATTTATAATATTAGTATGGATACTATTGCTATGAAAATCCTCACTATTAATAGCGTCATCTTTATTGTCATCACCAACGTCATCGACGTCGTAATCGTAATCTTCATCGTAATCGCAATCGTCGTATAAGGATGCCCATACACATTCCCATCATCATCTCCGTCGTCATCGTCATCACCATCGTCAACCCCATACTCATCGTCATCATCATCATCATCCCAATCGCTGTCGTCATTGTCGTCATCAACGTCATTGTCAGCGTTATCATCATTCGGCTCTTATCTCAATTACTTGGGATCGACGCAATATGTACTTTTCATTCATCATAGATATTGTAAATAGTTTAAGCAATAGTTTTAGGACCGACGGCCTACCTGCCGTCAACCCTCCTTGAGAATGTGATTGTTGACCAGACAGCATCAGATAGTATCGGCCCAGGTCGATGTAAACCTCTTAGTCGGATTTTACGATACTCTCGAATAATTTAAGGTTTGCTAGTATTGTAGCTGCTACCACATAGCAATCCATATAAGAATAGGACTAAGATTGGCTAAAAAAATGATGTACAAAACCGAAGGAGGTTTTCATATTCGATTATCCGGATTTTAAATTATCCGACAATAACTAGTCCGGTTAATTGAGTTTCGACTGTACTTTAAAAATCTAAATAAATCTAAGTGTAAATATATATTTTTACGGCCAAGACTCCGAGGAATAAATCCTTGTGTCATAGTGATTCACACAAATATTTAAGAACCGAGCGTTACACAGCCAAGCGTGACGGCTCAGTCTCATTTAATACGTACAAAATAAAATATTCAGTGCATCCTTTTTTTTGGTGGTGGGTTACGGTCGGCGCACTCCTCGCACCACTCCGTCCGGGGCGACAGTGGAGCGTAAGCACGCACACCCGTAACCCACCTGTGACACGTCGCCTTCATCGTTGGGCCGACCACCGGAGAAGGGTGATTTGACGTCAGTGGTGGGCCCGAATTCAGTGCACCTAAAGAAGTTTTCGCAAAAAAAAAACCTTACCGTGTTTATTCTCAGTAGTCAAATGAACAGGTGTACTGTAAACTCTGTTATTCATATCATTGGGTACACCTTGAGGTGTATTTGCTGTGACATTGCTGCGTTCGGATTTACATTCCGCTGTGAGGGAGTTTCTGTATTCTGTCAAATGTTGTTGGCTGAAATAAATATCACTATTATTGTTGTGACGGAGTAAGAATACAATTCACCACCCCCTCATCCATGGGTGTCTTGAAAGACGACTAAGGGATATAATATGTATGCAAAAGAAGATTTTTTTTTTAAATTAATCCTAGTAGGTCAATATTATCCGTCTGTTGATGGAGTAAGAATACAATTCACCACTCTTATATTGGATCCACTTTGATATTAGATGTTAGAATTATTGCTGTAATTAATTACCATAAATAAAATTTGACACACCAACGATACCGCGATGTAGGAATGCAAAGTAATAATAGCCATAAGTAAATAAAAATATGTTTAAAAAATACAACAAAAAAGCAATTATTAGTAGTTTATCTACCATCTGTATCAACTTCAAAACCAGAATAATAAATAACGAAAACTAAAAAACTGAAACTAATTGTTTATTTATGTTAGTTTTTTTTTACCATGACCTAAGAACATCTTTTGTTTCCATGTCAAAAAAAAACCCGCCTAAGCAAATTTTCTGTGACAATTATAAGCTATTGTAAATAAATCCCTTTAACAAAGAATGAAGCGTGGCAGGCCGAATGAAAATACGGGCGAGGAGTATCTCTCGAAACGTATATTTCTATTCCTTATTCTCCAATTGTACATGTATGTAAAAGCGCAATAAATGTTTACACGCCAATTTGTGCCTGTTGTTTTATTTTTACACCAACAGAATAGTAGGAAATCGCTAGATCTACGAATCTCTCTCAGTAGCAAGAACGATCGTGACTATTGTTTCTCTTCTTTGTATTTCTATTTGAAAAGATTTTCGCCTCTTTTTAGCATCCTATGCGGCCCCGTACAGGGTGGTTCGAGAGGACAACGTACGGCATCACAACGCAGAAAAACATGGGATCATGTGGAGAGACTATTGGGCACGTAGAAGATTTTCTCTCATGCCATTGCAGACCGGGTGATAGGCCGTGGTGGGTCGATGCTGGCAACCAAGTGTTTTTGTGACGGCGTGGAAGAGCTTGCTTTCAAATTGCTTCTCCCTGTCGGTGGTGATGCGCTGAGAGCAGCCAACATGGGACACCCAACCATTGATGAAGATGCGTGCGCATATCTCCGCTGAGATGTCGGCGAGAGGGTATGCCTCTGGCCAGCGGGTGAAGCAATCAATTATGGGGAGGCAGTATCTGTAAGTACAGGAAATTGATAATGGCCCTATGATATCCATATGGACATGGGAAAAGCGTTGGGAAGGGATAGGAAATGGAAAAGTGGGAGAAGAAGTGTGCCGTGTGACTTTATTCTTCTGGCATTCTACGCATTCTCTGGTCCAATCCCGGCAATTTTTCTTTAATACTGGCTAAACGAAACGCGTAGAAATTAATTTGACTGTGGCTTGTCTGCCGGGTAGGCTCATCTGGTGGAATTTGTTGAAGATCTGTTTCCTGAAGGGTTCTGGAACATAAGGGCGTGTGTTGGTAGTAGAGACATCGCAGTAGAGTTCTGTATTTGAGTCTGGGAAGTGGATTTTTTGATCTGGAGGGATGTCTTGTTGCTTGTTAAAAGCTCTTAAAGACCAAAATCTTCCTCCTGGGCATGTGCGAGGGCTTCGTAATCTATTTTGACTACCACTGACTCCACGGGTGACAATGCATCTGCGACTACATTATTGTTACCTTTTACATATTGGATATCTCTGGTAAATTGTGCAATGTAGTCTAGATATCTGAATTGTCTTGGAGAGCATTTGTCACGGTTGTGTGCGTATATATAGGACAAGGGTTTGTGATCTGTATAGATAGCAAAAATTTTGCCTTCTACCATGTGCTGGAAATATTTGACTGCTTCATATATAGCCAAAAGCTCTCTGTTATGGACTATACTTCTTCTGAACAGTAGATAACCGTCTAGAGAAATATTCCATTGGTCTCCATGTATTCTTCGCTCTCTGCTGCAATACTGCACCTATCGAAGAATCAGAAGCATCTGTGAAAATAGCTATTTCAGCTTTAGGATTGGGGTGTGCTAGCAAGGCTACTTTGGATAATCTATCTTTGCAAAGAGATTGATAGATCGATTAATCGGGAATCGATCCTTCAGACCTCAATTTTATTGTGTATCGATTCTCTAGACAACAATTCGATTCAAGAATCGATCTTTTTCAGAAAGATCGCCCATCTCTATGAGTATATATTGAAAAGAGGCGCGCCTACTGGCAAAAAGTTCTGTCCCTTAAATTGAGACTTTTCGATTAACATTATGTTCGATCTCCTGTGTATCTATACTCCGTGGTAGTATTATTAGTATCTGCTGAACACTATATGGTGAACGAAGTAAGAGGCCGCGGCAAAGTAGTATTTGTTTAGCCGGAAGTCATTATTTCAATATTTCCATTATCTTTTTTTAAATTATTTATTTATAATTTTAACACACATATTATTTATATTTGTATTATTATGTGATATTTATTAATATCCATGGTTGTTTATTAATCATAATAAACAAAGTAACTTAAAAGTACATAATGACAACATATATTTATAATTAACTGATATCCGTGAGTCACAGAACAGGGTTGCCAGCGGAAGATCAGTGTTGGGTGATACCCAGCTAATGCTGAGATGGTGAGCCTTTCGGCAGGACAGTATTAGTCCGCTTTTAGTCTGCTACTGATCCTTCAGACTGTTGTGGTCGTACACTTTTTGTTTTGTTTATGTTTAACTATTGTTGCTGATGGATTGACCACTATTTTTCTTACATTTTTTATTTTGTTTTTTCCTTTTATTTTTTCTTTTTATATTAAGCATATATTTTTCTCTTGTTATGATAATTACCTTTAGCATGTCCACCGCCGAATAAATGTATTTTCTTTCTTTATTTCTTATCTATATTATATAGTCTCGAATAAAAGTGGGTGCCTTGCTTTCAATATGGATAGGGAAATAATGGCTACTTTAGCAGTTAGCTAGTGATTTGGTGCCGCTTATGGGATCTGCTTAAACCATAATCACATTAAATTTATATAATATACTATAGCACGTCTCGAAGAGTGTTATTTTGGAGTAGTAATCAATATAAATAAAAATAAGTTATTGAAAGAAAGCAAAAGAAAATCTCTTGAGTTTCTTGCTAAATCATTTCCGTGATGGACACCTTCCGATCTGGTCGTGTTTTATTGAATTAATTTAAAGTAAAGTTAAATATACAGATTGTATCAAGTTATGGGGCAACTGTTCGAGTATGTAGTTTAACGGTCATAGATCGTAATTAGAATGTATATTACACAAGGAACCAATATAACATAAAAGTTATAGTTATTACAAAAATGTGTGTCTAAGAGTCTATTAAATGTTAGAGTACGTATTACGTAGGCATTTACAGACAGGATACATGTAGGCATGTAAAGCTTCGATAGTGTAAATAGGTATGAATTGCGCAAACGCTTCAATGGTAACGTAGGTACAAAGACCTCTTCAATAGTCAACGGCCGATCAGCTGATTTAAAGCGAAGTTTGTCTTGCATATGCGAACGTAATCATTGATTTATTCGATTTCTAATGAGCTTTTAAGAAAGTATGAATATGTTGCAGATTAAGTATCACTAACTTTATACACTTCAATCAAATTTACACGAAAAAGCGATGACAAAATTGAAAACTTTACATGTCACTGATTCATTAAAGAATCGATATTTTTCCTTCAAACTTTTTTCTTGGGTTCCTACCACCATTGCCTAACTCCCGTTTGAATAGTTTCCTCGTAACCTGATACATTCTGTATATATAAAGATATGTTTTTAGTAATATAATTCAGCAACATCATGACCTCTTACAGTATTGTAAATCTCTCTCATATATTATTGACAATTTTCCGTCTATTTTGAAGAGGGTCCGAGCCCAACAGTGCAAGGTTTATTATTATTTATTTATTTACACATAATAAAAAATTTAATTAAAATATTTATATTAGAAGTATTATTTTTAAACATACTTATGCCTCTTTACTAGAATGTAGACGCAAGTCAATGAACAAATCATCAGTAGTATTGAACTGCATATTATCACCAACATGTTTAGGTCCAAGTATTCAGTTGGCGGTCCTATGGATTCTGGAAGAAATAAAAAGCATCAATATACATTAGGATAATAGCAGGATTCTTCTACCTTTTTGTTATGGAACGGTTCTGTAGCGCGGGCCTTGCTTCAAGTGAAGGAAATTAGTGCACTATGCCACTCTGGTGGCAAAAATTGGCATAGGGTTTTATTTCGAGTTTTACTTCTAAAATCTCAAAAAATAAAATTTATTTACTTGAAATCGACAACAACCTGCAAGTTTCAATTATTAAACTATTCTTGAATCTACCCTCAAACATAAATATTTTGATCCAAATCGGTCCAGTCGTTTAGGAGCAAAACACTTGCATACACATGTACAGAAGAATCATATAAATCGTCATCATCTCGGCTCATATACGTCCCATTATAAGGCTCGAGCCTCCTCCACAATAGGAGGGAAATTGACCTTACTAAACCATGCTGGTCAGGCAGGTTGGTATAGGGTTTTATTTCGAGCTTTCCTTTCCTCTTGCATAGATGTTATATGCATTTTACATCCCTTAGTCATCTTTTATGACACCCTCGGGCAAGAAGCCGTAATTTGTATTCTTACTCCGTCACCACGTCTTTTTTAGAAAATCTGAGTTTATTTTCAAATATAATACGTGATGACCTTTTTTTTAGGAAATCTGACACAGAAAACTTTAAATTCAAACAAAAAAGCAATACTGAAATAATCGATTAATTTTAATATAAAAAAACCGATTCCTTTTAAATCGATTTTTACTGTTTAGATAATCGATTATTAAAATCGATTATGACAAAAAAAAAATAATCGATTAATATAAAAATCGAATATTTTTTCACATCCCTAATGCAGAGGATGAATGGACTAATAGATAATTAGCATACCTCCTAGAATTGTAGTAGTAGCATAGGTGTACAATGATGTTGAAATACCGGCTGAATTCTCAGCAGTCACGCGAATTTGATACCACAGCGCCGGCGTTAAGTCTGCTATTACGAAGGAGTTTGGTTGATTTATGATTGATGGAGATATGTAGTAGCTCCATGGCTGATCTTGTTGTGGCTGTAACAGAAGAAATAATTATCATTAACTTGCTTCTTATCCTAATTATATGGGGTCGACATAATATGTACTCTTTTTACTCAACTACAGTAAATCCAAAGGACGGTTATGATTTTGACAGGCTATGTATGTGATCATCTGTTTCCTCATAGCTCCTCAACTATTTATTATAACTGGACAGGTGGGGCATCGTTAGAAGCGTCTTAATCGTCCCTTAGTTATAGGCTATATAATGTGTCATTGAATCTAATGCAGCGCCCTCTAGTGGTCATAAAGTACTGTGTTAAAAAATCTATTTAAGATAAATATGCCGTGTTTGGTATTATTGGAAAGGCTACTTGTGGTGTACTTGTTGGTGTTACTTGTACATTTCATATCTTTATATATAAATTACTTGTGTACATGTGTATGTCATTGAACTCCTCCTAAACGGATGGACCGATGTTGATGAATTATTTTGTGTGTCATTGAGGGGATTCGAGAATGGTTTTGAGTCACAATTGGACCCGGTAGGCGACGCTGCTGAGAATTACTTTTATTTTATTTGAACAGAACAACGTCTCTTGGATCAATATAGGGTCACAAGTATACATATTATATTATCAGTATTTGTTCGTAACTTTGTCTATCTTTATTCGATAACTCGTTTTTTTTTGCGGTAGTTGGGATTTAGTTTTTACTTTTTTGCATTGTAGGTATATTTCAAAAATTTTGGCAATAATTTTACGATCGTTCACCGGGACCGCCAGCCCAACTTTTGAAGTTGTTTGCGTGTCATGGGTTTTGGTGATGCCTTTAGTATGATTGAACCTCTTTGCATTCACACTACCTTCACTTTCTTCACAGTATGCAGCGGCCTAGGAAAGGCCCATGAGCGGCAAAATCACTCGGAGGAAGTTGACTTATGTATTAAGTTCTTAGTCGTCTTTTATGGTACTCACAGCAGAAATCACGACACAAAACCCCTTTTTTTTTGGGAATGGGCTATGGGCAGCGCCCCCGCTATCCAGCTTCGACGGGGGCGACAAAAGGACGGCGCGGGCCCTATAACCTACCGTAGCTCTTCGCCTTCGCCGATGGACCGACCACCGGTACCGAGTTCTTTGTCCTCCATGGTCAGCCCGAAACGACACAAAACCCTAGACTTTTATTTACGCTTTTACCTTTCTGACCAAGGCATCGTAGGTCACCGATTTGGACATTTCCCTGATATTGTAAAGGTTTATGAGTAGCAGTTACCACTTACCATCCAGGGAACTATTTATTCGTCTACCACATAAGGTAATTAAAAAAAATCATACCAATCTATTTTCTGATTTCTTCCAAACTTTATTCCCGTACTCCTTATATTCCACTTCAAATCTGGTAATCTCACAACCATTGTCATCCCATCCACTCAACTGTATGTAGATATGTGTCGCATTACTCCAGAACCATTCTGTACTTGTTGGTGAAATAGGTACTGTAAAATGGTTAAAGTTATTTACATTAATATACCTATCTGGAAGTACGTTATTTACATCAGAAATCATTATGACTGTAAAAAATGTTTATCATCACATCTGATATACGTCCCACTACTGGGCTCGAGCCTCCTCCACATTGAGAGGGAAATTGACCTACTATACCACGCTGGTCAAGCGGGTTGGTATAGGGTTTTATTTCGAGTATTTGTTCTCTTGCACAGTCGTTATATGCACAAAATGTTCCTTAGTCGGTTATTTACGATACCCAGGGGCCAGAAAATGCGATGGTAAATTGTATTCTTACTTCGGCACCATACGGAAACAATAATAAAATAACGTACTTTTTTAATTTAAATTTTATTTAAATTCTAAATACTTAAAAATTGCGTTATTTAGTTATTCATAAGATGTTCTCCGTGTGTATCCATTTGGTGAAGGAGAAAGAATACAATTCACCAATCCCTCTTTTACCCGTGGGTGCCGTAAAAGACGACTAAGAAACATGTTATTCAAATAGCATCTAATCAAGAAAAGAAAAACTCGACATAAAACTCTATGCCAACACGTCTGACCAGCGTGCTAAAATCAATCAATTTCCCTCCCAATGTGATGATAGCTCAAGTCAAAAATTGGCATGTACCATTAATTTTCTTGTGTAAATCGTAAAGTTAGCTGAGCAATCAACAGAAGAATTTCTCTAGGAAACTTAAAATATCAAGTGCGATCACGTCTACATCTAAATGTGGACGTATGGACGGATGAATGCCCAGTATGCCAATTACAAATGATCTGTAAGTCCATATCTTATAATGAAGGATATTAGGAACTGTCATGCTTAAAAATAATTTAACTTTACTTTAGGTCAGATTGTACCTCTAGTTTTACCGAGCTTCATGAGCGATAGGCACAAGTTACTTTTAGATGAACTACTTACTCGTATTTCACGTAAAGCAATAAAAAAATGAACTGGTCATTAGATCGCACTCTAGGTCTCCTTTAGACAAATTATATTGATAGAAGATTCCTACATAGCATAAGACTAAGTAGCATACTACTTACTTCCACCCAAAGTAGTAGCATCGACATAGGTTGGTTGCGAAGAACCCACACTATTAGCCGCAGTCATCCTAAGAGAATACTTGGTGCCACACTTGAGACCCTGCAGCGTGTATTCTTGGATACCTTGTAAAGAAGTTCCTTTGCTAGACCAAGCATCTTGCCAACTGCCATTCGCTTCCTTCCAGGTCAAATTGTAGCCTGAAATAGTATAATCATTGATAAAATGAATATGTAACAGCTTACATGATTATTGTCCCTGTGGTGATGGAATAAGAATACTATTCACCACTAATACAATTCTTGCACTTGGATGCCGTAAAGAACTACCGAGGCATATAATACACATATAACATCTATACAAGAGAAGGAAAACTCGACATAAAGCTGTATACCAACCTGTCTGATCAGCATATTATAGTAAGGTCAATTGCCCTCCAATTATAGAGGCTCGAGCCCCACAGTAGGACGTATACGAGCTGAAATGATGATGACTGTTTTAATCCTATAGAGAAATAATGAATGTACTGACGGACGTTTTTAAATTAATAGCAGCCATTTTTGACTATGGTTATATCACATAAATTATTTATCTATCAGGAGATAGATATCATGAATCCGAGGGAGCAAAATATGAGGTGATCCAGCTTATCAAGTAAACTAACTATAAAGTAGAAGTCTCAGAGAACCCTTGAATGTTGATTTCGTAAGACTTCACTTCTTACGGAGAGAGGGATTCTTGTGGAGACTTATTTCCAAATGAGGACGTCAAATAATAATAATTAATTAATGAATGCTTTCAATCCAATGCTTCTATAAATATTAGTCATCACACTGTCGACAGTTATCTGTCTATAGTCGCGGGCCGGTCCGTCCGGGGTAGTACCACACTGAGCAGAAAATCGACGTCTGAGTAGCAATTAGTTACTGCGCTTCGTTCCGTGAGCGAGAGAGCTGGGAGCCCAACTTTCTGAGGGTGTTTGCGTGTGGAGGGTTTTGGTGGTGCCCTTGGTGTCACCGAGCCTCGATGCATGCATTCGCCCTCCCTTCACTTTCTTCGTGGTAGGCAGCGGCCTTATAAGTGTCCATGAGCGGCAGCAACACTTACCATCAGGTGTACTGTTTGCTCGTTTGCCAACGTTGGCCATAAAAAAAAAAGTCAGAAACTGTAAATACATTAAATTTTTGAACCAAGTATATCTCGGAATTTTTGTTCTAAACCATAGACTAAATTTCAAACGAATATTTCAAACGAATCTTACAAAAATATGTATGCAGATACCGTATGAGCTAATAGGTTCTGGTAGCCCTGAATGGGTTAGGTTAGTACTTAACCTACTGTTTATGTAACCTAAAGCTACTGCTTAGTACGGATATTTGCGTCAAAGTATTCGTATCGTTATCGAGACCAACTTATATGGAATTTGGCGCAGGGCCTCTATCGGGCGATGGGGACACTGCTCCAAATCCATACAAATTAGTCTCGATAACGTTACGAATACTCTGACGCAAATATTCGTGCTAAGCCCATTGATCTCCATGAAGAAAAATACTGGAGACTATAAGGCTATGTGCCACACTTCCATCACTATACTTAATTTGGGCGGGGCGTGTTCAGACTATTGCTTAACAAAAAATATTAAAAATGTATCGTATGAGATGGCTGGCAAAGGTAACTAGATAACATTATTACAAAAATAATTAAAGATCATAATGAAACCCTACCAACTCCATAGATTAGCGTAGATTAAATAGGCCAATTTTGTCACCACTTTAAGAGACCAAAAGTGGGTCGTATATCAATTGTAAAGAACGAAACAAAAATATGTATAAGAAAACTCACTTATTTTCTGTGCCTTTCCTCCGATTTTCATAGGTTGCTCCCATTGTAAATATATTGCGTTTTTATGTGACGTCACTCTTAAACTTGGAGGTTCCGGTGTTGGTAATACGGACACTGTGTATGATACTGAATCCGAACCATATAAGTTTTTTGCTAGGCACGTGTAGTTTCCACTTAACGACTGATCTATATCTAGAAACAAAATAATTTCAAGGTGTAACTATGATAAAATACTCATCTATCATCAGCAGCTTATTACTGGACCCATTGGGTCCATTGCTGGACATCGACCTCCCTATGAAAATGAAATATTGCCATTATCACCACGAATCTAGTGACACTAAGTCAGGCGGGTTGCCGATTTTAGTGTTATTAGTTTTTTACGAGAGCGTTTCTGATCTTATGTGGTTACATGCTGTCCTTTCTGACTTCTTAGATTCTGTAGGTGTGTGTAATCGGACTACATATTTCCAAAAAAAAGCTCTTTCAGGGAACTTACAAAACTTACTGCAATAAATCAACCCGCCTGTTTTGCCTTGAACCCCTTTTTGGGAGGTCTATATCCTCTACTGTTCTTCGATGAGCTGGTGAATGGATGAATATGAAAGATGACCAATCTCATAGTCTACAAAGAAAAAGAGGAATACTCACTATTAATTAATAAGCTGTCATCATGGTTCCTAGTAAACCTTGGATGGTGGGTGATGATATTGTGTTTGTGGTACCATACGGTACGTGGGGGTGGTATCCCTACACATTGACATACTAGGAGCAAAGAGCTCCCAACTCCTACTGATAAAAGCCCACCTAAAGAAGCCACTCCAGCAACCACTGAAAAAAGAAATATTATTATGTATTTTGTTTTTATTCAAATAATTTATGAGAGGGCATTGCCTGGTCGTATTCCGCCCAAATCGTTTGTGGTGACAGAAGACCGGTGCATTACTATTCATCGCCAATTGATGACCAGAGCCGGTTCTTTGTCTTCGATGATCCGAACAACGTAATCCCGCTTTTGTAACAACCGCGTCGCCGTTCCGGGTACAAACCGCAGGCAGATGCTGGGACTAAGTGCATTGGGTGATTTTTATAAACATATAATTTATCCATCTGTCTATCAGTCCATCAACTAATACAGTCGGCCTTAGACCCTCTCTGAGGTGGTACTTGTAGGGTCGGTTAGCCATCACAGTTTGTGTTACGAATTACCCAATAGAAAGCTGCTGCCATTTCCCATGACAATTTAAAAAGCATATAAAAAAATATAACCTGATGCTAGCTTTGAACCTCCTCCAATACGAAGAAAATTTATTTAAAGTCATCTTTTAGAACATCGATGGGCATGACAATAATGAATTCCATTTTTATTCCGTCACTATACGGAAAAGAAATTTATCCCATACAACGCCCTAATACTATAAACATGGAAAGTATAAATCTAATGGAAGTAAATATTTATCATCAATACTTATCAATATGGTAAAGGTCAGGTCTGATAACACATTTTTTTTATTGCAAACGGTTGCAAACGAGCAAACAGTACACCTGATGGTAAGTGTTGCTGCCGCTCGTGGACCTTTGCTAAGCCACTGCCTACCGTGAAGAAAGTGAAGGGAGTGTGAATGTATGCAATGAGGTTCGGTGAAACTAAATGCAAAAAGTTGGACTGCCGTCTCTCTCGCTTACCGAATTAAGCACAATAACAAATTGCTATTACTCGGGCGTCGATTGTGTATTAATTGTAAGGGGAGAGCAGACATACCTTTGGAACTTAAATCTATATGTATTCGGTTACTAGGAGCTCCTTCACCGACTGCAGTATGAGCCCGGACAAATACTTCGTATTGTTTTCCAGTAGACAATCCTGACAGTGGAAATGTTAAATGACGCTGTGCGGTTTCTTGTGTGGATTCCACTCGGTAACTTTGAGGAGACATTGTGCTGAAATGAAAAAAAAAGTTTATTTCACAATCCTCCGAGTCTTTGTCATATTTTTTTTATTGCTGTTAATAGCAAACAAGTATACAGCACACCTTTTTTTTTTCACACTATCCCCCGCCAGCTACAGACAGGAGAGTATGTGTGGGACTCGCCGGCCACAGAAGTGACCGAAACCCACTAAAACCACAGCGGCCCCTTCCGCGCTTTCATGGGGTGCCGGAGAGATCGTCTGATGACATTCTATCCCCGACACCCCAACGCTTGACCGTCTGACCACGTCCTGTCATCATTCAGGGCGGTGGGTGGAGAAGCGCATAGCGGCGTCTCCTCCTCCCTGGTCGTCGCCGGCGGAGCGAGTCAGTGGACGCAAACGCCTCGCGTGCCCGCTGCGTGGTCTCCTTCCTTGTCATGACAGTCTCACAGAAGGAGGCCATCGACGACCAAATGAACATGAAATGAAATGCTATATCAACATGTCTGACCCAATTTTCATCCTATTGCAGAGGATGCTCAAGTCCAATAGTAGAAGATGTATAAGCTGAAATAACCCTTCAGATTCATTTTTATTGCCTGTTTAGATTAATTTTTATTGCCTGGGTATTCCGTTGGACCGACCATTGACGACAAGTCACCCTGCTCCGGTGGTCGGTCCAACGACGAAGGCGACTTGTCACGGATGAGCTACGGGAGTGCGTGCTTACGCACCTCTGTCGCCCCGGACGGAATGGACCGAGGAGTGCGCCGACCGTAACCCACCCCCAAAAAAAAGGGTATAGGAAGATATTACTTAGAACACTATGCTACATATGCAATCGTTTCATTTGTTACATAACTTGTAATATCAATAATATATTCAATTACATTTTCGCCCACTATGTATTTTTTCATGTTAGACATTAAGTCTAACATGGAAAAATAAACAGATGTATTTCAATATACTCATAGCGTAGTATATCTAGTATTTCAATACACTATTACAATAATAAATGTTTTCTTTCTTTCGGCCCATCAAATATTAAATATGGTCCTTCGAGCCGAAATATGAAGGAGACAAATTGAATGCTATTAGCATATTATGCTGCATAAAGATATATATATTATTTAGTGTCATTACCATGAATTTATGAAGATACTATAACTGTATGGATAGACTAAAGTACTGAGAATAAAATGGAAAATTATAAATAGTTTTGGAACTATCTACAGTTGTTACATTTTTTTCTTATGTTCTTGTGGGAAATAGCAATAATGTAAAAAAAAAAATGTTTTCGCCGTAGTGATAGTGCAAGAATACAATAGCTACCACCTCTCTCTAATTCGTAAATATGACATAAATCTGCAAGCACTGTAATTGTAAGAAAACTCTATATGAGCCGATAAGAAGAATGCAATTCAGTCCAAAATGTAAATAATAATATGATTGCCTTAAGATGATATACTAAAAGCACCAACCTTGACATAGGCTTAACATAAACAGTATAATACGTAATATCTCCATTAGGCTCGTCTGGCTTCTTCCAACTCACGAGTAGAGAAGTAGCTGAAGACACCAACACTTTAATCGCTGGTGGAGGTCCAGGTACTGGAAAAAAAAGGTTGCATATTGGTAAATGAGAAGTAAAAATTTAATAATATCACCAAAGTAAAAGACTATCTCTTTTTCTGCTGCTGTAAAATATAACACTACATTATTTTTAAGGTTGTTATTTTTTTTAATAACATAAAAGTTGATGCTTACGCAACCGTTATATATATGAACTGGCAACCCGCCCTCGCTTCGCTTCGGTTTCAGTCACTTTACCCACCTAGTTCCCTTAGAAGGTAAAAATTGACAAATGCTGTTTATTCATTTATACTGAAGAGTATTTTCCGTGTAGTGATAGAATAAGAATACAATTCACCACCCCGTCTCTTACCCGTGACTGTCGTAGGAGACGACTAAGGGATTATAATATGTTTACAACATCTATGCAAGAGAAGAAAAACTCGAAACTAAAACCTATGCCAACACGTTTGACCAGCGTGGTATAGTAGGTTATTTTCCCTCTCATAATGGAGGAGCCTTGAGCACAACAGTGGGATGTATAAGGGTTGAAATGATAAAAATAATGATGAATGATCAGTATTTATGCAAAATTTAAAGAAAGTCGATTAAGATTTTTTTTTCACCCCTTAGGGAATGAATTCCAAAAAATCCTTTCTTAATGGGTCCCTACGTCACAAAATAAAATTATGGTCAAAATTGCATGTTTCTAGCTTCAGTAGTTTCCGCTCGGCGTTGATGAGTCAGACAACCAACTTCTTTGTACCTATTTACACCCTTAGAGGGTGAAAATGAAAAATGCTGAAATACGTGTTTATAGTGTTTGTGGAGAATTTCATGAAAATCGATGAAGATTTTTTCTCTCGCTATACAAACTTTACTAGTGCGGTTTACCCCCTTAGGGGTTGAATTTCAGAAAATCCTTTCTTAGTGGGTTTCTACGTCACGCAAAGAAACTAATGTCAAAAGTTCATGTTTCTGGCTTCAGTAGTTTCGGCTCCGTAATAAGTCGGTAAACTGACATCTGTCTACCTATTTTACGTCCTTAGAGGATGAAAATGGATAAACGCTGAAATACGTGTTTAATTATTTTTATTAAAGAGTATTTGTGCTTAATTTGAAATCTTTCCTTAGTGAGCACCCACGTCATGAAATGAAACTATGGTCCAAATTTCATGTTTCTAGCTTCAGTAGCTTCGGCTCACCCTGTTCCTTTGTTTGTATATTATTATCGACGCCCCCGCAACACCCCTTGCAGGTGGAATTTCATAAAATCCGTTCTTAGCTGACCTACACTCAACGAAAGGAATATTCTTGCCAAATTTCAAGTCTGTACGCCTTATGGTTCCAGAGATATGGTGATGAGTCAATATTTCGCTCGCAAAATCCGCCTGCCATAATATTTTTTTCTGATTTATATAATTCCCTTGTCACGATGTTGTTCCGGAATGAACTCCGAAAGTAACAATCCGACTTTAACTTTTCTTTTTTAAAATGTGCGTTTTGCTCCAATTTCAGAGATAGGATAGTTTATATTCAGTTTTTTTTTTATTTAAATACTAAATCGATGATTTGCATATTACAAGTAGTGCGGCAAGATGGCGAAACAAGTTTTCAATTTCGTGTACTGCAACGTATGGTGTGACATTTGTTCATTACTAAAATGGATACTTCGATAATTATTATCAATGTTATCTTTGTTTGTATAGGAATTTATGTAAAGATCAATTATTATTTTAAACGACCATTACATTTTATATTGACTTTTATACTTTGACATTTAGAAATGTTTTAGTGCGATGTGACTAATTGAATCGTTTTCTCCTCTTCAAGGCCTTTCATTAACATCTCCATGTTTAGGATATCTAAAGGAAAGTTCTAAGGAAAGATCTAAAGGAAAATCTATAAGTTGCCATCTTGGAAGCAACTATGATATTGAATACAGTGTAATGCCATTGATTTTATTCTTTAAGCCTATATAAAATTTCAACCCAATTAATTAGGTATTATTTCAAAATTCAATTGCAAAGTTTGATCTTAACATAGGTACACACACAATGTAAGTTAAATAAAAAAACGTTAAAATTAAACTGATGCCTGAGGAATTATTGATGTAACTTATTTATAGGTGCCATCGTTGTCCGAACAGGTACTTACCATCTTGTAAAGTAGTGCAAACAATAGGATACGAGTAAGGTCCCGGTCCATAGTTTGAGAATCCCGCTACCTTCACAGTATAGTTGGTATACTTCAGAAGGGCTTGAAGGTATAGTTCAGTATGCGGTGAACTTATATTTTGCCATGACCCATCTGAAATTGAAAAATTATCTCATTTTTAATCATTTCTTAATGGACGAAGAATGATCATTATATCTTTCAATTTGAGGGTCGTTAAAAAGATTAAACAAGGAAATGTGATTACAAATATTTATTACTAGCAACCCGCTCTCGCTTCGCTTTCAGTCGCCTTACCCGCGTAGTTCTCGTTTCCGTGGGAATACCGGGATAAAATATAGCCTATATTACACCCTGATATTATAGCTTTCCATTGGTGAAAGAATTTTTGAAATCGGTTTTGAAAGCGTAACAAACAAACTTACTTTCGCATTTATAATATTAGTAAGGATTTTTCAGAATAGGCAAAACTTGGTAAGGAATAAACCAATCCGTATGGTATATTAAGCGCATTATTTTTCCATTCTTGAAGCGATTTACAGGCAATAATGAGATATGTATAGGGCATTATGAATTAAATCTTCAATAAATAAGAACATGCCCTATCAAATACTTTAGTAAAAAATAAATCATACTGTGACAAGCCATGAACTTGATTTTAAGTCCTATCACAAAATTTGATCTACAATCTTACATAGAAACCTGTCACACACACGACTTCATTTAAACTTGTTACAAGCAATGATTTCCTAGCTTCTTTAAATCTTGTTTTTATGAATAATTATTCATCATCTAGTATCAGTAGATATAGTATTCATCATCGTCATCATCATCGTAGCCCACATACGTGCCACTGTTGGGCTCGGGCCTCCGTCACAATGGCAGGGCATTTGACCTACTATACCATGCTGATCAGACATGTTGATATAGAATTTCATTTCGAGTTTTCCTTTTTTACCACAGATGTTATGTGCATATTATATCCCTTAGTCGTCTTTTATGACATCCACGGGCAAAATAGGGAGCGGTGAATTGTATTATTTCTCCGTCACCACACAGAAATGAATGAATTTATGTATTCATAATAAAATAATTGGTCATTATTAAAACTTTTAAACTGGTTAGCAATGATGTACTGGCTTATTTAAATCTCGTGTGTTTAACATATTTATGTATTCACTTTATAACAACTGGTTATTATCAAAATTGCATTAATTCTCAACGTGCATTATATTACAACTCAAATCAAATCAAATCGTTTATTCTGTATAGGCCCTTTGAGGGCACTTACATATTGTCAAATTTATACATCGTTTGCATATAATACAATATCTACCACCAGATCGGAAGGCAAGAAGGCAAGAAACTCAGCGGGCTGTCATTTTTTTACCATCTTTTGAATACAATTACGTATAGAACAATACAATTACTTAGATCCAGTGTGATGCCCTTCGAGATAGGATATAACTATTATTGTTTTTAATTTAGTTCAAATAAAAAAGGAAAGGAAAACATGGTTAGACCAGATCCCACAAGCAGCACCCGATCACGAGTTAACTGCTAGGACAGCCATCACTTCCCTCAACCATATTGGAGGGAAGGGAGTGACCCGCCCAACTAAAACTTAAGTCATTTGCGTAACACCTAGAATGTAATTTATTGAAATAAAAAAAAAATTATCACCACTACTCTTTCTCTATTTGCTAACGACACAAGTGAAGCAAAAGCAGAAGATGCTGCTTGAACTTTTACCTAAGTTTTAAGACCAGCCTGATAATCTCTTCTTGGAATTATTTTACGTACGTATTGTCATTCCGATTCGATGACCATTTAGCATTGGTCTAAACTGACCATTATGGTACAGAACTCTTAATGGCTTTTACTTAGGTATTTCCAGAAGAAGCTGTGATCGTCGTATTTTTTGTTACCCCTTTAAATAATTTTATATTTTAGAGGGAGAGAGCGATTGAGACCGATTGAAGGAGAGGGAGGGAGAGGGAAAGAGATGGAGAGAGAGATTGACAAAAAATACGCGGCACCAAAGTTTCATTTCTAACATGCGTACTAAACGCACGCAATTTTTTTCTTTTAGGCAGATCATGGTCGGCACACATGCTGTCCATTCTGTCCAAGGTGGCGCAAGGGTGGCATGCGATCGCTTGAGACTACGTCCTGGGAAGAGAAGGAGGCCAGTGGTCGACCTAATGGCAAAGACAATACGGTGGGTTTTAAAGCTACATGCCGCCCTTGTGTCGATATGAGCGGAATGCTGACACAATAATTGCAGTAAAGTTTTATATCTAACCTTCAGTACTGTAGTAAACAGAATATCCAAGTAAAGAAGTCCCTTGAGCAGCAATAGGCTGCCAAGCTATCCTTAACGATGATGATGATACACCACGACACTCTACTCCTGTTGGCGGTAGTTCTGGTGCTGTAAATTAAAATAATATAACTATTAACACTTTTCCTCGTGGTCATGGATTAAAACCTCAGATCATCAAACCTGTTTTTTTCTGTGGATGTCGTAAAAGGCGACTTAGAAATAGATAGTGCATAAAGCGACCCGTCCCGGCTTCCTACGGTTTCAATGCTGATATTAAATATATTACAGAATACCTTTATATACAACGTTCACGGCTTTTCTGGTCATTAGACAATTCAAACATGTTTTTTTAGACGTTACTCTTGAAAAAGCGGCATATTATGCATGTATTATACATATAAACCTTCCCCTTGAATTACTCTATCTATTACAAAAAACCGTATAAAAATTCGTTCAGTGGTTTTAAAGATCTAAGCATACATACGGATAGACAAACAGCAGGAAGCGACTTTGTTTTATAATATGTAGTGATATAACGAAAATTCGAAATAAAACCCTATACAAATCTAAAATATTGACCTATTACCAGTGTAGTATACATTGGTCTGGTCAACTGGAAACCTGCCAACATGCGATGGAGAGAAGTATGCTGAATGTGAAAAGGTCGGACCGAATAAAAAATCATGTCATCAGAAAAAAGACGAACGTCATAGACATAACATCCAAAATCAGAAGACTCAAATGGCAATGGGCAGGGCATATGATAAGAGGCCAAGGTAAATGGAACAAAATAGTGACAGGATGGTACCCTAGAGAAGGGAAAAGGAAAAGGGCCAGACCACAGAAAAGGTGGGATGATGACATTAGACAAGATTTACAAAAAATAACTAAGTATTAGAATAGAATAGATTAAGATTAGTTTAGCTATAAAAATATTTTTCTATCCTTACTCATAATTTTTATTTCTTAATACTTTGTAAATAGATACTAAGTTGGTCTGAATAAAGGGCTTTATTATTATTATAATTATGTATCTCCCTGATTCACGGATATCTTCCAAGGGAAGATACCCGGTCCTTTGAAAGGTTTACATGGGGATATGGATCCAACACGCAGAGGCCTTTGGAAAATTTAATGTAAAAATGGGATGGCACATCTACTGATGACACTCCACGTCTGCACATAACACACGTGGACTGCCAACGGTAGGTGTAAAACTATTTTGTGATGATGGTATCTAATAACTGTTTATGAGGTTGGAGGTTTGATGGACTGGCTAAACTAAAAACTATTGATTGAAAAACTGTCGTCTGCTTTCTGCCTTATTATTATTATACTACACTGGTCAGACATGTTGGTAAAGAGGTTTATTTCAAATTTTCCATCTCTTGCATAGATTTTATATCCCTTAATCGGCTTTCACGATACCTACGGGCAAGACAGTGGGTGAAGAATTGTATTCTTATTTCGTCACCACACGGATAAATAATGGATACAGATTAATGAAATCGCTAGTTCGAATTCTATAGTGATCGTTGTAGTAGTTATTTTATACTCACCTCCTTCCCTGGTCGTTTGATAAACTGGCAGTGAGAAGGGTCCATTCCCTGCAGAATTAAAGGCGCTTACTGACACAGAATACCTGTGAAAAAATATAATTATATATATCAAATAGAAATTTAATAATTTCTAATATTTACGCAAGTATTGAACATAAAATAACCCTATTTCTACAGAATATATCGTGTTTATATATGATTAGTACTTTCCTGGCGTTTCAAACAGTTTTAGCGTTCATGATCACGTAAATAGACTGAGCCATCAGCGTTTCCCAGTGAAAACAGAATCAGACTATTCATAAAAATAGTCTTCATCATCATCATCATCATCTTGCTCTTATCCCAATTACTTGGGGTCGACGCAATATGTCATCTTCTTCCGTACGGTCCTATCAGACGTCATCTCTGTAGTCACTCCCACGCTATCCATGTCATGCCTCACGCAGTCCATCCATCTTTTCCTCGGTCTTCCTTTCCCCCTAAAGCTTTCAAAATTCATACCTAAGACTTTCCTCACAACATTACTTTCATCCGGCCTCATCACATGTCCATACCACGTCAGCCGTTCACTCCTTAACTTTTTCGTCACTGGCGCAACTTTCAAACTTCCTCTAATGTGTTCATTCCTCACTTTATCCATTCTTGTCACTAGTGTTGTCCAAATGCAAGACCAAGACGAGACTTGGACCGGTCTTGGTCTTGGTCTTGCAACATCACACCTGGTCTCGTCTTGGTCTTGGTCTTGCGCACCCGAGTCTTGGTCTTGGTCTTGGTCTTGCGCACCCGAGTCTTGGTATTGCAGCAAGAGTCTTGCAAAGTTTTGCAGTTAGAATAACGTAACAGTAATTTATCATGGCAATGAAAAATCCAACTAAATTAATCAAATATCCTATCCTATATATCCATCTGCTAGCCTATAGTTCACTATTGAATACAATACTTACCACTGGAGAAAATTACTCTTCTATTCCCCTGGTGTTCCATTAGACAGCGTTACTACTCTTATGACAGGACTTTCGACCCTATTTTCTTAAGACGTCACCACACGAGGCAGTTGATACAATAAATTTTATGTCATTTTATAATCAATGCGATATTTTACAATTAATGCGATTGTTTATATTCCCCTTCAAGTTAAGTGGTATGTATCTATTGTATTTCCAGTTTAGTTACTGATACTCTGGATACTTGAAAAAACCTGTTGCTCTATTGCCTATATAAATACTTTGGCCGCTGGATCCATGTAGCTCTTAATATACTATTTATTCAAGAACATATAAAACTGATTTAAAATTTTATGGTTTTAATACTTGTAAAATGTATGATATTCGTCGTCATCGTCACAGCTCATAAAAGTGCCACTGCTGGGCTTAAGCTTCCTTCCAGTAAGAGGAAAATTGATCTACTATACCACGCTGGTCAGACATGTTGGTACAGGGTTTTCTTTCTAGTTTCACTTCTCTTGCACATATGTTATATACACAAGGTGTATCAGGTTATGGGACAACTGTTCATGTATGTTGTAGTTCAACAGTCATAGATCATAATTAGAATGTATATTACACAAAAACAATATAACGTAAAAGTTATAGTGATTACAAAAGTGTGTGTCTAAGAGTTTATGCCTTAAATTTTATGCATTATGTAGGTATGTACAGACAGGATATATGTATAAGCATGTAAAATTTCGACAGTATAAATAGGTATTAGATTTGCGCGAACCTTTCAATGGTTACGTAGGTACAAAGGCGACTCATCAACGGTCATCGGCCGATCAGCTGATTTATGTTAAAGCGAAGTTTGTCTTGCTTATGCAAACGTAATCATTGATTTATTCAAATTCTAATGAACATTTAACAAAATACGAATATGTTGTAGATTAAGTATCATTCCTTTATACATTTTAATCAATTTACACGAAAAAACGATGACGAAATTGAGAACTTACATGTCTCTCAATTCATTAACGAATCGATATTTTTATTTCAATTTTTTTTCATGGGTTCCTAACACCATTGCCCGATCCGATTTGATACGATATCCACGGGTAAGAGAGTGGTGAATTATATTCGTACTCTGTCTTTTTTTTTGTGTGTGTAGCTGTTGGTCGCAGATGACCTTGACAGCTTAACGCGGTCAATGGGTGAGCGCTGATGGCTCTCAACCCGGTAAGTAAGTTAAGCGAACATCGCCCGAGGGCTCCCCCCTGTGGGGAACGGACCTCGGCTCGGGGCGTCGCTGAGAGCAAAGTGGGCGTGGCCAAGTTTAGGTTAATGACTTTTACGCGGCGCGGTTTTTGACCTCGACGGCGAGGCCGATACCGCGGAGTTTTATCTGTTATCGCTGCGCGAGCTATGGTAGGTCCTTTCTTGGGCGATCATAATAGCGTCATCTTCTTCTTCAAGAAGATGACGAGGACGTCGGACCGCGGATATTTTTGAGGGGACGTAGTTTACCGCCCCAACCACTAGTGGATTGGGGTGAGTCGTGGCAGAGGCAAAATAGCGCTGGGAGCAACGCTTCATGTACTGCCTGATGGTGATCGTACTCTGTCCCTACATGGACATTTATATAGATTAATTGTAGGCATATTTCTATGTCCAACAGTGAACGTCGTTGGGCTAATGAATAAACGGATATATAAATATGTATAATGGGCAAGAGCACTCTCGTGATTACGGTATTTTTGTCCTTAAGCCTTTCCGAAGAGTAATTCTGAAAAGCCAACACCAACATTGGGAATCGATTGGCCAATAGATGGATATCTTAAGACTGATTTGACTTGCCGTGTAGTGACGGAGTAAGAATATAATTCATCACCCCCCCTATTTTACCCGTGACTGCGAACCCACGACTAAGGGCTATAATATATAACATCGGTGCAAGAGAAGGAAAACTTGACATGTATGACCTGTAACAACACGGCCGATCACCGTGGCGATTCCCCTCCGGCCACGGCCGATTCTCCTCCTGTTATGTAGAAGACACGAGCTCAACCGTATATAAGCTGAAATGGTGATTTGAATTAAATGCAAGACCGCGAGACTCTTGCAGGCCCAGTCTTGGTCTTGCTCAAGTCTTGCAGGGCCAGTCTTGGTCTTGGTCTTGCAAAAATTAAGCGGTCTTGGTCTTGGTCTCGGTCTCGCATTTCTCGCAAGACCAAGACCAAGACCGCAAGACCAAGACTTTTTTGGGCAACACTACTTGTCACACCACACATCCATCTCAACATTTGCATCTCCGCTGCATGCAGTCGTCTCTCATCCGTCGCTTTTGTCGCCCAACATGCTGATCCATACAGTACGGCAGGTCTTATTAGGGTTTTATAAATTTTACTTTATATTTTTATAAATTCATAAAAATAGTCTTATTTCAAATATATATTAATTTTAAATTGTAAAAACAATATGTAAAACATGAAACACATTACATACCTCATATTTTTTAGTAATCCGCTTAGGGTTGTCTCCTGTTTGCCTTTTCTTGGTATAACCTTTACCATTTTAATTTGAGTATCATTAGGAACTGAAAGCAATAAAATGATCATCAATAAGCTGTATACGTTTAACACATAATAATTTAATATATATATGTGATTGTGAATTATGCGATACACGGCGGCAATCCATTATTATTTTAAAATGAAAGAGATCTACCACTTGCCCAGGGTTATTAATGTTCAAACCACATTATTATTATTTTTTAGAAAGAAATTGCATTCGCATTTGAAGCCGAATCGTCATTAGGATGCCTCAGTAAATGTCTCTTCCATAGTCGAAGTAAATAATTACAGTAAACTGTGTGTTAACTATGAATAAAATAAACCAGTGTCCTTTCCTTGTAATACCTCCACTAGTCCATTAGCGTTTAGTGGAGATAGGTCCCTTCAAATGTGAATAGTGAAGATAAATAGTATAAGTATCCCGAGAGAGTGCTGGCAGTAGCCAATCCTGGTTAACTCTCAACCATTTCTCTTTATTGCCGATGGCGTCAAACAAGGAAGCAACACACCTGATGTTAAGTGGTACTGCCTCACATGGACTTTTGCAATACAAGGGACATAACTAGGCCATTGCCTATAGTGAAGAAAATCCTTTGAAATTTAGTTTAAAGAAGGACGTGTCATAGCACGTTTTACGTGTCCCACAGAAAAATAAAGTGACGCATTGGATTTTTAACTCTCCACCACATTGTGAATTGAACTTTAATTGATTACAAGTGATGAGTCTTCGAACTTAAAATAATCTATGAACTTACTTGATTCTCCGCTAAGCCTGGGTACAGCTTTCACATGATAACCTTGAAGTAGACCATTATGGCTCTCTCTTGGGGGTGGTAGCCATGATATAACAAGTTCTCCTGGATTATCAGTCGCTTGCACTTGTACTCCTAAGGGTGTTGAGGACGGTGCTGTAAAATTTAAAAGGTATAATCTCATCGATAATTCTTTTACACTCTTTGACTTACGCCTTTTTTGTTGACTTAGTTGTTAGGCTCAGATGGCTGTGACAACTTTACCCGGACTTGTGGGTAAGTGCTGAGGGCTCTCAACCCGTCAACTTACGTCACTTAGATTATGGTTATAATCTTAATTGCACTTTAACGTGATAGTGGACATCTATCATCATTATTATTTCAGCCCATATACGTTCTACTGCTGGTCGTGAGTGCCCTCCATAATAGGAGGAATGCAATACAATGCTGGCTGATGGGGTTTCAGTTTGCGTCTCTATCCCTATAGATGTTATAGGGGTATTACATCCCTAAGTAGTATTTTACGACATCCACGGGCCAGATAGTGAGTATTCAATTGTATACTTATTTCGTCACCAAACAGAAATCTACAGCGGGCAATATCTTGGCTGTACCAACTTTTCGCCTTTTTATTGCCTTGAAAGTCAGAGCAATAAGTAACCCATCTGATACAGCGATAGTTACCTGATGGTAACTACCGTTCATAAACTTCTATAATACCAAAAATGCAAATATTCCACTGCAATTCGTAAGATGCTGTTTGAGATTCTGTTTCTCTTGCTCACTAACGGAGTGCAGTAGCAAGTTTTTATTACGTAAACATTGATTTTCTGTGAGTGTGGTACTACCTCGGATGACCCAACTCATTTATGGCTGTAGAGAGAAAACTCTTAGCAGCTTGACCATTAGAAAACTTATAAATTGCATGTTGTTTATTTTGAGATCCTATCTGTATCACCGATGCTAAGACCTATATAATAATTAATCGCGTACTCTCAGGTAAAAGAGTGATGATTCATATTCTATTAATATACTTCATCACTCTGTTTCTTGCTCGTGGGTAAAATTGACGAGGTATAATATGGAGATAAAAACTGTGGATGGAATTTAAAGATAAACCCTATACAACTCGTTTGATCATGGTATAGTATATCAAACACAGGTCTACGACCTATGTGTGTTACCTGTGATAACTTACGGCACGGAGACGTGGTCCCTAAATGTAGGCCTCATAACGAGACTCAAAGTTGCTTAGCGTGCTATGGAGCGGGCTATGCTCGGGGTTTCTCTGCGACATAGAATCTTGAATACGTCACTCCGCAGAAGAACGGGTGTAAGCGACATAGCACGAAGAATTAGCACGCTGGGGTGGTAATGGGCAGATCACATCGCTGGACGAACCGACAACCGCTGGAGAAGAAAGGTTCTCGAGTGGCGACCACATATCAGACGTGTAGGACAAAATAATTGGACGAAACTAATTGGACCGACGACCCGGTGAAAGTTGCCGGGCGTCGTTGGATGCAGGCGGCACAGAAGCGCACTATGTGGCGTAACAAAAGGGAGGCCTACGTCCAGCACTGGACGACGATACGCTGAAATGATGATGATAAAATAATGATAGTATATCAGTCTTCCTCCAATTTTGAAAGAGGCCCAGACTCAGCAGTGGAAGAAGTAACAATCATATTAGAAATCCATCCATCACCTGGTAACGAATCTGTACATTCGTCAGCGTATTGACGTACACTGTTGGATATAGGCCTACCCACAAAAATACCAGTCAGAATGGTCCTTAGTCACTTGCATTGAACGGTTCCCTAAAATTTTGTATGGAGGTCGTCCTACGCTGCGTCGTCCGTTTCATTGTCACGACACGAGAATCTTTCTTCCCCCACGATTGTCACTTTGATGATCGATGTAATATCTCCATTGCCATTTCAACGTGCTAATTCTTCAGGCTATGTCAGTTACACACGTGCTTCTAGGGATCTTCGTATTCCGAATTTTATCTCGGAGAGAAATACCGAGTAATGCCCTCTCCATAGCATGTTAAGCGGTTTTGGATGTGTTCATGATGCCGACAACAACGAATACCTACACATTATTTTTGATCTTTTATAAAATGTAAGCATGTTATTAAAAAATGTAAAATAAGAGTATAAAACCCGTTTAGACTACATCAAGGTAAATGTAAATGTAAACCTGTTAGCTTCACGATTATCTGTATTATTTTATACTTTATTTGTATAACGAATAAGTCTAAAATGCTCTATATTATATTAAAGTTAATAACTAAGATTATCATATTATTATCTTTGTTTATTTTCCTTGTATTGGTCTATAATAAACTTGGAGAGTCAATCTTTAATCCAAACTATTGTTTTTTGTTGTATAGCTTGGATGTGTATAGTTTAGTACTACATAAATAGAACTTTTAAAAATGATTATTTTACCAATTAAATTATTAATTTTATTCATAAGCTATTGTACGGTTAATGCAGGTAAGTTTGAATTGTTATAAGCTTTATTTATTATATTATAGAGCAATGCTTGAATACGTTCTATTGCCGTATCATAAGGATCTAACTCCTAGCTAGTTACCTAAGCTAGTTTCGTGTGATGATGGAGTAAGAGTATAATTCACCACCTCTCTCTTGCCCGTGGGTATCGTAAAAGACGACTAAGGGATATGATATGCAAATTTAATTTAGGCAAGAAAAACTCTATACCAATACGTCTAACCAGCGCAGTATAATAAGTCAATTTTCCTCTCATTGCGAAGAAGGACAGAAAGTAAGACTTATGTGGAATATGATGAAGGAGATAAGTACAAACTATAGGCAATAAATAATATCCTATGTCAACTAGATCTTACTGGTAGTTCTTAAAATAAATGCGTCAAAAGAAACATTCAAAGTTTTTATCTTAATAGGAATTTAACTCTTTTCTTTTTTTGACAGCCTATTTTTTGGGACAGCAGTTATTCCACCACATGTGCCCACCATAACTCCTGTAAGCCAGGATCCACAATAGTCTCTTTAAACGACACCGAGCTTTGGCCATCAGACGCCACGAGAAAAGCTTTTAATTGTCTTGGGAACCGCAACAAATTTAGTTAGAAAAGTTAAAGGGGAGAAGTTGTAAATACCGATTTGAAATAATTCTTTTGACAGACTATGGACTGGTCACAATTTACACGAATCGTCCCAGGCTACCGGCCTTATTAATTTTCACCTCCGACTGTGTAGGCCCTCGGTAGCAATTGAAGGTTACGGTTCCTTCCCTTGTATATGTCACTAAAATATTTGCAGATGGAAGTAACCGGGATCAAAATTGCCCTGCAACAGTAACAGCTTTTCCACCAGAGCCTAACAGCCAATGCTGCGGCGTAGAGAGCTCTCCTGATCCAAAGATTTTCGGTTAGTATTGTTGATGTGATAATAATTATCTTTAATATATGTAAACCTTCTGTTCGTGTGTATCTAATTGAACTCCTTCTAAACGACTAGATCGATTTTGATGAACTTTATTTTTGGCTGCTCTGATAGATATGAAAATGGTTGAGATTATAATTGGAACGATAGGTGGCGTTGCGATCGCTTTTAAGGAGAATTCCTTTTACTGTATTTTAGATCTGAACAGAACAACGTCTATTGAGTCAGCTAGTACATGTTAATGATAATAGGTAATTATATATCACTGAAGTTGAATATATGCATAATTTAATATTGTATTTTAATATCTGATGGAAGGACCGAATAAGAGAAAGTCTGAAAGTCGTGCCAGTGATGGAAATTTTAAGAAATAAAGTCCTAGACGTGGTGTGGGCGTATAATGCGATTACAAGGAAAGTTTCAAGTATGGATGTTGAAGTCTTTATAGGTAAAAGAAAAAAAAGACAATGTGAATGGACTTTTAAAAAATGACTTGGTAAGTTGAGTTCGCGATTACAGAGTTGGTTTATGATAGGATTTAGTTAAAAATCAGGCGAGCACTTAGGATAAGAGCAAGATAATGATAAAGATTCACATATCTAGTAGATATTTAATGTTTTATCTAAATAAATTTGATATTATACGCGCAATGATTGTGGTAATTATGTTGAGTAATATTACTATTCCAATACTTCCCCGTGTGGTTTCGAGTTACGAACAGAATAATTATTATTTTTTAGTATAATACATATTCTAACTTATTTATAACTGTATTTTAGTTGAATTACAAAATAATATATATATGTATCTAGTATATAATGTTTTAACTAATAAACCTAATATATTTTTAATTAATAAACTTTGTCTAACAATATAGATGCAGTAGTGTTCAATAAAAATATAATGTCATGATATTGTTACTTTAGATAGTCTCTATAAAAAACTAGACAAGCACCCGTGGTTAGCACGAATTGAGTACGACAAAAATGGAAGCCTGAAAACTTTATGCGGTGGTGCTCTTATTAGCGGCAGATATGTTCTTACGGGTGCCACCTGTGTGACTGGGCCTGTATTACATAATTCTTCACCGTAAGTATAACTTTTTATCAAAATCTTCATAGATTCCCCGACTGGTAGGATACTATTATGAAATGGGATGGAGATTACCTTAACTATTACAGAATAGGAACTACACAAACGACGTGGTCTGAGTATCTACAGCAAATGCAGTTTTTATAATTTTACAACAATTTTTTTTACAAGACGCAGTAATTATTCAGAGTATTTTGCGAGGCAGTCGTCTCTTGGAAGGAGGCGGCAGAGCGTCCAAGAGGTATTCGTCTACCTCGACACACTCCGCCGCCGGCACGTCGGGTGCTGCAGATACGATCACCTACGCCTGATTCTACTGTAGCCAAGGTTGGAGGTGGAGGGACTGGGGAGCAGTCCGCCACCCGTAGAGAAGCCGATCGTGTGTGGGTGATGCCCTGGTGGCATTGTTTTTGTTTTGTTATTTGTAAACCTTGGCTTAGGGCATTGCTGACGACAATATGGGAGAGTCCACATTAGATTTATTAGGCTGGTCTCCCGTGGTACAGGTTTTTTTTTAATAGACGATGTTAATTTGTAAGAAATTGGTGCACTTATTTTTTTTTTTTGCAAGCAAGATCTACTGAGTAGATAAGGAGGTAACAGGAGATTCCGCTTGGCTTAGTATACAAGACCCGCTTCTGAAAATAGCATTTGGCTGTAAACGCTACTACCAGGTGCTGAAAGATAAATTCTAGCAAACCTTGGCAACTGCGTGTACTGATTTAAATTAACTGACCACCAAATGTATGGGTCGTCATTGCGATTGTTCCGGGATGCCTTTAAGAAAAAGTAAATCTCGTTAGCGATTGGATTTTGTTTTTCTTAATCGCGACAATCACTAATATTATCCTTCGCCACTTCATTGAAACAGCCCCAAAAAGTGTCGTGAGCTTCACGTGTGAAGTTAGATGCAGTTTCATCTTCTTTCATTCATTTAGCAGGTGTTGAAGCCGGCGTTGATCTATTACTGTCAGAAGAAGATTCGTCGTAAGAGTTTTTTAAATATTCTATCATGATTTTTGTCGGGCTTTTTCAGTTTCAAGAACTCCTAAGTAGTCCGACTTGAACCTTGGGTCTAAAAAAGTAGCATTTAAGGAGTTTGGATTGTCTCCTAAGCATCTAAAACAACTTTCCAATTCAGCTTTCAAAGAAGCTCTCATACGAGCTAAGGCCGGCGTTCTTTGTGAAGTCTCGTTTTTGTCTAAGTACTTTTTTAATGCAGATACATGTGGAATCGCCTCAGATATACAGGAGAGGCCCGAGATTGTAATTTTCGTTATTTCTTCAAATTGTTTTAAAAGATTTATAAACTGCTCCATCAGACTCCATTGTTGTATCGTGAGATTAGTGAGTGTGTCATGTTCAACGACATAAAGAGTGATAGCTCTTTTTGTTTCAACAAGCGTTCTGCCTTAATAATCCCCTTGAAGTGCGATCGTTTTAAAGGGGAATTTCTCAAATATTTAAGATTTAAATAGAATAGTGTATGTTAGGTCTGTTAGTATTTATATATATTTATTTATTTATTGATTTATAGAAAGAATATTCTTCTTGGTGAATACGACACAAGTCATGATGGACCTGACTGTGTATCTATTGATAGTGGTGAGGACTGCACTGAGGGTACAACGAGAATACCAATAGAGAAACTTATACCTCATCCAGAATACCAAGGTTCAAACCGAAACCATTGGCATGATATCGCTTTAATAAGGATGGAGCGACTTGCTCCGTATACAGGTTTGTGTGGTAAATTCGTTCAGTATTTTGTAATAATCAAATTTCTTTAAAAATTTTGGGACGTGTGATTGCAAAAATTGCGATAAGTAGTTTTCACAATTTTTTAAACCTAAATTGATATAAACCTGGTTGTATACATAAAACTGTATAGTATAATTTAACCGATTATGTATATATTCATGTGGTATACACGGTATGGTAACACTATATAGCCCAAATGGACAAAATATGCTAACATTAAAATTTGTCTTAAGAGTTACTTGTCCGATTTATGTATCTATTGATATCTTTGCCTTTGAAATTGGTTCAGTTGTGGGTTAATTTTTTCTGCGATAACACTTTACAGCATTCATATAAATGTATTTATTTTAAATACTCATGTTTGTTTTAAATATACGCGGGAATGGAATAGGCATATGTCTCGTATCTGAAATTATCAAAAAATTATCAGACGCACTTTTTTGTGAAATGTAAAATAATTCACTGTGATCTGCTTGCCAAGCTTCGTGGTTATGGCAATGATCCCTCCAATTATTACCCAATTATATGTTATTCTATGGGCGAAGTCTTTATCCAGTAGGCAGCTAAAGATTGAATGTTTGTTAGAGACTTTTATTCATGTTGGTCGGCCAACTAGTAAATATAAATATTATACAATCACAAGCTGACTGATCCGGCTTCGCGCGGTCGCAATCTTTTAAAAGTGTATATAATGCAGTCTTGACCATATTTATCTGTAGTTTCTACTTATGGTGACATAATCACTTTATTTGATCTCTCGAAATGGATCAGGCAACGTTTTATAAAATTATTTAAATTGTTTCGAAAATGATCTGTACCAATAAATATAATTAGTGTGTCCGTTTGTAATGACAAAATAATAGGCTTGTTCCATGCTCACACGGTTATTTGCACTATACACATGCCTAAAAATCACATTATATTTTTTCTGTCTATCTGGTTGTTACGGGTAATCTTCAAAACGGGTTTACCGATTTCAAAAATTCTTTCACCAATGGAAAGCAATAATATCAGGGAGTAATCTATGCTATATTTTATCTCGGTATTTCCACGGGAACTATGCGGATAAAAGACTAAAACCGAAGCGAATCGAGGGCGGGTTGCTAGTCGTGAATAAATGTCGTGAAATGTTATTAAAACTGGTCTATATGATTAAGCTTGCATATATTAAAATATCATGTACTGTTTAAAAGACAAAACTTATCAAATACATAGATATTTCTTAATTACAGATTTTATCCGTCCCATTTGTCTGCCAACCACAGACATGACGCTTAGGACCGAACCCTTTAGATTGACTAAAGGTGGCTGGGGGGGTATTTCTGAACCGAGCTCCGTAAAATTGTACGTGGATCTGCCTTTTGTCAGCAAAGAAGTAAGCGACATTAAGAATATTTTGTTTATTTAAGTACTTTAAATATAAGTTGTCTATGAATGGAATTGTGAAATCACAGGTTTACTGTGCCATAATTTTTCGAGGTGATGCTTAGCAGCTTCAAAATCGTTGTACATGTATAATTTCTACAGTTAATACCGGTAGAATATTTTCTGTTTTCCGTGTGGTGACGGGGTAAGAATACAATTCACCACTCCGTTTCTTGCCGATGGGTGTCGTAAAAGACGACTAAGGAATTATAATATATAAATAACATCTATACAAGAGAAGGAAAATTAAAAATAAAATATTATTCCAACATGTCTGACTAGCATGGTATAGTACGTCCATCGTAGGAGGCTCAAGCCCAGCAGTTAGACGTTTATGAGCTGTGAAGATGATATTAATGATGATTGTAACTCAGAAGTTTCTCCGTTTACTATGGAAATCTAGCTCGGGAGTTCTTTGTGAGGTAGGATCTGAAATACAGATTTACGTAAAAGAACAAGGCCAGAAGGATTATTAGAAGGATTAATCTGTAGGTGGTCATCAACCAATAGGCTCGTCATCATTTATTCATTCATCATTTCAGCTCACAATCATCCCATTATTAACATCGAGCCTCCTCCAAAATAGGAGAGAAATTGACCTTGCTATACCATCCTGGTCAGACAGGTTAGTATAGGATTTTATTTCGAGTTTCCTTCCCTTGTATAGATGTTATATGCGTATTATATCCCTTAGTCATCTTTTACGACATCCACGGGTAAGATAGGGAGTGGTGAATTGTATTCTTACTCCGTCACCACATGGCTGCTCCGTCGCCACACGGCATAGGATATCAGGGGGAAATAAATTTTCTTACATGGCGCTATTTAAGGTATCGGATATCGCAATATCGAACAGACGTATAATGAACCGCTGATTTGATGAAAATCGCTGTGAGTAGACGGAGACGGCACAAGAACGCATTATGTGGCATTATTCATTCATATCTATCAACGGGCAAGGAGAACTGTTTATAATGATTATGATGTTCATCATCATCGTCATCATCTCAGCCCATACACTGTCCACTGTTGGGCTTGAGCCTCCACTATGGGTGGGAAATTGATCCACTAGCAGACGTGTCGGTATAGGATTTTCTTTCAAGTTTTCTTTCTTTTGCATAGACATTATATGCATATTACATCCCTTAGTCGTATTTTACGACACCCACGGGCAAGACAGGGGGTGGTGAATTGTATTTTTATTCTGTCACCACACGGGGATTCACTATTAAGTATATTGACTATAAGTCTAGAAACATTTAGAGGAAGATGTTAGAAATAAAACAAAACATTTTTATTTTGCAGAAATGCCAAAGTACTTCAATATTTGCCAAACAAAATATCACTTTATCGAAGGGACAGTTATGCGCGGGTGGAGAAAAAGGGAAGGACTCGTGCAAGGGTGACAGTGGATTACCTTTAGTATTTGAAAACAATGGAATATTTGAAGCTATAGGAATCGTCAGTTTTGGATCTGTTCCTTGCGGCTTAGAGAATGTTCCTAGTGTCTACACAAACATTTATGAATACAAATCATGGATTACTAGTAACATTGCTGCTTAGCTAAGATTTATTTAGATTTATTTAATATTTTTATTTTCAGAAAATATTGTTAAATAAATATAGGTATTTGATATATTTATGCATTTATTTGTGTTCCTTTGTAGTCAAGCCAAAACTAAAATTAAAAACAAAAACAATATAAAATCAAATGTGTTAAGTAACTTTCAAAAATACCTAAAGCAAACCCTAAAGCCACCTAAACATGTCGGGCGAGCCTAGGCCAAAACGTGTTTATTTAAAAAATGCTGAAATACGTGTCTATTTTCTTTTTATTACAAAGTATTTGTTTACAGTTTAATGAAAATCGATGAAGATTTTTTTTTCTTGCTTTATAAACTTTGCTACTGCAGTTTACGTCTTTAGGGGTTGGATTTCCGACGGCTGTACGCGGGTGTCATCCGGTCGATGGCCCTGTACGGCGCGCCGGTGTGGGCGGGGTCCCTGACCATCCGACTCAGGGCTCTTCTGTGGCGACCACAGAGGGCCATGGCGGTCAGGGCCATACGCGGATACCGCACGGTGGCGACGGAGGCAGCGTGCCTGTTGGCCGGGACTCCCCCGTGGGACCTGGAAGCGGAAATGCTCGCCGGATTGTATCGGCGGGTGACGGCGGTGCGAGCGGTGGAGGCAGTGTGGTCTCTTTGAGGGTGCTCGCCGCCTGGCGCGTCGACGCCTGCCGAGACGTCATTGCCCGTTGGGCAGTCCGGCTGGAGAGGTCCCGGTTCGGGGTGCGAATCATGGAGGCCTTCCGTGCAGTGGTTGGAAAGGCGGCACGGGGTGCTCTCCTTCCGACTAGTGCAGGTGTTGACGGGGCATGGGTGCTTCACCAAATACCTGCACAAGGTCGTTAGGAGGGAGAGTACACCATCCTGCCACGTCGTTTGATGGGAGGGTACCTCAAGTAGGGGGTATTCCGTCGGGCCGACCACTGATGACAAGTAACCCTGCTCCGGTGGTCAGCCCAACGACGAAGGCGACGTGCATCGTGGGTGGGTTGCGTGTGTGCGTGCTTACGCCCCTCTGTCGCCCCGGACGGAGTGGTGCGAGGAGCGCGCCGACCGCAACCCATCCCCAAAAAGAAAAAAAAAAGGGGGTTGAATTTCAACAAATCCTTTCTTAGTGAGTTTCTACGCCACGAAAAGAAACTACAGTCGAAATTTCATGACTTCAATAGTTTCGGCTCCGTGATGAGTCAGTAAACTAACATCTTTCTACCTATTCTACACTCTTAGAGGATGAAAATGGCGAAACGCTGAAACACGTGTTTATTTATTTTTATTGAAGAGTATTTGTGCTTAATTTGAAGACAGTAGCTAAAGATTTTTTATCTTTCCATACTGACTTTGACGTTGTGTTTCACCCCCTTAAGGGTGGAATTTCAAAAAATCTTTTCTTAGTGGATGCCGACGTCATGAAATGAAACTTCGGTCTAAATTTCATTTTTCTAGCTTCAGTAGCTTTGGCGCACCCTGTTCCTTTATATGTATATTATTGTTAACGCCCCGGCAAACACCCCTTGTAGGTGATATTTCGAATAATCCGTTCTTAGTGGACCTCTATTCGATGAAAAGAATATTCCTTGGGTGATGACCCAAGTATTATATATAAAAATTAGCTTTTAACCTATAACGCAAGTAGAATTTTAATTTAATGAACCATAAGGGTGTCTGGCAAGGAGTTGCCACTATGTTAAGTGTCTGGCAATGAATAACGTGTTTTTTAATAACGTTCTGAAGGTAATTACATTTCCTTACAGAACTTGTTTAACACAGATGGAAAAATGAATCCATTTATAATTTAAACTTGACATTGCATAATATCAAAACTATATCCAATTATACTACTAGAAACAAAATGCATGTAATTGACATTAACAGTTATGTTAAGAAAAATTTTTTTTGACAAAAGATAGTTCTTATCTTTCTGGATATTATAAAAAACTAATAGCTGATTCGCTATCTTATTCTTTTTTTACATCAGCCAAGACCTTGGCTAACAAAGTTGCCTCTATTGGGCAATGTATTGACATTTACACTAATGTAAATAGCGACATTAATTTACAAACTAATTTAAATTAGATATTAAGACAATAGAGAATTCCTCTTGCCTTAGTATTTTAAGTGTTAAAAATAATTATAAATCAATCAACCTAGTACATCAAAATATTCAGGGTATGTTAGGTAAAGATTTGGAAATTGAATTATTTTTGAATGATTACCAGATAGACATCCTCTGCATTACTGAACACTGGCTCAAAGGTAATCAGTTAATGTTAAATTTTCCCAATCACCAGGTTGTTAGCTCGTTCAATAGAGTCAATATGATACGAGGTGGCTCATTAATAATTTTAAACAAGATGATTAAATTTAAGGTAAGAAATGATATTGTAAAACTCTATTGAACGTGTTATTGAAATTGCATGTGTTGAGTCTGAGCAGTTCATTGTTGTAAGCGTATACAAACCTCCATGTTCACCTTATGATGATTTTGAGAGACAGATGGCGGATATTTTATTCAAAATCTCTGCTAATAATAAAACTCTTATGATATGTGGTGATTTTAATATAAATTTATTAGAAAATAATAATATTATACAAAAATTTTTAACTCTGTTGAAATCTTATAATTTGTATAATGCTTTCTTGGAACCCACTAGGATAACCGCTGGGAGTGCAACTTGTATAGATAATATTTTTATAAATGTCAAACTTATTAGTAAATACATTTTAAACACACTGGATTCAGATCATTGCGGACAACTTGTTGTACTACCTCGAACTAATGGGATTCAACGAAAAAGTGTTACCTTTATTCCTATGAATGTCAGCCGCTTAGAAAACTTTAGAGACAATCTGAGCTTGAGGGTGTCGCTGTTGGCTATTCATGACAACCCAAATGAGTTATATACATCCCTATCTCACTTAATAAATACTGAATTTAATAAAATATTTAAACCCAAAACATTGGATTTTGGAGTGCCTGCTGGTTTTAGTGAATGGGCTACACCTGGTATCTACAAAAGTAGACAAAGGTTATATGATCTTTATCATGAAAAGTCTTATAACCATCATCCGCTATTTTTAAAATATGTTAAAAACTATTCCAAAATATTTAAACATGCCTGTTCCTGTGCAAAGTCTTTCCATCTGCGAATTAGTATTAAACAATCAGGTGATATAATTAAAATGACTTGGAAAGTGATAAATAGCGAAACTGGTAGGAATACTGTACGGAATAAAGACTTTAATTTAAAGATAGGTGACAAAAACGTGACAGCAGCTGAAGAAGTGGCAACGGCATTTGAAAACCACTTCACGAATGTGCCAGTGCTAATTACAAAATCACTAGTATCATCTCCTACTTTAGCTGAATCGCTTCTTAAGGAATGTATTGGTAAAAGTGACACCACCTTTGAATTTTCATATGTCAGTGTGAAAGATATTTTGCGCTATTTTAAATCTCTTAATATTAAAAAAAACAGTAGATTTGCGGGGCTTAAAAGTAAAGACTGTTAATTATATAATTAATATTATTGCCCCCCCATCTGACGTCTATGTTTAATGGTTGTGTTGCTCGTGGTGTGTTTCCTGATCTCATTAATCACGAAGCTCTTATCAAAAAACTACAGCACTATGGGACCAGGAAGAACGCTCTGGAACTTATAATTTCCTATCTAAGTTCATCAGAATTCAGAGAGTCGATGTTAACGGTACACGATCATCTGGTTCTGTTATCAAAATGGGCGTTCCACAAGGGTCAATACTGGGGCCATTTCTGTTCCTTGTATACATTAATGACTTACGCTATTACATAGGGGACAATCAAAACATTGTATTGTTCCCAGATGATACTTCTTTACTATTTAAAATTAAAAGACAAATGCTTAATTATGACGATGTGAACAATGCACTGTCTAAAGTTGTACATTGGTTTAATTCAAACAATTTAGTTCTTAATGAGACAAAAACCAAATGTATTAAATTCACTACACCCAATGTGAGAGAAGTGGGCACTAATGTTGTAATGAATGGTGTGGCTCTGTACCTTGTGGAATCAACCACATTCTTAGGCGTTACTATAGATGCTAAACTCCAATGGGGACCTCAAATTGAGAAACTGTCAGGTAGGCTCAGCTCTGCAGCTTATGCGGTAAAAAAATTCGCTTGTTAACTGATATTGAAACAGCCAGAATAGTTTATTTCGCTTACTTTCATAGTCTTACGTCATACGGCATATTACTGTGGGGTTGCTCCCGTAGAATTGAATAGAATCTTTGTTTTACAACAAAAGGGCTATCCGCGCGATTTATAATTTTGGCCCAAGAGTATCACTAAAAGAGAAATTTAAAGAAGTGAATATTCTGACTATTATATCCCAATATATATACGAAAATGTTTTATATGTAAAAAAAATATAGGTAAATTTGAAAAATATAGTGACATTCATCATGTAAATACCAGGAATAAGCACAAATTAGTTGTACATAATACTCGTCTTCAGCGAGTTAACAGGTCTTTCATGGGGCAACGTATACGTTTTTATAACAAATTACCGAATAATATCCGAGGCCGCTCCTCATAGCTACCGCTAGCAGACCCTTCAGTGAGCATGACCAATACCATTTGCCATAAACATAAAACACAGATCCAATAAAAAAATCGTTTGGCAAAACATGCTACACTTTACAATTATAGTAGCAACAATAAAATAATAATAATAATAAACATGTGCGTAATTTATATCATTGCAATAATGAGGAAATTCCTGTACTGCTCATTGCCAGTCCGAGTTATCATCAAGATAATCTGAGATTTTATAATAACCTTTTAGATAAAATCTACTCTTGATTGCTTTTTTGAACTTATTCAATGGCATATCTCGGATCATCATCATCATCATCTTGCTCTTATCCCAATTACTTGGGGTCGATGCAATATGTCATCTGTTTTGACATATTGCAAAAAGTTTCGGCAATGACTTTTATGACCGGCCGCCTGCCTGACGTCAACCCTCCTTGGAATGTAATCGTTGACCCAAATGGTACCAGATGGAGTTGGTCCGGGTCAATCTAGGGCTCTTCATCATCATCATCATCATCATCGCAGCCCACATACGTCCCACTGTTGGGCTCGGGCCTCCTTCACAATGGGAGGGAATTTGACCTACTATACCATGCTGGTCAGACATGTTGGTATAGGGTTTCATTTCGAGTTTTCCTTCTCTTGCACAGATGTTATGTGCACATTATATCCCATAGTCGTCTTATACGATATCCACGGGCAAGATAGGGAGTGGTGAGTTGTATTCTTACTCCGTCACCACACGGACAGGGCTCTTAGTCGTCTTTTATGACACCCACGAGCAAAGTAAGGGTTGGTAGTATTCGAAGCCGCTACCACACAGCACCAATTTTGTCTTGTATATTTGTATTTAAAAAATGCTCTTTGAGTAGTACATATTTAACTTGTAAAAAAATATATATATGACATGCGAATTCAATTTAGACTAGAAAAACTCTATACCAATACGTCTGACCAGCGCGGTATAGTAAGTCAATTTTCCTTTCATTGCGAAGGAGGCCCGAAAGTAAGACTTAGCCCGAAAGTAGGACTTATGTGGAATATCATGACACGGTGATAAAGGAGCTAATAAGAAACTATGTAGAAAAAAAATTACTAGCAACAATGTCCTATGTTAACTAGATGTTACTGGTAGTTCTCGAAAAATTCTTTCAAAGAACCATTCAAAATTTTTATCTTAAGGAATTTAACTCTTTTTTTAATTGCCTACTTTTTGGAACGATATCTGTAAGCCAGGATTCATAATGGTCTCTATAATTGACATCAAGGGTTGACTCTCTTGGGGGCCGCTTGTTGCGCTCCTTGCAGTTGCTAAATATCGAATCGAAATGATTCTTTTGACAGTTACAATTGGTCACAATTTACACGAATCGTCTCAGGCTACCGGCCATATTAATTTACATCACCGACTATGTAGGGCATCGGTAGCAATGAAAAACCCTTCCCTTGTAGATGTCCCGGCAACGAAGCGTCGACATACTGTTAAATTATTTTAGTTTATAAAATAACTTTACTAAAAATAAAATATTTTCAGATGGAAGTAACCGGGAACAAAATTGCGCTGCAACAGTAACAGCTTTCCCACCAGAGCCTAACAGCCAATGCTGTGGCGTGGAGAGCTCTACTGACCCAGCTCTACTGATTCTCAGTTAGTACTGATGATGTGATAATAATAATCTTTAATATATATAAATCTTTTTCGTGTGTTTGTAATTAAACTCCTTCTAAACGACTATATCGATTTTGATGAACTTTATTTTTGGCTGTTCTGATAGATATGAAAATGGTTGAGATTATAATTAGAACCGTTAGGTAGCGTTAAGATCGCTTTCAAGGAGTATTCCTTTTACTGAACAACGTCTGTTGAGTCATCTAGTACGTGTTAATGCTAATAATTATATAACATATAACTCAAGTTGAACATATGCATAATTTAATATTATATTTTAATATCTGATGGAAGGATCGAATAAGAGAGTCTGAAAGTTGTGCCAGTGATGGAAATTTTAAGAAGTGATGTCCTAGACGTGGTGTGGGCGTGTAATGAGATGATAAAGAAAGTTTTAAGTATGGATGTTGAAGTCTTTATAGGTAAAGGAAGAACAAAAGCAATGTGGATGGAATTTTAAAGCATAACTTGGTGAGTTCGTGATTACAGAGATGGTTTATGATAGGATTTAGTTGAAAAGCAGGCAAGCAATTAGGATAAGAGCAGGATGATGATAATAATTCCTATATCTAGTAGGTATTTAATATTTTATCTAATAAATCTTATAATATTATACGAGCAATAATTGTGGTAATTTTGTTAAGTAGTACTACTATTTCTTTACTTCCCCGTGTAGTTTCGAGTTGCGAACAGAATTGTTGTCTTTTTTATTATAAACTCATTTGCAAAAAAAACGGGCGGTTTTGATTTTCATTCATATTTAAAAAGATACAATACCAAAAAGGTTTCAATCGTTTGTACACGTTACTGGCCGGTTTTAAAAATGCTGTGGTATTTAAAAAAGTACGTTCTAAATTCAATTTTTCATTTGATGTTCATTTTTACAGAAAACCCCTTTTTATCCTACATTTTTGGCGCGAAGTTCCAGAAGTTAACATCGACTTTCATAACTTTTATTCAATTTTTATCGATTAATTTCATATCCTTGACTGTCAAAGCTTTATTTAATGCTGTTTGGCTGTATCAAAAATGGTAGATAAAGTGGTAAAAGCTACCAAAATTATCGCGCTGCTTGAAGAGGGTTGCAGCCAATGTTTCGTGGCTAGGAGGCTAAATGTTAGTCGCTCGACAGTCCAAAGGACCTGGCAGCGATATCAGGAGACTGGTTCCGTCGAGAGAAGGCCTGGTTCTGGAAGAAAACCATGTATCCAACCACGGGATGATCGTTTTCTTGTGAGTCGCGCATTGAGAAATCGCAAATCTTCGTATGTGGATCTTAAGAACAACCTCCAAGAAGTAAGAAATGTGCATATTAGTCTATGGACGGTCAGGAGGAGGCTTCTCGCTGCCAATATACGCAGTCACCGCCCGGCCCGCGGCCCCAAATTACTCCGTGAGCACAGAGTTCACAGGCTTAGGTTCGCTAGAAATTGTGAATCATGGACTCAAGACGATTGGAATAGGGTTTTGTTCTCTGATGAAGCCAGGATATCTCTGTTCGGTGAAGATCGACGTCGGCGAGTGCTAAGAAGACAAGGAGAACGCTTTGCAGAGGCATGTTTCGAAGAAATCACACCTTATGGTGGGGGCTCTGTTATGTTTTGGGCAGGAATAAATTCAATGGATCGTACAGAGTTAGTCTTCATTGAAAACGGCTCACTGACTGGGCATCGATACATAACGGAAGTTCTAATTTCTCATGCACAACCCGCATTGGCCGCTCTAGGTGAAGACTCGATTTTTATGGACGACAATGCTCGCGCCCACCGATCCCGCGATGTTAATGCGTATGTGCAAGAGGTCGGCATTCGTCGTTTGGATTGGCCAGCTCGAAGTCCCGACCTCAATCCCATAGAGCATGTCTGGGACGTTCTGAAACGGCGTGTGAGATCAGTACACCCGGCTCCGCAGACCATCAGAGAGCTGAAGAATGTGATTACTGCGTAGTGGGAACGTATTCCGCAAGCAAGTATCCGGGATATACTCGCTAGCATGCCCAGACGAATTCAAGCTGTGATTTTAGCTAGTGGGGGTCACACTCGATACTAAACATTTATCTGCTTTTACTTTATTAAAGAAAAACAAACAAAAAAACTTTTTTATTTTTACTTCATGAGCATATGCACTACTAGCGAATATACACTACTAGCGAGGTTTAGCATTATTTCCCATAAATTGTATCTAAATTTTATGAAATACTGATGAAAACGATTATTTTCTTATTAATTTAGCAAATTGTGTGGATAAAACTACCTATAATTATCAAACAAAGAAATATTAACATTTGAAATGGTTCATTGCTTAGGTGCCCGTTTTTTTTGCAAATGAGTGTAATACATATTCTAACTAACTTATAACTGCATTTTAGTTTAATTACAAAATATTATAGTAGTATATAGTATATAATATTTTAACTAATAAACCTAATATAATTTTAATTAATAAACTATGTCTAACAATATAGATGCAGTAATCTATACCAATAAACAAAATTGGAGTGTCTGTTTGTAATGTCAAAATATTAGGCTTTTTTCATTCTCACACGGTTATTTGCACGACACCTATGCCTAAACTACAGATTAAAAAAATTTTGTCTGTCTGTCTGTCTGTTTGTTCCGGGTAATCTTCAAAACGGCTGGACCGATTTCAAAAATTCTTTCACCAATGGAAAGCTATAATATCAGGGCGTAAACTGGGCTATATTTTATCCCGGTATTCCCACGGGAACGCGAACTACGCGGGTAAAACGACTAAAACCGAAGCGAAGCGACGGCAGATTGCTAGTGTTTAATAAAAATATAATGTCATCATATTGTTACTTTAGATGGTGTCAGTAAAAGACTAGACAAGCACCCGTGGTTAGCACGAATTGAGTACGACCAAAATGGAAGCCTGGAAACTTTATGCGGTGGTGCCCTTATTAGCGGCAGATATGTGCTCACGGGTGCCACCTGTGTGACTGGACCTGGATTGCATACTACTTTACCGTAAGTAGAACTTTTTATCAAAATCTACATATGTTCTATGACTGGTACGATACTCTTATAAAGTGGTATGGAGATTTCCTTTACTATTACAGAATAGGAACTGCACAGGCGACGAGGTCTGAGTATCTACAGCAAATACAGTTTTGATGATTTTACAATTTGACAATTTTTTGTACATGACGCAGTGATTATTCTTAGAGTATTCTGCGAGGCAGTTGTCTCTTGGAAGGAGGCGGCAGAGCGTCCGAGAGGTATTCGTCTACCTCGACACATTCCGCCGCCGGCACGTCGGGTGCTGCAGATACGATCACCTACGCCTAATGCTGCTGTAGCCGAGGTTAGAGGTGGAGGGACTGGGGAGCAATCCACCACCCGCGGAGAAGCCGATCGCGTGTGGGCGATGCCCTGGCAGCATTGTTTTTGTTTTGTGATTTCTGAACCTCGGCTTGGGGAATTGCTTAAGACAATGTGGGAGTCTCCACATTAGATTTATTAGGCTGGTCTCCCGTGATATAAGGATTTTTTAATAGATGTTACTTTTTAAGAAATTGTTGCACTTATTTTTTTTTTTTTGCAAGCAAGCTAGATCTACTCCTCCTAAAGGGTTAGACTGATTTTGGATAATATGTTTTGTGTGTTCATTTGGGAATGGTTTAAATTAATAATCCCCTTTAGGTAGCTATGCGATCGTTTTCAAGGAGACTTTCTCTTATTTTTAAGATTTGAACAGAACAGTGTATGTTGGGTCTGCTAGTATTTATATATATTTATTTACTTATTGATTTTTAGAAAGAATATACTTCTTGGTGAATACGATACAAGTCATAATGGACCTGAGCGTGTATCTATTGATGGTGGCGAGGACTACTTTCAGGGTACAACGAGAATACCAATAGAGAAACTTATACCTCATCCGGAATACCAAATTAGAAGAAGAAACCGAAACCGTTGGCATGATATTGCTTTAGTAAGGATGGAGCGACTTGCTCCATATACAGGTTTGTGTGGTGAATTCGTTCAATATCTTATAATAATCAAATTAATTTAAAAATTTTGGGACGTGTGATTGCAAAAATTCCGATAAATAGTTTTCGCAATTTTTTAAACCTAAATTGATATAAACCTGGTTGTATACATAAAACTGTATAGTATAATTTAACCGATTATGTATATATTCATGGTATACACGGTATGGTAACACTATATAGCCCAAATGGACAAAATATGCTAATATTTAAATTTGTTTTAAGAGTTACTTGTCCGATTTATGTGTCTATTGATATCTTTGCCCTTGAAATTGGGTCAGTTGTGGGTTAATTGTTACTGCGCTAACACTTTACAGCATCATATAAATGTATTTATTTTAAATACTCATGTTTGTTTTAAATATACGCGTGAATAAGATAGGAATATGCTTTGTACATGAAATTATCAAAAATTTGATCAGAAGCACTTTTTTGAGAAACGTAAAATAACTCACTGTGATTGCTAACCTGCTCGCCAAGCTTGATGGTCATGGTAATGATCGCTCCAATTAATAATCAATTATATGTTATTCAATGCGCGAAGTCTTTGTCCAGCTGTGGACAGCTAAAGATTGAATGCTAATGAGAGATTTTTATTCATGATGGTCGGCCAGGTAGTAAATATAAATATTATACAATCACAAGCTGACCGATTCGGCTTCGCACGGTCGTTATCTTTTAAAAGTACATACAATGCAGTCTTGACCATATTTCTCTATAGATTCTACTTATGGTGACAAAATCACTTTATTTGATCTCTCGAAATAGACCAGGCAACGTTTTATAAAATTATTTAAATTGTTTCGAAAATGATCGTGAATAAACGTCGTGACATGTTATTAAAACTGGTCTATATGATTTAGCTTGCAAATATTAAAATATCATGTACTGTTTAAAAGACAAAACTTATCAAATACAAAAATATTTCTTAATTACAGATTTTATCCGTCCCATTTGTCTACCAACCACAGACATGACGCTTAGGACTGAACCCTTTAGATTGACTATTGGTGGCTGGGGGGGTGTTTATGAACCGAGCTCCGTAAAAAAGTATGTGGATCTGCCTTTTGTCAGCAAAGAAGTAAGAAACATTAAGAATATTTTGTTTATTTAAGTACTTTAAATATACGTTGTCTACGAATTGAATTGTGAAATCACAGGTTTACTGCTGCTGTATTAATCGCAGTTTCAATTTATGCTTAAGTCTGTGATTTTTTATACATATTTCTAACTTTATTATGAACCAATATGATTTTACAGATTTGACTTGTGCAATTTATTATAGTTAAACTATAAAATTTAATTATTATTTACAATAAAAAAAACCCGACCACAATAATTTAGACAACGTAGATAAATTTATATATTTTGTTGAATTTTCAAAAACCGCTTGTCCGATTTCGATAAAATTCTCACGAGACCATTCGGAAATTTTATCCTCTCCAACAAAAAAAAAATCAAATCGATTGGCAAGCAACGGCGCGAATAAATATAAAAAAAAATTGAAACATCCGAATTCAGAACCTCCCCCTTTTTTACCGGTTGGTTAAAAATACTTTAAATTATGCTTTGTGTATATTAATGATCCGCCATAATTTTTCGAGGTGATGCTTAGCAGCTGCAAAATCTTTGTACATGTATAATTTCTACAGTTAATAACAGTAGAATATTTTTTGTTTACCGCGTGATTAGGGGGTAAGAATACAATTCACCACTCCGTTTCTTGCTTATAGGTGTCGTAAAAGACGACTAAGGAATTATAATTTATAGATAACATCTATGCAAGAGTGAAAAAAATCAAAATAAAACCTTATACCAACACGTCTGACTAGCATAGTATATAGTACGTCTATCGTGGAGGAGGTTCAAGCCCAGCAGTTGGACGTTTATGAGCTGTGATGATGATAAACAGACGTGTTGGTATTTTTTTTTTTTTTTATGGGTGGGCTATGGTAAGCGCACGCGCGGTCCAGTCCGTCCGGGGCAATGAAAGGACGGCGCGCGGGCCCATAACCCTCCCGTACCCATGTCACCTCGTTGTTGGGCTGACCACCGGAGCAGATGTGACTTGTCGTCAGTGGTCGGCCGACGGAATACCCTTTCGGGTACCCTCACCTTTCGAGGTCCTGGGACGTCGGTCGCCGTCGCGCGGTTAGCCACACTGCGGGTGACGGACAATTCCCCGGTCCGATCACCCGCGGCCTCGGCTAAGGCGGCATTAGGCGCAGATACTCGCGCCTGCGCCGCCCGAGTCGCTGGCGGTGGAACCTGTCGTCGAATAGGAGCTCTACTCGCACACGATCCGCCGCCTCCTTCCGTGGGATTACGGCCTCACAGAAGGCGGCGACCGCATCCCAGTTCCTGACGGTGACGAGCATCTCCCTGGCGATGGTCGGCAGCGCCAGGTCGGCACCGATAATTGCGACGAGTTCACGGCAATCCCCCTCCCATGCAGCACATTCCTCGAGCGTGTGCTGCACCTTGTCCTCGTCGCAACTGCAGTGGTGGGGACGTGTTGGATAATTTTTTTTTTTTTTTTATGGGCGGGTTATGGTAAGCGCACGCGCGGTCCAATCCGTCCGTGGCGATGAAAGGACGGCGCGCGGGCCCACAACCCACCCGCACCCACGTCACCTCGTTGTTGGGCCGACCACCGGAGCAGATGTGACTTGTCGTCAGTGGTCGGCACGTCAGAATACCCTTTCGGGTATCCTCACCTCTCGACGTACTGGGACGTCGGTCGCCGTTGCGCGGTTAGCCTCTCCGCGGGTGACGGACAATTCCCCGGTCCGATTACCCGTAGCCTCGGCTAGGGCGGCATGAGGCGCAGATACTCGCGCCTGCGCCGCCCGAGTCGCCGGCGGCAGAACGTGTCGCCGAATAGGAGCTCTACTCGCACACGATCCGCCGCCTCCTTCCGTGAGATTACGGCCTCACAGAAGGCGGCGACCGCGTCCCAGTTCCTGACGCTGACGAGCATCTCCCTGGCGATGGTCGGCAGCGCCAGGTCGGCACCGATAATTGCGACGAGTTCACGGCGATCCCCCTCCCATGCAGCACACTCCTCGAGCGTGTGCTGCGCCGTGTCCTCGTCGCAAGTGCAGTGGTGGCAGGACGGTGTGCTCTCCCTCCTGACAAGCTTGTGCAGGTACTTCCCGAAGCCACCGTGCCCCGTCAGCACCTGCACCAGTCGGAAGGAAAGCACCCCGTGCGTCTGCTCCAACCACTCTATCAGCACCGGCCGGAGGGCCTCGACGGTCCTGACACCGTACCGAGGACGCTCCAGCCGGACTGCCCAACGGGCAATTACTTCTCGGCGGTCGTTGACCCGCCAGGCGGTGATCTCATTGATGGAGACCATGCCGCCGCGGGCGCGCGTCTCCGACACCCGCCGATAAATGTCGGCGAGCATCTCCGCCTCCAGGTCCTACGGGGGGGTTCCGGCCAGGAGGCACGCTGCCTCCGTCGCCACCGTGCGGTAACCCCGCATGGCCCTGATCGCCATGACCCTCTGTGGTCGCCACAGGAGGGCCCTAAAACGGACGGTCAGGGACCCCGCCCACACCGGTGCGCCGTATAGGGCCATCGACCAGATCACCCCCACGTACAGCTGTTGGCACGTAGCACTGGGTCCGCCCACATTCGGCATCAGCTGCGAAAGGGCGGACGCCGCGCCGACAAGCCGGGGAACAAGTCGATGGAGTTGCTCCCGGAACCAAAAATGCCCGTCGAGCACCAGGCCCAAGTACTTCATGTGGGCCTGGATGCTGATGGTGACCGAATTCACGGTGATCGAAGCGCCGGCGGGAGGCCCGGCGGTACGGAGGCCATGGAACAAAAGGGCCTCCGTCTTTTCCAGGGCTACCCTCAACCCCAGCGCTTCGATCCGCCTGACAATCTCCTCGGTGCCGAGAATTGCCAGGCGTGTCGCCTACTCTGGCGTGCCACCCCGGGCTGTGACGTCGGCGTAGCAAATTACGCCCAGCCCGGGTGGGAGGCTTCCTCTCAACGCGACGTGTTGGTATAGGGTTTTGTTTCGAGTTTTCTTTCTCTTGTATAAATATTTTATGCATATTACATCCCTTAGTCGTATTTTACGACACCCACGGGCAAGAAAGGGGGCAGTGAACTGTATTTTTATTCTGTCACCATACGGGAATTCACTCTTAAGTATATCTATACCAATAATTAAAATTGGAGTTTCTGTTTGTAATGTCAAAATAATAGGCTTTTTTCATGCTCACACGGTTATTTGCACCACACCTATGCCTAAAATAGCAATTAAAAATTTTTTGTCTGTCTGTCTGTCTGTCTATTTGTTCCGGGTAATCTTCAAAACGGCTGGACCGATTTCAAAAATTCTTTCACCAATGGAAAGCTATAATATCAGGGCGTAAACTAGGCTATATTTTATCCCGGTATTCCCACGGAAACGGAAACTACGCGGGTAAAACGATTATAACCTATAACCGAAGCGAAGCAAGGGCGGGTTGCTAGTTGAATATAAGTCTATAAACATTTGAGATATTAGAAATAAAATAAAACATTTTTATTTTACAGAAATGCCAAAAAACTTCATTCATTGCCGAACGCAATTTCACCTTATCGAAGGGACAGTTATGCGCGGGTGGAGAAAAGGGAAAAGACTCGTGCCAGGGTGACAGTGGATTGCCTTTAGTGTTTGAAAACAATGGAATATTTGAAGCTATTGGAATCGTCAGTTTTGGATTATTACCCTGCGGCTTAGAGAATGTTCCTAGTGTCTACACAAATATTTATGAATACAAATCATGGATCACTAGTAACATTGTTGCTTAGCTTAGATTTATTTAGATTTATTTACTATTTTTATTTTCAGAAAATATATTTAAATAAATATAGATATTTGATATATTTATGCATTTATTTGTGTTCCTTTGTAGCCAAGCCAAAACTAAAATTTAAAAAAAAATGTTAAATCAAATGTGTTAAGTAAATATCAAAAATACGTAAAACAAACCCTAAAGCCCCCTAAATACGTTGGCCGAGCCTAAGCCAACGCGAGCGTCGGCAAATAGGTACAAAAACGTTTGACTAGTACGTCGAACGTCAATGTGAGTGGCCAACGTAGATGAGTATTTGTAGAGTTGTCCACACGTTGGTCGCTGTCAGTAAAGAAAGAAAGAAAGAAAGAAAAACATATTTATTCGATGCTGAGCCACAACCACAATATACATCATCTATACTAATATTATAAAGAGGTAAAATTTGTAAGTTTGTATGCAGGGGGTAATCTCTGGAACTCATAATCTAATTCTAATTTTATTTTAACTGGCAGAAAGCTACATTATTCCTGAGTGCTATAGGCTATAAATTGTTTCTATAACATGTATATTAACCGAGCTATCACAACTTTTGTCTGGCAAGTCGGAAAAAAATACCTCGTAAAACAGAATTATTTGCGTGCGCTGCCTAAACAGTTGCTTAAAATTAAAAAGAATGTATGGCTACCTGGTTCATCTTAATTATTTCTACAAAAAAGTCAGCGATACCATATCTCTATCTTTTATATTTTATCTTTTATACTTCTATTATTGCATTAAAAAATTTTTTTTTCGGCATTGTTACGTTTGGTTGATTATTTGAGCAACAAAATATTAATTCTTATGACAATAAATTATTTCAGTATCACAAGAACATCATACAGATAAGATTTGCCATTTACAGTATATCAATTGGTCATACAGTTTCGGAGATAATATAAAATTACTAAAACGCAAAATGACCCTAGCATAACTTTCATTGTGCAGACGTTTTACCTATTTGCCCATAGATGGCGTTCTGCAATGACGTCATTTTTCTGAATCGCGGTGTTAAGACTTTCCGTGGATTGATGACCCTCTCGAATTATTATGCCCACGTTGTCGTTAGTTGGAGTTCTAAAAATTACATGTCAGTTGGTTATTGGTTTCGGTTGTTTCGTTCGCATGGTTGTTGTTGTTGATAGATACCTCATAATCGAAAATATCGTAATTTCGTTGTACGTTTGTTTTGTATGTTCGTAGTTTCGTACTTCGTTCTATCGTAATAATCGACACGAGTTATTCGATATTACGATTGTTTTGTTTTGTAAAGGCGGACGGTGTTCGAGTCGCTCTCCCTTTGTTCATAATTGTTTTCAAGTCTGTGCGTGGTTTGTTGAGAGCATGCCTAAAAGGAAATCTCAACTGTCTCGGCAGACATCACAGACAAGAGCCGCTCGAGTACGCCGTACGGAAGAATCTGCCCCTGAAAATGAGCAACGCCTCTCGAGAAATAGAGAATATATTTCGCAAGCACGCGCTAGAGAATCTAGCTCCGAGCGCTCACAGCGCCTCGCAAGCCAAAATGTGAGGACGACGCGGGCCCGTGCTCGAGAAACTAGCGCTGAACGTGCGCAATCATTTGCCCTGACTATTAATAAGTCCCAGGGACAAACATTCTCTTTGGTTGGCATTGACCTACGAAAAGAATGTTTTTCCCATGGGCAATTATATGTTGGTCTATCAAGAGTGGGATCATCCGAAAGGCAGATTATTCTGTTACCGGAAAATAAAACAACCTCAAACATTGTATATAGAGAAGCTTTAAATTAAATAGATACCTAACTTAAACAAATAAATAAAATAAGTAAAAGGCAACTAAGGGTTAAGTTACCTTGAGCAGAAAATAGAACTTCGGTAATCTTTTAAGTTACTGATCTGATTCCAAAAAATATTTTACTAATAAAATTAAATACAGTAATATCAATCGAGTGTAATCTTATGTTAAAACAAGAAATTTTCCGCGGACGAAGTCGCGGGCAGAAGCTAGTTATACATACGTGTGATAAACATAACTTAACAATTAAAAAAAGAAAAAAATAATAAAAAAAATAATAAAAGGACAAATCAAAACAATAGGCAGATACTTAGGCGCTATTCCTAATGAGTTGAAGCGCGGCAATACTCGTGTACGAATGCGGCCGATACCACCCGTCCGCCTGCAAAAAAGTTTTTTTTTTTTTTGTGTGACGTAGTTGTTAGCCTCCGATGGCTGTGACAACTTTACCCGGACTGGTGGGTGAGCGCTGAGGGCTCTCAACCCGTTGCAAAACAGTTACTAGTTAGATTAGTTAGTCGGCTAGTGAACATCGATAATAACAGTCGTTGTGTCGCGTTATAATATTATACTGCGTGAGGAATAAATCGTAAAAGTGATCGCCGAATAAAATATAGAAAGCGCTGAGAACTACATACATTCATAATATTTATATTTTGACAGTTATTTGCTAATTAATGTTCCCATCAGTCTTTTCGACCGATCGCGGCCTGAGACGTACGCGGGGTAGGGGTACGAGCAGCTGAGTGCAATAATTGAAACACCATGCGTTTGCAAAAATTAGGACATTTTCTAGTTGTTGATTAATGATTAAAATGATACCTATCGTGGTAAATGAACTGCAGATATCTTTGTAACGAATTCAACTCAGTAGTGTCAGTATTCGTTGTGCACTGAAACACTATGGACGTTGACATTGACGCGGCTGCAGCTTCGGCTATTTATTTAATGAGCGTATATAACAATTATCTCAGTGTATACCGCAGTAAAATGGTAAAAGAGAAGGTGGTTGATACTGAGTATTCACAGAAATAGAACAATGTAAGATATATCCGTGTGGTGAGAGAGTAAGAATACAATTTACCACTCCCTGTCTCCAAAACCTTTTTAATCTGGATTTAAATGTAATTATGCTAAAAATGTCGAACCGACCGGACGAACGTCAAATGTTTAACAGGTAAGAACGGTTTGTATGGTAAAATAATATTATATTATTAGAATTTTACTCGCAATTTTTCATATTTTCTCACCGTATAAATCGTCCCTGGACTTCCACAAATAATTCAAGACCTAAATTAGTAAAATCGGTCCAGCCGTTCACGAGTTTTAACGACACTAACGAACAGCAATGCATTTATATATATATATATATATATATATATATATATATATATATATATATATAGATGCTCCTTTGGGAAAAAATGAGTAACATTATGAAGACACATGGTATTCTTAACCCATCACTATACGAAACTAGAGAAATATATTCACTCTGAGCTAAACGATGCTTACGATCTTCCATCCATCCATCAGTCTACAGACGTCCACTGCTGGACATAGGCTTCCCCACGAGAATATCACTCGGAACGTTCCTGTGTCACTAGTATCCAACGGTTCCCTGCGACTTTGAAAATTTGGCAGTCCAGGTGGGCTGACGACATTTTCTACTAAGTAGTAGGGGATCATCCTACGCTGCGTCGTCCGGTTAGTGGTCGCCACTCGAGAACATTTCTTCGCCAACGGTTGTCGGTTCGAAGAGCAATGTGGCCTGCCCATTGCGATTTCAATATGCTAATTCTGTGGACTATGTCGGTTACACCCGTTCTTCTACGGATATCCGTATGCCGGATTTTATCACGTAGAGAAATACCGATCATAGTCCTCTCCATAGCACATTGAGCAACTTTGAACTTTTTTATAAGGCTTACCATCTTACTAGACTAAAATACCAACTACAGACCTTCATTATTTTAGCTCATATGTCCCAGTTGGTTTGAGCCTCCTACATTCTAGAAAGAAAATTAACACTATATTTAGGGTTTTATTTTCAGATTTTCTCCACATACATAGGTGTTATGTATATGTTAAATCTCTTTGTCGTTTTTTACAATAAAGCTAAAGAGTAAGACAGTAGTTGGTGAATATTATTCTTACTATGTGATTATACAGAACTTACCTTCTTGCTGTGTTGAAAAGTGTTCAGGCTGTGTATACGGACTCAGGTCTACTTGATTACCTGAAGCTAATCGCACTCTGTACTCCATAGCTGGTTGAAGATCACGCAATTCTATGCTTTGACGGACATCGTTATCTTGTCTGAAACATTTTCAATTTTCTCTTTAAATTTATAAAATGTGCGTTTTTATATCCGTGATTATCACAAAACAACTAAACCAAATTGTGTATGGTTTTCATTACTGAATGCTGACTTTTTAACAAATGTTTTACTGTATATTTATTAAGATCCTTGATCGCTATGATTATCATTATTAGATATCCAGTGTAGTATAGAAGGTCAATTTCTCTTTGGCTGCGGAAAAGGCCTGGTAGTGGAATATCTATGAGTGGAGATGATAATGAGATTAGATAAAAATATTCGATGTTAACAATGGAACTAGCATAGGATAGGAAAATGGATATTAAATAGATGATGCCTTAAGCCATTCAGCTACAGCCACTTGATATTCATCTCCATTATCTCTGCCCACATAGTCGAAATGTTGGGCTCAACGCTTCGCCACAATGGAAGGGAAACGCTGGTTAAGTGGGTTGTCATAGGAATTTATTATGAGTTTGCCATTTCTTGAGTTCGCCTTCGTTTCTGAGTCTGCCAGATGTTATCGGCATATTGTAATCCTTTAGTAGTCTTTCACAATACCCACAGGCAAGAAAGAGACCTGGTGAATTGTATTTTTACTCCGTCATTATACATATTGACATCAAAATAAAGCTTACCTAGTAATGTTTATACTCTTAGCCGTATCCCACATCATGAAGTCGTTGGTGGTGTATTGCATAGTGTAATATTGGACATGGGTACTTATTGTATCACGCCAAGAGAGTTTAGCTGAGTTACTGGTTACTGAGTCGACTTGTAGATCTAGAGGTGGCGTTGGAGGCTCTGAAAAAAAAAAAAGTCTAATTGATTTTTCAACATCTTTATTAAATACGATGAACAAAATGACAGTTTAGTTTGTCGTAAGGAAAACACTCATAAATAAAAACTCCTCAGCAACAGCATACGCCTCAACAACTAAAAACCACAATTTCGTCTGCAAACGGGGAAAGTCCCACAATAGCCTAAGCGACGCCACAAGCTTCGCGAGGTTCGCACCCCATAGAGGACGGTTTTGGACCACATTGCATAAGTGCTTTAGGTTAAGTGGCCTCTCACTTACCATTAGTCAGCGTAAGGATGCCATGACAGCCTTCTGAGACTAACATCCCTAGTCCAACAAAAAAAAAATCTTTTCACGACTGCCAGGGGCCAGTAAGTTGTGGCGACATCTGTGTTCTTATACTGTCACAGAGGAATGGTATAAAATAGTTGTCACTTATATGTAACTTCTCGCCATATACGTATGTAAAGTAAAAAGTTTTAAGTACTGAAACTATAATTGTAATACTCACCAAGTATAGTCAGATGCACATTGAAGACAGCTACGCCGTACGGATTGCTGGCTTTGCACTCATAAGTACCACCATCTCTGCTTTCAACGTAATTAATATTGATAATACTATTCAAGCCATTGTGTGTCATCATTTCTGATATGGTAAGTCTGTAATCGATACAAAAATAAATTTATAACAGTGACATCTGTTGATATTTTTACGAAGCTTCAACGTATATTAGAGTATAGAGACTAGGTAAGCGTGAACTTGTATTACACACTGAGCTATGGAATTTAGCATCACAGGTGTAAATAAGGCGGGCAAATGTTAGACGTCATTCTAGGAATATTAATAAAATTTAATACTCTTCATTGCTTGTAAAATACAAAATAAATATGTTTAAACTGCTATTATTTGAATGATCTAAATATTTGTAAAGTGATTAAGTTCCGTATCAATATTCATTATTGCATGATATATAGGCATGTGTAAGGCTTTAAACATCTCAGCTCATATACTGCTGGACACGTGCCTATGTCAAATTCGGAGGGCAATTGACCTACTATACCAAGATGATTAGACAGGTTGGTATAGGGTTTTACTTTGAGTTTGTCAGCTCTTGCATATATTACATCCTTTAGTCGTCTTTTACAACGGGTAAGGTGTTGGTGAATTGTATTCTTACTCCATTACAGCACCGAAAGTAAGGTTAATGCTGCAGTAGTAGTCTCGAAAAGTATCACTAGCACAAACATTGTTTAAAAGACTCAATCAGGAGTACTTATGTATTAATAACACATTCAGTTTTGTTTTAAATCTGCCAGTAGATTCATTCAAATCAAATAAAAAAGAAAAGAATAATTTACTAAACATACTTAGGTATTAATACAAGAAACTGTCACGTAGAAGTCTTAAATCCTAGCTCACATTATGCACACCTATTGATTTTTTAATCAATATTAAACCAGGAATTGATATAACGATAAGGAGTAGATTCAGAGGATTCTCATCATCATCATCATCATCGTTATAATCTTGTTTTTTTTTCTTACTACTTAGTCGACGCATATTTCCAATTTCTTCCATCATTGCAAAAGCTTTGTCAATACTTCATGACCAACTGCCTGCTTAACACCAACTCTATTTGGAAATGACTCTACTTTCTACTGACTAGACGGCATGAGATGGAGGAGTCGTCTTCTACGCCATCCACGAGCAATAAAATGGTTGATGGTATTCATAACCACCACATATCATAAAAAATGAGGGTTCTATCCTATGTCCTATTCTATCCCATCATCATTTCAGCTCATATTCGTCCCACTGTTGGGCTCGAACCTCCTCCACGATAGGAAGGAAATTGACCTTACTATAACCTGCTGGTCAGACAGGTTGATATAGGGTTTTATTTAGAATTTTCCTTCTCTTGCATAGATTTTATATGCGTATTATATCCCTTAGTCGTCTTTTATGACATCCATGGGCAAGATAGGGATTGGTCATTTGTATTCTTACTCCGTTACCACCGTTGGAGTTTACTACCCTATAATATGTAAAAAATTTTAAAATCATTTACCTTGAAGATGTGAAATCTATTGGTTTGCCATCAAGCGTCCATTTTATTCTTATAGGATTATCTCCCAGAGGCTTACATGTTATCGTTACAGGTAGACCCATCTTAGTTGTTAAATTGGCACCCACAGATTCAAAATGCACTGGCTCTAAAAATATTTTTCTTATTCTATTTGTAAATAAGTTTAATATTAAGTGGCTAATAGTATTGCTATCGTAGTTTTTCTATACCTGTACATTAAATCCCTAGCCAGGTAATTATTTATCATACAGAAAGTACTAAACACGCAATTCATAATAAATAAAATTTAAGAGACCTTAAATAGAATAGCAAAGAGAAGAAATTTAAAATGCACATCATCATCATCTCAGCTCACGTACGTCCACTGTTGGGCTCGGGCCTCCTCCACAATGGGAGGGAATTTGACCAACTATACCATGCTGGTCAGACATGTTGGTATAGGGTTTCATTTCGAGTTATGCGTCTCTTGCACAGATATTATGTGCTTATTATATCCCATAGTAGGCTTTTACGACATCCACGGGCAAAATATGGAGTGGTGAATTGTATTCTTACTCAGTCACCACGCGGCAATAAATAAATAAAAATACACAATTAGGTGCTAATTTTTTACCAGAATGGAATATGTTTTTATACCTTGAATAAAATCGGTGATAAATCATGACTACTCAAATGCAAGAAGTGGGATCAAAATAGAGATTTCTGTCAATAGGCGGTCAATAAATATAAAATTACTACATAGTTAAGGATAATGGGACACTAAGAGAGACCGAATGCTAAGCTTGAACTGAGTACAAATTTTATTTTTAAACTCCGGAGATTATTTTAAACATTAAAAACGGATAATTTTGGTACTGAAAGGTATTTGATAACTTTTCATAAAATAATAACTTATTAAAGTGGTAATACGAACCTAATATTATTTGCCCATTTTCACCTTATGTAAACCTTTTTATATGAGCGCTGTTATTACCATTGCCGAGTTTATGAGAGACTATAATCACTAATGGAGTGCTACTAAACCTGTCACCATGCATTACTGCTGCAATGTCATTTTCATATATCAAGCGTGTTTCATATTTTCATCAAAATTAAACACGCTTGATTACGCTAATTTAGTTTTATCTTCATCTCAATAGTGTTTTTATATAGCATACTATATTTTTACTTCAGGGTAGGAGTCTCCTCTAAATGACGGTTATCAGATTACATTAATCAGACGGATTAATTTGTTTGTATTTTTTTACTTGCAGTGATGCTGCTGAAGGTAAGAGATTTTTACGATGTATATAACGAAGGCTATAGAGAAAACCATTATATGCTTATTCGATTCTCATATAGATTATTTGAATGTAGTTAAAGCAAAAAAATATAAACCTAAAATAAACTTACTATTAACACTAATCCATAAATTTTTATTTAAAGCATCTCCAACACCATTCTCAACGTTGCAGGCATACATGCCTTCATCAGAGAGCGAGACTACTTCTATAACTAATGTGCCATTAGGGTAACTCATAATGCCGCCTCCTGCTAGATCAAGCACGGGCCTCCAAATGCCTAAATTAGCTGAAATATGATAAATAATACACTAATTATTTCTTACAATTAAACAAATACTTAATGCACGATAATATTTGCTATATCTGCTACCAGTTGCCTAATATTTTAAATTCGGTTCTTGAAAGAAATATGTACCCAATTCATCTTTTTGAAATGGTGACCATATTGCAGTTATTGTAATATTGAGTACATACTACTTAAATATTATGTTCATTAGAATAAAAGGCGTACGTGAAATTTCAGCTTTTGGACACCAGAAAATAAGTCAAACGCAATTTCAAGATTCAACTAAACACTATCAAAGAAATACCGGAACATATTGAAATTAGAAGATTTGTGATAAACCAAAGATTGTTTAATGAAAGCATATACTTACCGTCTCGTTTCATCCAATGGATTTGAGGAATTGGATACCCATTGGCATTACAATAAACTGTACCCCTCTGTCCCAATAATAATGATGTATTTGTAGGTTCTTCTATCCATTTAGGTGCAACTGAAAGCAATAAGTGTCAATCTTATAGAAAATTAATAATATAACATATCTACTTAACTAATACTATATCAGAGGTATATAATTTAATACATCGTTCAATTACATACCATTGATATAAAGATCAGCTGTTTGATTAACTTTCCCTACGTGATTAGTGGCAATGCAAGTATATTTTCCACAATGTTCCAATGATACACGTTTTATGATCAATACGCTAAACAACTCTGAACTTCTTTCTGTAATCTGAAAATGTAAAGGCATGCATACATCAAGGCACAACTTTTGGACACAAATTATTATCATTTTTTACAATTTTAGGTAAATCTACTAATATTTAAAATATATATTAACAATGTTACCACAGAAATATACCTTTAAACTTGAAGGAAGTTTTTTTCCATCTTTTAACCAAGAGAAGTATATAGGTGGATCTCCACTAATAATATTGCAAGTGATTTGTACAATCTGTCCTTCTTTCAATCCAGTACCCACTCGAAGTTCATCTAACTCTGGCGCTTCCACTACTTGAATTTCAAATGACCTTAAAATTTTTATCAATATCCATATTATATTATCATCCATAATAATATTTCTGAGTCTTTGGTATATTATCATTTTTGTGGAAACTGGTTTTAAATTCAGTTAATAATTCTTTAATAATTTTTTGTGCTGTGTGGTAGCGGCTTTGAATACTACCAACCCTTGCTTTGCTCGTGGGTGTCGTAAAAGACGACTAAGAGCCCTAGATTGACCCGGACCAACTCCATCTGGTACCATTTGGGTAAACGATTACATTACCAAGGAGGGTTGACGTCAGGCAGGCGGCCGGTCATAAAAGTCATTGCCGAACTTTTTGCAATATGTCAAAACAGATGACATATTGCGTCGACCCCAAGTTATTGGGATAAGAGCAAGACGATGATGATGAATTCTTTATTTATGTACATGTGTGTGTATTGATCTTTTTGTATTAAGTTTTAAATGTGTACTTGTAAATTCATATATTAAGTATTTAATTTGTTTTATTGCTGCTGGTGGCAAAGAAGTAAATAGCACACCTGTTGGTAAGTAATATTGTCGCTCATGGATCTATGCTAAGCAGCTGCCTACCGTGAAGAAAGTAAAAGTTGTGACTAAATGTGTAGAATTTAAAATAACCTCAGTATATCGATCTGTTAATGTATATTTGACGCAAATTTTAGTAAACATTTTCCTTACCTTCTTGCCATTTCTCCAGAAGGACTATAAACAATACATGTATAAGTATCACCATTCTCTTCTTTGACAATTCTTGCTATATTTAATACTCCATCTTCTCCTGTTTCAAATATCTGTCTTTTCTTTCGTTTTCTTCTAGTATTCTTGCTATTATTGGAAGTAGTTAAATATGTTCTTTTATAGCGTGAGTGTTGAGGTAATGACGTACTTACAATTTTTTTTCCTCTATGTTCCCATTCCAATTTACTAGAAATAAAAAGTTTTTCTTATCATCTTTACTACTGACTGACTTGAAGGTATGTACCAAATATCATAATTAGATAAATGCTATTACTCCTTTTTAGGGGTAGACTATATCGTATGTATGTATGGACACACCTCGCCCAACCTGTTCAAAAGGAAGGAAGGGCGGCGTGCAGTCCCATAACCTAGAATATTCCCTCTCCATTATAATGGGACTACCTACTAAAACCGATTTCATGACCTTGGTCGGTGCTATTACACCTTAAAATTGCAAATATATAAATTCAAAATGATATTTATGAAACTGTATTAGATAATAAAAAATTCAATCTTTGTAAGTAAAAGTCATTGAAATACCTGATTGGATATCCATAATAGGGGCATCTTAATTTTAATGGTTCTCCGCTTTGCACCTTGATAGGGGGCAGCGTTCTTATGTAAGGTGGACCTAAAAGTATTATTAATTTGATAAATATATTTAGCTTTTAGTTCTTTGTGATGAGTTTAGGTTTCTACACATCAAGCAGGTAGAAGGTTCACATGGACGTTTAATAATGAAAATGGCGATTATGATTATCTGGGAAATAATCACAATCGCCATAATCGCTACACTTGTTGAGCAATTTATATATTTCTCACGAAAAAACAAATAAAGCTGAGATATTGTATTCTGAATACTTCCTCAAATTAACCTAGGTTTCTACTATATTAAATAACACCATTTTCTAATTGTATGTACAATATAGTTTCAATAGTTAATTGATTAAAAAGTGCATACGTGTAAATAAAATAATTGAAATAATAATTAGGGCCTTCTTAATTTATATTATACATGTGGTTCCTTTTGGGGTCTCTACCTAATTAATAAATAAAAATAATTTAAATTAAAAGAACTAAACAACACGCTTTTATAAAAAACCAAATAAAGAAATGGAAAGTCACTAATCCTAAAAATCCTGGCAAGGGGCCCTGGGATAAGTAAGCATAATTTTGAGGCAATCCGACGTTTTCAGAGTGGTAAAAATAATGTTGAAAGTTTCCGTTACAAGGGCACATACTAACATATATATGTAGTTAATAAAAGCGTGTTAATAAATACTAAAGATTCTTTGATTTCCTTGACAATACTATCTTAAGACCCCATTAGATTTTAAATTCGTATGCCATTGCTACTTTTCTGTTCGTAGTAAAAATACAACTAACTAGGACTTTGTTTCCAATAAGTGATAAAAAAGACGGCTAAGTAATAATGTTTCTACGGAATAAGGATAACTTGAAATAAAATCCTATGTCAGCTCATAGATCAGTTTATTATAGCTATATATATATATATATTAATCTTCTATTCATAATGGAGGAGGCTCGTTGGTATATATTGATTCCGAAGAAGAATAACAGAACATAGAGTTTATTAAGAGTTCAATAATTATTATAATTTTTTTTTTTTTAATGCAAACGGTGGCAAACGAGCAAACAGTACACCTGATGGTAAGTGTTGCTGCCGCTCATGGACCTTTACAAGGCCGTTGCCTACCGCAAGAAAGCGAAGGGAGTGTGAATGCGTGCATTGAGGCTCGGTGATACCAAGGGCACCACCAAAACCCTCCACACGCAATCACCCTCAGAAAGTTGGGCTTCCGGCTCTCTCGCTCACCGAACGAAGCGCAGTAACAAATTGCTACTGCTCAGACGTCGATTTTCTGCGAGAGCATGGTACTGCCCCGGACGGACCGGCCCGCGGCTGTAGACAGATAACTGTCGACAGTGTGGTCCTACCACTCCTAATAATACTCAGATTATTTGCGATTTAAAACTCACCATAAACATCAATTCTTGCCGCATGCCCAGCATTGGATTCTCCTTCAAAGGCCAAACAAGAATACAAACCTCCATCTTCAACCCTTGATCTGGATATATTGAGATGCGAGACCACGCCGGGTCCCGACGTTGACATCATTTGACCTAATGTGTATCTAAAAATTACAGAGTATATAAAAAAAAAATTAAGGATTTTCGTCATTTTTTGTGTAATGATGGAATGAGAATATATAATAGTTTTCATGGCATTCCGAACCGATAGCAGTTTATTAATTCATATCAATTCATTTCAGTTTATTAATTCATACGTCCCACTGTTGGGCTCAAGCCTCCTCCACAATAGGAGGGGATTGGCATACTATACAACGTTAGTTAGACGTGTTGCTATCTTATCTTATATCTTTAAACGAGTTTTTAGCAAAACAATACAATGACATTAAATTTTAAAAGAATATGAATTTAAATTTCGTTGTCAACGTCATGAGTTACGATAGCTCAGTTGGGAAGTTGACCGGTTCTAATTTTGGTTTTTTTGGCATTCAAACAGCGTCGGTTCGAATCTCGGTGTTATTATTATTCTCTTTTTGTATTTTTTTAAATATTTTTCATTATTTATTTTTTATTAATATATATCTAAATAAATTTGACAAAAATATTCCAAGCGAAGCTCGGTCAACCAGATATTAGAGTTTTATATCAAGTTTTCCTTCTCTTGCATAGACGTTATAGCCATACTTAATCCCTTAATCATCTTATAAGACACCTACACGTCACAACACAGAAAGTTTATTGATTATTTTAGGTTAAAATATTATATTTGACCACATATCAGTGCCACCAATGACACATAATAATTTCTATTGAATTTGAATTTACTAATTAATAAAAAATATCTGGTTGACCAAGCTTTGCTCGGTTTATTTGTGTTGTATTTTTGCCGAAATCATTTAGTTATATATTAATATAAAAATAAAATAAGAAAAAATATCGAAAATTACAAAAAGAGAATAATAATCGCTGTTTGAATGCCAAAACAAAAAGAAAACTAGACAACTTCCCAACTGAGCTATTATAACTCTTGACGTTGACGAAATTTGAATTCATATTCTTTTAAAATTTAATGTAATTGTATTGTTTGGTAAAAACACCTACAAAACAACATTTTCTATCGATAAAACCTAGCTAGATCGATTTTTTGGCCCCGAAACCTCTAGTATGCCAAGTTTCATCAAATTCGTTGGAACCGTTTCCGAGATCCTGAAAATATTTATATATATATATCTATACATATCTTATGGGTATATATCTTCGGCGGATCGCCTGCGCGAGGAGCGCAGCCTCGATGAGGCGATCCACCGCCGGCGACTGGGGCAGCGTAGGCGCGAATACCTGCGCCTCATGCCGCCCTAGCCGAGGCCGCGAGTGACGTGACCGGGGAATTAGTCCGTCACCCGCCGAGAGGCCGACCGCGTGAGGAAAGACCGACGTCCTCCTCGAGGGAGAACATTTGTACTTTTTTTTTATTTGAATACCTATTACTCAATACTTTATATGTTAACTAGCAACTCGTCCTCGCCTCGCTTCGGGTTCAGTCCTTACCCACATAGTTCCCGTTCCCGTGGGAATACCGGGATTAAATGTAGCCTATGTTACTCCCTGATATTATAGCTTTCCATTGGTGAAAGAATTTTTGAAATCGGTGGTTTAAGCGTGAAAGCGTAACAAACAAACAAACATCCTTACTTTCGCATTTATAATATTAGTAAGGATAATGGATAAAGACTCCTAGCCAGTTTTAACGACTGCCGCAGGAAATTAAGGGGTGGTGACATATTGTATTCTATTTCCATATGAAATTCATTTATTATTCGTTACCTTTGGTCTGTATTCGATGATATTACTACACCATCTCTTTCCCATATGAACCTTGGTGGTCTGTCCGCCGTAGCTGTACATTGTAGACTTATCTGAAATATGAAGTTTTACAATTGTTAAATATCACAGAAAATTAACTATATACATTAATTAACGATTTGAATGTCAACCTCATTAGCGTAGTATCGTAAATTGTATTGCCAAGCATAATAATTATATATACAACAATTAAATGCTCTGAGTTTAATTTATTTATTTAAGACAACAACCTGCACTAAGGAAATAATCCTTGTATTGCGGGGGACTTTACAAACATATATAAATTAACGGACACAAATTACATCCAGACTCAGAAACAACAGTTTGTGGATCGCACAAAGTGTTGTCCCGTGTGAGATTCGAACCCCCGACACTGGCAATGTAGGTCGCTATCTTAACCATTACGCCATCTGTGCAGTCTGAGTTTAATTGTATTTATGTACTTCATTATTATCATCACGGTTCATATACGACCCACTGCTGGGCTCGAGCCTCCTCCGTAAAAGGAAATCAACCAAAGTTGCTAAGGAGCGGGCTATACTCTGGATTTCTCCAAATAGAACGCCAAATAGAATCCGAAATATAAAAATGCGTAGAATAACGGATGTTTCAGTGAAACTAAAGGCATCACCAAAATCCACCACATGCAAACATCCTCAAAAAGTTGGGCTTCCGGTTCTCTCGCTCACCGAACGAAGGGCAGTAATAAATTACTACTACTCATACGTCGATTTTCTGCGAAAGCGTGGTACTACCCCGGACGGAACAGCCCGTAGCTGTAGACAGATAACTATCAACAGTGTGGTTCTACTACGTGTAAAATAATCGAGATAGTTTGAAGAATTAGTACGCTAAAGTTGCAATGGGCAAGCCAAATTGCATAATGAACCGACCACAGCTGGGTAAGTAACCAAGTATCCGACGAAATCCAGAACCATACCTCATTGGTCAGATGGGTTGGTTTTGTTTCAAGTTTCACGTCCACAGACATCTATGCATATTATAATTTTTTAGTCGTCTTTCATAACGCCCACAGGTAAGAAAGGGAGTCGCGAATTGTATTCTTACACCATCACCTCACGTAGAGAACATAATTATCAGACAAGAATAACACAATGATTATTTGATTTCTCAAATTATTATCATGCGTGAAAATCGAATCTCCGACACTTTGCCTGACTTTTCTATATCATAACCATTAAGTGATCTTTACAGTGCTATTTATGTAAGAAACGATATTTATTTACGTCTTCTCCAGGTGTGACTATTTTCTCCGCAAAATGTTGCGTGATGATAATATTGCCCGATGCCAGGTCTCTTTTATGTCGATTGAACTGCACTGAAAAGACAAAATAGAATACATTAAAAATATGTAGTGTAATTATTCAAATGAAATAATTAAGCAAAGTGGAGGAGGCTCAAGTCTAATAGTGGAACATATATGAGTAGAAAGATGATGACATTTCGAAAACTGTTTCTACTACATTTACTATCTTTTACTACATCCACGGCTAAGATAGGGAGTAATGAATTGTATCCTTACTCCGACAGCATACGATGGGTGCTATACAAATAAGAAATTTCTGGTTACTTAGAAATCCGCATATATTTTTTATAACATTAGCATTGAGCACCAAAGTAAAATATCAAAGTTACATGTCTAAAGGACATGGTTTTTAATTTATAAGATTTCAACCTAAATATATTATTATACCAAACAGTGTATATTAAAAACAGGCTTGTGTTAGCCAGATTTCAATTTACCATCTTATTTTTGTACATTATTTTTTAATTTTCCTTAGGATTAAGCTGATAGGTATCAGCCTAATTAGAATATTCGTACGGCGGCTATTATTAAATTCAATTTTGTTATTTGTTTTTAAATTTCGTATTATGTATAATCGAACATATATTCACGCCTCTTTCCCATAGGGGTAGGCAGAGACTTCCCTCCACTTGCTACGACCTTGACATACCAATTTCGCCTCCTCCACATTCATTAATCTCCTCAGGCATGTTCTTCGATTTAGAGTACTTCTAATCTGGTCTTTCTTAAGAACGTCTCCAATTTGACCGTGGAACGCTTGCCTTGGTCTTTCCCTTCTAACACCTGCGTCCACGTTCGCCCTATAAATTCTACTTGTCAATCTTCTTTCATTCATTCTCTCTACATGACCAAACCAACTTAACATACCTTTTTCGATCCTTGTCACTACATCAACTTTTAAACCACAACGTTCCCTAATCGAACAAGCATGCAAAATTGCAAAGTTGTGATTCTAAATAACTAAAGCCGGTTCTAATCCAGCTACAATAATATAAAAAAGAAATATGGCAATTTAAATAAATGTTAATAATAGAAAACATTGACGCGTATTAAGTTAGCATGAAATAAACTGTTTTCTTTTGAAAATAAAAGCCGGCGCCATCTGTTAGAGGGTATTTAAATAATTTATACAGCTAAGAATGTATTTAATTAATATGTCAATATAAAGATGTCGCTACTAGTAATATGAAACTTACCGTGATTTTCATAAGCTAAGTCATTCTCAATTGGTATTCTTTTGATTTTTAGTTGTATTGCTGTCCTGTAAATAAAAACTTTCTATTATTTTTCATGCCTCTATTTCAGGCGGTAGTGAGCGATAGCCAGGAATAACCAACAAGTTGAGGGACCAAGTTTAGTGGTCTGATTAAAAAGCGAAGAGTGATAATACTTCGAGTTATGAGGCTCCCCGAATTACTTTTGATACCAGAAAAATGGACGAGAAGAGAACAATAGATTCTAGGCTTGCTGATAAACTAAGTCAATATTTTAAACACATTTACTCTTTTTACACCTGTTAGAAGAAAAGATACGCTGTTTTGTCTTCATTCAATATTAGATAAAGACAGGAAGATGAATACTAATTCTACTATTTCATCAGCTCAAATTTTTACACAAATAGTCCTATTCCCCGCCGGTTACAGACGGGGAAGTATGTGTGGGACTCGCCGGCCACAAAAATGACCAAAATACCCACTAAAACCACAGCGGCTCCTGCCGTGCTTTTACGGGGTGCCGTCTGATAACATTCTATCCCCGTCACTCCAACGCTTAGCCGTCTGACCACGTCCTGTCATGCTGTATGGTGGCGGCTACGAATGCTACTAAACGTTATATTGTTCGTGAGTGTCGTAAAAGACAACTAAAGGCTTCAAATCGACGTGAGCCAATACCATCTAATGCCGTCTGGTCATTAAATACATTTCCAGGAGGGATTGACGTCAGGCAGGTTGCCGAGTATAAAGCTATTGCTAATAATCTTTGCAATATATACGATGAAATAGCAGTACATTGCTTCGACTCCAAGTAATTGGGATAAAAGCAGCACGGTGAAGAGTTTTATGCTATAATGATGAAATATAGACCCTATTTTATCATCATTATAGCTCATATATATTTTACTACTGGGCTAGAACCTTCTCCTCATTGGAATAGGTTAACTAAACCACGTCCCAAACAAAGGTTTATAGCCAATGTGTGTTATCAGCGATGACTTGCGGCACTGAAACGTGGTCCTTAAAAGTCGGCCTCATAAAAAGTTTTAAATTCGCTTAACGTGCTATCGAACTAATGTGCTATGCGTGATAAAATCAGGAATATATAGTTCAAAGCCTGTGACATTACCAAGTATTTATAGGTGTCAATTACAAGAAGTGGTCTAAATAAAATATAGAAGAACTGGTGTAACCAACATAAGACGCAGAATGAGCACGTTGAAAGGGAAATGGGCAGGCCACATCGCACGTCCAACCGACAAGCGTTGGCTAAGAAAGGTTCTCGAATGGCGACCACGAATCGGACGACGCAGCGTAGGAAGATTCCCTAATAGGTGGACTGCCGACATTTTGAAAGTCGCAGGGAACCGATGGATGCTAGTGGCACAGGACCGTTCCGAATGGCATTCTCGTAGGGAGTCCTATGTCCAGTCCTGGACGTCTGTAGGCTGGAGAGATGGATGGAAACCACGTTGGTCAGGCGTGTTCTCGAGAGAAGAGAAGTTTTTCTTCTATTGCATAGTTATTATATGCACAAAATATCTCTTAGTCGTGTCGTCTACTACTAGGTTTTGAATTGTATTCTTATTCCGTCACTACGCGTTCATAGGTCTATATTTATAGGTACCTATCAGGGTCACATTATAGAGTAGGCTTATTTCTTTATGCATAGATGAAATACTAATGAGTTTTGCTTCTATTCGACTATTTAAAGTCAATGATTAATTAATTATACACTTTAGAGATTGACCTAGATCTTGTTTTCAACTAATTTCAACTCATATACGTTCCATTGCTGAGCTCGAGGCTCCCCTTGGATAGGAGTGAAATTAACCTACTACTAGCCATGCCTTTTAAGTTCTGTCGTTTCCATATTTCCCAGCAATTTTGAATTTGGAACTGTTCTATATTCGAATGTGTTTAAATTTTGAAGCTCAAAACAGTTAAACTTCTATAAACCGAAACCGAAAACAGTTGAAAGTTTTAGGATTAATGCTATTGTTTAGTCACAGCGTCGATTAGAATCTGTCAGATTACGTACGAAAATGAATCTTTCTAAGAAAAATGTTCGTGCAATAATTTTCTACAACTTTAGAAGAGGCCTGACACGGCTTCAGTGTTGTGTGTGTGTGTTCAGCGCTGTGTGAGCTTGCGGCTCACACAGCGCTGAACGATTGGGTATTTGAAGTAGGAAAAAGTAGAAATTCTTGACCATCCTCCATATAATCCTGACTTAAGCCCTAACGATTTCTTTACATTTCCTAAAATTAAGAAAAGTCTTCGTGGTCAAAGATTCCAGTCCGGTAAAGAAGCAGTCGACGCTTTCAAGTCAGCCATTTCGAACACCCCCACTTTAGAGTGGAATAAATGTTATAATAACTGGTTTGAGCGAATGCAAAAGTGTATTAAGCTACGTGGTGAATACTTTGAAAAACAATATAAAGTACTATAAGGTTCTAGTTGTATTTTTTTCTTTAAACGACAAAACTTAAAAGGCATGCTTCGTATACCACATTTATCAGAAGGGTTGGTATAGATATTTATATCGAGTTTTCCTTCTCCTGCATAGACATTTTATGCGCGTTATATCCTTGAGTCGTTTTTTATGATACCCAAGGGCAACTTAGGAGATGGTGAATTGTATTTCTACTCTATAACCACACAATTTTTTTTTTATAAATAAGAGTTGAATAAAATGCACTACCATCTGCACCTGTAGTTGTAATAAAAATGACAAAGGGATGTAATACAGATAGCGACCCGCCCTCACTTCGCTTAGGTTTCAGTCGTCTTACCAGCGTAGATCACCTTTCCGTGGGCATACCGGGATAAAATATAGCCTATATTACTTCCTGATATTATAGCTCTCCATTAGTGAAAGAATTATTGAAATCGATCCGGTAGTTTCGAAGCCTATTCAATACAAACAAGCAAATAAATCTTTCCTCTTTATAATATTAGTATAGATAGCATCTAAGCAAGAGGAAGAAAAGCCGAAACGGAATACTTCAAACCCGTTTGGTATAATAGATCATTTCTCTTCCATGATATATGAGGCTGAAGCCCAGCAATGGGGTGTACACGAGCTACGGTCCGCGCACCCGCCGCCCGGCTCCGTCCAGGGCGACAGAGGGGCGACGCGCGGCCCTGTAACACACCCTATAGTACGTCGCCTTCGTCGTTGGGCCGACCACCGGTGCAGAGTTCCTTGACTTCAGTGTTTGCCCAACGTTACGAATACTTTACAGCGTTCATGGTCAGGGTCGGATTAAAATATCTCGCGTCCACCGTAGCCTTCTCTTGCATAGATGTTTAAGTATATTAAAAATTCCCTTAGTCACCAGGGGGCAATATATGGGGTGGTGAAATATATTCTTACTCCGTTACCATATGGAAGACATAAAGTACAATAACTTCTTAAACTGCACAGATGGCGTATTAGTTAAGACACCGACTTACAGTGCCAGTGTCACGTGTTCGAATCCCACGCAGAACACAACTTTGTGCGATCCACAAATTGTTGTTCTGAGTCTGGATGTAATTTGTGTCTGTTAATTATATATTTGTAAAGTACTTTGCAATATAAGGTTTATTTCCTTAATGCAGGGTTTGTTTTTAAAAAAAACTATTAGACATCTATGCAAATAAATAAAATTGAAGTGTCTGTTTGTAATATCCAATTAGTAGGTTTTTTCATGCTCACACGGTTATTTGCACCGTACCTATGCCGAAAATCCAGTTGTTTTTTTTTTTTTTTTTTTTTGTGGGTGGGCCGCGGTCGGCGCGCCCCCGCACCACTCCGTCCGGGGCGATAGAGGGCTTGAGCACGCAACTCCCGCGACCGACCCGAAAACCACGTCGCCTTCGTCGTTGGGCCGACCACTGGAGCAGCGTTAACTTGTCGTCAGTGGTCGGCCCGACGGAATACCCCCTATTGGGGTACCCTCCCATCGACCGACGTCCCCCCCTCGGGGGGGACGTCGGTCTTTCCTCACGCGGTCGGCCTCTCGGCGGGTGACGGACTAATCCCCGGTCACGTCACCCGCGGCCTCGGCTAAGGCGGCATGAGGCGCAGATAGTTGCGCCTGCGCCGCCCCAGTCGCCGGCGGCGGATCTCCTCATCGAGGCTGCGCTCCTCACGCAGGCGATCCGCCGCCTCCTTCCGCGAGATCACTGTCTCGCAGAAGGCTGCGACCGCGTCCCAATTCCTGACGCTGTCGACCATCGCCCTAGCGATAGCCGGCAGCGTCAGGTCCGTACCGATGATTGCGACGAGTTCACAGCGCTGCACTGCCCAAGCCCCGCAGGCCTCGAGCGTATGGCGCGCCGTGTCCTCGTCGCAATCGCAGTGGTGGCAGGACGGTGTACTCTCCCTCCTAACGACCTTGTGCAGGTATTTGGCGAAGCACCCATGCCCCGTCAAAACCTGCACCAGTCGGAAGGAGAGCACCCCGTGCCGCCTCTCCAACCACTGCATCAGCACCGGCCGGAAGGCCTCCACGGTTCGCACCCCGAACCGAGGCCTCTCCAGCCGGACTGCCCAACGGGCGATGACGTCTCGGCGGGCGTCGACGCGCCAGGCGGTGAGATCCCTTAACGAGACCACACCGCCCTCCGCTCGCACCCCCGTCACCCGCCGATATAGTTCGGCGAGCATCTCCGCCTCCAGGTCCCACGGGAGAGTCCCGGCCAACAGGCACGCTGCCTCCGTCGCCACCGTGCGGTATCCGCGGATGGCCCTGACCGCCATGACCCTCTGTGGTCGCCACAGAAGGGCCCTAAGTCGGGCAGTCATGGACCCCGCCCACACCGGTGCGCCGTACAGGGCCATCGACCGGATGACCCCCGCGTACAGCCGTCGGCACGCAGCGCTCGGTCCGCCCACGTTCGGCATAAGCCACGATAGGGCGGACGCCGTGCCGACGAGCCGCGGAGCGAGCCTACGGAAATGCTCCCGGAACCACCATCGCCCGTCGAGCACCAGGCCCAAGTACCTCATATGGGCCCGGATGCTGATGTCGACCGAGTGGACGGTGATCGAGACGCCGATGGGAGGGCTCATAGTGCGCCCATGGAACAAGAGGGCCTCCGTCTTGTCCAGGGCGACCCTCAACCCCAGCGCCTCGATCCGTCTGACGATCTCCTCGGTACCCGAGGTCGCCAGGCTTACCGCCTCTTCTAGCGTCCCACCGCGGGCCCAGCCTCCCGCCCAGCCCGGGCGGGAGGCTCCCCCTCAACGCCCAGTCGTAGCCGATGTTCCACAGGGTGGGTCCGAGGACCGACCCCTGTGGGACACCGCACGTCATGGGCGTCCGCACAACGTCCCCTGCTCGGTCGGTGCAGAGGACGCTGCGCCCCTCCAAATAGTCTGCCACTAGCCGCCTCAGGTAAACTGGCACCCCGTGATACCGGAGCGCCTCCCTGATGCAGCTGAATGGCAGACTATTGAATGCGTTGGCGATGTCTAGGGACACCACCAACAGCACTCCCCCGCCGGTGACGGCCTCAGTCACCACGGCCCTCAGGCGCAACAGAGCCGCGATCGTCGAACGACCCCTCCTAAACCCAAACTGGGCGTCCGACAGATCGGGCCCCGTGCCGACGAGGTGCCGCTCGATGCGGGCAGCTACCACCCTCTCCAGTAGCTTGCCCGTGTCATCGAGCAGCACGATAGGCCTGTAGGCCGAAGGCGACTCCGGAGACCGTCCCGGCTTCGGCAGGAGCACCAGCCTTCCCTCCTTCCAGCACCCAGGGAACCGTCCGGACGCTAAACACGCGTCGAACAGCTCCCTGAGGCGGGGTCCCAGGTGTTCGAGGACCAGGGCCAGCACGCGGTTAGGAACACCGTCGGGCCCGGGGGCGGTAGACTTTGCGCGCATGCGCGTCACCGCCACCCCCATCTCGGGTTCCGTGATGGGCGGAACACTGTCGTCGTCAGCCTCCCGGTCAGTGTCTGGCGGAGCCATGACCGGGGGCGTGTGTTCCGCCCGCCGCGGTCCTCGATGACCCGGGTGAGAAGGCCGGGCTGGAGAGTCTCGGTGAGGGGAGGGCCCCGCGCGCGTAGCCTATTCAGCACCGCGCGATAGGGGCGTCCCCAGGGGTCACGGTCGAGACCGTCCAGCATCTATGCCGAAAATCCAGTTTAAAGTTTTTTTTTGCCTATCTATCTGTTTGCTCCGGGTAATCTCCAAAACAGCTGAACAGATTTTGATAATATTTTACTACCAGATAGCTGTCTATATAGGGAGTCACGTAGACTATTTTACGTCTCAGAAATACCCTATGAATTTTTCCCCGTTAGGGACGCGAACCCGAAGTCATATGTTAGAAAATATTGCCGTTTTTAAATGATAAGCAGCTGAAACTGAATCGAAGCGACGGCGGGTCGTTAGTAGAAAATATATTTTATACAAATTGTATTCATTCATTAATTTCAACCACAATAATTAATTGTTCGATTGAAATTACGTTCGCAATCCAAGTGTAATAAGATTCGATCCGAATATACATATTGATATGGTAAATCTGTGTTTTTATATTTAAATTATTTTATATCAGGGAGTAACATAGGCTATATTTTATCTAGGTATTCTCATGGGATTGGGAACTGCGCTGGTATGGCGTGAGGGCGGGTTTCTAGTCTACACTAATATTATAAGGAGGTAAGATTTATTTGTTTGCATTGAATAGACACCGAAACTACTGGACCAATTTAAAAAAATTCACCAATGGAAAACTATACCTTCCCTCCTCCCCTCGATACAGTGCGAATTCAGTTAGCGCGTATAATAAAAATAGTTTTAGTCCTTTTAAGGATTAACTATCGGCTCGTGCGTTGTTTCTAATTGTGTATTATTGTGTTTAGTGCGTACCTATTTACGTTCATTACGATAAGTATTTGTGCTTATTTATTCTAAAATCCCGTTTAAATCGGTAAGTCTTTAACTTTTATTAAGTAGTGGATAGTGACAAGTCACTTTTACGAACAAAATAATTTTTATTCGTTGATTGTTACTTTGTTTACATTCGTTTAGTACTTATATTTCATTATAAAATGTCGAAATATTATACGGACACTGAACCCCCTGATCACGGGGAAGAAGTTTTTCGCCTCAGTCAGCTGACACCGCGGTCACCTCCCGCTGCCAACAGCAGGCGTGCGCTTTATACCCAACCATCGCCTGCCTACGTTACACCCGAAACTAGGCTTCAACAGGAGAATAGTGCAAAAAATTCTCCATCACTTAATATTGGCGATGCTAGAGAGGCCGAATTGTGATCTCGTCTCGGAGGCATCGTTATTTTAGTCGAAAATTAACGATATCGTCAACGATCAAGATTCTCGCATGAACATCGCGAACAAAACAACGATAATGGATTACACTCAACGTGTTACTACCATTGTATCTCTTTTAGCCTGTAAATCATCGTGTAATGAGACTAAATTAGCGAATATTGAGCTAAAATTAAGCCACACTAAAACCCAACCGCCGTCAAATATTCATAAACTATCTTACGCTGAAAAACTTAAGCTACCAAAGGTTGTGCCAAGTGTTGGGGTGCGAACGTCACGCACTCCCTGCGTTATCGCTTATCCAACCGCTGAACGTTCAGCCGATTACGCGTCGTCATCTGCTACGAAGAAAGCGTTATTGAGTGCGATTAAGCCAGTTGTGATGGCTTTCAGATAGTAGGCGTTAAAAAGGCCGCGAAAGCAGGTGTAGTTCTGCGAGTCACTAACGAAAAGCAGATTAAAAAATTGGAATCTGTAGACGCCATTAAGGCTGAGGGTTTATGTTTAGAAAAACCGAAAGGTCGACGACCGCGCTTACAAATTAAGGACGTCCCCATTTCTATGGAAGACAACGCGTTCCTAGTCGCACTTTATCGACAAAATATTAAAGACGAAATATTTATTAAAGAGGACGACTTTATTAAAGCCACTAAAAGTATTCGCAGTCGAAAATTGCAGAACGGTCGCAAGTGGATAAGCATAGAACTCGACCCAGAAGTACGTACCCATTTGTTAAGCACCAAAGAAAAAGTTTTTATAGATTGTGCTAGCTGCCGTTTTTATGACGACCTTGAAATTGTACGTTGCGCGAACTGTCAACAGTATGGTCATGTCGCTAAATACTGCAATGAAAAAACACCCACATGTGATCACTGTACGGAAGGACATATAACAAAGTCCTGCCCAAATAAGGAAACACCTGATTTTATACCAAAATGTGCCTTTTATAAGCGTTTTAAGACACCTTAAGATCACCCCTGCGGTGCGTCGGACTGTCCCACCTACAAATTTAAGCTGGAACAACTAGTCTTAAACACTAACTATTAGAAATGGATAGCTTAAACATAGGACAGCTAAATCTTCACAATGATAGGGTGGCGACATCAGAATTGGACCGTCTTGTTATGGAAAATTATTTGGACATAATACTTATTCAATAGCAGTACCAGAATGCTCGCTTACGCAGTAGGGTTGTGCAATTAGATAACAAAGCACGCGCCGGAATATATGTATCAAATTCTAAATTTATAGTCACGTCGTTACAAAATCTAATGACATCACACTGTGCTGTCGCGGAGGTTACATCCCCATCCTGTAGGGTTTATGTTGTGAGCTGCTATTTTCAATACTCAGACCCTGTGACCTCACATTTAAACAATCTCCGTCATGTCTTGCGGTCTCTTACGGGCCGTAAAACGATAGGAGGTGCTGACGTAAACGCGTCATCTACTCTATGGTATAGCAAGATTAGGTACACCGATACTGATCGTCGGTGTGCAATAGAAGATTTTATCGCCGAGATGAACCTGTCCATTCATAATACACCTGATGCACCACCAACTTTTTGCAGCCCTTTGGGTGAATCTTCTATTGACGTCACGCTATCAAGCGCGGACGTCCGCTTGGATAGGTGGCGCATCCTCCCAGACGCTCGTGTGGTGATCACCGCCTGATCGTGTATGCATTTAAACCGAGACTGATACAAGATCCTCGCAGTCAGAGTTACAATTTTAAATATAAAAGTAAGGGAGCAAACTGGGAATTCTTTAGTTCGTTATTTTCTTCGTGTGCCGGGCATTTCACTCGCGAAGGATTAAACGCGGAAGAAAGCACTGGTATAATGTCACACTCTATGATATACTGTGCTGACATAGCCCTGGGCTGCATATCTATCGTTAACACCAGAAGGTGCGGCTGGTGGATAACCTGGCCGTACTTCGCAGACGCTTTCGAAGAGTACGTAGAAAATTTAACAAACTTAAAAAGTCATGTGTAACGGAAGTAATGTTTGATGAGTCCTCATTTGCACTCAAAACTGCAAAATCTTATTGCGTCGGTCAGATTATGTCGGATTGCGGTGGAAAGGTCTAAAGATGAGTCATTAAATAGGGTAGTAGATAAACTGGAAAATGAAGGTCCGTGGTCTCCATTATATCACGAATTTAAAGCCAATCGATCAGTTGACCTAGCTTATATACTAAATATTAAATTAGGTAATAAACACACCACGGGTGTAGAGGAGACCACAGAAGCTTTAATAAATACTTTAATACCGGACGATAACGTAACAGCTGATAGCGAACATCATACGCAAATAAGAGCGTAGGCCACTTTGCCACCTCTATCTCCTGTCTGATCTTCCCTCTCTAACTCAACTTTTAAATACCGTAAAAGTCCTTCCTCTAAACAAAGCAGCCGGTGAAATAAAATGATTAAAGAAGCTTGTCGAACGTCAGCCGACTCAATGTTACTAGTTTTCAATCGTTGTATAGCGGAAGGCATCTTGCCTCGGCTATGGCGTCGCAGGTTTATACGTATAATACCGAAACACAGTGATAAGCCACCGGACGACCCGAAGTCATATCGACCAATTACTCTACTGCCGTCACTAGGAAAATTCTTAGAACGTCTGATTTTCCCCGTTTGTTACCGGGTGGCCCCACATTCAATCGTAGTCAGTGTTCAATGCACATTGAACATGCAACGCAGCAAACTCAAAAGTAGAGCATGTCAACATACAAGTAAAGCATGTCAACATACAAATGTGCAAAATTAGCACTGACATGATTTAAAGACACTGCGTTATACTTTACACGTACGACACACTAACACAAAATGGTATATGTGTGTATTAGCAATAAGTAGTATATAAGGTGTACATTGTGTAAAATAAATCAGATTTGAATTTATTCATCTCTCAGTTACATCCCTCTCACTGCGGCCAAGACACCCTTAGCCGTCAGTTCTGATTAGTCGAGTGAGTCTGCTTGACTGGCAGTGAGAGTTACCAATCCTCCACCCAAAGCTCCATCTCACTGTGGCCAAGACACCCTTAGCCGTCAGTTCTGATTAGTCGAGTGAGTCTGCTTGACTGGCAGTGAGAATAACCAATCCTCCACCCAACATCCATCTCACATCCACCTGTCACCTTAGGTAGCACGGTGCAGGTATCCCATCATATAGGCTAGGAACTTAAGGGCTTTAGGTACTTCAAACTATAACCTTAGGTTCTTCTGTCAAACACGGCGTTAGTCCACTAGCCCAGACTACGCCTGTACATTTGGTCCTTCGAGTAAAGTAAAGATTTTTCCTCCCTCTAACCCCCCCGTAGGTTTGACATAACAGACATACGAATCAGTTAAGAACGGGCTGGTGTACTCAACAAAGCATCAGTTTCGGAATTGACTGAAAGACTTTTACTTACGTACTCTGTCAGAAAGCCTCTCGTTGCGGTTCGGTCACTGGCCTCCCACAAGCGGGACTCACCAGCTGATTGAGAAGTCGCACCTTCAGGGACGTGTTATAGCGAGAGCGCAGGTACGATAAGTATTGACTTAAAACATTAGTAGTAGGAAAGTTAGGGTAGGGCTATTAGGGAAGAAGACAAAAGAAGCACTATGGACATACAAGAAATAAACACAGCAATCAGGAGCCAGGAGGAAGATTATAACGAGATCAGGAGGATAATTACAAACATTAAAAAGGACTCCGTGAGCCGAAGAACACAAAAATACATTGACGAAAAAAGACAAACACTAACTACTATTTTCCAACGGGTGCAAGAGAATCACTCGAAACTGGAGAAACAAGAGATGTTATCATCTCACAAATATATCACCACAAATTACTTTGGAAATATCCAGAAACAATACAACGAGGGCTTAGCCCACCTACAAAAATATGAAGAAAGACTTCAACTTGTTCAGGCGATATATGAACCTGAAGAACAAAACACAAACGAAGAAGAAGGGAGAGGGAATCCCAAGACGTTTATACAAATGTTCAGGATATCCCAGATGTCAAAAAGGCTAATTCAGGCGAAAGAATCAGTCACTGAAAACAAACCTATATGGCATTTACAAACTACAATAAACAATTTACAAAAACGATGGCAGGATATTGAAGAAACACACATTGAATTATTATTGGAGGAGGATACATCGGGACACCTTTACTTCAAAAATAAATATTTTGAAAACACCCAAATTGAGTTCGATACTACAATGGAGATGCTGGAAGAAAAAATCCATGACAGTTCCAGCGAAACCTTAACACAGTCGTCAGGAAAACTACCCCGTATCTCTATTCCAACTTTTACTGGGAGTTATGACTCATGGTATACTTTTCATGATTTATTCAAAAAAATTATTCATGAAGATAAAAATATTTCATTGGTAGAAAAGATGCAATATTTAAAGACAAATGTAAAAGGTGACGCAGCAAAAATTATACGTCATCTAACGATAAGTGAATCGAACTATGAAACCGCGTGGAAATTGCTTACGCAACGTTATGAAGACGAACGAATGATATCAATTAAATTCATCGATAAATTATTAGATTTACCCAAGCTAAATGTTGCGAATGCAGCGGGTTTAAGAGACATGCACGACACCATAAAAGAATGTTTGGAATCTTTAAAACATCAAGGAATTGACATTTCAACATGGGACCCTATTTTGGCTAGACTTTTGGCCAGGAAATGGGACCAACAAACTGATTCAAAATACGAGGATCAGTTACAACACCCAAACAAATTGGAATCGTTTGAAGAAATGTTACAGTTTTTAGAAAAAAGATTTAAAAATTTAAAGTCCTACGATCAGCAAAAAATTACGTATAATCACCTGAGTAATAACTCGGTGAATCATACAATAAATAAATACCGGGGAACACTCATACCAATAGCAGAATCATCAAAAAGTAAGCATTGCTGGTACTGCAAAAGCACAGAACATAATATAAATAAATGCCCTAGTTTTAAAACCTTGAACGTGACGCAACGATATAAGGAAGTCTCAGACAAAGAAATGTGCAAACGCTGCTTAAATCATGATAAACAAATAAAATGCACGAGCGAGTTTTATACAAAATGTGAAATATGTCAACATAAAGGTCATAACACACTATTACACCGAACATTCGATTCAATTAAAAGACAACCAGAGTCTTCTGAGTATACGAAAAAGTTCACTCCTAAACCAACTATGAGTGATAAAAAACAAAACACAACGTTATCGAACTTATCAGCTACCAATTTAGAGGCAAAAAATACGGTCTTATTAGCCACAGCGCTATTACAAACCACGTCGTATGATGGAACACCACAATTATTAAGAGTATTGTGTGACCAAGGTTCAGAAGCGTCATTCTGCACGGAAGAAGTAGCACAACTGCTGTCGTATCCAAGACAAAAGGTTCGAGCCGAAATAAAAGGCATTGGAGACAACGAACCTAAGACATCGAAATATACAATTAACATAAAACTACAACCAAGGTACTCTAGTGAGTACAGACTACCTGTAACACTTATAGTACTACCAAAGCTTACAAACTCGTTACCAAGAAGTAACTTACAACAATTACAAGAGTTGGACAATGTTCTATTGGCAGACCCAACGTACAACAAAAAGGGACCTATAGACATAATTTTAGGTGCCCAAGAATATAGTAAAATACTATTACAAGGTTTTAAACGACTACAAGGCGGTATAATCGCTCAAGAAACAGAATTGGGTTGGATTTTATCCGGGTTATATCCGCAAGACACAAACGGTGGCATCAAAGTATTAAGCATGATGACTCGCACCGACGACATACAACAATTAACAAAATTTTGGGAATTAGAAGAAATTCCACGACACTATGCACTCACCAAAGATGATGAGTTGTGTGAAAATTACTATACAAATACTACAATACGAAGTTTCGACGGCACTTATACGGTACGACTGCCGTTTAAGGACGCGAACATAAAATATGGCGAGTCAAGGAAAAAAGCCGTGGCTCGACTATTACAACTAGAACGTCAGTTCGAAAAAAATGAAAATTTACGCCAACAATACAAGGAATTTATGTACGAGTACCTAAATATGGGTCATATGAGAAAAGTACCTAAACCAGAATATTACACAGGAGAGTATTATATTCCCCACCAAGCGGTAATAAAAGAAGACTCTCTTACAACAAAACTACGAGTGGTATTTGACGCTAGTAGTAAAACAAGTAGTAAAATAAGCCTTAATGAAAATTTACATAAAGGACCACGACTTCAACAAGACTTATCAAACATATTATTACGCTGGAGAACGCATAAGATTGCTTTCATGGCCGACATTATGAAAATGTACCGGTTCATAAAAATAAACCAAGAAGACTATAAATATCAAAGAATTTTATGGAGATTTTCTCCAAAAAAGGCCATTAGTGAATACGAACTAACAACGGTCACGTATGGCACAACAAGCGCGCCTTATCTGGCCGTGAGAACATTACAACAACTAGCATTAGACGAACAAGACAATTACCCTATCGCCAGTAGAGTAACGTTACAGGATTTCTATGTTGACGATATTTTGTCAGGAGAATCCCAGGAAAGCTCCGTCAAGGAATTACAAGAACAATTAATAGCAATGTTAAACAAAGGTGGTTTCCAACTACGAAAATGGTCTTCAAATAGTTCGGAATTGTTGAACAATTTAACATGCGATAAAGAAGAAAGTCGGATGCTGAAACTTCCCTTAGACGAAACAAGAAAGTCGTTGGGAATTATATGGTCTCCAGGCGAAGATAAATTCTGTTTTCAAATAACTATAACAGAAAACACAAAACCCACCAAACGGTTCATTATGTCAGAGGTGGCGAAAATATTTGATCCGTTGGGCTGGTTGGCCCCCATCATCATAAGACTAAAATTACTAGTACAACAACTGTGGACGTCTGGGATGGAATGGGACCAACCAGTAAATGACATAATACGAAATAAATGGACAGAAATACAAAAACAGTTAAAAAACATAGAAAATATACAAGTACCACGATGGTGTCACACGATAGACAGGACAAAGTTTGAGCTGTATGGATTCTGCGACGCCTCAGAAAAAGCATACGGGGCTGTCGTCTATAGCAGAGTAATGGTGAATAACAGTTACTACATAACATTGCTCCAAGCTAAGTCAAAAGTTGCACCGAAAAAACAAAAAACAACATTACCGCGTCTTGAGCTATGCGCCGCAGTATTATTGGCTAATTTAATAGAAAAAATAAAAAAAGCTCTAAACGGTGATAACAATACCGTGATTTCATGCTGGACGGATTCTATGATCACGTTGGGATGGATAAAAGGAGATCCTGGGCGATGGCATACGTTCGTGGCCAACAGAGTGTCAGAAATTAACAGCATAATACCTAACGCTCAATGGAATCATGTCATATCGTCTGAAAACCCAGCGGACATTATATCAAGAGGATTGGAGCCAGAAAAATTAATAAACTGTTCCTTATGGTGGAACGGCCCACCATGGTTACAGACGAGTGATATACCTATTACAACAACAGCACCACAGCCAAATGAAGAAGCCAAGTACTGTTTATCAACAACAATTAATACTACGAATGAAAAGTATGACATCTGGAGTCGATTTTCTAACTACAATAAAATGATAAGAACATTAGCGTATTGCTACAGATTTATCAGCAAGCGCAAAAAGCACGAACCATTATCCTGTACGGAACTAGAAGAAACAGAGAAACGAATTCTATGCATATTGCAACAAGAAGAATTTTACGATGAAAAAGAAATTATTCGAAAGAAAAAATCACTGCAGAAAAACAGTAAATTATCCACACTAGATCCATTTATTGATAACGATGGATTATTACGAGTTGGAGGTCGAATAGAAAACGCTGACTTGCCATATAATCAAAAACATCCTATACTATTACCACGCCGACATCATATAACGTCATTAATAATACAAAACGCACACATGAAAACATTACATGGAGGAAATAAACTAACTACAGCTGTCCTACGACAAAAATACTGGATTATAGGTGGAAAACAAGTTGTCAAAGGTATACTAAAAAAGTGCGTCAAATGCGCGAGATACAGGTCCGAAACGAAAGTACAAAAAATGGGGATACTTCCAAAAGCAAGAGTCACGCAATCATATCCATTTAGTCACACTGGAGTGGATTATGCGGGACCAATACAAACAAGAACAATGAAAGGAAGAGGTCACAAGTCCTACAAATCATATATTGCTGTATTTGTATGCTTAGCAACAAAAGCAATTCATCTAGAATTAGTGGGAGATTTGACAACTGAAACATTTATTGCGGCACTGCGGAGGTTCATGGCCAGACGAGGACACGTGTCACATATGTATAGTGACAATGGCACGAACTTCGTAGGCGCAGCGAAATTTTTGGAACAAGAATTATTGCAAATAACACAGTCACCTGGATTCCAAAATACGATGACCAGTATAGGTACTCAGTGGCATTTTAATCCGCCAGCAACCCCCCATTTTGGTGGGATTTGGGAGAGCAGCGTAAAATCAATAAAGTACCATTTACGTCGAGTAATTGGAGAATCGACATTAACGTACGAAGAAATGATAACATTTTTACATCAAATTGAAGCTTGCCTAAACTCGAGGCCGTTATGTGCACAAAGCGAAGACATCAATGATAATACAATACTAACGCCTAGTCACTTTTTAATTGGTCGGGAAGCAGTTGGAATCCCAGATCCGTTATCAAACATAAATACTGATTTAATAGATGAAAACATAAGTCCAAGTAAGTGGCCCTTAGCAAAAGTGGAAAGCGTTCACCCAGGAAGCGACGGGGCGATAAGAGTAGTGACACTCAAAAAATCGACAGGTTTATGTCAAAAACGATCAATACATACATTAATTCCTTTACCCGTATATCAGGAAGAATTAATGACTAACACGAATACGTTAAGAAAAAATACCGAAACGCCTGTGAATAGTAACATAGCAAATAACATAAATAAAAAGTTTAAGACACTTAAGTCAGGCGTGTTACTCTATACTACATTATTATTGTGTATCGGACAAGTAACAAGTACATCAATGTTTACTATGAAACAATTAAATCCAGGCCTATATGTAGAACAAATAGGTACTTCAACAATAAACAGAGGGAGTTTTAGAATAGAAACTAATTACGAAAGGAGTGATTTGGAACTGAATAATACAATAAAAATAACTAATCAGTTTCAAAAGTTATGCACTGACACGCAACAGTATACAAAAGACACCCATTGTGCAGAATTTTATTATCATTTGAACGAAGAGAAAGCACGATTTGAGAAGATAAAGGATTACCTTACTGGGATAAAGATTTCTAGAAGGAGACGTGGATTATTAGGACAAATGTTAACATACGTGTTCGGAGTTAACGATGAAGTATACAGAAGTATTGACTCATTGAGTAGCAATCAACAAGAACTTATAAACGCCGCCAATCATCAAACAAACATAATGATATCTACAGTATCCGCTGTAAACCAAACCGAGGAGCGGATTAAGAAAAAGTTAGAGAATTTTGAAAAGAAGTTAAATGAAGCTATAGCATTCATGTACGATAACGACGTATGGTATAAGATGGTAGACACTAACAATGTGAAAATACAAGTAATACAAACGTATCAATTAGCGAGCAATTACATAACAGAGATTATTCACTATTACAACGGGTTACTTGAGATATACCTAAATAACGCATCGATATACACGATTTTGAGTCCTAAATACGCTAATGATATAATACAAACAACCAATCAAAAGTTACCTGGAAACTTAAGGATAATTCAGGATCAATTAATACAGACTAACATGGAAATAAATGCAACACATATAAACGTATTTGCGTACTATCCTATTCATGACATAAGAAAATATACACTAATACACATAACGGCGATTCCTCAAAAGTTGACCGGGAGTTCTTTTGAATGCTTGTCAATCCCAAGAGCATTCATAGGCTTCGACTATAACAATGAACGATACTTTGAATTAAGTAAAGACGAGTTCAAAGATTGTTTACACAAAAAATCGGAGTTTGTTTGCTATCCCGTGGCTGTTAAGAACATGCAATTGAACAAGAATTGCATTGTTGACCAGCTATTCAGCAACAATAATAACACTAAATCACAATGCACATCAAGAAGATACAACATTCAATCTACAATTCTATGGAAACAACTTTACATGCAGAATACGTGGATGTTTATCACTACAAAAACACAATCAGCTTCGATAATATGTGATGGACAAAGACAAGAAATTAACCTAGAGGATATAGGAGTACTACACATTTCAGAAAGCTGTGTAGTAAAGACGTTGAACAACATTCTTGCAGCTAAACGAATAACAACAACAACTGTGCAAGCATCATATTTTAAAAGGAGTAATTTTACTCTAGACACACAAGTAGTCCAATCAGAGATACCAGACATACCGAAGGAGGAAGTATTAGATAGCTCCACCAGTATATTTGACCACTTAGCCGCTTCAGAAGCAAAGCTAAAAACAAGATTAGATAACACAATATGGAGGCGAATAGAGTCTCATTCCTATGTGGTTAGCACCGTGACATCTCTTTCTTTAATAGTATTAGCTTGTCTTTTAATTTATTTCAGACCACTCAAACAATGTCGAGATAGACTTACGAGAAGACAAAACAAGGAGACAACTACAACACAAGCCACAGAGACAGACAAACAGCGGGCAGCTCCACCACAACCACGGCCACGGTATGGGAAACCTCGTCCCCAGACTACAGTCCAAACACCACAAACGACGGAAGGACACATTGGACCATATGAGGTTATCGAATTATACGACTTGCAGTCGTGTTCCTGAGAGACCCCAGAATGTTCAATGCACATTGAACATGCAACGCAGCAAACTCAAAAGTAGAGCATGTCAACATACAAGTAAAGCATGTCAACATACAAATGTGCAAAATTAGCACTGACATGATTTAAAGACACTGCGTTATACTTTACACGTACGACACACTAACACAAAATGGTATATGTGTGTATTAGCAATAAGTAGTATATAAGGTGTACATTGTGTAAAATAAATCAGATTTGAATTTATTCATCTCTCAGTTACATCCCTCTCACTGCGGCCAAGACACCCTTAGCCGTCAGTTCTGATTAGTCGAGTGAGTCTGCTTGACTGGCAGTGAGAGTTACCAATCCTCCACCCAAAGCTCCATCTCACTGTGGCCAAGACACCCTTAGCCGTCAGTTCTGATTAGTCGAGTGAGTCTGCTTGACTGGCAGTGAGAATAACCAATCCTCCACCCAACATCCATCTCACATCCACCTGTCACCTTAGGTAGCACGGTGCAGGTATCCCATCATATAGGCTAGGAACTTAAGGGCTTTAGGTACTTCAAACTATAACCTTAGGTTCTTCTGTCAAACACGGCGTTAGTCCACTAGCCCAGACTACGCCCTTACAGTCAGTTTGGATTTACCCCGGGGAAATCGGCTGTCGACGCGGTCATTGCCATTAGAAAAACTGTTTCCCTATCAGATTTTAATATATACTAGGTATTTTTCTAGATATCTCAGGTGCTTTTGACAACGCATGGTGGCCGATGCTACTTCTTAAACTGAAGGCCCGTGGATGCTTCAGGAACATCTACCAAGTCGTACAGTCATACTTTCTACAAGGTGCAACCACACTGAAACTCGGTCACCATGCCGTGTCTAAATCACTGACGTTAGGCTGTCCTCAAGGATCAGTGTTAAACCCATACTTGTGGAATCTAGGGTTTGATGACCTTCTTGAGGTACCTCTACCACAAAACTACTCTTTGATTGGCTATGCTGACGACGGTCTCCTACTTATACAGTCAAACACTAGAAACGGACTGGAGAAATTAGCGGATATATGTCTCAACTCAATACAAAAATGGGGCATACAAAATCGACTTACTTTCGCCCCCCACAAAACGTATCATCTTTTACTGAAAGGTAATTTACAGTCGACCCTCCCGTATAAAATTTAACAACGCTGTAGGTAAAAAGTAAGACTCAGTATGTTACCTCGGCCTGGTCCTAGAGAAAAATTTTACGTTCATTGAACATATTAAAACTGTAGGTGAAAAAGCCAAACGAAATTTCTATGCGCTTACCAGAATTTTAACTTCCACCTGGGGCCTTCGTTTTAACACACTTAAAATTATATATACAGCCACATATCTGGGTTGTATCTGTTATGGTGCACCAGCCTGGGCTCATCGTACTAACATAGACGCGGCTCGGCGTAAGTTACTACAGAGTCAACAATTAGCACTAATATTTCTGTGTAAGGCATACCGAACAGTTAGCACCGAAGCCTTACCGAACAGTTAGCACCGAAGCCTTACCAGTACTTGCAGGTGTACTCCCGGTCGACTACACATCTCTTATGTGGGGGTAATTAGAAATAATGTTCCTTGTGCAGTTTGATAGTTTATTTACAGAATGTTTCACATCATCATCATCACCATCGCAGTCCACATACGTCCCACTGTTGGGCTCGGGCCTCCTCCACAATGGGAGGAAATTTGACCTACTATACCATGCTAGTCAGACATGTTGGTATAGGGTTTCATTTCGAGTTTTCCTTCTCTTGCACAGATGTTATGTGCACATTATATCCCATAGTCGTCTTATACGGCATCCACGGGCAAGATAGGGAGTGGTGGATTGTATTCTTACTCCGTCACCACACGGACAATATGGTTTCACATGATAGTGGATTTTTATTTAAGTTAGAATTTAATTTAGTTATATAATAAGTGTGTTAATGAAATGTTGTTTTAGTTTGGTTTTATAGGTATTGCAATTTATTTCTGTCTTTATTGTATGTGGTAGTTGATTAATTAACAGCAGTATTGTGTAACACAAAAGACGTTTCCAATAAAAATTTTGAAAGCTTGGTGTTATAAGTTTGCCTTTTGCCTACGAGTGGTAATTGAATGACTAATAGCTACTTGCATTTTTTTGTTTAAATAATTTTCTGTTAGAAGAATATACTTTAGCTTTTCATGTATTGGTATTACTTTGTAAAAATTAAACAGTTCGTGATAGTTATTCTTAAAATTAGTCTATTATAACCATGCTGATCTATTTGGTGATGGAGTTAGAGTACAATTCATCATCTCTACTTTTGCTCGTATCTCGTAAGAGACGAGTAAGAAATATGATTTTCATATCACATCGATGCAAGGGACAAACTCGATATAAAACTCTATGCCACGTCTGATCAGCCTGGTATAATAGGTCAATATTCCTCCCATTGTGGAGAAGGCCCGAGCTATTATACTTATGTTGGTAGAGATGATGGTGATAATAAACATGCTGTAGGCAACGGCCTGGCCCTCTAGCCGGGGCCGCGGGAGACCCGACCGGGGAATTTAGTCCGTCACCCGCAGAGAGGCTGACCGCGCGACGGCGACCGACGGCGATGTCCCGGGACAGGGACGTCGAGAGGTGAGGGTACACGAAAGGGTATTCCGTCGGGCCGACCACTGACGACAAGTCACCCTGCTCCGGTGGTCAGCCCAACGACGTAGGCGACGTGGGTACAGGTGGGTTATGGAGCCGCGCGCCATCCTTTCATCGCCTCGGAGGGAATGGACCGCTCGTGCGCTTACCATAGGCCACCAATAAAAAAAGGCAACGGCCTGGCTGTGCCTCTGGTATTGCAAAGGTCTATGTGCGGCAGTATCACTTACCATCAGGTGTGCTGCTTGCTCGTTTGCCACCGTTGGCAATAAAAGAAAAAGAAAACGCTAATCAGATGGATTGCTCATTGGTTCGATGGTCAAGTTTTCCTTTTCTTCCTACTATGTTACGTGCGTTTCTTAGTACTCTTCATAATCGCCACCTGGAAAGCCTGTAGTTTTCACCGTCACCGCACAGATAAAAAATTGGATATTAATAAAATTTTGGAAAAAGCCATATTTAAATTATTATCAGAGCTCATATATGTCCCACTGCTGGGTTCGAGCCTTCTCCACACAGGGACGAAATTGACCTACTATCCCAAGCTTATCAAATATATTGCTATAGGCATAGATGTTATATGCGTATTAAAATTCCTTAGTCGTCTTTTACGACATCCACGGGCAAGAAAGAGGGTGGTGAATTGTATTCTTACTCCATCACCACACGGAAAGTTTCAATTATGTCAAAGAAAAAAAATTATCGTCAAATCCTTACTTAATATTATAAATGCGAAGGTAAGGATGTTTGTTTGTTTGTTACGCTTTCACGCTTAAACCACCTAACCGATTTCACAAATTCCTTCACCAATAGAAAGCTACAATACCAGAGAGTAACATAGGCTATATTTTATGTCAGTATTCCTACGGGAACGGGTACTACGCCGCAGGTAAGGTGACTGAAACCGAAGCGAAGCGAAGGCGGGTTGCTAGTATAAAATAAAATATAAAGTTATAAAAATTAACGGTAACGAAGCCGTCCAGATATCGAGTTCATAATATAACAGTGTGGCCACAAAATATCAAACAGTATATTACGTTGTGAACACAGCAATAAATTTAAATTGAAAGCATTATGCGGCGGCATGGCCCGACTATGAGCGGTAATTTCATTAATCTTAGTTTAATTTATGCATAGTTAACTGTTGTTAAGCTGCGCCCGCTAGTAATTATGCGAGTTATTATTTTGTTTATTTTAAAGGGAAAAAAATTGTATGGTGACAGAGTAAGAATACAATTCGCAACCCTCTATTTTGGCCATGCATGTCATTAAAGACGACTAAGGGTTATAATATGTATATAACATCTATGCGAGAGAAGGAAAACTCAAAATAAAACTCTATAACAACCTGTCTGATCAGTAAGATATAGTAAGGTCAATTTCCCCTCCTACTGTGGAGGAGGCTCGAGCCCAACAGTGGCAGGTATATGAGCTGCAATGATGATGAATGATACAAGTCCGACGTAGGGACACGATATCGAACAAAAAGTATCGATATTGTACTCATGAGTAGTATCAAAGAAAAAGTATTGTACTCAATAAAGTATCGAAACAAAAGTATACACGGTGACATTTATGTCGTCTTACAAAAGCAGGTCAATTTAAGTATTCTGTATCTACTATACATTCGTACAATTAAAAGGTTAAAAACAATATTTACTAGAATATTTTTTTAATAAAAGTTATTATAAATAATTACTAATTAAAATAGTAAGGAAACAGCATGTAGCGAGCGCATAGGTATTCAACACAGCTGATGAACTATGTAGGTACTAGGACCACTTGACCTCCACGCCAATCGGGCATCGCAAAGGATACCTGTTAGGTATCTAGCGTAGGGAATTACGCTTTGTAAAAGCCGTCCACGTGGACTCCGTACCTATGATTGGCTAACGAAATTCCGCATGATTGCTTTTGTTTAAAATGTAAACATGATAAACAGGCTGTTACAAAATATTAACTGTAATTTATTTCATTTTATTATTTTTTTATAACTATCGAACATTTAAATATGTTAGATATGTTTCATTGGTCGGATAATTTTACGTTTTTTTTTGTAAGACGATAAAAAAGTTACCGTGTATACTACTTAAAAGTATATAATACTTTCAAAGTATCGAGTACAGAGTACTTTTCCTAGAATCTATGTCGTGATTTTTTTTAGAAATGTGCCCATCTGTATACAGAGGCATATTTAAAAAAAAAAATTATTTCGGGCCTCGGTTTAGAAGGTTCATTACGTTTGAACTAGATGGCGTTACCATAAACATGAGTCGTAAGGTCAAGTTTAGCATGGATAATTTCTACAATTTATTAGATACGATACCTGCCATAAAGCACTCATTGAGTAAAAGTATCTAATTTTGCCACCGTTTGGCACCGTTTGCAATAAAAAAAAAATCGAAAGTCTCGAATACAAAAGTATCGATGTATCGCAAGAAAAGTACTCGATACCTAAAGGTATCGATACTTTTTTCGTATCCTAAGTCGGACGATTTTATTTAAAGACTAGCAACCCGCCCTCGCTTCGCGTCGGTTTTAGTCGTTTTACCCGCGTAGTATATATATATATATATATATATATAGGGTCCCTGATATTATAGCTTTCCATTAGTGAAAGAATTTTTGAAATCGGTCCAGCCGTTTTGTAGATTACCCGGAACAAACAGACAGACAGGCAAATTTTTTTTCAATCTGTATTTTAGGCATAGGTGTCGTGCAAATAACCATGTGAGCATGAAAAAAGCTATTATTTTGACATTACAAACAGACACTCCAATTTTATTTATTGGTATAGATTTGCTTCTCTTTCATATATGTTAACTACTTATCATGTTATTTAGGCGTCTTTTATCAAACGATATCCACGGGCAAGATAAGGAATGGTGAATTCTATTCTTACTTCGTCATCATCATCATCATCGCAGCTCACATACGTCCCACTGTTGGGCTCGGGCCTCCTGCACAATGGGAGTGAATTTGACCTACTATACCATGCTGTTCAGTCATCTTGACATAGGGTTTCACTTCGAGTTTTCGTTCTCTTGCACAGATCTTATGTGCATATTACATCCCTTAGTCGTCTTTTACGACATCCACGGGCAAGATAAGGAGTTGTGAATTGTATAATTACACCATACGGAAACAGTTATTTAAAAAAATACATTGAAATAAATATTCTATTAATAAAATACGATATTACGCCCAATTCATTTTACTTTCAAGTTGCTATTATTATGCATTGGCACGAACTGTCGAATCTATAGTCATGATATAGGGTCACTGTAATTTATACATAGTCCAGCTTTATTGCTTTTGTGTTAGATGTTACTTATTTATTATGTATACCCTATCCGGGTTAGGGCATAGATTGTATATAAATCTTTTGTTAGTTCCGATGTATTTAAAGATCTATTCAGTAATGATTTCTGATGTTTACGCGAGTATTATACGTTTTAAATAAAACTACTTTACGGATTTTATCGCGTTTGTATTTGATTTTTGATTACCCGACGTTTCGAACACTCGCCGCAGAGACCGAGTGAAACCACCCACAGTTGAGCGCCTTCCTGCAATACTACCTTATGTCAAAGGAGTCACTGACAAGATTGGCTACATCCTGAAACGCTCTTCCATTAAAACTTATTTTAAGCCACTGAAGAGGATTAGCCAATTCTTACCACCTGTCAAGTGCCAGATCCCTTTACAAGATGCAGGAGTATATAAACTTGACTGTGACTGTGGTCTCTCTTACATTGGACAAACAAAGAGATCCATAAGAACTCGGATCAAAGAACACATAGCCGATGTGAAGCACCGCCGGGACACTAGGTCTGCAGTCTGTGAACATAGTCAGGACCGCGCCCACCATAACATCAGGTTTGATAAACCACAAATCCTCGCAAAAGAACACCGATACCTGCCTAGAATGGTACGCGAGGCTATTGAGATTAAAAAACACAAAAATTTCAATAGAGAGGATGGCTGGGTGTTACCATCAAGCTGGGATCCTGTTATAAACATTATTAAAAACAAATCCAAAAAGACCACCACAAGATTGCAAGACACCGTGAGCTCATATTGTATAGATTTGACCCACAATAATAATAACTAAAGATAATTTTATAAATTAAAACCTTTTTAGTAACATAAAGTAAGCCGCCTTCAAAATTAACTTTAATTTAGCATCATGTTACCTGAGTTTTCTTGCCGGATCTTTCTCAGTGTGATCGTGTTCCGATCCGGTGGTAGTATACTAGATTATTAGTTAGTTTTTAAATATAATTACTATTAATTTTAATGTTTAATTATCACTAACCATAAACAATATAATTTTTTCATATAGAATCATTTTCTTCTTACACTGGCAATAAATTTTGTATCAAAATGTGGGTCAATATTTAATAACTAATTTTTGTATCGGGTAGATAATTATAAATTTTCTGCAGTAACGATGACTTGTTGGACGTGAGACATCTTAGTCCACCCGTGATCATGAACGCTGTAAAGTGTTCGAAACGTCGGGTAATCAAAAATCAAATACAAACGCGATAAAATCCGTAAAGTAGTTTTATTTAAAAAGATCTATTCAGTAATATGAAATTTGTAGCGTCAATTTGTAATTTTACATTTTTATAGTGAAACTAGCTGACCTATTAGAGGTTGTTGTGTTCAAATCTAAAAAAACTATAATAGGAATTCTCCTTTAAAACGATCGCAGCTCCACCTACCCGTTGCAATTATTAATCTAAACCATTCTCATATCGAAACAGCCATAAAAAATATCGGTCCAGCCATTTAGAAGGATTTCCATTACAAACACACAAATAGAAAATTTATCTTTATATATATTTCTTATGTATGTTTGTATGTCACTGAACTCCTTCTAAATGGCTCGATTGATATTGACGAAATTATTTGTGTGTGTTCAAAGGGTGGAAGATGGTGTAGATTCACAATTGGAACCGGTAGGTGGCGTTGCTTTTTTATAGCAGGCTTTGAAACTTTAAAGCAATCTTCTTCCATGTGGTGACGGAGTAAGAATATAATTCACCACCCCCTATGGGTGTCATGAAAGACGACTTAGAAATTCTATACCAATATGACCAAATGAAAATTTAAAAAAATTCTATAACGACCAAATGAAATTATATACCAATACGTGTGACCAGTGTGTTATAATAGGTCCATTTCCCTCCTATTGTGAAGGAGGCTCTCGCCCAACAGTGGGACTAAACACTAAGCAATAAATGCAGATGTCTACTGTGCAGAACTCCGAACAATAATGGTGAAACTCGCAGTAAAACAGCCCCAACTTATCACTCGATCTTCACCATTATTGCTTCATGGTAACGCAAGAATTTATACTGCTCAAGAGACTGTTTTTACACTACAAGACCTGCAGTTAGAAACCATATGTCATCTTCCGTACTCGCCAGACCTCGCCTCAACCGACTACCATTTTGACGCGATTTGAAAATTTTTTTACACGAAAAACAAATTCTACCGAGGAAGGAGTACAAAATACCTTCACACAGTTTGTGGAGTCCAGGAACCTAGAGTTCTATCGCAAAGGTTTCAATGATCTTCCAATTAGATGGCAGAAATGTATAAATAACGAGGGTAAATACTTTGATTAAAGAGATCTGATTTATGAACAAAATAAATGACTTTAATTTATCAGTTCAAAACGGCCATTTCATACTTTAATCCCTAAAATTAATAATCTTTAAACAAATTAGAAATATAAAAAACTTACCTAGATTTGTGATTGATTTCTTTGTGTACAGCTTTTGTTTGTATGTCTTTGGAATGATCTGCAACAAAAATATATTAATTAATTTATTGGGTTGGTACCAGCAACCCGCCCTCGCTTCGCTATGATTTCAGTCGTACCCGCGTAGTTCCCGTTTCTGTGAGGATACCAGGATAAAATATAGCCTATGTTACTCCCTGATATTATAGCTTTCCATTAATGAAAGAATTTTTGAAATCGGTTCAGTGTTTTAAGCGTGAAAGTGTAACAAACAAAGAAACTTACTTTCGCATCTATAATATTAGTAAGGACTAGCAACCCGCCCTCGCTTCGCTTCGATTTCAGTCGTCTTACCCGCATAGCTGCCGTTCCTGAGGGAATACCGGGATAAAATATAGCCTATGTTACTCCCTGATATTAGCTTTACATTGGTGAAATAATTTTTGAAATCAGTTCGCTGGTCGATTTTCCTATCTTGTCCATGGATGTCGTAAAAGATGACCAAGAGATAGAATATGCACATAACAACAATGTAAAAGAAGTAAAACTTAAAATGAAACCCTATATTAACATATCCGACCAGCATGGCATAGTAGGTAAGATTCCCTCTCATTGTGCAGGAGGCCCGAGCCCAACAGTGGGACGTATGTGGGTTACGATGATGATGCAATGATATAGTACTATGAAGATTTAAATTGAAGACATTCTACTGTCATCCTGGTGGAAAGAATTGCAGTCAGATGTCAAACGTTCAATATTCTATCAAATTGGCAACATACCCTGTTTGGCGTTAGCCTTCCTACGAAAAGTCGAGAATGTCAAAATTAGCTTGGCAAGCGGTTTCGCAATCGTAGTTGCATTTTAATGCAATTTCTAAGACTTCTTCGAGAAATTAAGATATCCATACTAATATTATAAATGCGAAAGTAAGGATGTTTGTTTGTTTGTAACGCTTTCACGCTTAAACCACCAAACCGATTTCAAAAATTCTTTCACCAATGGAAAGCTATAATATCAGGGAGTAACATAGGCTACATTTTATCCCGGTATTCCCACGGAAACAGGAACTACGCGGGTTTAAGTGACTGAAACCGAAGCGAAGCGAGGGCGGGTTGCTAGTATAATATATTTATATTCCAAACCGGTCACCACAGAGAAGGACTTAAGACTTAACAGACACGCAACAACAAAAAGACCTGAAAAGTTATTGTAAGATAAAAAGCTCGAGTAAATTGAAAGCTTATGATTATTGAGACCCATATTATCATTATCATCTCAGCCCATATAAGTACCATTATGGGGCTCCGGTCTCCTCAATAATGTAAGTAAAATTGACCTACTATACCGTTTTAAATAAAATTACTTTACGGATTTTATCGCGTTTGTATTTGATTTTTGATTAGCCGACGTTTCGAACACTTTACAGCGTTCATGGTCACGGGTGGACTAAGATGTCTCACGTCCAACAAGTCATCGTTACTGCAGAAAATTTATAATTATCTACCCGATACAGAAATTAGTTACCTATTAAATATTGACCCACATTTTGATACAAACTTTTTATTGCCAGTATAGAAAATGATTCTATATGAAAAAATTATATTGTTTATGGTTAGTAATAATTAAACATTAAAATTAAAAGTAATTATATTTAAAAAAACTAACTAATAATCTAGTATACTACCACCGGATCGGAACACGGTTACACTGAGAAAGATCCGGCAAGAAAACTCATACTACTATACCGCCCTGGTCAGATGTATTGGCATTTTCACTTCTAGATATCCCTGTCCCGGGACGTTAGTCGCCGTCGCGCAGTCAGCCTCTCTGCGGGTGCCTGACTAAAGTTCCCGGTCCGGTCACCCGCGGCCTCGGCTAAGGTGGCATCAGGCGCAGGTACTCGCGCCTGCGCCGCCCGAGTTGCCGACGGCGGAACGTGTCACCGAAGAGGAGTTCCTCTCGCGCACGATCCGCCGCCTCCTTCCGTGAGATTGCGAACTCACAGCCTTCTGTTTTCAGCGACTGCGCCCCAGTTCCTGATGCTGCCGAGCGATGATCGGCAACGTCAGGCCGGCACCGATGATTGCGACGAGTTCACGGCGCTGCTCTGCCCACGCGGCACACACCTCGAGCGTGTACTGCGCTGTATCTTCATCGCAATCGCAGTGGTGGCAGGACGGTGTGCTCTCCCTCCTAATGATCTTGTGCAGGTAATTGGCGAAGCTACCATACCCCCTCTATACCTACACCAGTCGGAAGGAAAACACCCCGTGTGTCCGATCCAACCACTCCATCAGCACCGGCCGGAAGGCCTCGACGGTCCTGACACCGTACCGAGGCCTCTCCAGCCGGACTGCTCAACGGACAATGACGTCTCGGCGGGCAGATGGATTGGCATAAGATTTTCGTCTCGGCGGGCAGATGGATTCGCATAAGATTTTATGTCGACTCTTCCTTCTCGTGCATATATATTATCTGCATATTCAATCTTTTAGTCGTCTTTTGGAATACCCATGGGTAAGAGTTATCATCATCATCATATCAACCCATAAAGTGTCCCACTGCTGAGCACGGATCTCCCCAAGGGAACCTATAACAGGTCTTGCGGGGATTGGCATAATCACCATGCTTGCCAGGCGGATCGGCGATCACAGTAAGTTGAAGTACAGAGAATAACGCTGCTGGCCGTTCTCTGGTATAATGATCCCTTAGCTGCCTTGACGATACTCACAGGAAGAGATGGGATGGTACTATTCTCAAGTTGGCACTACACAGCAAAGTAGAGGGCAAGCGTAGGGGTGGTTAACTGTATTCTTACTCCGTCACCACATCACTTCTCACGACCCATTCTACCATTCAGAAGATCATGCAGTATTTGGTTTAAGCCATTCTAAATAAAATCAAACATGGCAAAAGGCAGCATCTGTTATGAATTTATCACTCTTTCATCAAAACTCATATACGTCCTACTGTTAAGTTCGACTCTCCGTCGCAATTGGAGGGAAATTGACCTACTATACCACGCTGGTCGGACGTGTTAATAAAGGGTTTTATTACAGGTTTTCCTTCTCTTGTATATATTTTATGTTCACATTAAATCCCTCAGTCGTCTTTTACGACCGCCACGGGCAAGAAAGTAGGTAGTGAATTATATTCTTACTCCGTCACCACACGGTGAACTCTCAGTAATTCATCATCATCATCATCACAGCTCATATACGTCTCACTATTGGGCAAGAGACTCCTTCACAATGGGAGGGAAATTAACCTATTTCAATACGCTGGTTAGGTATGGGGCTTTATTTCGAGTTTTCCTTCTCTTGCACTGTTATTATATGCATTTTTTTTTTTATTGTGGGTGGGCTGCGGTCGGCGCGCCTCCGCACCACTCCGTCCGGGGCGACAGAAGGGCTTAAGCACGCAACTCCCACAACCTACCCGAAAATCACGTCGCCTTCGTCGTTGGGCCGACCACCGGAGCAGGGTTACTTGACATCAGTGGTCAGCCCGATGGAATACCCCCTATTGGGGTATCCTCCCATCGACCGACGTCCCCCCATCGGGGAGGACGTCGGTCTTTCCTCACATGGGCGGCCTCTCGGCGGGTGACGGACTAATCCACGGTCACGTCACCCGCGGCCTCGGCTAGGGCGGTATGAGGCGCAGGTAGTTGCGCCTACGCCGCCCCACTTGCCGGCGGCGGATGTCCTCATCGAGGCTGCGCTCCTCGCGCAGGCGATCCGCCGCCTCCTTCCGCGAGATCACTGTCTCGCAGAAGGCTGCGACTGCATCCCAATTCCCGACGCATTATATGCATAGTAAATCTCTTACTCGTTTTTAAGACACCCACGGGTAAGATAAGGGGTGGTGGATCGTATTCTTTCTCCATCAACACACGGAAAAGTCTCACTCATTAATCGTTGTTAAAAATATTAAAGAGTTGAACAGTTCATTTACTTACCAAAAAATATATATAAAAATAGTAAAATAAACAAATTTGTATAACCTTTAAAAGATATAAATACGACTCTTCAATCTTTCCTTACGAGTCCCTCGAGTATCAATTTCTTTTAAGAACAATACAGTAAAAGTTTGCAGTTTGTTTGAATTACTTAATAAAATAGACCCTTGTAAAGTTTTTAAGAAATTTTTATTAAGTATTCATTTTTCGTGTGGAGACGGTGTAAGAATACAATTCACCACCGCTCTTGTCTGTGGGTGTTGTAAAAGACGACTATGGGATAATATGCACATAACATCTGTGCAAGAGAAGGAAAACTCGAAATAAAACCCTATATCAACATGTCTGACCAGCATGGTATAGTAAATCAAATTCCCTCCCATTGTGGAGGAAGCCCGAGCCCAACAGTGGGACATATGTGGGCTGCGATGATGATCATGATGATTTCTTTTTCCGTGTGGAGACGGAGTAAGAATAAGAATACAATACGACTAAGGGATATGATATGCATGTAGCATATCACGGGTAAGATAGGGTGGTAATTTGTATTTTTATTCAGTCACGATACCCATTTTTTAATAATATTTTTTATCAATTTACTATCGAATTATAAATAAAACTTTTTTAATTGTTTTATTTTTCATTATTACATATTTTTGACATCTATGCAAGAGATGGAAAATTCGAAATGAAGCTCTATACCAACACGTCTGACCAGATTGGTATAGTAGATCAATTTCCCTTCTATTACGGAGGAGGCTCGAGCCCAGCAGTGGGACTTATATGAAATGAAACGAACGAATGACAACGATTCATTACCTGTAGAGGAATGCATTAAAACTGTAACTAAGAAGCTATCAGACAATAATATGCCACCGGAATATGCTGAACTATTACGTCAGTGTTAGGCACACAACTGGATATTTATTGTGGAATGATGAATTCTACAAGCAAGTAGATGGAGTGGCTATGGGCTCGCCTGTCTCCCCTGTTGTCGCTGACATTTTCATGGAGGACTTCGAGGAGCTGGCCTTATCAAGCTCACCTGTCACACCAAGGTTCTATAAGCGGTACGTAGATGACACTTTCACAATACTACCAACAGACAAAATAACCATATTCCTAAACCATCTTAACTCCATCAATCCAAAAATTCAATTTACTATGGAACTGGAGTCAAATAACTCATTAGCTTTCTTAGATATTTTGGTTATCCGTAAACCCAATAACACCTTGAGTCATACAGTGTATCGTAAGGCAACACATACTGACAGATATCTGAACGGAGATTCTCATCATCCCCCTTCACAGTTAGCTACCGTGTCTAAATCTTTGTTGCAGAGAGCACGAGGAATCTGTGACGAGGAGCACCTGGCTGGGGAGCTGCAGCATGTCAAGCAGGTTCTACGTGCAAACAAGCTGCAAGTTCCACGCCCCCGTCGCAGAGACCGTGTGAAACCACCCACAGTTGAGCGCCTCCCTGCAGTACTACCTTATGTGAAAGGAGTCACTGACAAGATTGGCTATATCCTGAAACGGGCTTCCATAAAAACTTATTTTAAGCCACTCAAAAGGATAAGTCAGTTCTTACCACCTGTCAAGTGCCAGATCCCTCTACAAGATGCAGGAGTTTATAAACTTGACTGTGACTGTGGTCTCTCTTATATTGGGCAAACAAAGAGATCCATAAGAACTCGGGTCAAAGAACACATAGCTGATGTGAAGCACCGCCGCCACACTAAGTCTGCAGTCTGTGAACATAGTCAGGACCGCTCCCGCCATAACATTAGGTTTGATAAACCTCAAGTCCTCGCAAAGGAACACCGATACCTGCCTAGAATGGTACGCGAGGCTATTGAAATCAAAAAACACAAAAATTTCAATAGAGAGGATGGCTGGGTATTACCATCAAGCTGGGATCCTGTTATAAACATAATTAAAAATAAATCCAAAGAGACCACCACAAGACTGCATGATACTGTGAGCACTTATTGTATAGATTTGACCCACAATAATAATGGTTAAAGATAATTTTATAAATCAAAAATCTTTTAGTAAGCCGCATCTAAAATTAAAAATCAATATTAATTTAGCATCATGTCCCCTGAGTTTTCTTGCCGGATCTTTCTCAGTGTGGCCGCGTTCCGATCCGGTGGTAGTATATTTGTTTTGTTAGTTTTAAATCAACAAATTGTAATAATAATTGCTACAAATTTAATAATTAATAATTACTAACCATAAACAATATAATTTTTCATATAGATTCATTTTCTTCTTACACTGGCAATAAATTTGTACTAAAATGTGGGTAACAATTTAATAAGTTTATAACTATTTTCTGTATCGGGTAGATAATTGTAAATGTCTGTAATAACGATTACTTGTTGGACGTGAGACACCTTAGTCCGCCCGTGATCATGAATGCTGCAAAATGTTCGAAACGTCGGGCAATCATAAATAAAATACAAACGCGATATAATCCGTAAAAGTAGTTTTATTTACGACAACGATTCATTTAATTTATATGGAAAACAATAAATAAATATTTGGCCTATTGTATTTGTAAGACCCTTCACTTATTAAACATAATAGGGACATTAATAATACCCAAAATTAAAACAATTCATTTTGGATTTCATAAAGAACTGTCCTTTTTTTTTTTGTGGGTGGGCTGCGGTCGGCGCGCTTCCGCACCACTCCGTCCTGGGCGACAGAGGGGCTTAAGCACGCAACTCCCGCAACCCACCCGAAAACCACCTCGCCTTCGTCGTTGGGCCGACCACCGGAGCAGGTTTACTTGTCGTCAGTGGTCGGCCCGACATAAAGAACTGTCCTGCATAGACATTGAACCTATAAAATTCGACGTAAGTAAAAAACCTTACAATAATTCTTTAAAAAACTTTGTACCCCTTTTTACAAAAATCACGCAGATGGACAAATATAAAAATTGGCACGGTTGAAGAATATATTGAGGAGAAGTGCAGAAAACGAGAATTTTATATAATCCATTATGGATTAGAAATGCATTAAATTCATTAAAAAAAGTATTACGCACACTACTATGTAATTGACATACACAAATACACCTTTGTCTATGATTATAGTCTCTGGTCGAACTAAATGTCAAACAATCATAATTATGACTAGCAACCCGCCCTCGCTTCGCTTCGATTATAGGTTATAGTCGTTTTACCCGCATAGTTGCCGTTCCCGTGGGAATACCGGGATAAAATATAGCCTAGTTTACGCCCTGATATTATAGCTTTCCATTGGTGAAAGAATTTTTGAAATCGGTCCAGCCGTTTTGAAGATTACCCGGAACAAACAAACAGACAGACAAAATTTTTTTAATTGCTATTTTAGGCATAGGTATCGTGCAAATAACCGTGTGAGCATGAAAAAAGACTATTATTTTGACATTACAAACAGACACTCCAATTTTATTTATTGGTATAGATGACAATCTCTAATAGATATTTGTACTTATATATTAGTTATTAGTGAAGTACAGATAGCTTAATATATATATATACTTAAATATAAATAAAAAAGGTGTAACAGAAAATTACTTTAAATGAATTATGGTCGAATTTCAACCACTCGCGACCACTAATAAGTGTAAAAGCATATACATGTCTCGATAAAGCCCAAATCTCCTAAACCTCACAGTTTCACTGAAATTATTTGCCTTTATGATAAGCCTATTCAAAAGAAATCCAAAGCACAAAATAAAATATAAAAAAAAATCTCCCAGCTTCTAGTTCGTAGCTCCGTTTTCATAAACTAACCGACTTTAAAGTAAAATATAAAAAAAAGTAAAAATATTTACTACGATCCTGCAATTTCCAAACGGTTTAGTTCAAAAGTACCTACTCACTAGCGAACTAACTCCCGATGCACTACAAACTTTACGTTGCCTGTGGTAGGATCTAGTGATGTGAATAATTCATTTGAACTAACACCGAATAACTAAATACCGATCTCTCGTACCGAGTCTCGTGTGGTCAGTTTCATATACAAGATAATTCTTTGTATAATATTTAAATGATTATTCAGACTCTACGTGTTTGTGAAGTTGAAGTTTTTATTTTAATTGCGGTGCACGTTCTGTAAGGAAAAACGCGTGTGGCTTATTTCTTTATCATTATTATCATCATCATCTCGGCTTATACACGTCCCAATGCTGGGCTCAAGCGTCCTCTACCTTACTATACCATGCGGGTCAGACAGGCTTTATTTTGAGATTACTTTCTCTTACACAGATGTTATATGCTTACTATATCCCTTAGTCGTCTTTTACGACATCCACAGATAAGATAGGGAGTGGTAAATTGTATTATTATTCTGTCACCATACGGAAAGTGTGGCTTATATATGTATTTATAGGCCAGTCTAAAATCGAATCTTGGCATACTACGCCTCGTCCAACTATCCGGAATAATGGAAGCACACTTTGGAACTCCATAACTTATCATATAATCTCTCTCTCTCTCTGCTTACTAAAAGGACAACCAGAAATATAGAAAGGCAATAAAAACCGTAAAAATAGATTTATTTCATATGTAAAGTAATTGCGTGAACATGTGAAATCATTACATTTGCCAGTGTGAATTGAAAATTGCTAATAAAATACACCAGTTTAGAGTATCTTCATAATATACACGAAAGATGTACAACATTTCTGGAAGAAATAACGAGTTCTTGATCTCATTTCTAAATGTGTGGCAACCTGTCTATATATTTTCACCATTTAGGTATTATGAGAATAAAGCTGAACGGGATTGAGAACTTATATCCTTAGCCTGAAAGACTATAAAATATATCACGCTGATTTCAAATTTACCTATAAAAATAAATTAAATTAAAGTGTCTCGTTGTAACGTTAAAATAATTCGTTTTTTTTTTCACTCACACCGTTGTTTACACGATACTTAGGTCTAAAATTTTCTTTTTTTTTTCGCTGGACCAATTTCAATAATATTTTCTAATTTTAATTGTATCTATCTATATAAGGAGTGACTTAGACGATTTTTCCTCTCAGGAAACCCCTATAAAATTGCCCCAGTCTAGGAATCGTACCCAAGGCCGCAGTATTTCAGAAGATATTAGAAATTTAAAATATATTTTTTTTTTTATTGCAAACGGTGGCAAACGAGCAAACAGTACACCTGATGGTAAGTGTTGCTGCCGCTCATGGACCTTTACAAGGCCGTTGCCTACCGCGAAGAAAGCGAAGCGAGTGTGAATGCGTGCATTGAGGCTCGGTGATACCAAGGGCACCACCAAAACCCTCCACACGCAATCACCCTCAGAAAGTTGGGCTTCCGGCTCTCTCGCTCACCGAACGAAGCGCAGTAACAAATTGCTACTACTCAGACGTCGATTTTCTGTGAGAGTGTGGTACTGCCCCGGACGGACCGGCCCGCGGCTGTAGACAGATAACTGTCGACAGTGTGGTCCTACCACTCTTAAATTAAAGTGTCTGGTTGTAACTGTACGGCGTCGTATGGGCTTATGGACTAACGCCGTGTTTGACAGAAGAACCTAAGGTTATAGTTTGAAGTACCTAAAGCCCTTAAGTTCCTAGCCTATCTGATGGGATACCTGCACCGCGCTACCTAAGGTGACAGGTAGGTATAAGATGGATGTTGGGTTGAGGATTGGTAATTCTCACTGTCAGTCAAGCAGACTCACAAGACTGATCAGAACTGACGGCTAAGGGTGTCTTGGCCACAGTGAGATGGAGGTTTGGGTGGAGGATTGGTAACTCTCACTGCCAGTCAAGCAGACTCACAAGACTGATCAGAACTGACGGCTAAGGGTGTCTTGGCCGCAGTGAGAAGGATGTAACTGAGAGATGAATAAATTCAAATCTGATTTATTTTACAAAATGTACACCTTATATACTACTTATTGCTAATACACACATATATCATTTTGTGTTAGTGTATTGTAAGTGTGAAGTGTAACGCAGCGTCTTTAATCATGTCAGTGCGAATTTTGCAAATTTGTATGTTGATATGCTTTACTTGTATGTTGACATGCTCTACTTATGAATTTGCTGCGTTGCATGTTCAATGTGCATTGAACAGTAACGTTAAAATAATTCGTTTTTTTTTTTCACTCACACCGTTGTTTACACGATACTTAGGTCTAAAATTTTCTTTTTTTTTCGCTAGACCAATTTCAATAATATTTTCCAATTTTAATTGTATCTATCTATATAAGGAGTGACTTAGACTATTTTTCCTCTCAAGAAACCCCTATAAAATTGCCCCGGTCTAGGAATCGTACCCAAGGCCGCAGTATTTCAGAAGATATTAGAAATTTAAAATACATGCAAATATGTGCAAGGCGACTGAAATAGAACCGAAGCGAGGGCGAATTACTATTTATCTATACATTAATGCGTGAAGCAAAATCTTTGTACCCGTTTTTACGAAAATTACGTGGATGGTCAAGTATGAAATTTGGCACAGTTGAAGTATATAATGAGGAGAAGTGCATAAAATTGAAATTTCGTATAATAATGGTTTAAAAATACATTAAATTAATTAAAAAAGACATTACGCACACTATTATGCAATAGCTACAAACACACACATACACACCAACGCTTATAGACTATTGTTTACGCTTAAAATCTCTGGCCGAACTGTATGTCAAAGAATCATAATTATGATGACAATATCTAATAGACATTTGAACTTATATATTAGTTATTAGCGAAATACAGCTTGCTCAATATACAATTATCTATACCAATAAATAAAATTGGAGTGTCTGTTTGTAATGTCAAAATAATAGACTTTTTTCATGCTCACACGGTTATTTGCACGACACCTATGCCTAAAATAGAGATTAAAAAATTTTTCTCTGTCTGTCTGTTTGTTCCGGGTAATCTTCAAAACGGCTGGACTGATTTCAAAAATTCTTTCACCAATGGAAAGCTATAATATCAGGGCGTAAACTAGGCTATATTTTATCCCGATATCCCACGGGAACGGGAACTACCCAGGTAAAACGACTAAAACCGAAGCGAAGCGAGGGCGGGTTGCTAGTACATAAATAAGATTAAAAGAAAATTGTGTAGCAAATAAATTAATTTAAATGAATTATGGCTGAATTTTGACCACTCGGCGACCACTAGTATTAATAATAAAGCATAGTAAAAAGAAATGGTAAGCAAGTCTTTACAATAAATCTGAGCAGACTTATGATTTAAAGATACACGTGTTTCCATTATATAAATAAAATTGTACAAAATAATCTATGAATACGAACGAACGTTGCCTATTTTTCAATTCGATACACATCACTATTTCCTTTCGGTAAAGTTTCCCGTTTCCGCGCCACTAATCCACAAAACTTTAATACCGATGCCAATTTCAACTTTAGCAACACAGCAATAGAGAGTACATTGGTTAAATAAAATCTGTAAAAAAAAAGTTCGGTGGTTTCGTTCCGTTAAAGTTTTGAATTGTTCTCCTCCTTTAATAAGAGAGAATTAAATCCTTTTAAAATTGCTTTTCGCTGTTTTATATGTTTATTTCTAAGAGTTTTTTTATTTGTTTACAAAAACTTTTTATGTTTACTTTTTCTTCAGTCTAAGTATAATAATTAATAATAGTATTAGGTACGTCTCTCCTTTTTCACGGGATCTTCCTATGGAGATACCCGGTCCTTTGAAAGGTTTACATGGGGATATGGATCTCACGCCACGCCAGGCCTTTGGAGAAATTTAATGTTAAAATGGGATGGGACATCTACCGAGGACACTCCATGTTTGCACATAACACTCGTGCTACCATTATCATCATCATCACAGCCCACATACGTCCCACTGTTGGGCTCGGGCCTCCTCCACAATGAGAGGGAATTCGACCTTCTATACCATGCTGGTCAAACATATTGGTTTCATTACGAGTTTTCCCTCTCTTGCACAGATGTTATGTGCATATTATCCCTTAGTTGTCTTTTACGACATTCACTGGCAAGAGTCATAGATTGTATTCTTACTCCGTCACCACACGGGCAACCATCATCTCACCCCATATACGCTCTATTGCTGGGTTCGAGCCTCCTCTACAATCAGAGGAAAATTTACCTTCTGAGTGAGCTCTTTTTCTTTCACATCAATAATACGATATTGTTTGATAATTTATTTCTGTACTTAAAGGCATGTCTGGACTCGAATTGTCAGGAACAATTCATCTAGAACAATAGCTTATAAAGTTCTGACTGGGATTGTCTACCTCTGTGACAGTGTGCTCTAACTCATAACTTATTTATTCATAAGAGTTTTTTACATGACATTATTAATTAAATATGATTACAATTTAGCAATATAAGATTATCATACGTAGTTTTCCTTCTCTTGCATAGATGTTATATGTGTGTATTATATCCCTTAACGTCTTTTACGACATTCACTGACAAGATAGGGAGTATAGTGACTTGTATTTTTATTTCGTCACCATACAGAAATAATAATAGATTAGTAATAATAGGATTAAATTATTTAAATTTTTTCAAATACGAATAATGTAATAAAATATACCACGTAAAGCGGGACAGCTAGTCTTACAATAAAAATAAAACAATCTTATCAATATATCTTCAATTTCCTTTGCCAGCGAACTATGTATTATTATTAATGAACATTACTCTGTTGAAGCTATGATTTTCGCGGTAAAACTTGAACTACCGGATATAATGTGCGAGTACAATGATATTGCCATAATATCCGTTCTGTTTGGTTTCTAAATGAATATTCCAGAAAACTAATTCTCGGAAAGTGTGGTTTCAAAGTAAGATTATACAATATAATATCATTTCTTGTGAATGTGATTAAAGGCTTCTTCGTTTGAGAGGATTTTCTATCTTATTTGCGGGTAACCGGACCGAGGATTTAGTCCGGACACCCGCAAAGAGGTTAGCCTCGCAACGGCGATCGGCGTACCGATAGGGGACGTCAACGGGAGAGGGTACTCCCTCGGGGTATTCCGTCGGGCTGACCATTGAAGTCAAGGAACTCTGCACCGGTAGTCAGTCCAACGACAGATGCGACGTGCTATACGGGTGAGTTACGGGTGTGCGTGCTTACGCCCCTGTGTTGCCCCAGATAGTCTGGCGAAGAGTGCGTCGAACGTAGCCGACTCTCAAAATAAAATCTTATTTATTTATATATATTTAAGGTCATCACTGCTTAATCAAAACACTTAAACATCGTCATCATCAAAGGTCATATACATCCCAATGCTGGGATCGATCCTCATCCACAATATATAGAGGCAATTAACTAATTAAGACGCTAATGAAAAGTGTTCATATACAAGATCTCCTTCTCTTGCATAAGTATTATCTGACTATCATCATCATCATCACAGCCCACATACGTCCCACTGTTAGGCTGGGGTCTCCTCCACAATGGGAGGGAATTTTACTTACTATATCATGCTAGTCAGACATGTTGGTATAGGGTCTCATTTCGAGTTTGCCTTCTCTTGCACAGATCTTATGTGTATATTATATTCCTTAGTCGTCTTGTACGACATTCACGGGCAAGATAGGGAGTGGTGAATTGTATTCTTACTCCGTCACCACACGGAAAATTATCTGACTATAGTTTTACTAAATTTAATACGCAGCATCAATTGTAAATTTCCTCTTGATTAAAGATGATACGTTTTTTGGAGCAAAAGTAAGCTAATTTCGTGTACCCCATTGAAATATTTGATTAAGACATATTTCCGATAATTTCTCCAAGCTGTCTCTTGTGTTTGATTCTACAAATAAGAGACCGTTGTCGGCATAGTCGATTAATAGCCAGTTCTTCGGTTTCGATTAACAGCCGGTAATTCGATCGTCAAAATCTAAGTTTAAAAATATAAACTTAGCACGGAACCTTGAGGACATCATCAGTAGTTTGGACACCGCATGGTGACCAAGTTTCAGTTTAATCGAGCTTTGTAAAAAGTAAGACTGTATAATTAGGCAAATATGCAGCACCCACGAGCCTTCAGCTTAAGAACTAGCATTGGCCACCAGGCGTTATCGAAAGCACCTGAGATGTCCAGAAAGACGCCTAGCACGTTTTTAAAAACTGATGAGTTGATAATTTTTTTCTTGAATCCACTGAATACAAATTTAATTATTTTAAAATGGAAGGAAGGAAGGGAGACCCACCATTTTCCCACGGTAATCAATATACCCCACACCATAATAAAGGGAATACGGGATAGGATTAAAGTAGACTAGGAAATAAGGAAATCTTACTCTCACGTGATGAGCACCTTCCAGAACATTGCCGCAGAACTTCGAATATTCATTCGACACGTGTTTCGCCTCTAAATGAGGCATCCTCGGGACGGTTCGGCTCCAAATTCGCATTTGATTACCATGTCAAAGTGGTGGGTCTCCCTTCCTTCCTTCCATTTTAAAATAAAAATAGATTGCCGCTATGTATCGCCTAATTCAATCAATTAACAAATTTAATTGTTTTTTTTTTCGCAATGTGTGAGGTTACGAATTCCACCAATTCTTACATTACTCGTGGATGTCATATAAGATGACGAAAGGATTAAATATGACACGGAAATTCCCATTTAATTGTGTAATAAATAAATCTTCTACCTATATATATAAAAGAGAAAGTGTGTGGGTATGTTCCATATAGGCTCCGAAACGGCTGGACCGATTTCAATGAAACCATCAGGGAATCTCCAGATTGACCTGGCGAGTAATCATGTAAAGTTTGGTGACGATCGGAGCACTCCTTTTTTTGAACAGTCAAATGATATTAGTTTATTGTTTAAATAAAATAAAGCAAAAAACTAGCCCGGCGAAGCGGGCTGGGTACGCTAGTATAGTATAATAAATTATTGAATCTAATTGCAAAACCTATTAAAATGTTATCTTACACAAATCTACGTTTAACTTTCCTAGCCATTAGCATCCTTTAACAAACTAAGTACTTCAAATTTACGCGTAACACTAATATATTATTATGAAATTTATTATCTCCCAGTAGCCATTAGGAATGATTTACAATTATTGTTGAAATTTCTGTATTTGAAAATGAATGGTGAGATTTTGAATGGAGTTACTTTGCGTTAGAATATATATGTTTTACGTGTTCTTGCGAAGTATCATGTCAGTTCATAAACGTCCCACTGCTGGGCTTGAGCCTACTCCCCTATAGACGGGAATTGAAGGTACTATACCATGCTGGTAACTGACCATGTTGGTTGTTGAATTTATATTGTGCCTATTTAGCAAAAATTAGTAGTATGGAGTAAGAATACAGTTCACTATCCCCTATTTTGGACGTGGATGTCGTAAAAAACGATCAAAACATAAAATATGCATATAATATCTGTGAAAAAGAAGGAAAACATGAAATAGAACTATGCCAATACGTCTGATCAGCATGGTATAATAAGGTCAATTTTCCTCCTATGGGTGGAGGCTCGAGGCCAGCAATGGGACGTATACGATCTGAAATGATGATGATGATGATTTTTAAAGATTTTATCCCGTTTGTATTTAATTTTTGATTGCCCGACGTTTCGAACAATTTTCAACGTTCATGGCTACAATGTCTCAGGTCTTTTTTTTTTGGGGAAGGGTTACTGTCGGCGCACTCCTCGTACTACTCCGTCCGGGGCGACAGAGGAGCCTAAGCACGCACACCCGTAACCCACCCGCGACTCGTCACCTTCATCGTTGGACCGACCACCAGAGCAGGGCGACTTGTCTTCAGTGGTCGGTCCGACTGAATACTCCCTGAGGAGTACCCTCTCCTCGACCAACATCCCCTCTCCTCGACCAACGTCCGCTCTTCAGGGAGGACGTTGGTCTTTCCTCACGCGGTCAGCCTCTCGGCGGGTGACGGACCAATTCCCCGACAATGTCTCAGGTCTACCAAGTCATCGTTATCGTAGCGCGATATAATCCGTAAAATAAGTTTTAATGGGAATGATTTAAAAAAAATTTAAAACAAATTTCTTATCAAGATTTGAGAATACAGTGTATTCCATTCCATCAGCTTCTTAGCATTTATGATTCCCATGACAGAATTAATTTTCAATTTATTTCTCTTTAAGGTATAGTACACGTTGCAATTTTTATCTTATTTTAGGTAACCTTAAGAAGAGCTAGTATCTGCAGTAGGTACAAGACCGACAGGTAGGTACATGATATGACAGATCATCATCAGAATAAAAAAACAATGGCGTTTATTCAAAGTAAAAAAGAAAAATCTATAAGATTTGAAAATACAATGTTATTGCAGTATGTATATATAACGACCACTTAAAATCTTACTTTTAATATTTACAACAAACATAAAAATGATCGTAAAATCTGAATATCCCATAAACCGAGTTATGATTGAGAAATACTTATACATACCGATTTATATCGTAAACTCCTAAAATATAAATGCTTGAATAACGATTTTGAATAACACGTTGATTCATTTGTGTAATACGTATTAAGTTAAAAATACAATGTGTGTAGTAGTAGAGTCTCTATCAAAAAATCAAATGATTAGAATAAACCAAGCTTTATATACAAGACAATAATAATAATCATCATCATTTTAGCTCATATACGTCCCACTGTTGGACTCGAGCCTCCTTCACAACAGGAGGGAAATTGATCTTACTATACCATACTGGTCAGACAAGTTTGTATAGGGTTTTACTTCGAGTTTTTCTTCTCTTGCATAGATGTTATTTGCTAATTATCAAGCAAAAATTGCAATCGCATGAAAACACAATGTACCTCACAAGTAATACATATTGGATTAAATTGTACTAAATATAATGCGATTGCCAAGTCAATCTATTTATTTAAAACATAAAAGATCTTTAATATTGATATAGTCACTATAAGAAGTAGTTAGGTTAGCTATTTAAGTATTAACGTAAGCAGAAAGGTCCCTTAAGCGGAGACCGAATGAGTTAACCGACTTGCTATAACATACGAGTAGATCTCACAACTTTTTATGCTAGAAGAACTCAGTTGCGAGGCTTGGCTTTTTTTTTACAAGTTTTGTTTTTGATGGTATCTCATTTCTTTTTGTAGATAGATCTACTTATTTTCCTTGCCGGTACCTTCTACTTCTTGAATACCAACAACGGCTTTTCTTAGAGCCCACTCTCTGAAAAATGAGACATCTCTCCGTTCCGTTTGAGTCACTTCTACCTAAACTAAGCGGAGAGATTTGGAAATAAAGAAATTTGATTGGTGTTTTGTGAAACACATCTCCTCTAGTCGCCTCTCCGCTTTGATGGCAATCGAGCCTAATGATGGCGTTCTTTCTTTCAGGTAAATTTCAGGCAATTTAGTTTGCTTAATATTTTGGGAGATTTTGGTACAATTTCATAAGACATGTCCCACTTTTGCCTTTCATTAAGTTGATTGACCATTTTACAAGTTATCTTTGAATATAATTATATCTAGGTATCTGTCTACACCTATTATGCCACTCATCATTCAGCCCATCGCCGTCCACTGTAGAACATAGACCCCCTCATGCTTCACCATAAAGTGCGGTACTGTAGCACCTGCATCCAACAACGCTCAAGAGTAACAGAGTTGCCATGACTAGAGCTCATTTTTCTTCGCTATATGAGGAATAATGACGTAATCACCACGTTTGGTAGGCGGGTTGGTTTCGCAATGAGATATTATACATTACCCCGGCAAGAGCTGCTGCCCACTCTCCTTCCTGTTGAATCCTTTTTTTTTAAATGAGAACGCCTTGCACTAAGGGAATAATAATCCTTAAATTGTGGGGGACTTTACAAACATATAAATCAACATCGCATCATCATCGCAGCCCTCATATGTCCTACTGTTGGGCTCGGGCCTCCTCCACAATAAGAGAGAATTTAACCCACTATACCATGCTGGTCAGACATATTGATATAGGGTTTCATTTCAAGTTTTCCTTCTCTAGCACAGATGGTAAGTGCATACTATATCCCATAGTCGACTTATTCAACATCTACGGGCAAGATAAAGAGTGGTGAATTGTATTCTTACTTCGTCACCACACGGAAAGAACATATAACTAACCGACACAAATTACATTCAGACTTAGAACAACAATTTGTGGATCGTACAAGGTGTTGTCTTGCATGGGATTCGAATCCACGACACTGGCACGGTACGTTGGTATCTTAACCACTACGCCATCTGCGCAGTCTTAAGCCGGTTGTTACGATTCCTATAGGGAAGCAATGATGGCGACAAATGTATTCTTATTTTTTTACAAAGTTACATTTCATTAACTACAAATGTCAATTTGTAATGCTATATTTCAAATTATTTATGCAGTTAGTGTATCTCGGCAACTGAGCAAAAATTACAATGTTTCATAATTTTTCCTTAATTTAGACACTAAACAGTAATTGTATTCAAAATTTTAAGGTTCTATGTTTGCTAGAAGTGCCTCTTTAATATTGATGATCGGTCAGTCAGTCAGTGAGTGAGAAAATTGCGAAATTTTGACTAGTTATAATTCTTAAATTATTGGTTCAAATTGAATGAAAATTGAAATACACAATATGTATACAAGGCCTGTGGGTTACTAAAAATTCAGGCTTCTAGTTTTATTAACAACGAAGTTATAGAGGATCGAAAATGGCCTGAATGCCTTCGAGAAAAGTATGTTACGGCAGTTTTGCGTTTGGCCCTACTTTTTTTTTGCTCGGCTTGGCGGGGATACTGCCGTGCCCCCAGACCTATTTTTAACGGATTTTATTAGCGCTACCATAGAGGGGGTATGAAAGCACTGTTGCATTAAACGTTTAACGCTACCATGGAGGGGGTATAAAAGCACTGTTGCGTTAAACGTTTAACGCTCTTGGGGAGGGCGAATAGAAAGAGACAGAGCAAGATTAAATGCGTGGCACTCGAACGCATGCGCGTAGTATACCTGTTTCTTTTAAGACGCTCTCTCTTTTCTCTCTCTCTCTGTTTTTCACACTAAATCACTTATTTTATATTTTCCAAGAAGTTTCACTTCTATCCCGTGTACAGTGTTACACGCGCAATTTTTATTTTATTACTGTTAGAAGCACACGAGGAATACCTGATTATGAGTGATGCTGCAGCTCATGAACCTTTGTTAGACCACTGCCTACCGTGAAGAAAGTGGTTTTTGATTCCGTGTAACGAGATTCGATGATATTAAAGGCATCATCAAAACCCACCACACGCAAACACCCTCAGAAAGTTTAGCTTCTGAAATCTAGTAACAAATTCTGTAAGAGTATGTTACTATCTTGGATAAACCGACCTGTGGCTGTAGACAGACGGCTATCAACAATATGGTCCTACCCTTAGAATAATAACATATAGAAGGTAAGTCCACGCACAGAAAGTGAGGCATTTCAATTGGAGCCTAATGGAGCCTACGCCGGAACAGTCCCGTAATGTACAAATCATTGCACTGCACGAATGTACGCAACTCTTAAAAAATAAATAGGTAATTATGACGGCTTGTGCATTCAAATGGTGCCACAACACATTTGAAAAACATAAAAAGGTTTTTAACATTACTTTTAAAAGTATTTCGACGATTTATGTTAATAAAAACAAAATTTGATTTCATAATTTGTATAGTGGTTTCCGTGTGTACGTGTGTAATCGTCTGCCTGCCATTAGTATTTTTAGATTCAAATTTTTAAAGTTCAAAGTACTGACACTATCCTTACCAACCTAACCCACCCGAAAACGACGTCGCCTTCGTCGTTGGGCCGATCACCGGAGCAGGGTTACTTGTCATCAGTGGTCGGCCTGACTGAATACCCACTACGTGGGGTACCCTCCTATTGACCAACGTCCCCCCTCGCGGAAGACGTCGGTCTTTCCTCACGCGGTCGGCCTCGGCCGCCGCCTCCTTCCGCGAGATCACTGTCTCGCAGAAGGCTGCGACCGCATGTAATACCATGCTAAGGTCAACGCGAGTGAAGCGTTAATGAAAAATGTTCCAATAACGAAGAAATAACTTCTTTTGATAGATTTTGTTAAGTGTTTTGCTCGTAAAATTAAAATTATAAAAACTTATTTACGAGTGAAAAATTGAGAGCCTATCTTAATACCGTTTCAATCTTCAAACCTTTGGTCCAGTGTGGACTGACGTCATCATCACAGCTCATATACGTCCCATTATTGGATTCGAGTCTCCTGCTCAATGAAATGGAAATTGATATACTACACCACGCTGGTCAGACGTGTTGGTATAGCGTTTTATTTCGAGTTTTCATTCTCTTACATAGATATTATATGCGTATTATATCCCTTAGTCGTCTTTTACGACATCCATGGGCAGGATAGGGATGGATAAATCTCAGTAATTTAAACATGATAAGTTGATTAGCTAAGTATCTTCATCACTATCATTCAGCCTATTGCCGTACACTGCTGGAGATAAGCATTCCTCGTTTCCCCTCGGTCCACGTAATGGTTCACACTGCATCGTTCGATTCGTGATCGCCACTGGAGAACCTTTCTTCCCCAGCGGTTGTCGGTTCGTCGACCGATGTAGCCTGCCCTTTGCCACTTCAGCGTGCTAATCCTTCGTTCTATGTTGGTTACACCCGTTCTTCTACGGATTTCCATATTTATTGATATATTATTTAAATTTTTTTAGCTATATATATATTTATTTAATTTTTTTGAGAAGAAAAAGATATAAGAGAGACAAGTTTAAATTTGAGCTAAATATCATACCAAAATATGATTTACATATTATAAAATACAATATGAGATAGGTATTTAATAACACTCGACTGAAAACTCCTATCGGATATACAGAAAACTCATATAATGTTTGTATCAAAATATGATATTAACACGTAACTAATCGAAAGGCATAACTCCCAATGGGTACATTAATAACCGTGTCCATTACTCACCGTAATTCCCGGGATATTCTGGAATGTCGCCGTTAATCCCTTGGGCCGGGAATACCCGAGCAACACTGAAACAATGTACCATAATTAGAAACACAATTGATGACAAATTATGGTTGGTAACATTATTATTTTGTTATTATTTACTTCTACGTGTTAGAATAATAACGTATAGAAGGAAAGTTCACGCACAAAAAATGAAGCATTTAAATTGGAGCCTAATAGAACTTACGCCGGACCGCCTTAGTATACAAGGTCACTGTACTGCACGTACGTACGCAACTCTTAAAAAATTAATAGGTGATTATTGCGGTTTGTGCATTCAAATGGTGTCACAACACATTTGAAAAACATAAAAAGGTTTACTTACTTATTACTTTTAAAAGTATTTCGACGATTTATGTTAATAAAAACAAAATTTGTATTTTTAGTAGTATTTTTAGATTCATGTTTCGAACTTTCGAAGTACCGACACTATCCTTCTATACGTTATTATTCTAAGGGTTAGTAATTATTAAACATTAAATTTGTAGTAATTATTGTGACAGTTTATTAATTTAAACCTAACAAATCTAATATACTACCACCGGATCGGCACGCGACCTCACTGAGTTAAAATATAATTTAAAAGTTACAGACCTCTAAATATTTACACATTACATATTTGCAAGAATTTGTCGAAAATTCAGACGTAAATAATATTGCGCCTCATGCCGCCCTAGCCGAGGCCGCGGGTGACGTGACCGGGGATTAGTCCGTCACCCGCCGAGAGGCCGACCGCGTGAGGAAAGACCGACGTCCTCCCCGAGGGGGGGACGTCGGTCGATGGGAGGGTACCCCGCGTAGGGGGTATTCCGTCGGGCCGACCACTGACGACAAGTAAACCTGCTCCGGTGGTCGGCCCCACGACGAAGGCGAGGTGGTTTTCGGGTGGGTTGTGGAAGTTGCGTGCTTAAGCCCCTCTGTCGCCCGGGACGGAGTGGTGCGGAGGCGCGCCGACCGCAGCCCACCCACAAAAAAAAAAAAAAAAGACGTAAATAATATAAAATTTTAAGAAGATGAATGATAAAGTAGTTGGAAAATGAGTGAATCTAATGTTCTACATTTTGACAGAGAGAAAAACAAATGAAAAATGGCGCGAAACTTTAGTGAATTGTTTCTTTTTTTTTTAATGTAACCGTTTTAATGATATTCAAACCAGCCAGAAACAAACCAGTACAGCCAGGAGATTTTATTAAAAGTTTATACACACTAAATGCGAAAATACTATTTCCCCGATATATTATAATATGGCATAAATTATACGAAATTCCCTTATAGTCAAATAAAACTAGTACTACAATTGTATTATTATTTGAAATCTACCAAAAACAATGTTAATTGATTTATTCAATATTTTCTTCTAAAAAGACGTTTTCCTTGCATTAATATTGAAGGTAAGTATAGGGTCGCTTGCTCTGTATGACCTGTTCGTCTAAGAGATGCTTTAAAATTTTTCTCTAAGCCATTACGTCATTATTCTTCCTTCGTTAAGGAGGCTTATTTTGAAGACATCGACCGGTTGATGGATTGGATTGATACCCATTTTAATTACCTACTTCAATAAAAATCTTTTAATAATACAGATCATTAATTTGTGTTTCTTTTTATTTTACTTTACAGTAACCCTCTCTGAGATATATATACATTCCTGAGTTGAACGGAATTTTAAAAAATAATTAACCCTAGAACTATAAATCTATTTTTATCTGTAAACTATAAGCTGAGGTATATATTACCCCACGAATTATTTTCATTCTAAAAACAGTAATATTTCCATTGAGTGCTTAATTTTTTTTTCGTAATTTTCATACTGAATTTAATAGTGAAAAGCAAATGAAATTTTATCAACATTCAGTTACTAAGTTGAATAGCTAGAAGTGCTAAAAACAAACAAACATTAATAATTATTTTTCTAAACAACCAAATAACGGGATTTTAAAAAGATATTATGTGTCAAATAAAATCTATATACATGTGAAAATCATGATCATTTGAAAAAGAAATCTTCATTTGGAACTCAGAATATTCAAAAATTTGTGAATTGTAACGTCAAATAAAAATCAATAAAATATGTTATTTTCAAGAACATATTTCCGTTCCATTTCTATTACACAAAATGTAAAAAAAATTACATTTACCATATAAAAGATATTCAAAAGCAAAATTGTGCATTAAAATTAAAAGATTTAACTCATTTAAAGGCATAATCCCTGCAATAGAGAAGTAGTTTTAAGTTTACTTGGGCCTTGATAATTACCCCGGTTTGCAGTTCTAGGGTTAACAATCTCAAAGAACATCTAGTCTTAAAACTATCATTTATACATCTGCAAAGATGGCTTCGTGGTTAAGATACCGACCTACTGTGCCAGTGTCATGGGTTTGATTCCCACACAGGACAACACTTTGTGAATCGCATACAATTCTGAGAATGGATGTAATTTCTGTCCGTTAAATATATGTTTGTAAAGTCGTCCGCAACACAAGGATTATATCCTTCGTGCAGGGTGTTGTCTTTTTCTTAAAGAATGAAAGAAAGAAAGATGTGTTTTATTTTATACTAACTTCTGCACGCGACTTCGTCCGCATGGTATAGATACTTTGGGCTGACGCTAACTTTGGCCTAAGACTTTGTTTACGTAAAAGGTGAAAATATTTTTTTTAATAATACGATTCTGTATCTGATTTTTACGAAAATCATGCGTGACATCGAAAAAAGAAACCCGATTTTGAAACATTGTTCATTGCCACTCCTGTTCGTCTTAGCGTGAGAAAAGCTACAAGCAATATGCCTATAGCTTTTCTCGATAAATGGGCTATCTAACACTAAAAGAATTTTTCAAATCGGACCAGTAGTTCCTGAGATTAGCGCGTTCATACAAACACGCTCTTCAGCTTTATATATTTATATAGATTTATAGTATATTTGATATATAGTTAATTACTAGGTATATGTATACTTATAATAAATATTTATCGTGATTATCGTTTTATTTATACACGCCGTAAGCGACGCGACGGGTAGAAAATTACTCGAATTTAATAGCCCGCCCAATTTACCATTCCGACGCGTCTATGCTGTTACATTGTCTGTGTAGCTTTAAACCAATGTGTTGAGTATACACTGAGAGAAAATATATTTTATTTAATTAAAATCCGTGTGGTGACGGAGTAAGAATACAATTCACCCCTCCCTATCTTGCCCGTGGATGTCGTAAAAGCCGACTAAGGGATATAATACGCATATAAAATCTATGCAAGAGAAGGAAAATTAACTATATCTAACAACATGTCTGATCAGCATGGTATAGTAAGGTCAATTTCCCTCCTATTATGAAGGAGGCTCGAGCCCAGCAATGGGACGTATATGATCTGAAACGAACGAACGAACGATTTAATTAAAAAATAAAATTTTGTTAAACTCTTCCTCTTGTGATGACGGAATAAGAATGCAATTGTTTTCATCCCTTACTTATACGTGGGAGACATAAAAATCGGCTAAAAGAAAGTGGACGGCTGCAGCTTGGGAATCCTATAACACTTAATGAGATCGCCATTCCGCCTGCTAAACTGGCAATTAAAGCATTATCAAGTAGGGTGCCGTAAATGCCGATCTTTTGAGTGTCGTGGATTCGAACTTTATACAGGACAATCGCTTGTGCGATACTCAAATAATTGTTCTGAGTCTGGTTGTAGTTTGTGTCCATTAGTTACATATTTTTTTTTACGATTACACCTTGCACTAAGAAAATTATTCCTTGTATTACGCGGGACTTTATAAACATATAATTTAAAGCCATCCAGATAATAATTTGTGGATCACAGAGAGCGTGATTCTGCGCAGGAATCAAACTCAAGCACTAGCGCGATAGGTCAGCATCCCAACTACTACGCCATCGATTCAATAGTCAGTTTGTAAGTTCCGCCGTGATTTAAGAATTCATTAATTAGCGTATGTTTATTTAAAAATTAGTAGACAATATCTACATTACGTATTTTAATTTCGAAGATAAAGAACTTGTTCTAAACATTTCATAAAGAAACGTTTGCTGGCATAATCTACTTTTAACTAGAAATTATAAAATAAACTTTATAACACACTTTTAGCCCCCGTAAGATAAGACTTGAAATACATCGTAATATACTCCATAATTTTAATAGAGCATTATAATTCATATCAAACATGATAAGGGGATACCTATTGCACACCCAACTTTAACGGTACAGTCGCAGGCATAAAACTTTAAAGCCAATAAAACGTACCATCTCAACATAGCTGATAAGCACTTTTTTATTTAGCTGTACTCAAACGATAGACTGTAAAGTGAATATTTGAAGTGTTTTCGAGGAAAACCGTTTTGTTTTCACGATTTTCAGTTGAAAGTGAAAAGCTAGAATTTTTACGACCATAATATTCTCTAGTAGCCTAGTGGCAAGACTAAGCATTGTAGAAGTACATCCTTACTAATATTATAAATGCGGAAGTCAGTTTGTTTGTTACGCTTTCACGCGTAAACTACGAATCCGATTCCAAAAATTATTTCACCAATGGAATGCTATAATATCAGGGAGTAACATAGGCTATATTTTATTCCGGTATTCCCACGATCACAGGAACTACGAGGGTAAGGCGACTGAATGCGAAGCGAAGCAAGGAGGGGGTTTACTGGTACAACTATATATACTACGATCTCGATGTATCAATACTAAAAATTTAAGACTTCTAATGTATTGACTTTAATGGGCTTAGCACGAATATTTGCGTCAAAGTATTATTATCGTTAACGAGACCAATTTGTATGGGATTTGGAGCAGCGCTTCTATTGGATGATAAAGGCATAAATCACTAGAATCTTGCAATGTAGTATACCAAATTTTTATTAATTAATGTCCGTGTGGTGACGGAGTAAGAATGCAATTCACCACGCCCTCTCTTACTCGTGGGTGTCGTAAAATATGACTAAAAGATATAACATACATATCATCTATACAAGAGATGATAGAAAACTCGAAATAAAACCCTAAGCCAACACGTCTGACCAGCCCAACATAGTAGGTCATTTTACCTCCTAGTGTGGAGGAGGCTTGAGCCCAGCATTGGGACGTATATGAGCCGATATAATGACATGATGATGATAAGCGTAAATGTGTGTTTATGTATTTACTGTGGAACGAAATTAAGTCATTAATTGCAGATTGCTTGATATCACTAGCTACAATGTATTAGCACGTTATTATCGACGATTATATAACAAACTAGCAAACCGCCCTCGCTTCCCTTCAGTTTCAATAACATTACCCAGTAGTTCCCGTACCCGTGGGAATACATTCTGTTAATGTTACATGAATACATTGCGTCTGATGCCGCCCTAGCTGCGCATAATGTTGCCTTAGCAGAGGCTGCGGGTGACCGAACCGGGGATTTAGTCCGGGCACCCGCGAAGAGGTTAGCCTCGCGACGGCGATCGGTGTCCCAGTAGGGGACGTCGAAGGGAGAAGGCACTCCTCGGGGTATTGTGTTGGGCCGATCACTGACGTCAAGTCACTCTGCTCTGGTGGTTGGCCCAACGACGAAGGCGACGTGTCGCGGGTGGGTTACCGGTGTGCGTGCTTACGCCCCTCTGTCCTCGCCGAGCTTAAACCACCCAAAAAAAAAATCCTGTGGGAATACAGGGATAAAATATAGCGTATTAGCAACCCGCCCACGCTTCGCCACGATTTTGGTCGCCTTACCCGCGTAGTGCCTGTTCCCGTAGGAATACCGGGATAAAATAAAGCCTATGTTACACCCTGATAATATAGGTTTTCATTGGTGAAAGAATTATTGAAATCGGTTCGGTGCTGAAAACGTAACAAACAAACAAATTTACTTTCGCATTTATAATATTAGTAAGTATTTGCGCAATAAAATAACAGAAGTCCTCACCCTTGATACTGTGTCAGATAATGCGCGTGATCTGCATACTTTTTATGATCGTTGACTCTTATAGCAGTACCTGGAAGAAATAAAAACATGATTAATATTTAGATTTTAATGTAATATTTTTTGTAATTTAATACAGTTAAGATGCTGATGTGTTGTGAATATGGTTTACGTGTATTTTACTACCAAAGTATTTGATTTTCAGCGCCCAATTAATGATAACGACGACTTGACTTACTGACAGACGGCGACAATTAATAAACTATATAATAAGAAGAAATGTTAAATAATATGTGAAGAAAATTATATAAGACATTGATAAATAGGCTTTGTTCCCTTTGCTTACTGGAATGGACAAACAGAACAAAAAATAACTTTATGCGTCACCATTAACGATTCGAAATTTAAATTCAAAACAATTCGAATATAAAGACGCCGTTGGTTTTACGGTGAGTCGTAAAGGTTTAATTTGTTTTACGCGTAATAAACCTTAATTACATTACTTTAAAGATTATATTATAACTAGCTATGTCTCCAGTTTCACGCGCGTTGAAAATTAATTATATAACCCCGTTTCATAGAACACGCAATTACGTTTATGCCCTAAACGCGCACTTTATTTGCCTGCTCTGTGATTAATACCATATGCACGTCTCTATAACCGCTATTTTCAGCAATATAGACCGTCTTTTCATTTTTCCGTGTGGTGACGGAGTAAGAATCCAATTCACCACTCTTGCCCGTGGCTGTCGTAAAAGACGACTAAGGAATATAATACGAATATAACATCTATGCAAGAGAAGGAAAACTCGAACTATAACTCTACACCAACCTATCTGACCAGCATATTATAATAGTAAGGTCAATTTCCATCCTATTTTGGAGAAGGCTTGAGCCCAGCAGTGGGACGTGTATGAGCCGAAATGATGATGATATCTTTTAGTTCCTATAAAGTTATGTATGATTTAAAAATAAAAACATTTTACGGATTTTATCACTTTTGTATCTGATTTTTGATTGAAGTTTCGAACACTTTGCAGCGTTTACAATTACGGGTGGACTGTGCGTGATAAAATCCGTAAAATAGTTCTATTTACAATGTGTAATGCTCACGTAAATATCAAAAATCATTAAGTATAATATACCTCATTTCTATGCAGTGATGAAATAGAAACATATTGATCACGGTCTCTTATTTTTCAATAGGTATCGCAAGAAGGACCGCACTATCTTCTGTCTACAGTCGCGGGCCCATCCACCCAGGGCAATAGCACATTCTCGCAGAAAATTGACGTTTTGAGTAACTTGTTATTGCGCTTCGTTTAATGAACGAGAGAGCCGGAAGCCTCAGTGTTTGCATGTGGTAGTTTTTGGTTCTCACTTGTACCTGGGCAATTCCATTTACTCACGTAGGTACTCGCCTGTACCGCTCAGAAATGACGGCATAGCGCTCAGAGTTATTTTATGATATAGTAACTACCTCCTTTTTTTTGGGGGGTGGGTTGCGGTCGGCTCGCTCCTTGCACCACTCCTTCCGGGGCGACAGAGGGGCGTAAGCACGCACACCCGCAACCCACCCATGTACACGTCGCCTTCGTCGTTGGGCCGACCACCGGAGCAGAGTTACTTGTCATCAGTGGTCGGCCCGACGGAATACCCCCTATTTGGGGTACCCTCCCATCGACCGACGTCCCCCCCATCGGGGAGAACGTCGATCTTTCCTCACGTGGTCGGCCTCTCGGCGGGTGACGGACTAATTCCCCGATCACGTGACCCGCGGCCTCGGCTAGGGATAGTAACAGCCTCCTAAGCGTTATTCACGTTGGTTCATTTCACAGGTAAATTTTTCCAAGGGCTTGTAGTCTATCAGGATGTCTGGCAGATGTAAAACATCGAAATCATTTTGTACAAGTATATTTGCATAAAATAACAGATTACGGCAAGAACTAATATGATATAATGTATTATTAAAATATTATGGTTTTTTTCTAGTAAATGATTATTTTTATTTAATAAACATATATTTTCATTAGTATATATTATAGGTATGTGTTTAGGTTAATGATTTATTTTGAGCTCACTAGACAGTGTTGTACAAAATTCTGAAATAGGTTATGGTTTCGTAACACAAATGTACATATCAAAGTGTGGCCTTAACGCCACGCCAACGGTCAGGTTCAATTTCGCCTACATAAAAATGTGTGTGTGTATTTGTGTACGCATTTAAGTATTTAATTAAAGATTTTTATGTTACGCCAAAGAAGTATAACTATTCTTCTTTGGCGTAACAAGATAAAAATCTTTATAAAATCTTATCCAACGCGTTATACTACGTTTGTAGAAAAAAAACGGCGCTAATTGCAGAAAAAAGACATTAAACACTGAAAGATTTACCATCTAATTGACATTTGTCACGGTGTACCCGCATCGTAAAATATGCTGCGTAGCTAACTTCAGGGTATCGGATTTTCGTGACGGTACGCGCGCGTATCGTAAAAATTTACTCTCGTCATGTTTTCCTAACACGCCTTAGTTCAATTATAAGTTTAATAATATTATAATTCCTGGACATCTCAGGTGCTTTCGATAACGCTTGGTGGCCAATGCTACTTCTTAAATTAAAGGCTCGTGGTTGCTATAGAAATATCTACCAAATCATACAGGCGTACTTTTTAAATGGCTCGACTAAATTGAAACTTGGTCACCATGCTGTGTCGAAACCACTGACGATGGGCTGCCCTCAAGGTTCGGTATTAAGTCCATATCTATGGAATTTAGGTTTTGACGATTTTCTTGAGTTACCTCTACCGAAAAATTGTCTATTGATCGGCTATGCAGACGACGGACTTTTACTTATACAATCGAACACAAGGGATGGTTTAGAGAAATTAGCGGAAACATGCCTCAATGATATATTCGATTGGGGTACACGAAACCGGCTTGCCTTCGCACCCCAAAAAACATATCAGCTTTTATTAAAAGGACATTTACAATCGACGCCGCGTATAAAATTCAATAATATGACTGTCAAAAAGAAAGAATCAGTTTGCTATCTCGGCCTAGTCTTAGAAAAAAATTTTTCATTTATTGAGCATATTAAAACTGTAGGCGAAAAAGCGAAACGGAATTTCTACGCGCTTACTAGAATATCCACATCTACTTGGGGCCTTCGTTTTAATACACTTAAAACCATATACATGGCCACATATTTGGGGTGTATTTGTTACGCTGCACCTGTATGGGCCGATAGGGCCACCACAGGGGCGGCTCGCCTTAAATTACTACAGAGCCAACAATTGGCCCTAATATTTTTATGTAAAGTCTATAGAACGGTTAGTACCGAGGCCTTACCAGTACTCGCGGGTGTACTTCCGGTTGATTTGGAGATTCAGAGACGAGTGTCAATGTATTACACCACAAAGGAAACTATGAATACAGATTTCCTTCTACCGCGCGACCGAAATAAAATTGCTAGATTGTTTGCACCACAATCCATTGTCTATGAGGAACTTTTAACTGAATGGCAAGAAAGATGGGATCCATCATCGAAAGGTCGTCATCTTTATCTATTTTTCCATGAATCCCGGGAGCGCCTAGAGAAGGTGTGGGTGGAGGTTGACCACTTCGTGGCCCAATTTTTAACTGGACATGGCAGCTTTAAAAGTAAATTATTTTCTTTTAAACTCGTACCATCACCATTATGCCAATGTTCCACATCTGATCACGAGTATGAACAATCAGCACATCACATTCTCTGGGAGTGCGATCTCTGGCGAAACGAGCGTAACCTTATGTTAAACATAATGATATCTGATGTTTACGCGAGCACTACACATTGTAAATAAAACTACTTTTACGGATTATATCGCGTTTGTATTTGATTTATGATTGCCCGACGTTTCGAACACTTTGCAGCATTCATGGTCACGGGCGGACTAATGGCTGGGTATTACCATCAAGCTGGGATCCTGTTATAAACATAATTAAAAATAAATCCAAAGAGACCACCACAAGACTGCATGATACTGTGAGCACTTATTGTATAGATTTGACCCACAATAATAATGGTTAAAGATAATTTTATAGATCAAAAATCTTTTAGTAAGCCGCATCTAAAATTAAAAATCAATATTAATTTAGCATCATGTCCCCTGAGTTTTCTTGCCGGATCTTTCTCAGTGTGGCCGCGTTCCGATCCGGTGGTAGTATATTAGTTTGGTTAGTTTTAAATCAACAAATTGTTATAATAATTGCTACAAATTTAATAATTAATAATTACTAACCATAAACAATATAATTTTTTCATATAGATTCATTTTCTTCTTACACTGGCAATAAATTTGTACTAAAATGTGGGTAACAATTTAATAAATTTATAACTATTTTCTGTATCGGGTAGATAATTGTAAATGTCTGTAATAACGATTACTTGTTGGACGTGAGACACCTTAGTCCGCCCGTGACCATGAATGCTGCAAAGTGTTCGAAACGTCGGGCAATCATAAATCAAATACAAACGCGATATAATCCGTAAAAGTAGTTTTACTTATGTTAAACAGTTTGCAAGTCACCTGTGGGGTAGTATACTATACGGACCTTGTAGCAACTCGAGAAAATTTCCTTGCGTTCATGCGCTTCTGCCATATCTACTGTAGCAATCAATCTTAACGCTCACATATAGGCCCCGTTAAGCTCTTCCGTATCCGTGGTGCCGTACTGCTGAGCTATCGTAGCTGTACACCTTTTTACTTATTGGCTGACTAGTCATTTTGTTTTCCTGTCTCCCGCTTTGCCTAGGAGGGAAGTGGAATCTCTCTTTCCAACTCCTCCTCTTTAATCTTTTCTAATTAAATTTGTTGCGGGTCCCAAGACAATTAAAATCATATCCCGGGACTGTCTGAGGGTCAAACCTCGGTGTCATTTATGGAGACCATTGTGGATCCTGGCATACAGGAGTTACAATGGTGGGAATATATAGTGGGATTAGTCCCATTAACATTTGTTAAAAAAAAAAAAAAATTATTATTCCATGTGGTGACGGAGTCAGAATATAATTCACCACTCCCTATTTTGCCTGTGGATGTCGCAAGAAACGACTAAGGGATATAATATGCACATAACATCGGCGCTAGAGGAGGAAAACTCGAAATGAAACCCTATTCCAACATGTCTGACCAGCACGGTATAGTAGGTCAAATTCCCTCCCATTGTAGTGGAGACCGAACCCAACAGTGGAACGTATGTGGGCTGCGATGATGATGATAAATATAATTAATTCTCATTGGTCAACTTTTCAACGACAAAAATGCAAATTACGTATTCAAGTAAATTTATGGCACATTTTGACTTAAGTTCATTCAATTACGAGATAATCCTACTTAGTATGAATATTGTGAGCCATTTTTCTGTCAATTATTATCAGCGATCAATGACCGGCATCATATTAAGGCCGATGCGTAACGCACCAATAAATAGCTGGGAGTTCTATTTTTACTTTATTATAATTATTTCAGCCCTTTCTTATACCGAGCGGATATCAAGGAACAGGTACCAGATGTCAGCTTAACGCGGATGAGTTGGTAATACCCATAGTAGTCTTTTACGACACCTAGGAGCAAGATAGGGAGTAGTGAATTGTATTCTTACTCTGTCACGGCTAAAAGCGTGGTGTAGTAGATCAATATCCCTCCATTGAGGAGGAGGTTCGAGCTGAACAATGGAACTCATGTTAGTTGAGTGAGAGTTGATGATGATGAGGCCAACGACTCGAGCCTTCACTAGGTGGGCAATTGACCTTACTGTATCATGCTGGTCAACCAGATTGGTATGAGGTTTTATTTCGAGCTTTCCTTCTCTTGCAAAGATTTTATCTGTCATTAAAATCTCTTAGCCGTCTGTTACGACATCTACGAGCAAGATAGGTAGTGATGAATGGTATACTAATTTCGTCACCACACGTCCAGTAATTATAGCAAAACCAAAAAGTCACAATTTCATAGTGGGTTGAATACAACTTGTTAATTGTGAGGGTAAAATTGAAAATTTTCATTGTGAAATTTCAGTTGAGGCGCGAATGGGGCTTCATTAAACGTTTGTAAACCGACAAATTGCAATTTATTGTCCTAAATATGACAAATTTATTATGTGCCATTTTTTATATTTTGCGTATTTTTGTTTAAATTAAGAGTGGTAATTGTCTCAACTTTTATATATCCCACTAGACTTAAGCCTCCTTCATAACCGGAAAGAAATTGACCTATGATACCACGCTTTTTTTTAGTGGTGGGCCATGATCATCGCACCCGCCGCCCGGCTCCGTCCGGGACAACGGAGGGGCGGCGCGCGGCCCTAAGACACACCCGTGCAACGCGGATCGCGGGGTACGCTCCCCCCACGACGTTCCCCCTCAGGGACGATCATTTAGGCACTGAGGTATGTTGGATATATTCATAAAATATTTCCGTACATAAATTTATCTGTCCGTGTGGTGACGAAATAAGAGTCCAATTCACCACCCCCCTCTCTCGCTCATGGATGTTGTTATGTCGTGGCTTAGTGGACTGTATGGGTATTTATGCCAGCAACATAACGACGTGGGTTGAACAAGAAGGGTGAAGGACCAGCGGGAGCCAATCCCACTAGTGGGACTGGTTCCCACAAAATGAGGGTTTGTTCGGGACAGGTGGGCGGCGAAGGGAGCAAGTTTGAGGACCTTACCTCGTCTTTCCTTTGCTTTGGCGAAGCTGCAGACTTGTCGTGCTGAAGGTGATGTTCCTGACGAGCTAAGTTGGGGCTGAACACGGGTACTGAATGTCTTGTCTATTTAACTGTCACTATTAGAGTATATATACATCCGGCGTGCGGAAGGGCTGACCAGAGTCTTTTTATGCGGAACGATATCGTGTACCACGGAAAGAATACGTCACAACTACTTTTTCGAGCGTCTCAATGCCGAATGTCAAAATGGCGGCTAGGTCCAACGCACGACGGAACTAAAGTGAAATTAGCCACGTGTCACACGTCACGCCATCGGCGTGAACAGATGTCGTAAGAGGCGACTAAGGGATATAATATCAGCTATGCAAGAGAAGAAGAAACAAAATCCTATACAAACACGCCTGTCCGGTAAAGTAAATTAGGTCAATTTCCCTCCTGAGGCCCTAGTCCAATAGTGGGACGTGTATGGGTTGAGATGATGATGATGATGACATAAATTTAAAATATATCATCATCACTCCTAGGCCTGTTAAGCTCGTGTCTCCTCCACGATAGTAAGGATATTGGCTTACTATATCACGCTGATCAGAGGGATTGGTATAAGGTTTTATTTAGTCTTCCTTCTCTTGCATAGGCGTTATATACATATTTTATCCCTCAATAGTCTTTTACGACATTCACAGGTCAGAGAGGTGGTGAATCCACAGGTGGTGAATTGGTGCCGTCTCCATTCGGATGATGTCTCATTCGGTAATCACGTCAAAAATTACATACAAGTGTATGCGTCTAAGGTTTTCATTGAAAAAAATATATAATGATTTCTGATGTTTATGCGAATATTACCCAATGTAAATAAAACTACTTAACGGATTTTATCACGTTGCCCTGGTGATGTCTGACATCTTAGTCTGCCCGTGACCATGAACGCTGAAAAGTGTTCGAAACATAGGGCAATCAAAAATCAAATACAAACGCTATCCGTAAAGTAGTTTTATTTACAAAAAAAATATATATTTTAAAATTATCTAAACTCAAGTGTATCGAATCGTTACGTTCAAGAACCTGTATAAAATTCGTATGAGCTTGCAAAACGAATGGTGAAAAGCTCAAATCGCGCATAGCATTCGCATTAAGCTAATGATGCGTAGTTATTAGCACACTCTGTAAAACATCTATATGTACAGTGCTATCCCTTTTTGCGGTAAACTGAGAGCGCTTTAGGGTTCCACAAAGGATATTTGTATTATTTCGTTTTATTAACATACATTCGTGTAGTGATAGTGTAAGTATAAAATTCTTTATCCTCTTTCTTACCCGTGGGTTTCGTAAAAGCCGCCTGAGAAATATTATAGGATAACTTCTACACAAAAAAGGAAAATTCTAAATAATATCCTGTATAAACCCAGCTGACCAATATGGTACAATAGGTCAATTTCTCTCCTATTGTGGAGGAGGCTCAAGCCCATTTATGGGATATATATATATAGGGCATGATCATGGCTTTACCACTGAATTCATTCTTTCATTCTCTATAAGAATCATATACATTGCACCGGTATGAGATCACTTTATAAGAAGAGAGATATTATTTTTATGGCCAGGCAGGATAATGAAATCAAAGAATCATTTCTGCTGTCAAGATCAATAGATGAACAAGGCAAATGCGATAGATTATGGCGTTCTACGTCATTTCTTTTTTGGTTGTAGTGGGCTGGATGGACGAGACTGAACCATAGAGAGTAAAAAAAAATACTGGATTTGCTAGTCTCAAGAACATAATATGAGGAGGTGGTAAAATAATGATTTCTGATGTTTACGCGAGTATTATAAAAAAAAACTATTTTAACGAATTTTATCGCGTTTTTATTTGATTTTTGATTTCGCGACATTTCAAATACCTTTCTCGGCCAACTTAGAATAATAACGTATAGAAGGTGAGTTCGCGCACAAATAGTGAAGCATTTCAATTGGAGCCTAATGGAGCTTACGCCGAAACTGTTCCGTTATGTTCATGGTCACTGTACTGTACGTACATACGCAACTCTTAAAAAATAAATAGGTAATTATGACGATTAGTGCATTCAAATAGTGTCACAACACATTTGAAAAACATAAAAATGTTTTTAACATTACTTTTACAAGTATTTCGACGATTTATTTTAATAAAAACAAAATTTGATTTCATAATTTGTATAGTGGTGTGCGTGTGTACGTGTGTAATCATCTGCATGCATGTAGTATTTTTAGATTCATGTTTCGATCGTTCGAAGTACCGACACTATCCTTCTAGATGTTATTATTCTAAGCCGGCCAGACTAAGAAATAATTCTATAGCGGGTAGATATAAATATCTGTAATAACTATGACTTGTTGGACGTGAGATATCTTAGTCTTTCCTAAAAGGAATAGGTATTGTTCAAATGCTGTTATTTGAAAATGAGTATAAAAAAGCTGATTATTTGAACATTACAGACAGACATTTTAATTTTATTTATTTATCTATATTATATCTTATCCTCTATCTTTAGACGAGCAATTCTTGTATATATATATATATATATATATATATATATATATATACCTATATATATTCAGGATCTCGGCAACGGCACCAACGATTTTGATGAAACTTGGCATACTAGAGGTTTCGGGTCCAAAAAATCGATCTAGCTAGGTTTTATTTATAGAAAATGTTGTTTTGTCCGTGATTTTAGTAAAACAATATAATGACATTAAATTTTAAAAGAATATGAATTCAAATTTCGTTGTCAACGTCATGAGTTACGATAGCTCAGTTGGGGAGACGGCCGGTTTTAATTTTGGGTTTTGTGGCATTCAAACAGCGTCTGTTCGAATCTCGGTGTTATTATTATTCTCTTTTTGTAATTTTTTATATAATTTTCATTATTTATTTTTTATTAATATATATCTAAATAAATTGGTCAAAAATATTCCGAGCGAAGCTCGGTCAATCAGATATTATACTTAATCATCAAACTTTATCGAAGATACTTAATCCTTTTATACGATACCCAAGGTAAGTGAGAGTGGGTGGTGAATTCTAATTTTAGTCACCACACTGAAATTAAGAGTGTTAATTGAGTAAAAACATTAAAATATATAAAAATATAGTCCATTTGCCAACTTTAAATTGTTCACTTTCAGTTTTGGTAACAATTTTCAACTTTGTTTGATCACTTCAATTTGGTTGAAAGTAACTAAATGGAATTAAAAAGTTAGCGTTTGTTGTGGCAATTTACATGTGTTTGGGACCATTATAACGGGTTAGTGGAGTAAACAGATGGTACATTGTTTAGTACGGAGCTAGTACGAAGCATCATGGGGTCGATCCTCAGGCAAGATAATATTTTAACCAGAACTCTCCCATGAAGCTTAGGCAAAGATGCTCACTGGACTTTAACAGCGAGTGTTGACGCGCTGGCAGGGGCGGTAATGTTCTGCTGAATGAGATGGTCGCCTGTTGATCAATGCCCTTTAGGCAGTCCAGCCAGGAAGGCCTTAGTTCGATGTTTGGATCGTGTAGGCCATCCCGTTGGTACTGATGAATTCGCTGGGACGGTGAAACGGGGTTTTCTCCTTCTAACTGGTGCAAGTCTTGATGGGGCATGGTTGTCTCATCTACACACGCTCGCGAGGAGGTTGAAGACATCATCCTACCACCACTACAATTCTGACGAGTGCACGGTACCCAAACCATACTAGGGCAGAGCAGCTCCCTGAACTCGTCAAAATTATCGGTGCTGAACTGACGCTATCAACCATCGCTGAGACGATGCCGAAAAAAAGAGCCGTTGCAATAAATCAACATTTGAATTGTAGCAATTTGCTACTGTACTTCGATGAGCACGTGAATAGGAGATCCAAACCTCATCTTTATAATAGGCTGTGCTCCTTGTTTTGTCCATGAGGAACAGATACTACTTACAACTACTACCCTCTAGGCTAATTGCTTGTCTAATACAAAAATAAAGTATACAGAACCCAGTCTCGTTTCAAAAGAATACTCTCTTAATAGCATCCCTACAAACTTTTTGTTTGGTAGCTAGTTAGTACGATGGAGTCCTTTTTTCCATTTGACTACGTAAGAACTGTAATTATGTGAGTACATTCTACGATAGTTTCTTTTATTTCATTTGGTTATATACATTTTTAAATTACATTTGGTTATTAAAAGTAACAACGAAAATATTTGACAGAATATTTTATTTATTGCCGTTGGTAGTAAATGAGTAAACAGTACATTTGGTAGTAAGTGGTACTACCGCTGGTGGTTATTTCTTGAAGAAAATGGAGGGGTGTGTGAATGCATGCAATGAAGTTCTGTGATACTAAAGGCGTCACTAAATCCACCACACGTAAGCATCCTCAGAAAGATAGGCTTTTGGCTTTCTTGCTCACCGAACAAAGCGCAATAGCAGCTTGCTACTAGCTAAACATTGATTTTCTGCATGTTTGTAGTACTACTTGGAACGTACCGGCTGTCAACAATGTGGTCTATGTCATAATCGTTACGCTTGGCAGGTGAGTTGATGGTCGCAAAATCTGAAATGTTTGCTAGGAGAAAGATATTGCTCACTCTTCTGGACCTTTAGTCGATTTTTACGATTACCATGGGCAAATAAAGAATAGTAACAATTGTATTCCTAATGATTTCTGATGTTTAAGCGAGTATTATACATAAATAAAACTGTTTTTAACATGAGACAGATTTCATATTACAAGGGAAAGAGAATTTCAACCAAACGTTATATAATGAAACACTTGTAATTTTTTTTTATTGCCCGACGTTTGCAAATTTTAAGCTTTTATTATTACAGTCCGCCTGTGACTATTACCGCTATAAAGTATTCGAAACGTCGAACATTCAAAAATCAAATACAAACGCGATAAAATCCGTTAAAATAGTTTTATTTACAACTAGCAACCGACCCTCGCTTCGCTTCGGTTTCAATCGCTTTACCCTCGTAGTTTCCGTTTCCGTGGGAATACCGAGATAAGATATAACCTACATTACTCCCTGATATTACAGCTTTCCGATGGTGAAAGAATTTTTGAAATCGGTTGGGTGATTTAAGCGTGAAAGTGTAACAAACAAACTTACTTTCGCATGTATAATATTAGTAAGGATTATATTCATATCCCGTCGGTACTCTGGGAATGTACAGAAAGATCCTACTGATTTATATAATGTTACATAAAGGGCAGAATGGCTGTAACATAAACATTTGCAACTAATTACATTTAAATGAAACACATACAATATAATGTTAGTATAACATGTAGATTTAAGCCCTCAAAGGTATTTAATAAGTCATCAACATACCCCGAAAACAGTTTAGTTCAAGAGGAGATGCCTAATGGTCCATACAGTTTGCCACGCCATTAGTCCCTTATATAAAGATGATTTTAGACTCTGATTTCAATATAATTAAGTGGAAACTTTTATGATTTGGATGAGTTACTCCCATTGGGCTAACAATAGTTTAAACCTGCCCACAATTAATTAATTTGATATTAATATTTTCGTGGTGGCGGAGCAAGAATAGAATTCACCATTCCCTATCTTGCCTATGGGGTCGTAAAAGACGACTAAGGGATTATTGCAGATGACATCTATGCAAGAGAAGAAAAACTCTGAACAAAACCCTATAGGAGCCCCTCTAATCAGCGTGGTAGTAGGTCAATTGCTCTCCCAATGTAAAAGTGGCTCGAGCCCAACAGTGGGACGTAGATGAGCTGGATTATTAATAAATTATTATATAATCTATCTAGTGAATGATTTTTTTTTATGGGTGGGCTATGGTAAGCGCACACGCGGTCCATTCCTTCCGGGGGCAACAAAAGGACAGTGCGCGGGCCCATAACCCACCTGTACCCACGTCGCCTTCGTCGTTGGGCCGATCACCGGAGCAGGGTGACTTGTCGTCAGTGGTCGCCCCACGGAATACTCTTTCGGGTACCGTCACCTTTAGACGTCCCTGTCCCGGAACGTCGGTCGCCGTCGCGCGGTCAGCCTCTCTGCGGGTAAGGGACTAAAATCCCCGGTCCGATCACTCGCGGCCTCGGCTAGTTCGGCATCAGGTGCAAGTGTATGTATGTAATGAATGATAATGTAATATTTTAGGACTTAAACTCCAAGGACCCATTTTTTATGTTCAATTGGAGCTTCTCTGTTCTCGATTATTATTTAAGTGAAAATTCTCTTTATGTTTGATCACAATTCCCAGCAAAAATCTTATATTTAGTCAATGTCCTAAAGGCGAGGCCTTGAAGTACTTGACAATGACTAAAAGCAAAAAAATCTACTCGAAAGATAAAATTAATCGAGACTTTTAATAATAGATCTTGGAAGTAATTGATTGACGAAATAAATAAAGAAGGCCCGTCCGTCGTGGCCATGAACGCTAAAAAGTATTTCAAACGTCAGAAAAATATAAAATAAAGACAAACGCGACAAAATTCTTAAAAATAGATTTTTTTCATATCTGTTCATCTAATAAAGCTGGAGAGTTTGTTTGCTTGAACGCTAAAATCAGGAAATACTTGTCCAATTTGAAAAATTCTTTCAGTGTTAGATAGCCCATTTATCGAGAAAGGCTATATATTATTATGACCACTAGAAGCGGAGCACCAATGAAACAGGTTTCAAAATGTTTTTTTTTTCTTTTATGAGCATCCGATATGTGCGCATCTTAAACGGTTATAGTTTCGAAAAATCATTTGTGACAGAATCGTATTATTTAAAAATATTATCACCTTCTACGTAAACAAAGACGCGGGTTAAAGTTATTAATGGCAGGACCACACTGTTGACAGTTGTCCATCCACAGCCGCGGGCCGGTCCGTCCGGAGTAGTACCACGCTCGCGGAGAAAATCGACGTCTGAGTTGTAGCAATTTGTTACTGCGCTGCGTTCAGTACTCGATAGAGCCGGAAGCCAAACTTTCTGAGGATATTTGCTAGTGGTGAGTTTTTGTGATGCCTTTAGTTTCACTGAACCTCATTGCACGCATTCACACTCCCTTCACTTTCTTCACGGTAGGCATCGGCCTAGCAAAAATCCATGAGTGAAAACAACACTTTACCATCAGGTGTACTGTTTGATCGTTCGCCACCGTTCGCAATAAAAAAATAGCCCAAAGTAACTATTCCACGTGGACGACGTCGCAGGCACAAGCTAGTCTATACCAATAAATAAAATTGGAGTTTCTATTTGTAATATCTAAATAATAGGCTTTTTTCGTGCTCAACGGCTGAACCGATTTCAGAATTTTTTTCACCAAAGGAAAGCTATAATATCAGAGCGTAAACTAGGCTATATTTTATCCCGGTATTCCCACGGGAACGGGAACTACGCGGATAAAACGACTAAAACCGAAGCGAAGCGAGGGCGGATTGCTAGTGTATGATAATAACGTAAACATCATCAATCATGCAAAATACGACAATTTCGTGAATTATTTTTATCTTTTTAGAACATTCTTCAGCGGTCACTGCTGTTATTACAAATTCACCATGTGGTGACGTAATAACAATATAATTCATCACCTTCTATCTTACCCGTGGGTGTCGTAAAAGATGAGTACGTGATTAAATATACCTAATATTATGTACGTGTTGTCAAATCAAATCAAATCATTTATTCTGCATAGGCCCCTTAAAGGCACTTACATATTGTCAAATTACACGTTTGAATACAATACAATAATCTACCACCGGATCGGAACGCGGCCACAAACTGAGAAGATCCGGCAAGAAACTCAGCGGGCAGTCATTTTTTTTCTTAATCCTTTAAATATACATAATACAGTGCAACCTTAATATAACAAATCCGACGGGAACTCGTAAATATTCGTTATATCAAGAAATTCGTTAAACTGAGGTTTGTTATATTGAGGTAAGGTTGGTCTAAATTTTTTTATAAAGAGGCCAAGAAATAGTTTTGATCACCTCAACATTTTTGCATTCAACAACTAGAATCTTCAACAATAGTGATGAGCACTATTTACATTATTTCCCATCAAACGACTTCAATTGTTTTACGAAAAAAACATGTCGGAACCTGTCGCGACTGAATCACATACTATGGGACTAAGGGTCATATAGAGTTATTTACACTTTTTTTTGATAGTTGAAAATTCGTTATAAAGAGGATGTTCGTAAAAAAAATTTGTAATGTAAAGGTATTATTTACACTGACTCTTATGGACAATTCAAGGGGATTAGAAAAACTTTGTTAAATCGAGGAAGTCGTTAAATTGAGGTTCGTAATATTAAGGTTGCACTGTATTATGCTTCGTACAACATATATGGTATTAGCTCCAGTGTGATGCCCTTCGAAATTGTATATATGTATAAATTTTCAAGATTTAGTACAAGACAAAAAAAAAATAATTAAAGCATAAAGACAGGAAGAAAATATGGCTGGACCAGATCCCACAAGCAGCACCCAATCACGAGTTAACTACTAGAGCAGCCATCACTCTCCTCAACCATATTAGAGGGACATTATGTGTATTAGATACCTATGTAAGCGGTATACATGTGTGTGTGGGCTGCGTCCCGTCAAACGACTTTGCATCAAACAGTTTGCCTATAACTGTCAGTAGTTTCACTTGTCTCTTTAACAAACATAACAGTACGTTTTAGGTATATTTATACCAAGCGTTCTCCGAGTAAGAATACAATTTATCATCACCTTTCTTGCCCGTGTGTGTCGTAAAAGACGACTAAGGTATATAACATGAATATAACACCCATGCAAATGAAGGAAAACTCGAAATGAAATATACCAGCACGTCTGACCAGCGTGGCTTAGTAGATCAATTTCCCTCCCATTGTGGAGGAAGCTCGAGCCCAACAGTGGGATGTATATAAACTGTGATCATGATAATGATACCAACCCGTCTGTACAGCATGACGTAGTAGATCGTTTTAACCACCGACAGAAAAGTGGGGTTGTTATAAGTGTGGCGTCGATGTCTGTCTGTATGTGGCATCGTAGCTCTCAAACGTATAGACGGAGTTCGATGTGATTTTTTTTTTATTTGAAGACAGTTTCTTGGCGATGGTTCTTAGCTATGTTTGGTTAATATCGGTACAGCAGTGTAAGAGTAGCATCTCTTTTTCCAAATGATGTAATGGCGTATCATTACTCGATAACATGCTTTACGCGTGCCAGTGTAGTTAACCGTTAAATGACAATTCATTGATAACTTCGATCTGATGCTGCAACCAGAATTGTCTTCAGAGAAGCCAACTCTTCCAAAACTCACAGCAGACATATCCATATCGTATTTTTGTGTTCAATAGATTAGTTTTAACGAGTAGGTACCTTGCAGGCAATACGGTCGCGTTGACCTGGTACTCCAGAGAACCCAACTCTTCGAAAACTTGCAGCAGACATATCGTGTTTGGATTCAATATATTAGTTTTAATAAAACTATATTATATATATATATATATATATATATATATATATATATATATTTATATATTTATATATATATATATATATGAAAAAATTATATTGTTTATTATTTTTTTTCATATAGAATCATTTTCTTCTTACACTAGCAATAAATTTGTATTAAAATGTGGGTCACAATTTAATAAATTTATAGCAAATTTTCTGTATCGAGTAGATAATTATAAATGTCTGTAATAACGATTACTTGTTGGACGTGAGACACCTTAGTTCGCCCGTGACCATGAATGCTGCAAAGTGTTCGAAACGTCGGGCAATCATAAATCAAATACAAACGCGATATAATCCGTAAAAGTAGTTTTATTCACAATGTGTAGTGCTCGCGTAAACATCAGATATCATTAGTTTTAATAAGTAAATTTCTTACAGGTTAGAAGTTTCACCGATTTTGATGTGGTTTTCTTCTTTTGAAAGCCAGTTTCCTTGCGGTACTTCTTAGCTATCTGGTTAATATCGGTTCAGCAGTATCAGCTCTTTTTCAAAGTGATGTATTAGCGTATGATAACTCGATTAGCTGTTTCACGTGTACCAGTACAGACGTTAAATGACAATTAATAATTCCTTTTGAAGAGAACGGAATACATTTTTTTTTGTATTATTTTAGTTTATGTCGGGGGTTATTCAAAATTTTCAATTTTACTTATAAGTTATCCTTTCTATTATGGAGGATGCTTGACCTCAGTAGTGGGACGCATTTGAGCTGAATTTTATTGGAGACGAAACATCTTCAGTGTAAATAACAAAAATAATTATCATAAATCATTGTCAATCTATACCAATAAATAAAATTGGAGTGTCTGTTTGTAATGTCAAAATAATAGGCTTTTTTCATGCTCACACAGTTATTTGCACGACACCTATGCCTAAAATAGCAATTAAAAAATTTTTGTCTGTCTGTCTGTCTGTCTGTTTGTTCCGGGTAATCTTCAAAACGGCTGGACCGATTTCAAAAATTCTTTCACCAATGGAAAGCTATAATATCAGGGCGTAAACTAGGCTATATTTTATCCCGGTATTCCCACGGGAACGGGAACTACGCGGGTAAAACCACTATAACCTATAACCTATAACCTATAACCGAAGCGAAGCGAGGGCGGATTGCTAGTTTGCACTATACATATGCCTAAAATACACTTTATATTTTTTTGTCTGTCTGTTTGATCTGGGTAATCTTCAAAACGGCTGGACCGATTTCAAAAATTCTTTCACCAATGGAAAGCTATAATATCAGGGAGTAAACTAGGCTATATTTTATCCCAGTATTCCCACGGGAACGGGAACTACGTAGGAAAGACTGAAACCGAAGCGAAGCGAGGGCGGGTTGCTAGTAAAGAAATAAAACCGTAAACACATTTAACCGTATGAAACCTAAGTTAGAATGAATAAATAATCATAATATATAACTTGCCTTAATCTATACATGAAACAATTAGTGGTTATATTCAAGTTACACGTAAGATACAGGGGCCGTAAGGCTAATGGACTAGAAACAACCATTTGCTCCCAACATTCCGTTTATAGGAGCGACGGACAATAGAACTAACAAATTGGAAACCTTTAACTAGTTTGTACGATAAAATTGGTTTATGATACCAATTATATCTTGTACATTCTTATTATGAAGTTATAATAATAACAATAAACGCTATGTCATAGATTTTAGAAGTGAAAACTGCTTTAGACGCGTTGGGTACTTTTTGGTTGGAGAAAATCTTATGGGTTCACGTCACCGACATACCCATGACTGGCGCATGAGCAAAGTGCTGTGCGCTTTTTTTATTGATAGCCTATGGTCTGGCAACGCCCATCAGGTGCGCTCCGTGTTCGTTTGCCATCATTGACAATAAAAAAAAGGTCACTACTATATTTAGGTGTCATAAATGAGAAAGGGTAGTGCTATAATTACCAGTCTTAACAGGTCTCTGGAAAGTAATTTATTAAAAGCTAGAAGATTATAAGAAGTTCACAAAATTAAGGATTAACTGTGGAGAAATTCGATAAATCCTCTCTAATTGACGATCCGATCTCAACTGACTAAATTACCGAGTAAGACGGCTAATAGAGAGAGTGCTAAATAAGCACCCTGTTAGCTTTAAGTGTTGCATTCTAGGAATATAACAGTTAGATTTCTACGTTTCTCAGGAAAGAGCTACTTCATATTCTTCTGGTGAGACTCTTAGCCGATTTTCACGACACCCACGGGTGAATAAAGGGTGGTGGTAATTACATTCTTATTGTCATCGCCAAATGGAGGTTATCATATTGATTTCTGATGTTTACATGAGTATTACACATTGTAAATAAAACTATTTTTACGGATTTTATAGCGCTTATATTTTCCCAATGTTTCGAACACTTTACAGCGTCTTTGATCAGAGGCGGACTATGTGAGTCCGGGCGTGACCATAAACGCCAAAACTATTGCGCCAAAATACAACCAAAATCTCACTGATGAAGATTTTGAATAACATTAAAATGAATGCTTGCTCTTAAACAACAGCAAACACTCAATAAAAAATATGAAAACGTATTTTATTACCGAAGATACTACAATTACTAGTAATACATATACAAATTACTTGCGAGATCAAGATCCCGTGAGGATAATGGATTAGAAACAATTATTTACCGAATACAACATCTAAGACATAAGGGCAGCGAATATTGAAATTAAAGGGTAGTACTTTAAGATCACGGGGTGCTACGCCAGAAACCTCCGCGTGGTGTACCCTGGGCACGAGCGACAATTTCTTGGACTGCTCTCTGGAATTGTCGCTCGTGGCAAATATCTGGCCCGAGGGGGGGCCCAGTTTGTGGGATGCCCCAAATTCGCTCCATGCCCTCTAATTGTAGAGGGTATTGGACGCGAAAATTCGACGGGCCCAGTCACTCATTCGTTTGAGGACTGGGCAGGCATTTGCCAACCGCGACAAATCATAGACCTGATTCTTGCTTCGGGACATTTGTCCTGAGGCCTAGATTCAGGAGCGAGGGTCTCGGCTTAACCGCCTGGACCGCGAGGAAGAAAACCTCTATAAAACAATCACCCAGAATCCTAAGTTCTGGCGCGCGGCGAGAGGATGCATGGCTGATGGGTTGTTCAGTCGTTAGCGCGCCCCCAGCCAGGGTACCTGCGGACCCCCTGTGTTGGGATACAAATGTACGCTTGCCCGGGTATCGGGATCTCTGCCCGGGTCGACCTCTTTTTTCTCCCATACTCGTGGGAACTGTATGGATACTTGTTCTTTAAACGACGCTGCAGATAGGAGGGGTGAGACGCCCATTAAAACCACAGAGAAAGGGGAGCCTAGTTCCCACATTACAGCCCGGCCAAGCTACTGTAAAACTGGCCCAAAGGAGAGGGATGCCTCGTCCGACAGCAGCTCAGCTGCTAGTCTGGCACTTGAGGCTCCAAGGTCAGCCGAAGGCCCGGCGAAAACAGAGGCCCGTAAAAAGAAGAGAGGAGGGAAGCCCACCCCTGCAACGGAGCGCGCCAGACGGCGCGCCGCGAAGCAGCAAAGGGCGGCAAAGAAGGCTGACGAGGGCGGCAGTACTGCCGCAGAGCCGTCGGACATTGAGAGCGGCAGCACATCAGCTGCAGAGACCGTCGCTGGATCATCCCAGTCTCCAGCGTTGGCCTTGACGGCGGCCCTAGCGGCCAGGGAGGAGGACCTCCCCTCGCAGGTACGCAAGCGCCCCCTTAGCCAGGGTGGCAGCTCGGAGTCTGCCTCCGAGGGGGGTGGCATCAACATGCCTCCTCCCAAAGTTCCAGCCTCTCGCAGGGGACGAGGGGGCGCAGTAGTGGCGGCAAGGTCGGCGACGCCGTCGCCGGCCGGCGCAGTACGGGGGACTGAGGCCCAGAAGCGGGCAAATGAGGCGGCTGCCGCGAGGATGATGAGGGTGTTGTTAGACATCCCTCCCACCGACACGGCGGCTGCTGAGCCCGCTATAGGTGGCGACCCCCGAGCTGCCAATATGGCCACCCTGCAGGCCGAAAACACCCGCCTTAGTGGTGAGGTCTCAGGCCTGCAGGAGAAGAATAAGGCCCTGCAAAAGGAGCTGTCGGCGGTGCAGAAGGCGAACCGCGAGTTGGCCAAGCAAATGGCCGACTTGCGGAGCCAGGTCGCGCAGCTGGCGAGAACCGCGCCGCCGACAAGTCCCGGCCCTGCCGCCGCCCCCGTCGTCCCCGTTGCGACAACTTGCGCTGCGGCAAGTCCCCAGAGGGCCCAGCTGGCCGAAGCGGTCCCGCTGCCTGCAGTGGACGGCGTGCCGGACCAGACCATGCGCGCCATGGTGGATGTTTTCGGCAAGATGCTCGACGCGCGCATGGTGGCTCTGGAGGCGAGACTGCCCCCGGAGCCCCGACTCCGGCCGCCGCTGGCTGCGGATAGGCCGAAAGCCGTGGCGTCAACCCCTGCCGCGCTACCCTGCCAGGGTGGGCGCGTAGGAAACTACGCAGCGGCCGTTGCTGGGCCGAAGCCCAAGGGACCCGCCGCGAAAAAGAAGGTGGCACCGGCTCCTGCTAAGGCCGGACTCCAGCCGCTGCCGGCAAATGCACCGTCGGTGGCGGCCAACGCAGCCGCGGCCGTGACTGCTGTGCTCGGCACCCCTGCCGTGTCTGAAGAGGGTTGGCAGACGGCCGAGCGCAGCCGAAAAAGTCGCGGCCAGAAGAGGAGAGCGGAGGCCAAAAGCGCCGCCAAAGCCTCCGCTCCCAAGGCAGGAGCCGGTAACAAGAGGTCGCGCAGGAGGCTCCGGCCGCCAAAGTCAGCCGCGGTGGTGATCACCGTCCTGCCTGAGGCGGCCGAGAACGGCCTCAGCTATGAGGCCGTCTTACGTCGCGCCCGGCGGGAGCTTGACGTCTCCGATTTAGGAGGCGTCGAAGCCAGGACCCGTAAGGCCCGGACAGGGGCTCGGATTTTAGAGTTCCCTGGGGCCGAGGGCGCCAAGACGGCCGATAGCATGGCCGCGAAGCTGAGGGGTTTGTTTGCTGCGGAGGATGGCGTCAAGATCGCCAGACCCGTCAAGTGTGCGGAACTGCGGGTCACGGGTCTGGACGACTCCGTGACGGTGGATGACATCCGGGAGGCCATCGTCTCGAAAACCGGATGTCCCGTGGACACCGTCCGAATTGGCGCCATCCGCCCTGGTCCGGGCGGCGTCGGTGCTGCCTGGGTGCAGTGCCCGGTGGAGTCGGCCAAGCAATTGGCCGGCTCAGGCAGGCTCCTCGTGGGCTGGAGCTCAGCGCGGGTGACCGTGCTGGAGTCCCGGCCTGCGAGGTGCTACAAGTGCATGGCGGTCGGACACACTCGGCCGACATGCACTAACTGCTTTGACTGCAGCGACCTTTGTTTCCGCTGCGGTCAACCCGGGCATAAGGCGGCATCGTGCGCCGCCACTCCCCACTGCCCCGCGTGTGCGGCGGGCAATAGGCCCGCCAAGCACCGCATGGGGAGCAAGGAGTGCAAACCCCCGGCTTCGGCCCCAAAGGGGCGGAGCGGTCCGACGACCCCGGCCGCTCCCGCCCCTAGCGCAACCCAATCGCCCGCCAGCGTGGAGGAGGTAATGGATACGGCCCACTAATGGCGGCCGAATCTTACCACCTCCTGCAGGCCAACCTCAACCACGCCGCCGAGGCACAGGACGTTTTCCTGCAAGCCATGGCGGAGTGGTTGATCGGTGCAGCCGTAGCCGCGGAGCCGTACGTGGTGCCTGACCGGCCCAATTGGCTGGGCAGCAGTGACGGCTCTGTGGCAATCGTCGCCTCCACGTCGTGGCATTCCCCGCCCTTGTTGCTCAAGGACAGGGGTGATGGGTATGTCGCGGCGGAATGGGGAGAGGTTACGCTATATGGTGTTTACTTCTCCCCTAACAGGAGCGCGACGGATTTCGGGGCCTTCTTCACCATCCTGGGGGCCTCGATACGGCGACTGGCACCGCGCCAAGTCTTCGTTCTGGGGGACTACAACGCCAAGTCCACGGCGTGGGGGTCCCCCAGGACGAATGACCGCGGGCGGGCGGTCGAAGAGTGGGCGGCGGCACTGGGCCTCTGTTTGCTGAACAGGGGCTCGGTGCAAACGTGCGTGCGGCAGCAGGGCGGGTCGATAGTGGACTTGTCGTTCGCTAGCCCTAATGTCGCAGCACGTGTGAGGAGCTGGTGCGTCCAGGAGGAGGTTGAGACCCTATCCGACCACCGATACATCCGGATAGAGGTCTCCCGGACCCTCCTGCAGCCCAGCAGGGGTCACACGGCGGACGGAGCTCCCGCGTTTCCGCGGTGGGCTGTGGGTCGATTGGATCGGGACCTGTTGGCCGAGGCAGCCATCGTTCAGTCATGGCTGTCCTCACCGCCCCAGGCGGACGGGGTGGATGCCGAGGCTGGCCGCATCCGCTGTGCGTTAACGCAGATCTGCGATGCGGCCATGCCCCGTGTGCGGCGCCTGCCCCCGAAGAGTGCGGTCCCCTGGTGGTCCCGAGAATTGGCGGACCTTCGGGCCGCGTGCATACGTGCCCGGAGGGCCTACACCCGCAGCCGAGCGCGTCACCGCGACGCTGAGCGGGAGGGCCAGCTGTACGAGGCTTACCGCAGTGCGCGGTCTGCCTTCAGGCTGGCCGTCCGTACCGCCAAGGACGTTAGTCGGCGGGAGATGCTGGACAGTCTCGAGCGTGACCCCTGGGGTCGCCCCTACCTCGCGGCGCTGAACAAGCTCCGCGGGCGGGGCCCCCCCCTCACCGAGACTCTCCAGCCCAGCCTCCTCACCAGAGTTGTCGAGGACCTCTTTCCACGGCGGGCGGAGCACACGCCACCGGTCATGGCTTCGCTGGACAGCGACCGGGAGGCCGACGATGAAAGTGCTCCGCCCATCACGGAGCCGGAAATGGGGGCGGCGGTGGCGCGTATGCGAGTCAAATCCACCGCCCCCGGGCCCGACGGTATTCCGAACCGTGTGCTGGCCCTGGTCCTCGAACACCTGGGACCACGCCTCAGGGGACTGTTCGACGCTTGTTTGTCGTCCGGACAGTTCCCTGGGTGCTGGAAAGAGGGGAGGCTGGTTCTCCTGCCGAAGCCGGGACGGTCTCCCGAGTCGGCCTCGGCCTACAGGCCCATCGTGCTGCTCGATGATGCGGGCAAGCTGCTGGAGAGGGTGTTGGCTGCCCGCATCGAGCGGCACCTCGTCGGGGTCGGGCCCGATTTGTCGGACGCCCAGTTTGGTTTTCGGAGAGGGCGTTCGACGATCGCGGCCCTGCTGCGCCTGAAGGCCGTGGTAGCGGAGGCCGTCACCGGCGGAGGAGTCCTGTTGGCGGTGTCCCTGGACATCGCCAACGCCTTCAACAGTCTGCCATTCAGCTGCATCAGGGAGGGGCTGAGGTATCACGGGGTGCCCGTGTACCTCAGGTGGCTGGTGGCAGACTACTTGGAGGGGCGCAGCGTCCTCTACGTTGACCGAGTAGGGGACGTTGTGCGAACGCCCATGACGTGCGGTGTCCCACAGGGGTCGGTTCTGGGTCCGACCCTGTGGAACATCGGCTACGACTGGGCGTTGAGAGGAAGCCTCCCACCCGGGCTGGGTGTAATTTGCTACGCCGACGATACACTCGTCACAGCCCGGGGTGGGACGCTAGAGGAGGCGGCACGCCTGGCAACTCTCGGCACCGAGGAGATTGTTAGGCGGATCGAAGCGCTGGGGTTGAGGGTAGCCCTGGAAAAGACGGAGGCCCTTCTGTTCCATGGCCTCCGTACCGCCGGGCCTCCCGCCGGCGCTTCGATCACCGTGAAGTCGGTCACCATCAGCATCCAGGCCCACATGAAGTACTTGGGCCTGGTGCTCGACGGGCATTTTTGGTTCCGGGAGCATCTCCATCGACTTGTTCCCCGGCTTGTCGGCGCGGCGTCCGCCCTTTCGCGGCTGATGCCGAATGTGGGTGGACCCAGTGCTACGTGCCGACAGCTGTACGTGGGGGTGATCCGGTCGATGGCCCTGTACGGCGCACCGGTGTGGGCGGGGTCCCTGACCGTCCGTCTTAGGGCCCTCCTGTGGCGACCACAGAGGGTCATGGCGATCAGGGCCGTACGCGGTTACCGCACGGTGGCGACGGAGGCAGCGTGCCTCCTGGCCGGAACTCCCCCGTGGGACCTGGAGGCGGAGATGCTCGCCGACATTTATCGGCGGGTGTCGGAGAAGCGCGCCCGCGGCGGCATGGTCTCCATCACAGAGATCACCGCCTGGCGGGTCGACGCCCGCCGAGAAGTCATTGCCCGTTGGGCAGTCCGGCTGGAGAGTCCTCGGTATGGTGTTAGGACCGTCGAGGCCCTCCGGCCGGTGCTGATGGAGTGGTTGGAGCGGACGCACGGGGTGCTTTCCTTCCGACTGGTGCAGGTGCTGACGGGGCACGGTTGCTTCGGGAAGTACCTGCACAAGATTGTCAGGAGGGAGAGCACACCGTCCTGCCACCACTGCAGTTGCGACGAGGACACGGCGCAGCACACGCTCGAGGAGTGTGCTGCATGGGAGGAGGATCGCCGTGAACTCGTCGCAATTATCGGTGCCGACCTGGCGCTGCCGACCATCGCCAGGGAGATGCTCGTCAGCGTCAGGAACTGGGACGCGGTCGCCGCCTTCTGTGAGGCCGTTATCTCACGGAAGGAGGCGGCGCAGGCGCGAGTATCTGCGCCTAATGCCGCCCTAGCCGAGGCCGCGGGTGATCGGACCGGGGAATTGTCCATCACCCGCGGAGAGGCTAACCGCGCGACGGCGACCGACGTCCCAGGTCGAGAGGTGAGGTTACCCGAAAGGGTATTCCGTCGGGCCGACCACTGACGACAAGTGACATCTGCTCCGGTGGTCGGCCCAAGAACGAGGTGACGTGGGTACGGGTGGGTTATGGGCCCACGCGCCGTCCTTTCATCGCCCCGGATGGACAGGACCGCGCGTGCGCTTACCATAGCCCACCCAAAAAAAAAAAAAAAAAAAAAAAAAAAGTACTTTAAGATCACACTTTCCGTGTGGTGACGGAGTAAGAATATAATTCCCTACCCCGTTTCTTGCCTATGGGTGTCGAAAAAGACGACTAAGGGATATAATATGAATAACATCTATGCAAGACATTGTCTTGGTCGACAGTCAAATAAAAATAGTCGGAATAAAACCCTATAATAACCCGTCTGACCATTGTGGTATAATAGGTTAACCTTTCTCTTATTATAAAAAAGGGTCAACCTCAACAGACTTATATAAGCCAAAATATAAAGGAATAAAAGTGGTTACCATTACTGCAAAAGAAGAATAACCCAAAATAAAACTACGCTTTTCTTTGTGAGCAACATGGTATAGTAGACCGACTTCTATCCTATTGATGAGTGGTCCAAAGCAAAGGTCGTTAAAATAAACGTTCAAAATATAATCAAAGTAAGCGTCCACTGCAGAATATCTGTCTCCCGTAAATTGTTGACAGTCTACAGCTGCGGGCTAGTCTGTCCGGGGTAGAATCACACTCTCGCAGAAAATCGACGTCCGAGTAGTAACAATTTGTTACTGTGCTTCATTCGGTGAGCGGGGGAGCTGGAAGCCCAACTTTCTGAGGGTGTTTGCATGTGGTGGGTTTTAGTGATGCCTTTAGTATCACCGAACCTCATTGCACACATTCACACTCCCTTCACTTTCTTCGCGGTAGGCAGCCGCCTTGCAAAGGTCCATGAGCGGCAGCAACATTGACCATCAGGTGGACTGTTTGCTCGTTTGCCACCGTTAACAATTTAAAAAAAAAGTTTAACAAGAAAGTCAACAAGGCAGCTGGGCAGTATACCCAGTCTGATTTTAGGTCTTGACCCGTCTAGTCTTAACCCGTAGCTGCTCAAAAAAGGACGCAATTGGAGATAACTATTCATATCCAGTGCGAACGAGAACAACACTAATAGTAACAGGTTAATGGGTTGGTGGGTTCTAACCTTTAAGGCTGAAGTTGTCAGAAAATGACGAGTAACTTCACTATCAAAACTATTTTTATGGCTTTTATAGCAATTTTATTTGATTTTTAATTGCTCGAAGTTTCGAACACTTTACAGAATTTATGGTCACCCTGTAAAGTGTCCCAAACATCACTGATGTTTGGGACAATAACAATTTATATTGTTATCAATCTTATTGTTATATTATTTCTTTTTTTCTCTTTTCTTTATTTTCTCTTTGTATATTTCAAGAAAAAGGGAACTGCTGAAAATGAACACTGCATATTTTTTATGCAGCATAACGTTGAGCATTCCGATATTGTCAACTCTCTCTATAAATAATACTGTAATATAATTGATTTTATCCTTACTAATATTATAAATTCGAAAGTAAGTTTGTTTGTTACGCTTTTACGCTTAAACCACTGAACCAATTTCAAAAATTAATTCACTAATGGAAAGCTGTAATAACAGAGGCTATATTTTATCCAGATATTCCCACAAGAACGGGAACTATGCGGATAATGCGACTCAAACCGAAGCGAGGGCGGGTTGTTAGTATGACTATATTCTATTCTACTCTATATACTCCGTAACACTAGTTTTATTCCAAACGTGCAATACTCGCGTAAACATCAGATATCGTTACCACACTATTATGTGAGAGGGTACCCCAATAGGGGGTATTCCGTCGGGCCGACCACTGATGTCAAGTAACCCTGCTCCGGTGGTCGGCCCAACGACGAAGGCGACGTGGTTTTCGGATGGGTTGCGGGAGTTGCGTGCTTAAGCCCCTCTGTCGCCCCGGACGGAGTGGTGCGGAGGCGCGCCGACCGCAGCCCAACCACAAAAAAAAAAAACCACACTATTATGTAAATTGAGAGCTGATTGAAAAATTACTGATCTATATTTTACTCCAGTACTTTTTAATAAAAAGGAGCTTTGAATGCTATTGTGAATTGAAATACTTGAATATCGGGCGTATTGGAAGTTTTCGATATGAAGTATGATTTCCCTGCTATTCAGTAACTTTGACATAGATCTGATTTATGTTGGAATATTTAAATCTTGAAAAGCTTTCGACATGTTATGAAAAAACGAGGCGATAATGGTGGCCTTATTAGGGTTGAGTATGAATGTGAAATATTCCAAAAAAATAATATCTTTATTTGGTGTAATACTATTTATTTAGAAGGACTTTGTAATAATGACTACCGCTTTGCTAGGCCGCTGCACCCTTGGAGAAAATAACAAGAGTATGGACGCGTGCTATGAGGTTTAATAATCCTAAAGGCATCAATGAAAGCCACCACAATCAAATACCCTCAGAAACTCTCTCGCTTACCGAGCGGAGTACAGTAACAGATTGCGACTACTCAGACGTTGACTTTCAGCGATACTAACCCGGATGGTCAGGCCTGCGGCTATAGACAGAACACTGTCTACAGTATAGTTCTTCTTTTTTACGGTCCGCGCACCCGTCATCCCGCTCCAAACGGGGCGAGGGAGGGGCGGCGCGCGCGGCCCCGTAACCCACCCGTGACACATCGCCTTCGTTGTTGAGCCGACCACCGGTGCAGGGTGACTTGTCGTCAGTAGTCGGCCCGACGGAATACCCCTAGAGGAGTACCGTCTCCTCGTTCGACGTTCCCCCGCTATTCGGGAACGTCGGTCGTCGTCGCGCGTTCGTCCTCTCGGCGGGTGACGGACTAACTCCCCGGTCCAGTCAAACAGTATAGTCCTACCATATCGTGCATCCTGCAGATATCACATTATAATATCACACTGTTTAGTATACCAGTAATCTTTTAATAGATTTTTAGATAACCACGATAAAGAAAGAGTTGGTGAGTCACCAACTTTGTAAAATGTTTGTTGTGTACTGTATGTTACGGAATAGCTAAGGGCTGGAACCGGGATAGAAACTATGATGCCCTTTCATCGTCGCAGATGGTTAAACGGAGAGGGTATGGACAGATCCGATTCAGAAGACTAGTACTGCAAACATTATATTCTTTGCTAAGCCCCTGGCAAAATTATTTCTTTCATCACTTCAGACGGCTACATGTATTTTGAACGTAACCCAAACCAACTACTGTCAAATCCAATTTGCAAAACAATATTTCAGTTTCAGAAAACTCTCCGATTAACTGTTTAAATATTCTGTTTGCGTTCTACTATGATCTAGGCTTCATAACGGAATAATATAGTGTTATATTCAACAAATATTGTAGACATTTTAAAGCTTTTGGTTCTAGGCTGTATTTAACAATATTTAGTTTGTAATTTCTCATCATCGACATGTTTTTGTACTTATATTTGAATATGATTTTTACATAGCTATTGGGCTTTTGTTCTTCCTTAGACATAAACCAGACTAGCGTATGTTACCAGTGATGAGATACGGCACGGAAACTTGGTCCCTAAATGTATGTCTCGTAACCAAAACTCAAAGTCGCTCGGCGTGCTATGGAGCGGGCTATGTTCGGCATTTCTCTGCAAGATAGAATCCGAAATACTTAAATACGCAGATGAACGGGTGTAAACGACAAATCACGAAGAATTAACATGCTGAAGTGGCAATAGGCAGGCCACATCGCTCGACGAACCGACAACTGCTGGGGAAGAAAGGTTCTCGAATGGCGACCACGTATCGGACGACGCAGTCTAGGACGGACAAGGTGGACTGATAACCTGGTGAAAGTTGCTGGGTATCGTTGGATGCAGGCGGCACAGGACAGTACTCTGTGGCGTAATATGAGGGAGGTCTACGTCCAGCAGTGGACAGCGATAGGCTGAAATGAAGATGATGATGTCTGTAAGGATTTTGGCTATATTACCTAAACCTAAACTGTCCGTGTGATGTCGGATTAAGAATACAATTCACCTTATGGAGTGGAGGTTGCTCGAGCCCAGCAAGATGTGATGATGATGACACTGTTTTTTTTGGTATATTCTAGAAACATTCAACCCTAAGCACGATGAATGATTATGAGTTATGAGATCGACAATTGGGACCACATTTTCCCTATGTTTAAATGTAGATCTTCTTTTTAACTATCTAGGCCTATATATACGCCATATCACTACATTGTTTTATATTAGAGGACGCTTGAAGCCCTGAAGTAGCACCCGTGATAGAGGAAATTAGGAGAATATGCTTGTGGATGGACGTAAGAGTCGGAGACATATGAACAGATGGATGGATTATGTGAATGAGGATATACGTATGAAAACAATGCAGCTTAGAATAATAACTCATTGAAGGTAACTCCGCGCAAAAAAATGAAGCATTTAAATTGGAGCCTATTGGAACCTACACCGGAACATTCCTTAGTGTACAAGGTCACGGCGTACGCAAGGCAACTTTATTGTATAGTGGTGTGCATGTATAGGTACGTGTGTAATCACTTGCAAGCATTTAGTATTTTTGGCTTTACGTTTTTGATCGCTTAAGTACATTATCCTTCTATATGTTATTATTCTACGGAGTGGAGATAAGATTTATCTATAGATCTATAGAATGTAAGGAAATGTGCTGACTTAACCGTTATCCCAATAATTAAAGGGAACCTCGCTTAGTATACCAATATCAGGTTGACCGAGCTTCGCTCGGAGTATTTTTGTACCATTTATTTAGATATATATTAATAAAAAATAAAAAAATAAATAATTAAAATTATATACAAAATTACAAAAAGAGAATAATAATAACACCGAGATTCGATCCGACGCCGTTTGTCGCCGATGTCAAAAATAAAATGAAACCTGACTACTTCGCCACTGAGCTATAGTAACTCATGACATTGATGGCAAAATTTGAATTCATATTCTTTTAAAATTTAATGTCATTATATTGTCTGCCAAAAACACTGACAAAACAACATTTTCTATACATAAAACCTAGCTAGATCGATTTTGTGGACCCGAATCCTCTAGTATGCCTAGTTTCAACAAAATCGTTGGAGCCATTGCCGAGATCCTGAATATATATATATATATACAAGAATTGCTCGTTTAAAGATTTAAACAAGAACTGCTCGTTTAAAGATATAAGATATACCATAACTATAATAACTGTTATTGCGGTTAAGTGTGCGTTGAACTTACAGTAACATTTGGTACTAACGATGCTCCTTACATTAGTAATATTATTCTGTACTGCAGTACGTTGTTGTTATTCTCTTGTTTTATATAGTTAATTAACTACAGTCGTGTGTGTTTATATTGAATTTGTGTACCTTAGACCCAGTGGTAATGTCCTAAACATACACACATTATCAGGGGTAGTATTAGTTTGGGTGATTGGACCGGGGAGTTAGTTCATCACCCGCCGAGACGCTGACCGCGTGAGGAAAGACCGACGATGGGAGGGTACTCCTCAGGGGGTATTCCGTCGGGCTAATCACAGACAACAAGTCACCTTACTCCGGTGGTCGGTCTAACGACGAAGGCGACGTGTCACGGGTGGGTTACGGGTGTGCGTGCTTGCGCCCCTCTGTCGCCCCGGACGGTGTAGTGCGAGGAGTGCGCCGACCGTAACTCAACCCCAAAAAAGGGGGTAGTATTAGTAGTTAGCTCGTGCAGTAGCAGTAGTAGAACTGTCCCACAAGCAGTATTCAATATACTGACAGTTCCCAGTTAGACCGGTGTCTAACCATATTATTTTTGTATTACCGTCTTAGTTTATATACGTCCCACTGCTGGGCTCGAGCCTCCTCCCCAATAGGAGAGAAATTGACCTGCTATACCATGCTAGTCAGACGTGTTAGTAAAGAGTTTTATATAGAGTTTCTCTTGTATTTCTTTCTCTTGTAATATTTTTTTTTTAGCTATTCATTTATTCAAAAGGAATCTACAAGATCTAAAAGATTGAGATACCAAACTTAACTTTTCCAAATAGGAAAAGTTAAAGCATACAAAACCAATGAAATATATAAACATTGAATGCATTTTTAACGTTCCTTAATACTACCACGGGGACTTGACCGCTTTAAAAACTGTGCCAAATGTAGTTTCAAATACGTAGTGTGCACACAATCAATAAATAACTTTAGTTTGATAATGATTTTATCATTAATATAATGTGCACACAATCAATAAATAACTTTAGTTTGATAATGATTTTATCATTAATATAAATAAATCATCATCGTCATTCATCATTTCAACACATATACGTCCTACTGCTGGAGTGAGCCTCCTCCACCGTGGGAGGGTAATTGACCTCCTTTTTTTTACACTGTTGGAAAATGCAATTATGCATGTCCTCCGTATTAAATTTTTAGTTACATTACATTTTTTTGTTAATAATTTATTTTTATTTATTTTATTTAAGACAACACCCTGCACTAAGGAAATAATCCTTGTATTGCGGGGGACTTTACAAACATATAATTAACGGACACAAATTACATCCAGACTCATACACAACAATTTGTGGATCACACAAAGTGTTGTCCCGCGTGGGATTCGAACCCCCGATACTGGCAATGTAGGTCGCTATCTTAACCACGCCATCTGTGCAGTCAAGTCAGTATTGGTTGTGGGACTCACCGGATGGCATAACCTCCCGGAATACCCACTAAAAACCCTCAGTGACTCCACTACCCCGTCATTTTAGGGACGTCAGAGGGTCACCTTTCGCCATTTAACTCAGGCTCCCCGAGCAATTGACCTCCTATAACACGCTGGTCAGACAACAGGAATAGGGTTTCGTATAGAGTTCTTCTTCTCTTGCATCGATGTTACCTACATATATCCCTTAGTTGTCTTTTACGACATCCACGGACTAGAGAGGGGGTGGTGAATTGTATTCTTACTCCGTTACCACACGGATTGATAAATATAAATAAATAGCTCGGTACATCATCTCATCATCTCAGCCCATATACGTCCCACTGTTGGGCTCGGGCCTCCTCCATAATGGAAGGGTAATTGACCTACTATACCACACTGGTCAGACGTGTTGGTATAGGGTTTTATTTCGAGTTTTCCTTCTCTCGCATAGATGTTATATGCGTTTTATATCCCTTAGTCGTCTCGTACGATCACCCACGGGTAAGATAGGGGGTGGTGAATTGTATTCTTACTCCGTCACCACACGGACAGCTCGGTACAATCAAAAGATATTTACTAATACCTGTTTGACTTCGTAGTCCTATTGATATTTGCATTTGATTAACCAGCAAAATTCCTTAGACCGTTTTTTTTTTTTTTTTTATTGCAACCGGTGGCAAACGAGCAAACAGTACACCTGATGGTAAGTGTTGCTGCCGCTCATGGACCTTTCCAAGACCGTTGCCTACCGCGAAGAAAGCGAAGGGAGTGTGGATGCGTGCATTGAGGCTCGGTGATACCAAGGGCACCACCAAAACCCTCCACACGCAATCACCCTCAGAAAGTTGGGCTTCCGGCTCTCTCGCTCACCGAACGAAGCGCAGTAACAAATTGCTACTACTCAGATGTCGATTTTCTGCGAGAGCATGGTACTGCCCCGGACGGACCGGCCCGCGGCTGTAGACAGATAACTGTCGACAGTGTGGTCCTACCACTCCCAAATCATCAATTGTATACATCAATTTATCTTTGGCCAGCGTCCACCAACTATCGGCAAAATGCATTTTTGTGGCGAACGAGCAATTATTTGAATAGTCAAATAAAGATATTAAACTATGGGGTATTTGTAACTAAGATGGCATCAAAAACATAACTTGTAAAAAGCCCAAGTCACAGTGGTGAATTATATTCTTACTCCGTCACCACACGTCACGAGTAATACATATTTTATATTAAATTAGATGGTTTAGTGTGATTTACAAGTCAATCCATTTATTTACTGTTTGATTATTGAAAATTCAGTCTTCTAGCTTTATTCACAACGAAGTTATAGGGCATCAAAAATGGCCTGAATTGTTCCGAGAAAAAGATGTTACGGCAGTGTTGCGCTTTTGCTCAACTTGGCGGGGGCACTGCCGTGCCCTCAGATGGGAGCGGTAAGTAAAATAATGCTTAGTTTGAAATTTTTACAAAATATATTTATTATTACTTTTTATATTAAGTACATGATTTCATGCAAACCTAAACAGGGCAGCTAATAACGTGCCTGTCCCAATATGATACTGGACTAAATAAAAAATCTTCCCAGCGGAGTTTTTGGCTGAGAATGTTCTGTGTCTTTACCTAAAAAGTTCTTGTGTTATTTTGAATGTGAGTCCAATTGTCTGTTGTGTATATTTATAAAGTCTTAGTACATAAATTTTCATTTTTTTATCCAAAGAATCATCTCTTAATACGCCTTCTAATCCTACAGCTATCGTAGTCCTCTGGTCTTTAAACTAATATAGTTATTCTGTATTTTAGGCAACATAAACTTATTCTTATTTCCACACAAATAACTTTGAAAACTTTTATATTTTTGTATGTATAAAATATATTAGATGACACCCGCCCTCTTCGCTGAGCACACTAGGAATCTTAATACGAATCTAGACTTCTTATGTCTTCACCATTTCATTATTTACATTTCAGCCTATCGCCGTCCACTGCTGGATGTGGGCCTCCCTCATGTTACGCCACAAAGTGCGGTCCTGTGCCACCTGCATCCAACGACACCCAGCAAATTTCACCAGGTTGTCGGTCCACCTAGTGGGAAGAGCGTCTTACACTGCGTTTTGCTGCGGTTGTCGGTTCGTTGAGTGATGTGGCCTGCTCCTTGCCACTTCAGCGTGCTAATTCTTCGTGCTATGTCGGTTACACCCGTTCTTCTGCGGATTGCCGTATTTCGGCTTCTATCTCGCAGAGAAATCCCGAGCGTAGCACGCTCCATAACACGCTGTGCTACTTTGAACTTGATTATGAGGTCTACATTTAGTGACCATGTTTCCGTGCCGTAAGTTATTATAACACACACTGATCGTAGACCTGTGTTTTTATTGTCTTTGTAAATGAAAATATTGATGATTTAACAACAATTTTGTCCGTTATATGAGGTTTTTTTTTTTCTGGGTGGGCTGCGGTCGGCGCGCCCCTTCACCACTCCGTCCGGGGCGACAGAAGGGCTTAAGCATGCAACTCCCGCAACCCACCCGAAAACCACGTCGCCTTTGTCGTTGGGCGACCACCGGAGCAGAGTTAACTTGTCATCAGTGGTCAGCCCGACGGAATATCCCCTACTTGGGGTACCCTCCCATCGACCGACATCCCCCCCTTGGGGAGGACGTTGGTCTTTCCTCACGCGGTCGGCCTCTTGGCGGGTGACGGACTAATCCCCGGTCACGTCACCCGCTCCGTTATATGAGGTAAGGAATTTCTGTACAATGCCGGTATAAGAATACAAATCACCACTCTCTATCTTGCCCGATGATGTCGTAAAAGACGGCTAAGGTATAAAATACGCATATAATACCTATGCAAGACGAGGAAAACTCGAAATAAAACCCTATAACAAAACGTCTGACCTGCGTGGTATAAGTAGGTCAATTTCCTTCGTTTTCTGGAGGAGGTTCTAGCCCAACAGTGGGATGTATATGAGCTGAAATGATGATGACGATTTTTAAATCGATATCATTAGAACGATGTAACAGTTTATTACTGACAGTTTTACGAAATATCACATACCAATATTACTCGAGAAAATAATGACATTTATGATGGGGGATGGAAACCTACACCGGGATGATGTCACATCACTTGTCATATTACAAGCACTCAGAGTATTACTCGGGTGATTTGAAAAACCAGTAGCTGAGAAATTTCAACGTATATTTCGACGTATGTTTAAATTGACAGCTTAATGTTAAAATGTATTATTTGATAATGTTTAGCATCATTTAAAATTTTCTTGTGCCATCAATATTACTTGGTATATGTAGCATATCTTATATCTTTAAACGAGCAATTCTTGTATGTATATATATATATATATATATATATATATATATATATATATATATATATATATATATATATATATATATATTCAGGATCTCGGAAACGGCTCCAACGATTTTGTTGAAACTTGGCATACTAGAGGTTTCGGGTCCAAAAAATCGATCTAACTAGGTTTTATTTATAGTAAATGTTGTTTTGTCCGTGTTTTTAGCAAAATAAACAATGACATTAAATTTTAAAAGAATATTAATTCAAATTTCGTTGGCAACGTCATGAGTTACGATAGCTCAGTTGGGGAGACGGCCGGTTTTAATTTTGGGTTTTGTGGCATTCAAACAGCGTCTGTTCGAATCTCGGTGTTATTGTTATTCTCTTTTTGTAATTTTTTATATAATTTTCATTATTTATTTTTTATTAATATATATCTAAATAAATTGGACAAAAATATTCCGAGCGAAGCTCGGTCAATCAGATATTATACTTAATCGTCAAACTTTATCGAAGATACTTAATCCTTTTATACGATACCCAAGGGAAGTGAGAGTGGGTGGTGAATTCTAATTTTAGTCACCACACTGAAATTAAGAGTGTTAATTGAGTAAAAACATTAAAATATATAAAAATATAGTCCATTTGCCAACTTTAAATTGTTCACTTTCAGTTTTGGTAACAATTTTCAACTTTGTTTGATCACTTCAATTTGGTTGAAAGTAACTATTTAATTAAAACCTGTCACCTTCCCATCTGAGCTATCGTAACGATAGCTCAGATGGGAAGGTGACAGGTTTTAATTTTGGTATTTTATCAATCAAACAGCGTCGGTTCGAATCTCGGTGTTATTATTATTCTCTTTTTGTAAATTTTTATATATTTTTCATTATTTATTTTTTATTTTTTAGTAATATATATATATAAATAAATTCGATAAAAATATACCGAGCGAAGCTCGGTCAACCAGCTATTAATATTTATATATACATTTCTTGTGAACGTGTGTATGTCACTGAACTCCTCCTAAACGACTGGACCGATGTTGATGAAATTTTTTGTGCAAGGGTATTCGAGAACGATTTAGATTCACAATTAGACCCGATAGGTGGCGCTGCTGTCGATTTCAAGGAGAATTGATTTTATTTTATTTGAACAAAACAAAGTGTTGGGTCAGCTAGACGATTATACATATTTATTTTTGATTGCACAGATTCTGCGTATGGTGACGGAGTAAGAATATCATTCTACCACTCCCTATCTTGGCCGTAGATGTCATAAAAGTCTACTTTTAAGGGATATAATAAGCATATGTCGCAGCGTCACTACCTCTGGCACTATATCTTATTAGATTTTAAGAATCAATCGATTACGGAAACGTCAAGTATTATACTTGGGTGTGTTCGATACAACGTTGTCAATGATTTTTGATGTTTGTCGTTTGACCGTTAACGTTTGAAATATTACCGAGCTTTCGTTATTGAGAGCGGTTCGTTGAATACTTAGTTGGGAACGAGACTCGAGAGCGATCGGTCGTTGTTGCTGCCAGGTTGTATCAAATTCACCGCGTTTCCCAAACTCTTAATTTATCCGTCGGCATACGTAATCATTGATTAATTGATTTTGAAATTTCTTTATTTTCATAACAATACAATAAATGTTGGTATAACATTCGTAACACTTATTACTAGTGTTTTTTACAGACTAGGAACGTCTTTATAAAACATATTAAATGATCACAACATCTTGTTTTATGATTTTACACAAGTTTCACTATAATGAAAAATACATATGTTAAAAACTTACCAATCGATTTATTATTCGTCAACATGGATTGTAGCATGTTTTAATCACAGAAGTATACTTACTAGTATACACAGTTAGAGGCAAATATATTATATAAATATTGAAGCTTCTTACTGCGAAATATGAAGACATATTACTTAATAATTATTTTTTTTTTATTTTTTTTTTTTGTTTAATATGATTGAGGGTAACTAGAGAGTGTAAACTACAGCTGTTGCTTTGTGCTAGACGCCCGAGTCGCTTGCGCGGCGACCCGGCCGAACCGGTGGTGGGAGCATTAATGTCATGAGTACTTTAAGAAGTAGTGATGGGGTAGACGATATCGACAATAAGTGTCGACATATGGTAAATTATGTAAACGGGATTTGCCAATACGTGATATTAAAGGGTTACAGTGATCATAGTTTTTAGACAAATAAAATCTTTTTGATAGTTTTAAAATGTAACTTTTTACTAAGGGAAATTTAATCTTAAGTTGTAAATTTACTAAATTAGTGCGAAATATAGTATTATATGCAATTTTTATAGCCTTATTTTAGATCACTTGGATTTTTCTGTAATTGCTATCACAGGTACTACTCCAAACTGGTGCAGCGTATGTTATTGAGGGTCTTACTAAAGTTGAATAAATACGCATTTTTGTCCTAGGACTTAGGTTACTTTTTCTATTCAGAATGGGACTCAAAAGCATTCATAGCTTTAATACTTTTACGATAAAGGCTTACTGTGTTCAAAGTCCAGTTCAATTTATCATCCATGACAGTACCGAGATATTTGACGGACCGATGCCATGGAATAGTGTGGTTTTGATCAATTTTGAGTTGTCTTGTTGGTAAGGAGCGTTTACGAGTGAACATAATAGCTTCTGTTTTGTGTGAATTTAATTTTAATTTCCAATTTGTAAAGAAATCTGTCAGGGAATCAAGAGACCACTGTAGACGTGAGATAATAATATCGATATCATGGGACGTAGTAAAGTTGGCTGTATCATCTGCAAAGCAGGCTAGGTGAGTATGAGGTTGCTTATAGATGTCGTAAAGATAGAGCAGAAACAAATGTGGGCCTAATACTGAGCCTTGGGGCACACCAACGTGTATGATACGAGACTTAGAATTTGATCCATTTAAGTGAACAAAAAAGGTCCGATCAGTGAGGTAAGATTGAATTAGCTTGATAAGGTATAGGGGAACTGACATCCTAATAAGCTTGTGAAGTAACCCCTCGTGCCAGACGGTGTCAAAAGCTTTTTCTATATCTAACAAGATCATAGCAGTAGAACATCCTAAGTTTAAGTGATGCGTAACATGTTCACTAACCCGTGCTAACTGCTGTACAGTAGAATGGTATCTACGAAACCCAAATTGTTCGGGTATGAGTTGTTGGCTTACTGCAGAATTTAGCCTTTTGGCAATAATTGACTCAAACAGTTTACCCATGGCTGGTAAGAGACTGATAGGTCTATAGTTTTGAGGGATACTATCATCTTTACCTGGTTTCTTTATTGCAATAACCTTTGCTTGTTTCCAAGCAGAAGGAAAGTACATCAGCTCGAGACAGGCATTAAAAATTGAAGTGAACAATAGTCTTTTGTGAGACATGTTTTAATAATATATTATGTATATTGTCATTACCAGGAGATTTACGATTTTTAAGTTTACTCAACGCTATAGTTACCTCCTTTGGTGTTATAATTCGAAAATGTGATGGACCAGCAAATATCTTAATAGTTTCGCAAGATTTTGAGACTGACGCTGCCGTTGCAGGGCTACTAGACCAGTTATGTGTGAGTAGCATATTATTAGAGAACGTATAGGCCAATACCTCACACTGATCCTGCGGGTTAGCCGATAATTCATCATCTGTTTTTTTAAGGGGAGATATTTTCGTTGGTGTTTTACTTAAAAATTTAACTATTCTCCACAGGGACTACTGGGATTATCAACTTTGGCTAACTTATTATTCCATAAGTGGTCATTATATTCTTTAATAACGTTCTTGATCGTTACTCGTAGGTTGTTGATCTGGGCAAAAAATACTTTCCTAATAAAAGGCTCTCTTTCGGCGATTGCTCGTCTGCGAAAATTATTTTTTGTCTTTTATCATATTTTTAATGTACTTTGGTAACATTGGTGGACCTACTCTGGATGGACCATGGGGAACAAATACATCGCGAGCTTTAGTGATTAATAGGGAAATGTCTGCAATGGATGAGTTAATGTCAATAATTGTTTTATACGGCTTATGAAGTATTATATTTTTGTTTAGGTAGGCTTTATAACCACTCCAGTCAGCTTCAGAATATCTGTATTGAATGTGTGGTTGACGGGTGTATGTACCATCAATGGAAAATAGAACTGGTAAATGATTTGAAGACAATTTAGTTAATGCACATAAATTAGAGACATCGTAAACATTTTTCGTAATCAGTACATCTGGGTTAGATGGTGTATAATTGCCGCAATAATGAACCAGTGTGGGAGAATAGGGTGAAACGATATCATAATCATTATTAACCATGTGATCATATAATATTGCTCCTCGTTTGTTAATTGTAACGCAATTCCAGTGATGGTGCTTTGAATTTAGATCACCCATAATCAATACAGACGATCCAACACCAAGAAATGTGTCGAGATCAGATTGTAGTAGCGGAAGGTTTGGTGAATGATATGCCGATATAAGAGCAGTGCATACACCAGAGAATATAACCTCAACACCAACCCACTCCATATGCTTGGTAGGGGTAGTATTAATAACATTATGAGATATGTCTGATTTAATAAGTAACGCCACTCCTTGACCAGTTCCATCAGCTCTTTTATCCTGATGATAGCAAGTGTAAGCTGGTATTGAAAAAATGTGTTTAGTACTCAGCCTAGTCTCACACAAAGCGACAACATCTATAAGATATTCGTGCAGTAAAGCCGAAGCTTCATTAATTTTATTGCGAATGCCATCAGCATTCCAAAATAAGACACGAAATTTATGGGCCATATTAGACATAGTGCCCAAGATGAGTTATGATTAAAATTACCTTATCAAGCATAGTATGACAAGTGATAAATTGTTGTTTCAGCTTCTTGATAGTAGTAAGTATCTCCAGCATTTCTGCGGTCGTATTATCGGCTGCTTTAATTGATGAGTCTACATTTTCAACAACATCATTATGCTGGTCATCATTTGTAGAAGATTTAATATACTTCTTATCACTGACTACAGCAGACCAGGAACGACCTTCTGCAGCTGTGCTACGAGGAAGGCGTCTTATGGCTTGGATTCGTTTCTGTTCTTCTTTCTTTAGTTCTACCGCTCTCAAATAATTTTCTCGCTCTTTACAATGTCTGTAATTTGCAGGATGGCTTTCTTTGCAATTGCAGCACTGCGCTGGACTTTGGCGATCCTTTTTTGTGCATTCTCGAGTTGCGTGGGGTTCTGTGCATTTTACACATTTTTTACATACGTAATCATTAGTTATAATAGAAAAGGGTGTTAACGTTAATTATTGAATATAGTTTCAAAGTAGCCATCGAAAGTGTTATTTTATTACATCGCGATGTGTGATTGATCTGATAGTGATACGGTACGGCCCCCAACCCTCGATACATATAACTTTTGTGCAAGAGAGAAAAACTGCAAATAACCCTGTGAGCATGAAAAAAGCCTATTATTTTGACATTACAAACAGACACTCCAATTTTATTTATTGGTATAGATATGCATATTATATCCCTTAGTTGTCTTTTACGACATCCACGGGTAAGAAAAGGGGGTGGTGAATTGCATTTTCACTCCATCACCATACGGAATATAGATCTTATTTGCATAACAAATGGCATTAAAAGGTTTTCCTCAAACTCACAGCAAGGCTTTGTAATAAAAAAAAATCTCGTCGCTCAAATATTGTAAAATTCAACGAAATACCGGCTTTAAACAATGCACATTAAAATTAAATAATATTGAAATTTCAGCTTCTTTTATTAAAAAACCCCAAGTAATTTCCCATTTGAATTGTCAAGGGAATTTATATTAATTTATTGAATGATTTCGTAGAAACATATTTTATTCATGAATTGGAAATTACCCAAAATGTTTATTGAAAGCTTACACATTTCAAAGCCCTTTATAAATTTAGCATAATATACTCAAGAGAATTCGTCAAGCGGCATGAATATTATCAACTAAGACGTTACTCTTGGGTGTCGTTAAGGCCTACTAATTTTATCTATTCCGTCTTATCAACGATCAAATTCAACTTATTACTAGTAACCCGCCCTCGCTTCGCTTCGGTTTCATTCTACTTAACCACGTAGTTCCCGTTCCCGTGGTAATACCGGGATAAAATATAGCCTATGTTACTCCCTGATGTAATAGCTTTCCATTGGTGAAAGAATTTTAGGAACGGGTCCAGTAGTTTCAGCGCCTATTCAATACAAACAAAGCTTTCCTCTTTATAATATTAGCACAGACTAGCAACCCGCCCTCGCTTCGCTTCGGTTTCATTCGCCTTACTCGTGTAGTGCCCGTTCCTGTGGGAATACCGGGATAATATATAGCCTATATTACTCCCTAATATTATTTTCATCTTTGCTTTCCTTTGGTGAAAGAATTTTTGAAACCGGTTCAGTGGTTTAAGCGTGAAAGCGCAACAAACAAACATACTGTCGCATTTATAACATTATTAAGGATTATGTCGAACTCTGTGGGTGTTATAAAAGACAACTAAGGGATATAATATGCATATAATATCTGAAAAAATGGCCTCCAGTCACGGCGGCTCCGGTACCCTACGGGCTCATTTTGGTGGCGGGCCCAGTAGTGGTGGAGCGGGGGGTGCGAGGAATCTCCGGCAGCGATCCGGCTACCAACAAAAACGACCCTTGGCCCTGGTAACACACAACATTCGGACACTCAGGACTGACGAGAGGGTCATCGAGCTGGAAGAGGAATTGAGCAAAATACGCTGGGACATTGTAGGATTATCAGAAGTGCGAAGAGAGGGCGAGGGCACGATAATCCTCCAGTCTGGAAACTTGCTCTTCTACCGGGAGGGCGATCACCCGTCCCAAGGTGGTATAGGGTTTATCGTTCGTAAGTCTCTCATAGACAACGTGGAGAGGATCGAGAGTGTGTCGACAAGGGTAGCGTACCTTATACTCAGAATTACCAAGAGGTATTCGCTGAAGGTTATACAGGTATACGCACCGACCTCGACATACTCCGACGACGAGGTGGAGGCATTTTACGAGGACATCTCGAAAGCCATACACGCGTCCAAAACCCACTTCACGGTGGTTATGGGAGACTTTAACGCGAAACTAGGCAAAGGGAGTGATGATGAGTTGAGAGTGGGGAAACATGGATATGGACAGAGAAACCAGAGGGGCCAGAAACTGGCTGATTTTCTGGAGAAGGAAAGCCTCTTTATGATGAATTCCTTCTTCAGGAAGCAGCCACAAAGGAAATGGACCTGGATTAGCCCCGATGGTTCAACAAAAAACGAGATAGACTTCATCTTGTCAGACAAACGACAGATATTCAATGATGTCTCAGTGATCAGCAGAATTAAAACTGGTAGCGATCACCGGATGGTACGAGGCACATTGAATATCCATACAAAAGTCGAGCGGTCACGCTTGATGAAGTCTACACTCCGACCTACATCTGTCCAATACCAGAACCTCGAAAACTTTCAACTCGAACTACATAATCGCTTCCAATGTCTGGACGAGTGCGAATCTCCGAACGATATGAACAACAGGTTCGTGGAAACTGTCCACGCGGTTGGGTCGAAATTTTTCAAGGCTCACCGCGTTAATAGACCTAAAAAACTTTCTGACCAGACTCTCGAGCTCATGGAGAGGAGGAAAGAGATGACGGTGCAGTCTGCAGCCGATTGGTCCAAACATAGGCAGCTAAATAGACAGATCTCCAGGTCTGTGCGTCGCGATATTCGCCGATTTAATACGTTCCGTATTAAAGAAGCGATAGAGCGGAATCGTGGCTCGAAAGTGTTCGCACAAGATCTGTCTATTGGGAAAAGCCAAATGACTAAGCTGAAGACCGATGACGGCACTGTCATTTCATCCCAAAGTGAGATCTTGGGAGAGGTCGAAAGGTTCTATGGACAGTTATACAAATCATCCCGAAATCCTGTTGTCGGCTTGGTCCAAGATCCCAGATCCAAGCTAACTCGGCACTATACCGAAGAAATCCCGGACATCAGCTTGTACGAGATCAGAATGGCTCTCAAACAACTACGTAACGGTAAGGCACCGGGAGATGACGGAATTACGGCAGAGCTTTTGAAGGCGGGCGGCAAGCCGGTATTAATAGCCCTTCAGAAGCTATTTAATTCCGTTATCCTCGGGGGCGACGTTCCAGAGTCGTGGACCAGGAGTGTGGTGGTGCTGTTCTTCAAGAAGGGTGACAAAGCTCTTTTAAAGAACTACAGACCCATCTCACTCCTGAGCCATGTTTATAAGTTGTATTCGAGGGTCATTACCAATCGACTCACGCGCAAGCTCGATGACTTCCAGCCGCCCGAACAAGCCGGCTTCCGAAAAGGCTATAGCACCATAGACCATATCCTCACGCTTCGGCAGATTATACAAAAGACCGAGGAGTATAATCGGCCCCTGTGCTTAGCGTTTGTGGACTATGAGAAAGCCTTTGATTCAGTCGAAACTTGGGCGGTGCTGCAGTCCCTTCAGCGGTGCCAAATCGACCATCGCTATATCGAAGTGCTGAAGTGTTTGTATAGGAACACCACAATGTCAGTCCGTATCCGGGATAAGAGTACGAAACCGATCCAGTTGCAGAAAGGCGTGAGACAGGGAGATGTCATCTCTCCGAAACTGTTCACCACTGCACTGAAAGATGTCTTCAAGCTCTTAGACTGGACTGGACTCGGCATCAACATTAACGGCGAATACATCACTCACCTTCGATTCGCAGACGATATCGTCGTTATGGCAGAATCCATGGAGGACCTTGGCACTATGCTCAATGATCTCAGCAGGGTATCCCAACTAGTGGGTCTACGAATGAACATGGACAAGACGAAAGTCATGTCAAATACCCATGTCATTCCTGTACCGGTCCTAGTTGGCAATGCGATTCTCGAAGTTGTCAATCACTATGTTTACCTAGGACAAACAGTCCAGTTAGGTAGATCCAATTTCGAGAAAGAGATCAGCCGACGAATCCAACTCGGTTGGGCAGCGTTCGGGAAACTTAAGAGGATCTTCTCGTCCAACATACCTCAGTGTCTGAAAACACAGGTCTACGACCAGTGTGTGTTACCAGTGATGACTTACGGCACGGAAACGTGGTCCCTAAATGTAGGCCTCATATCAAGGCTCAAAGTCGCTCAGCGTGCTATGGAACGGGCTATGCTCGGGATTTCTCTGCGAGATAGAATCCGGAATACAGAAATCCGCAGAAGAACGGGTGTAACCGACATAGCACGAAGAATTAGCACGCTGAAGTGGCAATGGGCAGGCCACATCGCTCGACGAAGCGACAACCGCTGGGGAAGAAAGGTTCTCGAGTGGCGACCACGCATCGGACGACGCAGTGTAGGACGCCCCCCCACTAGGTGGACCGACGACCTAGTGAAAGTTGCTGGGCGTCGTTGGATGCAGGCGGCACAGGACCGCACATTGTGGCGCAATATGAGGGAGGCCTACGTCCAGCAGTGGACGGCAATGGGCTGAAATGATGATGATGAATGATGATAATATCTATGCAATAGAATTAAAACTTGAAATGATACTCTTTAATCCGTGTGACGAAGTAAGAATACATTTCACCACCCTCTTTCTTACCCGTGATTATTATTTTAGTCGACTAGCAGCGCCCTGCGGTTTTACCCGCATAGTTCCCCTTCCCGTGGGAATATCGGAATAAATTATAGCTTATGTGTTATTCTGATATGTATACAGCTATTATTGTGAAATTTCATCAAAATCCATTTAGTAGTTTTTGCGTGAAAAAGCAATAAACATCCTCACATACTCACAAACTTTCGCGGTTATAATATTTGTAGGACAATGGCATTTAATAAGCATACAATATCATTGCAAGAGAAATAAAATTTGAAGTGAAACCCTGTCGTCGTTTTTTCTAGAAACTGCTAATAACGCGAAGTACAATAATTTCTTACGTGCGTACATAAGTACACACACACTTTTTAAATTAATGATATAATTATTTTTGGTACTTTAATTATGTTTGGAAAATTAGTTTTATTCCACATTCGAAATTAAACAAAGTTATAGGTAAGAGCTTCACACGCGAATTAATCAGAAGCAAACTATCCAAAACTTCCAAACTCGGCTCCTCTTGCTCAAACCCAAATTAAGACCAGGATTTTGGTCGCACAAATGAGGCTAACATACCGGAGCTTAGTTTGTTGTAATTATGAGCTACCAGCGAAATGGTATTAACTAGAATTAACCGGATAAAACAAGATTGTGAGCAATATTACCGACCTGGATTTGGCCGCAATCTAAGTCTCCGTTGAGCTATTTGAAAAAAAGGATGCGGCAATTTTATGAACTAAACTAAGATTATCTTTACAATATTTCAGCGTAATCTACCAAAGGACCCCACAACAATTGATATAAATCCTTTGTAGTGGATAGTAGTGTCGTAAAAGGGGTATAATATTAGAGTTTTTGGGCTTCATTGCGTTAATCTGTATGCTCAGAGATCTTTATATATTTTTATGTAGCGATTATTCCACATATTAGTAATGAAATTATGAGAAGAATATTTATAACTAGCGACCCGCTCAAGCTGCGTTTAGGTTCCAACTGCTTTTCCCTGTATTTTAAATATCCAACGTCTCGGTACTATGACCACGGCAAGATACTCGGGTTCGAGTCCTGGACCATACAAAATATCAGGAGAGTTTTTCTGACAGTAAAAATAGTTTAAGTTACTCTTTAAATAAATAGCTACCTGGTAGTAAAATATTAATAAAACCTGTCTAGCCGTTTGGCCCATTACCCAGAACATACCAGACAGACAAAAATTTTACTATTTTTAAGCGTAGTTATCGTGCAAATAACCGTATGAACACCAAAAAGCTACTATTTTCACATTATAGTAACTTCAATTTTGTAAAGATCGTAAGCAATACAATCTACAATTTACTTTTATAATAATTCTATAAATAAACTTTTTGTACACGTTAAATAATCTTGGAGATAGAAGCCTCGTTCAATGTGAAAATATGTCGAGGTTTTGGCTGTCCAACTTTAAATGTCACTTTCAAAAGATAGTACCAACTGTCAAGTAAAAGTTTCATTTTGATAAACATATCGTATTCGATACATAAAATAAAAGCGTATTAAAAATAAGCGACTTTACACAATGGAAGAAAGATTAATGGATTGATTTTAAGTATTCTAGGGTTCAAATAATATGTTCAATACTTGTTTTTGATTTCCTTTTTAGTTCATATAGGTAAGTCCCACCGATGGATTAAAGCCTCGTTCGTGATGGAAGGAAAATTGACCTACTTTATCATGCTGGTCAGATGGGTTGGAATAAGGTTTCATTTTGATTTTGCCTTCGCTTCCATAGATGTAATTTGCATATTCTCTTAGTCAATTTGTACGACACCGACGGGCAGAAATGAGTTGTTGTCTTTTTCCAATAACATGTCCGAATATATAGTATGACATTTTTAGGCTAATTATGGTGAAGACTTTTTCTTAATAAGGCCTTTTTTTTGGGGGGTGGGTTGCGGTCGGCGCGCTCCTCGCACCACTCCGTCCGGGGCGACAGAGGGGCGTAAGCACGCACACCCGTAACTTACCCCATGTGCACGTCGCCTTCGTCGTTGGGCCGACCACCGGAGCAGGGTTACTTGTCATCAGTGGTCGGCCCGACGGAATACCCCCTAGTGGGGTACCCTCCCATCGACCGACGTTTCCCCCTCGGGGAGGACGTCGGTCTTACCTCACGCGGTCGGCCTGTCGTCGGGTGACGGACTAATTCCCCGGTCATGTCACTCGCGGCCTCGGCTAGAGCGGCATGACGCGCAGGTAGTCGCGCCTACGCCGCCCCAGTCGCCGACGGCGGATCGCTTCGTCGACCCGCCGCCTCCTTTTGCGAGATCACTGCTTCGCAGAAGGTTGCGACCGCGTCCGCCCACTGCTGAGCTTGGGCCTCCTCCACTATGGGAGGGAAACTAACCTACTATACCACGCTGGTCAAACGTGTTGGCATGGGGTTTTGTTTCGAGTTTTCCTACTCTTGCATAGAGATGTTGCATGTATATTGTAATTCCTTAGTCGTCTGTTACGACACCCACGGATAAGGGAGGGGGTGGTGAATTGTATTCTTACTCCGTCACCACACGGAAAACCAGCTACAGAAATTAATTATTAAATTTTGACCCACATTTAGGTACAAATTTAATGCCAATACAAGAAAAAAGTGTAAAGTGTTCGAAACGTCACACAATCAAAAATCAAATACAATGGCGATAAAATCCGTAAAGTATGTTTATTTACAATGTGTAATACTCGCGTAAACAACAAAATTCATTAAATAATACCATATCCAATATTTTGTAATCTCTTAACAATTCATGTAGACTTGCCCGACTTGCGTTTGTTGTCTTCTTACATTTCAATTACCTCGGCATCTCACAGTCAACGAGCGACGAAATTTCATTTTTTTGCTTTGATATTTCAATTTTTGCGTAATTAGATTTTTCCATCATATTATACCTGCTTATACCTGGAAATTTATTTTGATATTGTTTTTGCGAGAAGTAAATAATTATAGCGAGCTTTTGGCTTATTATTTTAAACATACAACTGTTAACCTCGGGGCCTGTATCCTTAAGTTGGAAACAGAATTATAATATTTTTACCAAGTAAGTAATTAAATTTAATACAATGTAATTCATTTATTTTGATGTGATTTAATGTGTTTTGTTATGATTTAATTTAATGATTTAATATGTCACTAACACTAGTTTAAGTTATTTAACGGTACTAACAAAATATGGAATTTAAAAATTCTGAAATAAATGATTATTATTATTATTATTTACCTCGTTATTCTGAAATGGAAAGAAGGAAGGGAGACCCACAACTTTCCCACGGTAATCAATATACCGCACACCACAATAGAGGGAATACGGAATATGATTACGGTGGACTAGGAAATAAAGAAATCTTACTCTCTCATATGATCTTACATCCTTATCGCTTCTATTGTGATGTGTGTAACGATGCAAACGATACTTAGATGTTTCTGCAATATCGATGACTCAGTAAAAATATATCGATATTTGCCATCGATGTTCATTATTGCGAAACATCGATCTATCGATGTTATTTTCTACGATGTTTTAACATCGATGTTTTGCCTGACATCTGTTGGAAATGTATGGTCATTTAAGCAAAGCTTGCGTGACAGTTTATTTAAGCAGCTTAATTAAAGGTAAATGACTTACGTATGTAAATTTTCGTAAAAACTATTATTTTTAAATCCTGTTTCTAAATAAGTAACTTGCTGCAGTTAAGCTTTTAATAACTTTACTGAATAGAGAAATACATGTTAAATATAACTTTATTTTCTGAACTCTACATGTCCCTTCTTCTAAACTCTCACCTATTCAATGATAATGTTCTTACAGATAGTAAATATAGCTTGCATTTTAAAATTAAAGTTGTTTGTACGATCGTTAAAAAACATTGATATTTCGATACATCGATGTTTTTAGGCCGATGTCTTTTATATAGCGATGGTTGGTATGAAACAACGATGTATCGATACATCGATGTTTTTGGTTTCGATATTTGCATACCTAGGTGTGCGATATATTGATTACCGTGGGAAAGTGGTGGGACTCCCTTCATTTCTTCTATTTCAGAATAATAATGGATTTGCGCCATGCATTGCCTGATTCTATCAATTATTTTTTCACTTCTTTAAACCTTAGTACGAATATAAATATGTTGGCTTATTTCATCATCATCTTAGTCCATGCACGTTCCACTGTTAGGCTCGGACCTCCTTCACTAAAGGGAAGAAAATGGACCTACTATACTATGCTGCTTAGACGTGTTGGTAAAGGGTTTTACGACACCCATGGGTAAGAGAGGAAATGGTAAATTATATTCTTACTCTGGCACCACACGGGTGGTTTATTTGTTAAGTCTTAACTATTGAAGAACTATTGTATAGAAATTTAGTTTACATGTTGTTAGAAATACAGAGAAAGGCATAGGGTTTTCTTCATCCAGCGAAAGAGTACTACACACTAGGGAAAGAAAAAATAATTAACAAAATCAACATTAATGTAATTAATTTTCGTGTGGTGACTGAGTAAGGATGCACCACGCCCTATCTTAACCGTGGACGTCGTAAAAGACGACTAAGGGATATAATACGCTTATAACATCTGTGCATGAGAAGGAAAACTCGAAATAAAACCCTATACCAACATATCTGACCAGCATGGTATAGTAGGTCAACTGCCCTCTTATCGGAGATGAGGGTCGAGCCCAGCAGTGGGACATGTATGAGCTGCTGATGATTATCATCATCAAGCTAGCATAGCTAATGATTATATTTATTTAAATTAACCTACTATACCACGCTGATCAGACGTGTTAGTATAGGGTTTTATTCCGAATTTTCCTTCTCTTGCATAGACGTTATCAGCATATGTGTTGGCATGAGCCAACACGTCTGAACAGAGTAGTATAGTAGTTCTAGAAGGGTAGGTTATTACTACTACTCTCCTATTGTGGAATAGGCTCGAGCCTAATAGGACGCACATGAGGCGAGACGATGATAATAAGTTGAATCAGCACGTCATAGTTTGAAATTGAGTATTGTTGTTGAAAGAATTGAAGTTGAAATAAAACAGTTTCCAATCATTTCCTAATCTTAAATATTCACTTATAAATATTTTATTAGATATTCAAAGGTATGAAAAACGTCCATTTGAATAATAAAATCAAACTATAAACGCTATAAGCTACGAAATATACACGTAAACATCAAAAATCATTATGAAAAATCTAAATTTAATAAAAAATCTGAACTGTTTTAATATGAAAATTGCGAGCGATCCCAACGATATTTCTTAAATCTATTGACGCATCAAATTAGCCATATTTAAAAAAGAAACTTACGTTTACCCTTCGTGTATTTTTTTCTTTATAACAAGAAAATTACAAGGATAACATAATGGAATCGTAAACTCAGTGGAATATGCATATTTTGTTCGAAGGCCCCCTGCTTTTTCATCAAGGTTTATGAAAAGAGGGCGGAAGAAGGAACTGTGTTTAAAGCACCTGAGTCAATAGGCTGTTTTGAGGTTGCAAAATTTGTTGATGAAAAATTTAATGTATCGTCCTGTAATAAAGTTTTGTTTTGTTAGCCTCTAACGCAAAAAGAGGGTTGTTATAAGTTTGACGTCGATGTCTGTTTATGTGTCTGTTTGTGGCATCATAGCTCTCAAAAAAATGGACCGATTTCGATGTGGTTTTGTTCGTTTGAAAGCCAGTTTCCTTGTAGTGGTTCTTAACTAAGTTTGGTTAATATTGGTCTAGCAGTATAAGATTATAAGCTCCTTTCCAAAATGATGCAATGGCGTATGATTACTCGATCGAGTGATTCACGCGTGCCAATGCAATCGTTAAATGTCTATTAATTGATAATTCCTGTCGAATAAAACGTAATATTTTTAGGGTTCCGTACCCAAAAGGTAAAAACAGGACCCTATTACTAATACTTCACTGTCTGTCCGTCCGTCTGTCTGTCACTAGACTGTATCTCTTGAGATAAAATACATTTTGTGAAAATTTCAACTGTCTAGGTATCGTGGGTCTTGCACGATAGCTAGACAGTTGAAATTTTCACAAAATGTATTTTTCTATTGCCGCTATAACAACAAATATTAAATATAGATATTTAAGGAGGGCTCTCATACAACAAACGCGTTTTTTCCCCTTTCCATAGATAATTGTACGGAACCCTTCGTGCGCGACTCCGCGAATCGCACTTATTTTTTATTATTTCAGTTTGTATCAGGGGTTATTTAAAATTTTCAATTGTACTTAGTAATCTATTCTATTAACTTACACCAATTTGATAAAATGTATGGTAAGTAGTCTTAGAAAATTTAACTACTCTTGATCACTAGTAGGTACTACGATGGTCAGGCATATGCCATATAAAGTTTTACTTCAAATCCTTCGACGACTTGACTTAGTGTCAGATTTTTAAAATTGACGTCGTCTTCGTCTCAGCTCATTCACGTACTACGCCTGGGCTCAAGCCTCCTCCCCAATAGGAGGGAAATCGACCTACTGTATAAGGTTGGAGATAACATAGCAAGAAAGCACTGGAAAATACACACTCAGCCCCTCTGCTGATGATGTGCTAATCTCCAATTGGCGCATGGAAATAAGTTAATTATTATTTACCCAATTTATTAATATCATGTCGTTACTTAAAAACTCTTTCTATAGATATAGTTATTTGAACTATCTATATTTTATTTGACATAAACGAGAAATAGCGCGCGTGTTAAAAGTTGTACTTTTAATACGCGAACACTAGAATCTGTTCTAGGTAACAAATTAAGATCTAAAAATAAAATTCAAAAATGGAAATGGAATTGCAAAGATTATTTATTTAATAATGAAAATAGAATCATAAAAAAATACCAGTTCCATTATAACTAGAAACTTAATTAAAATTCACTTCCCAGAACAAGTGGGAGTTAGAAATAAAGTTTTCTTTAGAGTACCATAAATTATAAGGTATCTTCATAACCGCTATTTCATTTAAATTTATGGTTTACAAGATACTTCTTGCGGTTCATTCGTTTAAAATTAGCGGATTATTACTCTGTAGAATTTCTACGTAACATTAAAATTTTAAAACTCTTTCATAATTTGCATGATTGTTTTTTAAAAATGCATTCGGAATGAGGATGTGCTTATTTTTATGTTTTTGTTTTATATTTGGGAGGGCAATATAACATAGACTTTAGTTTTTAAGTTTGGCTTGGGCTGAAAATCAACGGCAGGGGTGCGCACGCATCCCAACCATAAGTCGAGCCTAATTCCATTCTGTTTATACGTTTTATTTTTTGTTTCTTAATTTTTATGTTTTTTTGCATTTTGTTTTAGCATTTAAAACAAATAAAGATCTTTTCTTTCTTTCTTTCTTTCTATGTCGCGAGGAAACTTACAAACGTACAGTTAACGCATTTGTCAAATAACGTGTAAACTCATAACATATGCTCAATATTTCGAAAACTTTTTAGCATTCATAATCATGAGCGAATTTAATAAATGCAAAGTTTTCACATTTCGGAACAGCAACAACAAATACAAACGCAACAAAATCCGTAAAAATTGTTTCATTTCATATATAGAACAAGATTTGTTTTGTAGTACGTAATAAAATTACATTTTTACGGATTTTATAGCGTTTTAATTTTGTATTTTTTCCTATTCATCTTAAATCCACACTAGCGCCATCATAAAAGTCAAGAGAGGCTTATTTATTCGTTCGTACTGTAGTTGACATACGATATCTTTATCTACGAAGACATCGTTGCGGTTATCTAAACCAATGTTATTTATGTTCTATTTTGCTTAACTACAAATTGCCTGCTCAACTGATCGTAATAACGATTCCGTATATATGTGGATTACCATGCCGATATATATATAAATACAATCCCATCCATCAATATGCAGGTTGGAAATCTCAAGATTAAACCCTATGACAACACCTATAGCCCACATGATATAAGGTAGATTAATTTTACTCCCATAGTGAAGGAGGCCCAAACCTCACAATGGGATATATGTGGGCTGAGATGATGATGATGATGAGCCAGGTTGGTTCACTATATCAAATATCTTGACTTTTAGATAGAATGAGGAAAGAGGCTGATAAAACAAGTATACTAAGCGAGTGAGAGTGAGACGGTTACAAGAACAAGACTACGCCTTACATTTCTGAATCAAAATTGTGACGTGTTGGTGAAAGGCGATGTTAAGAGTACGCGTAGAGGATGCATAAAGACTTTGTTGAGTGCATGAAGACTTTCTGGGAGCAGGGTTAAGGCTATCTATGTATGTATCTATCAAATATCATTAGACGAGAAATTCTTGCATACAAATTCAAATCATTTATTATGTATAAACCTCGCTCTCACTTCATATTGTCATTTTTTTTTACTTTTAAATTACTACCGGATCGGAACGCAACCGCATGGAGTAGATCCGACAAGAAACTTGGAAGGATTGTCTTTTTTTAATTCATATTTCATTTTCATTCATATTTCTATATATTCAAAATCTCGGGCATGTTCCCTAGGATTATCACGAAATTTAGTATACCATAGGTTTTGGGAGTGATAAATTAATCTAGCTAGGTTTCATTTATAGAAAAAAAACCTTGTTTTATTTGTGTTTACAACGAATGAAAAAAACTCAATAGAATACGATGGTAAATTTAGCACCATTAAGAGTCATCATCATCATCTCAGCCCATATACGTCCCACTATTGGGCTAGGGCCTCCTCCATAATGGAAGGGTAATTGACCTACTATACCACGCTGGTCAGACGTGTTGGTATAGGGTTTTATTTCGAGTTTTCCTTCTCTCGCATAGATGTTATATGCGTTTTATATCCCTTAGTCGTCTCGTACGATCACCCACGGGTAAGATGGGGGGTGGTGAATTGTATTCTTACTCCGTCACCACACGGACAATTATTAAGACCATTAAGAGTAATCCGTACTAATATTATAAATGCGAAAGTAACTGTTTGTTTGTTACACTTTCACCCTTAAACTACCAAACCGAACTCAAAAATTCTTTCACCGATAGAAAGCTACAATATCAAGGAGTAACATAGGCTATATTTTATCCCGGTATTCCCACGGAAACTGGAACTACGCGGGTTGCTAATAATAGATAAATTGAGTTCTTGCTTAATTTATACATCCCCGGTTCGATCGTTTGCTTTCCCTATTTTAATATTACTTTTTATTATTTAAATACAGTAATTATTAATTATTTTTTAAACTTAAAAACAAAACAATTTACCAAGTAATACCATCCCGATATAAAGAAATAATGTTATAATTTTCTTTCGTAAAACATAAATATAATATTTATTAATAATACATTTTTTTTATTAATAAAATTAAGTCCAGAACAAGATTCACGACTACATCTATCAAGATATCCGTCCGGTCAACTATCCCTTATCTCAGATCTTGAAATGTTTCCTATTTACGTCGGCATATCCTTGAGTTTCCGTCAGATCTAACAGAGGATTTAATGATATCGGATTTCTACATTTTAACAAACTAAGTTTCTTGGGAAAGGCTTTTGTATAATGTTAAAGGTTCAAAGTACCTATGTATATTTCGTATTTTGTATTAGTACATTATATCATTTCAACTCATATACTTCTCACTGCTAGATTAAAGCTCCTCTAAAATGGGACTGAAATTGATCTGCTATACCACATTGGTCAGACTTGTTGGCATAGGGTTTTCTCTTACGTTAATGTTATCTGCATATTATTGATGTAAAACATCTATAGACGTGGGTGAACCTGATCGTTGGCGTGGCGTTCCCCCTCCCACGCAGCACTCCTCGAGCGTGTGCTGCGCCGTGACCTCGTCGCAACTGCAGTGGTGGCAGGAGGGTTTTATTTCGAGTTTTCCTTCTCTTGCATAGATGTTATATGCGTATTATATCACTTAGTCGTCTTTTACGACATCCACAGGCAAGATAGGGAGTGGTAAATTGTATTCTTACTCCGTCACCACACGAAAAATACACGCTGAGATAATATTGAAGATGATAATAATCTTTTAATATCCGGGATAACTTTTATAAACATTTTCTAATCTAAACGGCTATTCCATTAATTATATAAAACTAATTCCACATAATTATACGTTTGACAAGAGACGAGGGTCAGGAAATGAACTCAAACTGAACCGACCTCTATATTAAGTGGAGTGATTTGTAATAATCTATACAAATAAATAAAATTGAAGTGTCTGTTTGTAATGTCAAAATGCTGGAGTTTTTTCATGCTCGCACGGTTATTTATACGACACCTATGCCTAAAAGACAGACAAAAATTTTTTGTTTCTCTGTCTGTTTGTTTGAGGTAATCTTCAAAACGGATGGAGCGATTCTGATAATACTTTACTAAGAGATAGCTGTCTATATAAGGAGTAACATATGTTATATTTTATCCCGGCATTCCCACGGGAACGGGCACTATGCGGGTAAGGTTACTGAAACAAGCGAAGCGAAGGTGGGTTGCTAGTATACTATATCTATATATACAAAAGAATACACTATTTATAACTCAAGAACTGCTGTACTGATTTGGCTGAAAATTAGTGGGGAGGTAGCTTACATAGCATACTTTTTATCCCGTTGGAACGCGTTTTCGTGTGACGGGACGTAAAACGTCAAAAGGAATACAAGTAACTATGAAACGTGGTATAACAATAACGCATCTGACAGCTGTAGACTTTTTTAAATATATTTTTTAAATTGCCGAAAATAGACTATCATCATCATCATCATCATTACAGCCCACATACGTCCCACTGTTGGGCTCGGGCCTCCTCCACAATGGGAGGGAATTTGACCTATTATACCATGCTGGTCAGTCATGTTGGTATAGGGTTTCGTTTCGAGTTTTCCTTCTCTTACACAGATGGTATGTGCATATTATATCCCATAGTCGTCTTTTACGACATCCACGGGCAAGATAGGGAGTGGTGAATTGTATTCTTACTCCGTCACCACACAGAAATAGACTATATTTTCGGAAATTTAGAAAATATATTTACAAAAAAATTAGAGCGGTACGAAGCTCGCCGGGTAAGCTAGTTATTTATCAAATCAAATCAAATCATTTATTCTGCATAGGCCCCTTAAGTGCACTTACATATTGTCAAATTACACGTTTGAATACAATACAACAATCTACCACCGGATCGGAACGCGGCCACAAACTGAGAAGATCCGGCAAGAAACTCAGCGGGCAGTCATTTTTTTCTTAATCCTTTAAATATACATAATATTATGCTTCGTACAACATATGTGGTATTAGCTCCAGTGTGATGCCCTTCGAAATTGTATATATGTATAAATTTTCAAGATTTAGTACAAGACAAAAAAATAATTAAAGCATAAAGAAAGGAAGAAAATATGGCTGGACCAGGTCCCACAAGCAGCACCCGATCACGAGTTAACTACTAGAGCAGCCATCACTCTCCTCAACCATATTAGAGGGAAGGGAGCGACCCGCCCCACATAGCTACCGCAAGCAGAACCTTATTCAGTGAGCATGACCTTATAAGCTATAGAGTCCTTGGATCTAAATAAATATAAGTAATTATTTTTCGTTATAAATAAAACTAGTTTGTGAGTGTGAGTGAGTAAGAATACAATTCACTAGCCTTTTTCTTGCCCGTAGGTGTAATAAAATGACTAAGCAATTGTAATATACAGATAACATCTTTGTAAGAGAAGAAAAACGTGAAATAAAGTCCTGTTCCAACCCATTTGACCATCGTGGTATAGTTAAGTTAATTGTCCATAATTGTAATATTATTGAGGACGTTCAAGCCCAGCAGTAGGACATATATAAGCTGTGATTATGAATAGATAGTTAGGGTTTAAATTAGAATATACATAGTATGCAAATTATTACGATTAATCTATATCACAAATACATTAATGTTGAATCATGATTGCAATCTAGATATCAAAAGCATATAATGTACAATCATGGCGCCATCACAATTCGCCATTATTATTGTCAATCAATTTAGAGTAAATAGCTCTCAAAGCTATACATAACAATAACCTATTTTTTTTTATTGCAAGCAGTGGCAAACGAGCAGACAGTACACCTGGTGGTAAGTGTTGCTGCCGCTCATGGACCTTTACAAGTCCGCTGCCTACCGCGAAGAAAGTGAAGGGAGTGAGAATGCGTGCATTTAGGCTCTGTGATACCAAAGGCACCACCAAAACCCTCCACACGCAAACACCCTCAGAAAGTTGGGCTTCCGGCTCTCTCACTCATCAAACGAAGCGCAGTAACAAATTGCTACTGCTCAGACGTCGATTTTCTGCGTGAGCGTGGTACTACCCCGGACGGACCGGCCCGCAACTGTAAACAGATAACTGGTGGTCCTACCACTAATCAATTATATACTAACCGTAAGGTCCTACTGTTGGGCTCCAGCCTCCTCCATAATAGGAGGGAAATTGACCTTACTATAGCTCGCTGGTCAGACAGGTCAGTATAGAGTTTCGTTTCAAGTTTTCCTTCTATTGCATAGAATTTATATGCGTATTATATCCCTTAGTTATCTTTTACGACATCCACGGGCAAGAGAGTGAATTGTATTCTTACTCCGTCACCACACGTAAACTTTCCTTTAGAACTCTCAAATAATTGATGGATACCGAGAGAATAATTAGGAAATAGTTACAATAGTTATAAATATCAGGTTGACCGAGCTTCGCTCGGAGTATTTTTGTAGCATTTATTTAGATATATATTAATAAAAAAAACCGACGTCCCCCCCTCGGGGAGGACGTCGGTCTTTCCTCACGCGGTCGGCCTCTCGGCGGGTGACGGACTAATCCCCGGTCACGTCACCCGCGGCCTCGGCTAGGGCGGCATGATGTGCAGATAGTTGCGCCTGCGCCGCCCCAGTCGCCGGCGGCGGATCTCCTCATCGAGGCTGCACTCCACGCGCAGACGATCCGCCGCCTCCTTCTGCGAGATCACTGTCTCGCAGAAGGCTGCGACCGCGTCCCAGTTCCCGACGCTGTCGACCATCGCCCTAGCGATGGCCGGCAGCGTCAGGTCGGCACCGATGATTGCGACGAGTTCACGGCGCTGCACTGCCCAAGCCGCGCAGGCCTCGAGCGTGTGGCGCGCCGTGTCCTCGTCGCAATCGCAGTGGTGGCAGGACGGTGTACTCTCCCTCCTTACGACCTTGTGCAGGTATTTGGCGAAGCTCCCGTGCCCCGTCAACACCTGCACTAGTCGGAAGGAGAGCACCCCGTGCCGCCTTTCCAACCACTGCATCAGCACCGGCCGGAAGGCCTCCACGGTTCGCACCCCGAACCGAGGCCTCTCCAGCCGGACTGCCCAACGGGCAATGACGTCTCGGCGGGCGTCGACGCGCCAGGCGGTGAGATCCCTTAACGAGATAACACCGCCCTCCCCGCGCACCCCCGACACCCGCCGATACAACTCGGCGAGCATTTCCGCCTCCAGGTCCCACGGGGGAGTCCCGGCCAATAGGCACGCTGCCTCCGTCGCCACAAATACCACCATATCGAACGCTCGTGGATGTCGCAAAAGGCGACTAACTGTTATATATCGATGTGGGTTAGCTCTAACGATCATTCGTTAGTCTGGACATCTAGTCAACAATTACACTCCTAAGGAGGTTTGATGCCAGGCAAGCAGTCGATCATAAAACTGTTTTTAATTTTTTACACATACTCTACATATTGTATCGACACACCCCGCCCTATTACGCGTGTCCATAACCTACCGTAGTCCCTTCCCATCGATATTTTTCCGACCACTAATACCTATTCCTTGACATCTGTGGTCAACTCGGTGGATCACTCCTTTGGGTACCGTCCCTTTCGACGTCCCGGCAATATATTTTATTGTCGAGGCGTCATCGCTTATCAAAGTTATCAAAGTTATCGCCCTTTCGCGGTCGGCCTCTCTGCGGGTGGCGGACTAATCATATTCTTTCGACCCCAAATAATAGATATAACAACAGGATAATGATAATGGATTGATCGAATATACTCTAAACTAATATTATAAACAGGAAAAGTTTGTGTGTATGTTTGTAATGAATAAACTCAAAAACTACCGTGCCGATTTCAAAAATTCTTTCACCAATGGACAGCTAAAATATCAGGGAGTAATATAGGCTATATTAAACCAAAGCGAGGCGAGGGTGGGTTACTAGTCCTGTATAAGAATCGAAGGCACCACGAGCGATTTACTTACTTTTAAACTTTCACTTTATCAGTTCTGTCTCTGTATATACTTATAGTGTTGTATCAACCAGTTTGTTTTTATAAAGTTTGATGAAAGAGGAAAGCTTTGAAGAAAATAAACACATCCAACTTACTTTATTATTCTATTATGTTGTCATGAATTTGTAATATTGTTGTTGATAAAGAAATTTTTTCAAATAAACGCACTTTTTTAGGTGAAACCTCGACACTATTAAGTTTGAATACGAACCATTACAGACCCCAAGGGATTAGGTAAATATTTTTTACTTAACAAATGATATACATCGTGTAATAAATCTTGAAGAGACAAAAATGTAATCAGTTGCACATTATAATAACAGAGAGAGAGAGAGAGAGTTATAGAGTTATTCATTCTTCATCGCTCTATCTACGTCTACTGTTGCAATGGCCTATTTAAAGGTGGATAAAACCTTTATTAACATTGAACAGCGGGTTGCCAAACGTAGTTCCATCCATCCATCCATCAGCCTACAGACGTCCACTGCTGGACATGGGCCTCCCCACGAGAATACCACTCGGAATGGTCCTGCGCCACTTACATCCAACAGTTCCCTGCGACTTTGAGAATTGCATCAGTCCTGCTAGTGGGGAGTCGTCCTATGCTGCGTAGTCGGTCTGTCATTATAATTTTTCAGCGGAGTATAGTTAATGATTTTTCTGGTAAACCGTTATCTGGTTTTGAGAACTCCCACGGGGAAATAAGAAGTGGTATTGTATTTTTCTCTCTCCTCTTTTCTCTTTTTTTAAAATAAGACTCTGTACTAAAGGAAAAATAATCCTTGTATTGCGAGGGACTTTACAAACATATAATTAACAAACACAAATTACAACCAGACGAAGAACAACAATTTGTGGATCGCACAAAATGTTGTCCTGCGTGGGATTCGAACCCGCAACCCTGGTACTGTACTTAGGTATCTTACCTACTACCCTATTTGTGCATTATATTGTTAATCTGTCTTCACACGGGGATCACACAGATTCTCAAACAATATTTAGATGCAAAATATTATATGTTGCATAAAGAATTACGCTTTTCGTGTGTTGACGGAGTAAGAATACAATTCAACACCCCCTCTCTTACCTGTGGGTATCGTAAGAAACGACTAAGGTATATTATAATATGCATACAACATCTATGCAAGAGAAGGAAAGAAAAACTCGAAACAAAACCCTATCCCAACACGTCTGACCAGCATGGTAGGTTAATTTCCCTCCCATGGCGGAGGAGATCCGAGCCCAACAGTGAGCCCAACGTATATGGGCTGAGATGTATGAGATGGAGATGGAAGGAATTAAGTAAGAAAATTGAACATAAGACACATGATACTAAAGTTCACTTTTCAGACCATCCATGAAAGCATTAGCATAGCATAGGACATATTATAAGGAAAATTGTTCATTTCAACTCTTAATAACAAATTGTCATCAATGGTTCATTATGTATTTGCCCATATTTGAAAGCAATATTATTCCATATTAGCCAAATAATATTAAAAGAAGAAAAAAAAATGTTTTCATAAGCAGATATAATCAATAGCTCAAACAGAGCATTAGTAATAAGATACATTAAAAGCAAATGTTAAAACTTAAAATGTTAAGGCAAATACTATGTTAGAAATCAATAAATTATAACTAAATCTTTCTTCGTCTCAGCCTATGTGCGTCCCACTGCTGGGCTTGAGCCTCCTCCTCATTAGAAGGGCAGTTGACTCACTATACCATGCTTGTTAGACATGTTGGTATAGGGTTTTATTTCGAGATTTCCTTCTCTTCCAGAGATGTTATATGCATACTATATCCCTTAGTCATCTTTTACGATATCCACAGGCAAGATAGAGAGTGGCAAATTGTATTCTTACTCCGTTACCACACGGAATATAGTACATGTTTTAATATACTATAAATAAACATTAATCATGTGTAAATTGAACAAGTTTCCAACTTAAATAAATAAAATTTCACGTAACAGAAGTAGTATATTTAAGACTCAGCTAAGCTGAGCTTATGAAAAATAAATATCGACTGGGAAATGGGATACGGTAAAGCTCTACAATCTGGTACTACGCCGTAGCAATTGCTACGAGGCTACGCTGCTACGCTGAAGCTATGAAAGAAAACATTTTATTGGAAACTTGGAATATACCGAGTGGCTCACGAATTGGTTTCCGTATGGTGACGGAGTAAGAATACAATTCACCACTCCCTATCATGCCCGTGGATATAGTAGAAGACGACTATGGGATTATAATACGCACATAACATCTGTGCAAAAGAAGGAAAACTTGAAATGACACTCTATCTGTCTGACCAGTGATATCTGATATTTACGCGAGCACTACACATTGTAAATAAAACTACTTTTACAGATTATATCGCGTTTGTATTTGATTTATGATTGCCCGACGTTTCGAACACTTTGCAATCTGTCTGTAATAACGATTACTTGTTGGACGTGAGACACCTTAGTCCGCCCGTGACCATGAATGCTGCAAAGTGTTCGAAACGTCGGGCAATCATAAATCAAATACAAACGCGATATAATCCGTAAAAGTAGTTTTATTTACAATGTCTGACCAGCATGGTATAGTAGGTCAAATTCCCTCCTAGTGTGGAGGAGGCCCGAGCCCAACAGTGGGACGAGTATGGGCTTTAATGATGATGATGAGACTACAATACATAGTTCTTTTATTCAACTTATAGAATGTGAGAATAAATAAAGCTGTTTTTTACGGATTTTATTGCATTTGTCTTTGATTTAGAATTTTCTGACCTTCTTTCTATACTTTTCAGCATTCTTAAGGGGATTCCATCCATCCATCCATCAGCCTACAGACGTCCACTGCTGGACATAGGCCTCCCCACGAGAATGCCACTCGGAACGGTCCTACGCCACTTGCATCCAACAGTTCCCTGCGACTTTGAGAATGTCGTCAGTCCACCTGGTGGCGGGTCGTCCTACGCTGCGCCGTCCAATTCGTGGTCGCCACTGAAGAACCTTTCTTTCCCAACGGTTGTCGGTTCGACGAGCGATCTGGCCTGCCCATTGCCATTTCAACGTGCTAATTCTGTGGGCTATGTCGGTTACACCCGTTCTTCTACGGATTTCCGTGTTCCGGATTTTATCACGTAGAGAAATACCGAGCATAGCTCTCTTCATAGCACGCTGAGCGACTTTGAGCTTTTTTATGAGGCCGATATTTAGAGACCACGTTTCAGTGCCATAAGTCATCGCTGGTAACACACACTGGTAATAAACCTTTGTTTTCAGACACTGCGGAATATTGGACGAGAAGATCCTCTTAAGTTTCCCGAACGCTGCCGAGCCGAGTTGGATTCGTCGGCTGACCTCTTTCTCGAAATTGGATCTACCTAACTGGATTGCTTGTCCTAGGCAAACATAATGATCTACAACTTCGAGAATCGCATTCCCAACTAGTACCGGTACAGGAATGACATGGGCATTAGACATGACTTTCGTCTTGTCCATGTTCATTTGTAGCGGGTGAGGGGATTAAACTCGACTAAATAATGATACGTGTGAAATGAAACTATTTTTTACGAATTTTATCTTGTTTATATAATAGTTTCGGCCCTTCTGCAAGTACGAACGTTAAACAATATTCAAAATATAAATACCAAATAAAAAGCCGTAGTATTATTTCATAAGATGTTTTAATTTATAACAAAAAAATAATCTGAAAACAGTAACCACAAAACGGCAGCTTATCTTTAATACCGGGTGTAACCAAAAAATATTCATTTACACTTAAAACAACGGAAAGCCTCCGTAAGCACTCCGGATTCTTCCGTAAAGTGGTTTCAGCAATAAAACGTTGCTATAATGCTATCTCAGATTGTATCGCTTAGCCGTACCGTTTCGTTAATGCTCTTTAGTAATGGTCTTGAATATTTTATCTATTTAATTGTTATTTTTATCTTCTACACATACCTACACATTTTTCTTAATATAATATACTCAGAATAAGAATAAAACTTTACGTACTATCAAATACATTTAGAAAAAGTATATAGTATGCTTGTTTTCCATGGTAAGGAAAGAATTAGCAAGCTGTTGTAGCAAAAGGCAGGCCAGAACATTCGACGAACTAACAAACGCTGGGCAAGAAAGGTGCTCGAGTGACAACGACGTATCGGACGACGAAGTATGGAACGACCTCCACTAGGTGGACCAAGGACCTCGTGAAAGTCGTTTGATGCAGGCGGCATACACCCGTACTTTGTGGCGAAACATTAGGCAGGCCTACGTTCAGAATTGGTCAGCGATGAGCTGAAAGATGATGATGAAGTAAGAATACCATTAACTACCCCCCTATCCTACTCGTAAGTGTTGTAAAAGATGAGTAAGGGATATAATATGCAGAAAATGTCTATGCAAGAGAAGGAAAACTCGACATGAAACCCTATACCACAACGTCTGACCAGCAGCCTAGGTCATTTTCCTTCCTATTGTGGAGGCTCTGAATCAAGAAATGCGACTTATGTAGGCTAAAATGATGATTATGATAATATCAGTAAAACGTTCTGGTGCTTAATATATTCATGTACCTAATAGTAAATGAATCTGGTAACTTCTGTATAGTTTCGGGGTTAATTCACTACCCTCACCAACCTTACCCGAGGATATCGTATTTCTTAGCTATTTGATATACAGATACGATCTATGCAAAAAAATTGGACATAAAACTGTATATAGTAGGATTATTAATATTTTATTACGCCAGTATTAGTATGCTGACCTTTTTTTTTGCGGGGGGTGGGCTACGGTCGGCTCACTCCTCGCACTACTCCGTCCGGGGCGACAGAGGGCTGTAAGCACGCACACCCGTAACCCACCCATATAGCACGTCGCTTTCGTTGTTGGGTCGACCACTGCTGCAGAGTTCCTTGACTTCAGTGGTAATTAATATTCTGACCTACGACATCAATCTAAAACCAGTGTTATATAGGGGTGACTACGAATAATAGTCACATTGTTCGTGGGTATTATACCACGCTTCTATACGGCATATGATCGTTTATAAACAACGTGTCACCACCTCTTACTAATATTATCTGAATGATTCTCTTCATCTTTACCGTCTTTTCATCCATGCAGAAGAAAGGCAGAGAGAGAAGAACCATTCTATACTTACTTCATAACCACACAAATGAGACTATGAAAATATTATTTAAATTAATTTTATTTTATTCCTTACATTAGCATAATAAAACATATTCGAGATAAGTCTTTAAGCCGTGGATAAAGCAAAGCCACACAATGTAATGAGATTTTAATTGCTACATGTATATTTTAATAATGATTTACATGGAGTTATTACAAACGTATGTGTCTATAAATATAAATAAAATTGAAGGGTCATAGCGTTATGTCAGAATAATATTTTTTAAATAAATGTTTAAAAAAATGCTGCACAGATGGCATAGTCTAGTGATTGTTTGTATTGAATATACTCAGGAACTACTGGACCGAATTCAAAAAATCTTTCACCAATGTAAAGCTATAATATCAGGGAGTAACATAGCCTATATTTTATTCCGGTATTCCCATGGGAACGAGCATTACGCGGGTAAGGCGACTGAAAACGAAGCGAAGCAAGGTCGCATCGCTAGTGTTCAATATACCAATATATCGTTCAAATGTTTTATGCATACTTCAATTTGTTCCAAGTTTGAGTGTAATTTTTGTCTGTTCATTGTATTTTACCCGTGTGAGGAGGAACTAAGACTACAAGTCAGATGAAATTAGAGGAAGTTAGCCCATGTTGGTGTTAAGTTCTTAATCGTCTCTTACGATACCCACGAATAGTGTAAAGATTGGCAATACTCGTAGCCTCGTATCAAACAGTAAGCCATCTAGCAAATATTATGTACTAGGAACCCGCCCTCGCTTCGCTTCGGTTTCAGTCGCTTTACCCGCGGCGTAGTTCCCGTTCCTGTGGGAATACCGGGATAAAATATAGCCTATGTTACTCCCTGATATTATAGCTTTTCATTGGTGAAAGAATTTTTGAAATCGGTTCGGTGGTTTAAGCGTGAAAGCGTTACAAACAAACAAACAAATAAACAAACAAACATCCTTACTTTCGCATTAATAATATTAGTATGGATGTGATCATTTGTAGGATAAAATGTTTGGATGTTACTCAAACACACGGCAACTATTTGACAAATTTGGATGATAAATAGCAAATAGGTAAACCATACTTTTCCTTAGATAAATGTCCAAGAAGCAAATCTCTGTATGCCAAGTGTAATAATCCTTCTTTTTACATATGCAAAGCTGCGAGACGCTAATAGTTTAAAAACTTTAACTGTACAGATGGCGTATGAATCTAAACAACGACAACCATGACAAGTGTTGTGAGTTCATTACCCACTCGATGATTCACAAACAATTGCTCCAAGCCTTTGCATTATTTATCAAAAACAAAAGCTTTCTTTTTTTCAACATGTGTGCTGAGAAAACTTTTTGAAAGAAGCTGAAAAAACTTTTTGATTAATACCTTTTGTATTAATCAAAAAGTTTTCCCATTAAAAATAATAAAACAGAACGATATTATATATTACTAGCTGACCCAAGAGACGTTGTCCTGTTCAAATCTGTAAAAAAATAGAAAATTAAATTCTCCTTGAAATCGATCGCAGCGCCACCTACCGGTTCCAATTATTAATCTAAGCCGAATGGTTTGGATCTTCCGAATGACTATACCGATGGATATGAATTCTCACATACATAAAATCATCAAAATCGGTTCAGCCGTTTATATAGAGTTCAATTACAAACACATGAACAGAAGATTTATATATATATATATATAAAGATTGAAAAGTTTATATAGTTGAAAAGAAGGTTACATTAGAAAAGTACATATACAGGATGCGGCGTCAAAATACGGACTGAATTCAATTTGAATTTCCCGTTTAATTATACCACTTCGAAGGGTTGCGATTGGCGTTCAAATAGCTCAATGCATGTAATAAACAGTCATTACCTCCAAAAACCCATGATGTTGAAGCCAAGTGCAGAGTACAATCGAAGAGCTGCGATTATTGAAAGTGTTTGCGCTCGGTGTCGGAAATTATTCGATTCTTTGGGTACCCAAGATCGACCGTTTATGATGTTGTTGCGAGATTTAACGAGCCAGAGAATTCTAACGAAGATTCTGCAACACCGGCAAGGAAGTCTCACTTAAAGGAGCCCGTTGTCAGAACGCCTGACATCGTTAATTGGGCTCAGGAGCTGATTTTTGAGGATCCAGGGCAGTCGATCCGAAAATTGTCTTCGGTTCTCGATGTGAGCGAGAAAACTATACATCGAATAGTTGCGGAGAATCTTCGTTACAAGTCTTACATGACTAAAGTGAGACAGATGCTTTCCGAAGCCGCCAGAACAAAACGAATCGAACGCTGCAACCTGCTCGTGTATTCTTTGCGAAACAAGGCTGCTGGACGCCTTAGATTCTTTTCCGATGAAAAGATGTGACCGTTGATGCGAAAATCAATCGAAGGAATGATCGCAGGCTCGCCCAGGATCCTGAAGATGTGCCCATTGTTTCGAGAACGAAATTTCCGACAAACGTTCATGTGCTGGGTGTCGTGTCTAATGAGGGTGATGTCATGCCACCGCATTTCTTTAACAAAGGGGAAAATGTAACTAAAGAAGTTTATTTGAAAGTTCTGATGAATGTGGTGAAGCCGTGGATGGAAAAGGTATCGTTTGGAAAGCCGTATGTCTTCCAACATGACGATGCGCCGGCGCACACAAGTCATTTGGTGCAAAATTGGTTGCCAGACAACGTGGACGTGGACATTTTTTGGTGCAAAGAATTTTGGCCTCCCAACAGTCCGGACTTGAATCTTTTGGATTTCTATGTATGGAACGTGGTTGAAGGGATCACTAACAAGTCCAAACATCCAAACGTGGCATCATTGAGAGCCTCTATTGAAGCAGCATTTGCCGATATGGACTGAGCTTATTTAAAACGGGCCTGTGTCGCTTCAGAATGGAGGCAGTCATTCGATCAGAAGGGGGTTATATAGAATAAATGTATTGTTTATGAACTAATAAACAATTTAATAACTGATCAAATCATGAACTTCTCAATTTTTGCAATGAAAATTATGTTTCAAATAAATGATCAATTTGTCAGGATTTTGGCGCCGCAGCCTGTATGTGCATAAACGTTAAGTTTTCTTAAATTTTCTAGTTTTCTGCACAACTCTCTTTTTTTTTTGTAAAAGCCTTTTTTTAAATATTAGAAACCTTAAAAAAGATGGATTAAATCGGTAAAGTCGTTCTCAAGTTATGTTATTGTCCTGGCCGAACAGTGCTACCTATCGGATCCAATTGTGAATCTAAACCATCCTCAATTTACAATTAGTAAATGATTTATTAATCGTAATTAAAACCTTTGTCCTTCGAATATATTTATTTCTGTGGAATGGATTCACATATGTATTGTTATCATGTTTGCACAGATATCCATTATGTGATTCAATTAACGCGGACTTATGTGTTTGACGGCCGTGACAGTTCTATATTGATTAATCGGATATTTGGGTTTTAGCATTAATATTTTAATACCTCTGTATAAGTCTGTATACAAGTCGTAGGTACAGGTAGCTTTTAAAAATAAAATTGTGTGGTAATATCGTTATTATCATAGCTTATATGAGTCCCATTGTTGGGCTTGAGCCTTCTCCAGGTAAATTAACCTACTATATCTCGCTGATGCACACTTGTTGGTAAAGGGTTTTATTTCTAATTTTCTTTCTCTTACATAGATGTTATATGCATATTATATCCCTTAGTCGTCTTTTACGATATCCACGGGCAAGAAAAGATGTAGTGAATTGTATTCTTAATCCGTTACCACACGGATGGTATAGTATAGATAGTATGTATCATCATTATCGTGGCTTATATACGCCCTACTGCTAGGCTCACCAGCGCAATGGAAGTAAAATTAACCTATAGTAGGAACCGCCTTTGCCGTGTGGTGATGGAGTAAGAATACAATTCAATACCCTCTTTCTTGCCAGTGTATGTCACAAAAGACGACTAAGGGACATAATATGTATATAATATCTATGCAAGAGAATGAAAACTCTAAAAAAATCCTATACCATCATTATCTGACCAGTGTGGTATAGTAAGTCGATTTCCTTCACATAGTGGAAGAGGCCCGAGCCGAATAGTATTGCCACCCTTTAATTTGCCGTCATTAAAAGTATCCTAAATGTTGACCGGGTATGTGAGGTACTCCTATGCAACCTTTTGTTTAAATAAGTACAACAGTTTCGGAGATTAGCTCGTATAAACAGACAGAGAAATAAAAAAATTAAAAAAAATCTGTATGTATTCGATTTCACTTCTAACATCCCCCTGACTCAATTTGTAGAATTTTTTTTTTCTATATACAGACATTCAACTTCTACAATTTAATTATATGTATAGATTACCAAACTCACTGATTAAAAGAATTGAGTTGTCACAATTTAAAATATTTTTGAACTTTTACTTGTATTTAATGAAAATAAGTGTTTATTGAATAAAATCATCATTATCTATAAAAAATTGTAATACTTTATTTTGTAAAAGCTATGCCATATTAGTTCCTTGTCGTAATCTGGTTCTTTTATGCATATTACTTGTACAATATAATATGTACAATAAAAGTGCTGTGTGGTAGCGGCTTCGAATACTACCAACCCTTGCTTTGCTCGTGGGTGTCGTAAAAGACGACTAAGAGCCCTAGATTGACCCGGACCAACTCCATCTGGTACCATTTGGGTCAACGATTACATTCCCAAGGAGGGTTGACGTCAGGCAGGCGGCCGGTCATAAAAGTCATTGCCGAAACTTTTTGCAATATGTCAAAACAGATGACATATTGCGTCGACCCCAAGTAATTGGGATAAGAGCAAGATGATGATGATGACTTGTACAATATAATTTCGATGTTTCACATCTGCTAGGTGACCCTTGTAAAGGCTCTCATTTTTTTACTCTATCAATTGCAATGCAACGACATCAATTTTCTTATCAAATTTAACGAAACAAAAAAATCACTAGTAATTCATCCGTTTCTAGTTTCAGATTGGTAGTGATCGAATGGTATTTCATCGCATCATCGCAGCCCACATACGTCCCATTGTTGGGCTCGGGCCTCCTCCACAATGGGAGGGAATTTGACCTACTATACCATGCTGGTCAGACATGTTGGTATAGGGTTTCATTTCGAGTTTTCCTTCTCTTGCACAGATGTTATGTGCACATTATATCCCATAGTCGTCTTATACGACATCCACGGGCAAGATAGGGAGTGGTGAATTGTATTCTTACTCCGTCACCACACGAATGGTATTTAATAACTGGTAATATAGCCTAAATACTAGCCCTATAATATCGTTTGACCCTTTAGCTCAAATTACTAGCGAACTCTATGAAACACCAGATCCAATATCTTTGATTAAATTCCATATTACGAATTACTTTAGCTTATTGGTATGCTAAAATGAGTTTGACTAGAGGCAAAGCTATAGGATAATATAGTTTTGTGAGATTTATATAAATTATTTAAAGTTTTTGAGTGCGCAAATGGCTCAACAGTCTAACTAGTAATCTAATATGTCGAGTATTACATTCCTACACACAGCGCACATATTTGTTGTATTCCAAGAATTAAATACCCTTATTTAATGCAACAAAATGCAACAATAATTTAATGCAACAACAATAAAAAAATCATGATATAAAACTTTGTCTGTATTATAACAGACTAGAAAGACTTTATGTAATGCCAACTAGGACATAAAAAAATATGGATCTTCTATGACGATTTTTAGAGTTGGCTGGAAATCCCTCGTAGGATCTGGAGGCTAAAATACTCACCAAGTTGCCCGCTCCATCGTCCTGGATGAATTGAACAGGACTCTGATCTCAATTTCGTCCCTCACCTCTGATAAAACGGACAGGGTTTTTGTGTCATACCATAGTCTACCCCCAAAAAAAAAGAAGAGGCTGAGAAAAACAATCATTACCTATTACTAGGCTAGAGTTTCCTTCACCATAGAAGAGAAATTAACCATTGGTTTCGCGTTGATCAGTCGCGTTGGTATAGGATCCAACTTCGAGTGTTCTTTGTCCTGTTTAGATGTTAATTACATATTATTAATTGGCTTTATGATGGTTGGTGACATACGGCACAGAAACGCGGTTTCTAAATGTAGGTCTTATAACAAGGCTCAAAGTCGCTCAGCGTACTATAGAGCGGGCTATGCTCGGGATTTCTCTGTGTGATTGAATAGAAAATGCGGAAAGGCACATAAGAACCTATGTATCCAACATAGCACGAATAATTAGCACGCTGGAGTGGCAATGGGTAGGACCCGTCGCTCGACGAACCGACAACCGCTGGGAAAGAAAGGTTCTCGAGTGGCGACCATGTATCGGATGACGCAGTGTAGGACGCTCCTCCCACTAGGTGGACCAACGACCTGGTGAAAGTTGCTGGACGTCGTTGGATGCAGGCGGCACAGGACCGCATTTTATGGCGTAACATGAGGGAGGCCTACGTCCAGCAGTGGACGGTGATAGGCTAAAATGATGATGATGAATTGGCTTTAACTAAATCCACGGGCAAGAAACGAAGTGATGTATTATATTCTGACTCCGTCACCACACGGAGGAGAAGCACACAATGAGAATCACTCAAAGGAATAAATTCGTCGAGAAATTTCATCACCAGAAGTCATATTCGTCCTACTGTTGGACTCGAGCCTCCTTCGCGGAGGGAGATAAATTGACTCTATCATGCTAGTCAGATGTGTTGGTCATCATCATCATGAATTCAGCTCATATACGTCCCAAAGTTGGGCTCGAGCCTCGTCCATAATAGGAGGCAAATTGACTTTACTATACCGTGCTGATCAGACAGGTTGATATAGGGTTTTGTTTCAAGTTTTCCTTCCCTTGCATAGATTTTATATGCCTATTATATCTCTAAGTCGTCTTTTACGACACCCACGGGGAATATAGGAATTGGTGAATTGTATTCTTACTCCATCACTACACGGAAATATGTTGTGTTGGTATAGAGTTTTATTTAGAGTTTTCCTTCTTAAGAAATCTATACAATACATAACACGGATGTAATTCAATCAGTAGTTTTTACCTAAGGTCATAGATCGCAATGGAAATAAATTAACAATACTGGCCACTACATGTTACGGAGAAAGAAATTCCTAAATCCCAATTGCTTGGCTTTGGGAAAGTGGATTGATATTAACAATTCAAGTGTGAGAAATAATTTCATTGCTCAAGCAAATATAGACCTTATCGACATTGACTTTTTAACCTCCGACGCAAAAAGAGGGGTGTTATAAGTTTGACGTCGATGTCTGTCTGTGTGTATGTGTGTATCTGTGGCATCGTAGCTCTCAAACGGATGGACCGATTTCGATGTGGTGTTTTTTTCTTTTGTAAGCAAATTTCCTTGCAGTGGTTTTTAGTATGTTTGGTTAATATCGGTCCAGAATACCCTCTATTTGGGGACCCTCCCATTAATTTATATAGTGACGGTTATTTGGTTGTGGAGCGTGGTTTTACTACACAACCTACACAATATGTTATGCTTTCGGAATTGGACTAAATCACAGGCACTTTATAGACATGATACCTCTTCGTGTGATGACAGAATAAGAATAAAATTCACCACCCTCTCTCGTGCCCTAGAGTGTCGTAAAAGACGACTAAGGTATTTATCAAATAATATATATACAAGAGAAGCAAGACTCGATGCAAAAATATATGCCAAAATGTCCGATCGGTGCGGTAAATTAGATTAAATATCTGGTTGACCGGAATATTTTTGTCGAATTTATTTAGATATATATTAATAAAAAATAAATAATGAAAAATATATAAAAAATTACAAAAAGAGAATAATAATAACACCGAGATTCGAACCGACGCTGTTTGAATACTAAAAAAACCAAAATTTGAACTTCGCAGCCGGTCAACTTCGCAACTGAGCTATCGTAACTCATGACCCTGACAACGAAATTTGAATTCATATTCTTTTAAAATTTAATGTCATTGTATTGTTTTGCTAAAAACACGGACAAAACAACATTTTCTATAAATAAAACCTAGCTAGATCGATTTTTTGGACCCGAAACCTTTAGTATGCCAAGTTTCATCAAAATCGTTGGTGCCATTTCCGAGATCCTGAATATATATATATATATATATATATATATATATATATATATATATATATATATATATATATATGTGTGTATATATATTATAAATATATATATATATTATATATATATAATATTATATATATATATATACAAGAATTGCTCGTTTAAAGATATAAGATTTCTTATCCGTTACGGAAAAGTCCAAGAGTGGGCCGAGATGATGTTAAATCAATCCTATGTGATGTCCTCCTATTCGTATTTTGGTTATGATGGTTAGTAAATTGATCAAAACATTTAATCAGAAGCACATTATATAATATAACGCTCCTCGCACAATCGGAGTAACGATTCGACAGGAGTAATAGAAAAACCATTTCTGGAATCAGTTAACACAAGTTTAAAAAAAACAATAATTTTAATAGTATTAAGAGAAAAACTGTCCGTGTGGTGACGGAGTAAGAATACAATTCACCACTGACTATCTTGTCCGTGGGTGTCGTAAAAGACGACTATGGGATGTAATATACATATAACATCTATGCAAGAGAAGGTACACTCGAAATAAAACCCTATAGCAACTTGTCTGACTAGCATGGCATAGTAAGGTAGATTGCCATCCTATTGTGGAGGAGGCTCGAGCCCAACAATGAGACATATATGAACTGAAATGATGATTAATGATGATTGATGAATTGTACTTTTAGTATCGTAAAGTTTCAGGCTTTTTAGAATATTCTTGGTTGCCACAGACTTTTCGAAATATAAACTCATTTGCAAAAAAAACGGGCACCTAAGCAATGAACCATTTCAAATGTTAATATTTCTTTGTTTGATAATTATAGGTAGTTTTATCCACACAATTTGCTAAATTAATAAGAAAATAATCGTTTTCATCAGTATTTCATAAAATTTAGATACAATTTATGGGAAATAATGCTAAACCTCGCTAGTAGTGTATATTCGCTAGTAGTGCATATGCTCATGAAGTAAAAATAAAAAAGTTTTTTTGTTTGTTTTTCTTTAATAAAGTAAAAGCAGATAAATGTTTAGTATCGAGTGTGACCCCCTCTAGCTAAAATCACAGCTTGAATTCGTCTGGGCATGCTAGCGAGTATATCCCGGATACTTGCTTGCGGAATACGTTCCCACTCCGCAGTAATCACATTCTTCAGCTCTCTGATGGTCTGCGGAGCCGGGTGTACTGATCTCACACGCCGTTTCAGAACGTCCCAGACATGCTCTATGGGATTGAGGTCGGGACTTCGAGCTGGCCAATCCAAACGACGAATGCCGACCTCTTGCACATACGCATTAACATCGCGGGATCGGTGGGCGCGAGCATTGTCGTCCATAAAAATCGAGTCTTCACCTAGAGCGGCCAATGCGGGTTGTGCATGAGAAATTAGAACTTCCGTTATGTATCGATGCCCAGTCAGTGAGCCGTTTTCAATGAAGACTAACTCTGTACGATCCATTGAATTTATTCCTGCCCAAAACATAACAGAGCCCCCACCATAAGGTGTGATTTCTTCGAAACATGCCTCTGCAAAGCGTTCTCCTTGTCTTCTTAGCACTCGCCGACGTCGATCTTCACCGAACAGAGATATCCTGGCTTCATCAGAGAACAAAACCCTATTCCAATCGTCTTGAGTCCATGATTCACAATTTCTAGCGAACCTAAGCCTGTGAACTCTGTGCTCACGGAGTAATTTGGGGCCGCGGGCCGGGCGGTGACTGCGTATATTGGCAGCGAGAAGCCTCCTCCTGACCGTCCATAGACTAATATGCACATTTGTTACTTCTTGGAGGTTGTTCTTAAGATCCACATACGAAGATTTGCGATTTCTCAATGCGCGACTCACAAGAAAACGATCATCCCGTGGTTGGGTACATGGTTTTCTTCCAGAACCAGGCCTTCTCTCGACGGAACCAGTCTCCTGATATCGCTGCCAGGTCCTTTGGACTGTCGAGCGACTAACATTTAGCCTCCTAGCCACGAAACATTGGCTGCAACCCTCTTCAAGCAGCGCGATAATTTTGGTAGCTTTTACCACTTTATCTACCATTTTTGATACAGCCAAACAGCATTAAATAAAGCTTTGACAGTCAAGGATATGAAATTAATCGATAAAAATTGAATAAAAGTTATGAAAGTCGATGTTAACTTCTGGAACTTCGCGCCAAAAATGTAGGATAAAAAGGGGTTTTCTGTAAAAATGAACATCAAATGAAAAATTGAATTTAGAACGTACTTTTTTAAATACCACAGCATTTTTAAAACCGGCCAGTAACGTGTACAAACGATTGAAACCTTTTTGGTATTGTATCTTTTTAAATATGAATGAAAATCAAAACCGCCCGTTTTTTTTGCAAATGAGTTTATTATGACAAATGTTTATATTTCTTATGTAATAAAATATAATTACAAACTTAATACCAATTGTTGAAGTACCAATACATTATCGGTCATTTAATTAAGATGATATGTGACATTTTCTTTTAAAGATGGTGGCCATAAAATGGTTTTTCAATCGCTCAAATATTTAATTTCATTGCATTATACCTTAAAATGTACTAAAATTATTGACGTATAGAAAAAGATAACAAGTGCTTGATTTTCTTTGTAAAATATTATTTTATTAAGACCTTGTTATTACACACAACAAAAATATTTTCTCTAATAGTTGTGAGTTAACAAGCTCCTTACCCCAAAATACGTACTGTAATAAACGTCCATCGTTAATGTTGCCATCATTTTGTTATCCTTCAAAATATGGCTCCAGTAACCCCATCAACTGTACACGTTACAATCGAAACCATACCATAAACATTTTACATAAAGCTCAATTTTATTCACACTGAAACTTGAATGCAAAATTATTGCTATAGTAGAGTTATTCGAATTTGTATTCTATTATGTATGTAGTAAGGTTTTGTTTTAATCAGTCTGGATGAATACTACCGAAATTGTAGCCATCATTACTGCTTTACTGAAGTCTGTGTTGATTCATTTTTGGTATATTTATGTACATTCGATGTAAATATAGCAAATATTATTTTAATTGAAGAAATGTTAAGTTTTATTTTCATTTTATAGTTATTGTTACTAAAACTATACCGTGTGGTATAATTTCGTGTGGTGACGGATTAAGAATACAATTCATCACCCTCTCTCTTACCAGTAGATATCGTAAAAAGCGACTGAGGCTTATATGCAGATAATATTTAATGCATGAAAAGAAAAACGCCACATAACCATATTTCAACAAGTCTGACCAGTGGGTATAGTAGGTCAATTTCGCTCCCATTATGGAGGAGGTCTGAGCCCAATAGTGGGACTTATGTAGGCTGAAATGATGATCATACTATACGAGTCCATTTTTCTTATTCTATACCTTTTGTTATCTCTCACATACTAATAGTAGGCTCGTTTTTGTGATAGAAATGAAACCTACTTACTGTACCACGGTGGTTAGACGGGTTGAGATAGGGTTTTATTTCGAGTTTTTCTTCCCTTTTATTGACGAAATGTATATAAAACTTTATGCCATAGGGACCCACGGATACTAAAGGGAATGGTGAAAATATCATACATAGTAAATACAACTACAGATTTTATCGCGTTTCTAATTGATTTTTGATTGCCCGACGTTTCGAACATTTTACAGCGTTCATGGTCGCGGACTACGCAGGAAATCTTTAAAGCGTAAACTTCAAAAATCATTATATCATTCATAATTTACTCTTTGGATGCATAAATTCTCTATTATACATAATCATCATCATCATCATCTCAGCCCATACACGTCCCACTGTTGGGCTCGGGCCTCCTCCATAATGGAAGGGTAATTGACCTACTATACCACGCTGGTCAGACGTGTTGGTATAGGGTTTTATTTCGAGTTTTCCTTCTCTCGCATAGATGTTATATGCGTTTTATATCCCTTAGTCGTCTCGTACGATCACCCACGGGTAAGATAGGGGGTAGTGAATTGTATTCTTACTCCGTCACCACACGGACAGAATATACATAATCATCCACACCAAAATACTCGAAATCTCCTTTCATCTAAATCAGGCCAAAATCTTCATTAAAACAAAGCAATTGTTCTTTACAATGTAATAAGACCCAAAACGTCCCTTCACATAACTACATCCGTAGAACGAAATAACGTGCAATTATGACGTGAACTACAGACAGGCGAACCCATATTTTGTTACATTAAGGGGATTTCACAATGGAGCGTAAACTGATCCGGTTTTTAAACGTAATTGTCGCAAATTAATTGCAGTTAGTGTTTAATTGTAATGTGTACACTACATGATGTTATTCTTAAGTAATATTAAGTAAGTTTATCTGTTTGTTTCCTTTTCTTCTTTTGCGCTTGAACAACTGAAACCATTCGCATAACTAATAGATTTGTATTAATAGCCTACAAAACAAAATTAAAGAATAATTATAAGAAATAAAACATTTTTTATTTAAATGGAAGGAAGGAAGGGAGACCCACCACCTTACCACGGTTAATCCATATACCGCACACAACAATGGAATAGACGGAACACGGTATAGGTTCATGTTGGACTAGGAGATAAAAAAATCTTGCTCTCACGTGATAAGCAACTTGCAAAAATGAGCATTTGAAGCCGAACCAGCATGAGAATGCTTCGTTTAGAGGCGAAACACGTGTCGAATGAATATTCGAAGTTCTGCAGCAAATTGAAAATTGACGTTCTTACATAGAGTGAAATGAATACGTATAGTCAGCACCATATATAGAAAGTGTGCTTACCATAGATTTTTTTGAAGGTATACTTCTTTTTGCGCATTAAGAAAAAGTATGAGTGTAAATTTCTCCGATGATCACACCGTCACAAATGTTAACTAGATAATGCGTTATAATAAAACTTTAAATGTATTAAACACTTTTTAGTGCCGCTTTTTTTCTACAAACGTAGAATATCGTGAAAGATAAAATTCTTAGAAAGATTGTTAATAATGATTTCTGATTTTTACACGAGCATTACACGTTGTAAATAAAACTATTGTACGGATTTTATTGCGTATTTGATTTTTGATTGCCCGATGTTTCGAACACTTTACAGTGTTCATGGTCACGAGTGGACTTTTAACTTCTTAAGCCAAAGAAGTATAACTTTTTTCGTGCGTACATAAATACACACACACTTTCTTTTTTTAATTTGATATTATGTATGCTCCTTAAGAGTATCCGAGTAGGGTTGCGACAAACGGTATGTTCTAATGACGGGAAACGTGTACCCGTATCCGTTAACAGATAGCGTAATGATACTTTGTGGGTGGTGAATAAAATGGCATGGAAAAAAGAAAAGACGAATGTAATGGAAAATATATTTTTTTTACCGAAAGGATTGTATTACAAATATGTGTGAGTTTTGTTGACTCAGCTTTCAAACAAAATAACAATATTTTTGTGACAACAGTGTTCGTTTATTTTTCTATTTATATTTTAAAGACATTTTTGAATAAAATGCTTCTTTTATAAAGTTTATGTTGAGATAAAACTAGGTTATCAATTTTCGTATAAAAGACTTGGTACTCATTGCTTGCGCTTCATGCGCTCAATATTTTGACTAATGATCGTTATTGTGAATGAAAAAAATCCAACGACGCCCAGCCACTTTCACCAGATCGTCGGTTCACCTAGTGGGGGGGCGTCATACTCTGCGTCGCCCGATACGTGGTCGCCACTCGAAAACCTTTCTTGCCCAGCGGTTGACGGTTCGTCGGACGATATGGCCTGCCCATTGCCACAGTGAGAGTGCTAATTCTTCGTGCTATGTCGGTTATTTTGCAATATATATGCAATTATAATATTATGTATTTTTTTAAGAAAGTAACGGCTAATGATACTGCAAAATATAAGTTCTAACAGATGGTCTGACAGTGTGCAGAATATCAATACACAAACTTAATATAATCAGGGAATTTTTGTGTGATAACAGATTATTCACCACCCTCTTTCGTGCCTGTAGGTGTCATAAAGGACGAATAAGGGATAAATGAAGATGAAATCTATGTTAGAGCAGGAAAGCTTGAGTAAAAAAAACGAAGAGATTGTTAATTAACCGACTACTAACACAGACAATTTTAGATTTTTATTGATTTTCAAAAACCACTTGTCCTATTACGATAAAATGTTCATGGAACCATTTCATGGGACCATTTCGGAAGTATAGTCTTTCCAACAAAAAAAGAATTTTTCAAATCGGTTGGCAAGCGAGGGAGTTATGCGCAAACAAACAGAAAAAAATACAAACCTCCGAATTGAGAACCTCCTCCTTTTTTAGTCGGTTGAAAACACTTTCACCAACTAAAAACACTGATTTCAAAAATTCTTTCACGTATTGAAAGATACATTACTAATTAGTAACATAGAATATATTTTATCTCCTTATTACTACGGGAACGGGAACTACACAGAGAAAACTCTAGGAATATGCTGGTAATACTATAAAAAAAGAACAACAAAATTGAAAAATTCCTTGCCAAAAATCACATTAGACCAGGGTCGATAATTTCTGAAACAAAAAAAAAATAAAAGTAGGAAGAATCACGTTGGCAAAGGAAGTGAATATAACAAAAATGAAAGGAAAAATAATTTACGGGCGATCTGAGGTCGGGAAGTGGATCGGGGTGAGTTTTTAAGGGTATAAAACGGTTTATCTCGATTTCAACCAAAACTACAAGTCTTTGAAAAAAATTAAATGACAAAGTTGTAGATAGTAAAAAGATCTACAATTTTTGTATAAATTACACATTTTTCGCATAACTTCAATTTTTTTTTTCACTTATTACCATTTTTAAAGGCTTCAGCCCTGGTCCATATCGTCATTTCAAAAATTTAATCAACGCGTCAACTTCAGATATGATTTCAATCTTCAATTGAAACTGTCACATAGTAGAGCCTCAACTACCAATATTCAGCAATATAATAGCAATCCAGGAAAAATAATTGTTTGCGAGCGTCCCATTGTTGAATAATTAACGCTTGGTTCCCGTAGAGTTGAAGTAATTAAAATTTTTGGAAACTGCCGGGCTTTTTAATGCATAATTAAGTTCTGTTGCTGTGGGGATATTGTTGTCACTTATATGGCGAAAGTTAAGCGCTGGTTTTGATATGATATTTGTAATAACTAACGAGGAAAAACATACAGAGCTCTCGATTTCAAAACCACTAATATTACATTGTTAATATTAAATGTTTAATTGTATTAAGTTCCGTGTGAAGACGGAGTAGAAATAATATCCACCATCCCCTCTTTCAAATTCATCTTACCCGTGAATGTCGTAAAAGACGACTAAGGGATAAATATATAACAACTGTGCAAGAGAACACAAACTTGAAATAAAACCGTATACCAACATAACTAGCATGCTATAATTCCGGTGGTCGGCCCAACGACGAAGGCGACGTGCATCGCGGGTGGGTTGCGGGAGTGCGTGCTTACGCCCCTCTGTCGCCCCGGACGGAGTGGTGCGAGGAGTGCGCCGACCGCAATCCACTCCCAAAAAAAAAGTTATAAGTCGATTTCCCTCCTATTGAGGAGACGGCTCAAGCCCAGCATTGGGACATATGTGAGCTGAGACGATGACGACTCTGTATCAAATTACAGATAATTAAAATATTGTCATAAGCAAATAAAATTATATATTTATGCCTTGAAGGATAGTGTCGGTACCTCGAGCGACCAAAAACATGACGCCAAAAATACTACATGCGCGCAGGTAATTACACACGTACACACGCACAGAACTATACAAATTATGAAATCAAATTTTGTTTTAATTCACTTAAATCATCGAAATACATTGTAAATAAAACTACTTTTACGGATTATATCGCGTTTGTATTTGACCTATGATTGTCCGACGTTTCGAACACTTTACAGCATTCATGGTCCTTAGTCCGCCCGTGACTATGAATGCTGCAAAGTGTTCGAAATATCAGGCAAACATAGGTCAAATACAAACGCGATATAATCCGTAAAATAGTTTTATTTACAATGTGTAGTGTTCGCGTAAACATCAGATATCGTCATCGAAATACTTTTAAAAGTAATGTTAAAAACTTTTTTATGTTTTCAAATGTATTGTGACACCATTTGAATGCACAAACCGTCATAATTACCTATTTATTTTTTAAGAGTTGCGTACGTACGTGCAGTACAGTAACATTGTACATTACGGAACGATTCCGGCGTAAGCTCCATTAGGCTGCAATTGAAATGCTTCATTTTTTGTGCGCAGACTTACCTTCTATACGTTATTATTCTAAGATTTATGCAAACAAAAAAAAATGACAATTTTATGGTACATTTGCGCTTTCAAAAAAGGGTCCTTACAAATAACTGTCACACGTAGTGAAAAGATTGATGACAGATTTTATGGAAAGGAAAGATATTAATAATAGTATCTGTGAAATATGTCAATATAGGCCCTCCAACTTGCATATAACTCTCTAGAATGATATAGGGGCATACCTATTTCACACCAAGACACGGGCTTTTCCATAACAATAATACGGCTTTCATCTTTCTAACTTGAATGATCGATTTACATATATTTATTTTAAGCTATTATCTGTATGGTAAGGCAGTAAGAATACAATTCATCACTCCCTATCTTGCCCGTGGATGTCGTAAAAGACGAGTAAGGGATATATTACGCATATAACATCTATGCAAGAGAAGGCAAGCTCAAAATTTCACCCTGTGTCTGTCTGACCACCATGGTATAATAAGGTCATTTTCCCTCCTACTTTAGAGGAGGCTCGAGCTCAATAGTGGGAAGTTTATGAGCTGAAATGATGATTTTAAATGGTAATATAACTGAGGAATTAACTTTTTTACTAACAATATTCTAGTCGGTACTGTACGAGGCCTTCGCATTGATTACAGGGCGGCAGAGATAACATGACCATACGTCCCACTTCCAGGTCCCAGTAATTCCCAAAGCCGTAACAAAAATGCCTCGTTTTTGCAAAATGTGGGGTGGGTAACATTAACCGATTACAAATGATTTTTAATAAAATAATAACATTAAAATTTGAAGAAATTTGTAGGGACCCAAATAATACTTTTCTTTCCGATTCACGACTCGAACCTATGGTTTTTCTTCAATCTTAGTCATATTCTTAAGCTACTGAACCAACGAATCAGCGAGTGAAGGAAGTGAGGAAAATCAATATTAACAGTTATCAAATCAGTTTTTTTGTGTAGTAACGAAATTAGGATACAATTCACCACCTTATTTTACCTTGCGTGTCGGTGTCGAAGAGACGACTAAAGGATAAAAATAAAATAGTTCAAAATACTACAATGACAAATTGAAATAAAAAGTTAAAAACCATTCTTATAATACAATTTAGTATTCCGTGTGGTGACGGAATAAGAATACAATTCACCACTCCATATCTTGGCCGTGGATGTCGTAAAAGACTACTAAGGCATATAATATGAATACAACATCTATGCCAGACAAGAAAAACTCGAAATAAAACCCTATACCAACCTGTTTGACCAGCATGATATGGTAAAGTCAATTTCCCTCCTATTGTGGAGGAGGATCCAGCCCAACAGTGGGACGTTTATGCGCTGAAATGAATGAATGTTGGAAGAGAATAATGAACGAATAATGAAGTATTATTGTTAAATCAGATACAAGAAAATCGCTAATCCTATAAAAATCTGGTAATAATAAAAATCTGCGCAATAGAAGTTAAACTTGACATAGAACTCTATGCCAATCTGTCTGACCCGCGTGGTATATTAGGTTAATTTCCCTTCTATCGAGAAGTAGGCCTGAGCCCTCCAATGAGGCGTACATGGGCTGAAACGACAAAATCAGCTAAAATCTTATCTAAAATAGCATTCAAATTAAAATCTTTTAACACTAGTTAAAACATTCATTTAATACTTATTATATTATTTTAAACAGGATTTTTACAACTGAAAATATACACAAACTTATTAAAACATTCCACATTCCGGTGAAACTTTCGTATCTGTATGAAAATTAAAATTTAAACACTCAACTCTATGGATACAGAATAGCTCTCGAGGGAACACAAATTATCTAAGTTGAGCGAACAAAATCGTATATGTATGTGTGTTTAAAATTGTAACGTAGTTTTGCCCTTGACAATATAAAGTATGTCCGTGTTATGAAGGCATTATTTTTTGCTCGTTTTGTAAGATTTTCCGAGACAATTATTCTGTTTTAAAAGTTTATTTTATTCTACGCTTTTTTTTTGGGATGGGTTGCGGTCGGCGCTCTCCTTGCACCACTTCGTCCGGAGCGACAGAGGGGCGTAAGCATGCACACCCGCAACCCACCCGTGCGGCACGTTGCCTTCGTCGTTGGGCCGACCAGCGGAGCAAGGTGACTTGACGTCAGTGGTCGGCCCGACGGAATACCCTCCATTTGGGATAACCCTCTGGGAGGATGTCGGTCTTTCCTCACGCGGTCGGCGTCTCGGCGGGTGACGGACTAATTCCCCGGTCAGGTCACCTACGGCCTCGGCTAGGATTTTATTCTACGCTAACAATCCGCCCTCGCTTCGCTTCGGTTTCAGTCGCCTTGCCTCTACATTTCAAAACACCAATATCTTCTAAAATATTACGATACGCAACTGCAGTCCCTGAGGCCTCAGGTTAGATTCATGGATCGGGCATAATTTTATAGGAGATTCTTAAAAAAAAAATAGCCTAAGTTACTCCTTATAGAGACAGATACCAGGTAGTAAAATATTACTAAATTCGGTAGAGCCGTTTGGAAGATTACCCGGTACAAACAGATATAGAAAAAGGCAAAAAATATTTAAATTGATTTTTAGGCATAGGTATCGTGTAAATAACCATGTGAGCATGATAATAAGGTATTATTTTAACATTACAAGCAGACACTTCAATTTTATTTATTTGTTTAGATAATATCTCAAAAGGAGCAATTCTATGGCTATATTTCTATATATTTAGAATCTCGACAATAGAATATCTCTTTGTCTATAGAATATCTCTTTTTGCCAGTGTTAAAGCAATGAAATAGATACAATTAGATCATCATCATCTTGCTCTTATCCCAATTACTTGGGGTCGACGCAATATGTCATCTGTTTTGACATATTGCAAAAAGTTTCGGCAATGACTTTTATGACCGGCCGCCTGCCTGACGTCAACCCTCCTTGGGAATGTAATCGTTGACCCAAATGGTACCAGATGGAGTTGGTCCGTGTCAATCTAGGGCTCTTAGTCGTCTTTTACGACACCCATACAATTAGATAATGAAGGTAAATTTAGCCACTGCCATCAAGAATGATAATGCCTCAGTTGGGAAATCGAGCAGTCGCTGATTCCGGGCAGCTCCGATTTAGTCCTCGGTTTCCCCTTATTTATTATGATTCTCTTTTTTAATTTTCCATTCTTTTTCGTTATGAAATAAGATTTTTTTATAATTTATCAAAAAAAGCGAAATAGTTCAACACCTGGATGACCTACATCTAGATATTTTTTTCCTGGGCTATGGTTAGTCACGCCTTATCTGATCCATCCGGGACAATGGAAAAGACGGCGTGAAATCCCTTAACCCGCCGTATACATAGCTTCTATCGCAATATAGAGGGACCACCGGTACTTTATCCTTATCATCTGTGACAATGGTAGCTAACTTGATAGTTTTCTCTCTGCAGTTTTAAACAGTCTAATTATCCGGGATAGTAATATACTCCAGCAGAAAAATGGTGTTTGATTATTAGCAGTTAGGTTCTGTTCGATGAGCTAAAGACACTGACATTCAAACGTATATGTTAGGCAGTAAATTGACTATGCCCTTAGTACTGCAGAGGTTGATGAGCGACAACCATCTACCACCATGGCACTGGGTAGACTATCTGCTTATCTACTACCAAAGACTAGGATTTGAAGAATTGAATTCATGTGGTGACGGAATAAGAATACAATTCAACACTCCCTATCTTGCCCTTGGATGTTGTAAAAGACGACTAAGAGATATAATATGCATATAACACCTATGCAAGAGAAGAAAAACTTGAAACATAACCCTATACCAACATGTCTGACCAGCGTGGTGTAGCAGGTCAATTTCCTTCTCACAGTGTAAGAGGCTCGAGTCCAACAGTGGGACGTATATGAGCTGAAATGATGATGATGATAATATCATCTATGCTAGAGAAGGAAAACTCGAAACAAAACCCTATACTAACAAGTCTGAGCAGCGTAAAATAGTAGGTCAATTTCCCTCCTATCGTAGAGGAGGCTCGAGTCCAGCAGTTAGACATATATGAGCCGAGATTATGAAGAATTGGAATAGACTTTAAAGTATAATAAACTGATTCTCATCATATCACCTGACTCAGCTCATATGTACATGTCCCGCAACTGGTTTCAAGCTTTCTATATAGTAAAAGGTAAATTAATCTACTACACAACGCGATTAGACATGATGGTGGATAGTTTGAATTCTCGTTCTGTTGCAGTGATGATCTACTTGAAACCCTTAGTCTTCTTTTAGAATCACCCACAGGAAAGAAATGGGTAGCGACTAAGATATTTTTACACTGTTTGCATAAGACGGCTGACTACTGAAACCGATATTAATTTTGTATTACTATAATAAGGTAGAAAATATTGTTTAAATTCGTTAAAGTGTAGCTATAAACGAGAAATTGGTATTTAAAAAAATTTATTTCTCAAACATGCTTAGAAATTTGAACATCTTGAAAAAAACTAAATGTGACCACATTGGAAGGATTGGCTTTCGAATGAAAATATTATCGAGAGTAGAAAATACGATAGTCTATCGGAGTTCGCTACTTAGACTAACCAATACGCCACTGTGAAAATAAATAATCTTCACACAAACCGCACTTAATAAAATGGGCATCTCTTAAAGGTATAACTTATATCACGCTCGTGAGTAAAATTATGGTTGGTAGCATCTTGAGGACGATATCACTGCATTTCCTCGTGGGTTTTGTGCCGAACAAGCTACTGAAGTCAAGGGATCTATTACGGTAGCTCTCTCAATTGGCAGCGAACGATATTAAGACAAGTTTTATGAATGTCATCCATTTCTATAACCTCGAAAAATCTAGGTGGGATTTGTGTTAAAATGTCGGTTTTGTTTACTGCTGTCGGGAGCTAACTAGTAAATAGCACAAAGTAAGTGCTTACTCACGGATATTTGGTAGACAGCTGCCTGCCGTAAAAAAGTGAAGTTTGGTGTTACTAAAGGGATTACCAAAACCTAGCACTTGAAAACACTTTCAGAAAGTTGGGCGAGTCTTTCGCTCAGCAAATGAAGTGCTGTAACTCAGACGTCAATTTTTTGCAAGAGTGTGGTACTACCCCGGACGGGCCTGTGGCTATAGACAGACGACTGTCGGCAGTATGGTTTTACAATATAACACGGTAGCATTTTCAAGCGCTTTGATAACAAATATTAATTATATTTAAGTTTTCATTAAAATTTTACATGAACTTTATTATAATATCTAATATATAACGAACATGTACGCAGGTAACATAATTTAATTAAACGAGTTAACAACTTAATTAAATTTTGTTTTCTATTTGTAAGTTTGTGAATTAAACATAAGTGCGAGTTACCGTGTATACGCGGCTTCATCTACATGAAATCTAAATTTACTATTAAGGTCTATCTAAATTTACTATTATACTCAGAAATATACATTCATCATCATTTCAGCTCATTTACGTCCCATTGTTGGACTCAAGCTTCCTGCACCGTGGAAGGGAAATTGACCTACTACACCACGCTGGTCAGACGTGTTGATAAAGGGTTTTGTTTCGAGTTTGCCTTCTCTTGCATAGATGTTATATGCATATTTAATTCCTTAGTTATCTTTTACGGCATTCACGGGCTAGAGACTAAGATAAGAAATATACATATTCGGGGTATATAATGATTTTATACACAAAAAAACGCCATCATTCATCAAAGATTATTTTGTGCGATTTTTATTTTACAATTTCTCCTCAAAGTAATTTTAAATGTTAGATATTTAGTAAATAAATCGAATCTCTAAATAAAATATTCGTTATATTGATCAACAATTTCATTCTATCAATCAGTTAAGCTAAATTACAAACTACGCTCTGGATTTTAAAGCGCTTTAATTTTATTCTTGCTAACCCGACGTTTCGAAATATTTTACAGAAGCTACAAAGTATTGATAAATCGTGATTTTGAATAATTTATAACTCAAGTACTTGAAGTAAACTAAAAACTGTATCAATTTTATTATCGTATTGAGCTAGTTAACAAGAATTTCAGTTTCATTAATTAGACAGAGAAAACAATACAAACACTGTGACGTCAACGCCGCAATCTTTATACTAATCTACATCTCTTTTTTATTCCAAACGATGACAGATGAGGAAACAGTACACCTGTTGGTAAGTATTGCTGACGCTCATGGACCTTTGCAAGGCCACTGCCTACCGCTAAGAACGTGAAAGGTGTTAGAATGTGTGCGATGAGGTTCGGTGATACTAAAGGTATCACTAAAGTCCACCACACGCAAACACCATCAGAAAGTTGGGCTTTCGGCTCTCTCGCTCACCAAACGAAGCGCAGTAATAAGTTGCTACTACTCGGACGTCGATTTTCAGTTCCATCCGACGTCCTCGTCACGTCCTCGACGAAGAGGACGACAATATTACACTCGCTCAACGTAGAGCCTACACGGCCCGCGGCGCCTTAACACATAAATATCCGCGGTTCAGCCCTCGCCGTCGAGGTGCAAAACCGCGCCGCGCAAAAATCATTAATCAAAACGTGGGCACGCCCACTTTACCTCCAGCGACGCCCCAAGCCGAGGTCCGTTCCCCACAGGGGGAGCCCTTGGGCGATGTCGCTTAGCTTACTTTTCTCCAGGTTGAGAGCCCTCAGCGCTCACCCATAGTCCGCGTCAAGCTGTCAAGGCCATCTGCGACCAAGAGAGACACACAAAAAAAAAAAAATAATACGTCGATTTTCTACTCAGTGTGGTACTACTCCGAACGAACAGGCCCACGGCTGTAGACAGACAACTGTCAGCAGTGTGGTCCTACCACTATCATCATCATCATCATCGCAGCCCACATACGTCCCACTGTTGGGCTCGGGCCTCCTCCACAATGGGAGGGAATTTGACCTACTATACCATGCTGGTCAGACATGTTGGTATAGGGTTTCATTTCGAGTTTTCCTTCTCTTGCACAGATGTTATGTGCACATTATATCCCATAGTCGTCTTATACGACATCCACGGGCAAGATAGGGAGTGGTGAATTGTATTCTTACTCCGTCACCACACGGACAATTTTGGAGCCTACCACTATACAAATAAATATTAAATGCTCTGCTCTAATCAAATATTACTGTCCAAGAAAGGGACAGAATATGCAACCCTAATAAATTCAAAAGCTTATAACTTTTTTAATAGTTTATATTCGTAGTTTTAATTATTATAACACACTTTTTATTGAATGTATATCTATATATATAAAAGAAAGTCGTGTTAGTTACACTATTTATAACTCAAGAACGGCTGTACTGATTTGGCTAAAAATTGGTGAGGAGGTAGCTTAGATCCAGGAGACGGACATAAGATACTTTTTATCGCGTTCGATCGCGTTTCCGTGTGACGTAACATAAATCAAATCAAATCAAACAATTTTATTTGCAATATAGGTATGTACATATTGTTACAGAATGAGGTTAGTAGGTATCTCTATATTTTGCCACAATAAGGCGTGCAAATATTTAATACAATTTAATATAGGTAATTATAAAATATATTAACTATAATTTAGTGGAAATGTCAGTAAAGTTACTTATGTCAATATTATCTATTAGGAAATCATTAATTGTATAATAACATTTGTCTACCAAAAACTTGTTCATACATTTTTTAAATTGTGTTATATTTAATTTTTTAATATCATCTGGTAATTTATTGAAAATTTTTTGTGCCATGCAAAGAAAACTCTTACTCAGCAGTGCTGTGCCAGCACCATACGCGATCTCAAGCTCCATCTTATTCTTATCGCGTAATTTCCTATAATAACCTTTATATGCAATGTTGTATAGATAGGTGTTCGTCTTAACAAAGATACTCACTTCATAAATATACAAGGAAGGCAATGTTAACAATTTTGAGTATTTAAAAAAAGGCTGGCAGCTTGTTGTTGCGTCCAGGCCGAATATGGCTCTGATGCATCTTTTCTGGGCTTTAAAGATAGTCTCTTTCATTACTGAATTTCCCCAGAATATTATCACATATCTCAGAATGGATACGACATTTCCGTGGTAGGCGCATAGGACAGATTCTCGATTCACTATTTTGGTTAGTTTATATAAAGCAAAGGCTGATTTGTTAATTTTTTTGCAGATCGTATATAAATGTGTTTTCCACGATAATTGATTATCAATATGTATACCTAAAAATTTGATTACATTAATTGCATTAACTATTTCGCCTTGATAATGTAAACTGACGTCACTAATATTTAACCTCTGATGGAAATGCATAATTTTGGTTTTCTGAAGGTTTATTTTTAAATTGTTATTCATTAGCCACTGAACTATCACATTTAATGTGTTATTAATTTCGAACTCATACTTATTACGGTCATCACATTTTATTATTACAGTGCTATCGTCAGCAAACAATACCATAGGGTGTTTAACGTGTCTCGGAAGGTCATTTATGTAAATTAGGAAAAGCAATGGTCCTAATACGCTGCCTTGTGGTATTCCGTATTTAGCAATTTTGGGCTGAGATGTATGTTTTAGTTCTTTAGCGGTTTTAGGACATATCTTAGTGATTTCCGTTATTTGTTTTCGGTTATTTAGGTATGATTGTATTAGCTGCAGTACATTACCTCTTATTCCATATGCATTAATTTTTTTAATGAGAATGTTATGATCTACGCAGTCGAAGGCCTTTGTCATGTCCATAAATATAGCGCAAATAGGTATTCTTTTATCCATATTGTGTATGATTGGTTCTAACAAATTATAAATTGCTAAATTAATACTCTTGCCCCTACGAAATCCATTCTGCTCTTTTGTCAATATTTTGTACTTCTCTAAATATGAGTATAGGGAAACGTATATTACCTTTTCAAAAATTTTTGATATGATAGGTATTAATGCAATAGGTCTGTAATTTTTTAAGTTGGTTTTAGCGTCCTTTTTGTGTAATGGTATTATTATTGAGGTTTTAAGCTTCTCGGGGTAAATTCCGTGTAAGATGCTCAAGTTAATAATATAACTAAGGTGTGGCGCTATTGTTTCTGCAACGTATTTTAAAACCCTCGTACATATACCATCATAGCCTACGCTATTAGTATTTTTTAGAGTTTTTATTTCCCTTAGTACGCCTTGTGGAATTGTGGGATTCATAAACATTGAGTTGGTGCATTGGTAATAATCAGATATATTGAAATTATTTACATTTGTGATATTAGAACTATTTATGTCATTATTATTGAATTTGTTTATGTCATCATTGTTATAATTATTTATGTCATTATATGTTATTGTCGGTAATAAAGGGTCAGTAAAGAAATCATTGAAGTGATTAGCTATTTTGGTGGGATTCGTAACTTTGTTGTCGTTTATGTGAATTTCAGTTATTGATTCTTTTGGTATATTCAATTTCGACTTGTTGATTATAGCCCATGTGGCTTTAGATTTATTATCTGCTGATTTTATGTAAAAATTATTTTGCAATCTTTGTGTTAACGTAACAATTTTTTTAAACCTTGATGCGTATATCTTATAAGCAAGCTTACTTTTCTGATTAGGGTTACTGTAGAATTTTTGTAAAAGTTCCCTTTTTCGTTTACTACAGGTTTTAATACCACGTGAAATCCACTTTTCCTTTTTATTTAAGGTTCTAGTAATAGTTTTATGCGAAAAACATAAGTCATAAAAACATAGGAACAGATCTATGAAGTGTGCATATGCTTCATTAGGTTCACTGGAAGAATAAACTTCAGAAAACGCAAGACTTTCGATACATTCTTTGAATTTCACAAGATTTTCTCTGCTATAATCGCGTCTTACAATACGCCAATATTTAATACAATACGTTTTCTTTACAGGGCATTTAAATAAATGTGCAATGTGGTCAGACAGACCAAAATCAATTAAGTCACCTTTACATTTTTTAATATTATGAGCAAAGTTATCTATACAAGTTTTACTTATAAGTCTAGTTGGTTTGTCAAACTGTAGTGTTAAATTATGACTCATTAAAAAGTATTCAAATTCTAATGTTTGTCGGTTTCTGTTTATAACATCTATATTAAAATCTCCACAAACGACAACCTTTTTACTTGTGTTGTCACAAGTTTTATGTAAAATTACATTTAGTTTATCATAAAATATATCCAGGTTTGAATGTGGCACTCTATATATACAAATTATAACAATACGGTGTTCGACAAGTTCAATCGCACAACATTCTATAACATTACTTACAGACAGATTAGTAGTATTCCAGGTTTTGTATTTGTGATCCATCTTTAATAAGATGCACGCGCCTCCTCTTTTCTTATTCCTAGAGTAACTTGTTGCCAGGCGATAATTAGGAATATATAACATGTCTTCACATTCAGGTGTCATGAAATGCTCCGTAATGCAAACAACATCAACTATTCGTCCGGATGTCTGAAGTTCATTTAAGTGTACAGTGAGAGCATAGGATTTGTTTAGAAGACCAGCAATGTTTTGATGAAGAATATGGATGTTGTTATAAACGAAAAAACTGAGAGCCTAAATTGTCCGATGCCTCAGAGGCTACATTATGTGCGTTTACTGCAATTAACTCATCGTCTTGTTCCGTTATTGAAGTGCCTTCTTGTTGACTGAAACATGTCAAGTCTACAAATATTCTTTTCATAATATTCTCATATATATTTTTGATTCCGTAGTGGCTTAGTTTACCCGTGTAGTAGGAAAACATGTCCAAAGAGAGATCTTCATTGGAGTCAAATACATACGCATACTCATGTGTCTGTACGTCCAAGGACAGGAGATGATTGAAAATTTCTATTCTGTAATTATAGATAGGTGCTCCTCGTATGTAGGTTGGAAGACCTAAGATAATATTTGTGTTGGTTATGGGTTTAAGACATTCCCTGATATGTTTCACCAAATCTATGTAGTTACGAGTATCTGACCTTTTAAAATCAGTTTCGCCTATTGTTATGAGACAGTAGTCATCCATGCTGAAATCTTTCAGTTTTAGGTGAATATTTGTTAAGATTTCTTTTGTACTAGCATTTGGAACAATGTAATGACAATATTTAAATCGGTCAGCGAAAGTATCTTGAATGATTCTTAGTTTGCTCCTGTTGTTACCACTATTTGTCATAATGCATAGCTTGTTTTTCTTTTTTACTGTCCTTTTTAAGTTCTTATGGTTACATGTATTTTTATTCACTTCATTTACGATACTCCTGTGTAATTTTTCGTTAGTAATTTTTGAATCGATTTTTTCAAATATGTGTTTTCGTATTCCTGACCGTAAGTTTTTAGTGCTAGTATTATATAAGGTGGGTGGTGGAGTTAACATTGTGTTACATTCCATGTTCTTTATTTTTATTTTATTTTCTGTCATTGGTGTATTATTTAGGATATTTTTGTTCTTGACTCTTTTGTGTATAGATAATGGAGTATGGTAGATTGTATCACCTATGGTAACTTTTTTATACATATCAATTATTTTATTTGTTTTTTCGAGGTTCGATTTCAATTTCACATTTTCACATAATAAGGTTTCGATTTCCTGGTGGGCAGATTGTAAATCAGTAGTGAGTTTTTTAATTTGTTCATGCAATTCATTGCTATCGTTATTGTTTTGTAGCGTTGAATCTGGTAGGCTATTATTAGTACAATCAAACAAGGATTCAATCGATTCATCTAAAGAAGTAGATCTGCAAGGATTTCTAAATGTAATGTTTTCGGACATAGTGAAAGTATATTTGTATAAAGGGATGTAATTTTCTATATTCCACCAATTTAGGTTTATTGTAGTGGTATTACTAATTTGTTTTATTTGATGGAGCAACACTGTTAAAGTCTTGTTGAACTACTCACAGCTGGATGTCACTGGGTGTCATTTTGGGCTGTTTTTTGTAGTGGCAACACTAGACTTTATGTCAGCTCAGTTTGTTTCAGCTATTAATCACTAGAGGCGTTAGTTAAGGTACAAAGGTTACTTTTTAAAAACAATTTCTTACAACCGTCCTATATTATAATATTTTTAGATTATTTACATAAAACGTCCAAGAGAATATAAGTCACTATGAAACATGGTATAACAAAAACGTATCTGACATGCAATAACAAAACGCAAATGACAGCTATAGACCAACTATATTTTCGAAAATTTAGAAGATATATTTACGAAAAAAATTATGTCGGTACGAGGTTTGCAAAGTCAGCTAGTCTATACCAATAAATAAAATTGGAGTGTCTGTTTGTAATGTCAAAATAATAGGCTTTTTTCATACTCACACGGTTATTTGCACGACACCTATGCCTAAAATAGCGATTAAAAAATTATTGTGTCTGTCTGTCTGTCTGTTTGTTCCGGGTAATCTTCAAAACGGCTGGACCGATTTCAAAAATTCTTTCACCAATGGAAAGCTATAATATCAGGGCGTAAACTAGGCTATATTTTATCTCGGTATTTCCACGGGAACGGGAACTACGCGGGTAAAACGACTAAAACCGAAGCGAAGCGAGGGCGGGTTGCTAGTACATTATAAAAATACTGATAACAATTTAATACTTTTTAATAGTCAAATATCCAATTCATGCTGTGTGATAACGGCTTTCCGTATGATGACAGAGTAAGAATACAATTAACCCCTCCCTATCTTACCTCAGGATGTCGTAAAAGACGACTAAGAAAATTAAAATATAAATGTGAGACGTACATAAGCTGAAATGACGATGATAACGGCTACGAATACTACCAACTCTTAATTGCTTGTAGGTGTAGTAAAAGACAGCTAAGGTTGTACATCAAACTGAGCCAACTCCGTCTGATACCATCTGGGCTGCGACTACATTCCCCAGGAGGGTTGACGTCAGGTAGACCTCTACCATAAACATTTTGTCAATAAATGTTGTAATATGTACGAAGGGAGAGGATTACTTTGTCGTCTTCAAGTATCAGAGATAAAAGCAGGATAATGATGATAATTAGTCAAATACCCGATTCCATGTCAAACTTATTGTGCTTATATAAATTAAACTAACCATTACATTTTTATTTTAAACTATAAAATAATCCTTCTTGTAGTCTTGAGAGAGAAAAATTTTAAAGTATAGATACTTGTACTACTGATGATTTTCTGTGAGTTTGGCTTTTCCGAGACTGTCCATACTTTAGCAAAAAACAACGTTTGAGTTATTAGCTATTTGCTATTGGACTTTGCTTGATAACCTAAAGCGCCGAAGACTCATTGCCGTCCCTACGGTAGACAGCGATGGAATATCTTGGTATTGCAAACGTCCACGAGCGGTCATTACCTTCACGTGAACTGCGATCTTATAACAATATAAAAAACAACAAAAAAAAGTTAAAAATCTCTATGCTTTTCCAGTGCCAACTTTGTATATTTACATGCTGCATGCTTTTTGATAACTTGGCTCGCATCCCATACGCTTAAAAGATATCGTTTTTAGTTAAACGTAACTTTATTGACATATATACAAGTTTATTATATATTTATATATAACTAGCTGACCCAACAGATGTTGTTCTGTTCAAATAAAATAAACGGAATTCTCCTTGAAATCGACGGCAGTAATAGAGACTGACCGACTGCAGCGCCATCTGCCGGGCTGATTTGTGAATCTAAATCATCCAGGCCTGCACTCGAATACATTCACAAAAATTCATTCAAATGCATCCAGCCGTTTAGTTGCAGTATAGATAAATAACCTAGATGCCGACTGCAGCACCATCTGACGGACTGATTTGTGAATCTAAATTTTCCAGGCCCCCACTTGAAAACATTCACAAAAATTCATTTAAATCCATCCAGCCGTTTAGTTGCAGTATGTATAAATAACCTAAGATACCTTGTCATTATGTTTTCTTAAATTCTCTGATTTTCTGCGCAACTTTTTTATTTTTTTTCCGTAAAAGCCTTTTTCAAAGTATTATAAAAATTAAAAAGAAAGATGGACAAAATCGGTGAAGTCGTTCTCAAGTTAAGTTATTGTCCTGCCCGAACAGCGCCACCTACCGGATTCAATTGTGAATCTAAACCATCCTCGAATCTCCTTGAATACACACAAAAAATTTCGTCAACATCGGTCCAGCCGTTTAGGAGGAGTTCAGTGACATACACACGTACGCTAGAAATTTATATATAAGATATAGTGACTGCACACATGTAGTGGTTAAGATAGCGACCTACAGCGCCAGTATCGGGTGTTCAAATCCCACGCAGGACAACACTTGTGCGATCCACAAATTGTTGTTCTGAGTCTGGATGTAATTAGTGTTCATTAGTTATTTGTTTGTCAAGTCCCCCGCAATACAAGGATTATTTTAGTGCAGGGTGGGACACTGGGACCTCATGACATAAGCAACAAAATTCTAAGACAAAACAAGAAAAGATATTTATTTTCACAGATATGTTCAATGATATTATTAACACCGAAACAATTCCTCAGCAATGAGTAGCGTCCGACATCATGTTACTGTGTAAGAAAGAAGATGAATATGAAGATGATATCGGCAACTATTGCTCTATCAATTCTATTTCCAACGTATATAAAATTTTCGCTAAGATTAACTTAAAACGAGTTGAAAAATTCCTAAAAGTGCCCTTCTAGGAGTCGATCGAGCAAGCAGGATTTCGAAAAGACTGTTGGGTAATCGATCTCATCCACGTAGTATGCTATGAATACCAGCTAACATATTACATCGCATTTATTAAATAGAGTAAAGTATTCGTTTATCAACCGCACGAAAAAACTGGGAGACACTACTAGAACGAGGAATCGAACACAAATATATTCGATTAATATAAAATAGATACAGTAGCTACGACAAGAATCCACTTAAAGAAGAAAGCGTCCTTTCAAAGTATGAAAAGGAAAAGGGGGACCACTATCTCCAAAACCACATATTTTCGGCAGTACTAGAATCAATCTTCAAGAAACTTAATTAGGAACATCTGAGAATTAATGTGGATGGGGCATTGCTGTCGCATTTGAGGTTTGCTGCTAGCAAAAACCTCAGAAGACATAAGTCGAATGCTAGAGAACTCATACTAGAAAGTGGCAGTGCAGGGGCTTTTCTCATTGGCTTTTCTGCGGATAATAGTAATATTTTTAGTATGTCAGTTAAGATGACTAAAAATTTCTTATTATCACTGAAAATATAGTTTTAAGCACTTAAATCCTGGCATTGGTGTTTTAGTTATTGTCAACAGAGCCATGTTAAAATTCATTTTATAGGTATTATGAAATTAAGTACGAGTATTTTTATGGTATTTTAATGAAAAAAAGACAATAAAGAAATAAAAATTAATAATGAGTAGGTATTTCCGTGTGGTGACGAAGTAAGAACATAATTCACCACTCTCTATCTTGCCCGAGCATGTCGTAAATGACGACTAAGGGATAAAATACGCATATAACATCTATGCAAGAGAACGAAAACTCGGAATAAAACCCTATACCAACCTTTCCGTGTGGTGACGGAGTAAGAATACAATTCACCACTCCCTATCTTGCCCGTGGATATCACAAAAGACGGCTATGGGATATAATATGCACATAACATCTGTGTAAGAGAAGGCAAACTCGAAATGAAACCCTATACCAATATGTCTGACCAGCATAGCATAATAGGTCAATTTCCCTCCCATTGTGTGAGAGGCCCGAGCCCAACAGTGGGACGTATGTGGGCTGCGATGATAATGATGATGAACCCGTCCGACCAGCATGGTATAGTGAGATCGATTTCCCTCCTATTGTGGAGGAGGCTCGAGCTTACCAGTGGGATGAGTATGAGCTGCGATGATGTTGTTAATGAAATTGTTACTTACTTACCACCCTTCAGTTTTATGACTTGTCTAATTACAATATAAAAATGTAGTAAAATTATTGGAAGAAAATTCTTCATCATAGTCCTATAAATATTTCAGTTAAATAAATATTCAAAAGTATTTTGTCATTTAAGTAAAGTGAATATTAAATGAATATTTTTAATAGACAAACATTTTCTTGTAATTGAGTCTCATTAACTACAAAACAGATTTAAACAAGCGTGATGTAATTCAACATCAAAGCTTTTTGAGAAAAAAAGGAATACATAAATATAAATAACTGTAAATAATATTTTAAAACAGTGACGATAATTTGGTCTGTGATGTGTTTTTTTTTTATTGGTTTTGGTAATACACAAGCAATCATTCTACCTGATGGTAAGTAGATACCAAACATGGCCTTTTGCAATAGTAAAGTAATGATCAATTACTTTGCCACCATAATCAAGTTTTCCGTGTGGCGATGGAGTAATAATACAATTCCCAACCAATTCCTGCCCATGGCCCGAAATCACAAGTGGCCGACATGGGATAGTCTGCCATTCGCAGAGAGACCGATTTCGCGAGGGCGACGTCTCGACAGCGTTGTTAGTTGTTGCCAAAGCGTTGACGCGTTGACGTGGACGGTACCCGAAAAGGAAACCCACCAGGTTTACCACCGAGGTCAAGGAATTAGTCAGGTGGTAAATTCGTTAGCGATAGGGAGAAAGTATGCTAGGTTATAGGGCGGCCCTTCCATCGCCTCAAACAAATTGTACAGAGTGCTTGCCAAAAGAAAGACAGCTAACTCTAAGACTACTAAAATACTCAAGGATTTTTTTAAGTACCATCATACCTGGGAGTGAAAACTATGTACGTGCTTCCCGAAGGTCAGTTCTTAAAGCACTATACAATTTATACGAGCATTAATTATCAGCTAAATGCTTAATTAATCACTTTTTTAAACACAAACAATGGTAACAGTTACATAAATATTCATTTATTGTATATTCAATCTGACCTGGTTCACTTATAGCATACATTAAATATTAGTACTGAATATCCGACTAAGTTGTTCGTTCATTCATTTTGCATCGCTCGCTCGCTTATTGCTTGTGCATTTTTCAGATGTTGGCCGATGAGTTATGTTATAACTTATTTTCTTTGTTTATTGATATTTTTTTTGAATAAATAGTGTAACCTGAAAACGAATCTTGAGGATGACCACGAATTGGCGCCATCCGTGAACGCAACATAGGACAACTACCTATTATTGATGTGAAACATGTATAGGCGAAGGTGAACCCGATACTTGGCGTGGCGTTAACACCACGTTTCGATATATACATTTGTGTAACGAAACCATAACCTGTTTTAGAATTTTATACAACGCCATCTAGTCAGCTCAAAATAAATTATTAACCTAAACGCATACCTATAGTACATACTAATGAAAATAAATATCATCATTATATAAAAAACATCATTTTCTGGAAAAAAAACATCGTAATATTCTATTAATACTTTATGCCATATTGGTGCCTGTCGTAATCTGTTTTTTTTATGTATATACTATACTTATACAAAGTAATTTCGACGCTTCACATCTGCCAGGCGTCCTGAGCGACGGCTCCCTTTTTTAGACTACCTACATTTTAAAAGGCGCAAGGAGTCGTTAGATGTAAGTAGTCATGTCACGTCATGACTATTCTCATTAGCATTGCCCAATGGCATTACCCATGGAACATCCACGGGCAAGAAAGAGAAATAAAAGTAAAGTTTAAGGATAAAAGAGAAATAAAAGAGAAAGTTTATGGATATTATATTAGAATAACAGAATATTCTTATACATGAGAAGGCAAATTCAAAATAAAACCCTGTATCAACCCGTCTGGAAAGTATGGTATAGTAGGACAATTTACCACTGACGTCAAGTCACACTGCTCCGGTGGTCGGCCCAACGACAAAGGCGACGTGTCACGGGTGGATTACGGGTGCATGCTTACGCCCCTCTGTCGCCCCGGATGGAGCCGAGCGAGGAGTGCGCCGATCGTAACCCACCCTAAAAAAAATAGTAGGTCAATTTCCCTCCTATTGTAGAGATAGCTCAAGCCCGCTAGTGGATCGTATATGATTTGAGATGAATCTATTTCTATTAAGTATATTTCACCGTGTGGTGACGGAGTAAGAATACAATTCACCACTCCCTATCTTGCCCGTGGATGTCGTACAAGACGACTAAGGGATGTAATATGCACATAAGATCTGTACAAGAGAAGGAGAACTCGAAATGAAACCCTATACCAATATGTCTGACCAGCATGGTATAGTAGGTCAAATTCCCTCCCATTGTGGAGGAGGCTCGAGCCCAACAGTGGGACGTATGTGGACTGCGATGACGATGATGATGATATGTCAAAACTAATATGACCAATACCATATTCGCTATTACCTTTCTTTTATTTACACATTATTTTCTAATATCCCTTGAAAATCCTTAAAAGAAAACCTTCTTAAGTGCCGTTTGACAAAGACTTTTAAGCTTTTAACATTAAAAATACCCTCTATCGGCCTGCTCCAATCAGAATAATTTATACGCCCACTTAAAAATATTGATATTAACTTTAAGTATTGAGGAAGATCTTATACTGAACTTTTTATGTTGGTAATTTTAATATACAATTTGGGTTTCTTGGTAAAATAAAAGCTAAATGTTCGGTTCTAAAGTCCACTGATAAGAATGAGTGACGTAGAATAAGGACCGAGTAAACCTTTGGTTGAAAATAAAGTTGCCATTATTACTTTGAAAAGGCATATTTAGTTAAGAATAAAAAGGATATTTAAAAACTAAGAATGCTTATTTTTATTTATATTATATAGTAATTCGGTGTTTTATATACCTTTTGTTACTAGATTTTGATTTGAAAATATTTCTATATAACAAAAATAAACTGACTTTAAGTACCTTCTAGGTTTTTCGATTTATAAACCCTAAAAATAAATATGCCCGATAGAAATCTGTTTATCTTATAGAATTATACATATGAGACAATACATAAGACATATTATCACAATAATTGTGGTTTATTTTTTTTTCTTAGCAGATGGTGGCAAACGAGTAAACAGTACACCTGATGGTAAGTGTTGCTATCGCTCATGATCTTTGCTAGGCTGCTCCCTACCGTGAAGAAAGTGAAGGGAGTGTGAATGCGTGCAATGAGGTTCGGTGATATTAAAGTCATCACTAAAACCCATCACACGCAAACACACTCAGAAAGTTGGGCTTCCAGCTCTCTCGCTTACTGAACGAAGTGCGGTAACAAAATTCCTACTACTCTGTCGTCGGGACGAGCTGACCCGCGGCTTCATCAAATTCTAGCATGGTTTATTAGAACTATCCCAAAAATAATGATTTAATTATGAAATTACTGTCGTAATTGGGACGGTCGTTTTTGAAAAAATCACTAAGCAATTTGCGAACATGGTGGATTGTTTCGGATTATATCATATTTTAATTTTACTTTCACTATCCTCACAATTCGGGAAAATTAAGAAGATCTTCTCATCCAACATACCTCAGTGTCTGCAAACACAGGTCTACGACCAGTGTGTGTTGCCACTGGTGACTTACAGCACAGAAACGTGGTCCCTAAATGTAGGCCTCATAACAAGGCTCAAAGTCGCTCAGCGTGCTATGGAACGGGCTATGCTTGCGATTTCTCTGCGAGATAGGATCCTAAATACGGAAGTCCGCAGAAGAACTGGTAACTGACATAGCACGAAGAATTAGCACGCTGAAGTGGCAATGGGCAGGCCACATTGCTCGACGAACCGACAACCGCTGGGGAAGAAAGGTTCTGGAGTAGCGACCACGTATCAGACGACGCAGTGTAGAACACCCTCCCCACCAGGTGGACCGACGACCTGGTGAAAATTGCTGGGCATCGTTGGATGCAGGCGGCACAGGACCACACTTTGTGGTGTAACATGAGGGAGGCCTACGTTCAGCAGTGGACGGCGATAGGCTGAAATGATGATGATGAATGTTGATCCACACATTGCGAATACTGATACTATTTTTCGAGATTTAATCGCGTTTATATTTAATTTTTACTGCCCGACATTTCAGACTCAAATGCAAACGTAATAAAATTCGTAAAAATAGTTTTATCTCAAATGGGTAATAAAAATCGTTTTAAATGCTAGTCATGTCTTATTTAATATACTTAAACACTCGAATAAGCTTCAAAAGTGATTATATCCTTATGATAGTTAATCTTAATTTACAAGTTGATAACTCAGTTACCTCTCTAGGGGAAACACATTTGACTCGAAATTTTAAGTCTACAATGCAATGGTATATTGAGTTCCCAATATTAGGCTTATTGGACAGGTACTAACAGTCTTAATTACTGAGACATCTGTCATGACACCTGCTAGAGTTAAAAATATTGTAATCATGAGCATCATAACTCATATACGTCCCATTGCTAGGCTCAAACCTCTTCCACAATGGGAGGGAAATATATCTACCTACCACGCTGGTCAGACGCATCGATACAGATTTTTATTTCGAATTTTCTATCTCTTGCATATACGTAAACTGCATATTATAATTCTTCAAACATCTTTTATGACTCTCACAGTAAGATATAAGGTGAATCGTATTCCTATTCCGTCACCACACGAGTTATTAACCGACTTCAAAAAAAGGAGGAGGTTCTCAATTCGTCGGAATCTTTTTTTTTTATGTATGTTCACCGATTAATCAAAGACGCCTGGTATACTTTTCAGGTGGTCCCATAGTCATCAGGTCAGGATCTAATGATGGTATCCTTGAGAAATTGGTGGAATTCTTAAATTTTAATTAGTTTACTCTTTGAAGTCGGTTTTTTTTTTGTTAAAAATTATAGATTATGATTATAATCTGTACTAACATTATAAAGAGGAAAGATTTATTTGTTTGTATTGAATAGGCTCCGAAACTGCGAGAAGGATTTCAAAAATTCTTTCATCAATGGGAAGCTATAATACAGGGAGTAACATAGGCTATATTTTATCCCGGTATTCCCACGGGAAAGGGAACTACGCGGGTAAGACGACTGAAACCGAAGCGAAACGCGAGCAGGTTACAGTGCAAGAATACCATTCACTATCCCTCTATTACGTGCAGGTGTCGTAGAAGACAACTAAGGGATATATTACGCATACGACATATATGCAAAAGAAGGAAAATTTGAAATACCAACCTATCCGACAAGCTTGATATAGTAGGTCAATTGCCCTCCTACAATGCAGGTGACTCGAACCCAGCAGTGGGACATGTATGAGCTAAAATGATGATGAATTACGAATATTTAGGTAAAATTCCATAAAATCTATAGGCTACAAATTATAGCCTGTATTAATTACAATATCTGGCTGACCGAGCTTCGCTCGGCTTATTTTTGTTGTATTTTTGTCGAATTTAATTAGATATATGTTAATAAAAAATAAAAATTGAATAATGAAAAAAATATCAAAAATTACAAAAAGAGAATAATAATAAGACTGAGATTCGATCCGACGCTGTTTGAATGCCAAAACAAAAAGAAAACTGGACAACTTCCCAATTGAGCTATTGCCACTACCACACGTTGACGGCGAAATTTGAATCCGTATTCTATTGACATTTTATGTCATTGTATTGATTAGCTAAAAACACCGATAAAACAACATTTTCTATAAATAAAACATAGCTAGATCGATTTTTTGGCCCCGAAACCTTCAGTGTGCCAAATTTCATCAAAATCGTTGGAGCCGTCTCCGAGATCCTTAATATATATATGCAATATGCATATATATAATATTTGGTTGACCGAGCTTCGCTCGGCATATTTTTATCAAATTTATTTAGATTTATATTACTAAAAAATAAATAATGAAAAATATATAAAAAATTACAAAAAGAGAATAATATTAACACCGAGATTCGAACCGACGCTGTTTGATTGAAAAAATACCAAAATTATAACCTGTTACCTTCCCATCTGAGCTATCGTAACTCATGACGTTGCCATCGAAATTTGAATTCATATTCTTTTAAAATTTAATGTCATTTTTTATTTTGCTAAAAACACGGACAAAACAACATTTTCTATAAATAAAACCTAGCTAGATCAATTTTTTGTATCCGAATGCTCTAGTATGCCAAGTTTCAACAAAATCGTTGGAGCCGTCTCCGAGATCCTTAATATATATATATATACAAGAATTGCTCGTTTAAAGATATAAGACGTGTAAATAATTTCATCAAAATTTGTGTCGTAATTTTCCATCCACACAAACTCTCGCATTTATAATATTAAATAAAATATCCAAACAAAATTCTTTAAACTCCGTAGAAAATCTTTGTAATACATTTTTATCCGTACCAGGACTTATAACGAACGAAGCATTTATCCCGTTCAACCTAAACACTGGTCTACCCATCACACATTGTAAAATATATGAGGGTAGGATCCTCTATCGAAGTAATGGAGTAAATAGCTTCAGGCTGATGGCTTTATACCCTACAATTCAGGGTCACTCTATCAACAACAAAGTCCTTTTTTAGGGTTCGTTACCCAAAGGGTAAAAATTTTAATTAAAAAAAAATAAAAAACAAGCTTTTATTTAAATGCTCTAAAACGAAGAAAACTTGTCAAGACTATTCAAACGAGCCCAAACTTGACGGTTTTATCTCGTTTAGTTTAGGAGTTCCTATGGCCACCTTCCGACGCCATCTTGAGACCAGCTTCATGATACCATATTATTGCATTGTCACCGAAGTTACGTAATTAAACTAAATTTCAACCTAGTCTGACGACAAGAAGTGGTTCTCTTTTAGGATTTGTCCCATACTAAGACAAGAGAGATTTGTCCCATACTAACATGGCAAGTTAAATAAAAGCTTTTAAAAACGGGACCCTATTACTAAGCCTACGCTATCTCTCCGTCCGTCTCTCCGTCCGTCTGTCCGTCCGTTTGTCTGTCAGCAGGCTGTATCTCAAGAACCGCGATAGCTAGACAGTTGAAATTTTTACAAATTATGTATTTCTGTTGCCACTATAACAACAAATACTAAAAATAAAATAAAATAAATATTTAAGGCGGGCTCACACAACGAACACGAATTTTTTGCTCTTTTTACTCGATATCGTTAAAGGTATCAAGTAGGCACTTGAAATATTCACAAAATATTCAGATGTATTTTTAGTTTAATATAATAAATAATAAAATAACTATTTAAGGGGGGCACCCATACAAAACGCTATTGTTTACCTATTTTTGCTCGATATTATTGATAATAGAACGGAACCCTTCTTGCGCGCCGCTCGCACTTAGCCGGTTTTTCTTTTTGATAACGCCAAAACAATATACGTTGTAAGTGAAAGAAAGATTTTAATCTACGCTCAGCAAGGTTTTACCGTACGTGGAAAAGATAAGAATGAAATATTTATTTACGTTTGAGTGGGTATGAATTGTCGAAGTTCGGAATTAGGAAAGCTTTCGAACTGAATATACTTTTTAGAATTTTATTTAATGAATACATATTGATATCTTTATGTATATATTTATTGTGTACGTGGGTATGTCATTGAACTCCTTCCAAGCGGCTGGATCGATGTTGATGAAATTTTTTGTGTGTGTTCAAGGGGATTCGAGAATGGTTAAGATTCACAATTGAACCCGGTAAGTGGCGTTGTTGTCGATTTAAAAGAGAATTCCTTTTATGTTATTTCAACAGAACAACGTCTGTTGGGTCAGCTAGTCTTATATATAAACTAGCAACCCGCCCTCGCTTCGCTTCGGTTATAGGTTATAGTCGTTTTACCCGCGTAGTTCCCGTTCCCGTGGGAATACCGGGATAAAATATAGCCTAGTTTACACCCTGATATTATAGCTTTCCATTGGTGAAAGAATTTTTGAAATTGGTCCAGCCGTTTTGAAGATTACCCGGAACAAACAGACAGACAGACAAAAATTTTTTAATTGCTATTTTAGGCATAGGTGTCGTGCAAATAACCGTGTGAGCATGATAAAGCCTATTATTTTGACATTACAAACAGACACTCCAATTTTATTTATTGGTATAGATTTCTTGTGTACGTGTGTATGTCACTTAACTCCTCCTAAACAGCTGGACCGATCTTGACGAAGTTTTTTGTGTGTGTTCAAGGGGATTTGAGGATGGTTTAGATTCACAATTGGACCCGGTAGTTGGCGCTGCTTGTATTTTATTTGAACAGAACCATGTATGTTGGGTCAGCTACCATTATCTATATTATTCAAATTTAATAGAAAACCGTTTGGTGACGGAGTAAGAATACAATTCACCACCCACACATCTTGCCCGTGGGTGTCGTAAAATACGACTAAGGGATTAAATATGGATATAATATCTATACAAGTGACGGCTAACTCAAAACATAACCTTATGCCAACACGTCTGACTAGCATTATATGGTAGGTCAATTTCCTTCTTATAGTGGAAGAGGCCCAAATCCTTTGTCGACAAATAAAGTGGGTCATGTATGGGCTGATTGATGATGATGAATAGAAAACCATTCCGTCGCGTTATAGTAGGTTAATTATAGAGTAGGCTCGAGCGCAACGGTCTTCATCATCACAGCTGGTTTACGACCGAGGCCACGGGTGACGTGACCAGGGAATTAGTCCGTCACCCGCCGAGAGGCCGACTGCGTGAGGAAAGACCGAGGTCCTCCCCGAGGGGGGGACGTCGGTGGATGGGAGGGTACCCCAAATAGGGGGTATTCCGTCGGGCCGACCACTGACGTCAAGTCACCCTGCTCCGGTGGTCGACCCAACGACGAAGGCGACGTGCATCGTGGGTGGGTTGCGGGTGTGCGTGCTTACGCCCCTCTGTCGTCCCAGACGGAGTGGTGCGAGGAGCAAACCAACCGCAACCCACACCCAAAAAAACCGCTCGTTTACGTCCCGCATAAGCTGTGATGATGATGATGGCAAATGGCAACAAAAAATCGTCCACAATATTGATCCGTAATTTTGTGTACCTACAACATAGCTGATGATTTTTAGGCACCAATCTCTCTAAAGAATGATATAGCGAGAACGACGTACCAATCGCGTAGCGGTTCAGATATCAACCTAGCATCCCAAGTATAGCGTGTGTCATCCCCGCACTGGGTAAAATGAACTTTATTCAGAACTACAATGTATTCTAAGGCTAAATATAATTTAATTTTTAGGTCTCTCGCAATAAAAGGATTATTTACTTATTGCAGAGCTGTTAATTTCCGACCTAACGCTGCCGACTATCGCCAGGGCGATGGTCGGCAGCGTCAGGAACTAGGACGCGGTCGCAGCTTTCTGCGAGGCAGTAGTCTCGCGGAAGGAGGCGGCCGATTGCCTGCGCGAGGAGCGCAGCCTCGATGAGGCGATCCGCCGCCGGCGACTGGGGCGACGTAGGCGCAAATACCTGCGCCTCATGCCGCCCCAGCCGTGGCCGCGGGTGACGTGACCGGGGAATTAGTCCGTCACACGTCGAAAGGCCGACCGCGTGAGGAAAAACCGACGTCCTCCCTGAGGGGGGGTGTGCGTGCTTACGCCCCTCTGTCGCCCCGGACGGAGTGGTGCGAAGAGCGCGCCGACCGCAACCCACCCCCCAAAAAAAAGGAGCTGTTAACTTATAAAAAAATCACGAATAACAATAGTTTTATCATCATTTCGTCATCTCGGCTCACACACGTCCCACTATTGGGCTCAGTCAGGCCTTTTTCAATTTAAGAAGGAATTTTACCTATACCATGCCACTGGTCAGAATAAGATATAAAATAAGGATAATTATATTTTTATTAAGAAAAAGTTTCATACAAAACATTCTAACGTAAATTATTTAATAAAATGAGAACGTAAAAGAATTCGCTTAAGTATAAAGATACTTCACATACAAGCAACGAAAAATATTCCCTTTTTTTTCTGAAGTCAATTAAAAAGTTATTATCCTTTAGGCAATAAAACCCTTCATAATAGAGGCCACTTTATTTAATGTAGGATAAAATAAGGATTATTAATTTTTCATATCTTCATTAGTCACGTAATGGATAACGCCAATTCGTCTTCCACAATCGCCACGCTGAATAGGCTGGCGATTGCAATCTTTATATATGTATTAGCCGACCCAACAGATGTTGTTCTGTTCAAATAAAATAACGTGACCTACCGGGTCTAATTGTGAATCTAAACCATTCTGGGATCCCTTTGAATACACACAAAAAAATTCCTCAATATCGGTCCAGCTGTTTAGGAGGTGTTTAGTGACATACACACGTACAAAAAAAAATATATACATATAAAGGTATATAAATATTCTGTTCGTGGGTTTGTAGTTGAATTCCTTCTAAATAGCTGGTACGATTTTGATGATTATTTTGTGACATTTCTGAACAGATTAGATTAATAATTAAAACCGGTAGGTGGCGCTGCGATCGATTTCAAGGAGAATTCCTCTTTACTATTTTTTTTTAATTTGAACAGAACAACATCTGTTGGGTCAGCTAGTTTATGTTATAAGTTTCTGAAGACAGTACTGGCACTCATTCTTGTGGTCTTCCATGAGTTTTTATGTAATTTTATTAACTTGGTTTTTATGTACCTATAATATGTAAGGTAACGGAATCTTTGAAATAAAATTATTTTCACAGATTTTATCGACTTTGTATTTAATTGCTCGAATGAAGTTTTAAGCACTTTCAGCGTTCGTGGTCACAAAAAGAATAAGGTGTCAAACAAGTCATCGTTATTACACAGATTTATATCCACCCGTTACGGAATTAATTATAATTATTATATATATAATTTTAGACTATATTTTGATATAAATTTATTGTCAACAAAAAAAATATTCCATGTAAAATATTTAATATTAAAATACGGTTAAAACCTGTAAACATAATTTCTAATAATCAACTATAAATATATAATACAAATAAAACACGTATACATTGAAAATTTGATCTTTAAAAATGCAATCCCTTTTAAACTAAGCTGTTCCGTGCAATTTAACGTGCAAGTGTTGTCACTGATAAATATTTATGAGCCATTCTGTACTCGGTTAGCACGTCTCGAGTGACTGAAAACTGTTTCGCATTATCATACCTTACTTTGTTTAGTTTTAAAAGTTTTTTAACTCGAAATAATGATATTTTAAAATCCTTCTTTCATTATGTTACTTCATAATGGCAGTTTTATTTTATGTAAATCAGTGACGGATTAACAATGCAATCTTTTTGAAGTGAAACTTCTTTGCGCGCATGAGGGTAAATTTTTTACGGATGAAACGCAATTTAACGTCACGAAGATGTGCAGCGTTTTTGTCGAAGAAGAGGGAGAGAGCGATTGAGATCGATTGAAAGAGAGTGAGAAAGGGCGAACATAGCACGAAGCACAGCAATGGGGTGAGAGTAGGAAGCGAGCGAGTGAGAAAGAACGAGAGATTTTTTTTTTATTATTTTCTTATTTTTTTTAATACTGATAAAAAACACATGGAACTAAAGAAGTTTCACTTCTGACATGCGTGCTTAGTACTCACGCTATTTTTTTTTATGTGTGTACTGTGCAGCTGTTAGCCGCAAATGGCTTTGACAGCTTGACGCGGACTATGGGTGAGCGCTGAGGGCTCTCAACCCGGTGGGTATATACTAAGCGGCATCGCCCAAGGGCACCCCCTGTGGGGAACAGACCTCGGCTTGGGGCGTCGCTGCAGGCAAAGTAGGCATGGTCACGTTTTGGTCTATGACACGGTTTCGCACCCTGACGGCGAGCGCGGCGGCCACGGGTATTTACGTGTAATGGCCTCGCGGGCCTTGTAGGCTCTACGTTAAGCGAGTGTGATGTTGTCGTCCTCTTCGTCGAGGACGTGACGAAGACGTCGGATGGAATGCAATCTTATTTCGCCGTCCTTTCTGTTATACCTATTGCCATTGTACGCCGTAATTTTGAATAGAGGTTAACAAAGTTTTAACATGCTACGGATTTTTACGTAGGTATGACTAATTTTAAGAACGTGTGCAATGTTCATTACAAATGTTTTACATGCTTTTTTTATTTTATAATTGTTATTTTATTTGCTATAGCATTTTATAATATTGTTGTATTGAATTTCGTATAAATATTAAATTATTTTTTTATTGCTGTTGGAAGTAAACGAGGAAATAGCACACGATCATGATAGTAAGTAATACTGGCGCTCATTACCTTAGCTAGACTGTCAAGCTTTCCTTCTCTTGCACAGATTTTATATATATTTTACCCCTTAGCTGTCTTTTACAACATCCGTGGTCAAGATAGGAAGTGGTAAATTGTATTCTTACTCCGTCATCACACTGAAAATTAATATCAAATATTGAATATTTTATATTAATTTTCAAAATGATATATAAAATGATAAATATTTGGTGAGAATCTTCATTCATAAGCATATCTACAACCCACCTAATAAAGTAAGAACATAAAAAAGCACCTATGAGTAATAGCAGCATCACGTTGCTTACAATTTACTCATACTCATAAATGAGTCAATTCATCCAAGTTAGTAACACACCCTCACTGAAAATCTATATGGGAATAGCAGCAATTGATTACTGCGCCTAGTTCGATGAGCGAGAGAGCCGGCGATTCACCTTCTCTTCCACTTAAAATAACAATAGTCTTGATTTCTTGCTTTCTGTGTGTGGTGTCGCCTACGAATACTCGCAATTCTTATATTGTTCACGAGTGTCGTAAAAGACGACTAAGACTATAACATTGCTGTCTGGTCAAGAGTTACTTTCCAGAGGAGGGTAGACCTCAGTAAGTGGTCGGTAGTAAATCCCAATAATTTTGACAATCCAAAACTTTGCAATTTATTAATTCATTCATTTATCTCAGCCTATATATATCCCACTGTTGGGCTCAGGCCTCCTCCATAATCGGAAGGAAATTGACCTACAATTCCACGTTGGTTAGACGTGTTGGAATAGGGTTTTATAACGAGCTTTCCTTCTCTTGCACATATGTTATATGCTTTATGTTGAGTTTTTTTTTTGTTATTACTGTTTTTTTAGAAACGTTTATGATGTCGACTAGCACAGATGACATCCGTGACATGATTAAAGCGCCTCCACGGAAGATCAGTGCAGGTTCTTTTAACCTGCAATATGCTGATATGGTGATCTTCCGTGTGGTGACGGAGTAAGAATACAATTCACCACCCCCTATCTTACCCGTGGGTGATCGTACGAGACGACTAAGGGATATAAAACGCATATAACATCTATGCGAGAGAAAGAGAAATTCGAAATAAAACCCTATACCAACACGTCTGACCAGCGTGGTGTAGTAGGTCAATTACCCTTCCAATATGGAGGAGGCCCGAGCCCAACAGTGGGACGTATATGGGCTGAGATAATGCTGATGATGCTGATATGGAGACGTTTTGTGATGAGCAACAACTTCATCTGTTATTTTATTCTTGTATTTAAATCAACTGTAAATATTGTTCATCATAATAAATAGATTTTGTTTCTTTCTTCTTTCTTATTATAGCCCTTCGTCGTATTTTACGACATCCATGGGCAAGATAGGGAGTGGCGAAACTTTACAATATATACTATGAGAGTACCAGTTAAATATTGAGTCGACACCAAGTAATTGCGAGAAGAGTAGAAGTGTAAACATTAAAAAATTATTCGCCCGTAACGTTTCATAAATGTATCTTTTTTAATATTTATCCCATTAAACGTTTTTGGAACGCTGCGTGCATTGAAATTTCAGATAATTGTTGGCACAGGTTGTCTTGATTACCATCGATGGCAATATATCAGGATAACTGTAATAACGTACCGTGAAATAAAGTTATAAAAATTAAATACTTCTGATAGCATTTTTTCGTGTGGTGATGAATTAAGAATATACCTAATACAGACAATTTACCACCTCGTGGGTATATCACCGGACGCCTGCCTAAGTGCCTGCTTATACCTAGGTCCAACGGTAGACGTATATGAGGCCCATATACGTCTACCGTACGTCTCGTCGGAGACGACTGTTCAGAGGGTGCCACTACCAGTTGATTGTCCGTTAACTGATTAGTGTCGCTACGGGCACGCAATCCCGGACTGCTCCAGCTGCTCCTGTCATTTTCCTATCCCATATCTAATGGCAATAGTGTCCCCTAACCCAGTTCCCACCATATACATTCGCCATATCCCCATCCCTTTCCTATCAACGAAAATTCCTAAGGAGGGTTGACGTCAGACAGGCGGCCGGTCATAAAACATATAGCCGAAACTGTAGACAATATGGACTTAAGTACATGTTGTGCCGACCCCACTTAGCGTGGGATGAGGGCAAGCAAATGATGAATGATGATGAGGTATATTGTTATAATTTAAAGTTTCTCATGTAAGTGAACCCTGTAAATTCTTATAAGAATAAATATCTTAAGCCTTTTTCCTTCTATTGTGTTAATGTTATGTGCATATCAGAGCCCTTAAGCGTCTTTTATGATACACACACAGGGAAGGGAGGGGATGGTTCATTATATTCTAATCCTGTCAATACACTGACAGATTCATCGCGTGAATCTATATATTAATAGGTGAAGCAAAAACTTTGTACCTCTTTTTATAAAAATTATGCAAATGGACTAATATGAAATTTGGCACAGTTGAAGAATATATTGAGGAGAAGTGTAGAAAACTAAAATCTGATTTAATAATGGATTAGAAATACATTAAATTTATTAAAAAATATATTACGCACACAACCATGCAATCGATACACACACACACACACACACACACACTTACGCTTATACACTTTTGTTTACGGTTAAAATCCCTGGTCGAACTTAATATCAAACAATTATAATTATGATGACGATGTCTATTAATTTGTACTTCATCATCGCAGCCCACATACGTCCCACTGTTGGGCTCAGGCCTCCTCCACAATGGGAGAGAATTTGACCTACTATACCATGCTGGTCAGACATGCTGGTATAGGGTTTCATTTCGAGTTTTCCTTCTCTTGCACAGATGTTATGTGAACATTATATCCCATAGTCGTCTTATACGACATCCACGGGCAAGTTAGGGAGTGGATTGTAATTTGTACTTACATATTAGTTATTAGTGAAATACAGCGTGATCAATATACAATTATGCACATATATAGTTCAAAGAAAATTGTGTAGCAGAAAAAATAATTTAAATGAATCATGGACGAATTTCGACCACTCAGCGACCACTAGTCAATATAAAGCTTCCATAAAATTGATGCAGTAAAATTATATTAGTTTACTAAAAACCTCACGTGAATTAAGAACCCTTATGTCGAGAGCAGTAAGTACGATAACACATTATCTTTTGTTATTAAAAGGTGCGTTTTCCTTTTCTAGTAAATGCATTTCGGGTATCAAAAAGACCGAGTACTTCACCATTGTTTTTATCGCTTAAAGGTGAACCCATCATTGACGCATTATAGTTTCGATTAAATTACGATGCTCCTCGTGAGCAAAATAAAGTAAAAACATATTTTATTTAGCGGCAAAGGATAAGGAAACGTATTGAATTAAAAAAAAAACCTTAGATATGATTATCATACCACTGACAACAAGTCAACCAGCTCCGGTGGTCGGTCCAACGACGAAGGCGACGTGTTACGGGTGTGCGTGCTTACACCCATCTGTCGCCCCGGACGGAATGGAGCGAGGAGTGCCCGACCGTAACCCATCCCCCCAAAAAAAAGATACAATTATCATCATTCTACTTTCAGCTTATATACGTCCCACTGTTGGGCTCGAGCTTCCTCCACAATAGGAGGAAAATAGATCTTACTATACCATGTTGGTCAGACAGGTTGGCATAGGGTTTTATATCGAGTTTTCCTTTTCTTACATAGATGTTACATGCGTATTACTCGTATATCCCTTAGTCGTCTTTTACGATATCCACGTACAAGATAGGAAATGGTGCCACTGGTGTAAGTGGTACGACTTTGTGAGATCCACAAATAGTTGTTCTGATTCTGGATATAATTTGTGGCCGTTAATTATATTTTTGTAAAGTCCCGCGCAATACAAGGATTATTTCATTAATGCAGGGTGTTCATCATCATCATAATTTCAGCCTATCGCCGTCCACTGCTGGACGTAGGCCTCCGTCACATTACGGCACAAAGTGAGGTCCTGTGCCGCCTGCATCCAACGACGCCCAACAACTTTCCTCAGGTCGTCGGTCCACCTAGTGGGGGGCGTCCTACACTGCGTCGTCTAATACGTGGTCGCCACTCGAGAACCTTTCGTCACTCGAGATCCCCAGCGGTTGTCGGTTCGTCGAGCGATGTGGCCTGCCCATTGCCACTTCAGCGTGCTAATTCTTCGTGCTATGTCGGTTACACCCGTTCTTCTACGGATTTCCGTATTTCGGAGTCTATCTCCCAGAGAAATCCCGAGGATAGCCCGTTCCATAGCACGCTGAGCGACTTTGAGGGTGTTGTCTTATAAAAAAGTACGAAATACTTTACTTGATATGTTGATAGATATTCCATAGTTACAAAATGCCTGACGTTATTTGATATCGAAGATGCATCGTTCTTACAAAAGCCTTTTCAACCCGTTATTTCCAAGATCGTAACTCAAGCAATATCCATCAAAATGATGTATGGTAAATATCGTGTTTGTCAATTTTATATCCACATCCTTCGTCATGGGTATCTTAAAACCAACTAAAAGATATTAACAAACTAATACAATCAGAGAAGAACAAGGCTGAATGAATCCGTCTGATCAGCATGGAGTAGTTGATTGGTTCTTCTCCGCTAAATTTTCGCAAAAACGATTACAAAAATTTTTGCTTCACGTATCAATATATAAATATTAAATCTTAATATGAATTCTGTGTCCCACTGAAATCCCAAAGCTGGGCTGAAACCTCTTCCACAATGGGAGAGAAACTAACCTCACTATAATAAGCTGGTCAAACAGTTTAGGGTTTTGTTTTTATTTTCCTTTTCTTGCTTAGATGTTATATACTTATTATATCCCTTATCCCACTTTTTCCGTGTGGTGAGGGAGTAAGAATAAAATTTACCACGCCTATCTTGCCCGCGGAAGTCGTAAAAGACGACTATGAGATATCTATACCAATAAATAAAATTGGAGTGTCTGTTTGTAATGTCAAAATAATAGGCTTTTTTCATGCTCACACGGTTATTTGCACGACACCTATGCTTAAAATACAGATTAAAAAATTTTTGTCTGTCTGTTTATTCCGGGTAATCTTCAAAACGACTGGACCGATTTCCAAAATTTTTTCACCAATGGAAAGCTATAATATCAGGACGTAAACTAAGCTATATTTTATCCCGGTACTCCCACGGGAACGGGAACTACGCGGGTAAAACGACTAAAACCGAAGCGGAGCGAGGGCGAGTTGCTAGTACATAATATGTACATAACATCTGTACAAGAGAAGGAAAACTCGAAATGAAACCTTATACCAACATGTCTGACCAGCATGGTATATGGTAGGTCAAATACCCTCCCATTGTGAAGGAGGCACGAGCCCAACAGTGGGACGTGTGGGGGCTGCGATGATATCCCTTAGTCGTCTTTTACGACATCCACGGATAATTAGTAGTGGTGAATTGTATTTACTCCGTCACCACACGGACATTCACACCACATCATAAATCATTAATGTTATAATTGATATTTTAAGTTTTATATATAATTATAATAATTTTGTCATCATCATTTATATCCTTCTACTGGCCTCGAGCATCTTTTATAATAGGAGTGAAAATAGACTTACTATTCTACAGTAATAAGATGGTTATAGAATTTTGTTTCCTATTAATTTTCTCCTATATAGATTTTCTATGCATATTATATTCCTTGGCCGTCTATTACTATACCCAAGGGCAAAGGTACACCCAAAGATAAGGTAATAAATTGTTTTCTTATTCTGTCACTACATAAATAACATAATCAATACCTATTGCGATCCGCAAATTATTGTTTTGAATCTAGATGTAGTTTTAGTCCGTTAATTATATGTTTGTAAAGTCCTCCGCAATACAAAGATTAATTGCCTGTCTTTAAAATAAATACATTTTTCAAATAAATTCATTTTTCAAAATTATAATAAACTAGCAACCCGCCCTCGCTTCGCTTCGGTTTTAGCCGTTTTACCCGCGTAGTTCCCGTTCCCGTGGGAGTACCGAGATAAAATATAGCCTAATTTACACTCTGATACTATATTGGTGAAAGAATTTTTTATTTATTTATTTACAATCAATTATAATACCTTTACAGGACATTTAACCTAATGCGATATTATAAGAGAAAAATATAAAATTAATAACAGTTATATATAATAAGACAATAATATTACACAAATAATAAAATATAATATCAAAATATAAATCATAATTTAATATTATATTTTACCAAATAACATTTAACTAAATAATAAATTAAGACATGTAATATAATATGACAATAAACAAATAATAAAAAATAATATCAAAATATTAATCATAATTTAACATTATATTTTATCAAATAATATTTAACGAAATAAATAATTAAGATATGTAATACAATGACAATAATATAAAACAAACGAAATCAGTCCAGCCGTTTTGAAGATTACCCGGAACAAACAGACAGACAGACAGACAAAAAAAATATAAAGTGATTTTTAGGCATGTGTATAGTGCAAATAAACGTGTGAGCATGAAAAAAGGCTATTATATGTATAGATTGTTATTTTCCTCGCTAGAGAGCTCTGATAATAAACGCGTCCGATCGCTGCTAAATTCAAAGTGCTATAAGGAGCACCGCGGTTTGCCGCAAACGCTACGTCCCGCTATTTTTAAATCTGTAATATATTCGAAAATATTCATTTAAATCATATGCTGTAAGGGGCCATATAGATTTATATTAAATCAACAATGTATTTAAGGTATTTAATTGGATAAGGATTAATGCAGTATTGGTTAAAATCGCTTCGAAAATTAGCCATTATTTGTTGTAAAAAGTAAAAGACAAAAAATGTTATTGTAGGATATCCATAAGAGATAGACATATACCATCGCGGAGTTTTCTGTAGACTTTTTCAATGTGTACAATACTTAGTACATTATTTTGATAAATCTCGTAGGGTTCAGCCTGCGTTTGCAATGTAAGCGGAAAAAATTTAATTATTTACGACATCACATTAGAAACCTCAAAAATAACAGTATTTTTCCACTATTTAATGGATATTATTATACATATAAACCTTCCTCTTTAATCACTCTATCTATTAAAAAAACCGCATCAAAATCCGTTGCGTAGTTTAAAAGATTTAAGCGTACATAGGGACATGGGGACAGAGAAACCGACTTTGTTTTATACTATGTAGTGATATAAGATAATCGAATGAACCAATGATAATTCAGTGTGGTGACAGGCTCAAAATATTATTCACTGCTCCCTATTAGTACGGGATCCACCGTACATTTTTTTTATTTGATTACTAACAAGCAAATTTTTCGTGAGTAGCTTTATTTTGATGAGACGCCCAACAATATCTGTACGAAAACTCTCAATTGTGGTAGGTTCGGAGGTAGGAGGGATAGAATATGTCCATTTGGTGGTTCTCAAAAATGTATTACTAACGGGGTGATTTTTGGTAAATCTCAAGATAACTATGTAAATTAACTAAAAAAATATTTGGTTGTAAATGTATGGTTAGATCGCAGAGTCCCCTGCTTCCAACATGTATCGATAACGAGGTCATCAAAAATAATTACTAACAAGCTGATTTTTTTTTCTCTGTCCCACTGGAATCCCAAAGAAAGCAAAGTTCGGTAAACCAGATATTTATATCTTACTCGTGGATATTGTAAAAGACGAATAAGGAATATGTATACATCTAAGGAAGAGAAATAAAACTCTAAATATATTCCTATAATATTTGTCTGATCACCGTGATACAGTAAGTCAATTTTCCTTCCATTACAGAGGAGCCTCTAGTCCAATAGTGAGACTTATGTGGGTGAGACCATGATGTTGATTAAATCAATATTTGAAGTTCTGCAACAAATTTTAAGTCATAGTTCTGGAAGCTACTTATCGTATAGAAGTTTTAGAGTTACATTCTATTCTAAATTGGCCAGTACGACTTCTTTTTTTTGAAATATATGGTATACTAGAAACCCACCCTCGCTTCGCTTCGGTTTCAGTCGTCTTTCCTGAATAGTTCCCGTTCCCGTGGAAATACTGGGATAAAATATAGCCTAGTTTACGCCCTGATATTATAGCTTTCCATTGGTGAAAGAATTTTTGAAATCGGTCCAGTCGTTTTGAAGATTACCTGGAACAAACAGACAGACAGACAAAAAAAATATCAAGTGTATTTTAGGCATATGTATAGTGCAAATAACCGTGTGAGCATGAAAAAATCCTATTATTTTGACATTACAAACAGACACTCCAATTTTATTTATTGGTATTGATTTTTTTATTGCAAATGCTGGCACGCGGGTAAACAGTACACCTGATGATAAGTGTTGCTGCCTCTCATGGACATTTGCTAGGTCGCCGCCTACCGTGAAGAAAGTGATGAAAGTGTGAATGCGTGCATGAGGTTCGGTGAAACTAAAGGCACCCTTTTTGTTTATTTTTTTTTTTTTAGTGGGTGGGCTGCGGTCGGCGCGCCTCCGCACCACTCCGTCCGGGGCGACAGAGGGGCTTAAGCACGCAACTCCCGCAACCCACCCGAAAACCACGTCGCCTTCGTCGTTGGGCCGACCACCGGAGCAGAGTTAACTTGTCGTCAGTGGTCGGCCCGACGGAATACCCCCTACTTGGGGTACCCTCCCATCGACCGACGTCCCCCCCTCGGGGAGGACGTCGGTCTTTTCTCACGCAGTCGGCCTCTCGGCGGGTGACGGACTAATCCCCGGTCACGTCACCCGCGGCCTCGGCTAGGGCGGCATGAGGCACAGGTGGTTGCGCCTGCGCCGCCCCATTCTAAAGGCACCCTGAGAAAGTTGGATTTCTGGTTCTCTGGCTCACCGAATGAAACACAGTAACAAATTGCTACTACTCCGACGTCGATTTTCTGCGAGAGTGTGGTACTACCCGGAACGGACTAGCCTGCGTCTGTAGACAGACAACTGTCAACAGAGTGATCCTATCTATACCAATAAATAAAATTGGAGTGTCTGTTTGTAATGTCAAAATAATAGGCATTTTTCATGCTCACACAATTATTTGCACGACACCTATGCCTAAAATAGCAATGAAAAATTTTTTGTCTGTCTGTCTGTCTGTTTGTTCCGGGTAATCTTCAAAACGGCTGGGCCGATTTCAAAAATTCTTTCACCAATGGAAAGCTATAATATCAGGGCGTAAACTAGACTATATTTTATCCCGGTATTCCCACGATAACGGGAACTACGCGGGTAAAACGACTATAACCTATAACCGAAGCGAAGCGAGGGCGGGTTGCTAATCACTAATAAAACAAATAAACTACGCTAATTTCAAAATAAATAAACGTAAACTAAATAACACATACTCGTATATATATATATTAAAGTATTCTTATATACAGATATAAATATATAAGATATTTTATTTACATAAGTCTCACAAGAGAACTTCTGAATGGAGGTTAATAAACAACAGAAACATAAACTTTATTTCTATTTAAGGACGCAATTTCATGCAAAGGACACTTCTCATTCAGCCTTGTCAAGTTATGATAATCTTACACAACTGGGGCCCGTCCAAATTTTGCTCTCGAGAAGTTTTTGCTGAATAAGAAGATATCAAGCTTGATTTATTGTGTACAATATTTTTTAAATATTTGTGTGTTTTTTTTTTGGTGAAACGGGAATGTTAAAATAACTGGTATAACTCTAGGTATTGATTATTTTCAAAATATAACATATCATCACTATGCATTCACCGATAAGCAATTTCGGGAGTTTTTGGTGGGAATCTGAAGTGTCATGTGGTGTTCTTGTATTATATTCAATATCTTAGTGTTTTAACGTGTTATGTTAAATAATCTTGATGGCATTTTATGTAATATATAGCGACAGAACTGCTGAGGTGTAGTGAATATGATATAAAACTGCTATACATACCTTTTTGTTTCCACCAAAATTCTCAGAAGATACCCCTAACAGTGGCCATTACACTGTTGGAGGCGACACTTTAACTTACTGACGGACCATTAATGACATGAAGAATTTGATAATTTGTAAAGAAAATTATAACTCGACACTGGCAAAAATGGCTTGTATTAATAGCTGATTGTCAATAACAAAAAATAAGAAGATAAGCAATTTCTTAGGAGGTTAGGTCTCCTCCATAATCGGAGAGAAATTGACCTATTATACCACGTTATGCAGGCGTATTAGTATACGGTTTTATTTCGAATTTTCCTTCTCTTGCATTAATGTTAACTATTTGCGTCCATTAGTCGTTTTTTTTTTTTGCGATCACTCTATGTAAAAAAGCAAGTTAAAATCATATATAACACGTTTGTAGGTTTGACACAGCAGCGCCATCTATTAATTAATTACTCAATCCAAACAACAGATATCGCCATCTGTTAAAATCGTTTGGAGTTAATAAATAATTGTGAATGTCAAATAATAGACAAATAATTGACAATAAAATAATATTGCGACTATAACTTAAGATGTAAGCTATCCTATCTTTCAAGTTGGATCAAACTGCACACGGTGTGCAAATTTGATTAAAATCGGTTAAGTAGTTTAGAAGTCCATCGCGGACAAACAACGTGACACGTAATTTATATATATTAAGATATAAGAATACAATTCACCACCCCTTATCTAGCCCAGAGATGTCATAAAAAACATTTATATAAAGGAAGGAAAGCGCGAAATAAAAACATTAATACCATCCTGTCTGACCAGCACGATATGGTAGGTCAATTTCCTTCTTATTATGGAGAAGGATTAAGCCCAGCAATGGGACGTATATGAGCTGTGATGATGATTATAATAATATCAATACTTGGGATTATCACTCCAAAGATCAATTTAATTATCATTTTATTATTTACTAGCTTCTGCTCGTGACTCCGTCCGCATGGTATTGATACTTTGGGCTAATGCTAACTTTAACTTAAGATTTTGTTTACGTAGAAGATGAGGTTTTAATAATACGATTCTATCACACATGATGTTTGCGAAAATTTAGCCGTTTACGCAGCGGAAGCTCTCAAAATGGGAAAAAAGCCTGATTTTGAAACATTACTTATTAGTGCTCCGCTCCTGTTGGTGTTAGCGTGATGATATATAGCCTATAGCCTTCCTTGGTAAATAGGCTATCTAACATTGTAAAAATTTTTCAAATCGAACCAGCGGTTCCTGAGAATACCGTGTTCAAACAAACAAACTCTTCAGCTTTATATATTAACTAGCAACCCGCTCTCGCTTCGCTTCGATTTCAGTCGCCTTACCTGCATAGATCCCGTTCCCGTAGGAATACCGGGATAAAATATAGCCTATGTTACGCCCTGATATTATAGTTTTCCATTGGTGAAAGAATTATTAAAATCGGATCAGTGGTTTAAGCATGAAAGCGTAACAAACAAACTAATAAACAAACAAACAAACTTACTTTCGCATTTATAATATTAGTAAGGATATAGATTTATATATTTGTCCTAATTGTTACCGAAACCGATATAAAATTTTCGAATAAATACAGTCGATGTTTCTATGACATAAGTTTTTTTTTTTTTTTTTTATGGGTGGGCTATGGTAAGCGCACGCGCGGTCCAGTCCGTCCGGGGCGATGAAAGGACGGCGCGCGGGCCCATAACCCACCCGTACCCACGTCACCTCGTTGTTGGGCCGACCACCGGAGCAGATGTGACTTGTCATCAGTGGTCGGCCCGACGGAATGCCCTTTCGGGTACCCTCACCTCTCGACATCCTGGGACGTCGGACGCCGTCGCGCGGTTAGCCACACTGCGGGTGACGGACAATTCCCCGATCCGATCACCCGCGGCCTCGGCTAGGGCGGCATTAGGCGCAGATACTCGCGCCTGCGCCGCCCGAGTCGCCGAATAGGAGCTCTACTCGCACACGATCCGCCGCCTCCTTCCGTGAGATTACGGCCTCACAGAAGGCGGCGACCGCGTCCCAGAAGTAATATTACCCGTGGATGTCGTATACGATGACTGACATACGGTAGGGAAGGTTTCCTTTCAACCATTCAAAACGATAGCCCAGTCGTAAGTTTCTCTAATGGCGCATTATACGATAGTCATGGTACACTCATATCCTCCGTCGGGCTTTTACCAGCGTGAATTGTGCCGCTGTTTTAGAACCATGCGGCCTAGTTCGCGCTGATGGTAAGAGGCCCGATGGTATGACATTAATTCCGTGGAAGATGGGTCGACCTTTGGTATGGGGTGCAACTTGTGTTGATACCCTAGCGCCGTCACATCTTCCCGGAACTGAAATTAAGGCTGGAGCGGCGGCTGAATCAGCAGAGAACCTCAAAAAGCGCAAATACTCTAGACAGTGTGTTGCGGTACAACACTCGCCACAATAGCGCGGGCCGTGTAGTCTCCGCGGAGGAGGGGATGCGTGGGAGCAGCCGCGAGCAGCGAGCCGAGCGACAACTTCACTTGCGATAGGGCTTCGCCGTGAACGCACCGACCCATCTTAGTTTTATTATATCTTATTTGTTTGTGCGATTCTGTTGCCTAAAGGCGAAATAAATACTAGTACCTACTTAAATACAGTCCACTCATTTAAAGTCCTACAAGACTCTTTACTCAATGTATACATATTTGAGCCTTTTGGGGTAGAAACTTTGGGAACGTGGGGGCCTGACGCCCATAATATATTTAAAGATTTAAGTAAACGCCTTAATGAAGCGACACGTGACCGGAATGCTGGGTTTTACTTGGCACAGAGGTTAAGCATTGCCATCCAACGTGGCAATGCTGCCAGCATTCTGGGCACGTTAACTACTGGCAGCGGTTTATTTGAATAAGTATTTGTCTCCTATTTTGAGTTTTTAGACCACTTAGTTTTCTGAATACATATATTGGTATATAAGTTAATACACTTACTATTTTTCTTTCAGAATTATCTAAAAATCCACTATCATTGTAAATAAAACTACTTTTACGGATTATATCGCGTTTGTATTTGATTTATGATTGCCCGACGTTTCGAACACTTTGCAGCATTCATGGTCACGGGCGGACTAAGGTGTCTCACGTTCAACAAGTAATCGTTATTACAGACATTTACAATTATCTACCCGATACAGAAAATAGTTATAAATTTATTAAATTGTTACCCACATTTAAGTACAAATTTATTGCCAGTGTAAGAAGAAAATGATTCTATATGACAAAATTATATTGTTTATGGTTAGTAATTATTAATTATTAAATTTGTAGCAATTATTGTTACAATTTGTTGATTTAAAACTAACATTTGTTAGTTTTAACAATATAAAACAATATAATTTTTTCATATAGAATCATTTTCTTCTTACACTGGCAATAAATTTGTACTAAAATATGGGTAACAATTTAATAAATTTATAACTATTTTCTGTATCGGGTAGATAATTATAAATGTCTGTAATAACGATTACTTGTTGGACGTGAGACACCTTAGTCCGCCCGTGACCATGAATGCTGCAAAGTGTTCGAAACGTCGGGCAATCATAAATCAAATACAAACGCGATATAATCCGTAAAAGTAGTTTTATTTACAATGTGTAGTGCTCGCGTAAACATCAGATATCATTATGTAATCCACTATCAGTAACCACAACTATGCAAAAGTGCTGGATAATTTATCCTACTTATTATATTTGATTTTTATATTTGACTAGCAACCCACCCTCGTTTCGCTTCGGTTATAGGTTATAGTCGTTTTACCCGCGTAGTTCCCGTTCTCGAGGGAATACCGGGATAAAATATAACCTAGTTTACGCCCTGATATTATAGCTTTCCATTGGTAAAAGAATTTTTGAAATCGGCCCAGCCGTTTTGAAGATTACCCGGAACAAACAGACAGACAGACAGACAAAAAATTTTTAATTGCTATTTTAGGCATAGGTGTCGTGCAAATAACCGTGTGAGCATGAAAAAAACCTATTATATTGACATTACAAACAGACACTCAAATTTTATTTATTGGTATAGAAGATATAGACTAGCAACCCACCCTCGTTTCGCTTCGGGTTTAGTCGCCTTACCCGCGTAGTTCCCGTTCCCGTGGGAATGCCGGTAAAAATATAGCCTATGTTACTCCCTGATATTGTAGCTTTCCATCGGTTAAATTTTTTTTGAAATTATTGATTATTATATGTATTTATTTATATTCGATTCTTTTATATCCGCAATCGTATCTGAAACTCAAATTATGTTATTTTAATATCAGTATCCACATTTGGATCCGAAACTTCATGTACCTACCCAATCTCTAATCGATATTAATAATACAGGAATCATTTTTCTTGTTATGTCAGCAGTTGCAACGGGTACTAAACAGAACGCTGGATGGTCAAGGTTGAAATTCTGACATCAAAGGCAATCAAAAAATTCACATAGGGGCATTAAAATATTCCTTATCTATAAAATTGTAGTTCTATTATAAAGTCTCCCAGTCTCGTTTAAAGTACTTCAAAGACCTTCGTGATAGTTGGACCCATGTCACTGCCAAAGATTCGGATTTCTTCCATTATAAAATCTATTAACATGCCCAAATAAAGTTAACTTTTCTGTTTATACGAAAATCGAAATAATAAAATTGAATGACTTTCACTTATTCGATTATATTATATACTGTCAACCCGCCCTCGCTTCGCTTCGGTTTCAGTCGCCTTAACCGCGTAGTTCCTGTCCCGTAGAACTACCGGTATAAAATATAGCCTACGTTACTCCCTGATATTATAGCTTTCCATTAGTAAAAGAATTTTTGAAATCGGTTCAGTAGTTTAAGCGTAAAAGCGTAACAAACAAACAGACTTACTTTTGCATTTATAATATTAGTAAAGATGTTATTTAGAAGAAATTATTTTTAATTTTTCCTTTTTGTTCTGGATAAATCATAACGTTAACTGCAATCGCCATACCACATTCCGTGTGACGGTTATATCATTATCCCATCATAGGTGAACTACAATAGTGAGAATAAATTAAAATTGAAAGAAAGAAAGAAAGAAAATAAGATTTATTGGACACTATAGTTACATGCTTGACAAACATTTGTTTGTGCAACATAAGTACAGAAATGATATAAAAACGAAGACTAAAAAGTATTGATGATTAAAATAATCGTAGTATAGACAAATTAAATTCCAAGTATTAGTGTCCAAAAGGCAACAGCTCAGCATATGCTACATAAACTTGCAGCGCTGACTTTCAGCTGCAGCCTAACTAGTCTAAGTTACAGGTCACAAGAAATGCAAGTACAGAAGAGCTACAATTAATTGGTTCATAGATTATTCAAAATTGTAAATAGTCATATTAGTAACAATAATAACAACATCTGAATCAAACCAACACTATTTATAATCTGCATTTTAAAAGTTTAAAATGATCAGAAGAACACAGTAAACATTGATATCTTACAAATTGCGTATAACTTATTATTATAGTATAGTGATTAAGATAATTCTGAGCTGAGAGTTTGATTTCCATGCGGAATCAAATATTTTAGGCGCTCCACAAATCGTAGTTCTGAGTTTGGGTATTATTTACATTAGTTTATTATGTATTTCCGTATAATGATGCAGTAAAAATACAATTCACGCCCCATTTTGCTCATGGGTTAGATACTAAGCGACTAAGGCATATAATATTCAACACTTATGTATTATATAACACTTGTGTTAGAGAAAAAATTCTAAATAAAACTAGACTAGGCTAGGGCCGCATCAGGGGGTGACGTGACCGGGGAATTAGTCCGTCACCCGCTGAGAGGCCAACGTGCTCCCCGAGGGGGGGACGTCGGTCGATGGGAGGGTACCCCACTAGGGGGTATTCCGTCGGGCCGACCACTGATGAGAAGTACCTGCTCCGGTGGTCGGTCCAACGACGAAGGCGACGTGGTGTTCGGGTGGGTTGCGGGTGTGCGTGCTTACGCCCCTCTGTCGCCCCGAATGGAGTGGTACGAGGAGTGCGCCGACCGCAACCCATCCCGAAAAAAAAATTGGCAGCATCAGACGCAGGTATTAAATACCTAGCACACCTGACCAGCGATCAGATTGCTCAATTGCCCTTCTACTGTGAAGAAGGCTTAAGCCCAATAGTGAAATTTACATGAGCTGAGATAATGATGATTGTGATGACTTGTGATGACTTGTTACTAAAAGCCAAAATTACCATTGTAATCTCATGACAATGAAAAAAAAAAAAAAAAAAAAAAGACAGTATTAACGAATTTTATCACCTAAACATTTCATCATCATCATCATCGCACCCCACATATGTCCCACCGTTGGGCTTGGGCCTCTTCCACAGTTGGCAGTAATTGAACCTACTATACCATGCTGGTTATACATGTTGGTATAGGATTTCATTTCGAATTTTCCTTCTCTTGCATAAATATTATGTGCATATTATATTCCATAGTCATCCTTTACGACATCCATGGGCAAGATAGGGAATGGTGAATTGTATTCTTACTCCGTCACCACACCTAAACATTTATTTCGAATTATAAATTTTCTGCAGTAACGATGACTTGTTGGACGTGAGACATCTTAGTCCACCCGTGACCATGAACGCTGTAAAGTGTTCGAAACGTTGGGTAATCAAAAATCAAATACAAACGCGATAAAATCCGTAAAGTAGTTTTATTTTACATGTATAATACTCGCGTAAACATCAGAAATCATTATTTATTTCGACATAAATAAAAGCGTTCAAGATAGATTGTTAGGTTCGTTGTGAAGTTTGTTCGCGTCAACGTTGAACGGTAACTCAATACTCGGTACAATATGCTTCTAATGAACTGCTACGTAACTAGCTCTATTCATAACGGATCGAGTTGTGTTAGATATATAAAAGGTAAAATATTGAGGCAAAGCTTATTACGTATGCCTTACCATGTTTTACCAGAATCTATATATTAATTCGTGAATCAAAAACTTTGACCCATTTTTACAGAAGTTACGCAGATGGACAAGTATGAAATTTGGTAAAGTTGAAAATAATATTAAAGAGAAGAAAACAAAACAAAAACTTGATATAATAATGCATTAAAATTACATTAAATTAATAAATAAATACATGAAGTACACTACGGCAATCAACACATACACATATAGACACTTTTTAATAAAATTTGTGCCTATTTTGCCTATTTTTTATAGATAAGGGTACGGAACTCTTCACGACACGACACGCATTTAGCCGGTTTTTATTTATTGATTGCCCGACGTTGTCTGTGTCTGTTGTTTATGATTAGTCTCTAGTTGAACTAAATGTCAAACAACCATACTGATAAATGACAATGTCTTTTTTTTTATTTATTTAGAGAGCTTTGTTGCTGTGCGACCACATCGCCCTGTAAAAGACTACAAAAACAATACAATATACATAAAACATCATTACAACTGACGCAATTAACGTCCTTGCAGACCTAATTCCGCCAACTTATATAAAATAATAGCCTCGTCAGACTCTGGTTCAGACAGTACCTATGCTGTTACAATAGCCCACATCAAAAATTTTGTTTGCATTAAAATATTGTCTTCTATATCCTTCGTTCCTCACACACTCCATCAAAATGTGTTGTGCATCTTCCAGTACTCCACAGGTATTACATGTTGGAGATTCTGTCTTTTTCATTAAGAATGCAAACACATTCGATGGAATATGTGCAGAACGAAGTCTAAGGGCTGTCACCAGTTCATTACGTTTAAGTTGACTGTTGCCGAACCAAGGGTATTTGAGTATATTTGATTGGATAGTCTTGTACCATATGCCTTTTTCTGTGGAACGTTTATCAAAATATTCCTGCCAAAGTATTTTACACTGCTCTTTAATATGCTTTACATAATCCGAGAATAAGGGAGTCACCCCCAACGGGATTCCGTCTACAGTTGCTTGTCTGGCTAATAGGTCAACGGTTTCATTATCATGTAGCCCAATATGTGACGGAATCCATTTTAAACGCACTTCTCTATGCTCAGACTGTAAGTTTAAGATTGACTCCAATATATTGTAGGCAATCGGGACGCCTCTCGCCGCGTGAGAGGTACACCGAGCCAAGTGTTGCAGAGAGCTTTTTGAATCCATGAGGACTATGACAATGTCTAATAGACATTTGTACTTATTTATCAGTTATTAGTGAAATACAGCTTGCTTAATATACAATACACATATATACTTATTTATAATTAAAATGAGATGTGTTCAGCAGAAAAATAAATCTAAATGAATTATGGTTGAATTACGACCACTCGGCGATCACTAGTATCTATAAATAGCTGAAAATTACAAAACTACGTCTCTATTCGATATTATTTTTATCGTATTAAAGATAGAAAAATATTTAAGAAATATTTAGCTCATATTTTACAGCTTTAGGGAAGAATATATTCGAGGGGTAAAATATTTTTGAAGTGAAAGCTTCTATTGGCAGGTTTGGGTAGAGAGTAAATTCATATAAGTCGTCATCGGCATGATCACGTCACGTGTTAATGCTAACACTATATCTGTAGCTATGTCAATGTCAGTATATCTGCTCTGATAGACGTCAAACCTAAAAAAACGTAGACATTTTAATTTAAGATCAAACAATACGTTTGAATATCCATAAATCATCATCATCATCTTGCTCTTATCCCAATTACTTGGGGTCGACGCAATATGTCATCTGTTTTGACATATTGCAAAAAGTTTCGGCAATGACTTTTATGACCGGCCGCCTGCCTGACGTCAACCCTCCTTGGGAATGTAATCGTTGACCCAAATGGTACCAGATGGAGTTGGTCAGGGTCAATCTAGGGCTCTTAGTCGTATTTTACGACACCCACGAGCAAAGCAAGGGTTGGTAGTATTCGAAGCCGCTACCACACAGCACTTTGAATATCCATAAATAATAACTGTTAATAGTTTTAAGTTTTCCCTTCTGTCGGCAGTCCTCATGCGTACGTTTTTTTTAGTGAGTCTCTTTCCAAATTTAAGATGCTTAATTTTACTTATTTGTACTTGATTTTTAATTCAATATGAAATTAAGTATCGCCACAAAATATAATTACCTATTGTTTACTATTAGGGGTTGTATAATGATTAATGGTATAAAAATTAATCGTTTTACAACCTCTAATGTTTTTATATGATATTTATTTATTGAAGTTAGCCATAAATTTGTAGTAAAGTGTTTGGAAAGAATAGATAAAATTTCTTTTCTTCCCTTACAAATTTCGACACTGCATTTCACCCCCTTTGGTGTAAAATTCTTAAAATCCATTCTTACCGAGTTTAAATGAACTGCTGTCCAAATTTTATTTTATTAATTTTAGTAGCTTTGGTTCGACGTTGATGAGTCAGGTAATCAGCTATTTTATATATACAGATTATTTAAATCACAAATTCAAATACAATTTAACACGAACTAGAAAGTTACCAAATAATATACAAAGGGAACTAACGATGTTCAATTTACCCCTAGTCAAGCAACACCTCACGTAGGTAACAGTTATAATTTATTTACGACTGAAATATAGTGCAAAACAGACATATTGTATGACGTTTCTGGAATATATACCACTGAAAATCAAATTATTTACATCTTATATCTTTAAACGAGCAATTCTTGTATATATGTATATATATATATATTTTTTTTTTTTTCAGGATCTCGGCAACGGCTCCAACGATTTTGATGAAATTTGGCATACTAGAGGTTTCGGGGCCAAAAATTCGATCTAGCTATGTTTTATTTATAGAAAATATTGTTTTGTCGGTGTTTTTAGGTAATCAATACAATGACATAAAATGTCAATAGAATATGGATTCAAATTTCGCCGTCAACGTCAAGAGTTACGATAGCTCAGTTGGGAAGTTGTCCAGTCTGTTTTTGTTTTGTTTTGGCATTCAAACAGCGTCGGATCGAATCTCGGTGTTGTTATTATTCTCTTTTTGTAATTTTTTATATATTTTCCTTTATTTAATTTTTATTTTTTATTAATATATATCTAAATAAATTCGACAAAAATACAACAAAAATATTCTGAGCGGAAGCTCGATCAACCAGATATGTATATAGATACATACAATATTATCTTCTTTCATATGGTGACAGAGTAAAAATACAATTTATCACTACCTATCTTATCCGTAAATGACCTAAAAAAAGACTACGGTGTTAAAAATGCATATAACATAAATGCAACAGATCGAAAACTCGAAAGCAGTGTTTGTTCATAGTTTTAAGTTTTCACTTCTGCCGACAGTTCTCAGGGCTTCTTAGTGCATTTTTTTTGTACGTATGTTAACACGTTCATTGCGTTACGAGATCTATCAAATCTCTTGCAGAACTTTTGTATTGTGCGTTGACAATGATCGTGTTTTTCACTCCTTGTGGGAGGCGCTAACGTATAAATTACTTTAAGTATGAATAAGACAAATATACATATTTGCTTCCTAAGTAAAGGCGAATTTAAGGACGTAAAAAAGAAAACAATTAGAGATGGATTAGCTCCCTAACGCACAGTAGCATAATTATTTTCACAGTAATATATAAATTATTTTCAAAATCGTATTTTTAGGAGACTGATTAGGTCTCAAACGCAACAAAGAGTAGGTTAGTTACGAGATCTTTTAGGTCTCCAAAGCACCAGCTGAAAGTTCTTTGAAAATGATGGCGCAGGGAACGTGTTAAGCAATCATTCCGGTTATTATGATTTGGTTTAGCAGTAAATACTTCAGAGCCGGACCGCCTCTCCTCTCCTTATATAATTTTCATCAAGAACGTACCAGTATTTTTTGAGTTTTCTAAGTAATTTTTAAGATGAAGCAGGGTATTAGCATTCTGTATATCAGCTCATACATGTCCCATTTTTCCGTATGGTGATGGAGTGAGAATACAATTCAGCACTCTTCCCCGTGGATGTCGTAAAAGACGACTATGGGATATAATATGCACATAACATCTATGCAAGAGAAGGAAAACTCGAAATGAAACGCTATACCAACATGTCTGAGCAGCATGGTATAATAGGTCAATTTGGCTCTCATTATGGAGGAGGCCCGAGCCCAACAGTGGGACGTATGTGGGCTGTGATGATGATGATGACGTGTCCCACTACTGCGCTCGAGCCTCATGCCCAATTGGAATAAAATTGACCTACTATACCATGCTGGTTTTGCATGTTGATATAGGGTTTTGTTTCAAGTTTCTTTCTTTTGCATGGATGTTATCTATATACATCCCTGAGTCACCCATGCGCATGAGAAGGGGTGGTGAATAGTATTCTTACTCCGTCACCACACGGAAAAGAGAAATAAGTTTTAATTAATCGTTTTTTTGTGCCAAGTTATAGTCTGGATATCATCATCATCATCATTTCGGCTCATATACGTCCCACTGCTGAGCTCGAGCCTACTCCATAATAGGAGGGAAATTGACCTTACTATGCTGGTCAGACATGTTAGTATAGGGTTTCATTTCGAGTTGTCCTTCCCTTGCACGGATGTTATGTACACTTTATATCCTTTAGTCGTCTTTTACGACATCCAAGGGCAAGATAGGATGTGTTGAATTGTATTCTTACTCCGTCACAACACGGAATAATTAGTCTGGATATGATCTGCTCAATCCGTTCAGGGCGATAAAAAAGAGTGCACGGCCCTCCCTCCTATAGTTATTGGAATTAACATCGGTAAAAATCCCTAAACGTTATTGGCTTTTATACATAGCTTACCACGTCAACTGCTAAATCTCAATAATCCACATATGTCTTGTACAGCATTTCAATTTGTTAATACCACAGAGCGTGTAACAAAGGGCCTTAACGATCCTTACCAATCGTTCAACTTAAATACATAATGTGAAACGAGAGCAAAGCTATTTAGCAATGTTGACAGAACTAATTGGATACAGTAAATACATTCTGTTGCGAATGACTACTTATTATTAGTAGTATGCTGGATTATACGTCCTAGATTCTGTATGGTAGCGCTTACGAACCCTACCAACCCTTACTTTGCTCATAGGTATCTTAAAATACCACTAAAAGCTTTACATAACTTTTATAATGGCACGACGATAACGTTGACAGTTGTCTGTCTACAGCCGCGGACCGGTCTGTCCGGGGTAGTACCACACTAAGCAGCAAATCAACATTTGAATAGTAAAAATTTGTTGCTGTGCCTCATTCAGTGAGTGAGAGAGCGGAAAGCCCAACTTTCTGAGGGTGTTTGCGTGTGGTAGCTTTTAGTGAGACGTTTAGTATCATCAAACATCATTGCACGCATTCGCCCTCCCTTGACTTTCTTCGCGTTAAGCAGCGGCTTTGGTAAGGTTCATGAGCGGCAGCAACACTTATCACCAGATGTACTGTTTGCTCGTTTGTCACCGTTTTCAATAGAAAAAATAGATGCTGTGTGCTGACGGCTACGAATACTTTCAACCCTTATTTTGATAATAGGTCTTCGATATGAACTGCTGGTCATAGGCGGCTCCCAAGGAACACACTCATTTAGTTGAAGGGACAGTATCATAATTACCACGCTTAACAGGTAGGTTGGCAATAGCAGGTTTTTAAAATACCCTTTTTTTGCGGTGGGTTACGGTCGCCGCACTCCTCGCTCCACTTCGTCCGGGGCGACAGAGGGGCGTAAGCACGCACACCCGTAACCTACCCGTGACACATCACTTTCGTCGTTGGGCCGACCACCGGAGCAGTCAGTCAGTGGTCAGCAAGATGGAATATCCCCTGAAGAGTACCCTCTCCAACCCTCTTTTTAAATTACCCTGGAGATAGGTATCGGCCATTCCACTCTTTTTAGTCGTTTATTATTCCAGCCAACTGCACGTAAGGGATGTAGATAATTGTATTCTTATCCGTCACCGGGTAAGAAATACTCCAGAGTCTAAGAATAATCATTATCACAGCCTATATAAGTAATAACCCAACAGGCTAGAGCCTTCTCCAATAATACGAGGAAAGTTGACCTACTACATTACGCTGGTCAGACGAATAAGTATAGGTAGTGATATCTGATGTTTACGCGAACACTACACATCTATACCAATAAATAAAATTGGAGTGTCTGTTTGTAATGTCAAAATAATAGACTTTTTTCATGCTCAAAATTGTTGTCTGTCTGTCTGTCTGTCTGTTTGTTCCGGGTAATCTTCAAAACGGCTGGACCGATTTCAAAAATTCTTTCACCAATGGAACGCTATAATATCAGGGCGTAAACTAGGCTATATTTAATCCCGGTATTCCCATGGGAACGGGAACTACGCGGGTAAAACGACTATAACCTATAACCGAAGCGAAGCGAGGGCGGGTTGCTAGTTGTAAATAAAACTACATTTTAATTATAAATGTCTGTAATAACGATTGCTTGTTGGACGTGAGACACCTTAGTCCGCCCGTGACCATGAATGCTGCAAAGTGTTCGAAACGTCGGGCAATCATAAATCAAATACAAACGCGATATAATCCGTAAAAGTAGTTTTATTTACAAAGTATAGGTACATTAGCATAGGATGGAATTGCATTCTAACTCCGTCACCACACGAACTAGACTTCATTAATGAATTTATATTATTTTTAGACCATTTATTATCCTTTATTTTGCCTTTGAGTATCGTAAAAAACTACAGAGAGATATATTGTGCATGTAATAGCTATTTAAGAGAAGGAATTTCTTTTTTTGGGTTTGGCATGGTCAGGGCAACCGCCACCTGCTCCGTCCGGGACGACAGAGGGGCGGCGCGCGGCCCCGTAACCTACTCAATAGCACGTCGCCTTCGTCATTGGGCCGACCAGAGTGCACAGTTCCTTCAGTAAGTAGTGTGGAATGAGGCATGTAGTTTAAAATAGTTTTTAAGTATATATATTTGCATGCTATTATTTAATGGCCAAATAGGTGATTCAATTTCAAATATTCCTTAAGACCATATACACCCTATTATTGAGCAAATAAAAAAAGTGAGCCGTCGCTCAGGACGCCTGGCAGATGTGAAACATCGAAATTATTTGTACAAATATATATGCATAAAAGAATAGATTACGACAGTACTAATATGGCATAAAGTATTGAATAAAATAATACGATTTCCATTATTATTTGAAATATTACACAGCAATAAAATTAATCCACCGCACACTGAATGAATTCTAAACATTTATTTTCATTAGTATACATTATAGATAACAATTTACTTTGAGTTCACTAGATGGCGTTGTACAAAATTTTAAATCGCACCATGGTTTCGTTACAAAAATGTACATATATATCCCGATATTTGTTTATTAGTTAATCAAGAGGCACCGCGAGGCGTGGCGTTAAACGCCCCCGACCATCGCGGTTACCCTCGCCTATAGATGTTTCACATCAAAATTTTGAATTTAAATTCGACTTCAGTGGTCGGCTTGGCAATAGAAGGCATCATCATTTCATCTCATATACGTCCTACTGCTGGGCTCGAGCCTCCTCCACAACAGGAAAGAAAGTGACCTTACTATACCATGCTGGTCAGACAGGTTGATATAGCGTTTTGTTTCGAGTTTTCCTTCTCTTTCATAGGTGTTATATGCGTATCCCTTAGTCGTCTTTTACGACATCCACGGGTAAGATAGGGAGTGGTGAATTGTATTCTTACTTCGTCACTACACGGATACTTGAAGCATACTTGAGGTAAAACCTTATACCAACATGTTTAACTAGCGCAGTATAGTAGGTCAATTTCTCTCCCATTGCGGAGAAGGTCAGAGCTCAACAGGGGACTTATGTGAATTTAGATCATCATATCATCATTATTTCGGCTCATATACGTCCCACTGCTAGGCTTGAGCCTTCTCCACAATAGAAGAGAAATTGACCTTACCATGCTGGTCAGACAGGTTGGTATACGGTTTTGGTTCGAGTTTCCCTCCTCTTGCATAGTTGTTACATGTATATTTAATCCCTTAGTCGTCTTTTACGACATCCACAGGTAAGATAGGGTGCGGTGAATTGTATTCATACTCTGTCAACACATGGAATGAATTTAGATGAAAAAATTAAATAAAATGGCGTCTCACACGAATGAACATGCAGATTAACTAAAACTGAAGCCGTTATACTGTTATACCATCATCAAAGTCTTCAAGATAATATAACATCATTCGTTTATTGAATCGACATAACGAAAACTTCCTTCATTCTATCAAAAGTTCAACACATCAATTCACTCATCAACCCAATGATAAATTTAATATAAAACCGCGATACCAAAGTTTGTTCAGCTACGTACGGTAATGACTACGGTACCTTAAATGGAACTTACGGGAAAGACGACATTTATACGTATTAAGTTTGAGTTTTGGTAAATTTGCGCGTCTCCATCAAAACTTTGTTAGTTAATAGCTAGGATAAGCTTCGATACGGTCTACATACTTGCCTATATGTCTTATCACTTGCAATTTAAAACTTTCTACGTGTAGTAAGACTTATAACTGCATTAGTTAATTATTTAGTTCGAATATTAGTTATAGTGTAGTTAATCTCGTAATTGAGGTGGTGATACTTTCGGTAAGACATTTTTCTTTTTTCTATTGCAATCGGTGGCAAACGAGCAAACAGTACACCTGATGGTAAGTGTTGCTGCCGCTCATGTACCTTTAGGCCGCTCAAGCCTCAAGGCCGCTGCCTACCGCGAAGAAAGTGAAGGGAGTGTGAATGTGTGCATTGAGGCTCGGTGTTACTAAAGGCATCACTAAAACTCACCACACACAAACATCCTTATTTTTTATTTACAATGTGTACATCTATACCAATAAATAAAATTGTCTGTTTGTAATATCAAAATAATAGGCTTTTTTCATTCTCACACGGTTATTTGCACGACACCTATGCATAAAATACAGATTAAAAAAATTTTGTCTGTCTATCTGTCTGTTTGTTCCGGGTAATCTTCAAAACGCCTGGACCGATTTCAAAAATTCTTTCACCAATGGAAAGCTATTATATCAGGGAGTAACCTAGGCTATATTTTATCCCGGTATTCCCACGGGAACGGGAACTACGCGGGTAAAACGACTATAAACTATAACCGAAGCGAAGCGAGGGCGGGTTGCTAGTTGTAAATAAAACTAGTCTAGTCTGTTCGTGACCATAAACGCTGTAAAGTGTTCGAAACGTCAAGCAATCATAAATTAAATACAGACACGATAAAAGCCGTAAAATAATTTAATTTACAAAGTCATAAATAATGCTGAAGTTTTATCTAACCACTACAGCATTAGTCACTAATATGTTGACAACATTTTTTTTATGTGGTGATGGAGTAATAACACAATTCACCACTACCTGTTTTGCCCGTGGATGTCATAATCCTTGTACTATAAGAGAAACGTGTAATTAATGTTTACTAATTACATACAGTCTCCTAACGATTAGTGAATCGCACAATATGATGATTTTTTTTTTGGGTTGGGCTACGGGCAGCGCACCCGCCGTCCAGCTCCATCCCAGGCGACGGAGGGCCGGCGCCATAACCCACCGTAGCTCGTCGCCTTTGTTGTTGGGCTGACCACCGTTACCAAGTTTCTTATCCTGCGTGGTCGACCCGACGGAATACCCTGCGGGGTACCCTTTCCTTTCGACGTCCCTTCCCCCGGACGTCGGTCGCCGTCACGCGGTCAGCCTGTCTATGCGTGACGGTCACCCGCAAAATGTAGTCCTGCGCGTGAATCGAACTCGAAATTGGCACGGTATTACGGTATATTACCACTAAATATCTGTGTAGTCTATTAAAAAGAAAAATACATTTAAACAAAAGCATGTGTGTGTGTTCGCACGTAAGAAGTTATACTTCTTTCGCGTAATAAAATAAAATCTTTCTACAAATTTTATTCTTTGTGTTATCCTACGTTTGTAGAAAAAATCAACACCAAAAGACATATAATACGCCAAAAGAATTATAACTTCAATAATGATTAAACAAGAACATTTGTACAGTGTAAATAAAATTATCTAAACTCAATGGCGCATCAGTGTGTGTGACCGTTAACGCTGGAAAGTGTTCGAAACGTAGGACAATCAAAAATCAAATACAAAAGCGATAAAATCCATTATACTATTTCCATTTCTTTATTTTCTCGATGACAGCTGCTGTGAAAACTTGAACGAGCGTTTTTTTTACATTATGTATACATTATTTAATAAAAATATGACGCTTACGCGCGTACAAGGTCATAGCAGAGTCGGAGAAAGTGATAGCTATCGATAAACGTAACACGATAAGAGACCCGATATTTTTTTACAAAGTGTAAGAAACTAAACTATTGCCGGATAATTTTATACAAATTTGTTAACTAATATTACATTTCATTACAAGATGTAATTATATTATGTTGATTGTTCATTTATTTATTTTAATCAAAATCTGATGAATCGCCACTATCACTCGATGAGCTCTCCTCAAAATTTGTTATAAGTTCCTATATTTCTATATTATCTAATGCCACATGAATTTCCCAATCCGACGCTATAATGTTTTGGGTTCTTCTCACAATTTTTTCCCAGTGTTCGGCGGTTACTTTCGCACATGCATTTTTTAATAAATCTAACATCTTTGTTTGCCGTAAAAGGGGGATGGGTATTGCTTCGAGCGGCATGTCCTTTGATTTGTGCCCATATTAGTTCTATAGCATTGTACTGGCAATGATACGGCGGAAGTCGAAGAACTCAATGACCACATTCGGCAGCTATTTCGTCGGTAATATATCTTTTAGGGAGGCTTTTTTTAGATTTTAAAATATTCACTAATTGTACTTTTAATAAAGTATCATCCACATTTTCGCCATGACGTTTGAGCCAGTCAATTATCTCTTGTTTTTTATTGGCCTGCGTCGGCATTTTATCAATTTGTCTAGAGTGATATGTAGCGTTGTCCATAATAATAATCGACGGTTCTTCCAGAGATTGCACCCTTTCTTTGACTTACGAAGGATGGCTTCGTAAGTCTCCGCGTTCATTTCTTCGTGGTAGTCCACTGTTTTCTTGGATTTAAAGGCCAGTAAAGCATCTGACACGAGTCCTTTCGTAGACCCTGCATGGCATATGATAAGGCGTTCACTTTTTCCCATTGGCACTGAACTAGTGGAAGCGGCGGTGTCGTCAGCCCAGTTCTTCGATACTGTGTGGTTTGCATTTAATCAAGTCTCGTCAGTGAAAATAACATTTGACCAATCTGATATATTTTTGGCTTCGCTCAAAAATTCGCAGCGAGCCATAGCAACGTCATGACGTTCCATCAATATTTTACGTTTGTCCGATTTTTTATAAGAAAATCCAATTTCTTTCAAAACTAAGCTTAATGAAGATTTTTGGCCATGGAACAAACCACGTTCACGTAAAGAAACAACAAGTTTTAACTCAGCGAACAGAAATGTAGTGACCATATAGCACGACCGTCTTGTTGCGAGTGACAGATTAAAACAAATACAAAATGGCGGTGGGTCATTGAGTGTTCCCAGCTTGAAAAAATATATTTGAATGTTTTTGTTGAATTTGTCTTTGTTCAAAACATATATGCGATCGATATCATTACTTATTTGGTCACAACACTACAACTATCAAATTAGAACTGTCATCGAGAAAATAAAGAAATGGAAATAGTATAAATAGTTTTATTTACAATGTGTAATAATCGCGTAAACATCAGAACTCATTATGTATAACATTTCTAATTAAAAATACCATACCATGCTCTTTCTTATTGAGTGTATACAAAGAATTGTAATCCAAAAATTTTAGTATTACCCTTAAAAATTACAACAGTCTTTATATACGAAATGCTTTATACAGACGCATCATTAGGATCCCGAAATGAATTCGTTGGAGTGAGTATCATGTATAGCCTTCAGCAATACTTTCTGTTTAACATGGGCCGTTCATACAAGCATATATCTCTATATAGTTGTATATATATGGGTAGATCTTCTTTTTAACCTACAAAAAGTCTCCCGCAAGTAAATCGAGAAAAATTTTAAAGATTTACCAATACTACTTTTTATAAGAATTTCAACACGCATTCTACTATAAACAGATGTAGACGTTTTAAATGAAATCTATACCAATAAATAAAATTGGAGTGTCTGTTTGTAATGTCAAAATAATAAGCTTTTTTCATGCTCACACGGTTATTTGCTCTATACATATGCCTAAAATACACTTTATATTTTTTTTGTCTGTCTGTCTGTTTGTTCCGGGTAATCTTCATAACGGCTAGACCGATTTCAAAAATTCTTTCACCAATGGAAAGCTATAATATCAGGACGTAAACTAGTCTATATTTTATCTCAGTGTTCCCATGGGAACGGAAACTATTCAGGAAATACGACTGAAACCGAAGCGAAGCGAGGGCGGGTTGCTAGTTTATAATAAAAATAAGGTTACAAAGTCGTTAATTTATCGCAAAAATATGCTGAAAATGTGACAGAGTGGTATTGTAGTATAGTTTTGTGACGGAGGTGTACTATTTGCCTCCAAATCCACTTTTTAGGTCCTGAAAATCTTAAAAAAATATTTTACCTTTGTAACTAATATTTTTACCCGATAGAATGGACGTTCAACTATCTTAAAAAACTAACGAAAAGTGCTGACTAAACGTCAGCTATATTTTTTTTTTGGGTCGGTTGTGTTCGTCGCACCCTTCGCCCGGCTTCATCCGAAGCGACGGAAAGGCGGCGCGCGGCCCCGTAACCCACCCGTAGGTAGCCATCTCGCCTTCGTCGTTGGCCCGACCACTGGTGCAGAGTTCCTTATCTTCAGTAGTCGGCCCTGCCATTCACTGGTAGCTATAATTCTGCCTCATAGAACACCAGAAAGGGCGTTCCTGTGCTGTCCACATCCAATGACGCTCAGCCAGGACCGTACTGTGTTATCCGACACATGGTTGCCTCTAGAAAACCTTTCTTCCCCAGCGGTTGTCGGTTTGTCGAGCGATGTGGCCTGCTCATTGTCTCTTTAGTATGCTAATTCTTCGTGCTATGTCAATTATACTCATTTTCGTTTCAAATTGCCGTATTTCAAATCCTACCTACTTACCTAGAAAGCAAGAAGAAAGTAAGAAAAAATATAGTTTATTTCTCCCTCGCGGGGGGATACATATTTGTATAACATAGTTTACATGTAGATAGATGAAAGAGCTAGGATCTCACCCGCAAGTGAGTAAAAAGATCGCTACTCAGCTTAACTCAGCAAACCTACGAAAATACCGGACATAGCCCGCTCCATAGCACGCAGACCAACTCTGAGCTTTGTTATAAGGTTAACGTTGAGGGACCGGCATAAAGTATAATTATTAAAAAATAAAATTTAAAATAAAAACAAATACATCATGTATTGGCAATTAGCAATAAATGCACATAATTTTACTAAAACTTTTAATTGCAATAAACATTGGTAAATTGTATTCTTACTCAGTATTCTTTCTCCGTCTTGTGACGGAGTAAGAATACAATTCACCACCTTCTATCCTGCCGGTAGGTATCATAAAAGATGACTATGCATACAACCTTTATGCCAGGCAAGGAAAACTTGAAAGAAAACCCTATGCCAACATGTCTGACCAACATGGTATAGTCGGTCTAATTCCTCCATATTGTGGAGGAAGCTTGAGCCTAGCAGAAGACATATGTATATGTACGAGTTGAAATGATGATGATTACTTCGTCACCGTGTTAAGTGTTAATATGACATCCTTAGAATAATAACTCATAAAAGGTAACTCTGCGTACAAAAAAATGAAGCATTTAAATTGGAGCCTATTGGAGCCTACGCTGGACCGTTCCGTAGTGTAAAAGGTCACGGCGTACGCAAGACAAGTCTATTATGCAGTGGCGTGCGTGTGTATGTGTGTAATCGCTTGCACGCATGTAGTATCTTTGACTTCATGTTTTTGATCGCCTAAGTACCGACACTAACCCTCTAAACGTTATTATTCTAAGATGAAATCATTATTCATCTCTGACAATAAAATCTTAACATTTGTTCAAATTGTAAAAGCAAGGTATAGATTAATAATTAAAAAACTTCGAAGACAATATTAGCAGGTCTGAATTAACTTCGTTGAACGAACGAACGAATGTAACAAACGAATGGAATTAACGAGTCTGGCAATCAATGTAAGAGTTTTCAATTCTTATTTTAAATTCTAAAGTAATTTGTTCTTGAATTGACATTTCATTTCCTTTGCGAATGAAGCTAGAGCGATAGCGATTGTGTCAAATATATTTTACTTTTATGAAACCTAAAATATCGTTATTATTTTCAACTAGCAGATGTTCGCAGTTTCACCAGCATACTTCCTGTTCCCATGTGAATAACAAGATCATAATTTCAACTTATAACCACGAGTGTTGGACCACTGCTAGACTTTGGCTCCCTCCTGGATAGAAGTTAAATTGACCTACTATACCACGCTTATCAGTTTGCTATAGGCTTAGAATAATAACGTATAGAAGAATAGTGTCGGTACTTCGAACGGTCGAAACATGAATCTAAAAATTACACACTTACACCACTATACAAATTATGAAATCAAATTTTGTTTTTATTACCATAAATCGTCGAAATACTTTTAAAAGTAATGTTAAAAACCTTTTTAAGTTTTTCAAATGTGTTATGACACCATTTGAATGCATAAACCCTCATAATTACCTATTTATTTTTTTAAGAATTGCGTACGTGCGTGCAGTACAGTGACCTTGTACATTATGGAACGGTTCCGGCGTAAGCTCCATTAGGCTGCAATTGAAATGCTTCACTTTTTGTGCGCGAACTTACCTTCTATATATTCTAAGACTATAGGGTTTAATTTCGAGTTTTACTATCTTCTATATAGATATTACATGTGTGTTATATCCCTTAGTCGTCTTTAACTACATCCACGGGCAAGATAAGAGGTGGTTAATAGTTTACTTACTTACTAAAAACCTAGGCTTTATTCGACCCATGCTGTAATAGTATACTTACAGCATGGGTCGAATAAAGCCTAAGTTTTTCCTTATATAGACCTATATACCTGCTACCTATATATACTTGGTAGTAAGCTATCATCAATATCGATACATCCGTTTTGAAGTTTAACCGGCAAAACAAAGAGACAAACAAAAATGCTTTAATGTAGTGTTTAGGCATAGATATCGTGTAGACTATTGGCTTGTTTCAATCGATGTGTAAATTTGTCAATATGTTAGCACGCTTAAGAAGCTTATGCAGAATTAATGATTTGATTTGAATTGAGCGTACAAAAACCGCTTGAACATGGAAAAAAGCTACTATATGGAAATTATAAACAGACATTTGATTTTTTTTTGTACAAATAGAAAGTGACGCAAAACATAAAAATAAAATAAATTTATTTGAATAACCAAAAATAATAACTGCTTAAGTTAAGTTAAGGTTTAAGTTTTCACTCCTGTCATCAGTCCTCATGACTGCTTAGTGTTATTTTTGTACATATCTTTTAAATTAAAGATTGCACCCTGCACTAAGAAGATAATCCTTCTATTGCGGGAGAGTTTACAAACATTATTAAGCGACACAAATTACACCAAACCTTAGAACAACAATTTGTGGATCGAACAAAGTAATATCCTGTGTAGGATTCGAGCCCCTGACACTGGCCCGTTAGTTCAGTATCTTAACCACTTCGCCATCTCTGCTATTAGTCATTTTATTATCTTTGTACTTGATGATACCTGTAAATTGTGAATAATCCTGCTATATATTCCTACCATTATAACTTCTATACGAAAAATCGCCGATAATTTCTATAAAAAAAAACCAAATTCAAATTCAAATCATTTATTATGTATAAACCCCGCGGTGGCACTTGCATATTGTCATTTTTTTAACATTTTTCTTAAAGTTATAATTACCGCCGGATCGGAACGCGACCGCACTGAGAAGATCCGGCAAGAAACTCAGTGTCTATTTTTTATTATTTTTCTAATTTCTTTTAACTAAAATTACATCTTACAACATGCTTATTAATAGTTCCGGTATAATGCCATTCGAAATATTATATAATATAATATATATATATAAATATATATATTATAAATATACCAAGGTCTCACCTTCAACGTCTCGAAGAACGCTTTTAATCAACCCTCCTAAAGTCCCAAGAAATGCTTTTAATTACCTTAGAGCCTGCAACAAACATAATTGGAAAGGAAAAAAATACAAAATAAGACTTCTCTTCTACGGAAATCAGAAAGAAAATTGGATAATAAGTCCTAAATTGGATAATTGGATGATATGTAAAACGCAGCAGTACATTTGCAATTACAGCAATTTGTTGAAACCTTTTTGTTAATAAAACTATTTTTATAGATTTTATCGCGTTTGTATTTGATTTTAACTGTCCCACGTTTGAATACTTTACAGCGTTCACGGTCACGGGTAGACTAAAATCAAATAAAAACGCGATAGAATCCGTAACAAGTCTTTATCTATACCAATAAATAAAATTGGAGTGTCTGTTTGTAATGTCAAAATAATAGGCCTTTTTCATGCTCACACGGTTATTTGCACTATACATTTGCCTAAAAATCACTTTATACTTTTTTTGTCTGTCTGTCTGTTTGTTCCCGGTAATCTCCGAAACGGCTGTACCGATTACAAAAATTCTTTCACCAATAGCTATAATATCAGTGAGTAAAGTGGGCTATATTTTATCCCGGTATTCTCACGGAAACGGGAATTACGGGGATAAGGCGACAGAATCCGAAGCCAAGCGAGGGCGGGTTGCTAGTTATAAATAAAAATAAATAAAATAAAAAGCCTTATATTTCTTGCCATACTTACACTTATATGGTTGATAGTAAAACATATTTAATATTCCTAATGATATTTTTAGTATTTCAACAATAAGCAAGCAAGTCTTTATTATCTGCGTATAAAGCTTAGGTTTAGTACAGAGTATGCGCGTTATTATGGTAAGTGGTAATAAGTAAAATTGTAAATTTTGGAAAACCCCCGACACAAACTAAAATAGTAAAAAAAATATTACCTTCTATTCAACAGGAATTATCAATTAATTGTCATTTAATGATTATACTGGCACGAGTGAAGCACTTAATCGAGTAATCATACACCATTCCATCATTTTGGAAAAGAGCTGATACTCTTACACTGCTGGACCGATATTAACCAAATATAGCTAAAAACCAACGCAAGGGTTTTGAAATAAAAAAAGCCGCAACGAAATGGGTCCTTTCAAATAAAAAAATCGCATCTATATCGATCTATCCGTTTGAGAACTACGATGCCACAAATTACACAAAAAGACAGACATTGGCGTCAAACTCATAACACCCCTCTCTTTACGTCGGGGGTTAAAAATGATTTTATTTACAATGTACAATCCTCGCGTAAACATCAGAAATCGTTATATAAATCTTACTTCTTTATTTCTTTATTCGATAACTTAATAGCCTTGTAAAAAATTCTATATAAGTATTAGACCATTTATACCCCATGCAACCCGCATATCAGAAATTCCTTTTTCAACGGCTGTCGGTCATACGAATAGAGGCAATGTGATGTGCCAAATAGCTATGCGTACGTCAATAGGTCAGTCAAGATATCAATTTTTATATAGGCCAATATAGACATATAATGAGAAATAGGATTTTTGAGATGTCGACTAAAAATACTTTTCTTTTTATCATCAACGTCTCATCGTTTGGCTCGAGTCTCCTCCAGAAATGAAGGGAAATTCAGCTACTAAACTATGCTGGTCAGACGTATTGGTATCGGGTTTTCTTTCGAGTTTTACTTCTCTGGCATAGATATTATACGCATTTTAATATTTTAGTAGCGTTTTTTTCGACATCCACGGGCGAGATTAGAAGTAGTGAATTTTATTCTGACTCTCAATTTGATTTAATTCGATCTATTAGTATGGGTGATAGTATTTTTTTTTTTTTCACTTATATACGTCCCACTGCAGTGCTTGAGCCTCCACAATAACAGGGAAATTGACCTCACTATACCATATTGGTCAGACAGGTTGATATAGGGAAGAAAGTATAGTCAAGATATTATCTGCACATTATACCCCTTAATCGTCATTTACGACAAGATATACATTCATCATCATGATCATCATCTCAGCCCATATACGTCCCATTGTTGGGCTCGGGCCTCCTCCATAATGGAAGGGTAATTGACCTACTATACCACGCTGGTTAGACGTGTTGGTATAGGGTTTTATTTCGAGTCATTTCACGTCATTTACAAGATTTTACATGAATTTAATACTTAGACGACTACGCCATCTGCGTAGTCAATTTGGCTCAAATTTTATTATAAATCAAAGTACTCGCACTCTGCGGCTTTTAAAACATAATAAAACTTAAATGGATTTGAATCGTCGCGATTGTAAAACCACTTTATGTGGGAACCGCACGATTGGCTATCGATTTAAACTTCCATTTTATCCCCCCACTTTGTTATAAACTTCTATAAAGACTTGTTCGTGAATTATTTTAAAGTACCGCTCTGTAGCGCAGTTAGTTAATATATAATTTAGATAAATTAGTTACAGTTAAAATAAAAGATTTTCGTGTGGTGAAGGATTAAGAATACAATTCACCACTCCCTATCTTGCCCGTGGATGTCGTAAAAGACGACTAAGGGATATAAAATACACATAAGATCTGTGCAAGAGAAAGAAAACCCTATGACAACATGTCTTACCAGCACGGTATAGTAGTTTAAATTCCCTCCCATTGTGGAGGAGGTCCAAACCCAACAGTGGGACGTGTGTGGGCTATGATGATGATGATGATGAGGGAATATGAATACAATTTATCACCCCCTATCTTCCCTGTAAATGTCAAAAAGGAGGACTAAGGTATTAAATATGTATAATTATATAATATCTATGCAAGAGCAGGATTCGAAATATAACCCTATACAAACACGTCTCAGCGTGGTATAGTAGGCCAATTGCCATGCTTTTGTGGAAGGCTCCTTAATTTCTCCCTCATGAAGCAATATCCTATCCGTGTGGTGACGGATTAGTCCCCTAGTATCGTAATAAAACCGGCTAAGTGCGAGTCTGAGTTGCGCAAGAAGGGTTCCGTGCTATTATCTCTAAAAAAGGGTAAAAAAATCGCGTTTGTTGAATGGCACCCCCTTGTTTTTAGTATTTGTTGTTATAGCGGCAACAGAAATACATAATTTGTAAATATTTCAACTGTTTAGCTATCGCGGTTCTTTAGTAACAACTTGGTGACAGATAGATGAACGGACAGACGGACGGGCAGACAGTGAAGTTTTAGTAATAGGGTCCCGTTTTTACCCTTTGGGTACGCAACTCTAAAAACGACTAAGGAATTAAATATGCTTAATATCTATGTAAGATAAGAAAAACATGAAATGAAATCCTATACCAACAGGTCTGACCAGTTGGTCAATTTCTCTGCTAATTTACAGAAGGCTCGAGCCCAACAAAGAGACGTATATGAGAAGAAATGATAATGATGGAGCAATATTATCTTCCATTATTATGTATCAAATACGCTAACAGCGACAATAAACGATAAAAATAGGTTTTTCTTATAAATAACAAACAATTTAAAAAGAAATCTTAACACAATTATAATACAAAAATACATTCATTACTATAGAATTTTCGAACAAACATCATTCAAAGTAAATGACTGAATGCTTCAACTAAAGAACGAGCGAATGAATGAGCGATGAGTGAATGGAACTAACTGAGCACGTTCGTGATTATTTCGCAGAAAAATATAAGGCGTGTTTTTTTATTATTTTGTGAATAGTTACGTTGTTTGAATTGTTTTAGTGAGTGAGTTTGTGAATGAATGATAAATACGTTTGCTAAAGAAAAATGTTTGACAAATGTTTTGTTAAATATCTCTGCTGCATTTTCTTCACTAGTTCAACCCACGGTTTCACATGTATTTTATTCTTATAAATTATTTAAAGCAACGCCGCGATATTTTAACAATGTTTAAGATTTTGATTAAAAAGGAATAAAAATCCTATGTGTGGTGACGGAGTAGGTGTCGTAGAGGTTTATTTCATACTAGCAACTCGTCCTCGCTTCGCTTCGGTTTCTGTTGTCTTATTGCCGTAGTTCCCGTTCCCGTGGGAATACCGGGATAAAATATAGCCTAGTTTACTCCCTGCTATTATAGCTTTCCATTGGTGAAAGAATTTTTGAAATCGGTCCAGCCGTTTTGAAGATTACCCGGAACAAACAGACAGACAGACAAAAAATTTTTTATCTGTATTTTAGGCATAGGTGTCGTGCAAATAACCGTGTGAGCATGAAAAAAGCCTATTATTTTGACATTACAAACAGACACTCCAATTTTATTTATTGGTATAGACTAATATAAAAAAAAATTGACGTCAATGCTGTGTCATTAACATATTTATAGATGTTATTAAATTTTAGGGGTCATTAAAGTAAATGGATACTAATCATATAGACACTAATTATCATCTTAGTTCATAAACATACCACTAATGGGCGCCCACCTCCTTTAGTTTGGGAGGGAAGTAACCTAACCATACCACATTCGTCAGACGTATTGGTAGAGGACTTTATCTAGAGATTATATAGGATATACTGTTTGGTGGAGGCTACGAATACCACCAACCCTTGCATTGCAGGATGTCGTAAAAGATGACTAAAAGGTTTAAAAAACTTGGACTAACACCATCTGATGCCATCTGTTTAGCAATTGCATTCCCCTTTTGCAATACGTATGTGTACCTACTATCTATACCAATAAATAAAATTGGAATGTCTGTTTGTAATGACACAATAATAGGCTCTTTTCATGCTCAGACGGTTATTTGCACGACACCTATGCCTAAAATAGCGATTAATAAAATTTTATCTGTCTGTCTGTATGTCTGTTTGTTCTTATAAAATAATTAAAATTGGAGTGTCTGTTTGTAATGTCAAAATAATAGGCTTTTTTCATGCTGACACGGTTGTTTGCACGACACCTATGCCTAAAATACAGATTAAAAAATTTTTGTCTGTCTGTCTGTTTGTTCCGGGTAATCTTCAAACCGGCTGAACCGATTTCAAAAATTCTTTCACCAATGGAAAGCTATAATTTCAGGGCGTAAACTAGGCTATATTTTATGCCGGTATTCCCACGGGAACGGGAACTACGCGGGTAAAACGACTAAAACCAAAGCGAAGCGCGGGCGGGTTGCTAGTGAAATAATAAAAAAATATGAAATAATAATAATAACTTCAAGTAATTGGGATAAGAGTTGAATAAAGATGTTGATAAATTATGTAGGATTGCTGAGAAGTTTATATATTAACTAGCAACCCGCCCTCGCTTCGCTTCGGTTTCAGTCGTCTTTCCTGAATAGTTCCCGTTCCCGTGGGAATGCTAGGATAAAATATAGCCTAGTTTACGCCCTGATATTATAGATTTCCATTGTTGAAAGAATTTTTGAAATCGGTCCAGCCGTTTTGAAGATTACCCGGAACAAACAGACAGACAGACAAAAATTTTTTAATCTGTATTTTAGGCATAGGTGTCGTGCAAACAACCGTGTCAGCATGAAAAAAGCCTATTATTTTGACATTACAAACAGACACTCCAATTTTAATTATTGGTATAGATATTTTCTAAACATATAGGTACTTCTTTCGGCGCGTTCCAAAAAAAGGTTTTTTTTGGGATTAATCCCACCACACTTTCCCACCACTGTAACTCCTGTAAGCCAGGATCCACAATGGTCTCCGTATAAGACACTGATGTTTGACCCTCAGGAAGTCCCGGGAATCGCTTTTAATTGTCTTGGGACCCGCAACAAATTTGCAACCCGCAACAAATTTGCAACCCGCAAAAAAAGGATATATATAAAAATATATATAAGAGTATTAGGACCACACTATCGACAGTTATCTGTCTACAGTCGTGGGCCGGTCCGTCCGGGGTAGTACCACACTGAGCAGAAAATCGACGTCTGAGTAGTAGCGATTTGTTACTGCGCTTCGTTCGGTGAGCGAGAGAGCCGGCAGCCCAACTTTCTGAGGGTATTTGCGTGTGGAGGGTTTTGGTGGTGCCCTTGGTATCACCGAGCCGCAATGCATGCATTCATACTTCCTTCACTCTCTTCGCGGTAGGCAGCGACCTTGTAAAGGTCCATAAGCGACAGCAACAATTACCATCAGGTGTACTGATTGCTCGTTTGCCACCGTTAGCAATAAAAAAAAATATGAAACTATATTTTTACGATGCACGTTCAAACCGTCACAAAAAGCGACACCCTGAATTTAGCTGGTTGACATTTTTTATAATGCGCGCGCACATAGTCACAAATGTCAACTAGATAATGCGTTATAATAAAACATTTAATAACTACCTCTTTTCTATTTGGTGTCGTTTTTTCTACAAACTTAAGATAACGCAAAGAATAAAATTATTATAAAGATTTTTATCTTGTTACGCCAAAGTAGTACTTATTACGTGCGTACATAAGTACACACATACTTTTTTTATTTATTGTTGTTTTAGAAGTACTGTGGACGGACCAGTTCAGACCTATTATTAAATACTTAGAAACATCTGGACGTTTTATTTTGCATCTAATTTTACTTCTTAACTGTACTTTGTTTTTCACAATAACTTTGGTAAGCGTAATACTTGTACAAACTTTCTATTTTCCCTGTGGTGACGGAGTAAGAATACAATTCACCACAGCCTATCTTGGCCCTGGATGTCGTAAAAGACGACTAAGGCATATAATATGCACATAACATCTATGTAAGAGAAGGAAATCTCGAAATGGAACCCTATACCAACATGTCTGACCAGGATGGTATAGTAGGTCAAATACCCTCCCATTGTGGAGGAGGCCCGAGCCTAACAGCGGGACGTTCGTGGGCTGCGATGATGATGAAACTTTCTATATAGATATAATCATCTCGGTTCATATACGTACCACTGCTGGCCTTGAGCCTCCTCCACAAAAGGAGGGGAATTCACCTTACTATAGCATGCTGGTCAGACAGGTTGGTATAGGATTTTGTTTAGAGTTTTTCTTCCCTTGCATAGATTTTATATGCCTGTCACACCCCTTAGTCGTCATTTACGTCCACATCTCCATTTCAGCCCATATTATGCATTACTGTTGGGATCAGCCCTCCTCCATAATGGAAGGGGAATTGATCTACTATTCCACGCTGATCAGACATATTGAAATAGGGTTTTGTTACGAGATTTTCTTCTCTGGCACAGATGTTATATGCTCATTATATCCCTTGGTCATGTATGATGATGTATTTATTGTAGTGACGGAGTAAGAATATAGTTCACCACCCCATTTCATGCCCGCCGGTGTCGTATATTAAATTTCCAATTTTCGTTGTACAAAACATTAACATTAATCATCATCATCATTTCAGCCCATATACGTCCCACTGTTGGGCTCGGGCCTCCTCCATAACGGAAGGGTAATTGACCTACTATACCACGATGGTCAGACGTGTTGGTATAGGATTTTATTTTGAGTTTTCCTTCTCTCGCGTAGATGCGTTTTATATCCCTTAGTCGTCTCGTACGATCACCCACGGGTAAGATAGGGGGTGGTGAATTGTATTCTTACTCCGTCACCACACGGAAGTAACATTAATAATAATACCTAATATGCATATAACATTTGTGCAAAGAAATCAAAACTTGAAATAAAACCCTATGCTAATCCGTCTGAGGCGTGATATAATGAGTTCATTCCTCTTTTATTATATGGAGGCTGGAACCCACTATGGCCATAGTAAAATTCAGTATGTCCATAGACCTTGTTTACCTAGTGTTAAAACTTGACTAACTTGGTAACTATAAGAATAGAGTAATCCACCCTCCCTTCAGTTGCAGTTGCCTTACCCGCGTAGTTCCCATTCCCGTGGGAATACCGGAATAAAATATAGCCTATATTACTCAAGGATAATATAGCTTTCCAATGGTGAAAGAATTTTTGAAATCAGCACAGTAGTTTTATAAGTTTATTCATTACAAACATACACATCTACAAAAATACAATTTTTTCCTCTTTATAATATTATAGTAGATTGAGCAAAATAGACCCGAACAAAGTATAAAAAAGAACACGAAGCAGTTTTGAAGACTGCCTACAGAAGTGAAAAAAGAAAGTCAAACCATGAACAAACAATTGTTATTTTTGGATTCAAATTTTTTCATCTTAAATATTTTTTTTTGTAAAATAAATCTTTTACATTATCTGGTTTTGACATCTATCGGCACAGTTATAGTGATATTGACATAGCTACAGATATTGCATTAACACATGCTGGGTACTGCCCCGGGGCATTCCGTCGGATCTGCCACTGAAGACAAGAAACTCGACTCCGGTGGTCGGCCCAACGATAAAGGTGACGTGCTATGGGTGGGTAGTGGGGCCACGCGCCGCCCCTCTGTCTGTCGCACGCGCCCCCCGGACGGAGCCGGGCAGCGAGTGCGCTGACCGTAGCCCAATCCCCCCCAACAATTAGCGTTAACACGTCACGTGACCATGTCGACGATGACTGACATGAATTTACTCTCCATCCAAATTTGCCTATAGAAGTTTACATTTAAATAGCTTGTAAAATTATTTTTTGCAAAAAAAGGCCTTCAATAATGTAGACAATGGAGACACATTTTTAGATATTTGTTGATTTTTCAAAAATTTCTTGTCCGATTTTGATAAAATTTTCATGGGACCATTTGGAAAGTATACCCTTTCCAACAAAGAATAAATCATCAAAATCGGTTCATACACGACGAAGTTATCCGCGAACAAACATAAAAAGAGCATATATGTATACAATCGAATTGAGAAACCTCCTCCTTTTTTGAAGTCGGTTAAAAAATAAATACTCACATGAACTAATAAGGACTGCTGTTGCAATGAGCAGGATTAAATGCATTTTCTCTTCTATTCTGAAACAAAAATAAAATATATTAAGACATCATCATCTTGCTCTTATCATAATGTGTGTTGTGCCTTAAGCAAGCCATTGTATATTATACATCACGCAGGACGCCTGTCTATGCCTGCTTTCTAGACCTATCTAAAGCATTTGACCTGGTTTCCTATGATCTTCTATGGAAAAAACTTGAAAATGTGCAAGTACCACCAGCAATAATAGATATTTTAAAATTTTGGTATGGAAACCAGGTAAACAACGTGAGATGGGCGGGAGCATTGTCACGTTCCTATAGGCTGGAGTGTGGTGTTAGACAGGGAGGTCTGACTTCCCCTACTCTCTTTAACCTCTATGTAAATGACTTGATCGGCGAGCTCAGCGGCACTAAGGTTGGCTGTCACATAGACGGAGTTAGTGTCAATAATATTAGTTATGCCGATGACATGGTGCTGCTGAGTGCGTCGATCTGTGGACTGCGAAGGTTAACAGCATGTTGTGAACAGTATGCAATGTTACATGGACTGAAGTACAACTGTAATAAAAGTGAGTTCATGGTCTTTGGGGCTGGGGGTCAATATTCCAATCTTGTACCTCCTGTATACCTTAACGGTTCGCCGTTACAGAGAACTACTAAATTTAAATATCTTGGTCACATATTGACCCCTGACCTTAAGGACGATGAGGATATTGAACGAGAGCGGAGAGCGTTGTCTGTTCGGGCAAATATGCTGGCTCGCAGGTTTGCACACTGTACACTAGATGTTAAAATAACATTATTTCGTGCCTACTGTACAGCTTTTTACACATGCAGCCTGTGGGCGAGGTATACGCAAAGGTCATATAGCGCTCTTCGCGTTCAATATAATAATTCCTTCAGGGTGCTGGTGGGGCTGCCTCGCTACTGTAGCGCATCGGGGATGTTCGCGCATGCGCATGTTAATTGCTTTTATTCAACAATGCGTAAGCGGTGTGCATCCCTGGTGCGCAGGGTGCGAGGCAGCGCCAACAGTATCCTGAATATGATATCGAGCAGGCTGGATTGCATATATGTGGGGCGCTGCTGCGCCATCTCTCATGGGATGTTGCGGTAGTGGCTCACATCATGTGTAGACTGTAAGTAATTTTTAATTTTAATTTAATGTAATATATATATGTATTAATAATTGTTTTAATGTTAAGGTTTCACACTAACATAGATTTAAGTTTCACTAACTTTTTTGAGTCTTGGTTACTCGAATAAACAATATTATTATTATTATAATTACTACTGGGGTCTACTCAAAATGTACTCTTTTTCACAATACGTATGTCAAAAGTAATTGGCAATAGTTTGAGGATTGACCACCTGCCGACCGCCAAGGAGGGTCCTTGTCTCCTCCGTCTTTGCTCCATCTCTCGCTTTGCATAGGAGGGAAGTGGAATCTTTCCAATTCCTCCTGTTTTTCTTTTCTAATTAAATTTGTTGCAAGTTCCAAGGCAATTAAAACCGTTTCGCGGAATTTCCTGAGGGTCAAACCTCGGTGTTTTATACGGAGACCATTGTGGATTCCGGTTTACAGGGGTTACAATGGTGAGAATTTGTAGTGGGCATAGTCTCAAAAATAAACCCCTCCTGGTGGAGAGATAATTATACAGCTACTAGCAGTGCCCGCGACTTCGTCCACGTGGAATAGAAAGAAAGAAAGAAAGAAAACTTATTTATTTCAATCTCATACTATTTATTAGTACGATACAAAATCTATATAAATTTCTAAAAATTATACTAACATATAACTTAAAAAGAAAAACCTATACTTAAAATTAACTGTCCGTGTGGTGACGGAGTAAGAATACAATTCACCACCCCCTATCTTACCCGTGGGTGATCGTACGAGACGACTAAGGGATATAAAACGCATATAACATCTATGCAAGAGAAGGAAAACTCGAAATAAAACCCTATACCAACACGTCTGACCAGCGTGGTATAGTAGGTCAATTACCCTTCCATTATGGAGGAGGCCCGAGCCCCACAGTGGGACGTATATAGGCTGAGATGATGATACTTAAAATTATACTAAAATACATAATTAAAAACGAAAGCGAAGGTATAAAAGATTAATTATTATATAATTAACACATAGTACATAAAGAGATCGAAAAAGGTCTTATATCAGCATGAGCTGCCCTGAGACGGTGTAGCGCTGGTTTTCATATAGTGACTTTTTATAGTGACTTTCAGGATTTATTTATTTATTTTATAATTCTGTAGCCAAACTTTGAGAACCTTCAGCACTTGATTCCCATTGTCCCGTTATCGGTGACTCACTGATAACGTTTGTTATCGGTGAATCAACTGATAACATTTGTTATCGGTGACTCAATTGATAACGGTTGTTATCGGTGACTCAACTGATAACGGTTGTTATCGGTGACTCAACTGACTCGCCATCCGTGCAGTAAATAATTCTAATTTTACTTTTAGATATTTCCATTATAATAGCACCTAATTCCATCGATAGCTGAGTAGATAGCAGACAAAAGTGCTACGCAATGCTCTCAGGTTCAATCCCCATTCAACGATAACTTTTAGAGTAGTTTTTGCTAGGTCATACAGCTATATCCCTGTAAAAAACGCAAGTTTAATTTCACTAAGTAATTTTAAGATTTTAAGTAATAAAGGCCGGAGATTGATGCTTTTAAATGGATACAGTTTCGAACTTAATCTTCGTTAGCTTTCTCTACAGAGTACACGATCATTAAGGATTTTGTAGAAAACTGCAATATAATTTTTCTACTCCGATCTCGAAAACCCACAGTCTTAATAGTAAATGTATGTCATGTAAGCAACGAGACAGTTACCAATTCTTTTTTTTTTTTTGGGTAGGCTATAGTCAGCCTGCCGCTCGGCTCCGTCCGGTGGCGCGCGGCCCCATAACCCACCCTAACACGTCGCCTTAGTCGTAGTCGAAGGAATACCTTCCGAGGTACCCTCTCCTCTCGACGTCCCCCTGTCATGTCAGCCGCTCCCTCGACTAGGAACAGTTATCAACTCTTAGCGCATCATCAACACACATCATTATCATCATTCAGGCTCTCGCTGTCCGTTGCTGGACGTAGACCTTCCTTATGCTTCGCCCATACTGTCTTGTGTCGTCCACATCCTTCGGTCATCAAGTCTTCGGTCCACCTTGTGGAAGGCGTCATCTCTGCCCATAAACGTCCCACTGCTGGGCTCGAACCTCGTCCCTAATAGGAGGGATATTGACCTACCATACTAATAAACATGTTGTGATTTTTTTTTTTTTTTTTTTTTTTGGGTGGGCCATGGTACGCGCACGGGCGGCCCTGTCCGCCCGGGGCGACGAAAGGACGGCGCGCGGGCCCATAACCCACCCGTACCCGTCACCTCGTTGTTTGTTGGGCCGACCACCGGAGCAGATGTGACTTGTCATCAGTGGTCGGCCCGACGGAATACCCTTTCGGGTAACCTCACGTCTCGACGTACTGGGACGTCGGTCGCCATCGCGCGGTCAGCCTCTCTGCGGATGACGGACAATTCCCCGGTCCGATCACCCGCGGCCTCGGCTAGGGCGGCATTAGGCGCAGATACTCGCGCCTGCGCCGCCCCAGTCGCCGGCGGCGGAACGTGTCGCCGAATAGGAGCTCTACTCGCACACGATCCGCCGCCTCCTTCCGTGAGATTACGGCCTCACAGAAGGCGGCGACCGCGTCCCAGTTCCTAACGCTGTCGAGCATCTCCCTGGCGATGGTCGGCAGCGCCAGGTCGGCACCGATAATCGCGACGAGTTCACGGCGCTCCCCCTCCCACGCAGCAATGGAAAACTCGAAATAAAACCCTATCACATGTTGTGATAGGGTTTTATTTCGAGTTTTCCATTTCTTGGAAAGTGAAGGGCGTACCAAACTGCATCTGCCGATATATGATCGGCACTTTAAAACTTGCAATTATCTTATAGTAGGTCAAGGTCATTACCATTGCAGAGAAGGTATTTGAAAATATTGGAACGTTTATGAGCTGAGAAGAACAAGAAGTAAGAATAAGTGGTACAGGCATAGCTGGGAGTACAACAAGTTTATGAACAAAACAGGAAGTTGGTTCCTTGAGAAAATCTATTTAATTAATAGAATAATAACTTATAATTAATAAGTAAAGGAAGTAAGGGAGCTTGGCAAAAAACATTTTTATAATATAGAGAGACTAATCAAAAATAATTAATTAAATATCCGTTCCTTAAAAGCACTTTTCTTAAAAGGATATGGCTGTACAAATGGCACAGTGATCTACCGATTACTTATGCCGAGTGTTATGAATTTGTCTCCCGCACAGAATAAATCTTTGTCATCATCATCATCATCATCTCAGCCCATATACATCTCACTGCTGGGCTCGGGCCTCCACCACTATAGGAGGGCAATTGACCTATTATATCACGCTGGGCAGACGTGTTCATATTTTTTTTATTTTTTTTTTATGGGTGGGCTATGGTAAGCGCACGCGACCATTTCGGTCCATTTCATCCGGGGCGATTAAAGGACGGCGCGCGGGCCCATAACCCACCCGTACTCACGTCACCTCGTTGTTGGGCCGACCACCGGAGCAGAGGTGACGTGTCATCGGTGGTCGGCCCAATGGAATACCCTTTCGGGTACCCTCACCTCTCGACGTCCTGGGACGTCGGTCGCCGTCGCGCGGTCAGCCTCTCTGTGACGGACAATTCCCCGGTCCAGACGTGTTGATATAGGGTTTTGTTTCGAGTTTTCTTTGTCTTTTATAGATATTATATGCATATTATATTTCTTAGTCGTCTCTTACGACACCCATTGCCAAGAGAGGGGGTGGTGAGTTATATTCTTACTCCGTCAGCACACGGAAATCTTTGTGCTATCCTCGAATAATTGTTCCAAGTGTGGGTGTAATTTACGATCTTTAATCATATGTCAGACATCGCCACGATGCCATCGGTTACTTACGTGGTAGTAGTAAAAATCCGCTATACTCTTAACAAATAAGTTCCCTAGCCAAGTCCTAATGATAATGAATGAAACAATATATTGAAAGAGCATCTTTTTAACTGGCATAATTAAATAGAAGAGTCATCTCGAGCATAGTGTTCTAAACGTTGGACAGTCTTTAATTTTATCGAATCGTTGGACAAAGTCTTTAATTTTATCGAATCTACACTATTAAAAATCTAGCTGACAGTTTAAGCAATAAAAGAAGTTACTACACGTCTTTATGTGTTCAAGTTTTATGAGAGATAGTAACGTAAGATAATGTCAAAGAAAAGTTAAAAGCTTTCTATAAACTTGCGTCATACTCGTATCTAAAAGTAGCCAAAAAATTACAAGGTTTTACAAATGGATATAAATTCTACAGTAGCTTTTCTCTAAGCTAAGTTTTATTCGAAACTTATTCTATTTAAAAAGTATTATTGTTCATTTTTTATCAATCAACATTATCTAATTTAAGTTTTAAAAGTAATATAAAAGTTTTATAGAGTAATAAAAATTTTGTAGTGTTCTTCATCGGTTCTTTAACTACATTCGTTCATACTCCCTTCACATTCTTCGTCATAGACAGCGGCCAGCCAAAGGTCTATGGGCGGCTATATCACTTACTATCGCATGACTATTTGCTCGTTTGCACTTACAGTATTAAAAAAAAATTTATTCATTTCAGCTCATATACATCCCACTTGATTTTCCTATTAGTATAGGATCCCACCATAAAACGACCTTCACCGAGATGTTTATTTGATAAAACTTATTTTTTATTTAATTTAATATGTCAATAAATATATTGCATATGGGTTGCCTAACAAATTTTGGCATCTATCGAGCTAACGACCAACTCTCAGACCAATATATTGAATATCTAATAAAGAAACCTTTAATCCTGTAATGATAATAAGACAAGCTATTTAAATTATTTTAGCGTTATTTGTCCTTGCAATTTTACAAATTGCAAAGTTTACAAATTTTAAATGAAATCTGACTGTTTTAAGTGAGTCAAAATCCAATTCATAAGAAATCGGTGGTATACAAGGAAATAAATATATAAAAATACAGCTGAAACTAATAAAAGCCTATAAAAACGGTTACCCATTTTTCGTAGTTGAAAGTAAACTAAATCCCATACCTACTGATATATTTATATTATGAAGTTATTATACATTAATTTATAAAACAAGTAAATATGCATAAAAAAACAGATTACGTCAGGAACTAGTATGGCATAAAGTATTAATAAAACATGGCGATTTTTTCCAGTAAAAGATAATTTTTATTCAATAAACATTTATTTTCATTATAGGTAACAATTTACTTTGGGTTCACTAGATAGCGTTGTACAAAATTTTAAATCGCATCATGGTTTCATTACAAATTTAGATATGTATATGCAGATATTTATTTTACAGTAAATTAAGAGGGGACCGCAAGGCGAGGCGTCAAATCGCCACGCGACGATCACGGTCACCCTCGCCTATAGATGTTTCACATCAAAAAAATATATTATTGATTTATCATACGTGTGGTAGGTTAAGTGTGGTAGCACCACACTGTCGACAGTTGTCTGTCTACAGCCGCGGGCCGGTCCGTCCAGGGTAGTACCACACTCTCAAAGAAAATCGACGTCTGAGTAGTAGCATTTTGTTACTGCGCTTCGTTCGGTGAGCGAGAGAGCCGGAAGCCCAACTTTCTGAGGATGTTTGCGTGTTTTGGTGGTGCCCTTGGTATCACCGAGCCTCAATGCACTCATACACACTCCCTTCACTTTCTTCACGGTAGGCAGCGGCCTTGTAAGCGGTAGCAACACTTACCATCAAGTGTACTGTTTGCTCGTTGCCACCGTTTGCAATAAAAAAAAAAAAACTCTGGACCAAAATTTGTTAGGCAACCCATATGCAATATATTTATTGACATATTAAATTAAAATAAAAATAAGTTTCATCAAATAAACATCTCGGTGAAGGTCGTTGTATAGCGGGATCTTAGACCATATATAGCGTCATGAAAATTATTTGACTTCAATAGACTGACCAGAGACTTTAGCCTTTAAGTGTACCATCTCTTGCATGTTAATTGATGACATATCTCCTTAAACACCCTACATAGCATACTAACTCCATCATCTTCTCCTATACATTAATATCTCAATTATATCAATTACTTGGACTCCACGTAATATATACTGTTCCTTCATCGTACATATTGTAAACCTTTTGGCAATAGTTTTACAACCGGCCGACTGCCTGATTTCAACACGCCTTGAGAATATAATTGTTGACTAGACAGTAAAGCTCATTAATATAAGGCTTTTGGTCGGTTTCCCGAGTGGTTCCCGAGTAAGAATACCATTCACTACCCCATATCTTGGGTATTGTTTTTTTTTTTTATTACAAACGGAGGCAAACGAGCAAACAGTATACCTGATGATAAGTGTTGCTCATGGACCTTTGCACGGCCGCTGTCTACCGTGAAGAAAATGAATGGAGTGTGAAAGCGGTGGTGCGAAAGGTTCGGTAATAGTAAAGGTACCACCAAAACCCACCACACGCAAACACCCTCAAAAAGTTGGGCTGCCGGCTCTCTCACTCACCGAACGAAGTGCGGTAACAAATTGTTTCTACTCGGACGTCGATTTTCTGCTCACAGTGGTACTACCCCGGACGGACTGGCCCGCGGCTGTAGACAGGCCACTGTCAACTGTGTAGTACTACCACTATAACAAAAAGGGACGACTAAACGATTGAATATATATATATAACATCTATGTAAGAGAAGAAAAACTCGAAATAAAACCCTATACCAACCCGTTTGACCAACATGGTATAAGTATGTCAATTATCCCTCGTATTACGGAGGAGGCTCGAGCCCAATAATATGACGTATATGAGCTGATTTATTTTGTGCCACAGAATAGAGACGTTAGAAACACATAGAGAAAAAAAAACACCTTACAATAAATGAAACACACAAAAAATCAATAAACTAAATAAAGAGACAATAATTGTGATAGAATGAACGTCTCAGCTGTGGCAGAAAAAAGGATAACTGCTCAGCAGTTGTTGTGATGTCACCGTAACACCACAACGCTGATTTTCAGCAATGTCCCTTTTTTTATTCTATCGACGTCAGACATCAAAGCCACCAAGTGGTGGCGTATTTGTAAGAGAATAACAAAAAGTAAAAAAATTGGCATAACATAAAAATCATCATTTGAAAGAGAATAACAGAAAGGAAAAAATTGGCATAACATAAAAATTAAAAATATATATATGTAAAAAAAAAGAGAGAAAGTCTCACTTTTACATACGTACACAATTTAAAGGTTGATACTGTTGATAGCCGCTACCACACAGCATAATCTATTGCCATTACTATGAAAAATAAGTGTCTGAACAATTTCTTTGATTTTAAATGCTTATAAAACTGGTAATACTCAATAGATCGCTAACTCGTATATCAACTTAATCAACAAGCGAGTAAGTTCTTAATTTTATAGTAGGTTTTATTACTTCACTTACACTGTAAGTGCGAAATTTTACGAACGAATGAATTTTCGCTACGCAGTGATTACGCGCTAACGGTTCATTGGGTTTCCTTGAAATAGGGTAGATTGTTTTTGAATCGGTTATTTTTAGGCAAACGGATAAATATTTTTTTATATCTTTAATATAAACTAAAAATTTTATGGAAGAATAATTTGTGAGTAATTTTTGTCCGTGTGATGACGGAGTAATAACACAATTCACCACTTTCTTGTACGTGGATGTCGTAAAATACGACTAAGATATAATAAGCATATAACATTTGTGCAAAAGAAGAAAAACCCGAAACAAAAGCCTGTTCCAAACGCATCTGACCAGCGTGGAATAGTAGGCCAATTCCCCTCCAATTACAAAGGAGGCCTGAGCCCAACAGTGGGACATATATAGGCCGAAATGATGATAATGATGAAATTTTATTAATCTGTATGTATTAGGAATCATAATTATTAATCATGTTATCTTGGATTAAGAGGATATTATTTGCATACAGATTACTTCCAGGATTAAAAGAACTATACAAACAAGAACAGATTTCTATAAGATTACTTTGTAAAATTTTAAACTCCAACTATTTAGAAACTATTTAGAAATTAAAAAAATGGTTTGTAGATTTTATTGAGTCCATATGACTAGGAGATGACGTTGATCAAATGATGGACATTTATACAGGTAAAGGGAACTATGGCCAGGAATCCTTTGTTATGGCAAATCTAAACTATTGAGTAAGTATGGTGCCTAAATCTTTAGGATTGTGGTTATGAAAAAAAAAGGGAGTCGTCGCTTGGACGTCTGACAGAAAATATAATAATATATATAATATATATATATATATATATATATAATATATATATGTCTTTTTTATAATATATATATGTCTCTTTTTATATATATATAATATATATATATATATAAAAAGAGAAAGTGTGTGGGTATGTTCCATATAGGCTCCGAAACGGCTGGACCGATTTCAATGAAACTTTCAGGGAATCTCCAGATTGACCTGGGGAGTAATCCTGTAAAGTTCGGTGACGATCGGAGCACTCCTCTTTATGAACTGTCATAAACAGCTTTTATTTACTATGAGTGTGAGAGTTAAATTAAATATTTAATGATGTAAGTTTATTGTTTAAATAAAATAAAAAATCTAGCTCTGTGAAGCGGGCTGGGTACGCTAGTATATGCATAAAAGAACAGATTAGGACAGGAACTAATATGGCATAAAGTATTAATAAAATAAACTATTAATTTTTTCTAGAAAATGTTTTTTTTTAATAAACATTTTTTTTATTAGTATACACTATAGGTATGTGTTTAGCTTAATAATTTATTTTGAGCTCACCAGATGGCATTGTACAAAATTCTAAAACAGGTAATGGTTTCGTTACATAAATGTGTATATGACGCCATGCATGATGTTAACGCCACACCAACGATCAAGGTCACCCTCGCATATAGCTGTTTCACATCCAAAAATAACTTTTTGTTCACATCATACTAATATTATATAGATGAAAGTTTGTGTGTATGTATATTTGTTACCTTTTCATGCTTTAACAGCTGGATCAATCATCTGATACCCTGATTTAATAGACATATACGTTACTTTTTATCCTATAAATCCTACAATAATGGGAACTATGTGGATAAACAAAAAGAGCTGGTTGGCTGACTGAGCTCACAGCTGACCGCAGAGACTGTTGAATACCCTCGAGAAGCACTAAGAAGGAAAGACTTAAAATTTCCATGGGAATAAGAATTAGGGCCAGAAATCCATTACTTTGTAACATTTTATTCTGAATAGAGTTTACGCAAAAAAGAAAATGCATTATAGCTTTTATAGATCTGAAATCCCTAGACGACAGCGTGAATTAATTACCTTGGGAAAGGCAACTATGGCCATAAATATTTGCTACGAAAAATCTATACAATTGAGCATGTATGGTTTCTAACTCTTTAGGATTGTAGATTATCAATAAAAATTTAAATTTACTTCAATTATCACTTTTTAGGGTTCCGTACTAAAATGGTAAAAACGGGACTCTATTACTAAGACTTCGCTGTCTGTTCGTCCGTCTTGTCTGTTAACAGGCTGTATCGCAAGAACTGCGATAGCTAGACAGTTGAAATTTTTACAAATTATGTATTTCTGTTGCCCCTATAACAACAAATAGGTACTAAAAACAAAATAAAATAAATTTTTCGGGAAGGCTCCCACACAATAAACGCAATTTTTATAGATAACTAGCAGACTCGGCCACGCGTTACTGTGGCTAATGTTTTTGTTATATTACATTTTATTAAACTATTAAAGTGGAACTGTAGGAGAACATCTGTCATGGAGGTCGTCATATTGTTTAAAAATGCCATCTATGTAAAAAAGCAAGTTAAAATCGTATATGCCACGTTTGTAGGTTTGACATAGCAGCGCCATATATTAATTAATTACTCAATCTAGTCAACAGATATCGCCATCTGTTAAAATCGTTTGGAGTGAACAGATAATTGTGAATATCAAATAATGGACAAATAATTTGCAATAAAATATTATTGCGTCTATAAATTAAGATATAAGCTATCCTATATTTCAAGTTGGATCAAACTGCAGACGGTGTGCAAATTTGATTAAAATCGGTTAAGTAGTTTAGGAGTCCATCGCGGACAAACAACGTGACACGTAATTTATATATATTAAGATGGTACAGAACCTTTCGCGCGCGGCTCCAACTCGCACTTAGCCGGTTTTTTACACTTAATCTTCTTAATATTACGAATACGAAAGTTTGTGTGGTTATTTGTTGGTCTTTCACGCAAAAGTAGCTAGTTGATGAAACTTCGCAGAGTAATCTCCGTGTAGTAACGGATTAAGTATACAATTCAGCAGTCCCTATCTTCCACGTGGAGACTACTAAGAGACATGATATGCATATAACATCTATGCAATAGAAGGAGAACTCGAAATAAAACCATTTACCAACCCGTTTGATCAACATAGACTGGTATAGTAGGTCAATTTCTTTCTAAATGTAGAGGAGACTAAAGCCCAACCCTAGGACGTTTTTAAGCCGTTGTTGATGATGATGACGCTGATTAAAAATATAAAAAATGTCGTATTAAATTTCATTTATTGTTATCCTTACTAATATTATAAATGTGAAAGTAAGGATGTTTGTTTGTTTGTTTGTTACGCTTTCACGCTTAAACCACCGAACCGATTTCAAAAATTCTTTCACCAATGGAAAGCTATAATATCAGGGAGTAACATAGGCTATATTTTATCCCGGTATTCCCACGGGAACAGGCACTACGCCGCGGGTAAGGCGACTGAAACCGAAGCAAAGCGAGGGCGGGTTGCTAGTATTATTTATATTTTAGTTTTTTTAAATATGCTTTCGATGTTTAAAAAGTTTTATCGTTTTTTCCCATAACAAACCACAAAGTTACACATTTTAAACTTTCCACAAAATAAAATGACCACCATTCAAAATATCTAAAATAAATTTGCAGTATAGCTTAAAACTTTTGCAAACTTTTCAATCAAAACATTTTGAAATACGGTTTTTCGTTAAAAACAAGAATTTTTCCATTTGGCAATTCAGGCAATATCGAATTTGCTTCAAAACAAGCGAGGAGAATAAAAGAAAGGCATAACAAAATAACAATAAATTCGGTGCAAATTAGATTTGAACGTAGAAGTAGCACAATAGTAAGTCCAACTCTTTTGGTTAATGTGGTACGTAACCACTGATGACAGGGTCGGAAACCGCCCAGTTGGGTTGGGATAGAAGAACCAGTGGTTTTATAGACTCGTGCGCTGCTTTCTGCATCACTCCAGATGGATCGAACGGTATATCACATCAAATTATTTATCTATACTAATATTATAAAGAGGAAAGATCTGATTGTCTGTTTGTTTGTTTGTTTGAAATGAATAGGCGCCGAAACTACTTGACCGATTTGAAAAATTCTTTTACTGTTGGGAAGCTACACTATCCCCGGTGAACAAAGGCTAGATTAAATTCTCAAAAAAGTTAGGGACCTATACTAAAACTTCAATAATGTAACCCAAAGGTGTAAAAAAATTACAAAAACTTCCTTACATCGCGTGCGCTGCGAAAACTATTGATTATAGAACAAAATAATGTACTACGACTTTGCAGAACATATAATTATCTACAAAAAATATCGCGACAGCATATGCGTAACTATTATAGTTATGTCACAATAGGAGTGTGTGTGTAAATATTTATAACTTTTGAAATGTTTGTTTAATAACCTAACCCGTGCGAAGCCGGGGCGGGCTGCTAGTTCTGTATACGCCACTAATGGCACCTACTTGATGTAAAATTTATACATCATTTGAAACAACGCGACCACAAGCTCAGAACATCCGGCAAGAAACTCAGTGGGCTGTCTTTTTTTAAATCTTTTAATTAAAATTGTAAGTATACAACATATAATATCGTAAAAAACGATTTAGAAATGTGGTATGCATATAACATCTATGCAAGAGAAGGAAAACTAGAAATGAAACCCTACCAACACACCTAACCATTATAGTAGGTCAAATTCAATCCCATTTTGAGGGACCTAGAGTGCGTATTTTATTTCAAATTTTGTTTCCCTTGCATAGATGTTACCTACATATTATATCCCTTAGTTGTCTTTTACGATACCCACGGGCAAGAAAGGAGGCGATGAATTGTATTCTTACTCCGTCCCTACACGAAGAACCATATGTAACATTACTTCGATATTTATATTGCAAACAGTAATATAATTGCTAGCCATCTTCCTAGATGTTACTATCCCCAATGGTATTGGAATCGACTGGCTAATGTAAGATTCTTCGAATATTCTTTCACAGAGCAAATGCATTTTGCATCACTTCAACTCACAAGAGTATTTTCTAGGATTAAGCTATTTTGATAGGATATTTCAGTAAAGTATCTGTTATAGAATTTTATTGAAGAACATGGCAGATTGAGAGAAAATAAGGTGGTCAAACATATATATTTTGAAGACAACACGATCATTTGTAAGACAGATACCTGGCGAGAGTCTTCGGTGGTAGATTAATTAGGACTTTTTGAAGTTACTCTTATTTTGACGCGTTAGGGAAGAAAAATTATGAGCAAATTTCGCGCGCACTCCGTCATGAATAAACCGACACCCTGAAGTTAGCTCATCAACATTTTTTACGATGCGCACGCACACCGTTAAAAATTTAGATAATGCAGTATAATAAAACTTTCAATGTGTTAAATACCTTTTTTTCTATTATTAGTGGCCTTTTTTTACAAACGAGCAGGACGAAATTTTTAGAAAGATTTTGAGAAAGATTCTTATCTTCTTACGCTAAAGAAGTGTAACTTCTTATATGCATACACACACTTATTTTATTGACAGACAATATGTCTGACACTATAGTTTCTTAAGATTGACTTATTAATCCGTTTTTGTTTTTTTTTTTTACGGGTGTGCTGCGGTCGGCACGCTCCTCGCACCACTCCATCCGGGGCGACAGAGAGGCGTAAGCACGCACACCCACAACCCACCCACGATGCATGTCGTCTTCGTCGTCGGGCCGACCACCGGAGCAGGGTTACTTGTCATCAGTGGCCGGCCCGACGGAATATCCCCTACTTGAGGTACCCTCCCATCGACCGACGTCCCCCCCTCGGGGAGAACGTCGGTCTTTCCTCACGCGGTCGGCCTCTCGGAGGGTGACGGACTAATCCCCGGTTACGTCACCCGCGGCCACGGCTACTTATTAATCCGTAACAAATAATCCATCCATCCATTAGCCTACAGACGTCCACTACTGTGGATATAGGCCTCCGTACGAGAATGCCACTAGGAACAGTTCTGCGCCACTTGCATCCAACGGTTCCCTGCGACTTTGAGAATGTCGTGTTTGTTCTCAAACATTGTTGTATCGATACATCGATGTTTTTGGTTTCGATATTTGCATCGCTAATCTTCCCTCACTAAGATTAATTTATAAACTTGTAACTCATATAAAAATATAATATCTGGTTGACCGAGCTTCGCTCGGAATATTTTTACCGAATTTATTTAGATATATATTAATAAAAAATAAATAATGAAAAATATATAAAAAATTACAAAAAGAGAATAATAATAACACCGAGATTCGAACCGACGCTGTTTAAATGTCACATAATCCAAAATTAAAACCGGCCGTCTCCCCAACTGAGCTATCGTAACTCATGACGTTAACAACGAAATTTGAATTCATATTGTTTTAAAATTTAATGTCATTATATTGTTTTACTAAAAACACGGACAAAACAACATTTTCTATAAATAAAACCTAGCTAGATCGATTTTTTGGACCCGAAACCTCTAGTATGCCAAGTTTCAACAAAATCGTTGGAGCCGTTTCCGAGATCCTCAATATATATATAAATATATATTTATACAAGAATTGCTCGTTTAAAGATATAAAAATATATGTATTAAAAAAGGTTATGTTCCAATGCATATTGTTCCCTTTCTTATCTAAAAAAGGGTACAATGTAAGCTCATTTAGATGAAATTCTTCATTGACCAAAGAATATGTTTTATGACGAATCCTTTATATCTTAACATCTTTGAAGTACATAAACTATAAACGAGACTTTATCCTTAAGAGTATTATTTAAAGCCTGGTTACCAATCCAGTAACTAGTGGGTAGTGAAAAAAACATAGTGCTTGATAAAACGTAAATCCGATTTTCTTCAACTTTTCTATTGTCATAATAATAACTACCAGTCGTTAATTTCTCGTAGGGATAGTCAAACTGCCGGCCATAGATGTCCACCAGTGGTCGGCCCAATAGCGATGGAAAGGGAATACAGTGGGTTAGGGGGTCGCAAACCCTTTCTCCACCCCGGACAGTCGGAGTGTTTCCAGACTTCTTCTAGTTTTTGTTCAGCATTAGATGGTGGTACTCCTAGTCGATTTAAAGTTTTGTCTTCTCTTACGACAATGGAAGTGGAACATTATGATAACTATCATCAACATAGCTCATAAACGTCCCACTACTGAGCTCGAGCCTCCTCAACAATGGGAGGGATATTGACCTACCGCACCACGCTGATTAGAATGTATAGGGTTTTATTTCGAGTTTACCTTCTCTTACATAGATGTTATATGCATATTATATCCCTTAGTCGTCTTTTACGGCACCCACGGGCAATATAGAGGATTTTATGATAACTGTCATCATCATCATCACAGCTCATGTACATACCACTACTAGGCTCGATCCTCCGTGGCAGTGGAAGAAGAAATTGATTTACTATACGACGCTGGTTAGATTTGTTGGTACAGGGTTTTATTTCGCGTTGATCTTCTTTTGCATAGGTGTTATATGCATATTTATATCCCTTAGTCGTCTTTTACTACAACCACGGGCAAGAAAGGGGGATTTATGATATCTATATAGCATATTAAATGTTCATATTAATGGCTATACTCAGACCCCTTCTTCAACCTTTGCTTTTGTTCTATTAATCTTATAAATAGTCCTCTTTTATAAATTTCAAGAGAAAGGAAAATATGTTTATTAATACCTTTAAAACTTTAATCTTCGTGAAGTGATAGGATAAGAATTCAAACCCCTCTTATATTCCAAGAAATTTCGAAAACTGGCATAGAGGGCACCCGAAACGGGAAACGTTAGTGATGGTGGAATGTTTTCTGGTTTACAGACACTGTTGACAGCTGGTTGTAGACAGACACTGTTGACAGTTGCCTGCCTACGGCCGCGGGCCGGTCCGTCCGAGAATTACAAACATTCTCGCAGAAAATTGACGTCTGAATATTAGCAATTTGTTACCGTTTGGTGAACGAGAGACCCGACAGTTTAACTTTCTGAGGATGTCTGCGTATGATAGGTTTTGATGATACCTTTAGTATCACCAAACCTCATTACAGGCATTCATACTCCCTGCACTTATTTCACGATAGGCAACACCCTAGCAAAAGTTCATGAGCAGCAGAATCATTTACCATCAGGTGTACTATTTAATCGTCTCCTACCTTAAAATAAAGAAAAAAAATCTCACATTATCATTACTTAAACTTAAGTAAACTTAGAATATTTATCGCGCGACCTTTTTTTTTAAAATCATCGCTATCACAACAAAACCCTAAATCTTATTATCAACTCTGACCACGTTTCACCGCGCTACCCTTTGCCAGCTTTACTAGTATTTACCACAAGTCGCCTGTAGACGTTACCGCAGTAAACAGGGTAATAAACCCACAAGGGACCTATCGCGACGCGATCAGCAGCTCATGAATAAATTTACGGCACATTTTGAGGACAGAGCCCCGATAGTATTTAGCACAATTTTAATACGATATTTTATGCGTTCGCTTTTGAATATTTGCCCTTTTTTTCTTTCATCCTCGGCTTATGTTCGGGGATGCTTTAGAAAATTCATATAGGCATACTGCTAATTCCGGCAGATAGCTGTCTTTTATGCCTCAACTTTTGACACCATACTTTTCTCTCTTTTTACCATATTTGTTTTATATTTTAACTCGCTTACTTTTTTTTCTTTTTGGGTGGGTCACGGTCGGCGCACTCCTCGTCCGCTCCGTCCAGGGCGACAGAGGGACGTAAGCACGCACACCCGTAATCCACCCGTAAGACCCGTCGCCTTAGTCGTTGGGCCGACCACCGTAATTCGCTTACTTGTATGTCTGTCCAGGTAGTCTTTTGCAATTGATTTTAAACTAACTTCCCGATAAGCTAGATGCTTGAAATATGGACTATAGAGCGGAAGTGGATAACAATGTATGTAAATATGAAAAATTAAGAAGAAAACCATAACTGAGAAGAAAAAGATGAAGAACATATTCAGTTTTTTTTTTTTTATTGCAAACGGTGGCAAACAAGCAAACAGTACACCTGATGGTAAGTGTTGCTGCCGCTCATGGACCTTTACAAGGCCGTTGCCTACCGCGAAGAAAGCGAAGGGAGTGTGAATGCGGTATTGAGGCTCGGTGATACTAAGGGCACCACCAAAACCCTCCACACGCAATCACCCTCAGAAAGTTGGGCTTCCGGCTCTCTCGCTCACCGAACGAAGCGCAGTAACAAATCGCTACTACTCAGACGTCGATTTTCTGCGAGAGCATGGTACTGCCCCGGACGGACCGGCCCGCGGCTGTAGACAGATAACTGTCGACAGTGTGGTCCTACCACTCCTCAGTTATTGTCATTTTATTTCAGAGATAGCTTACAGCAACGAAAAGTTTATTCACTCTTTCTTTCAGGATAGAAAAATTATATTCGGTTAGGAATACTGACTATGAAAAATTAATCCAGTTTGTGTGGTATAACGCTAGCACAAAACTCTTCAACCGAAGATTTCAAGCCTGTTGTATGTCGTATCGCCTGATAATGGAACAGATTTGAAATAATTAAATCATGAAATTTCAAAGCATATTATGAGATAAAGGACTAAAAATGTATTGTATCTCTTTCTTATATAAAGAAAAGTATCTCGTAAAGTGACGAGAGAAGGTAACTATGGGTAACAGTTCGAAACCTATTCTTATGAACCTGGTCTGCTTAGATTATCAGAGCAATCTACTTTAGAAAATACATAAGTTGAAAAGTTACAAAGTGTACTCCCCGAACTCCTCTCTCTCTAAACACCTAGAGGATACAGAGAGTCTGTTTAATCTCCAATCAGCAAAATTTAGGTTATAGCATTGTCAACTTAATGATGTCCTACAAATAGTTCAGGAGTATAGTTAGCCTTCGCAATCAGCAAGCAAATATTTGCGGTTGACCTGTTTGAGGTTTCAGGCATATAGACACAGCCTACCTAGCTATAATTAGGCTTGAAGATCTATAGACACTGTTTATAGATTAGTGTACGTGTTTTTTAAGATATTTTTTTTTTTGTTGCTGGCAAACAAGCAAACAGCACACCTGTAATCACAGAAAGTTGGGCTTCCGACATTCTCACTGACCGAACGAAGTGAGTAACTAATTGCTGTTATTCAGTCGTTAACTTCTGAGAGAGAGAGAGTGATACTAACCCGAATAGACTAGCTCGCGGCTATAGAGAAACGACTGTCGATAGTGTTTAAAAACTAATTACTTATGTTAAGGTAAAAAATAAATTATAATCATCTTGTTGAAGAAATATGAAATTTATAACAAATATATAGTAATTATGTTTACCTAGGACAAACAGTCCAGTTAGGTAGATCCAATTTCGAGAAAGAGATCAGCCGAAGAATCCAACTCGGTTGGGCAGCGTTCGGGAAACTTAGAGGATCTTCTCGTCCAACATACCTCAGTGTCTGAAAACACAGGTCTACGACCAGTGTGTGTTACCAGTGATGACTTAAGGCACGGAAACATGGTCCCTAAATGAAGACCTCATATCAAGGCTCAAAGTCGCTCAGCGTGCTATGGAGCGGGCTATGCTCGGGATTTCTCTGCGAGATAGAATCCGGAATACGGAAATCCGCAGAAGAACGGGTGTAACCGACATAGCACGAAGAATTAGCACGCTGAAGTGGCAATGGGCAGGCCACATCGCTCGACGAACCGACAACCGGTGGGGAAGAAAGGTTCTCGAGTGGCGACCACGTATCGGACGACGCAGTGTAGGACGCCCCCCCACTAGGTGGACCGATGACCTAGTGAAAGTTGCTGGGCGTCGTTGGATGCAGGCGGCACAGGTCCGCACATTGTGACGCAACATGAGGGAGGCCTACATCAAGCAGTGGACGGCAATGGGCTGAAATGATGATGATGATGATGATGATATAGTAATTAAATATATAGCAAATAATCCTCCAAGTGGTGACTGAGTAAGAATATAACTCAGAACTCCCTATCTTACCCGTGGATTTCTTAAAAGACGACTAAGAGATGTAATATGGACATAATATATGCGCAAGAGAAGGAAAACTCGAAGTACCAATACCTATACCAATACCAACTTGTCTGACCAGCATGGTGTAGTAGGTCAAATTTCCAACAGTGGGACGTAGATAGATGGTAATACTTCGCATTATTGAACCATCAACTTAAGGGGAAAGTCGCCGACCAGGAATATAGCATGTACTGTTTTTTTTTTTTTCAGTAACGAAACTACACATTGCAAGCCATTAATTTCATAATCTGTCTTTTACTTACTAAAAGACTATTTATATTATACGATACTAAGGTAGGTAATGTATTATACATTAAGACTTCAAATGCCTAGTCCATTAACGATAATTACCATTTGCTATTACGAGAAAAATCTAACTATAAAAATTATAATAATGTCTTAATATAAATGATCTTTTATATAAAAATACAGCTCTCTTCCGTCATTTCTAACTCAAATATAATTAAGACAGATCTTAACAAAGTAAATTCTCCTTAATTATACGAGTCAAGATTCATTTAATACTGTAAGCGTTAATTATTGCTTGTACTAATTGGATGAAATTAATTTTAATATGAATATCGAGATACCTAACTGGATGTCATGAAGATATATTAAATTATTATTAATATGTTTAAATATGTATTTAACGTCTTTGATAATTTATTCTTGAACTATTTTTTATACATGATTGTTCTTCCTTTTTTTGCTGTTGGTGGCAAACAGTATACAGGATGGTAAATTATAATGTCGCTCATAGATCTTTGCTAGGCCGCTGCCTATCGTAAAAAAAAGTGAAAGGAGTATGAATACATGCAATGAGGTTCGGTGATGTTAACTAGAACGCAGAATTAGTACGTTGAAATGGCAATGGGCAGGCCACATCCCTCGTCAAACTGACAACCGATGGGGAAGAAAGGTTCTTAAGTGGCGACCACGTTCAGACGACGGAGCGTGGTACCACCCCCACTAGGTGGACTAACGACATTCTCAAAGTCGCAGGGAACCGTTGGATGCAAGTGACGCAGGATCGTTCCGAATGGCATTCTCATGGGGAGGCCTATATCTAGCAGTGGATGGATGATGATACTAAATTGATACTAAATAGATGATATAAATGGATGGATGATACTAAATTAACAAAACATGCAATTTTTGCAAAACCCTCAGAAATTTGGGCTGCCGACTCTCACGCTCACCGAACCAATAAATTGTTACTACTCAGACGTCGATTTCCTGGGAGATTGTGGTACTACCTCAGCCGGATCGCCTTTATTTTTTTGGGGGTGGGCTGCGGTCGGCGCGCTCCTCGCACCACTCCGTCCGGGGCGACAGAGGGGCGTAAGCACGCACAACCGCAACCCACCCAAACACCACGTCTCCTTCATCGTTGGGCCGACCACCGGAGCAGGTTTACTTGTCATCAGGGATCGGCCCGACGGAATACCCCCTATTTGGGGTACCCTCTCAGCCGGACCGTCTCATAAACGACTGTCGACAGTGTAGTGACATCACACAAACAAAAGCGTCTTCTGATGCATTGATTTATGAGCACCCAAAAAGCTGTATAATGTTTAATAATTTCCCAACGACGAAGGCGACGTGCATTGCGGGTGGGTTGCGGGTGTGCGTGCTTACGCTCCTCTGTCGCCCCGGACGGAGTGGTGCGAGGTGTGCGCCGACCGCAACCCACCCAAAAAAAAAACTATGTTTAATAATTTTGTTTTTTTTATTTTACGTTATGAATCCTTAATTGAGTTAGCTTTTCCATTAGAGCCGATAGGTAGAACTAAAATCTGATTAAAGGATTTTTTTTTTAATTTTCACCAGATACTGTTCTCCGATACCCCAACTCTGGTATTCAATTCTTTAATGTCATCATCTCAATTCTAAGCCCATACAGGTCCCATTGTTGGGCTCGATCTTTCTACATCGTAAGAGAGAATTCAATCTACTACACCACGGTGATTAGACGTGTTGACATAGGGTTTCATTTCGAGTTTCCCTTCGTTATAATCTGCATATTATATCCCTTAATCGTATTTACGACACCCACGGGCAAGAGAGGAAGTGGTGAATTGTATTCTTACTCCGTCATCACACGAAGGATTTTATAGTACCAGTTTTATAATAGAACTAGCAGTACCCTGCAGTTTCATTCGCAGTTCCTCTTTCCGTGGGAATATCGGGATAAATTATAACCTATGTGTTATTCTGATATATAAGCTATATTATTGTGAAGATTGATCAAAATCCATTCAGTAGTTTTTGCGTGAAAAAGCAACAAACATCTTCACATGTTCACATTCACACATACTCACAAACTTTCACGTTTATAATATTAGTAGGAAGAAAAGATAATATAGCTTCTGTTTTGTGATTTTTCTATGTGATTACGGAGCAGCAAATGCTATATATTAACTTTTCCTTTCTTATTACCCTTTGTTTCCCACGGGAGCCGTAAAACACGACTAAGGAGCGGAACAGATAAAATTAATACAAGATAACGAAAATTCGAAATAGAACTATAGCAACCCTTTAATTAAACTTAGAATAATAACCTATACAAGGATAGTGTCGGTACTTCGAGCGGTCGAAAACATGAAGTCAAAAATACTATATGCGCGCAGGTGATTACACACGTACACACGCACACCACTATACAAATTATGAAATCAAATTTTATTTTTATTAACATAAATCGTCGAAATACTTTTAAAAATAATGTTAAAAACCTTTTTATGTTTTTCAAATGTGTTGTGACATTATTTTTTAAATGTGTTGTGACACCATTGGAGCATTCAAATTTTGCATACAAGCCGTCATAATTACCTATTTATTTTTTAAGAGTTGCGTAATACGTGCAGTACAGTAACCTTGTCCATTACGGAACGGTTCCAGTGTAAGCTCCATTAGGGTCCAATTGAAATGCTTCATTTTTTGTGCACAGACTTACCTTCTATACATTATTATTCTAAGTAATTAAACTTATTACGTAAAATTATTTTTAATAAATACTATTTCAGTTGCTCCTTTGATCCAGCGTGATGCCTACAGGATCCCTAGCGAAACACAATTGGCACGAGCTAAAACGATTTGTCTTACAAAACAGAATCTCGAAGTTGAGCTTTATTTCTCTATAATTTACTAAGACGTGCTTTGAGTATGAATCTTTTGACTTAGCTTTCCTATAACTGTTAGGCTACTAACAATTTCCTGCTGTTTTACCCCCGTAGTGAACCTTCCCATGAAAAACGAAGTTGAAATTTAATCTACGTTATTTGCTGATGATCAGCTTGCCATTGGTAAAAGAATTTTTAAAATTAGCGATTTAGACGTGAAAGTGTAACAAACAAACTTGCATTCACATTTTTAATAGTAGTTGATTACACCAAATAAGAATCTAAATCTTGAATAACCCCCGACACAATCTAAAACAAAAAGGTATTATTTTTTCTTCAACAGGAATTATCAATTAATTGTCATTTAACGATTGTATAATCGTAAATTGTAAATTTTGGAAAACCTCTGACATAAACTAAAATAGTAAAAAAAATATTACCTTCTATTCAACAGCAACAGGAATTATCAATTAATTGCCATTTAACGATTATACTTTTTTTTTTTTTGGGGTGGGCTGCGGTCGGCGCGCCTCCGCACCACTCCGTCCGGGGCGACAGAGGGGCTTAAGCACGCAACACCCGCAACCCACCCGAACACCACGTCACCTTCGTCGTTGGGCCAACCACTGGAGCAGGGTTACTTGTCATCAGTGGTCGGCCCGACGGAATACCCCCTACCCGGGGCATCCTCCCATCGACCGACGTCCCCCCTCGGGGAGGACGTCGGTCGATTATACTGGCACGCGTGAACACGTAATCGAATAATACACCATTACATCATTTTGGATAAGAGCCGATACTCTACACTACTGGACCGATATAAACCAAACATAGCTAAGCTAACCAATATTAACTAAACATAGCATCAAATAAAAAAACCATCGAAATCGTTCCATTCGTTTAAGAGCTACAATGCCACAGACAAACACACACACAGGCAGACAGACATCGAAATCAAACTTATAACACCCCTCTTTTTGCGTCAGGGGTTAATAACAAGAGAAATAATAATCTAATTTAAAAACTTTTATTAGATATATCAAAATTGAATTGATTTCGTTTACAAAGAGCAATACAATAATTTTAAAGATAAATACAGCAAAACAAATTAAATAATAATTTCTCCAACAGTTCTCAATGTTTTCATATCAAAATCTTCCACGAAATTTACTCGGAAAACATACAATATTCAATGTCTGTTTGTAAAACACTGAACTAAAAAGCTTTGTTGTGGTCATGATACACTAGAGTGAAATTTGATTAATTTTAAACAAAATTCAAATAAAGGGGGACTCTTTTTAAATAAAACTACTTTATAGATTTTATCGCGTTTGTATTTGATTTTTGATTACCCGAAGTTTTAAACACTTTACAGCGTTCATGGTCACGGAGGACTAAGATGTCTCACGTCCAACAAGTCATCGTTACTGCAGAAAATTTATAATATAATATAATTATATTTTATAATATAATATAATTATATTTTATAATATAATATAATTATAAATTTTCTATATAATTTCTATATTTTAATATAATTATAATTTATAATTTATAATATAATTATAATTTATAATATAATTATAAATTTTCTGCAGTAACGATGACTTGTTGGACGTGAGACATCTTAGTCCGCCCGTGACCATGAATGAACGCTGTAAAGTGTTCGAAACGTCTGGAATTAAAAATCAAATACAAACGCGATAAAATCCGTAACGTAGTTTTATTTAAAATGTATAAGACTCGCGTAAATATCAAAGGTGGACTCTCTTAAATATTTATTTTATTTCTTTGTTAGTATTTGTGTGCTATAACATAGCGGCAACAGAAATACATAACTTGTAAAAATTTCAACTGTCTAGTTATCGCGATTCTTGAGATATAGCCTGGTGACAGACAGACGGACGACAGACAGCGAAGTCTTAGTAATAGAGTGCCGTTTTTACCCTTTGGGTACGGCGCCCTAAAAATGAAAGGAAAAATATCGACCTCAAATCGCCATTAAATTATTTTTCCTTTCATTTTTGTTATATTCTCTTCCTTTAACAATGGGTTTCATCCTATTATTTTTTTTTTCATTTTTTACCATTTTTAAAGGACACAAACCTTGGTCTAATATATATCTATAAGGTTTAGCCTTATTCCGTACTCCGTCAAAATCCTGAAATAATTTTACTTGGTAGATTTTTTTAACTTTTAATTAAATCTTTGATTCCAACGAGGACTGTATTTACATAGCCTCCGCAAATTTTAATTTTTACTAGATTGGCTTCCCTATCTTTTTCATCTAGGCTTTGATCGACTTGATGAGATCATTAAAATATTCTTTTATTAATTTAAATATTTTTATTCTTTATGATTATTTTCGAAACTAAACAAAAAATATATTCCATAATTCATCATTTAGTTTTTCCCTGATCACATTCTGCGTGCCTCAATTGGGGGATAGTAATTTCACCGTTATTATCGTCATCTCAGCCCACAGTTTCACCGTAGAGACCAAGCCTCCTCCATCGTGAAAGTAAATTTGACCTACTAAGTTACACTTATCAGACATGTTGGCATAGGTTTTTATTTCGAGTTTTCCTTGTCTTGCATCGATGTTATTTGCACATTTTATCCCTTAGTCGTCTTTTACGACACTCACGGGCACGGAGGTGGTGAATTGTATTCTTACACCGTCACCACAAGGCAATAATTTATTGTTTCCATAATCTCCAACCAAGGCAAACGCATTAGCGATCACATTAAGGTTTTTCATGTTTCTCAGGCAAATGCTGACTTTTATTCTCTTTCCCCATTTTTTCCCTTTTTTTCTTATTTTTACAATTCTCATAGCAAGCAAGGGGTGGCAAGAACTGCATTCAGATCTTAAGGCTATTTTATGAAATACGTGATTATACTTTACTAGCATCTATCCACGACTTAGTCCACGTGTAAAGATACTTTGGACTAACGCTAACTTTAAATATTTTTAATACGATTCTATCATATGTGATTTTTGCGAGACTTAACCGTTTACGCAATGTAGGCAGCGGAAGCTCTCAAAAGGAAACCCGATTTGGAAACAATATCCATTGATGCTCCGTTCCTATTAGCCTTAACGTGATAAATAGCCTATAGCCTACCTCAATAAATGGGCTGTCTAACACTAAAAGAATTTTTGAAATTGTACCAGTAGCTCCCGAGATTACCGCCGTTCAAGCAAATAAAATTTTCAACTTTATATATTTGTATAGATATAGACTTTCATGAATTATGCAAAACATACAATATGAGGCCATGAGAACCATACTGGCCTAATTCAATGGACAAGCCTTTTGAGACATCATCATCATTTTAGTCTATCGCCGTCCACTGCTGTACGTAGGCCTCCCTCATGTTACATTACAATGTGCGGTCCTGTGCCGCCTGCATCCAACCACGCCCAGCAACTTTCACTAGGTCATCGGTCCACCTAGTGGAAGGGCCTCCTACACTACGTCGTCCGATCGTGGTAGCCACTCGAGAACCTTTTTTCCCCAGCGGTTGTCGGTTCGTCGAGCGATGTGGCCTGCCCATTGCCACTTCAGCGTGCTAATTCTTTGTGCTATGTCAGTTACAGCCTTTTGAGTACCATAGAAAATAAAACAGTATAGTAAAAACCATAACAATAATTGAGGCATTGATGGCAACATGCCATCTACTGAATATTCGTTGTGTCACTTTTAGGCTACCTTAGTTCTATCAAAATGTTCAATTACATATGTAAAAATCATAAACTAATACTGTAAATTAGTTGGGCCACTATGGTTCTTATGGCCTCATACCTATATTATATTATCTTCCTTAGTTCAAATAGTTTCCAGTCATCATCATCTCAGCCCACATACGTCCCACTGTTGGGCTTCGGCCTCCTCCACAATGGGAGGGAATTTTACCTACTATACCATGCTGGTCAGACATGTTGGTATAAAGTTTCATTATAAGTTTTCCTTCTCTTGTACAGATGTTGTGTGCATATTATATCCCATAGTCGTCTTTTACAACATCCACGGGCAAGATAGGGAGTGGTGAATTGTATTCTTACTTCTTCACCACACGGAAAGTTTCCATTAGGTTCATATAATATGTAGTAAATGACCAACGCAAATAAGCTATAATAATGATAAGGATGAAAATAGATGATTATTATTTAATAAGTCTCTACTGGGGTCGAGCTCCATAAATTAAGGGAAATTGACCTACTATACCCAGTGCTGTGTGGTAGCGACTTCGAATACTACCAACCCTTGCTTTGCTCGTGGGTGTCGTAAAAGACGACTAAGAGCCCTAGATTGACCCGGACCAACTCCATCTGGTACCATGTGGGTCAACGACTACATTCCCAAGGAGGGTTGACGTCAGGCAGGCGGCCGGTCATAAAAGTCATTGCCGATACATTTTGCAATATGTCAAAATAGATGACATATTGCGTCGACCCCAAGTAATTGGGATAAGAGCAAGATGATGATGACACCCCCCTGGTCAGACGGATTGGTATAGCGTTTTATTTTGAATATTCCTTCTCTTCTATAGGACCACGCTGTTCTCTTGTATAGGACAGTTGTCTGTCTACAGCCGCGGGCTGGTCCGTCCGGGATAACACTACACTCTCGCAGAAAATCGACGTCTGAATAGTAACAATTAGTTATTGCACTTCGCTCGGTGAGAGAGTTGGAAGCCCAACTTTCTAAGGGTATTTGCGTGTGGTGGATAGTTTTGCCTTTAGTTTCACCGAACTTCATTGCACGCATTCACACTGCCTTCACTTTCTTCACTGTAAGCAGCGGTCTAGCAGAGGTTAATGAGCGGCAGCAACACATCCCATCAGGTGTACTGTTTGTTCGTTTGCCACCGTTAGCAATAATAAAATAATATGCATATTATATCCCTTAGTCGTCTTTTATGACATCCACGGCGAATAAATGGAGTAGAGTACTATGTTCTTACTTCGTCACTATACGAAAATAATATTCATCTTAAATTCCAATAGGCATTCTGTCACTGTAATGTACAAGAACCTTTATATTTGTATAAAGAGACTTTACCCACATCAAAAACGTTGACAGCCGACAGTACTACAAAATAATAGTCTGTCGCATTTCTTGTCATGTATCACTGCGACTATATGTCCGCTGCTTGACAGAAAGGTCATACTAATGTTATGGTTTTTGACAATACTTGAGTTAAGTACAGTACATTTTTTGAAGTGAAAACTTCTTTGGTTTGGTAGGAGAAAATCTTATGGGTTCGCATCACCGACATGTCCGTGACTAGCGCACGCACAGTGTGCTGTGTGCTTTAGACACTTTTTGTGTGGGTGAAATCCTGTGTGTTCGCGTCACCGACATGCTTATAGCTGTATATCTGTGGCTATACAGCTGACGTAAGATGATGTCAGTGATTGTAAATAAAACTACTTTTACGGATTATATCGCGTTTGTATTTGATTTATGATTGCCCGACGTTTCGAACACAACGAACAACACGAACAAAAGTAGTTTTATTTACAATGTGTAGTGCTCGCGTAAACATCAGATATCATGATGTCAGTGATGTGTATATCTTACAAGTGAAATTGAATAGAGAGAAAAGTTAAATGTGTATTTAATGTGCATTGTTGAAATTTTGTTTTTGTTTAATAGTTTTACCTTATATAAGGTGGCGCAAAAATAACCTTGCGATGTTTTTTGGCTGTAATTTAAAAAAAAAATGAAAAACTTTGATTCTTCTTGTGGATTATTTTTATTTGGTCTTTTAATTTTTTTTTACATCAAGTCGAGAATATGATGTCGTGAATGGCCGCCGCCACAGTTGATTGTCATTTGAGCCCTTTTTATGGCATTTTCCATCACTTTGGCCAAAACTTCCGGCGATAGGTCCTTTTTTTTTTTTTTTTTTTTTTTTTTTTTTTTTTTTTTCACGCTGTGGAAATGCATTTGCGCACTATTCCCCCGCCGGTTACAGACAGGGGAGTGTGTGTGGGACTCGCCGGCCACAGAAGTGACCGAAATACCCACTAAAACCACAGCGGCCCCTTCCGCGCTTTTACGGGGTGCCGGAGAGATCGTCTGATAACATTCTATCCCCGACACCCCAACGCTTGGCCGTCTGGCCACGTCCTGTCGTCATTCAGAGTGGTGGGTGGAGGAGCGCATAGCGGCGTCTCCTCCTCCCTGGTCGTCGCCGGCGGAGCGAGTCAGCGGACGCAAGCGCCTCGCGTGCCCGCTCCGCGGCCTCCTTCCTTGTCATGACAGCCTCACAGAAGGAGGCCATCGACGACCAACAGCTGTCGCTGCCGAGCATTTTGGAGATGATGGTCGGCAACGACAGGTCTGTTGTTGCCATGTCCGTTGACAGGACGTGGCGCTGAGGCCCCCAGGCGGGGCATACTTCTAGTGTGTGGCGCGCATCGTCAATTGCCGCGCCACACTCATGACATCCTGGGGCCTCTTCTCTTCCAATTTTGTGCAGGTACTTACCGAAGACCCCATGTCCGGTAAGCACCTGCACCATTCTAAATGTAAGGCTGCCGTGCCTTCTCCTGAGCCAGCGGTGGAGATGTGGCGCGACCGCCTCCACAGTCCCCCGCCCTGCTACGGGGGACTCCAGCTCTTCCCTCCACCGCCGGACTACTTCCCTTCGGGCCACTTCCTGGGCTCTGCCCAGTCCCCTTATGGACACTTGCTCTCCGTTGGCTCGTGCTGTGGCGCGGAACCGGTACACTTCCGCCAACGCCTCCGCCACCAGTGGCCAAGGCGGGTCGCCTGCCAGCAGTGTCGCTGCAGTCCATGACACAGTACGGTAGCCCCTAATGGCCCTCACCGCCATAGCCCTCTGCGGTCGTCGCAAAAGGGCTCTGTTGCGGACGGTGAGGGACTCCGACCAGATAGGAGCACCATACAGTGCCATGGAACGCAGGATGCCGACGTAGAGACGTCGGCATGTCGACCCGGGACCGCCAGTGTTTGGCAGAAGTCTTCCCAGCGCCGCGGCCGACTTGACGAGCCTAGGGACGAGCTGGGCAACCGGCGATAGGTCCTCACATTCTTGACGGATATTGTCTTTAAGAGCTGCAAGAGTCTGAGGCTTGTTGACATAAACCCGCGACTTCAAAAAGCCCCACAAAAAGAAGTCTGCAGCGGTCAAATCAAGCGATTTTGCTGGCCAGTGCAAATCGCCAAAACGGGAGACAGTCACCAATATTCTGCGTTCTGGAGCAGTGTAGCGTAACATTGTTTATTAACGTGTATTTCGCATGTGTTTACTACACAAATGTCAAAACAGAACTGACATGAGGGGCCAATCGCAAAATTTATAGCATTTTCTGATAGGAGGATTACTTTTGCGCCACCTTGTAGAATCTTAAATAAAATTCAGACATCGTACAAATAACAAAATAGCATTTAAATACCAAATAATTTTAAATTGAAGATCCAGAATTAGCAACTGTTGTTCTTCTCCTCTAAGTCGAACGAGCTACTGCAAGCTGTAAGATTTGTTCATTATATTCCCATTGTTATAAAGGTAATCCATTTACATTGCAGTGGTGGGACCACACTGTCGACAGTTATCTGTCTACAGCCGCGGGCCGGTCCATCCGGGGCAGTACCACACTCTCGCAGAAAATCGACGTCTGAGTAGTAGCGATTTGTTACTGCGCTTCGTTCGGTGAGCGAGAGAGCTGGAACCCCAATTTTCTGAGGGTGTTTGCGTGTGGAGGGTTTTGGTGGTGCCCTTGGTATCACCGAGCCTCAAAGCACGCATTCACATTCCCTTCAAATTCTTCGCGGTAGGCAGCGGCCTTGCAGAGGTCCATGAGCGGCAGCAACACTTACCATCAGGTGTACTGTTTGCTCGTTTGCCACCGTTTGCAATAAAAAAAAAAAAAAGAACATGTGACAATGTGGGTGGTTATGTGGTAGAATCACACTATCTATAGTCATCTGCGCACAACCGCGGGCCTATCCGTCTAGGGTTGTTCTACATTCGCAGAAAATTGACGTCTGATTTGTAGCAATATGTTACTGCAATTTGTTCGGTGAGCGAGAGACGTCCAACTTACTGAGGGTCTTTGCATATAGTGGGTTTCGATGATGGCTTTAATATCATCAAATTGCACGTATTAACACACTTACATTATGTTACGTAAGAAGTTACACTTCATTGATAACAAGATCAAAATCTTTATTAAATTTTATTCTTAATGCGTAGGATACATTAGTAACAAAGATGACACTAATAATAGAAAAAAAGGTATTTAATACATTAATTATTTTCCATGTGGTGACGGAGTAAGAATAAAATTCACCACTCCTTACCTTGCTCTTGGATGTCGTAAAAGAAGTCTAAGGGATATAATAGGCCGCGGGTGATCGGACCGGGGAATTGTCCGTCACCCGCAGAGAGGCTGACCGCGCGATGGCGACCGACGTCCCAGTACGTCGAGAGGTGAGGTTACCCGAAAGGGTATTCCGTCGGGCCAACCACTGATGACAAGTCACATCTGCTCTGGTGGTCGGCCCAACAACGAGGTGACGTGGTTACGGGTGGGTTATGGGCCCGCGCGCCGTCCTTTCATTGCCCCGGACGGACAGGACCACGCGTGCGCTTACCATAGCCCACCCATAAAAAAAAAAGGAATGCACTTAACATGCACTTAACATCCGTGCAAGAGATGGAAAACTCAATATGAAACTCTATACCAGCATATCCCGCCGCCGGCGACTGGGGCGGCGTAGGCGCGAATACCTGCGCCTCATGCCGCCCTAGCCGAGGCCGCGGGTGACGTGACCGGGGATTAGTCCGTCACCCCCTGAGAGGCCGACCGCGTGAGGAAAGACCGACGTACTCCCCGAGGGGGGGGCGTCGATCGATGGGAGGGTACCCCACGTAGGGGGTATTCCGTCGAGCTGACCACTGATGACAAGTAACCCTGCTCCGGTGGTCGGCCCAATGACGAAGGCGACGTGGTGTTTGGGTGGGTTGCGGTTGTTGCGTGATATACGCCCCTCTATCGTCCTGGACCGAGTGGTGTGCCGACCGTAACCCATACAAAAAAAAAATAATACCAGCATATCTGATCAGCATTTTGTAGTAGGTTAAATGCCCTCTCATTTTGGAAGAGGCCCGAGCCCAACAGTGGGACGTATGAAGGCTGCAATGATGATGATGAATACATTAAAAGTTTTGTTATAACGCATTACCTAGTTGACGTTTATAACGGTCTGTGGGTGTTTTGTAAAAAAATGTTGACTTGCTAACTTCAGGGTATCAGCCTTCACAACGGAGTGCGTGCGCATCGAAAAAAAGTACTCTCATCATTTTGGACTGCACAAATTGCGTAGTGGTCAAGAAGACAATCGAACTACAGTGCCAGTGTCAAGGGTTCGAATCCCACACAGGACAACACTTTATGTGATCTACAAATTGTTATGATTACATCCAGACTCGGGTTTGGATGTAATTTGGTTCTGTTAATTATATGTTTGTAAAATCCCTCGCAATACAAGGATTAATTTCCATAGTGCAGGGTGTTGCCTATTAAAAAAAAAATTCTAGTGCGCCAAAAGAAGTAAAACTTTAAAAATAAACACCCATTTTATTTCGAGTATATCTTTCTTGAGGTGATATTAACTGCTTTATTTTTTTTGGTCATCATCATCATTTTACTCTTCTTCCAATTACTTATTTCTTGAGGTGATATTAACTGCTTCATTTTTTTGATCATCATTTTACTCTTCTTCCAATTACTTATAGTAGACTCTACAAGTACTTAATCATCGCATATATTACAAAAGTTTTCATCACACGGAAATACGATTTGACTTACATGCGTGCTATTTATAAATATATAATGTATTAAAATATTAAAAATATAAACTATAACCTCTCCAGTTTATTGCTACCAATAAAATTTAAAAGGCATAATAACTGGATATAAATTATAGCCAACATATTTAGTGTTCATCCAATAATTTCCCAAGGGTAGCGTGGCACACTATAGAGTCCTTTGTGTTATCGAATACCTCATATATACATATCGGATAAAGGTTTTAAGTTATTATTCCTATAATAATAAGATATTTTTGTTCCGTGAAATATTAGTTAACAATATCAGGTTGACCAAGTTGCGCTCGGTATAATTTTGTTGTATTTTTGTTGAATTTATTTAGATATATATTAATAAAAAAAAATTAAATAATGAAAAAATATCAAAAATTACAAAATCAGAATAATAATAACATCGACATTCGATCCGACGCTGTTTGAATGCGAAAACAAAACAAAAAAACTGGACAGCTACCCAACGGAGCGATCACCACTCTTGACGTTGACGGCGAAATTTGAATCTATATTCTATTGACATTTTATGTCGTTGGATTGATTAGCTGAAAACACCTACGAAATACCATTTTCTATAAATTAAACCTAGCTAGATCGATTTTTTGGCCCCGAAACCTCTAGTATGCCAAATTTCATCAATATCGTTAGGGTCGTTGCTGAGATCCTGAATATATATATCCTATCATCATCATCTTGCTCTTATCCCAATTACTTGGGGTCGACGCAATATGTCATCTGTTTTGACATATTGCAAAAAGTTTCGGCAATGACTTTTATGACCGGCCGCCTGCCTGACGTCAACCCTCCTTGGAAATGTAATCGTTGACCCAAATGGTACCAGATGGAGTTGGTCCGGGTCAATCTAGGGCTCTTAGTCGTCTTTTACGACACCCACGAGCAAAGCAAGGGTTGGTAGTATAAGCCGCCACCACACAGCAGATCCTGAATATATATATATATATATATATGTATGTATATATATATATATATACAAGAATTGCTCGTTTAATGATATAAGATATTCGTCAATAATTGTCCGTATGCTCACGGAGTAAGAATACAATTCAACCTATCTTGTCCGTAGATGTAGTAAAAGACGACTAAGAAATATAATATGCAAATAACATTTATGCAAGAGAAGGAATACTCGAAATAAAACCCTGTACCAACACGTCTGGCTAGCGCGGTATAATAGGTCAATTTTCTTCCTATTGTGCAGACGTGTTGAGCTGAGATGATGATGTTAATAAGAACATAACTAATTTGATTAATAAGTTTGCATAACAGCAGATGTTCTCTTTCTCGATCGTCCAACATATATTTTTATCCAGTACCCATAATCTCTATTTGGTAGATTTCTTCGTTTAGTGACGAAAAAGAATACAATTCACCCTGTCTTATCCGTAGATGTTGTAAAAGACGACTAAAGGATATCTTGTGCATATAACAACAATGTAAGAGAAGTAAAACTCGAAACAAAACCCTATACCAACCCGGCTAACCATCGTGGTATTTTCCCTTCTAATATGGAAGAGACTCAGCCCAGTAGTGGGACGTATATGAGCTGATGATGGGGGGTGGGTTACGATCAACGCACCTCTCGTCCAGCTGGACGAGAGGTGCGTTGACGGAGCTCCGTCCGGGGCGACAGAGGGACGTAAGCACGCACACCCGTAACCCACCCGTGACACGTCGCCTTCGTCGTTGTGCCGACCACCGGAGCAGGTGACTTGACGTCAGGGGTCGGCCCGAAGTTACTCGTGCTCTGAGGAACGTATTACAATCACACCTTACTGCAATCTCCAATTTACTTTTCCAGTATGGCGATTATGGTAAAAAACCTTTATATATGTATAGTAATCGCTATATAGAATTCTATGGAAAAGCCTAAGTGGGTGACTAATTCTCTATAAATTATTCTTTTGAACAAATCTATACCAATAAATAAAATTGGAGTGTCTGTTTGTAATGTCAAAATTATAGGTTTTTTTCATGCTCACACGGTTATTTGCACGACACCTATGGCTAAAATAGCAATTAAAAAATTTTCGTCTGTTTGTTCCGGGTAATCTTCAAAACGGCTGGACCGATTTCAAAAATTCTTTTACCAATGGAAAGCTATAATATCAGGGCGTAAACTAGGCTATATTTTATCCCGGTATTCCCACGGGAACGGGAACTACGCGGGTAAAACGACTATAACCTATAACCGAAGCGAAGCGAGGGCGGATTGCTAGTATTTTATATAACTGTTTAATTATATAGACAATCATTATTAAAGATATTTTGTTCAAAACTTCTAGTAGTATTAACGTGCTCTCACGTCAAGTACGATTATAAGATCCCTGGCTAAGCTCTGGGTCGAAAATTCGTAATTTAATTTTCCGCTAAGGAATTCTCAATTCAGAAGCTTTCACCAGATGTTGTGTAGAGTCGTAATGAAGGTTACAAGACAGAATAAAGAAGGTCGCAAACCTGTAAAACTCTTAGACGTTTTCATGTCTCTGCAAAAAAGGAAGAAAATAAGCTCATGAAATTTTTACACAAACATCCTAAGTCCCTGTTTGAAAAACACAAAAGAAGCCAAAGGCGAACGTCAACGGCATTTGTTTGGCGATTTTTTCGTTAGAACGGAAGTCAATTTCCCCTATGAATATGTAAAGAGAGGCTGTTCCCTGGACCCTTAGGATGTAATTATAGAATACGGCCCCAGACCCTTCCGGTTGGGCCGAACCTATAAAACTCTTGAATAAAATACTCAAAGGAAAATAAGAAATTTTGGACTTTTTTTTTCTTTTCAAGCTTCTTACTTTTTACCTTTTAAAAATCTTGTATTCGATTGGCGTATTTAAGAGCGAGTTTGCAATAGAAAAGTTTGAGAGTAACGCCTGTAATACAAAAGATAACAGGAAATGGACTCACTGGGTATAGACATATGATGTGAGGGGGTGAAAGTCACGTTAAGAAAAGGTCGACAAGTTTGAACTTCGATAGATATAAAGATTAGAGAGCTTACAATATATTTGAAGTTGGCTATTTTAATTAACTACGCATTTTAGGTGACTGTTTCATTTTCAAACGAAATGATTATACAGAGTGTATCAGGTTATGGCAACTGTTCGAGTATGTTGTAGTTTAATGGTCATAGATCGTAATTGGAATGTATTTAACTAAGTAAGAATATGTTGTAGAATAAGTATCATTGACTTTATACATTTAAATCAGATTTACACGAAAAAGCGATGACAAAATTAAAAAGTTTATATGTCGCTAATTCATTAACGAATCTATATTTTTATTTCAATTTTTATTCATGGGTTCCTCCCACCATTGCCTAGCTCCCGTTTGACCAGTTGCCCCATAACCTGATACGTCCTGTATAATGAATTCTGATGTTCACGTAAGTATTAAACATTGTGAATAAAACTAGAGATTTTTTTGCGTTTGTATTTGATTTTTGGCCGCCCAACGAACACTATAGGACCGTACCATGAACGCCGTAAAGTATTCGAAACGTTGGGCAGTCAAAAATTAAATACAAACACGATAAAATTTGTAATTTTATTTAAAAATCATTATAATTCTTTACATTGTATACATACAAGAATACAATTCACCCCCACCCTCTATCTCTCTCTCTCTTACTTGTGGATGTCGTAAAAGGCGACTAAAGGATATAGCATCGTAAATAAAATTACTTTACGGATTTAATCGCATTTGTAGATACAGCATCTACAGGGTGTATCAGGTTATGGGACAACTGTTCGAGTATGTTGTAGTATACCGGCTATAGATCGTAATTAAAATGTATATTACACAAAAAACAATATAACATAAAAGTTATAGTGATTTCTAAAATGTGTGTCTAACAGTCTACGCCTTAAATGTTACGTATTATGTAGGCATGGATAGACAGGATACATGTAGGCATGTTAAGCTTCGACAGTATAATTTCATTCATACATACCTAGAATTGCGCAAACGCTTCAATGGTACGTAGGTACAAACGTGACTCGGCGACGGTAATTGGCTGATCAGCTGATTTAAAGCGAAGTTCGTTTTGCTTATGCGAACGTAATCATTGATTTTTTAAATTTTCTATTGAACATTTAACAAAGTACGAATATGTTGCAGATTAAGTATCACTGACTATACATTTCAATCAGATTTAAATGAAAAAACAATGACAAAATTGAAAACCTTACATGTCTCTAATTCATTAACGAATCGATATTTTTCCTTCAATTTTTTTTTATGGGTTTCTCCCACCATTGCCTACCTCCCGTTTGACCAGTTGCCCCATAACCTGATACAGCCTGTATAATATGCATCTATGCAAGAGAAGGAAAACTCGAATCAAAACCCGCCAACACGTCTGAACAGCGGCATATAGTAGGTTAATTTTCCTCCCAAAATGGAGGAGGCCCGAGGCCAACAATGGGACGTCTATGAGTTGAGATGATGATGATGACGTATTTAATAGAAAATCTTACTGTATGATGACGGATACGAATACTTTTACTTGTTATTATATTTTGGGAATGCATCTGTTAATTTGTTTTTATTTTTTTCTATTATTTATGTGGTTCTTAAATATGGGCCACATAACTAAGCTCAAAGTTTGGCATCCGTGACGTCATTAAAACGCCGCCATTTTTTTTTTTTGGGTGCGTTGCGGTCGGCGCGCTCCTCGCACCTCCGCGTCCGGGGCGACAGAGGGGCGTAAGCACGCACACCCGCAACCCACCCACGATGCACGTCACCTTCGTCGTTGGGCCGACCACCGGAGCAGGGTTACTTGTCATCAGTGGTCGGCCCGACGGAATACCCCCTATTTGGGGTACCCTCCCATCGACCGACGTCCCCCCCCTCAGGGAGGACGTCGGTCTTTCCTCACTCGGTCGGCCTCTCGGCGGGTGACGGACTAATTCCCCGGTCACGCCACCCGCGGCCTCGGCTATACGCGACCTCGGCTAAAAACGCCTCCATGGAAGATCAGTGCAGGTTCTTTTAACCTGCAATATGCTGAGATGGAGACATTTTGTGATGAGCAACAACTTCATGTGTTATTTTATTCTTATATTTAAATCAACTGTAAATTTGTTCATCATAATAAATAGATTTTCTTTCTTTCTTTTCTTTCTTTCAAAGTCGCTCAGCATGCTATAAACCGGGGTATGCTCGGGATTTCTCTTCGAGATAGAATACCTGTACAATACCCTACGTGGTCGCCACTCGAGAACGTTTCTACTGCAGCACTTGATAGTTTGTCGAGCGATCAGCCCTGGCCATTGTTACTGCTGCATGTTAATTCTTCATGCTATATCGATTACACCCTTTCTTCTACAGAATGCCGTAATTCTGGTTCTATCTCGCAAAGGAGCCCCGAGCATAGCACGCTCCATAGCAAACTGAGCGACTTCGAACTTGGTTATGAGGAATATATAAACGTTTTTTTGTAAAGTACCCGCAATACAAAGAGTATTTCCTTAGTCCAGTGTTATGTTTTTTTTTATTGGAAACGGTGGCAAACGAGCAAACACCTTATGGTAAGTGTTTCAGCCGCTCATGGACCTTTGTAATATGGCTGCCTACCGTAAAGAAAGTGAAGGGAGTGTGAATGCGTGAATGAAGTTCGGTAATATTAAAGGCATCACTAAAACCCAACACATGTAAACATCCCCAAAAATTTGGACTTCCAGCTCTCTCGCGCACCGAACGAAGCGCAGTAACAAATTGCTACTGCTCGGACGTCGATTTTCTGTGAGAGTGTGGTACTACCTCGGACGGACCGGCCCGCGGCTGTAGACAGACAACTGTCAACAGTATGCTCCTACCACTATGTATAAAAAAAAATCTGGCGACTTCAACAGTATAGAAAGTGGCGATGTTATATTTTAATATCAGGTTGACCGAGCTTCGCTCGGAATATTTTTGTAGAATTTATTTAGGGATATATTAATAAAAAATAAAAAATAAATAATGATAAATATATAAAAAATTACAAAAAGAGAATAATAATAACACCGAGATTCGATCCGACGCTGTTTGACACACAAAAACTAAAATTAAAACCGGTCAATGTCTCACCTGAGCTACCGTAACTCTTGACGTTGAGAACGAAATTTGAATTCATATTCTGTTAAAATCTAATGTCATTGTAACGTTTTGGTAAAAACACCGACAAAAGAACATTTTCTATACATAAAACCTAGCTAGATCGATTTTTTGGACCCGGATCCTCTAGTATGCCAAGTTTCATCAAAATCGTTGGAGCCGTTTCAGAGATCCTGAAAATATATATATTTACAAAAATTGCTCGTTTAAAGATATAAGATTTTTAATCGACTTCAAAAAAAGGAGGAGGTTCTCAATTCGTAGCAATATTTTTTTTTTATGTATGTTCACCGATTACTCAAAGACGCCTGGACCGATTTGCAAAATTCTCTTTTGTTTGATAGGGTATACTTCCCAGGTGATCTCATAGTCATCAAGTCAGGATCTGATGATGGTATCCTTGAGAATTTGATGGAAACTTTTAAAATTTTATTAGTTTACTGTTTGAAGTCGGTTTTTTTTTGTTAATAATTATAGATTATAATCTAACACATAATTATACATTCACTAGATACAATGAATTGAATATTTCAGGAATAGGGTTAGAGAAATGATTTACGTTGAGATTTGAATATTTATCCCTTGTAGGGTTTTCTCAGAGACCGGATTGTAATTTAAGAAAACAATTCCAGGTATAAACATTTATAACAAAGGCTGGCCTTCAGAGATATTTAATTAATGGACATACAGTGATAAATCGAACGTGATTACATCGACAGCCTAATAGTCCAAGTATTCACAAATACAAATGTCAGAGATTCGATAAGCACGTGGAAAACATTTTTAAGCGATGAAGAATTATTTGTTTTGATATGAAAAATAACTATTTTTAGTAATTTTAATTTAGTTTTACTATTTCAAAGTAAAAATACAATTAAACATTATTCATAAAATATTCATGAAGCTGTAGCATTTTGAAATACAAATATCTTTTTTTTTTTGCAAATGAAACTGCTTCATTGTAACGTGGATAAATTTCTAGAAATCCACTTATCTGGGACTTATTGTAGCTACAGATTTAAAATAATATTTCCTCGTCGCAGCCCACATACGTCCCGCTGTTGGGCTCGGACCTCCTCTACAATGGGAGGGAATTTGACCTAGTAGTCCATGCTGGTCAGACATGTTGGTACAGGGTATCATTTAGAGTTTCACACGGAAAATATATACAGAATATATGCTTAAAAAATATATATTTTCTACAAAATTCATGCCAACAAGAAGATATACGATTGTATATTTTAAAATTGGTCAATGAACGAATTTAAAAGTAACTCTGTAACTTTATTTACAAATATAAAAGGTAAAAAGTTACTGCTATATTATGGATAATTATGAATATAAACAAAAATTCCCAATAAAAAGAATTAATACAAATGACGCTTAACCTATATCTCAATTCGACAGCTTAACCTATATTTTAATTAAAACTTGTAAGCCTCGACGCAAAACTCACGAATTAGCAAGTAATTAATTCCGTACGACAACAGATAAAAGTTGTCAACAAACACAATGTAAGACGGAAGCCGTCATGAAACTTAGATTGGCGCTCAGAAACTTAAATTACGAGGCATCAAACACATAAAATACTTACCAAATTTCTGAAAAATTAATACGAATACACCAACATGTGTAGTCCAAAAATACAATTACAGAAATGGACAAAAAACACAGTCCAAAAGAAAAAAAAAGAAATTGAACGTTCGAAAAAAGAACTGACACAATTTTCCCGCCAAGTTGAGATTGGGACGCGTTCTCTCCCTTCTGCGATATAAGAGCTACTGACGTTCGGTTGGGAGCTGCAAATGATGCTCCATTCTTGTTTGAAAACTAAGGGTTGTACTTTAGTGTTAGGGGAAGAGGATGAAATACTTTACATAGGAAAACTATTTGGCAACTATCACTTCAATTCAAAATTTATTCAAGGAGATATTTTGCATAAGTGGCAATGTATATATGCTATATAATTCTAGAGTAGACAATCGCAATAATGATGATGATGATGAATTTTATTTCTACATTGTTTCAGCGTTTTAAATACTTTTCAGCGATTAGGATCACAAAATAATGAAGAAGTTATTTGACGTTGTGCTTCAATTTGACTCACATAATTATTAAAACTAGTGGTCGCCGAGTGGTCGAAATTCGGCCATAATTCATTTAAATAAATTTTTCTGCTACACAATTTCCTTTAAATTTTATTTATGTATAATTATATTTTGAGCAAGCTGTACTTCACTGGTAACTAATCATTATCATTATCATCATTGCAGCCCACATACGTCCCAGTGTTGGGCTCGGGCCTCCTCCAGAATGGGAGGGAATTTGACCTACTATATCATGCTGGTCGGACATATCGATATAGAGTTGCAATTCAAGTTTTCTTTCTCTTACACAGATGTTATGTGCATATTATATCCCTTAGTCGTCTTTTACGACATCCACGGGCAAGACAGAGAGTGGTGAATTGTATTCTTACTCCGTTACCACACGAAAACCCTTAGTATAAGTAATATATAAGTATAAATGTCTATCAGACATTGTCATCATAATTATGATTGTTTGACATTCAGTTCGACCAGAGATTTTAACCGTAAACAAAAGTGTATAAGCATTGGTGTGTGTGTAGCAGTTGCAAGGTAGTGTCTTTTTAATGAATTTAATGTATTCCTAATCCATTATTACCTATATGAAATTTTAGCTTTATACACTTCTCCTCATTATATACTTCAAGTGTGCCAAATTTCATACTTGTCCATCCACGTTATTTTCGAAAAGGGGTACAAAGTTTTTGCTTTACGTATTAATATATAGATTTTAATAATCATTATTAAAATAAAATTATTTATGTTAAGGGTGTAGATCGTGAAAATCACCGAAAAGAGTGTTACGATTTTTCATATTTAACCTATTTACATATGATTGATATCAATGATAATTTGTATATATTACAATCAAAGACCAATAAGTATGTTCATGCTTATATTAAACTCTTAAACCTAATAGTTGTTATATAATAAACGTCAACAAACGCACAAAATTGAGTAAAAATGCAAAAACATGACTTCGTATTTTTCAGATTTAACCCCATAAATCAACACAAATTGATAAAAAGAAACACTTTTTGAACACTGAAGAAACCAATAAGTATAGCTGTATACTTCTTTTTATACCTTTACAAACAAAGACTTCCTCTTTTAAAGCCCTAAAATCTAGATATATTTTAAGGTAAATTTTTCATACAAAAATGTATGGGTAAAACGTTCGTTTCATTCGTGCAATCTCGGTGGTCAAAAGCGGCAGTTCCTTTCTGTAAGTGAACGCGACACCACGCTTGTCGGCTGCAGACAGCAGAATTACGTATTGTGAATTTGTGTTTTTTGTAAAAAATTGTAAGTATAACATTTTTATAATTAATTTATTTTCAGTTATTAGAAAGTATCGATATAATGAATGTCTGAAAGAAAACCATGATGGAACTAGATATAAATCGTAAAAAATACAATATCTACACTAATAGGTATTATAAAGAGGAAAGATTTGGATTTTTGTATGTAACGAATAAACTCAAAAAGTACTGGACCGATTTTAATAATTCTTTTATCATTCAAAAGCTACATTATCACTGAGTAACATAGGCTATTTTTTTCGCAGGACTGATTGAATTTGAGTGTCATGCCAGGGAAAAGAAAGTTTTGTACGCATTATAAAAATATGAAAGCCAAAAGATCTCGGAATAAAATGTAAGTTCCTCCCTACTTATTTATTATCGCATTTGAACAGGGTACATTACAAAGCTAATACAATATGTCATATGATTTAGATCGCCCGATTCAGACATATACCTACAATAACATGTAAATATTGGTTTGTATTATCTATATCTATACTGATAAATAAAATTGAAGTATCTGTATGTAATATCAAAATAATAGGATTTTTAAAAAAAAAAAGGCGATACGGAGTTCGCCGGGTCGGCTAGTATTGTCTAAATATCAAAATGTGAAAGTAGGTAGGCGACAGCGCAACTTGGTCGACATACCTATACCGCCAAACAGACGCGAGGCGCCTAGCGTCTGGCTTAGTGTTGTACAAAATAAATAAAAAGTGGATAATATTGATGAATAATATTTCCAGTATTGAAAATAAAGAAAACCTTGGGGCCGAGACTGAGCAACAATGCTACGCGCTGTATAGAGGTAAGTTGTTATACGTAATTCTTGTAGACTTGTTACATAAATAAACAAACTACTTAGTTAGTGATGGGCGAAGACAAAATCTCAATACCTACCTATAGATTTTTTCTTGCAATATTTATTATTTTCATCGAGAGACAAACACCTTAGTACCGAAATACTTCTCAATTACTTTCTCAAAAGAAAATTTACGTTCAAATAGGTGACGTCATAAAAAAACAATACCTAATGCGTAAAGAAATTATAATTTCTATTCATCAGGAACCTAATATTGTATTAAATTCTTTTGCATTTTTTTAAATTTTAATTATTTTTTATAAAAAAATCAAGCCATTATCTTTCTTTACAGGAACTAGTTATTGAAAACGACCAAGAGGGAAAGGTGGATGAAATGGAAGTTGGGCGTAGAGTTGTAGACGTTTCTTTTTTTTTTAAAGCTCTTCAGGCCATAGGGGACCACGGTCCAATGGATTGTAAGTTAAGTTACCTCAGTATAATAGGTGAAGTAAAAGTTGGTCTGGACTCAAAACTCATCATGAAATGTAGTATGTGTAGTATGAAATTTACTGTGTGTTTGATTGAAAAGAAAGAAGATAGAATGGAAGTGAATCATCAAATTGTATCTGGTATCATATCATCTGGTGGGAGCTACTATCAGTTAAAAACATTAACTGCCGCAGTAGCCCTACCAATCATGTCACCTTCATTATACAATGAAATTAATTATACGGTTTGCGATTGGTGGGAAAAGACAGCAGCATGCGATTGGTGGGAAAAGACAGCAGCACATTCCATGGCAGAAGCTGTCAAGGAAGAAGCGGAGTACGCAGTGTCTATAGGTAGTGTTGATAAAAATGGTACACCATTAATATCTGTTGCTGTTGACGGTTGTTGGAGCAAGAGATCTTATGGTAAGAATTTTTCCGCCTTGTCCGGCGCAGCTGCGATAATTGGCATTAAAACTAATAAAGTATTGTTTTTTGGAGTTAAAAATAAATACTGCGTAGTTTGTGCACGAGCCGCAAAGAACGACAGTCAGCCCTCGGAACACCGTTGTTTCAAGAATTATTCGGGATCATCTACCGGTATGGAATCGACCATAATAGTTGAGGGGTTTAAGAGCGTTATCGGTAATAAGCGGCAGTAAACCCAAAAATGTGGTTTTTTGAAGACTGGTTACTCGTTCATCATAATAGCTTACTAAAAATTTATATAACCACTACATTAAACACATCTTTATATTGTGCTTGTACAGAATTATAACTCAATATTGTAACTATTTTATTAAAAGGCAAGGGTATTTTGAACTTAAGTTAATGAGATTTTACGAAAACGCTGAGTTTTGAAGTTCAGGTACGAATAAACGATAAGTCGTGGCAGCTCGAAAAAAATTGTAGATGTTAGGAAAATTACTGTTCTTGGGTATGTATAAAATGAAATTCAAGATTTCTTCCTTTTAAAACTAAAAAAAAAAATATTTCCTTAAGATTAATTTGACGAAAATGGCTCCTGTAAAACATTTAATTTTGTGAATAATACTAATCTTGGAATATTTAAAAAAATATCCACTATTTGTTCGACTATTGTAGAAGCAGTAAAAAAAAAACCAAATTGAAATACGAATAGTCACCCTCGTAATTAAATTTTAAATATTACTATAAATTGAACGGCATAATTGTTCGTAAGCCAGTCGCGCCTTGGCGCTCAACGGAGCAGGGTCACGTCGCTCGAGCGCTCCGCTCACAGCGTAAAAGACGACAATACGAACTTCAGTGTATACTGCGACTGATCGGTTTTGATTCCTAAGTATTTATTACTACCTAATTCTTTTAATTACTTTCATGCGATCTCTATAAAGAATAATATAGAATCTTTTTACGTTTTTAGTCGTGATTTTTGCGCGGCGCGGTTTCGCACCTCTACGGCGAGGGCGGAACCGTGGATATTTATTTGTTAAGGCCTCGCGGGCCGTGTAGGCTCTTTGTTGAGCGAGTGTGATATTGTCGTCCTCTTCGTTGAGGACGTCGGATGGATGAGATTTTGGAGGGTCTATAGGAAGCCGCCCCAACCACTAGTTGGTTGGGGTGTGTCATGGCAGAGTCAAAGTAGCTCTGAGAGCACCGTTTCATAAACTGCTTGATGGTCGGCAGTTCGAGGTCGATGTGGAGATCGACGTTTCGTATGAACCACGGTGCTCCCGTAGCTCGGCGCATGTAACGATTCTGTAGTGTCTGTAGCCTGTGGATCCTGTGTGGCTTTACGTGCGCGAACACCACGCTGGCATAGGTCATGATAGGCCGTATGCAGGTGGTGTAAAGTCGGACTTTGAGAACACACGACAAAACTGTAAGGTACTTATAGTTTCAAAAGAGTAAACGAAAAGAGAAGTGAGCCGTCACTCAGGACGCCTGGCAGATGTGAAACATCAAAATGATTTTGAAGTCGTTACCGCAAAGCGTGGCGTTAACGCCGCTTTTAATGCCACGCGACGATCAGGTTCACCCCGCCTATAGATATTTCACATCAAAAATCTGAACGGAACATTTATGCAGCCTCATCTTCTGAAGATTATCAGCTAACTCAAATTTAATGTTTAATAATACTAACCATACACAATATAATTTTTTCATAGAGAATCATTTTCTTCTTGTACTAGCAATAAATATGTAGTAAAGTGTGGATCAAAATTTAATAACTAATTTCTGTAGTGGGTAGATTTAAATCTCTGACTGGACTTGTTAGACATCCATGGCCATAGGGACTAGGGCCATACTCGACTACTGCACGGCAGCCACGGAGGCAACGTGCCTCTTTGCCGGAACTCTCCGGTGGGACCTGCAGGCGGAGGTACTCGCCGAGCTTTACCTGCGAGTATCAGAGACGCGAGCCACATATAGCCTCAATCAAGGTGATTGCCGCCTGGCGGGTCGACGCCCGCCGAGACGCCATTGCTCGTTGGGCAATCGGACTGGAGAAGCCTCAATACGGTATCAGGACCGTCGAGTCCTTTCAGCTGGTACTGATGGAGTGGTTGGGTCGGCAGCACGGGGTACATTCCTTCCGACTGGTGCAGGTATTGATGGGTCACGATAGCCAAGTACCTGCGCAAGCTCGTTAGGAGGGAGAGCACACCATCCTGCCACCACTGCTATTGCGACGTGAGCACGGCGCAGCACAGGCTCGAGGTGTGTGCCTCGTGGGCAGAGAAGCGCCGTGAACTCGTTGCAATCACCGGTGCCGACCGGACCCTGCCGACCATCACTAGGGAGATGCTCAGCAGCGTCAGGAACTGGAACGCGGTCACCGCCTTCTGTGAGGCTGTCATCTCACGAAAGGAGAAGCCGGCTCGTGTGTGATCAATCTTTGGTCACACGTTCCGCCACCGGCGACTCGGGCGGCGCAGATACGAGTATCCGCGCCTCACGCCGCCCTAGGCGAGTCCGCGGGTGACCGGACCGGGGACTTTAGTGTGTCACCCGCAGAGAGCCTGACCGTGTGACGGCGACCGACGTCGATTGGGGTTTTTTTATTTTCTTAAAATTATTACACATTAATGTGATAATTTAAAAAAAATAAGTTGTTGAGTCTCGAACCCGAGACCAGAGTTCCCGCCGGCGAGCACGTTACCACGAGATTACCGCTTGTTGGCGATTCGACTTTGAATTTTTCTAGTACATAAATTACCCATCCAACTTTGACCCTTAAAATCTTTTTAACGAGGGCCCAGTTGACCCTAATATTTGGTAGTTGTGATACCCTCGTGCCCCCTCTACCACCCCACCAAAAATCATGGAAATCCCCGACCCACACGTCTGAGGGTCTCCTTGTAAGTTATACTCTGTGCCTATATTTTACTATTTCCTGTACTTTGCATATTAAAAATACAATTTTAACCGTTTTACTGTTGAGATTTGGTATTTAATTAAAAATTTTAAAATTTACATCATGTTGATTTTTGAAAATCTACTTCTCCGAAGAATATATTAGAGATTGATTATTATAAGCGCCAAGGCTCAAGACTGGTCATTCTATGAACTCGCGTGTGTGTAGTGCATTAGTGTGCGTCGATATCGAACCGTAGCAAAAAACCAAAAATGCGAGAAGTGCCGATTACCGATAACGCTCTTAAACGTTCCATTGTTGATCACGGTGTAATTTATAATAAATTTGTAGCAGACGGCGATTCCAGTACTTATAAAAAAATATTAGATTCGCGACCGTACGGTAATTTAACAGTAGAGAAAATTGAATGCAAAAATCATCTTTTACGAAACTACTGCAATAGCTTGGAGAAACTGTCGAAAGACACTAAGTATCCTTGCGAATTGCGGAAATTCCTAAAAGAAAGGTATTTGCGTTTAAGAACGGGTGTAAAATGCGCTATTAAATATTGGGGCGATCAAAATCAGTCACTCGAAGAAAAAATAAAAAATCTTAGTGAAGATATCCTAAATGGTCCACAACACGTATTTGGTAATCACCAATATTGCAAAGAGTATTTCTGTAGACCTGATACTCGTCGAATAGAACCTGTTGGGTTGCTTCCAGCAATTGTTGGATGCGGATTAATGGACGCGGTACACATTTTAAGTAAAAGACTGTCATATCATTCTAGAAGTTTAATTCATAATTGTACAAGTAATATAGTTGAAAGTTTTAACGCAGTGATTGCCAAATTAGTAGGGGGTAAGCGTGTAAATTATTCTTCCCGTGGTTCTTATGCGGGCCGATGCGCAGCTGCTGTTGTGTCTTTTAATACAGGATCGATTCATAGTAAAACTCATGAAGTAATATTTAAATCTAGTCCTAATCCTTTGATCGCGAAAGTGGAAAATTGTAATCGTAGAATCCGTTTAATTGCTAAACCTAAATTAAGATTGAAAAAGAGCCACAGCGCTATATCGAAAGACGCTCACTATGGACCAAACTGCGAAAAACCTGATCTGAGTCCAGAATTATATGAGAAAGCCAAGTCATCTTTTTTAGCCGATTTAAAGTTGTCTTGTGCTGAAAGAGAGGAGCTTGAAAGGTCGACCCATTTGCAAAGAAGTAGTTCTGAGTGGATGAGTACAAGGAGAAAATTACTAACCTCATCATCGTTCGGGGAAGTTTGTAAAAAACGAGAGAGCACAAGTTGTGCTGTTCTTGTTCGTAAAATCGTTTATGGTAGTAATATCTCCAGTTTGCCTGCTGTACGGTACGGTATCGAAAACGAAGAAACCGCAATTAAACAGTTAGAAATTCAAGAGAATATTAGTATACAAGGTTGCGGTTTGTTCGTCGACGATCAATATGAATTTCTTGGTACTACACCAGATGGCATTTATGCAAACGGTTTAATTGAAATTAAGTGCCCACATTCTTTAGCTGGCATGACTCTTGATGAAGCAATGGCCAAACATACCTTTTGGGTTAAGGACAAGGCTTCCAAGGGTTATGTCATAAATAAAAATCATAACTGGTATTTCCAAATTCAGGGACAGGTACATATTACTAAAAGAAACGTTTGCATGCTTGGCATCTGGTTTGGTGCTACTGTACCTATGAAAGTTTATATTATAGAAAAGGACGACATATTTTGGGAGGAGAAAATGATGAAATTAGTTAGGTTTTATTACGATTGCCTACTTCCAGAATTAGTTGATCCTCGGCAGTCACGAAGCATGCCCATTCGTGACGCGCCCAGTATCATAGAGGCTATGAAAGAGAGGAAAGAAAGAGCTTTACATGTTATGAAAGAGAAGAACGCCTAATGATTTTGAAAGATACAGGTAACTTAACTACCCAGCCAGTCGATTCACGTAAACACGCCAGTCCAAAAGTCGTTTTAACTTAGGAATTTAGAAATCGCCTTTTGGTTTTCTGTTTTAAACGCACTTACTTATCTAGTCTTGGATTGTCATAAATCTTCTAATAGCTCAATTACTATACAATTTCTGAGTTACCTGGTGTAAAGAATCATAAAAATTGGTTCAAAAATACAGCGAATTGAGAATTCTCCTTTTTTTAAGTCGGTTAAAAGGGCTAAATTTGCACAAAACGAAGTGACGTCACTGCGCTACGGTTTTTATTACTTACGTGAATCGGGCAGCTGGTAACGCTTTCATTCTGATAGGTTTTGTGATAGCCATTGATTTTATCATCAAATTAGCAGAAATCAGAACTTGATCCGTAATCGAATGAAAAACCATTAGAATTTTGAACTCATATTTCGTTATTGTTTAATTACATACTTTTAATTAGTATATTAATAATTTACAAACTTCTGTTAAAATTAGTAAATAAATGAATTATTTACTAATTTTTGTACAACCCTAGCACGCTTTTAGGATAGCGAGTAATGGCGACTCATATTTGTTATTGTGTAGTAAATAAATCATTTTTATACTTGTATTTCATTTATTGACATTTTTTTTAAAACCCTAGGATTTTTTTTTAGATATCGACGAGGTGATCGTAAACAAAAAGTAAGTATTTGAGTTTACGCAATAGGCACATTTCCTTGCGTAGAGATAAACACACTTCCTACTGAATTTGCAATTATTTTATTGAATGAATATTTTACGAATTAGAATAAACTTTGGTAGTGAAATTACAAATAAATAAATAGTTGGAATTTTAGGTAAGTAGAATACAAAAATGTCAGTCCGGACCTACTCTTGATTGTATATTATATTATGCTGTGTGGTAGCGGCTTCGAATACTACCAACCCTTGCTTTGCTCGTGGGTGTCGTAAAAGACGACTAAGAGCCCTAGATTGACCCGGACCAATTCCATCTGGTACCATTTGGGTCAACGATTACATTCCCAAGGAGGGTTGACGTCAGGCAGGCGGCCGGTCATAAAAGTCATTGCCGAAACTTTTTGCAATATGTCAAAACAGATGACATATTGCGTCGACCCCAAGTAATTGGGATAAGAGCAAGATGATGATGATTATAAACTAGTAACCCGCCCTCGCTATCTTCGCTACCTTCGGCAATATTCACTTCACATTACATACTATAAAAAGCATATTGATCTATAATAAATGCACAATTTATTTAAGGTACTTAATTGGATAAGGATTAATGCTGTATTGTATAAAATCACTTAGTAAATAATCATTTTTTAGTAGAGGATAAAAAATGGTTATGGTGGGTTATCCCTAAGAGATAGACATATGCCATCGTGGACTTTTTTGTTGAACTTTTTAAGATGGATAATACTGTAGTACATTATTTTGGTCTATCTCGTAGGGTTCAGCCAACGTTTGCAATATAAGCGCAAAAACGTGCTTATTTACGACATCACATTAGAAACCTCTAAATTAATCAGCGTTTCTCTACTATATTATGCATGTATTATACATATAAACCTTCCTTAAGAATCATTCTATTTATTAAAAAAACTCCATCAAAATCCGTTGCGTAGTTTTAAAGATCTAAGCATACATAGGGACAGACAGACGGCGGATAGCGACTTTGTTTTATACTATGTAATGTAATGATAGAAAAACATAAAAATTGTGTCTCAACTACTCTTATTAATCTATTAAAAAGAATCAACAGCTAGTTTCCAAAAAATCAACGTTATTGTTATGCTGTAAATATTCAAGTTCAATAACAATTTCTCAACGTGGAACGTTTGTTGCAAAACATTTTGAAAATCGCGCTCTCTAGGTCATTCATCCGCCCCGTCGGATGTTACATTAAACTTTGGCGCTGCGGTCGCTCGAAATCGAGAACTCAGGCCAACAATCTACACCCTTAAAGGACATAAAACTGCTGTGTGGTAGTGACTACGAATACTTAACCCTTATATGGCTAAGAAAAAGAAAACTCGAAATAAAACCCTGTACCAACACGTCTAACCAGCGTGGTTATGTAGGTAAATTTTCCTCCTATTGTGGAGGAGGTTCGAGCCCAAGAGTGGGACATATCACCTTCGTCGTTGGGCCGACCACCGGAGCAGGGTTGTCATCAGTGGTCGGCCCGACGGAATACCCCCTATTTGGGGTACCCTCCCATCGACCGACGTCCCCCCCTCAGGGAGGACGTCGGTCTTTCTTAACGCGGTCGGCCTCTCGGCGGGTGACGGACTAATCCCCGGTCACGTCACCCGATTAATAAAGGGATGACAAAAATCTGTATCTACCATTTTTATTTCTTAATTACTGCAAATCACTGTTCTTATTGCATATCAGTTCAATCTTTATTAAAGCCAAAAATATTAAGATCGGCTATTTAGTCAACTGTTTCGGATTTAGCCAGTCATAGAATTTATTGTAGTCGGATGGATTAAATTAAATTACAGTCACAGAGTTTACACTTATTAAAAACGTTTCATAGATTCCTCTTGTTGAAGTATTCAAGATGTAGAGAATAATCTATATCTATACCAATAAATAAAATTGGAGTGTCTGTTTGTAATGGCAAAATAATAGGCTTTTTTCATGCTCACACGGTTATTTGCACGACACCTACGCCTAAAATAGCAATTAAAAAAATTTTGTCTGTCTGTCTGTCTGTTTGTTCCTGGTAATCTTCAAAACGGCTGGACTGATTTCAAAAATTCTTTCACCAATGGAAAGCTATAATATCAGGGCATAAACTAGGCTATATTTTATCCCGGTATTCCCACGGGAACGGGTACCACGCGGGTAAAACGACTATAACCTATAACCGAAGCGAAGCGAGGGCGAGTTGCTAGTTATACCTAATACTCGTCTTTAGCAATATCATTTCAGATTACTGTAAGAAAGATTATTTTAAAGTGAAACTTCTAATGCGACTTTATCAAGGTTGCGTTAAACGTTTAACGCTACGGGAATAGAAAGAGACAGAGCGAGAGTGAATGCGTGACACTCGAACGCATGCGCGTAGTATACCTGGCCAGCGCGAGCTTTAGCAACGAATAGCGTCCAATATTTTTTATATTTTTTTTATTTCTTATTATTTATTTTTTTACCTTTTTTTTATATTGACAAAAAACACGTGGCACCAAAAAAGTTTCACTTCTGAAACGCGTATTTTGTACGCATGCTCTTTTTTTATATTTTTCTTCTACTATGCCTTTCTAATTTGAGTTTTGTGTAATGTTATTTTCAAATCAATCGCTTAATTCTGCACTGTGACGCTAACCTATAACATGACCGCATTTTCGCGCCCAACACTCGTCCATTGAATTACGAATTTTGGAGACACAAATTGTATCCAATTCAACTGATAATTGCACATTCATTTATATATGAAACTAGCAACCCACCCTCGCTTCGCTTCGGTTTTTGTCACCTTATCCCCGTAGTTCTCGTTCCCGTGGGAATATCGGGATAAAATATAGCCTAGTTTACTCCCTGATATTATAGCTATCCATTGGTGAAAGAATTTAATAAATCGGTCCAGCCGTTTTGAAGATTACTCGGAACAAACAGACAGACAGACAAAAAAAATATAAAGTGATTTTTAGGCATATGTATAGTGCAAATAACCATGTGAGCCTGAAAAAGGCCCATTTTGACATTACAAACAGACATTCCAACTTTATTTGTTGATATAGATAATATAATTATTATCATAGATTTCTAAATAATCGGCTTAGTCTATTTAGGTATCCTATATTTTTAGATGCCATACTTCTTTTGGAGTATTAGAGAAACATCATCATGTCGGCTCATATACGTCCCACTGCTGGGCTCGAGCCTCCCTCACAATAGGAGGGATATTGACCTACTATGCCATGCTGAAACGTGCTGGTATAGGCTTGTATTTCGAGTTTTCCTTCCCTTGTATAGATTTATATGCATATTATATCCCTTAGTCGTCTTTTATGACACCCACGGACAAGGGAAGGGGTAATTGCATTCTTACTCCTTCACTACACGGATACTTCTCCATGGTGTATCATTATTTATTGTCATGAATTTGTTGCTACGAATACTACTAATACTTCCAACGCTTGTTCCCACAAGCGTCCAGAAGCGTGTCGTAAAAGATAACTAAGAGTTTTCCCAAAAAGGATTGACGTCAACCGAAGAGCGGGTAGTTATAAAAATATTGCCAAAACTTTCACAATATTTAACTATGTTCGACTGCACAGATGGCATATCCCTAAGGATATACTACTCGTATAGGCCATGGCTAAGTACAGATGACGTAGTGATTAAAATACCGACCTAACATTCCAGTGTCGTGGTTTCCAATCCCATGAGATTCTTGCCGGATCTTCTCAGTGCGGTCGCGTACCGAGGCGGTGGTAATTATAAGGAAAAATGTAAAAAATTACAATATGTAAGTACCCCCGAAGGGTTTATACATAATAAATGATTTGAATTTAAACATGCAAACACTTTATACGATCTACAAGTTATTATTCTGAGTTTGGATGTAATGTATGTCCGTTAATTATATGTTTATAAAGACCCCCGCAATACAAGGATTATTAGTTAGTGTATACTATAAAAGAAAAGAAAAACAGAAATAACTGTTTACATTGGGTCCACCCCAAGTAATTGAGATAATGCCAGGATTATGATATTAATATTCACTATATAATACTTATTATATTTTTCTGCGTTATAGAATCCAAAATACGGCAATCCGCAGAAGAACGGATGTAACCGACATAGAACGAAGAATTAGCAAGTGGGAATGGGCAGGCCACATCGCTTGAGGAACTGACAAAAGTTTATGAGTAGCAGCCACGTATCGGACGACGCAGTGTAGAACGCTCACTAGATGGTCTGAAAACCTGATGAAGGCTGCTGGGCGTCGTTGGACGCAAGCGGCACAAGACCCCACTCTGTGGCGCAACATGAGGGAGGCCTACGTCCAGCAGTGGACGGCGATAGACTGAATTGATTATGGTAAATATCTGTTTTGTGTGATTATGAAATAAGAATACAAATTCACTACTCTCTATCTTGCCCGTGGGACTCGCAGAGGACTAAGGGATAAAACACTTTAAAATCCGCAAAAATAGTTTTATACCTATATAATTAGAAACCCACCTTCGCTTCGCTCCGGTTTCAGTCACCTCACCCGCATAGTTCCCGTGGGTATACCGGGACAAAATATAGTCTATGTTACTCCCTGATATTATAGCTTTCCATTGGTGAAAGAATTTTTGAAATCGGTTCGATGGTTTAATCGTGAAAGCGGAACAAAATAACAAATAAACTTACTTTCGCATTTAAAATATTAGTAAAGATTTCGTTTTCACTTCATCAGGAATGCAGAAAACACTATAAGCTGCCCTCTATTCAATTACATATCCTGAAATCCACATTAACGCAAGCGATGCCACGAGTATAACTAATTTAATAATAAACACATGTACATTATGGTAGAATTTCGGCAAGTTATGGTTTAGTAAACGCTATAAGAATTATTTACGATGTTATTAACATAATTACTACGTCATAAGCCATTAATGAGGGTATTATTTCTATAGACATACTCGTAGGTACTGAGCGAGATTATTAACACGGACATTAGGTTGGCGTATTCTTATTTATTTGTCTATTTTCGGAGGATCTTTTTAACCCCTGACGTAAAAATAGGGGTGTTATAAGTTTGACGTCGATGTCTATCTGACTGTCTGTGTGTTCGTGTGTGTGTCTCTGTCTGTGGCATAGTAGCTCTCAAACGAATTTCAATTAGGGATGTGACTTGGAGGGAAAATAATCGATATTTTGTTCTATAAAATAAATCGATTATAAGATAATCGATTATTTAAAAATAAATAATCGATAATCGATTTATTCAACCAACAGGATTATGATGACCTTTTTTTTTACGAAATGTGTGCTCTTTATTTTCTAATATAGTATGAAACACTGCACGCAGTATCGTGATGACCTTTTTTTAGAAAATCAGGCAGTGTAATAATCGATTAATTTCGAACGAATTTCGAATAATAAAAAATCGATTATTAATCGATTTTTTATTATTTTGATAAACGATTGTAAAAATCGATTATTACAAAAAATAATCGATTTTTATAAAAATCGATTATTTTTTCATATCCCTAATTTCAATGCCGTTTTTTTTTTCATTTGAAAGCCAGTTAACTTGCGGTGGTTCTCAGCTATATTTGATCCATATTAGTTTAGCAGTGTAAGCTCCAAAATAATGCAATGGCGTAGTATTACTCGAATAAGGGCTTCATGCGTGCCAGTGTAATAATTTTATGACAATTAATTGATAATTCCTGTTGAAGAGAACATAATATATGTATATATATATATATATATTTAGTTTGTGTCAGGGTTTATTCAAGATTTTCAATTTTACTTAACGGAGGATCTTATTGTATAAGACATAACTTACAGTCGGCTCTGATCTAAGTATGCTCATAGTGCGGAGGTCCATAAGTAACAATGTATAGTCACCATAAGGTTCTTCAACTTAAAGTTTCACCATAAACTTCTTTTGCTGATAACCCAAAACGATAAAAAGAAAATTTTCTTTTAAATCCAAACTAAAATAAAATGACAAAAGATTCATATACAATGGCAGAACGCAGTCTCCTATTATACCTCCACATTACACCTGAAATGCCAGAAAATATTGTTTTACTTTTTTTTTTGTGGGTGGGCTGCGGTCGGCGCGCCTCCGCACCACTCCGTCCGGGGCGACAGAGGGGCTTAAGCATGCAACTCCCGCAACCCACCCGAAAACCACGTCGCCTTCTTCGTTGGGCCGACCACCGGAGCAGGGCTACTTGACATCAGTGGTCGGCCCGACGGAATACCCCTATTGGGGTACCCTCCCTTCGACCGACCTCCTCCCCTCGGGGAGGACGTCAGTCTTTCCTCACGCGGTCGGCCTCTCAGCGGGTGAAGGACTAATCCCCGGTCACGTCACCCGCGGCCTCGGCTAGGGCGGCATAAGGTGCAGGTAGTTGCGCCTACGCCGCCCCAGTCGCCGGCGGCGGATCTCCTCATCGAGGCTGCGCTCCTCGCGCAGGCGATCCGCCGCCTCCTTCCGCGAGATCACTGTCTCGCAGAAGGCTGTGACCGCGTCCCAATTCCCGACGCTGTCGACCATCGCCCTAGCGATAGCCGGCAGCGTCAGGTCTGTACCGATGATTGCGACAAATATTGTTTTACTTAAACCTATTTAACCTCATTCGTCATACAATAACAGAATAAGAATACAAGTCATCACTCCTTATCTGGACGATGGATGTTGTAAAAGACACCTAAGGTATATATTAAGCAGAGAACATCTATTGAAGACAAGGAAGACTCGACATAAAGCTCTATGCCAACAAGTCTAACTAGCGTGATATAGTAGACAAATTTCCTTACCACTATAGAGGGGGCTTGAGCCTGACGGGAGGACTGATACAGACTGAGATTATGATGATGACAATGATAATAGAACCGCCTCCTCTTTATAATTAGCGTATTATCTTGCGTGAGGAAAGACCGACGTCCTCTCCGAGGGGGGGACGTCGGTCGATGGGAGGGGGCAGGGGGTATTCCGTCGGGCCGACCACTGATGACAAGTAACCCTGCTCCAGTGGTCGGCCCAACGACGAAGGCGACGTGGTGTTCGGGTGGGTTGCGAGTGTTGCGTGCTTAAGCCCCTCTGTCGCCCCAGACGGAGTGGTGTGGAAGCGCGCCGGCCGCAGCCTATCCCAAAAAAAAAAAGCGTATTATGTATCTTCACCACGCTGCATATTCATATGCGTATGCATATGAATATGGTTATAGAGATTTAACCGCGTTTGTAATTGATTTTTCATTGCCCGAGATATTGAATACTTTACAGCGTTCATGGCCACGGCCGGACTGTAACAATGAACGCTGTAAAAGTTCGAAAAGTCGGGCAATCAAAAATGAATTACAAAAGCGATAAAATCCGTAAAATAGTTTTATTTTCAAAAATCATTATACAACACTCTTGATCACACTGTTGCCAGTTGTTTGTCTACGGCCGCGGGCCCGTCCGTCCGGGGTAGTACCACACTGAGCAGAAATTCGACGTCCGAGTAGTAGCAATTTGATACTGCGCTTCGGTCGGTGAGCGAGAGAGCCGAAAGTCCAACTTTCTGAGGGTGTTTGCATGTGATGGTCTTTGGTATCATCGGGTGTACTGTTTGCTCGTTTGCCATCGTTTGCATTAAAAAAATATTAAGGCTTTACTTCAAATTATCTGCCCTTATAATGATGTTATCTGCTTTATAATCAGTGACATCATGATCATCATCATAACTTCAGATCAAATAGGTCACGCTGCTGAGCTCGAGCATTACAGTATGATCCACAGTATGATCGATTTACCAACTAAACTATGCTGATCAAACAGGCGGCATATTATATTCCTGGGACGCGGTCGCAGCTTTCTGCGAGGCAATAATCTCACGGAAGGAGGCGGCGAATCGCGTGCGCGAGGAGCGCAGCCTCGACGAAGCGACCCGCCGTCGGCGACTGGGGCGGCTTAGGCGCGACTATCTGCGCGTCATGCCACCCTAGCCGAGGCCGCGGGTGACTTGATCGGGGAATTAGTCCGTCACCGGCCGAGAGGGCGACCGCGTGAGGAAAGACCGACGTCCTCCCCGAGGGGGGGACGTCGGTCAAAGGGAGGGTACTCTTCAGGGGGTATTCCGTCTGGTCGACCACTGACGATAAGTAACCCTGCTCCGGTGGTCGGTCCAACGACGAAGGCGACGTGGTGTTCGGGTGGGTTGCGGGTGTGCGTGCTTACGTCCTACTGTCGTCTCGGACGGAGTGGTGCGAGGAGTGCGCCGACCGCAACCCACCCCCAAAAAAAAAGCGTATTATATTCCCTTAGTCATCTTTTACGACACCCACGGACAAGACAGGGCGTGTTGAATTGTATTCTTACTTCATGAGAACACTAAAAGCAGTGATTTAATCACTTAATATTTTTATAAGTTTTATAATTACTGAACCGATTTGGATGAAATGTTTAATGTATATTCGTGTGATGATGGAATAAGAATACAACTCATCACTATCTTATCCGTGGATGTGGTAAAAGACGACTAAGGGATATAATACGCATATAGCACCTATGAAAGAGAAGGAAAACTCGATATAAAACCCTATATCGACCTGTCTGACCAGCATGGTATGGTAAGGTCAATTTCTCTCCTATTGTGGAGGAGGCTCGAGCCCAACAGTAGGACGTCGGGCCGACCACTGATGACAAGTAACCCTGCTTCGGTGGTCGGTCCAACGACGAAGGCGACGTGGTGTTCGGGTGGGTTGCGGGTGTGCGTGCTTACGCCCCTCTGTCGCCCCGAACGGAGTGATGCGAGGAGTGCGCCGACCGCAGCCCAACCCAAAAAAAAGCCCAACTAGGACGTATATGAGCTGAAATGATATTTCATTAGGCTCGGCAATTGGTCCCAGTAGGTAGTGCTACTGTTAGTATATATAATAATTAGTATAATTAGGATAATTAATATAATAAGAATATTTCACAAGGGGAAGGCAATTTACTAGCTATACCTCACTGATCAGACAAATTTGTATAGCATATCCCTTTTTCGTTTTATAAAACACCCATGGGCATATTAGCGGTTGGTGAATGAATCTTATTACGTCATCAAACGGACATATATATATATAAACATATATCTCCACTAACACTCGCAGTCACAGGCGCTCCAGTTAGTAACACAATTAGTTCACACAAGTGAGTTACTATCGCACTGGTAATTACGTCAAGTTGGTTGGAAGTGCAAGTTTCATACGGGCGAGACGGTACAAACTTTATCGTAGCAATACATTATATTATAGATATAACTAAATACGTATAATTTAGGAATTAGATTTATCATCATTATCATTTCATCAATTCAGCCTATTGCCGTCCACTGCTGGACGTAGGCCTCCCTCATGTTACGCCACAATGTGCGGTCTTGTGCCGGCTGCATCTAACGACGCCCAGCAACTTTCACTAGTTCATCGGTCCACCTAGTGGGGGGGCGTGCTACACTGCGTCGTCCGATACGTGGTCACCTATCGAAAACCTTTATTCCCCAGCGGTTGTCGGTTCGTCGAGCGATGTGGCCTGCCCATTGCCACTTCAGCGTGCTAATTCTTCCTGCTATGTCGGTTACACCCGTTCTTCTGCTGATTTCCGTATTCCGAATTCTATCTCACAGAGAAATCCCTAGCATAGCCCGCTCCATAGCACGCTGAGCGACTTTGAGCTTTGTTATGAGGCCTACATTTAGGGACCACGTTTCTGTGCCGTAAGTCATCACTGGTAACATACACTGGTCGTAGACCTGTGTTTTCAGACACTGAGGTATGTTGGACGAGAATATCCTCTTAAGTTTTCATTATACATTCAACAAATACACTGCTAGGCTACTACTGCTTCAATAACGAGAGTAAAATTGACCTGCTATACTATGCCGGTCGTACAGGTTAGTACAGGGTTTATGTCAATCCGGCGGAATTGTGGTCATTCCGGCGGAGTTGTAGTGCATGTGAAAACGGTCCCATGACTTTGCCGTATCCGAGGGACAGGCACAGTGTGTGGGTTTTAGCTGGTTGTGGCGCTGATAATAAATCAACGTCGAGTCCGGCGTACCTCTTCTATCAAAGGTGGACATGTGTAAAAATTGCATTTTCCCGTGCGAAAAAAGAAAAAAAGGATTTATGTCAAGAATTCCTTCTCTTACGTTGATATTAAATATATAATATTACTTGTCTTATATAATACCCACCGGTAAAGATAGGCGATGAATTATAGTCTTAGTAGTAGAGTAAGTAAAGTAGAGTTAACCTTTGTAGTTAATACCTGTTTGGATCTCTTGGAATGGTCTTCATACTCGTAAATAGTAAGTTACTAGGTGATATTCAAATCATTCAATTATGTGGCGCAAGGCAGTCAATGGAACTGAAAAATGCAACAGAATAACTCCATCATAGTTGGGTTTTTTATAATTACTATACTTCTTGGCGATATTCAAAGCCTGATGATGATAATGACGGAAGATGGCTATAGGAACGACTAAATGTAACAATATTGAATGTAATTATCTTGTTGGATTAAATAGTTGCTAGGGACATTGAGCTCTTCGCAATGGTCTTACTATCTTAAGAAAAGAAATTTAAATGTACTTTGGTGACATTAACGACTGAATCCTTAGCCATTTTTAGTAGAAATCGTACAACTCATAACGGATTTCGGTGGTTGCATCAGCAATATATGCAGGAGCAATATTGTTTTTAAAAAGGACGTTCTCAATTCGGATGTTTGTATTTTTTTATGTTTGTTCGCACATAACTCCGTCGCTTGCCAGCCGATTTGAAAAATTATTTTTTGTTTTTGAAAAATCAACAAAAATCTAAAAAAATATCTACATAGTCTACATTAACGATATTTTCATTTACTCTGCATTGCGTTTTAAGGACGATTTTTTTTTAATAAAAATATTTTTCTTCATTATCATTATTATGTATTTATTCCCTTCAGTTTGAACACTTTTTGATGTCGCAGGACCACTCTTCCATAGTGTGACACTTATCTGTCTACAGCGGCGAGGCGGTCCGACCGGGGTAGTACCATATTTTCCCAGAAAATCAACGTCTCAATCTGTTACTGCACATCGTTTGGTGAGCGAGAGGGATAGAAGCCCGACTTTTTGAGGATGTTTGCGTATGGTGGGACGTTTTTAGCTAGTCAATACAATGATATAAAATGTCAATAGAATAGGAATGTAAATTTAGCCGTAACCGTCAAGAGTAACAATAGCTCAGTTACGATATTGTCCAGTCGCATTCGAACAGCGTGAGATCGAATCTCGGTGTTATTATTATTCTCTTTTTGTAATTTTTTTTTACGTTATTTCATCATTTTTATTTTTATTAATATATCTAAATAAGTTCGTCAAAAATACAATTTACGAAAAAAAATTATACCGAGTAAAGCTCGGTCAACCAGATATTGCTCTTTAAAGGAGACATTTTAAATGACATATGTCTGAAAATGTTTACACATTGTTGCCGCTTTACTACTCTAATACTTCAGATAGAATTTTATTAAGCGAGGACATGAACCAATAACGCGAAATTGAAGTAATAGATTCCAACAGATGGTCCACATGTCGAAATAATTTTCCAATCGTAAATAAGTTTCTATATATAGCCCTTGAGTATCAAATGCTAAAGTTCAGTGGTTTCCATTGAGTCAAACATTACTTAATCCGAACTTAATTATAAACTTAATATTATAAGTTTTTGATTTGGTGACGGAGTAAGAATACAATTCACGACTCTTCTTACCCGTGGATATTGTAAAAGACGACTAAGGGATATAATATGCATATAACATCAGTTCAAGAGAAGAAAAATTCAAATTAACACCCTATACCAAATGTCTGCCTAGCATGATATAGTATGTCAATTTCCCTCCTATTGAGGATAAGGATTGAACCCTGCAGTAAAACTTATAATTCACTACCATTATAACGTACGAACGGAACTGATAATTCCATGAACATTATTTAATTTAGAATTCAACGTACACCACATATAGTATAGACCAATGAGCCGAGGATCCCTTTCCATATGGTGATGAATTAAGTATACAATTCACTATCCCCTCTCTTGCCCATGGTGTCATAAAAGACGACTAAGGGAAGTATGCCTATAAAATTCATGCAAGAGAAGGAAAACTCGAAATAAAACCCTATACAAAGATGTTTAACTAGTATGGTATAGCAGATCAATTCCCCTTTCATTGTGGAGGAAACTGGAGCCCAACAGGGGGACGTATTTGAGCTGTGATTAGTTAACAGACAAATAGTTACTTCCATAATAAATAATATTTATAATAAATAATATTATTGCCATAATAAATAATATGATAATATTATTTTTGTTGTATTTTTGTCGAATTTATTTAGATATATATTAATAAAAAATAAAATATGAAAAAAATATAAAAAATTACAAAAAGAGAATAATAATAACACCGAGATTCGATTCCACGCTGTTTGAATGCGAAAACAAAACAAAAAGAAAACTGGACAACTTTCCAACTGAGCCATTGTCACTCTTGACAACGACGACGAAATTTGTATTGATTAGCTAAAAACACCGACAAAACAACATTTTCTATAAATAAAACCTAGCTAGATCGATTTATGGCCCGAAACCCCAAAGTATGCCAAATTTCATCAAAATCTATGGAGCCGTTTCCGAGATCCTGAAATATATATACGGCACGGTGGTAGATGACTTTATGATAGCTATGAAAAAAATAAAAAAAAATCCATGTCACTTTTTTTGATATGAGCATATTACTAAAAACGGTGAAAAATCAGAACTTGTACGATGTTTTCAAGTACCATAACGACAAATAGGCTACTTTTGGCATCGGATATTTCTTGTTGCAAGTGCAGATAACTGCACTATCGGCCACAAGTACAATTAAAACTAGACATGTTACAATGACATAAAAAAAATATACATTTGTTATGACTATTCCTTAATTTTTTCGGCGAAAACGGTAATCATTTAACTTTAACACACCACCCTGTAAAAAAAATGTACCGTAACCATAGTGGCAAGTAATGTCAAAAGTTGTCCACATTATTCATTATTCCAAAATGTTATAATACCTTCGCTGCCGGCCATCGCTAGGGCGATGGTCGACAGCGTCGGGAATTGGGACGCGGTCGCGGCCTTCTGCGAGACAGTGATCTCGCAGAAGGAGGCGGCGGATCGCCTGCGCGAGGAGTGCAGCCTCGATGAGGAGATCCGCCGCCGGCGAATGGGGCGGCGCAGGCGCAACTACCTGCGCCTCATGCCGCCCTAGCCGAGGCCGCGGGTGACGTGACCGGGGATTAGTCCGTCACCCGCCGAGAGGCCGACCGCGTGAGGAAAGACCGACGTCCTCCCCGAGGGGGGGACGTCGGTCGATGGGAGGGTACCCCAAGTAGGAGGTATTCCGTCGGACCGACCACTGACGACAAGTTAACTCTGCTCCGGTGGTCGGCCCAACGACGAAGGCGACGTGGTGTTCGGGTGGGTTGCGGGTGTGCGTGCTTACGCCCTTCTGACGCCCCGGACGGAGTGGTGCGAAGAGCCCGCTGACCGCAACCCACCCCCAAAAAAAAAAAGTTATATAAATATACAAGAATTGCTCGTTTAAAGATAAAAGATATACAAGAATTGCTCGTTTAAAGATATAAGATTTATTAATATTTGCTTACCTACTAATTTTTCAATTATCGGTGTGATGACGGTATAAGAATACAATTAACCACTCCCTATCTTGCCCGTGGATGTCGTGTGAAACGACTAAGGGATATAATACGCATATAACATCTATGCAAGGGAAGGAATATTCGAAATAAAACCCTATATCAACCTTAGACAGGTTGCACCAGCATGATATAGTAAGGTCAATTGCCCTCCTATTGTGGAGGAGCTCGAGATTTTTTAGAAAGCACTTGTATTTATTTTTATTTATTTATTTCTTTGTGCTTTCATTGAGCGTAAATAACATCAATTGCAAATATCTGTGGAGGAATGTTCTTCTCGCATTTCAAAGCAGCTTATCAGAAGGGTTATACGCTCCTTAAGCTTTATCATATTCGTAGTACTGTACTGCTGCGTTTCTTGTAGCTGTACATCTTCTTATCTACTGCCTTATTAGCCAATTCTGCTTCATTTCTCCCGCTTTTTTTGCTGTAGTGTAAGGAACACACTGTTCACAGTTGTCTGTCTACAGTCGCGGGCCGGTCCGTCCGGGGTAGTACCACACTGAGCAGAAACTCGACGTCTGAGTGGAAGCAATTTGTTATTGCGCTTCGTTCAGTGAGCGAGAGAGCCGCAAGTTCAACTTTCTGGAGGTGTTTGAATGTGGTGGGTTTTAGTGATGCATTTAGTATTACCAAATCTCATTACACGCAATCACACTCCCTTCACTTTCTTCGCGATAGGCAGCGGCCCCTGGTATTGTAAAGGTCTAAGAGCGGCAGCAACACTTACCATCAGGTGTACTGATTGCACATTTGCCACCGATTGCAATAAAAAAAATCTCAATTCCCCTTGTTTTTCATTTCTAATTAAATTTGTTACGGGTGCTAAGAAATTTAAAAGTATTGTGCGATATAGCACGCAAAAAGGGCTGGTAATTGATTTTAGTGGACTGTATAATACGGTTATGAAAGGTGGTAGTTGGTCAGTAATAGATCCTGCATCTAGACGAGCAGGTGAATAAATCAAGCACTTACCTCTAAGCCTTAATGCGCCAATTCCAAGGGGTCAGCAGTTATGTGCAGAATCTATATTAACGTCACAGCAGCACTAACACCAAACTGCACGGCAGCGTATATGAGATAAAGTCTTGAGCTAGCTCAGTTCACGGAACTGACAGAGTCTATATGTAGATCGAGGAACGTCCTGATTACGCTATGTTCTACACAAGCATACAGCACGGCTGTTTGTGGCTAACCGATGATATTTTTCAACGGTTTAATAATATTGCTTACCAATGGACGGTAGGCAGCAAAAATATTCGAGGCTGTGGCCAATGAAATTCAGCCGTCCTCTATTAACTAAATGCGGGATCCAACAAGTATATCCCGGGAATTTCCAAAGATCAAACCTCTTCTGGTAATTATTGTGGATTCTGGCTTATAGGAGTTACTGTGGTAAGGATATGGTGAAATTCATCTCGACCCATTTATGACCCATGATGATGATGATGACTGGGCTCGAGCTTCGTCCACAGTAAAAGTGAAATTCACTCTACTATACTATGCTAGTCAGATAGGTTGGTATGGGATTATTTTTTCGAGTTTTTCTTTTCTTGCATAGCTGTTATCATCGTCATCATCACCATCATCATCGCAGCCCAGATACGTCCCACTATTGGGCTCAGGCCTCCTCCTTAATGGGAGGAAATTCGACCTACTATACTATGCTGGATAGACAAGTTGGTATAGGGTTTCATTTTGACTTTTCGTTCTCTTGCACGGATGTTATGTGCATGTTATATCCCTTAGTCGTCTTTTACGAAAATCACGGGCAAGATAGGGAGTGGTGAATTATATTCTTACTCCGTCACCACATCTCAGTCACAAATCTAGTGGTGGGATTGGTTCCATAAAAATATTACCTGTCGAGGATTATTATTAATTATGATTTCAAAATATTTTTAATTCACAATGATATCATTACAGTTCAAGTAAGTTATGATGGCGTATTCATAGACCCCCAATAATAAATCTTTCCACTTTAACATTTATCAAAAAAACTTAAAAAGTTATTTAACAAATTGTCATTGCGTCAAATTTAGGATGTCAGATTAATAACAAACTTACATATTACTGATGAATTATCAATATATACATATTCCTAAACCTTATTACTTATAAAATAAGGCTGAGTTTAGCTGTATATCGTGTTATTGAAGTGTTGAATATTAATTTTGTATGAAACTACAAGGGAAGTCGATTTAAGTTAGTCGTCAACTTCATAATGATTTCATGAATTACAAATCAAAGTTGGCGGTATTTCGTTGACGTATACCAAAGTCGCTGTAATAGTTAGGTTCTCGCCTTAATTTATAGTATGGGTTTTTGCTCAATGCTTTTAACTAACACATACATTAATTAATCTTTGAATGAATAATGAAATAACCTAACTGTATTGACTTTTAAATAAAACTACTTTAGAGATTTTATCGCGTTTGTATTTGATTTTTGATTGCCCGACGTCTCGAACACTTTGTAGCGTTCATGGCCCGCCCGTGACCATGGAGGCTGCAAAGAGTTTTTTTTTTAAGAGAAACTTCTTTAGAATCGTTGTGATTTCTAACTCAATGAAACGAAAAATCTAGTCCATAGAGAAACAAACACGTATAGGATTCAGCTGGCGAGAGAATGTGATAAAGGATAAAGGCTGAAGGATAATGGAGAAAGGATAAAGGAGTTTCACATTTGATATGCGTGCTTAGTACGCACATTTTTTTTTTTTTTTGAAGAATGTGGAATTCTCCCGTAAAGATCAAAAATCATTGTGTATTAATTTTAATTTAATGTTTATAGTGACTAAGGATACAATTCAGCACCACATTCCTTGATAGGGGCTATCGTAACAGTTGACTCATCATCACCACACTACCATAGCTGATATACGTTCCACTGCTGGCATCGAGCCTACTCCGGAATTGACTGGAAATTAACCTACTATGCCATGCTGGTCGGACATGTTGGTATAGAGTTATATTTCAAGTTTTCCTTCTCTTGCACAGACCTTAAGTGCATATGAAATCCCTTAGTCGTCTTTTACGGGATTCACGGGCAAGATTGGGAATGGTATTTTGAATTTGGGGCAGAAAAAAAAACATAAATTTGAAATGGGAGCAAATATAAAACATAAATTTGAATTTGGAACAAAATAAAACTATGTTAAACCTTAAAAAATAACTCGGAAAAAAAGTAAAACCCTATACCAAACCGTACGCGACCAACGTCAGTCGTCATTTAAGACACCCGCAGGTAAGATTGGATTAGACAGGTGGTAAATTGTATTCTTACTCCGTCACCACACGGATATACAGAAGTAAACGTAACATATCATCTCAGCCTATATATGTCCCACTGTTGGGCTCAGGTCCCCTCCCATTATGGAGGAGACTCCCATTATGGAGGAGACTCCGATTATGGAGGAGACTCCCATTATAGAGAAGATTCCCATTATGGAGGAGACTCCCATTATGGAGGGGACCTGAGCCCTCCTCTACAATTCCACGCTGGTCAGTCGTGTTGGAATAGAGTTTTATTTCGAGTTTTCTTTGTCTTGCATAGATGTTATATGCTTATTATATCCCTTAGTCGTCTTTTACGACATCCACGGGTAAGAGGGTGATAAATTATATTCTTACTTCGTCACGCGGATGTATAGACGTAAACTTAACATACATAAGTCAAGTATTTATTTACAAACACACAGACGTCACGTTTGTAGAAGATACCGTCTTAACTAAATATTTGATTTGCTCGAGATGAGATTTAACTCGTTCTACGAATTATTGGAGTTGGATAGACGGGAGCGGGTTGTGACGTCACTGCTATAAAGATATATGCACACGCCTGAATTATATTAACATTAATGTATTTATTGCTCAAACCATCAAGATAGATCATCAAAAAGAGGAATCACCAAAAGAACAAAACCCCTGCCAAGCGTGTTATTAAAATAAAATTTATTATACCTATCCGATTTTCATTTTAATTATGTGGGCTTAGAATAATAACGTATAGATAGATAGTGTCGGTACTTCGAGCGATCAAAAACATGAAGCCAAAAGTACTACATGCGCGCAGGCGATTATACACGTACACACGCACACAACTATACAAATTATGAAATCAAATTTTGTTTTTATTAATATAAATCGTCAAAATACTTTTAAAAGTAATGTTAAAAATCTTTTTATGTTTTTCAAATGTGTTGTGACATAATTTGAATGCATAAACCGTCATAATTACTTATTTATTTTTTAAGAGTTGCGTACGTACGTTCAGTACACTGACCTTGTATACTACGGAACGGTCCGACGTAAACTCCATTAGGTTCCAATTTAAATGCTTAATGTTTTTGCGTAAGAATTTCACTAATATAAGTAATTCTTGACAGTCTTCGATTCACCAAATATTAAATTGACAATTAAACCCACAGACTTAGAATAATAACGTATAGAAGGTAAGTCCGCGTATTATTCTAAATTGAAATTATTTATCTGTCATAACTTCTTCTTCTTCTTAGTTAATGGCAATGAGCTACAATAATATGAGCTATTGGTGCCAGTGTCGAGTATATTGATTATTATTCACGTCTTTAGTCTTAGTCTTTCAGTCAGTCGTTAGCATGACTTGGTGCTGATATCCAAGTCATGCGTCTCAGGAAATTTGGGCAGAATGTCAAAATACACGTAACTCACTATTATATAATTTTCACTACATTTCAGAATTTTATCTGCATTATATTACATAAAATATCAGCAAAATTATTGAATATAACACTTTAAAACACTAAAATAATGAAAAGAATATAAAAGCGCTACATGACATTTTGACATTCGCGTCAAAAGTCCTGTCATAACTTTCATTTAAACTAAATAATGACAACCAAATTTGATTTAATTTTTTTCATAAATAGTTTGTTAATAATTACACAAAGTTCAATTTTGCCCTAGCGAAACGGGTGTAGACAGCTAGACATATTTAAGAAAATAAAAGTCTAATATAACAAAGAAAATAAAAATCCAATATGTATAACACCTAATACCATTTCAGATTATTACGTTTGCAATTTAAGATCGAGAGATCACAAATTTTAGTTGATACGCTCACCGCAAACTAATATGTCTAGGCGGTAATTGCACTTAGGAATCGAGTTCTCAGATGTTTATTGCTATCAGACGGGCTTGGCAGATGTATTTATTAAATGCTAGCTAACTATACCTCTCCACGTTGCTACAGGATAAGTTAAATTAAATCAATTCACATTCAAATTCAAATCATTTATTATGTATAAACCCCGCGGGGGCACTTACATATTGTCACTTTTTACATATTTTTTTAAAATTACCGACGGATCGGAACGCGACCGCACTGAGAAGATCTGGCAAGAAACTCAGCGGGGTTGGCTATTTTTTATTAATTTTTCTAATTTCACTTAAATAAAATTACATCTTACAACATGCTTATTAATAGTTCCAATGTGATGCCATTCGAAATATTATATAATACAATTCACAAATATAATGAGGATATTATGGCTGGACCAGATCCCGCAAACGGCATCCGATCACGAGTTAACCACTTTCTGTATAAAACTCATAAGGGCATATTCATCATCATCATCGAGAGCGTCTCACCATACCATATACGTCCCACTGTTGGGCTCGGGCCTCCTCCACTGTGGAAGAAAAATTGACCACGTTAGTCAGACGTGTTGTCACAGGTTTTGTTTCGAGCTTTCTTTCTCTTGCATTTTCTTCTCTCATAGATATTTTATGCATATCATATCCTTTAGTCGACTTTTACGACACACACGAGGAAGAGAGGGGGTGGTGAATTGTATTCTTACTCCATCACCAGAAGGAAAGTGAAGTATACAAGGGCATATTATCCATTTCATATTTCGTTTAACATTAATCTAATAATCTGCGACAGGATCGGCTTGCAGTCATAAGCTGAGAAGTTCTGGCTCGTTAATTTTTAAATTGATTATTTTAAATGAAACTGTATGTGTATCATATGTAGTCATCATCATCATCACCATCATCTCAGCTCATATACGTCCCACTTTTGGGCTTGAGCCTCCTCTATAATAGAAGGGAAATTGACCTACTATATCAAGCTGCTCAGACGTGTTGGTATAGGGTTTTATTTCGAGTTTTCCTTTACTTCCTTAGAAGTTGTATGTATATTGAAATCCCTCAGTCGTCTTTTACGACACCCATGGCTAAGAAAGGTGATGGTGAATTGTATTCCTAATAATATCTAGTAAATAAGTTAGTTTTAAAAACATGCTGTAAAGCCCAAAATAAACATTCTTTCTTTCTTTATTCTCACTCCGTCACTACATGGAAAATGGAGTATTAGATGTGATCTTCTTTGAACTAGACTAAATTTAAAGACAAATTATGGTCGAATGCGATCCCACAAGCGGCAACCAATCATGAATTAACTAATAGAACAGCCATCACTATACAGAACACAACTGTCGCCTTCCATTATTTGGGCATGAAATTTTAAAAAAATGGCCAAGAGAATGGACTCTGTTCTGTTTATCAATAGATATCGCCAACCAGCTTGTTAAGCATGGCGCTTATAGAAATAACGCCACTAATGAATAACCGCGTCATATGGTATTTTTTAAAGTATTCAGCAGCAATAACAAAAAGCAAAATGATTGTGACAAATATTTAAGATAATATAAATGAATTTCTGTGTGGTGATGGAAGAAGAATACAATTCACAACCCCCTCTCTTACCCGTGGGTGTCGTAAAAGACGACTAAGGGATAAACAAGCGACAAACCAATATAATAATATTCTTATACTAACCTGTATGACCAGCATGGTATTGTAAGATCAATTGTTATCTTATTATGGAGGAGGCTCGATCCCAACAATATGACGTATATAAGCCGAAATGAAATGAATTTCCTATACATTCGTATCTTAATTATCTAGGGCGACGCAATATCTACTCTTCTTCCATCCTAGATATTGCAAAAGTTTTGGTAATAGATCTATGACCGTCTGCCTGCCTGACATCAATCTTCCTTAGGGATACATGATGTTGCCCAGGTCCAGGTTACCAGGCCATTAAATGGCCCAGGTTGATATAAAACATATTTTACAATACTTTTTATATCAGTAGATTCACGATTGGTCACGATCGTAACGGCAACAATATACATATCAACATTTGAATAAAAACGACCAAACCAATTTTAAAACTCAAAAGCTTCGCTCTAAGGTAGGTCTTACAAAACTTTTCATACAAACTTCAATATCAAAGTCAGTTTGAAAATCTCCGAGATAAAAAGCTCAACGAAAGTACAGCCGGACAGAGCAATAAAAAGACTAGAAAACTCAATTTAACTTCGTCAAGATCTTGTTAATAAAATTTATGAATTACAAATCAAAGTTTGTTTCGTGGTAAGCGCGAGAAAAATATTAAATAGCCCACGGCTACTTTGTTGTTTTAAGCTTTTAAGTTTTACGTAAATTATCTATACAAATAAATAAAATTGAAGTGTCTGTTTGTAATGTTAAAATGTGGACTTTTTTCATGCTCACACGGTTATTTGAACGACACCTATGCCTAAAATATTGTTTAAAAATTTTTTGTTTGAAGTAATCTTCAAAACAGCTGGACCGATTTTGATAATATTTTACTGCCAGGTAGCTGTATATATAACGAGTAACTTAGGCTATAATTTATCCCGGTATTCCCACAGAAACAGGAGCTACGGGAGTAAGATGACTGAAATCGAAGCGAGGATGGGTTGCCAGTACTAAATAATATTTATTACTATAATATTGTTAATTTTAGAATCAAGTTAGAAATATTAAATTTTAAGGTATTGTTCAATAATAATGAAAATATCACATCATTTTCATCATTTCAGCTCATATATATGTCCCAACATTAGGCTCTAGCTTCCTCTACAATATGAGGGTAATTGACCTTGTAAACGGCGATGGTCAAACGGGTTTCATTCCGAGATTTCCTTCTCTCGCATAGATGTTGTATGCATACTACATATATCCCTTAGTTAGCTTTTACATTATCCACGGGCAAGATAAGCGGTGATTAATGGTATTCTTACTCTATCACCACGCGGAAAATATATTTTTTTACTATTTACTAACTTAAGCCACGTAAAAAGTATCTTTCATAAGGTCTATTTAATAGATTATGCTTGATTGAGCAAAAACTGTAAAGTTGTTTAGTTTAACTTTTATTCCAAGGAAACACACATTATCAGAATAGAATAATATTAAAATATAAATCTATCGCTGTTCAGTAGCCTTGCTAAAATATAATAAGTGCAAGTCGGAGTCATGCACGTAGGGTTCCTTACCATATATCTATAATAGAATATTAATTAAAAAAAATTTAAAAACAAGCTCATATTTAAATGCTCTAAAACGAAGAAAAGTGCTTGTCAAGACTATTCAAACGAGTCCCAACTCGACGGTTTTATCGTGTTTAGTTTAGGAGTTCCTATGGCCACCTTCCGACGCCATCTTGAGACCAACTTCATGGTACCATATTATTGCATTGTCACCAATGTTACGTAAGTAAATCAAATTTTAACCTAATCTAACGACAGGAAGTTGTTCTAATTTAACTCGTAAGATTTGTCCTATACTAACAGGGCAAGTTATTTAACTTGCCTTTAAAGCGTTTAAAAAGGGCAAAAAATCACGTTTGTTGTATGGGAGCCCTCCTTAAATATTTATTTTCTTTTTTTTAGTATTTGTTGTTATAGCGGCAACAGAATTACATAATTTGTAAAAATTTCAACTGTCTAGCTATAGCGGTTCTTGAGATACAGCCTGGTGACAGACAGACAGACGGACAGATAGCGAAGTCTTAGTAATAGGGTCTCGTTTTTACCCTTTGAGTACGGAACCTAAAAACTGCTGGACCGATTTCAATAATTCTTTTTTTATTTTGCTTGCCATGATATGGGGGTGGTTTACAAATAAAAGCAAGTAAAGAGATCCCAAAAGGATAACTAAAATTAGGACAAAAATCAGCCATTTTGTGCTCGGGTGTTTCAATTTCATGTGGGTATATTGTATGATGGAAATAATAATATAAATCATCACCCCATTTCTTACTCGTCGGTGTCGTAAAAGACATCTAAGGCATTATGTTAAGCACCATAAACCATTCTTGAATCCCCTTGAACATGCACAAAAAATTTCATCAACATCGGTCCAGCCGTTTAGGAGGAGTTCAGTGACATACACACGTACACAAGAAATATATATATATAAAGAAGATTAGCTGCATCCATTATGTTTGGTAGAATTATTAATCTTAATAAAATTGGACTTTCAAAGCTTAGCATATTAATATTTTAATCGTCTATGACCAGATATATTCAAATTAATAGGTAGGCGATACGAAGTTTACTGGGTCACCTAGTTATTATAAAAATAACATTTCCATTATTAAATAATATATTCATTATTAGCTAGAGTACCCGGCTTCTCAAAACAATTCATTTAATGTTATACAGTAGTTCGACTAAAGGTACACTTAAAAAAATATAGTTATTTTTATTGAGGTTTACAATGTTCCAGAATAAATCCACACATTCGAGAGAGTTCTGGAATGTTCAACAATGCTCCAAGATTTTCCAAAAAATTCTAGACTTTATCTGAATAGCCCAAACATTCTAGAACAGGGATTCTCAAAGTGTGTTCGCGAGACCTAGGGGTTTTGTAGAAAAGACATCAGGGTACCGCCCAAATCAAATAGCTTTTAATTTTCGTAATTTGACTGTGAAATAATACCAGGGTTAAAAATATTATTTTAAAATAGCGCAAAATTAGTGGCGAGAAGAGTTTTTTTTATCTATCTTACTATCATTTAAGTTGTTCTACTTCTTTCCTGCTGTTACTGCCTGAATCATGATTCATAAGCGCATATAGCCAATGCAATGCGGCAATGCAGTCCCAACCCGCACCCCATTCAATATTTAATTTCATTCGATATGGGGTTCCATAAAATAAAAAGTATTCGATTGGGGTTCCGTTATCCTTAATTTAGGAGCCCCTGTTCTAGAATAATAATAATGATAATATTTATTTTATAAAACGGCATGCAAATACAAATTCGAATATAGAGTAACAAATAACACATTTCCAATTAATTATAAGTGACGAGTTTAACAATTACAAGTACTTAAATAATTTTTCATCCTGCTGACTCCCAAACTAAGCTATCGCTTGTGACTCGGGAGGCAGAGTACGCATATGCATAATTAAGTGTCCTCTCCGCATGAAAGTCGGTTCGCACAATGTACATTACATTACTTGTACATTACTTGTTCTGAACAAGTAGAGTGACAAAAAACAAAAAGAAAAATAATAACTAAAAGTAATTGTACATTTATTTGAAGAATACGCTACAATGTTCTAAAATTTTGTTTAATGTTTTAAAATTTTTAGAAGACAATACTGCCCGAGCTTAGAAAGGAGATAGGCTAACTCTATAAATATGACGATCACTTCGGCATTTTTGTATAGTGTATAATGATGATTATATCTGCTAAAGCTATAATATCAGCGCGTAAACTAGGCTATATTTTATTCTAGTATTCCCACGGGAACAGGAACTACGCGGGTAAAACGACTAAAACCGAATCGAAGCGAGGGCGGGTTGCTAGTATCTAAAATATAGTATATTGTGAAGTAGGTAACTTATAAGCCCTTCAGATATCAAGAGAGATATTATACTGATGACTCAGTTGGTATCAGAGGATATTAAAGCAAACGTTTTAAGATTATATCTTAGCAATCGCCCGTCGGATACGACTTGAAACTGGTATCCATTGTTTTGAGACGGACGAATTATTTCTCTTGAAGAAAAGCATATGAAAATAAAAATATCGACCAAGTGCGAGTCGCACTCGCGCACGAAGGGTCCCGTACCATTGAAAAAATCACTTTTATTGTATATATTTATTTTAAATATTTATTTTATTATTATCTTAAATATTTATTTTATTTTATTTTTAGTATTTTTTGTTATAGTTATAGTGGCAACAGAAATACATAATTGGTGAAAATTTCAGCTATCGCGGTTCTTGAGGTACAGCCTGGTGACAGATAGACGGACGGACAGACGGATGGACAGACAGCGAAGTCTTAGTAATAGGGTCCCGTTTTTACCCTTTGGGTACGACACCCTAAAAACAAATAAATGGATAGCTCCTAGTACCTGTGGTCCACTTAATAAGCCTCTACCCGGTTTTACATCGCTCTAAATGACTGACCTAGGCGAGGGTGGATAAATATAATCAGCCCAAATAAGGCGTCTATTGCCTTGTATCTATTATTTTTTCATCATCTCAGCTGATATACGTCCCACTACTGGGCTTGAGCTTCGCCCACAATAGAAGGGAAATTGATCTACTATACCACATTGGTCAGACTGGTTGGTATAGAGATTTATATCGAGTTTGTGTGTCTTGCCATTAAACAATTACGTTTGGTGAGAATCAGATGTATTAGTCAATAAGAAACCATTGTGGAATAAATAAATAATATCTGGTTGAACATTTATGGGTATATTTTTGTTGTATTTTTGTTGAATTTATTTAGATATATATTAATAAAAAATAAATAATGAAAAAAATATCAAAAAGTACAAAAAGAGAATAATAATAACATCGAGATTCGATCCCACGCTGTTTGAATCCCAAAACAAAACAAAAGAACTGGACAATTTCCCAATTGAGCTAACACGTCTCTTGACGTTGACGGCGAAATTTGAATCCATATTCTATTGATATTTTATGTCATTGTATTGATTAGCTAAAAACACCGACAAAACAACATTTTCTATAAATAAAACTTAGCTAGATCGATTTTTTGGCTCCGAAACCTCTAGGATGCCAAATTTCATTAAATCGTTGGAGCCGTTTCCGAGATCCTGAACATATATATATATATATATATATATATATATATATATATATATATATATATATATACAGGGTGTATCAGGTTATGGGGCAACTGGTCAAAAGGGGGCTAGGCAATGGTGATAGGAACCTATAATAAAATATTGAACGAAAAATATTGATTCTTTTAGAAATTAGAGACATGTAAAGTTTTCAATTTTATCATTGTTTTTTCGTTTAAATCTGATTGAAATGTATAAAGTCAGTGATACTTAATCTGCAACATATTCGTACTTTGTTAAATGTTCAGTAGAAATTGAAAAAATCAATGATTACGTTCGCATAAGCAAAACGAACTTCGCTTTAAATCAGCTGATCGGCCGATTATCGTCAGCGAGTCACGTTTGTACCTACTGTCCCATTGAAGCGTTTGCGCAATTTTAGGTATGTACGAATGAAATTATACTGTCGAAGCTTTACATGCCTACATGTATTCTGTCTGTACATGCCTACATAATACGTAACATTTAAGGCATAGACTCTTAGACACATTTTTTTGAAATCACTATAATTTTTATGTTATATTGTTTTTTGTGTAATGTACATTCTAATTATGATCTATGACCGTTAAACTACAACATACTCGAACAGTTGTCCCATAACCTGATACATCCTGTATATAAGATGAAAAAAAATAAAAAATTGCATGGATGTTATGTGCATATTATCTCTCAGCCGTTACATCCATGGGCAACATATGGAGTGGTGAATCGCATTCTTACGAGTCACATAACGAAAAGCCACACTGGTCTAACAGCTAAGGCGCTCGCAATAGAATTCCAATAGATGTGGTTCAAATCTTAAGTGTGGTTCAAGATTATATTAGGTATATCAATAACTGCACGTATGGCGTGATGATTAACTTACCTTATTGTGGATGCCATTCCTACGCTGGACAATACTTTGTACGCTCCACAATCTGTTATTGTGAATCTAAGAGTAATTTTTGTTCGTTAATTGTACGTTTGTAAAATATCACGCAAGTTGTTAAAAAAAATTAGCGCTACCCTTTTTTTAGTCGACTCTTGGCTTAAAACTTTTAGTCAATTCTTGGTCTAAAACTTTTATTCCACTCTTGGCTTAAAAGGTTTATTTATATAAATCTTGGCTTAAAACTTTTAGTGAACTCTTGGTTTCAAACTTTCAGTCAACTTTTGGCTCAAAACTTTTATTCAACTCTTGGCTCAAAACTTTTATTCAACTGCGGGCTTAAAACTTTTAGTGTACCCTTGGCTTAAAATTTTTAGTCAACTCTTTGCTTAAAACTCGTTCATTATTCACAGGATTATAAGTAAATTGAGCACAACAAAATCTACTTAAAACTTCTGATAATGGAAACGTGACATATCTCTAGATAACGCTTAGTAAGTTCTACGCCGAAATATCAAAGTGCTCGATATTATCCAAAGGGACAAAGATGGAGTATTCTTTAATGCTTTTGAATAAAGACATTGTTTGGACAGGTATCAAGTTTTAGGAATATGCAGGCATTCGTCGTTCACTGAACATGCCTCCAAAGAACGTAAGATTTCGCTGTATCAAGCCGCCAGCATCCAAGCCGAATTCGTCCTTCTGTTAGACTCGAGCCCCTTCATAATTAGTAAGATATAAAGCCTACTATAATGCTGGTTAGACAGATGCGGGAAAGGGAATACCGTCGGTATTCTCACCTCGGACAGAATGGAAGGCATGTACGCTGATTATAACCCACACAAAAAGAAACAAAAACAAAGCGTGGTGTAGTAGGTCCCATTCCCTTTGATAAAAGAGGAAGCCTGAGCTTAACAGTGATATATATAGGCTCAAATGAAGGGATTTATGGTTTAATATAGCAATTTAATATATAGGCAGCCTATAGAACATGTCTATAAATCGCCAATTGAATTCAGGGTAATAGCAGTGGCGATAAATTGTTGTGATTTAACGCGAAATTATTAGTCCGATGTTGGCCTATTTACCGAAAATTCTGATTCGCGACACAAATTATGATGATTACAGTAATTTGGATTTTACATTGATATAGTACATAATATGGAATGAAATAAAAATATTTTTACGTTTTTTTTTACTTTTGTATATATTTTTGTACGACAACATCCTTTTTTGTTGCTTTTTTGTGCATTTCATAGCGTGTCGCGCACCGTGCGATCCCAATCCACGACTCTGTCTCAAAAGTAAAGTCCGGCGCATCGGTGTGGGATAGGGTCCCTGGTCGTCCGTTTGAAAACTCTCTTATGGCGACCACAGACAAATAAGAAGAAAATTATGATGGTGAAAATGAAATTACATCCAGACTTAGAACAACAGCTTTTGAATTTTGGAATTGCACCGACGATACTGGCACATTAGGTCGATATTTTAACCACTACGCTAACTATGCAGGACTTGACTTTATCCTTTATATTACCGAAATTCAGAAGCTATCGCCGCGCCGTTGAATGAGCTGCTGGTTCACCACTTAGGCAATAAAAAAAACAACACAAAGAGCTTATATTCTACCTAGGATCAGCTATACTGTGTTGAAAACCGTTTCCCCATACAGTACATACATACGTACATATACATATGTTCATTGTAAAAATAACTTTAACGCTTCTCAGATATGGTTTTATTTTGGTTAAAAACTATGATCAGGAACTAAAAATTCACCTCATACGAATCGTTTATCGGCACCTCCAGCTTATGGTTTACTTGAAGCTTGTGAAGTGTAGAAACTGAAACAAGGCGAGAATAATAACGACTTCTTTGACTTTAAATAAACATGTGTTATATTTTCTACTAGCAATTTTTTGCGTTTTCACCTGCGTAGTTCCTGTTCGCATAAGAATAACGTTAAACAAAATACATGGCTACCCGTTACTTGCTCATGGTAGGAAAAAAATCGATTACGGGAGAACCAGAGGTAAGGACAACAGTGAGTGCCACCATCCCTATTAAATGTGGCCATTACGATAAGTATTTTACTTTGCTCGGAGGCTTGTAACTTCCAGCAAAAGTCGACAAACGTGAGTACAACACTTCACTTAGTATCAGGTGTGCTGTTTGCACGTTTGCCATCAACAGCAATGAAAAAAACTGATTATCAATGTTTTCTAATTGGTCAATGTGTAAATTGTAGCCTTAATATAATGTAGAGAAGTAACAAGGTCAATTATTAGAACCAAAACTGTTCATTCAAATATTTGCTTGTATCTAACTACCTTATAAGCACAGATTTTTGTGTATTTATACTATTAAGCGCGAAGTATATTTATTTTTCATAATACCAAAAATTTTTCTTTTTCTACGGCTAAAGTAGCAACAAGCGCAGGTACTCACGTGGGTTGGTATAGGGTTTTATTTCGAGTTAGCCTTCTCTTGCATGTTTGTTCTGCGCCTGACATATCCCTTAGTCGTCTATTACTATATCCAGAGATCAAAAAGAGGGTGGTGAATTGTATTGTTATTCCGTCACCACAGAAGATGCTAGATGTGATTAATTGTAAAAAAAAAAACAATAAGTTAAAGTTGATAATATTATTATAGTTATAATGATGTTGCATTATTTGAAATTAGGTCACTTCCATTGACCCAATATCTTAATTCCACTGAAGTGTAAATTGAAAATTAATGTTCCACCATTTTGTACGTTCCGATGCAACAATTTCGATTGTAGCATTCGGCAAATATTTAAAATGAAAATAAGTTTAATATTTACTGTAATATAAATAACCAATGTTGTTGGTGTCCTTAATTAAAAATATCAACTCTACACCAAACTGTGTAACGGCATTTTAAGTTGGATAATTTCGCTAAAAATTCCATTTGGTAAAAATCAATTTCATCTCGACTCATATACATCGCACTGCTGGGCTCGAGCCTGCGCCAGAATAGGAGGTAAATCCTTACTATGCAAGTCTGCTAGGCTGTTATAGGGTTTTGTTTTGAGTTTCCCATCTCTTGCATAGATGTTATATGCGTATTATCGTCGTCTTTTGTGACATTCACGGGTAAGATTGGGAGTGTTGAATTGTATTCTTAAGCCGACACCACAAGGAAAAAATAATTAACGAGTAAAAAATTATTACGACAATGCGACTCAAACCCACGTATATTGGATATCCGTTCTGATCATCCAGGACGATTTCATATAAATAACTTTGCATAGTAACTGCTAAATCTCAGAAAACTATTTGGTCTTATGTTTCTTAGAAGAATGCCGGTGTTTTGTTTTTCGGGTGATCAAGACGCACGCCGTCTGATCCGTGCAGGCTAACGAAAGGGTGTCGCGCGATCCCATAATCTTCTGTATTCCCTCCTTTTTGCTAATGGGCCTACTACTAGTACCGAGTCCTTGACTTCTTTGGCTAACCCGATGGAAAATGCTAGTTTTTCTTTTTTTTTGGTGCGCTATGCCGCCCGACTTCATCCGGTGCGATGTGGGGCCCATAGTCCGTCGGCTTCGTCGTTTGGCTGACCACCAATACCGCGTTCCTTGTCCTCAGAGGTCGGCCAATGCTAGTGTTGAAAGAAGGTCTTTCGGTGAACCTTCATCCATCATCATCATCACAGCTTATATACATTGGTGCTAGACTCTAACCTCCTCCACAATGGGACGGCAATTGGTTTATATAGATGTTATCTGCAATAATGCCTGTATTGAATTTTGTTATATCCACAGGTTCTTGCCGGGATGATGAAATCCACGGCAAATTAATGGTGGAGTCACATTGTTCTTAAGTCATTCAATAAACCACTGAAGTCAAGGAACTCTGCACCGATGGTCGACCCAACCACGATGGCGACGTGCTATCAATAGTGGGTGGGTTACGGGGCCACGTCCCGCCCCTCTGTCGCCCCGGACGGCACTGGGCAGCGGGTGCGCTGACAGTAGCCCACCCAAAAAAAATTATTCAATAACATTTTTAAATAATAAATATCCTCTAATAATTTCAAACAGAATTCAGACTAGTTCAACTCAAACGTACCGAAACATCTCTTCCATTTGCAAAGCTAAGATAAAGCTTTGAAAGCTGTCTGTGTACTTATCAGTCCGCGGGATGGTTTCAACTGTCTAAACTTTCTCCTCTCATTGATATTATTGGAAAATGCATTTGCTTCAGTTTGTTTAGACTTTATTCCAATTGGAATGGAAATTTGCGATATTTGAAATCGTTATTTTAACAGATTACAAGAGAATTATTATGAAGATTTATGTAAAAAGGTGTTCGAAATGCGCTGATTTCGGCGTAGAAACTAAACTCATCTAAGCTTATTAACATTGCTTTATACGCTTGTATACATTTCCCTATGGTGATGGCAGTAAGTAAGGATGGGAAGGGATTATAATATGAAAATAACTTCTATTCACGACAAAGAAATCTCGAAATGAAACCCATACCAACCGATCTAACCAGCTGGTGGGTCAGTATCCCTTCCATTATGGAGAAGGCTTAAGCCAAGTACTGGGACATATACGAGAAGTGAGGATGATAAACTACGACCGTGTGGTGATGGAATACAATTTATCATCCCCCTATCTTGCCATGGGTGTCGTAAATGACGACTAGCGGATTTAATATGTAGATATCTTCAATGCAAGAGAAAGAAAACTCGAAATAAAACCCTATATCAACATATCTTCAGACCGGGAAATTGTCCGTCACCCGCAGAGAGGCTGACCGCGCGACGGCGACCGACGTCCCAGGACGTCGAGAGGTGAGGTTACCCGAAAGGGTATTCCGTTGGGCCGACCACTGACGACAAGTCACATCTGCTCCGGTGGTCGGCCCAACAACGAGGTGACGTGGGTACGGGTGGGTTATGGGCCCGCGTGCCGTCCTTTCATCGCCCCGGACGCACTGGACCGCGCGTGCGCTTACCATAGCCCACCCATAAAAAAAAAATATCAACATATCTGACTAGCATAGTATAGTGAGTTAAATTGCCTTTCCATAACGAAGAAGGCGCGAGCCCAACAGTGTAAAGGCTGAGGTGAAATGATGTTAAAAACATGCAAAATATATAATGCCATCAAAAACATAACTTATAAAATAAATAATAGTTCAAAAAAACTAAAAATACGCTTTTAAAGAAAATCCAACTAAAAAGAATAAAAAATATTTTTTAAAAATTTGAATTAAGAATAAAGCAAAAATATTTTTTATTGTAAAAAAAAGCGTGGGGTGCATGTTGTTAATAGTTATAAATATTTTATTGACAGATATGAGTAGAAGGATTATTATTTTGATAATATCTTAAAAAGCCCCCATATCTCAAAAAATATAAAAAAAAAATATTTTCTATTTTTTTAGTTGGATTTTCTTTAAAAGCGTATTTTTTAGTTTTTTTGAACTATTATTTATTTTTCATTTTAGTTGAATTTTCGCTAATCCTGATTATCCTAGTAAGAATAACGGGTCAAACTGTTTAAAATATTGAATTGTCATCGATCCTTAATAAGTATGCCAAATTTCGAGTTAATCCGACGTTTTGAAGGGGGTCAAAATCATGTTCAAAGATTCCGTTACATACTAACATACTCATATACATACGTCTGAAGCTAATAAAAGCGTATTAAAAACCAAGTCTCGCAACATTGTTCTTCTACAATAAAAAAGATATGAGATCCATGTAATACCAAGTCGGTTAATATATTCAGTCCCTACTTAAGGGGCATTCTGTCTTAAGTTATTACTTAATTAGCTAACCTAACAACTTCTTATAGTGATCATATCAATATTAAAGATCTTTTATGTTTCAAATAAACAAATTGTCTTGGCCATCGCATGAAAACACAATGTATCTAACAAATAATACAAATCATATTAGATTGTTTAGTGCGATTCAGGCTTCTAGTTCTATTCGCAACGAAGTTATAGTGGGTCGAAAAGGGTCTGTATTGTTTCAAGAAAAGGATGTTACGGCAGTGTTGCGTTTTTGCTCGACTTGGCGGGGGCATTGCCGTGCCCCCAAATTTGATCCTCTTCACATTCCAAAAAGTATCAACTAGTCACAAACATTATAAGAAGTTACTTGACATTAACTTACCTATTACAAAAACTTGCTCCACTAAAATAACTTGGGGTTTGAATGCATTCATAAGAAATAATAATAAATAATTATTTTCATATATTTCATAATTATCATCCTTCTTTTATATCAATTGCTTGGGGTTGACGTTATATATACTCTTCAATCATATATATTGCAAAAGTTTTAACAATAGTTTTATTACCTACAGGCCGCCTGGCATCTGACATGATCATGATTTTTTTACTGTTGGATATGATCTTCTTAAAGGGGCGCAACAATATCTCAATTGCCATGCTTGGTAGGCGAGTTGGCGATCACAAAGGATATTTAAATTAATACCAAAAATGTTCCTGCTCATTCTCTTGATGGCGTTTTAAATAGCTTCTGGAATTACCACAGATAAATAAAACATACAGACAAGGTGCCAAAGACAAAGACTTTATTTCCCATCTAAAAATAACGACATTATACTTATGAATTACATTTTCAGTTCCATTAAACCTTTACAGATACTTTTTGCCATAAAGCATGAGCATATATTAGGTAAACAGTTGAAAAAAAACTCCTAAAGCAAACAAAGAATAAAATACTGTAATTAATTTATTAGTATTATTATGTATTTAGAAGCAATATAACTCGCTCAGATCTTTAGCGTGGTAAAAGAAAAACTCTCCACAAACGGGTGATTACAAACTATTTTACTTAGCACTCGCTTACACAAGGGTAAAACAATAGTTATTTGTTTGCGAACCCAAGTTTCATCCCTTACACAATATAGCTCTTACTGCTTTCGTTCGTTCACTCATTCATCCAACCCCCTTAGCGGTAAGCTGCGTACTTCATACGAATGATGAGAGTGCATTTTTATTTTATTATATTTTGATTTCAATTGAAAACATTTCTTGGCAATTTCTGAAAACAGTTTAGTCCCAAAATGTGCTTATTAATTTGCAATTGCTTTTGTAGTGTAAACTATTTTATTTTGTGAATCGATCGAAATTGAAAATCGATATCTGAGTAGCAGTAATTTGTTAGTGCACCTAGTTCCGTGAGCGAAACAGCCGTGAGCCCAACTTTCTGAAGGTGTATGCGTGTGATAAGTTTTGGTGTAACCTTTGGTGTCACCAAACCTCATTGTACGCATTCACAATCCCTTCACTTTTTTAACGATATGCGGCAGCAAAGGTCCATATGCGGTACTATTATTTAACATCCAAAGTGCTGTTTGCTACTAATAGCAATAAAAAAAGCATTTCTTAGAAAATTCTGAGGATCATATAGCTCTAGAAAACGTTTAATAATATTTAAAATAAAAGCTTTTTAAAACTACGTTTTATTTTGGGGGTATTGAATGAGACTCGGCCGTCATGCTCAGATTTGTAACGCGCATTCGAGTAAAGGCAGCTCTCGTCGAAAAAGGAAGCATTTTAGAGTACAATGTTGAGAACGAATAGTTAGAGCAAAATTTGGCGGAATAATTTATACACAATTATATTTGTAATATTAACTACGACGACACTAAAAATAAAACAAAACACATTGAAAGTTTTATTATAACGCATCATCTACTTGACATTTGTGACGGTTGCGCGAATAATAAAAAATTACTCTCATAATTTTTCCCTAACGTGTTAAAAGAAGCCTGGCGGGTCGACGCCCCCCGAGAAGTCATTACCCGTTGGGCAGTCCGGCTGGAGAGTCCTCGGTACGGTGTCAGGACCGTCGAGGCTCTCCGGCCGGTGCTGATGGAGTGGTTGGAGCAGACGCACGGGGTGCTTTCCTTCCGACTAGTGCAGGTGCTGACGGGGCACGGTTGCTTCGGGAAGTACCTGCACCAGATTGTCAGGAGGGAGAGTACACCGTTCTACCACCACTGCAGTTGCGACGAGGACACGGCGCAGCACACGCTTGAGGAGTGTGCTGCATGGGAGGGGGATCGCCGTGAACTCGTCGCAATTATCGGTGCCGACCTGGCGCTGCCGACCATCGCCAGGGAGATGCTCGTCAGCGTCAGGAACTGGGACGCGGTTGCCACCTTCTGTGAGGCCGTTATCTCACGGAAGGAGGCGGCGGATCGTGTGCGAGTAGAGCTCCTATTCGGCGACACGTTCCGCCGCCGGCGACTAGGGCGGCGGAGGCGCGAGTATCTGCGCCTAATGCCGCCCTAGCCGAGGTCGCGGGTGATCGGACCGGGGAATTGTCCGTCACCCGCAGAGAGGCTGACCGCGCGACGGCGACCGACGTCCCAGGATGTCGAGAGGTGAGGTGACCCGAAAGGGTATTCCGTCGGGCCGACCACTGACGACAAGTCACATCTGCTCCGGTGGTCGGCCCAACAACGAGGTGACGTGGGTATGGGTAGGTTATGGGCCCGCGCGCCGTCCTTTCTTCGCCTCGGATGGACTGGACCACGCGTGCGCTTACCATAGCCCACCCATAAAAAAAAAAAAAGAAAAACGTGTTAAAAGAAGTATAACTTCATTAATCTATTATAATAATAATAACTATTGCGGTAAACCTCTGTAATAGTAATGACATGTTGATATTTTAATATCAACATGTCATTATTATTGTTGTATACAAGTTGTTTACAACTTAGTCTTTCAATAATCATGAATGCTGAAAATTATTCGAAATGTCACGATAATAAAATAAAAAGCACTATGTAGGACTGGATCGGGGACACGTTCATGTGTTTTACATAAACATTCGTACCTACAAATAACGAGTAATAATATATTTTATATGGGTCCTTATTTAACGTATCAAATATTTGATCCTTTACCTATCGAATGCTTTAATTTTGATGTAAATATAAAAATACCTGCAGTTTTCTGTATGGTGACCAAAATACTAGTACAATTCCCCACTTACCTTACTCATGGGTATCGTAAAAGACGACTAAGAGATATGATATGCAGATAACAGCGAGAGGAGAAAACTTGAAGTGAAGGTCACCAATCCGTCTGATAGCGTGGTAGATTATATCTTTCATTGTGGTGGATCGACAATTTCTCACTGACTTGGGTTGAGGCTCAAAAATACATTTATTTTCAAAATATCGCAGCTTATACAGTCGTATATAGTACAAACATTGATGCATTAAGAGGTATCAACGATGAGACAATAGCCTTTGTTGTTACAACGGCTACCTTATATCAGATATCTCAGCATAATATCGCTTTATCGTTGGATGAGGTAGATAGACTAGTTGTAATTAATTGCCTAGATACAGTAGTAAATCAGTCTTTGTATTATTTTTAGCATTTATTTGGAGGCTCGCCTGGTCCCTAAGCGTTGACGTCATAACGAAACTTGGAGTCACTTAGCATATTATAGAGCGGGCACGGTCAGGATTACTTTCCGTGGGATGACGGGATAAGAATACAATTCACCACTCCTTATCTTGCCCGTGGATGCCGTAAAAGCCGACTAAGGAATATACTACGCATATGATATCTATGTGAGAGAAGGAAAACTCGATATAGAACCCTATTCCAAACTCATCTAACAGTATACAGTCTCTAACAGTACAGGTATAGTAACATCAATTTCCCTCCTATTGTGGAGGAGGCTCGAACCCAATAGTGGAACGTATATGAGCTGAAATTATGATGATGATCAGGATTTGCCAACCAAGTATAAAATAATAATTCTGAACAAACGACTTCAACCGTTTTCTCATGGACGCCATTGTCAAAACTAGTCTAAATTTGAATGGGACATGGCACCAGCATTCAAATAAAAAAAAACCAGCTAAGTGCAAGTCAGAGTCGCGCTCGTAGGGTTCCGTACCATTATCTTAAAAAAATCGAGCTTGTTGTATGGGAGCTCCCCTTAAATATTTATTTTATTTTGTTTTTAGTATTTGTTGTTGTAGCGGCAACAGAAATACATAATTTGTAAAAATTTCAACTGTCTAGCTATCCCGGTTCTTGAGATACAGCCTGGTGACAGACAGACGGACGGAGAGACAGCGAAGTCTCAGTAATAGGGTTCCGTTTTTACACTTTGGGTACGGAACCTTAAAAAAGAATAAATCAAAATTGGTTTACCCGGTGGAAAGTTCTGAGGTAACAAATATGTATAAAAAAATACAGTAAAATTGAGAACTCATTCAATGTTGAAATAATTTGTGGTCCTTGATTGTCTCTTTTGAATTCTGATAATGTAAAAATTAACTAACTATGGTGGATTGTTCTTAGAAAGAATAATGTCCGAAAACTGAAGACATTCTATATGATTCCAACAACATTACATTGCTCTTAACTACGACGAATCACGGAAAACGGATCCGAGCTTGAAATTTTACTTACACACCAAATAAAAACATATTCTATTACTTAAATGATAAGGTGTAATCCTCTTTAACAAAGCTGTCGTAGCATGATCGCTAGTATTCATTACCAACTTTTATTCCGGACTTCCACAGTCCAGCCCATTTAGTGTAAATCGCACACAATTTACGTAAAAAGGTTCCATATATCTTTATAATGTATTTAAGATGCTGTTTTGTTAGTATTACGAACTATTAAAACAATAATCATCATTATCATCACTATGGTTTTACATTTTTTTTAACTGCTAACGATGGCAAGCCGCGGGCCGGTTCGTCTGGGGTAGTACCACACTCTCGCATAAAATCGACGTCTGAGTAGTAGCAATTTGTTACTATGCTTCGTTTGATGAGTTAGAGAGCTGGAAGCCCAAACTCTCTAAGGATGTTTGGGTGTGGTGATTTTTGTTGATGACTGTAGTATAACCGAACCGCATTACACGCATGAACCCTCCTTTCACTTTCTTCACGGCAGGCAGCGGTCTTACTAAGGTCCATGAACGGAAGTATCCCTTACCATCGGGTGTACTGTTTGCTAGTTTGTACCAAAAGCAATAATACAAACTGTAAACCTTATATATCTTAAAATATATCCGTGTGGTGACGGAGTATGAACGAATTATGATGGAATTGTATTAATTCATCACCACTTCTCTTGCCCATAGGTGATATAAAAAACGACAAAAATATCAAATATGCTTCTAAAATTTATGGTAGAGAAATAAAACTCGAAATATAACCTTCTAACAACACGTTTGACCAGCGTCTTATCGTAGGTCAATTTCCCTCTCATTGTGAAAGAGTAAGAATACAATTTGCCTCCACCTCTCTTGCCCGTGGGTGTCATAAAAGACGACCAAAGTATCAAATATGCCTCTAACATTTTTGAAAAAGAAGGCTAACTTGAAATAAGATTCTATAGCAACACGTCTGACGTCTAGCGTATTAGATCAATTTCACTCCCATTGTGGAGGAGGCCCGAACCCAACAGTGGGACATGAGCTGAAACGATGAATGACCTTAAAATGTATCTCTTTAAGATTTAATCACTATACATTCAATGGTGTGAAAACAAATAATTGTTAGCTGTTACATAATTCTGAAGCGCTTTTACACAAAGGCCAACCGATGCTAATAAATGTCATCAAAAAAAAAAATCAGTATATTTGCACCCGAAGTCACGTATTATCAAGCGATAAAACGAGACGGGAATACAGAAATAACGCGTGACAAAGAGGGATAAACAATGACGAGGTCCCCATACAAATGTTGCTATTGAATTACCAAGTTTGGAACGATGAAAAAAAAAGTATTCGTGCGAAGGTTTTATACGGACTTTTGGGCCGTTTCAAAGGGATTAAGATTTGAATCTTTACGTGTAATAAATGGCGTATTCTATCAGATGCCTGTATCGTTGTTAACGTAAACACTATAGAGATTATTATAAAAGATATTAACAGTAATATCTTTCCATATAAAAAATAGTAATTTGTAATTAATTTTATAACAGCCTGTACAAAGGAACTAAGTTTTGTATTACGGAGGATTTTAGAAACCTTCCAATTTAGTTATTTGGAGTCATTTGGAGGATAAAGACAAATTGGTAAAAAAAAAATTCGGCATCTTGAACAGAGGCAGGCGATTCTTCATATCGAGACAGCATCTTGTGTTATACAAAGCATAGGTTTGTCGTTATGCGGAGTACTGCTCACATCTTTGAGCAGGCGTGCCTAAATATCAGCTAGACTCACTTGAATTTTCGGAATCGTCGGAATCATCGGAAATCCCTATATTACGGACAGGTTAGAATCACTGGAGTGGCGGAGACACTTTGGGTCACTCTGTGTACTCTACCGGTTCTTCCATGTGAAGTGCTCTAAGGAACTGCTTGACTTGGTACCACCGTCACCGTTTTGTCAACGTACTATTCAACACCATAGCAGGGTTCATTCATTTCACCTGGAAACGTTATGATCATCAACTGAACATTTCCAGCGATCATTTCTCCCACGTACATGCAAGCTTTGGAATGAACTACATGCTTCTGTGTTGCCCGAACGCTTGTCCCTTTTTAAACAAGGTTTAAGAAGAGCATTTTCTTCACGGTAGGCAACGGCCTAGCTGTGTCCCTAGTATTGCAAAGGTCCATGTGCGGTAGTAGGACTTACCATTAAGTGTGCTGCTTACTCGTTTGCCAGAATCGTCAATAAAAAAAGAGCGTGCGTACAAAGTACGCATGCCACGTGTTTTTAGTCAATATTAGAAAAAAATGTATTCTCTCTCTCTCGCTCTTTCTCACTCGCTTGCTCCATTCTCTCACGCCATGGCTACGTGCTTCGTGCTATGTTCACCCATTCTCACTCCCTCTCAATCGGTCTCAATCGCTCTCTCCCTCTTCTTGGACAAAAAGTCCCACATATTCGTGTCACTAAATTGCGTTTCATCCGTAAAATTTTACCCTCATGCGCGCAAAGAAGTTTTACTTCACAAACCCTATAATTCATCATCATCCTGATCTCATCCTAATTACTTGCAATCGATGCAATATTTTTATCGCACACATTGCAAATGGTTTCGCAATAGTTTAATGACCGCCCATCTGCCTGACGTCAACTTTCTTTGTGAATGTATTTGTCAATCAAACGGTATCAGTCCAAGTTGGCGTAGGTCGCTTTAAAAGCTTCTATAGATGTCTTTTACTTCACCTACGAGCAGTTCAAAGGCTCATAATGATTTTCAATATTTTTTTAATCCATTCGAAGAGTTGAACTACAACAAATTGTTTATTTAGCAAACCAAACAAGAACTGCACAAAATTTAAACAATACCACTACTGTATTTCATTCAATTCCCCAGACATTTAAAGTTATCCGAACTTTAGAAACTTGGTCGTATTCTAACAAATTATGTGTTTATTTTCACTGTACATGCATCCAAGACCATTTGTAAAATGCATATAGTAGTTTTTTCGACAATGTTAACGGAAATTTATTTTATAGGTATTTTTAACGCTTTTATTTTGCAAAGGGGTAAACAAAAGTGTGATATTCGACTTTGTGATTGATAGACACTATTTTGGTATTCATTATGATTGTCATATTTTTTTTTTTTTTATTGCCAACGGTGGCAAACGAGCAAGCAGCACACCTGATGGTAAGTGAAACTGCTGCACATGGACCATTGCAATACCAGGGGCACAGCCAGGCCGCTGCCTACCGTGAAGGAAATACTCTTCTTAAACCTCGTTTAAAGAAGGACATGTCATAGCGCTCGGGAAACTCAGCAGCAGGTAGTTCATTCCAGAGCTTGCACGTACGTGGGAGAAATGATCGCTGGAAACGTACAGTTTCAACTGGTCTTCAGACCATAACGTTTCCAGGTGAAATGGATGAACCCTGCTGCGATGTCGAGTGGTACGTTGGTAGAATGGTGACGGTGGTACCAAGTCAAACAGTTCATCGGAGCACTCCCCGTGAAAGAGTCGGTAGAGTACACAGAGTGACCCAAAGTCTCTCCGCTGCTCCAGCGACTCCAATCTGTCCGTAAGATTGGGATCCCCGACGATTCGAACAGCCCGTCTTTGCAGGGAGTCAAGTGGGTCTAGCTGATATTTGGGCGCACCTGCCCAGAGATGTGAGCAGTACTCCACATGAGGACGAACTTGTGCTTTGTATAGCACAAGACGCTGTCTCGGTGTGAAGTACCGCCTGGCTCTGTTCAGGACGCCCAACTTTTTGCTTGCCAATTTGGCTTTGTCCTCCAAATGACTCCCAAACTGGACTTTGCTCGATATTTTGACGCCGAGAATCCCAATACTCTCAGAAATTGGAAGAGTTACTCCTTGGAACTGAGGCGCCATGACAAATGGGTCCTTCTTTGCAATGAACGCGCAAACTTGTGTCTTTGTGGGGTTGAACTGGACTAGGTTCCGTTCACCCCATTCCGAGGCCCGCCCCAGAGAGCGCTCGACTTCAGACACAAGTTGAACCCTTCTTTCCAGAATACTCCGAGGGATATTCCGTTGCTCAGTGTACCGCTCATCACCCGTACTGTCATCCGCATAGCAACGCATACTCTCGATAGAGAGCATGTCATTGATATGCAGGATAAACAACGTCGGGGAGAGCACCGAGCCTTGTGGTACACCAGCATTAATGGTCATAGTATCGGAGCAGGAGCCATCTACGACGACTTTTATACTCCGACCATCCAAAAAGCTGGCAATCCAATTACAGAGTCCCTCGGGGATTCCGTATGATGGTAGCTTCGATAGAAGTGCCCTGTGCCAGACCCTATCGAACGCCTTTGCGATATCTAGGCTGAACGCCAGCGCCTCACCCTTGCCCTCCAAGGCCTCTGCCCAACGGTGTGTGAGGTACACAAGAAGATCACCAGCCGACCGACCATGACGAAAGCCGTATTGGCGATCACTGATAAGCTGGCGATCCTCAAGGTACTGCAGAAGCTGGCGGTTTATAACCTTCTCCATTATCTTGGAGAGCAAGGATGTTATCGCAATTGGCCTGTAATTCGATGGGTCAGACCGGTCTCCCTTTTTAGGGATCGGGTGGACATGGGCTACCTTCCACGAAGACGGAACCCTATTAGTAGCGTAGGAAAGTCGGTATAGGCGCGTGAGGATGGGAGTCAATTCAGGGGCGCACGTCTTTAGTACCACTGCAGGGATGCCATCCGGTCCACTCGACTTATGGACGGCTAAAAGCCGCAGCTCACCTAACCTAACCTAACCGCTCGCTGCGTGATGCGGATTTCGGGCAGTGAGCTTTCACACCGTGGGATGGTAGGTGGTGTGGCAGCTCCGGCATCCAAAGTCGAGTTACAGGCAAAGAATTGACCTATAAGATCGGCCTTCTCCTTTGCGCTGTGGGCCAGATTACCATCGTGTTTCTGCAGTGGTGAGAGATTGGGCTGGCAGAAGTTGCCTTGGGCAGCCTTGGCGAGCGACCAGAATGCACGACTCCCAGCGGGATAGCTTTGCAATCGCTCGCCAATTCCGGCAACATGTTCCGCCTTGGCTCTGGCAATAGCCTTCTTACTAGATCTAGAAGCGGCGTTAAATTTCCGCTTCACCTCTTTGGCGTTCGGGTCCTGGCATTTTTTGGCCCTATTCCAGGCCCGATATGCGGACTGTTTCTGGCATGCAGCCGTCCTGCAGGTTTTGTTAAACCAGGGTCGGCTGCGGCCACCGACGGGTATTTTGGTGTTGGGGATGAATAATTCCATCCCCGTAATAACCGTTTCGGTAACGCAGTCCGCACAGACGCCAGGGTCCCCAGAGGCGAAGCAAAGCCGCTTCCATGGGTAGGATGCGTAAAACTCGCGCAGTCCATCCCAATCTGCTGACTTATATTGCCAGACTCTGCGAGTCCCAGTCGCCTTAGAACGACTAGGCCTTACAACAGGGGCACTGCTACGGACCAAGCAGTGGTCAGAAGACCCAAGAGGCGCTTCAACCACTACCTGATATCCGTGCTGGTGTGTAGTCAGCAGAAGATCCAGTAAAGAAGACTCATGGCTCTCAATATCTGGGATACGGGTGGGCTGTGTCACCAGTTGTGAGAGACCATAGGCCGAGACCATATTGAAGAGATGTCGACCCTGGAGGTCAGTGGTTCGGGACCCCAGCCACTCTTTATGATGAGCGTTGAAGTCTCCAAGAACCACCACCTCCGCTGATGGACACTGCTCCAATATTTCGTCAATCCCCCATTTGGACGTTCTCAAATAATTGAATTGACCCCGGATCACTGCCATGGGACCTGTAGAGGCATGCGTAGATGCAGGTAAGCCCTCCATAGTCTACGCGTAGCCACAGGATTGACAAGTCACCATGTTCGAGGGCCCGAAGGCGGCGACAGCAGATATCACCTCGGATGAATACGCACACCCCGGCTTTACGACGGAAGGTATGCTCCAACTCGTAGCCGGGGTAATTTAGGTACGAAATGTCATCCGGAGCACCTATCTGCGTCTCCGTTAAAAAGAGTAAGGCAGGCCGCGCCGTCTCGAGGTGATGGTGGACGGCGTCGAGATTGCTATGTAAACCCCTGATATTGCAAAAATCTACATCAAATGTGAATAAGGGGACCGCCGTAGAAAATCGTCTCTTTTTAACTTTCTTGGCCATGATTTTTAATTTAAGAAGAGGAGGAAGGGAGTGTGAATGTGTATAACGGAGTTTGGTGATACCAAAAAAAAAAGGCAGGGCATAGTGCATGGTCGAGGAGTGAGTGTTGTGAGGAGCTGACACGAAGCACGGAAGGGCCCCCGATGCCCCCCCGTGTGTAGCCGCCGAGGTCCACTCCGGTTTCCCACACCGGCACGACGACTACCCAACGGGATTTTCGCCGGTTGGTGGGACAGCCTCCCAGGGAGGATGATCCTGGGTTCGGGTCCCCTGCTGACCGGCAGGTGGCCGGCGGTGGCCATTCCCATCGGGTCTCCCTGTACACCATGCCAGCCCCTCACGCTCAATACCCCGACCAAGACCTCACCACCGCAGGTTTCAGGCCTCACCAAAACCCGCCACACACAAACACACCCAGAAAGTTGGGCTCCCGGCTCTCTCGCTCACCGAACGAAGTGCAGCAGCAAATTGCTACTACTCAAACGTCGATCTTCTGCGAGAGTGTGGTACTGCCCCGGACGGACCGGCCCGCGACTGCAGACAAAAGACTGTCTACAGTGTGGTCCTACCACCAATACCAGTTTTAGTCATATCAGTTTTAGTATTGAAATTACCGTGAGATTGATAATTCAAATTCAAATCATTTATTATGTATAAGCCCCGCGAGGGCACTTACATATTGTCATTTTTTTTACAATTTTCTTAAAGTTATAATTACCGCCGGATCGGAACGCGACCGCACTGAGAAGATCCGGCAAGAAACTCAGCGGGATTGTCTATTTTATATTTATTTTTTTAAATTTATACATTATTATACATTATTATAATATCTATAACGGCAAAATACTCGCGTAGTGAGATCGATTATGTCGACCCGGGTCTCGAGCATATCCAATGCTCATCATCAGGACGAGCGCGCAGCAGCCTCTGCGAGGCCCCAGCGTGCATTATATCAGTTCATGAATATCGCATTACTAAGCTTGGGCTTACACACCTGCGCTTAATGCCGCCCTAGCGGGGGCTGCGATGACTGGACCCCGAATAATTTGTTACCCGCAGAAACTACACGCAAAGCATCTGTGGATGGAAAATTGATTACCGTACACAATAAATGCAGAATTTCCATTCCAACCGTATAAGCTAAAGTTGTAGTTTCATTTTATTTTATAGCTGTTGGTGGCAAACGCGTAAACAGACACATGATGATAACCGATACTGCCGTTCATGGACCCCAGCTAGGCCGCTGCCTATCGTAAGGAAAGTGAAGGGATTGTGAAATGCAATGAGGTTCGGTAATACTAAAAGCATCAGCAAAATCCACCAAATGCAAACACTCTTAAAAATTTGGGCTTCCAGCTCTCTCTCTAACCAAACCAAGTGCAGTAACAAATTGCTCTTCTCGGACGTCAATTTTCTGCAAGAGTGTGGTACTACCCCGAACGGACAAGCCCGCGGCTGTAGACAGAAGACTATCGCCAGTGTTCTCCCAATATATTTGTCAACATTCACATTTTTGTCTATATGGTAGCAATAGACTGTGTGATTGTTTTTTAAGAAACTGCGGCGCCCAGTACATCATCATCATCATCGCAGCTCACATACATCCCGCCACACACACACACACCCACGGGCTCGGGCCTACTCCACACTGAGAGAGAATTTAACCTACTATACCATGCTGGTCAGACATGTTGGTATAAGGTTTTATTTCGAGTTTTCCTTCTCTTGCACAGCTATTATGTACATATCATATCCCATTGTCGTCTTTTACGACATACACGGGCAAGATAGAAAGTGGTGAATTGCATTCTTACTCCGTAACCACAGGCGCATTGTTGTTAAAATATTATTAAATATTCTTTTAAAAATTACATCTTGCACTATGAAATAATTTTAGTGAAGGTTTCAGCTTTGCGAAGTATATAGATGCTAATAAAATGCGTTTTGTTTAAGGCGACCTAGGATTTTAAATACTAAATTAAGAACAGTTGAACAATTCTACGTTTTTGTCGATTCCTTCTTGGACTAAAACGTGACTATAACAAAAATACGAGAAGATATTCTAGATAGTCGCATTTAAAACGCAATTGAATTCGCTTTGGATAGTCCCTCTGTATTCGGATGAGGCGTCTGGCACTTATTCGATTTGTTGCTAGTACGAGATTTGAGTTTGTAAGACCCTGTTGGAAATCTATGAAGGGAGGATGCGGCATATTAATGCCTCCTTACATACAAATGGTATTTCGTCCCTGTAAGGCGATAGGTTAAGAATACTATTGTTTTGTTTCAATTATTCACCACAACACCTTTTATGTTATTAGAACCGCACCTTCAAACATTAATTTGGTACTATTTCGCACTATCAAGTTAGTAGTACCAATTCTTCTACCAAGGCATTTTGATTATTAGGACCTTACCAGAAAAATTCTTTACACGAACTACTAAGTTATTCAAAAATTGCTCAATTCTTATAATCAGCGTATTGTCGAAAGCCCTATCTGAATGGGTCCAATACTCTACAGTGGAATGTATGGAAAGAATAAGATCTAAATCTATCATAATAATCATTTCAGCTGATATATGTCCTACTTGCTGGGCTTCAGCAAATTAAATCAAATCATTTATTCTGCATAAACCCCTTAAGGGGCTCTCAAGGACATCATTTGAATACAATAATCTACTATCGGATCGGAATGTGACCACAAGCTGAGAAGATCCGGCAAGAAACTCAGCGGGGTGTCATTTTTAGGGTTCTGTAACTTTTAAAAACAGGACCCCATTACTAAGACTTCGCTGTCTGTCCGTCCGTCTGTCTGTCACCAGGCTATATCTCAAGAACCGCGATAAACAGTTGAAATTTTTACAAATTATGTTTTTTCTGTTGCCGCTATAATAACAAATACTAAAAACTAAATAAAATAAATATTTAAGGGGGGCTCCCACACAACAAATGCGATTTTTTTGGCCTCTTTATAGATAATGGTACGGAACCTTCGCGCGTGATTCCGATTCGCACTTAGCCGGTTTTTTTTTATATATTAAATATATATAATTGTGTATTTCGTACAAAATATGGTATTAGCTCCAGTGTGATGCCTTTCAAGCTTCCTCCACTATAGAAAATAAATTGACCTGATATACCACGCCGGTCAAACAGGTTATTAGAGGGTTTCATATCGAGGTTTTCTTCTCTTACATAGTTTTATATACAAATATATCCTTTAGTCATCTTTAAATAACCATGGGAGAGATAGGATGATGGATCTAAGTCATTGGTTAATACTAAATGCCATATCCTTTTTAATAACGTTATATAATTCAGTGTCTTACTACACCGATCATGAACAAAGCTCTTATTTGGTAGAAGATGAACTATTGAATAGAAGCGCCTTTTATATATCCTACTAATATTATAATCCTGAATATTTGTAAGGATGATGTTTATCCAAGACCATATAGGGCCAGGTCAGCAATCATGATCTCATCTCGTCATATATGTCCCATTGTTGGGCCACGAGTTTACTCACTACACTTCATTGTTCAGACGAGTTGGTACAGGGCTTAATTTCGAGTTTTCCTTGTCTTGCATAGACTTTATATGGATGAAAGACGACTAAGGGATACAATATCCTTTAGTCGTCTTTCACCACATCCACGAGGAAGACATGGGAGTGTTGACTTGTATTCTTTCTCCGTTACCACATGAAGAAAAAGTTAGGAATGGGACGACTAATCCCAACACACTTTTCTACTAATGTAACTCCTGCAAGCAAGAATCGAAAATAGTCCCTAAGTAGTACACCGAGGTTTGACCCTCAGGCAGTCCCCGGAAACGTTTTTAATTGTCTTGGGATATACAACAATTTTTTCGAAAAATTTCACTTTTCTTCTATGCGAATTAGGTCAAAATATATGATATTTAGGATTGATTGCTATAGTAGGTATGGCAAAAACGCCTGAATATAACCAAACGTAAATTACTGACCTCATTTGGCGATTATTGGGTGTCAGCAATATGCTATTGTAATTAAGGATATAACAGATCGCCAATCCATCCGTGCCAATTAATATTATATTTTCTTAGAATAGCCCAATGGTTCTCAATCAGTGGTCCGTGGACCACCAGTGGTCCGCAGAAACTAAAATATGGTCCGCGAATGATTATTTATTACACCACTTATTTATGTAAACAATGCTTTTCTGCTTCGTTGGTAATTAAAAACAAGGCGAGAAATCGCTTAAAAGTATGTGCTGATTTGCGTGTAACTTTGAGTAATAATATTAGGCCGAAGATAGCCGAATTCGTGCAAAAGATGCAAGCTTAAAAATCACATTAATACAAAATAAGTTTATCTTAAAATATTACTATTTCTTTTTATGTAATTTCCTATTGACTTGTTAATTAAAGTTTCAGTTTGATTATTACAATTTATTTTTATTATACTCACATAGTGGTCCCCGCTAACAAGAATAATACAAAAGTGGTCCCTGACCAAAAATAGGTTGGGAATCCCTGGAATATCCTGTATCCAACAGTGGCTATTATAGGATAATAATTTAAAAAAAATACAATATGTGTATTTTTACGAAGAAATAGTAAACTAATTTTTTGTTATTATTGCCGTCTTTTATTTATTGCGGTCATTGCCGTCTCCTATTTATTGCAGTTCATACATAGCACAACCTGTCTGTCTAGTATGGTATAATGTGTAAATAAGCTGAAAGATAATAAGTTATGATTCTTATAAGATTTTGCTGAAAGGCTTTCCTTTTTTTGTTTTGGAGTTTGGATGTTTGCCTCAGACGGCTGATACATCATTCCAGTCTTAATGGTGAGAGCCCTCAAACAAAACACGTAAGGAACGGAGTCAAAGTTAGGTCCTATGGTGTTCGACCTCCATTTGGGGTATTGCAGAAAGCCATGTGGAAATGTTCACGTCTACTTGTACTTATTATTACGCGGCACGGTTTAGTACTTCGATAAAAAAAATAAAATTATTTACATGTTAGGGCCTCGAAGATCATGTATGCTGTAATTTGAGCGGTAGTGAGGTCGTCACTATGCTTGAAGCCATTTATGTGCAATAACGCATCTTTTATTGTATTTGTATCTCTTTCTAGCTTATAGAAAAACAAGAGTGCGAGCGAGACGGAGTGCCTTCATAATCTGTCAACAAGTACACGTTAATTGCACACTCGGTTTATAATTTGCACATGATTTAGTATATTTTTAGGATATTCCATAACTGTGATATAAATATTGTAATAAATTTGTTGTCCGTGTGTTGACCGAGTAAGAGTACAAATCACCACTTCCTATCTTGCCCATTGATGTCGTAAAAGAGGACTAAAGGATACAATAGGCATAAAGCATGTATGCAAGAAAAATAAAAACTCGAAATAAAACCCTATACCAACCTGCCTGACCAGCATAATATAGTAAGGTCAATTTGTCTTCTATTGTTGAGGAGGCTCGAGCCCAACAGTGGGACGTGTATAAGCTGAAATGACAATAAATAAATGATTAATAAATAAATTTGTTCGTCGCTAGGCACATATTAATGTTTATGTTCTCGTTTTAGCAAAGAGTGAACATTGCTCTCCTTATATTCTCCTATGTAGTGCCAATATTCTTTTTCATGCAATCTTAGCCCATATACCCACTATTCACTTTTCAAACGCTCAGGCCTCCTCCGCCGTCCTTCATCAATATATCAGCAACAACATCGTGATCATGAACGCTGCAGTTTTCGAAACGTCGAACAATTCTAAATCAAATACAAACGCGATAAATTCCGTAAAGTAGTTTTATTTACAAAATAAATGTTTAAAAAAAAATATCCTACGCGTTACCCTACGGTTGTAGGAAAAAAAAAACAATAATAGTAGAACAAAAAGTTATTTAATACATTGAAAGTTTTATTATAACGCTTAAGTTGACATTTGTGACTGTGTGCGCGCATTGTAAAAAAAAAAAAATGTTGACTAGCTAACTTCAGAGTGTCGGTAAAATTTACTCATAATTTTGCCCTTTTTTTGTGTGGGTTACGCTCGGCGCACTCTTCGCACCACTCCGTCCGGGGTGACAGAGGGGCGTAATCACGCACACCCGTAACCCACCCGCGACACGTCGCCTTCGTCGTTGGGCCGACCACCGGAGCAGGGTGACTTGACGTCAGTGATTGGCCCGACGGAATACCCCGAGGGAGTACCCTCTCCCTTCGACGTCCCCTACTGGGACACCGATCGCCATCGCGAGGCTAACCTCCCCGCGGGTGCCCGGACTAAATCCCCGGTCCGGTCACCCGCAGCCTCGGCTAGGGCGGCATCAGGCGCAGGTACTCGCGCCTACGCCGCCCCAGTCGCCGGCGGAGAACCGTGTCCGCGTGGAGTCTTGCCTCCCGCACACAGTCCGCCACCTCCTTCCGCGAAAGGATTTTGCCCTAACACCAAAAGTAGTATAACTTCAATAAATACATAAGATTGACTCAAAAAATATATAAAGAGACATGTCAATATCAGATAGACACGGGTATATAAAAACAATTATAGCAATGACAGTATTAAAGTCTTACGTGACGAGGGACAAATCTATAGTATTCATCGAACTTCTAACAGTCAATAAGTAACAAGTTTTCTAGGAAAAAACTTTCATGAAAGAAGAAAATTGGGATAGTATATATATATATATATATATATATATATATATTTTGCATTTATATATTTTGATTGAAAGAACAATCTGTATGGTGATGGAATAAGAATACAATTAACTACTGCCTATCTTACCTGTGGATGACGACTAAGGGATGTAATACGCATATAACATCAAGAAAAGGAAAACTCGAAACAAAACCTATACCAACTTGTCTGACCAACATGGCATTGTAAGGTCAGTTTCCTCCAGACTCGAGCCCAGTAGTGGCAATTATATGAGCCGAGATAATGAGATTATGATTGAAAGAAATCAAGTATTATCTATGTCATCCGTATGGTAACGGAGTAAGAATACAATTCACTACGCCATTTCTTGCCAGTGGCATAAAAGGCAACTAAGGGATATGATATGTAGATAACATATGTGCAAAAAAAAAAAGAAAACTCGACATAAAACTCTATACCAACACATCTGACCAGTGCGATATAGTAAGTCAATTTCCCTCCCATTAGGAAGTAGATCCAAGCCCAACAGTGGGATTTGTGTGGGCTAAGATGATCTCAAAAATTATAGATCTCGACCTTCTCAAATCCTCCACAGAACAATATCACGTGCCGACTTCTGTCTGAAAAGTTCTAAAGTTATAGTTCTAATATGAAGGTAGTTTTGCAGGCTTATTTAACTTTGTAACTTGAATCTGTAGAATTAAAACTGTGAAGATATATTGAAGCTAACTTTACAAATAACAATATTTCTGCAAAAAACATAGAGATAGCGTAGTGGTTATCGTGGCTGTCATATGTCATCATATGGGGTCAATTCTATCCACAAGGCAAAACTTTGTGCGATTCACAATTTTGTGTTGATCCACAGTTTTAAGTTTTAATGTATTTTCCCTTATATTGTTGTTAGTGAAGTTCCCTCACTCTCAAAAAAACAGATCATATTTTTTTGGGGCGGGCTATGGTCAACTCGTATGCCGTTTACTCTGTCCGGGGCTACGCGAGGGCGGCGCGGTCTAGAACCCACCGTTTTCTTTCCCCTTCGCAATTAAGTCAGCCACTGGTTTATTTAGTACCTTGACATCCGTGACCAGTGGGATGACCTTTCGAATACCGTCCCTCTTCGATACAGCTCGCAGGTTGTCGCCTTCAGGCGGTCATCCTCCCTGCTAGTGACAGGCTAAGCCTCGATCCAGCCACCGGCGATTTCGCCTAAAGCGACATCAGGCACAGGTAGGGATGTGACTTGCAGGGAAAATAATCGATTTTTTAAATAATCGATTTTTTGTTCTTTAAAATAAATCGATTATAAAATAATCGATTATTTATTTTTAAATTTAAAATCGTGTAGTCGTGTGTGTGTCGTAATAAAAATTTAAAAATAAATAATCGATTATAAAATAACCGATTTTTTCTCCCAACAGGATTATGATGACCTTTTTTTTACGAAATGTGCTTTATTTTCTAATATAGTATGAAACACTGCACGTAGTATCGTGATGAACTGTTTTTTTAGGAAATCTAGCAGTGAAATAATCGATTAATTTCGATCGAATTTCGAATAATAAAAAATCGATTATTAATAGATTTTTTATTATTTTGATAATCGATTGTAAAAATCGATTATTACTAAAAAAATCGATTAATAATCGATTATTATAAAAGTCGGTTATTTTTTCACATCCCTAGGCACAGGTAGGATATCAATCATAGATATATGTCAATACTATTGTTCTACTATATAAGATTCCGTGTGGTGACGGAATAAGAATACAATTCAATAACCTCTCTCTCGCCCGTGGGTCGTAAAAGACGACTCAGGGATATGAGATATCTATACCAATAAATAAAATTGGAGTGTCTGTTTGTAATGTCAAAATAATAGGCTTTTTTCATGCTCACACGGTTATTTGCACGACACCTATGCCTAAAATAGCAATTAAAAAATTTTTGTCTGTCTGTCTGTCTGTCTGTTTGTTCCGGGTAATCTTCAAAACGGCTGGACCGATTTCAAAAATTCTTTCACCAATGTAAAGCTATAATATCAGGGCGTAAACTAGGCTATATTTTGTCCTGGTATTCCCACGGGAACGGGAACTACGCGGGTAAAACGACTATAACCTATAACCGAAGCGAAGCGAGGGCGGGTTGCTAGTTGATAATAACTATGTAAGAGAAGGAGCACTAAACATAAACCCCATGTCAACACGTCTGACCAGCGCGGTATAGTAGGTCAATTTTCCTCCCATTGCTGCAGAGGCCTGCGCCCAACAGTGGGATGTGGGCTGAGACGATGTAAAAAAAACTGCGTTACAATTAATGAAGGTAATATGAAACACCTTTTTTGTAATTACTATATTTTATCGTTTTAATATTTTGCGCCTTATGCCGCCCTAGCAGACGCTGCGGGTGATCGGACCGGGGATTTAGTCTGGGCACCCGCGAAGAGGTTAGCCTCACGACGGCGATCGGCGACCCAGTAGGGAACGTTAACGGGAGAGGGTACTCCTTCGGGGTATTCCAGTGGGCCGACCACTGGAGTCAAGGAACTCTGCACCGGTGGTCGGCCCAATGACGAAGGCGACGTGGTATACGGGTGGGTTACGGGTGTACGTGCTTAAATCCGTCTGTCGCCCCGGACGAAGTGAAGCGAGCAAGGCGCCGACCATAACCCACCCAAAAAAAGAACATCATTTTAATATTTATATGTTTATATCACGTTTAAAGTTTCCTCTCTCAGTATTTAAGGCCCAAAATAGATTTCCCTTTTGTTAGTAGAAGTAACAGAACTATTCCTAGCGGAAATAGTTCACGTTCTTTCTTTGTTGCATGCACCTGATGTCCCATTTGTACGTAAAGTTTCCTTACCGCCAAAAGTTTTGCCGTGTTCGCAAGCAGTAGTTACGCAACTCAGTGATTCAATTCCGTAAAACAATTTACTGGGTAGAGTAAACTGAACTTTATCTATTTGTATATTAAACATTGTATTTTTCTGTATAGTAATGGAGTAAGAATACAATTCACCATTTCTTGCCCGTGGGTATCGTAAAAGACGACTAAAGGATATAATATCCATAACATTAACGCAACAGAGGGAAAATTTGAAACAAAACCCTATGCCAGCACGTCTAACCGAGGCCGCGGGTGACTGGACCGGGGAATTAGTCCGTCACTCACCGAGAGGCCGACCGCGTCAGGGAAGATAGACATCCTCCCCGTAGGGGGACGTCGGTCGAGGAGAGGATATTGCGTCGGACCGACCACTGACGTCAAGTCACTCTGCTCCGGTGGTCGGTCCAACGACGAAGGTGACGAGTTACGGATGGGTTACGGGTGTGCGTGCTTACACCCCTCTGTCGCCCCGGACGGAGTGGAGCGAGGAGCGCGCTGATCGTAATCCACCCCAAAAAAAAAAAAACGTCTGACCAGCGTGGTGTCGTTACGCGTCGCATCGTAAAAAAATGTTGATTGGCTAACTTCATGGTGTCGGGTTTTCGTGACGACGTGCACGCGCATCGTATAAAAAACTCATAATTTTTTCCTAACGCGCTTAAAGATATTTCAAAAAATAAATAAGTTATCTATCCTAGGTTTTTTCTACAAAATGGTCGTACTATCCAGGCAGTATGAATGCATCTCGTTAATTAGACGGTTTATTAGGGATTCAAGTGTTGTACCCGACTCTGCAAATATGGAAAAGAGATTTTTTTTACAACTTTTTTTTATTATGTAGATACTTTATAGTTTCTCTATTCTGTTTATTGTTTGAATTCTCTCGTTGTTTTCATTAAAAACAAGGTTTGATTTTATAAAGCGTTGAAATATACAATTTAAGTTTGAAAATTAGTTTGCTTTTCGTCGAAGTTGTTATTCTTTTACTAAAATAATAGCACTATTTTACGGCTTTTATTGCGTTTGTATTTGATTTTTGATTTTTTTTTTTCACTACAATCGGTGGCAAACGAGCAAACAGTACGCCTGATGGTAAGTGTTGCTACCGCTCATGGACCTTAGCTAGGCTGCTATGAAGAAGGTGTAAATGCGTGAAAGGAGGTTCAGTGTAACCAAAGGCATCACCAAAATCCACTACACGCAAACCTTCAGAAGATTGGGCTCTCTCGCAGTTACAAACTGCCACAACTCAGACGTCGATTTTCTGCTCAGTGTGGTACTACCCCAGACAGAGCGGCCCGCGACTGTAGACAGATAACTGTCAATAGTCTGGTACTACCACGTGTGATTGCCTGACGTTTCGTTCTTTAACATTGTGTAGGAGGGCTGAACCTCTGAACAGAAGGACTTATATATATGGGCTCAGATTACACGAGAGATTTATATCTCCCTGCGGTCTCTGTAATAATGATGTTATACGTGAGACATCTTCGTCCACCCGTGATCATGAACGCTGCAAAGTATGTCAAAAGATTGGGCTATCAAAAACCAAATACAAACGCGATAAAATCCGTAAAATAGTTTTATTTACAACTAGCTGACCTGGCGAACTTCGTACCGCCATAATTTTTTCGTAAATATATTTTCTAAATTGCCGAAAATATAATAGGTATCTAATAGAAGAACCATTACAGCTTTGTCGGGAAAGATGACCCGGCAAACTTCGTACCCCTATAATTTTTTCGTAAATAGGTATATTTTTTAAAATATAGTCGAAATATAGTCGCCGAAATATAGTCTTTAATGGAAGAACCATTACAGCTTTGTCGGGAAAGATTCGATCGTCTTGGTCGCGGCATTGTTAATGAGGATTCAAAGAGAATGCAAATTACTGATTTTATTGATTTCTACAAAATTATAATTATCAAATTTTCAACCATACTTAACTATAGACAAAATTACTCTTAGCTGTCATTCGCGTTTTTTTATTACTCATACTCATACATTATATATCAAATGCGTTTTTTATACTACGTTTCATAGTGACTCTCTCTCTATTCTCTCTTCTCGTATTCTCTTTGACATTTTATGTCACGTCACACGGGAACGCGATCGAACGGGATAAAAGAGTTATTGGCGAAATCTTGTAAACTCTATAATAAAAAAACGGGATAAAAATATTCTATGTCCGTCTTCTGGTTCTCAGCTACTTCCCCACCAATTTTCAGTCAAATCCGTACAGCCGTTCTTGAGTTATAAATGTAGTAACTAACACGACTTTCTTTTATATATATAGATGTGTAAATACATACTCTGTAAATACATAAATAAATACTCGTGTAAATATCAGAAATAATCATAAAATAATAGCGTTGGATTTTAAATAGCAATATTTCTTACTGAGTGTTATAGATTTCACTATCATGAAATGTAATTGTTTATCTCGTTTCCATTGAAATTGATAAAAGACGAATCTGATGACAGGCCATGTGTCTGAGGAACTGTTCGACATGATACCACTGTCACCGTTTTACCAACGTACTATTGTACACCGTAGCAGAATTCATCCATTTCACCTGGAAACGTTATAGTCTTCAATTGTAAGTTTCCAGCGATTATTTTTCCACGTACGTACAGGCTTTGGAATGAACTACCTGCTGCTGTATTTCTCGAGATCTATGAGACGTCCTTCTTTAAATGAGATTTAAGAAGAGTATTTTCTACACAGTAGGCCTAACTGTGCCCTTGGTATTGCAAAGGTCTATGTGCGTCCGGATCACTTACCATCAGGTGTACTGCTTGCTCGTTTGGCATCGGCAATAAAAAAAAATATTTCATAAATCTGTCAAACATTATAAACCATATAAAATTCATAGTTTTCAAATGGAGCGGAGAGGAACCTATCGTTTCGTTTTAGCTCACTTGACTGGAGTTACTATACCATATTGGTCAGACATGTTGGTATTGGTTCGGGTGACCGGGCTGGGGCACAGTCCGTTTCACAGACGTGAAGGCGGGGCATTAAGTAGACGGTACCTGAAAGTAGGGCTTCCAATCCTTATCCAAATACCGGGATCCCGGTATGCGGGATCCCGCGCCATTTTCCAATCCCGCATGATGCGGGATTAAGGGCGTGGGATCCGCGGAATTTGCGGAACTGAAAAAAAACGTGCATGCGAGCTCAAACTTAATAAACTCTCAAACTCAAACAGTAACATATTCTATATTAATTTGCAGTGTGAATTTTTTTGTTGATTTTTTTAAATTAATTTTATTTATATTTTGAAGAATATTTGTTTTGATTTGTTTTTTATTCAGCATTTGTTACAGTTTTTTGTGAAGAAAAAAAAACTGTAATTTAATTGATCTCGTACGCGTTATTAATACTTAAATAAATATGGAGTTAGTTGATAATTCATAGGGTTTTTGTGATATATAAACGGAGTGATTTCATTGATCTCATATTAATAGTAAAATGTACGTAAATAAATGTGGAGTTGATTAATTCATTGTTTGCTTTATATATGGATATTTTCAATATGCGGGATCCCGCAAATACCGAGATGCCGCGGGATTGAAAATTCGTAATCCCGCAAATACCGAGATTGAATTCAGGCTGCGGGATTGGAAGCAATACCCGAAAGGGTATCGCGCTGTGTTGGCCACGGCCGGGTCGCCCGCCATCCTCCCGTCGCCCTGGGCGAAATAGGAGGCCTGTATGCTGACCCTAGCCCACCCAAATAAAGAAAGGGATTGATTAGACTAAGTAAAATAGCTATAAACAAATAAAAAAATATTATCTCTCTATCTCTAATGTAATTGAAAATTTCAAAGAATATAGGGTCATTGTATCGTCTTTAAAATTCTATTTTAACGAGTCCTAATAGTTTTCAACTGTCATATAAATTGTCTAGACCTTTGCAGTCATTTTCAATTTCTTCATTAAATTTAATCACCACTTCTAATAAGTATGCTTGTAAAGAAGTTAAATTTTACTGTTCATAAATTGAAGATTCGTGTACCTACTTTGAATGTGACTTTTCAATTATACTAGCAATCCGCTCTCGCTTCGCTTCTGTTTCAGACGGCATGCCCCCCGCATTTTAAATCACCTTTATATATATGTATTTTTTTTTCTTTTTTTTTTTTTTTTTTTTGTAAATATTTTGTGTCTGTCTATTGTTGTCTATTTTTTTTTAGATTTAAACAGAACAATGTCTTTTCATTCAGCAAGTATCTTAAAAAATCTTACGATACGCGACTACAGTTCAAGAAGCCTCGGGTTCGATTCCCAGATCGGGTAAAATTTTATAGGGGATAAAGGCAGGTGCCTGGTAGTAAAATGTTATTAAAATCAGTCCAGTCGCTTGAAAGATTACCCGGAACAAACAGACAAACAAAAAATTTTTAAAATGATTTGGGCATAGGTATCGTGTTAGGGTACTACCCGAAAGGATATTCCGTCGGGCCGACCACTGAGGACAAGGAACTCGGCACTGGTCCGCCCAACGACGAAGGCGACGTGGGTACGGGTGGGTTATGGGCCTGCGCGCCGTACTTTCGTCGCCCCGGACGGAATGGACGGCATGTGCGCTTAGCGTAGCTCACTCATAAAATAAAAAAGGCATAGATATCGTGTAAATAACTATGTGAGCATGAAAAAAACTAATTATTTTGATATTATAAACACACACTTCACTTTTATTTCATCACCATTTCACCTCATATACGTCCCACCGTTGGGCTCAAACCTCCTCCACAACAATAGGGAAATTGACCTTACTATTTCATGCTGGTAAGACAATGAGCCCTGAGTCCTCCAGAATAGTGAGAGAAATTGACCTTACTATACCATGCTGGTCAGATATGTTGTTATCAAGTTTTATTTCAAGTTTTCTTTCTCTTGCATAGATATTCAATGCGTATTATTTCTCTTAGTCATCTTTTACAATATCCACGGTCAAGATAGGGAGTGGTGAATTGTATTCTTACTCCGTCACCACAAGGAATTTTTTTCTTAACTTGCGGAAATAGCACTGAATATCCCATGCAGCTGAATTAATTACGCATTAAATTTATATTAGAACTAAATTAGTTATAATTATTCGGTTATCCAACTCCAAGAGACAATAACACAACTTAATCAAATTCCTAACGAGATTAACCCACATTCGCTGCTCTAGTACCCAAATGGACTAAAGTATCGATATAATCCAGTTCAAAGTGGAATAGTTAGCTCAAAACTTGCTTGAAGCGGTATACTCGCTTCTAATTTCTCAAGATTCGTAGTAACTTTGACTAGTAAAGTTAGGACGTAATTATTTTGTATTTGATAAATCCTTGTAAAGGGTCTCTTTGTCTTCGAGTCGTGTTTTTGATCAACATGCCGATCATTAGCGTATGAAAATGTTAAATATTATTAATATTTTAACTGTATAAGATTTTCTTTATTATAATTTTGTATAAAATGTTCTTTTTTGTATAATTATAACAGACTGGCTGAATTTTAAATATATTGCTCTCATCCTCAATTACTTGGCGTAGATCAAATATGTACCTACGCTTATTTATTTTTTTAAAGTGAAACTTCTTTAGAATCGTTTTGATTTCAAACTAGATGAAACGAAAAAACGAATCCATAGAGACAGTAAACGTGTAGGATTCACCCGTCAAGAGAATGAGATAAAGGATAAAAGATTACGTATGAAGGACGAAGGACGAAAAAGGAAGGACGAAGGACGTAGGAGGAAGGATGAAGTATAAAGGATAATGGATAAAAAATAAAGGAGTTTTACTTCTGATATACGTACTTTGTACACACATTCTTTTTTTTTTTTAAAGACGACGCTGTGCACTAAGGTCATCACTCAGATACCTATTGCGGCAGACTTTTTTTAACGACAGCACCCTTACGTGAAACTTTTTTTTTAAAGACAACACCGTGCACTAAGGATTTTGTTACGGAGGACTTTACAAACATATAATTAACGGACACAATATACATCCAGACTCAGAACAAGAATTTGTGAATTGGACAAAGTATTGTCCCGCGTAGGATATGACCCCATGACTTTTTTTTTTTGGTGGACTGCGGTCGGCGCGCTCCTCGCACCACTTCGGGGCGATAGAAGGGCGTAAGCACGCAACATCCGCAACCCACCCGAACACCACGTCGCCTTCGTCGCTGGGCCGACCACCGGAGCAGAGTGACGTGAGGTGACAAGTGACGAGGTGACCCCATGACGCTGGCACGTTAGATCTATCTGATCTGATCTTACGGTCGGCGCACTCCTCGCTCCACTCCATCTGGGGCGACAGAGAGGCGTAAGCACGCACACCCGTAACCCGCCCGTGACACGTCACCTTCGTCTTGTGGTCAAAAAATGTGGCTCAAAATTTAACAAATTCTAATTCCGTAACGAATAGATATATAAATCTGTATAATAACCATAGCTTGTTGGAAATGTCTTGGTCCTCCCGAAACCATGAAAGCTGAAAAGTAGTCGTAACGACGTGAAAATAAAATTCAATTACAACAGCAATAAAATTCGTAAAAATTGTTTTATTTATAATATGTAATACTCACGTAAACATCAAGAATCATTATACATGAATAGGCTACCCATCTAAACCTGCCTATAAAAGCTTTCTCTTTAAAACACATTAGTAAAATTTCAAAACTGAAAACAAATCAATTTAAGTACACATCCTTTACACCGATACGATAAAAAGTATTATCAAATAAAACGCGGTGGCTATTCAATCCAGATAAAAGGTTTCAGATCCAGCTGTCTTGAATCCGTTTCAACTTTATACTGCTGGGAACTCTTAAGGAGATTTATAAGGCTGCATGCTTTTGAAGATTATAGCTTCCTATTGTGTGAAAATGTGTGAATAAATATTGTATATATTTATATAGAAAATACCTTCACTCGTGTGAAAGAATCAGATTACTACTTGTGAGAATCTACGTACTTTTTAAGTGACTAGCTTCTGTTTCGACTTTGTCCGCGTGGTCTATCTACTTTGGGCTAATACTAACTTTAACTTAAGACTTTGTTTACGTAGAAGTTGAAAGTATTTTTTAATAATACGATTCTATCACACATGATTTTAGCGAAAATTTAGCCGTTTGCGAAGCGAAAGCTCTCAAAAGGAAAAGAAAACGGGTTTGAAACATTCTTCATCGGTGCTCCGCTCCTGTTACTCTCAGTGTGATTATATGTAGCCTATAGCCTGCCTCGATAAATGGGCTATTTAATACTGAAAATTTTTCAAACCGGACCGGTAGTTCTTGAGATTAGCGCATTGAAATAAACAAACTCTTCAGCTTTACATATTAGTATAGATAATGGAGAAAGAATGTGAAAGATTGTAATGTCCGGAATAGTATAATACGCTCGCCGAAATTCAACATCGGATTAAATTGGTACTACATTTTAAGGCCCAAAGTGTCACCCCTTCCATTTGGTACTCTTTGTTTTTTCTTTCAATCCTTGCCCTGGCATAATAGACATTAAATTAGCTCTACTACTATTACTTCACTTCAGACGTCTCAGCCAGATTTAATTCGTAGGTTGAATACAAACGCGAAAAAAACCATAAAAAAATAGTTTTATTTACAATGTATAACACTCGCGTACTCTTCACAACACTCCTTTTTTTTATTTAAAAAAAAAATCACAACACCCCTTTTTTTTTTTATTTTTTTTATGGGTGGGCTATGGTAAGCGCACGCGCGGTCCAGTCCGTCCGGGGCGATGAAAGGACGGCGCGCGGGCCCATAACCCACCCGTACCCACGTCACCTCGTTGTTGGGCCGACCACCGGAGCAGATGTGACTTGTCGTCAGTGGTCGGCCCGACGGAATACCCTTTCGGGTACCCTCACCTCTCGACGTCCTGGGACGTCGGTCGCCGTCGCGCGGTTAGCCTCTCTGCGGGTGACGGACAATTCCCCAGTCCGATCACCCGCGGCCTCGGCTAGGGCCAGATACTTGCGCCTGCGCCGCCCGAGTCGCCGGCGGCAGAACGTGTCGCCGAATAGGAGCTCTACTCGCACACGATCCGCCGCCTCCTTCCGTGAGATTACGGCCTCACAGAAGGCGGTGACCGCGTCCCAGTTCCTGACGCTGACGAGCATCTCCCTGGCGATGGTCGACAGCGCCAGGTCGGCACCGATAATTGCGACGAGTTCACGGCGATCCCCCTCCCATGCAGCACACTCCTCGAGCGTGTGCTGCGCCGTGTCCTCGTCGCAACTGCAGTGGTGGCAGGACGGTGTGCTCTCCCTCCTGACAATCTTGTGCAGGTAGTTCCCGAAGCAACCGTGCCCCGTCAGCACCTGTACCAGTTGGAAAGAAAGCACCCCGTGCGTCCGCTCCAACCACTCCATCAGCACCGGCCGGAGGGCCTCGACGGTCCTGACACCGTACCGAGGACTCTCCATTCGGACTGCCCAACGGGCAATGACTTCTCGGCGGGCGTCGACCCGCCAGGCGGTGATCTCTCTGATGGAGACCATGCCGCCGCGGGCGCGCGTCTCCGACACCCGCCGATAAATGTCGGCGAGCATCTCCGCCTCCAGGTCCCACGGGGGAGTTCCGGCCAGGAGGCACGCTGCCTCCGTCGCCACCGTGCGGTAACCCCGTATGGCCCTGACCGCCATGACCCTCTGTGGTCGCCACAGGAGGGCCCTAAGACGGACGGTCAGGGACGCCGCCCACACCGGTGCGCCATACAGGGCCATCGATCGGATCACCCCCACGTACAGCTGTCGGCACGTAGCACTGGGTCCGCCCACATTCGGCATCAGCCGCGAAAGGGTGGACGCCGCGCCGACAAGCCGGGGAACAAGTCGATGGAGATGCTCCCGGAACCAAAAATGCCCGTCGAGCACCAAGCCCAAGTACTTCATGTGGGCCTGGATGCTGATGGTGACCGACTTCACGGTGATCGAAGCGCCGGCGGGAGGCCCGGCGGTACGGAGGCCATGGAACAAAAGGGCCTCCGCCTTTTCCAGGGCTACCCTCAACCCCAGTGCTTCGATCCGCCTGACAATCTCCTCGGTGCCGAGAGTTGCCAGGCGTGCCGCCTCCTCTAGGGTCCCACCCCGGGCTGTGACGAGTGTATCGTCGGCGTAGCAAATTACGCCCAGCCCGGGTGGAAGGCTTCCTCTCAACGCCCAGTCGTAGCCGATGTTCCACAGGGTCGGACCCAGAACCGACCCCTGCGGGACACCGCACGTCATGGGCGTTCTGTTACAGTTTCCTGATGTTCCCTAAAATGCTAACTCTTCCTACATATCCATCAGCACTTTCGCCTTCCTATCTAGATAGCTTAGCCCTCTCCTCAGTCCGGTTTCAATCTTCGTCGAGCACGGTTGCCTCTACTATTTGTATTCACTACCTCTAAGTTTTATTTCAATACAAGTTTGTGTGAAATTAAATAAGTTTATTTTTTAAAAACATCCTTAAGGATACCCGTATAACATTGGTGGCAGCGGTGGGATCGTAACTGTGATCCTTGGCATCCGACAGTTCATAACAGTACTCTATTAACGTCCTTAATAAGTGACATCCGTTCGAGTTACATTCGAATCGTGAAACAAGTGGTACCGTGCTGCGAATCCTACGCAAATTTCGTGTCACACCGGGCTCACTTCTATATCCTGCTACATCCAAGGGGCCACAGGGGCCTTGCTACTACTACCACTATGATATTCCTGTTAAGTATCCTGTGCAGTACATCCATGTAAGTGTATGTTCGTTTACTTATACTAAACTCAGTGATTCAGTGATAAATTATTCGCGAAGAGCAACCCTAAATAGTGTGTTTGTGTATATTAAAATATAAAAGTGTTTCGTAAATATAAACTTAAGTTATACATAATTTAATCTTAGTATTAGCCCAGACGTAACGTGATATTGTTATTTTTATAAGTGATAAACAGAGTAGCGTCGTCCGACTCGTTGATACGATAACGCCGTAGCTTGTCCAAGTTCGTAGAACCTCTTCATATCGCATCCGCTAGACCCACCGCGAACTGCTAAACATTTAAAATGTCTCAAGATAAACCAATTCAAATTCAATCCGATACCATTGACTTAAATGTTCTGATAAAATTCATCAAACCATTCGATGGATCTAGGAACCTACTCACACCATTTATAACGAATTGTTCGAATGCATACAACCTCGCCTCAACTAATCAGAAACACATTATTTTTAAATTTATAATAAGCCAATTACAAGGTAGAGCCGAGGCTGCATGTTCCATCAAAGAATTTGGCAATTGGGATCAACTAAAAGATTTCTTGACAACACAATTCGGCGAAAGAAAATGTTACTCACACTTATTAACTGACCTTCAAGAATGTAGACAGTATTCCAATGAGACCGTAACACAGTACTCGCTCCGAGTGGAAACATGTTTATCCCATTTGCTAACTGAGATTACACTTTCTAACTCCAAAAAAATGGAACTCGCTGGTAAGACAAGTGCAATGGAAGATATTGCGCTTAACACGTTTGTCCTTGGGTTACATCCAAGGATATCCAACAATGTTCGGGTTCGATCCCCGAAAACCTTGAACGAGGCTATTAACGCTGCTATTTCGGAAGAGAAAATATTGCAATTTGTTAATAGAAAATCTTTCTCCGCAACTGAGCCTAATTCTCTAAGACCAAGAACCTTTCCTAAACCAGATTATAAAACTCACGAGTTTAGGCCTAATTTCGGTTTTCCACATAAGCCGCGTCCCGTTGCTTATACCGAATATTGTCGTTACTGTAAAAATCCTGGTCATGTTTTAGAAAATTGCCGTAAAAGGGAATACAATAACAAACGTTTCAATTTGCCGCAAAATAGCCAAAATAGGGTTAACTTATTAGAGGAAAACGAAGAAGGTGTAGTCAACGCCGATTTCGTCACAAATCAAGCTTTAAACTAAATGATGGCTCGTTTAGGTGTCGGTCGGGCCACCCTAAACTAAAATCCGGCATGACTAATCCTAGGTATCCTAATAATAATAATTGTAACGATAATTCTTATTTTCTATATCCTTCTATATCCCGGGTAGAAAAATCTTTACCCAATAGTATTAATAAATCCACTGTATCCATGACACAGTATCCATCGGAAAATGACACTGCGACTTCCGCTACAAGGTCAAGTCGTAATCCTGGAAAACATAATTATACTATATCCACACAAGAAGAATATTTACCAAATGCTTCGGTGCCCAAAGTATCCACCACTGAACCGTTGTCAGATCCCGTAATAAATTGCATACCAAATATCTCTCGCAAATATTTACCATATATAAGAGTACTTACTTCTATATCTTCAAAGCCACTTTCCTTCTTGATTGATACAGGAGCGTCTTTTAGTCTGGTGAAGAAGTCCTGTATCGAAAGAATGCCAGAAATTACGAAAACCATTATAAAATTCAAAGGAATTGATTCTTCCGGCACAAAATCCACTTTAGGTCATATACTTATCCAACTCGATTCAATAATTCATAATTTCCACGTAGTCGAAGGGATAGATTTACCCTATGACGGTATAATTGGCAACGACATGTTTAATAAAATGGACGGAAATATAGACTACCCTAAACAACAATTAACACTTGGTAAAATAATTTTAAATTTACATTTCAACGAACCAATTTGTGTAATCCCTGCTCGAACTGAAACAATTATAGAATGTACCGTATCAAACCCTGAACTCAGCGAGGGACTAATATTAGACCAGCATCCGATAGAAAACTTGCTCATAGCTAATTGTGTGGTTCGGGTGAAAGACAATTCAAGAATAAATATATCCGTCGTAAATACCTCTCATCACGCACTTTCCTTCGATCCCGATTTGAAGTTAGAAATAGTTCCTTACGTTAGACTTGAGACAACGCAATATATTCATAACACGAATGCCGACAGTCAATGCCATAATGACGCTTACTTACGAACTAAATCAGTATTCGAACAGATCCGTATTTCTCACTTAAACCAGGAAGAAAGCTTACAACTACTCGACGTTTGTGCTGACTTTTCCGACATTTTCCACCTTCCTGGCGACCAATTAACATATACCAATACAGTTGAACACGAAATAAAAACCTCAACCTCAATTCCTATCCATGTAAAATCCTATCGTTTCCCAGAGTGTCATAAAAAGGAAGTAAATTCACAAATAGACAAAATGCTCCAACAAGGAATAATAAAACCATCAGCTTCACCTTGGTCATCACCAATTTGGGTGGTACCAAAGAAACTCGACGCTTCCGGCGAGAAGAAGTGGAGAGTCGTAATAGATTATCGTAAATTAAACGACATCACTATCGGAGACTCGTATCCTATTCCAAATATTTCAGAAATTTTGGACCAACTTGGCAATAGTAAGTATTTTAGCACCCTTGATCTCGCTTCCGGTTTTCATCAAATCAAGGTTAAACCGGAAGACACCGAAAAAACAGCCTTCTCTGTACCTCAGGGACATTACGAATTTACACGTATGCCGTTTGGTTTAAAGAATGCACCATCAACTTTCCAACGACTTATGAATAATGTCCTTACTGGTCTTCAAGGGGAAAGATGTTTTGTGTATCTAGATGATATTGTCATCTACTCCTTTGATTTACGATCTCATATTCAAAATTTAACCTCTGTCTTCCGAAAACTCCGCTCTTTTAACCTTAAACTACAACCCGACAAATGCGAATTTTTACGCAAGGAAGTATCTTACTTAGGACACACTATCACGGATCAGGGAGTTAAACCTAATCCGGAAAAGCTAAAAGCCGTGCAACACTATCCCATTCCGAAATCCGCCAAGGACATAAAATCCTTTTTAGGATTTGTCTCTTACTATCGTAGATTTATACCAAACTTCTCGACCTTGGCCAAACCTTTAACAAATCTTTTGAAAAAAGACGTCCCTTTTGTTTGGGAAAACGAACATCAACTGGCATTCGATACTCTGAGACAAATGTTAATTTCAGCACCTTTATTAATTTATCCAGACTTTTCCAAACCATTTATCCTAACCACGGATGCATCCAATTATGCTATCAGTGCAATACTTTCTCAGGGTGAAATAGGCAAAGACCAGCCCATAGCTTATGCATCCCGCACTCTCAACAAAAGTGAGTGTAACTATAACACCACGGAAAAAGAACTTCTCGCGATCCTTTATGGCTGTAAGACCTTTCGCCCTTATCTCTATGGTAGACACTTCCAAATCATTACAGACCACCGTCCTCTAAAGTGGCTTTTCAACCACAAGGATCCAAGCAGCAAATTGCAAAGGTGGCGACTTAAATTAGAGGAGTACGAGTACCAAATCATATACCGGAAGGGTAAATTTAACGCCGCTGATGCTCTTTCTAGATATCCACCTGAAAATCCTCTACTTATGAATCCCCTTGCTCCTGAACCAATCCCAGGACCTTCTCGAACTAACCATGACAATCCTTCGCTCCCTGATAATGAAGACTCTTACGACCACGATGACCTTCTAAACCCAGACATTATTCCACCTCTTACTCCTAACCAAAGAGACTTGATTGAAATGCCTGACGATTTAAGGGACTTAAATCTTGATGAGCTTGACACAGGACAACCTACGACTAATAATTCTAATGACGACTCACCTTTACGCCATGATGATCCTCCTCTGTGTCTCGACTCACCTTATAATCCTGCTAGTGCTATTGAGGATTCACCTTCAATATCTCAAACTTATACCGAATTTCTTAAAATAATTGCCAATAAAAATTACACTTTCGATAGTAAAATAATGGAACATAATGAAAGTCTATTGAAATCCCCTTATAAACATATTGTCATACCTACCTCCGTGGATATGGATGAATCAATTCCATACGTTGAAATGACCATATCAAATTTCGCCGATAAAGACACTTTTTTGACGCTAGAAAGAACCCTAAACTCGTTCATTACAAATCAACATGAAAATAAAACATACTATTACCTATTTACAAAAATAAACCACTTTGATTCGTGCTCTTATTCCGATATCTTCGAGAGCCTTAAAATACTAAGGAATGAATTCATTATATCTTTAAATGAAAATGACAAAATAATAGCCATAACAGATTTCAAAAATCCTTTTGATAACCACTATTTTATTAAAATATACAATATGCTCCTCTATTTATTCAATAACACGGGCATAGAAGTACACATCTACCGTAATAGTATACAATACCCATCTTTAAGTGAAATCAAACAAATACTTAGAGATAATCATGACCTACCAATAGCTGGTCATGTAGGTTCTTCTAGAATGTATAACAGAATATCAGAAAGATATTACTGGAAAAATATGAGGTCAGATATTGAAAACTATGTTAAAGCATGTCAGCTGTGTCAGACGAATAAAGCCTTGCGACAAACGAATAGAGCCCCTATGCAGATTACTAGTACCGCCTCAATGGCATTTGAAAAGATATTTCTTGACATAGTAGGACCTCTTCCAGAATCCGGCCTAGCAAAATTAAAATATATTCTCACACTACAAGATGATCTCACTAAATACTCCGCAGCCTATCCTATTAGATCTACAACTGCCGAAGAAACGAGTGAATGTCTCGTACATTTCATCTCAGTATTCGGCATACCGAAAATTATTGTTACCGATCAAGGCAGTAATTTTACAGCCGAACTTTTTAAAGAAACATGTTCCTTTTTAAAGATCAAACAGATATGGTCGACTCCTTACCATCCCCAAACACAAGGTGCCTTAGAGCGTAGCCACTCCACCTTAAAGGAGTATTTGAAATCATATATAGATCATGATCCTTCAAGATGGTCTAAATTCGTTTATACTGCCATGATGGCTTACAACACCAACATCCATTCAACCACAAATTTTACTCCACATGAACTCGTTTTTGGCAGTAAACCTTATATACCAAATTCCATTTATGAACAGGATCTAAATCCTACCTATAATGAATTCGTTAGAATGTTACAACAACGACTAAAATTCTCCAGGAGCAAAGCCATAGAAAATATTCAAAAATCAAAGGAAAAGTCCAAAACCCACTATGACAACCGCACACGTTCTGTGAATTTCAAAATCGGCGATTACGTCTACTTAAAAAATCACCTTCGCTTGGGCAAAGCGTTATCTCCTATTTGGAAGGGCCCGTATAAAATAATAAAATTACACGGCAATAATAATGCATCCTTATTGATAAACAGAAGACATGTAAAGTACCATTATGATCAAATGAAACTAGCTCAGAGAACATCTTAATTAATTGTTATATCATCTTCCATCGCACTTTTCTTGCAGTGTTAATGGCGAAGGTTTTCCTGATATCATAAAACCAATAGAGAGTGGGCCTGGAATCTACTTCGATCCAATCGGTTCGGTGAAAGTAATTAATGGACATCTAAGTGTTGTGGTTCCTGTAGACATATCCTTCATATCTCCTCATTTAATTAATATTAATCATGTTCTTAGTATAACGTCCAAAATGTGTAATGAAAGTACAGCTTTCGAGTTTGCCGAATGTATTAACATATTACAACCACTCGAGGTCAGACTCGCTGATATTTCTAGAGACTTTGGATCAATTTCACATCTTCTTACGCGGAAAATCAAGCGTTCTGCTTGGTTTGCAGGCGTTGGGTCTGTACTCAAACATGTGTTTGGTACAATGGATGAGGACGATGCTATTCAATACGGCAACGCTATTCAGGCTTTAGGAAAAGACCAAAATGCATTAGCCGAATACATGAAAGACAATATTCTTCTCACTACTTCCGCTATTACCACATTCAATCAAACTATAACCCAACTTATAGAAAATGAAAAATCCCTGAATAGCGCTGTTGTTTCCTTAACTGAAAATTTTAAAAATCTCACCTTTGTATCTGCTACCCTAACTATTAAAACTAGAATTATGGAAATTGTAACTATATTAGAGAATAGTTTACTTACTTTGTCTTTTAAATTAGAGGATATATCAAATGGCTTAATGTTTAGTAAAAATAATGTTCTTTATCCTGCCATTTGTTCACCTCAAGAGTTATATAATGATTTAGTTATTAATTATAGACATTTACCTAATTCTAAGGAACTTCCACTTACTCTAGATTTAAGTAATATCCATAAGCTTTTGAAAATTTCTAGTATAAGTACATATTATTTTGATAATAAAATTATATTCATAGTTAAGATACCATTGGTTCATCCTCTAGAGTTTGGTTTATATCATAGTTTGCCATTGCCAACTCTACACCAAAATAATACTTATAGTACGATTATTCCTTCCACTACTTATGTAGGCCTCTCTAGAGATAAGAATCAATATTGTCAGTTAGATAACCTAGATAACTGTAAATCTCTTAAAGCTAACTACATCTGCGACAAAGTTAATATTCTATCTAGTGTAACTCACCCTATATGTGAAACAGAAATTGTATCTAAAACAATAACATATATACCCAACCAGTGTCCGATAAAACTGTTTAAGGGTAACCTTGAAATTTGGCAAGAATTATACAATAATGAATGGATATTTGTTATTTCAAATGTTACTAAATTCACTCTCGATTGCCAAAATAACAATGTTTATGAAACCAATATAATCGGAACTGGAGTATTACGGGTCCCTCTAGGTTGTACTGGGTTCTGTAATGGATTTCAATTATTCACGAAACAAAATATTAAAATTAACGTAACTCACATTAACCTGGATTATGATATTATAAATAGTAACTTTAGTATACCAAAGTATTCAGACCATATATTGCCCGAAGTAAACATTAAACATTTCAATATTAAACGCGTATTAGATAATGATCAAGGTTTTGCTACGCTTAATAAAGAATTAAATAAATTTATTACGAAACCCAGAGAAATAGAAGTAAATCATTTTCATGTACCGATTATTGTATATTGTATGTTATTCATAATTATCTTTTACTTAGGTTATAAGATTTATTTGTGCCGCAACCGCTGCTTTTCCCCTTCAACTGAAACTAGCGTCATTTTCCACCCAGCTTCTCATCCCGAGATGGAGCTTAGTTCTCCTACCACTCTGGACACTCCTAGAATTAGAATTCAGACATAAACTTCACTCTGGGGTGTAAGTTTAGTCTTAAGCGGGGGGCTGTTACAGTTTCCTGATGTTCCCTAAAATGCTAACTCTTCCTACATATCCATCAGCACTTTCGCCTTCCTATCTAGATAGCTTAGCCCTCTCCTCAGTCCGGTTTCAATCTTCGTCGAGCACGGTTGCCTCTACTATTTGTATTCACTACCTCTAAGTTTTATTTCAATACAAGTTTGTGTGAAATTAAATAAGTTTATTTTTTAAAAACATCCTTAAGGATACCCGTATAACAGTTCGCACAACGTCCCCTACTCGGTCATACATACATACATACCCATCGCCCCTGTCCTTGAGCAACAAATGCCACGACGTGGAGGCGACGATTGCCACAGAGCCATTACTGCTGCCCAGCCAATTGGGCCGGTCAGGCACCACGTACGGCTCCGCAGCTACGGCTGCACCGATCAACCACTCCGCCATGGCTTGCAGGAAAACGTCCTATGCCTCGGCGGCGTGGTTGAGGTTGGCCTGCAGGAGGTGGTAGGGTTCGGTCGCCATTAGTGGGCCGTATCCAACACCTCCTCCACGCTGGCGGGCGATCGGGTCGCGCTAGGGGCGGGAGCGGCCGGGGTCGTCGGGCCGCTCCGCCCCTTTGGGGCCGAAGCCGGGGGTCTGCAATCCTTGCCCCATATGCGGTGTGTGGTGGGCCTATTGCCCGCCGCACACGCCGGGCAGTGGGGGGTGGCGGCGCAGGATGCCGCCTTATGCCCGAGTTGACCGCAGCGGAAACAAAGGTCGCTGCAGTCAAAGCAGTTAGTGCATGTCGGCCGAGTGTGTCCGACCGCCATGCACTTGTAGCACCTCGTAGGCCGGGACTCCAGCACGGTCACCCGCGCCGAGCTCCAGCCCACGAGGAGCCTGCCTGAGCCGGCCAATTGCTTGGCCGACTCCACCGGGCACTGCACCCAGGCAGCACCGACACCGCCCGGACCAGGGCGGATGGCGCCAATTCGGACGGTGTCCACGGGACACCCGGTTTTCGAGACGATGGCCTCCCGGATGTCATCCACCGTCACGGAGTCGTCCAGACCCGCGACGCGTAGTTCTGCACACTTTACGGGTCTGGCGATTTTGACGCCACCCTCCTCTACGAACAGACCCCTCAACTTGGCCGCCATGCTATCGGCCGTCTTGGCGCCCTCGGCCCCAGGGAACTCTAGAATCCGAGCCCCCGTCCGGGCCTTGCGGGTCCTGGCTTCGACGCCTCCTAAATCGGAGACGTCAAGCTCCCGCCGGGCGCGATGTAAGATGGCCTCATAGCTGAGGCCGTTCTCGGCCGCCTCAGGCAGCACAGTGATCACCACCGCGGCTGACTTCGGCGGCCGGAGCCTCCTGCGCGACCTCTTGTTACCGGCTCCTGCCTTGGGAGCGGAGGCTTTGGCGGCGCTTTTGGCCTCCGCTCTTCTCTTCTGGCCGCGACTTTTTCGGCTGCGCTCAGCCGTCTGCCAACCCTCTTCGGGGGCAACGGGGTCGCTAGGCGCAGCAGTCGTGGTTGCGGCTGCGGTGGCCGCCACCGACGGTGCAGTTGCCGGCGGCGGCTTAGGTCCAGTCTTGGCAGGAGCCGGTGCCGCCTTCTTCTTGGCGGCGGGCCCCTTCGGCTTCGGTCCAGCGACGGCCGCAGCGTAACTCCCTACGCGCCCGCCCTGGCAGGGTAACGCGGTAGGGGCTGACGCCACGACCTTCGGCCTGTCCGCAGCAAGCGGCGGCCGGAGACGGGGCTCCGGAGGCAGAGACAGTCTCTCCTCCAGAGCCGCCATGTGCGCCTCGAGCATTTTGCCCACAACCTCCACTATGGCGCGCATGGTCAGTTCCGGCACGCCATCCACTGCGGGCAGCGGGACCGCTTCGGCCGGCTTGGTCCTCTTAGGGCTCGCTGCAGCGCGAGTTGGCGCAACGGGGACGGCGAGGGCGGCGGCAGGGCCGGCGCTTATCGGCGGCGCGGTTTTCGCCAGCTGCGCGACCTGGCTCCGCAAGTCGGCCATTTGTTTGGCCAGCTCGCGGTTCGCCTTCTAACACCCCTACTAGTATTTTACGACACCCAAAAATAATAGAAGGGGTCGACGTCGATATCTGTCTGTGTGTGTGTTGGTGTGTGTGTGCGTGCTTACGAGCGTGCGGACGTGCGTGTGTGCGTGCGAGCGCGTGCGTGTGCATGTGTGTGAGTGTTTCTGTCTGGGCCTCGTATCTCTCAAACCGACCGATTTCGGTGCGATTTTTTCATTTGAAAGCCAGTTTCCTGGCGATGGTTCTTGGCTGTTTGGTTAATATCGGTCCAGTAGTGTCTACCTACTCTACCCGATAAAATTTTTTTTATTACTCTAGTTCGCGTCGGGGGTTATTCAAAATTACTTTACGGATTTTATCGCGTTTGTATTTGATTTATGATTGCCCGATCGTCATCGTCAGACATCTTAGTCCGCCCGTGATCATGAATGCTGTGAAATTTTCGACGCGTCGGGCAATCATAACACACCACGCGATAAAATCCGTAGTTCTATTTACAATGTATTATTATACGTCGCTTAAACATCAGAAATCATTATTCAAAATTTTCATTTTTACTTATTAACCCTCTCATCATCTCAGCCCACATACCTCCCACTGTTGGGCTCGGGCCTCCTCTACAATGTAAAGCAATTTGACCTACTATACCATGTTGGTCAGACATGTTGGTATAGGGTTTCGTTTCGAGTTTTCCTTCTCTTGCACAGATTTTATGTGCATATTATATCCCTTAGTCGTCTTTTACGACATCCACGGGCAATATAGGGAGTGGTCAATTGTATTCTTACTCAAATTCTTAGCCCTTTACCACGCCCTAAACATAAGCCGAAAAAAAAAAAAAAAAAAGAAAAAAAAATTATCGTAAGACAATCGTTCAATAACACCGGCACACAAAAAAAAAAGTTTACCAACATGTATTTCGACCCGCTGAATTTGAATTTCAAGTCCGTTTGGCCCGGTCACCCTCCAGTTTTGAGTAAAATGCAAAAAAAACCTCAAAAAAAGGCCAAAAATTGCAAAAAAAAAAAAAAAAACTGCAGTCACAGCAATGAAAAAATTTTTGTGGACCCGGATCACATAAATACAAGTTAAGAAATTAATATTTTATGCGTGAAAAAATACAGGAAAAGTATTTAATCATGTTTTACAGATTTTTTTTTCATATTTTTAATTGCAATTTTCCCATTTTTTTTGGTTTTTTGAGATTTTTAAATTTTAAAACGTTAACGGGGCAAGAAAACTTCAGCGGAACAAAATACATGAAAATCATACTCAATCTGAATCCAAAAAAATTTTTATTTCGAAAACTTAAATTTTTCATGATTTATTGCCATTTTTTTGGGGTTTTCATTTTTTTTTTCAAATTTGGACGGCACACCGGGCTAATTAACTTTTAGATTTAGATTCAGTTATTTGAAATACATAAAAATCATACGTGATCCGAGTCCACAAAAAGTTTTAATTTGAGTTATACAGTGATTTGTTTTTTTTTTTTGAGGTTTTTTGCATTTTACTCAAAACTGGAGGGTGACCGGGCCAAACAGACTTAAAATTCAGATTCAGCGGGTCGAAAAACATGTCGGTAGGTAGGTCCGGTCCAAAGTACATTCAACTTTTTTTTTATTGTGTGCCGGTGTAATTAACGTAATTGATTGAATTAGACGATACATAGTGGAAATCCATTTTTATTCAATCAAAGACCTTAATCCTATCCCGTACTCCTTCTATTGTGGTATGCGATATATTGATTACCGTGAAAAAGTGGTGGGTCTCCCTTCCATCCTTCCATTTTAAAATTAAAACAATAATTAACGATAAAAATGTTTACTTATGAAATGAAACTTAATATATTCCACGCGTTACAAAGTCAGTTTTGCTTACAGCAAACAATTGCGATATCCGTTTATCAATCAATTTACATATTGGAGCGTCCGCATTAATATTGAACGACATCGAATATGTAATGCGACGATACCATGATAGATGTCTTATTTCCAGTTAATGTCTTAGCGTTAGATGCGATAATTAATAATTAATTACAACAAACTTATTTTTCTCTTTTATGGAACTGGTTAGGAGTACAAATAAGGAATGCTTAGAATAATAACGTATAGAAGGATAGTGTCTGTACTGCGAGCGATCTAAAACATGAAGCCAAAAATATTACATGCGCGCAGACGATTACACACGTACACACGCACACCACTTTACAAATTATGAAATCAAATTTTGTTTTTATTAACATAAATCGTCGAAATACTTTTAAAAGTAATGTTTAAAACTTTTTTGGTTTTTCAAATGTGTTGTGACAGCATTTGAATGTACAAACCGTCATAATAACCTGTTTATTTTTTAAGAGTTGCGTACGTACGTGCAGTACAGTGACCTTGGTGTACGGAACGGTCCGGCGTAAGCTCCATTAGGCTGCAATTTAAATGCTTCATATTTTGTTCGCGGACTTACTTTCTATACGTTATTATTCTAAGTAAGGAATCCTTATTTTCCTCTCATGAGTTGTAAAAATGGGCCATGAGATAACTAGGATAGCGCGCAGCAGCAAACTTCTGAAAAAATTATAACTGAAATTAGCAAAGAAATTAAAGACCGCATAAAATCGTGACGTCAGCAATGCTGACGTCGTGATTCCTAAAAACGTTTCTGAAGTTTCCCTCTCGTCATATACCTATTATCATAATAATTAATTTTAAGAGATCTTAATAAATAACTGTATTATTATTATCCCACCAAAAACATAAATGTAAAAAAGGAGGGCCAAGTTCAATAGAAATATTATGCTTGGCTGTGGGCTTCGCCGCAAAAAGAATGAAGATCTCAATTGATCGATCGATCGATCTCAAGTTCGATGCAAAATCCAAATATGTATTTATAGGAACAAAATAACTTTATGAACAAGTATTAAACTCTATTTCTTTACTTTATTGGATACCGATAACAATTGCTGTTATTTAAAAAAAATGTGAGATCTTAAATTAGGTTAGATTTGACTTGGCTTGACTTGGTGGGATATCATTACTTTTTGTAAAGAAAACTAGGCATTAATGTTTTTCCTTGCGTTTCCGCTGCATAGTTTTCTTTTTTATGCTATTGTCTACATTAAAAATAAAGTTAAGTCTTATAAAGTTAAGTTAAATAATACATATATTGGGATAGTTTCAAATATCTATATCAGGTATTGAAATTTAATGTTTTTTTTTTGCGTTTCCGCTGCCTGGTTTTTTTTATGCTATTGTCTACATTAAAAATAAAGTAAAATCTTAATTAAAGTTAAGTCTTATAAAGTTAAGTTAAATAATACATATATTGGGATAGTTTCAAATATCTGCTTGTAACGTTGTAACGGTTCCAACGCTACAATTATTTTTTTTTTGTATGGGGGGACCCCATAAATCTAAAAATAAAAAAAAAGTTAAAAAATAGGAGGGATCCTATTTTTTAATTTTTTTTATTTTAAGATTTTCTCCTACGCTTACATATAATTACTGAGCTGGATTCCAAATTTCATCCTTCTAGGACATCTGGAAGTAGGTTAAATTTAGGTACTATATGTCCGTCAGTCAGTCAGTGCTAAAATTTACGACTTTTTGACCTTCATATCTTTATAACCATTTGAGCTAGCTTCATGAAATTTGGGCTTCAGGATTTCCTTTTTAATATAATTAAACACACGTAGTGTTATGTGTTTACGTTAAAGAGGTTTTGAGTTATAGAAGGGTCAAAAGTGGCACCAAGTGGTTCGTGTAATATTACTCTCGGCGCTGGCTAGCCAATTCCTTTGCTTGAACTTGGCTTGACACGCTGCCGCGTGTCTAGATACTATAGTAGCCTCTAGAGCCTAGACTACTACTAAAGCTATAGTTAGTTATCCCAAATAAAACGTGAATTGGGTTCTGCATACTATGATCTAAGACAGGGGTTCCTAAACTTTCAAGATAACAGAACCACATCCAAATATCATTTTTTACGAAACTCCATACCAAATGATAATACGAGATACGTGTAAGGGTCCGAATCCGTTGCGCAACGTCGCACTATGTCACTGGCTACGTACACTGTTGTGTCATAACCGGAGCTGAATTTTTGCTATTTACCTACTTACATAATAATAATGTTTTCCGTGTGGTGACGGAGTAAGAATACATTTCATCACTCCCTATCTTGCCCATGGATGTCGTAAAAGACGACTAAGGGATATAATATAAGATCGTTAGGAGGGAGAGTACACCGTCCCGCCACCACTGCGATTGCGACGAGGACACGGCGCGCCAAACGCTCGAGGCCTGCAGGGCTTGGGCAGTGCAGCGCTGTGAACTCGTCGCAATCATCGGTACGGACCTGACGCTGCCGGCTATCGCTAGGGCGATGATCGACAGCGTCGGGAATTGGGACGCGGTCGCAGCCTTCTGCGAGACAGTGATCTCGCGGAAGGAGGCGGCGGATCGCCTGCGCGAGGAGCGCAGCCTCGATCAGGAGATCCGCCGCCGGCGACTGGGGCGGCGTAGGCGCAACTATCTGCGCCTCATGCCGCCCTAGCCGAGGCCGCGGGTGACGTGACCGGGGATTAGTCCGTCACCCGCCGAGAGACCGACCGCGTGAGGAAAGACCGACGTCCTCCCCGAGGGGGGGACGTCGGTCGATGGGAGGGTACCCCAATTAGGGGTATTCCGTCGGGCCGACCACTGACGATAAGTTAACGCTGCTCCAGTGGTCGGCCCAACGACGAAGGCGACGTGGTTTTTGGGTGGGTCGCGGGAGTTGCGTGCTTAAGCCCCTCTGTCGCCCCGGACGGAGTGGTGCGGAGGCGCGCCGACCGCGGCCCACCCACAAAAAAAAAAAAAAAGGGATATAATATGCACATAAGATCTGTACAAGAGAAGGATAACTCGAAATGAAACCCTATACCAACATGTCTGATCAGTATGGTATAGTAGGTCAAATTCCCTACCATTGTGGAAACAGCCCGAGCCCAACAGTGGGACGTATGTGGGCTGCAAAGATGATGATGATAATAGTAATGAGATCTTCTCATCACTAATTTTACGCTATTTTACAGTAATATTTATAACTATGGTATTATTTCACATCCAAATTACTAAAATTAAAAGCTATTTAATTTTGGCAGAACGCTGACGACTATTCTACGGAATCCCTAGGTTTCACGGAACACACTTTGAGAATCCCTGATCTAAGATCGGCAAAAATTTCAAATTTAAATTTTCTCGATTTCGTGAACTACTTTCATGAATGAGAATTGCCGTCCTAATAATCTCGCTTAATAGTCAGATCGATAATTAGGCTAAGTTTCACAGGAGAGAGCTGTTGTATATTCTCCTAGTCAGTTATTATGAGTCTCAAGACAAATTCGACTACACAAGTGGCGTAGTGGGTAAAATATCGACATATCATGCCAGTCTCGTGATTTCGATTCTGTCGCAGGACAATAATTTGTGCGACCCACAAATTTTGTTCGGTGTCTGTGATGTAATTTGTGTCCATAAAATGTTTTAATGTCCTCCACTTAGAAATTTAGAATAATAACGTATAGAAAGTAAGTCCGGGCACAAAAATGAACCATTTAAATTGGAGCCTAATGGAGCTTACGCCGGACCGTTCCGTAGTGTACAAGATCACTGTACTGTACGTACATACATCATCATCATCATCTTGCTCTTATCACAATTACTTGGGGTCGACGCAATATGTCATCTGTTTTGACATATTGCAAAAAGTTTCGGCAATGACTTTTATGACCGGCCGCCTTCCTGACGTCAACCCTCCTTGGGAATGTAATCGTTAACCCAAATGGTACCAGATGGAGTTGGTCCGGGTCAATCTAGGGCTCTTAGTCGTCTTTTACGATACCCACGAGCAAAGCAAAGGTTGGTAGTATTCGAAGCCGCTACCACACAGCACATACATACAGTACATATGCAACTCTTAAAAAATTAATAGGTAATTATGACGGTTTATGCGTTCAAATAGTGTCACAACACATTTGAAAAACATAATAAGGTTTTTAACATTACTTTTAAAAGTATTTCGACGATTTATGTTAATAAAAATAAAATTCGATTTCATAATTTGTATAGTGGTGTACGTGTGTAATCGCCTGCGCGCATGTAGTATTTTTGCCTTCATGTTTTTGATCGCCCGAGTACCGACACTACCCTTCTATACGTTATTATTCTAAGGTCCCCCATAATACAAGGATATTTTCTTCAGTGCTATCTTTTAAAAAAAATAAAAGAAAGTAAGGATTTATATTCTCAATCGGTTATAAGGGAAATTATTAATATTATTCTAGACAAAAATATATATAACCTTAAAAATATATAAAACTGTAAACAATTTGAACAATAGCTGATAAATTCAATATTATCAAATTGGCTTCGCTATTGTTCATTGTTATACGTTTATTAACAAAAATTTGTAAAGAGTTTACTGAACAAAGAGAAGACATATTAAGAAGACATGTTTTGATATAAATTCTCTATACAAGAATAATATCCATTGTGTAATAATATTTAAAAATAACTTTTGTATACCTCAGTATATGAAAAAAGAATATATAAATTAACTTAACTTATTACTTAATTAATTGTAAACGAAAAATATTTTTTTATTATTGTGTGTTTTTAAGCTATTGCATAGTTTACGATCTGACGCTGCCGACCATCGCCAGGGCGATGCTCGACAGCGTCAGGAACTGGAACGCGGTCGCAGCCTTCTGCGAGGCAGTGATCTCGCAGAAGGAGACCGCGGGTCGCGCGCGCGAGGAGCGCAGCCTCGACGAAGCGGCCCGCCGCCGGAGACTGGGGCGGCGCAGGCGCGACTACCTGCGCGTCATGCCGCCCTAGCCGAGGCCGCGGGTGACGTGACCGGGGAATTAGTCGGTCACACGCCGAGAGGCCGACCGCATAAGGAAAGACCGACATCCTCCCCGAGGGAGGGACGTCGGTCGATAGGAGGATACCCAACTAGGAGCTATTCCATCGGGCCGACCACTGATGACAAGTAACCCTGCTCCGGTGGTCGGCCCAACGACGAAGGTGACGTGGTGTTCGGGTGGGTTGCGGGTGTGCGTGCTTACGCCCCTCTGTCACCCCGGACTGAGTGGTGGAGGAGTGCGCGGACCGCCGCAGCCCATCCCAAAAAAAAAAACTATTGCGTAGCTTTTATCGCGGGCTTTGAGCGCGACGAACGAATCAAGAAATTTCGTAACGAAAATAAATCCTAACACCCGCCTACCATGTAGCTCGGCCGAGCATTCGGTGTGACGGTCGTCGACATTCTGCGTTCGTCCGTCTCGGTGCGCACACGTGCCACCGCTTTGCGTAGCTTACGTCACAAAAGTGTTTTCGCGCGTTTTCTAACGGCCCCAACGATCTTCAGCGGACGACAGTGGTAATCCAAACCGCCTTTATTGTTATACATATAGTACATTTGTTTTCTTATCGGTCACCACGCTCAAAAAGTGTAACTTGAATTATTATCAAAGAAAAAAAATAGTACATAAATAAAAAAATAAATAAATAATTATAATTGCATAAGTAGATAAAAAATGCTATGCAATAGCTTTACTGCGGCAGTCCCCGAGTGCCACACGTTTTTTTTTATTTTTCTTTATGCGTCACCCTGCACTAAGGAAATATTCCTTGTGTTGCGAGGGACTTTACAAACATATAATTAACAGATACAAATAGCATCCAGACTCAGAACAATAATTTTTGGATCGCACAAAGTGTTGTCCTGCGTGGGAATCGAACCCACGACATTGGCACGGTAGGTCACTATCTTAACCACTACACTACCTGTCAGTTTATATCAAATATAAAAAGCTGTATACACGTTTTTTACTTATGCTACAGAAGATAAACATAGCTGTCATATTTTTTGTTAGTTCTCTAATATTTTGCGTTTGTTTATCTCAGAAACTACTTAATCAATTTAAATGTCGCTTCATTAGCACATTTTAGAAAACATTCTGCAATATTTATTGTTTACTAACAACCCGACCTCGCTTTGTTTCAGTTTGAGTCGCCTTATCTGCATGGTGCCCGTTCCCGTGTGCATACCGGGATAAAATGTTGCCTAAGCTACCTGGTAGTAAAATATTATCAAAATCGGTCCAACCGTTTTGAAGATTATCCCAAACAAACGGACAGACAGCCAAAAAAATTTTAAACTGGTTTTTAGGTATGGGTGTCGTGCAAATAACCGTGTGAGTATGAAAAAAGCCAAGTATATTGACATTACAAACAGACACTTCAATTTTATTTATTTGTATAGATGTATAGATTTTATTTGAATCGATTCACAAATATTTTTTTTTATTTTGACTGGCTATAGAAATTTACCCGAAAACGGCGTAGATGACTCTCATCCTAAAATAAATAATAACGAAAGACAGAATGTGTCGTAAAAATACCCATTGAAAGTGAAACTTTTATATTATAAGGAGACATTTTAATTATTCTCAATCACTTCTGAATAGCATATATTCATCATAGATTCAGATCATCATCGCCACAGCTCATATATGTCCTACTGCTGGGTTTGAGCCTCCTCCATAATGAGGAGAAATCATCCTAGTACACCACGTTGGTCAAACGTATTGGTACAGGATTCCATTTCAAGTTTATCTTCTCTTGCAAAGATGATATCTGCATATTATAATCCCTTAGTCTTTTACGGCACCAACGGATAAGAAATGGAATGGTGAATAGTATTCTTATTCCGTCAACATACGAAAAATTATTACTTAAAATTAATTAAAGCGAGAAAGTAATACGTCATACTCTTCTCCGATACTATTCGTAGTGATCATCATCATTTCAGCCTATCGCCGTCCACTGCTGGACGTAGGCCTTCCTCATGTTGCGCCACAATGAGCGGTCCTGTGCCGCCTGCATCCAACGACGCCCAGCTACTTTCATCGGTCCACCTAGTGGGGGGGCGCCCTACACTGCGTTGTCCGATACGTGGTCGCCACTCGAGAACCTTTCTTCCCCAGCAGTTGTCGGTTCGTCGAGCGATGTGGCCTGCCCATTGCCACTTCAGCGTGCTAATTCTTCGTGCTATGTCGGTTACACCCGTTCTTCTGCGGATTGCCGTATTCCGGATTCTATCTCGCAGAGAAATCCCGAGCATAGCCCGCTCCATAACACGCTGAGCGACTTTGAGTCTTGATATGAGGCCTACATTTAGGGACCACGTTTCCGTGCCGTAAGTCATCACTCGACACACACTGGTCAAAGACCTGTGTTTTCAGACACTGAGGTATGTTGGACGAGAAGATCCTCTTAAGTTTCCCGAGCGCTGCCCAACCGAGTTGGATTCGTCGGCTGATCTCTTTCTCGAAATTGGATCTGGACTGTTTGTCCTAGGTAAACATAGTGATCGACAACTTCAAGAATCGCATTGCCAACTAGGACCGGTACAGGAATAACATGGGCATTTGACATGACTTTCGTCTTGTCCATGTTCATTCGTAAACCCACTAGTTGGGATACCCTGCTGAGATCATTGAACATTGTGCCAAGGTCCTCCATGGATTCTGCCATAACGACTATATCGTCCGCAAATCGAAGGTGAGTGATGTATTCGCCGTTAATGTTGATGCCGAGTCCAGTCCAGTCTAAGAGCTTGAAGACATCTTCCAGTGCAGTGGTGAACAGTTTCGGAGAGATAACATCTCCCTGTCTAACGCCTTTCTGCAACTGGATCGGTTTCGTACTCTTATCCCGGATACGGACTGACATTGTGGCGTTCCTATACAAACACTTCAGCACTTCGATATAGCGATAGTCGATTTGGCACCGCTGAAGGGACTGCAGCACCGCCCAGGTTTCGACTGAATCAAAGGCTTTCTCATAGTCCACAAACGCTAAGCACAGGGACCGATTATACTCCTCGGTCTTTTGTATAATCTGCCGAAGCGTGAGGATATGGTCTATGGTGCTATAGCCTTTTCGGAAGGCGGCTTGTTCGGGCGGCTGGAAGTCATCGAGCTTGCGCGAGAGTCGATTGGTAATGACCCTCGAGAACAACTTATAAACATGGCTCAGGAGTGAGATGGGTCTGTAGTTCTTTAGAAGAGCTTTGTCACCCTTCTTGAAGAACAGCACCACCACACTCCTGGTCCACGACTCTGGAACGTCGCCCCCGAGGATAACGGAACTAAATAGCTTCTGAAGGGCTATTAAGACTGGCTTGCCGCCCGCCTTCAGAAGCTCTGCCGTAATTCCGTCATCTCCCGGTGCCTTACCGTTACGTAGTTGTTTGAGAGCCATTCTGATCTCGTACAAGCTGATGTCCGGGATTTCTTCGGTAGTGTAGTAGTTCTAGTATATTCGTAGTGATACACCACTCGTAATGATATCTGATGTTTACGCGAGTATTATACATTGTAAATAAAACTCGATTCCGCAGGGTAGTGTGATTGGGTGTCTATTATTTTTGGCATATATAAATGATCTTCCCAAAACCATTCCAAGTCTCTGTGTATTGTTTGTTGATGACATATCTCTTCTAATTTCATGCCAAAACTCCACAGACCTCAACAGCAAATTAGATAAATATTAAGTGGTACAATAACTGGATGACCCAACATAATTTAGAAATTAATTTTTCTAAAACCAAATTAATAACCTTCTATCCTCCCCAGAAAGCACCACTAGATTTAAACTACACTTATAAAGACACCAAAGTAGACATAGTAAATGAATGTACCCTATTAGGATTAAATATAACTAGATACACATTTAAATTGGAAATCACATATACAGAAAATTGAAACAAAACTGTCTAGGTTTTCTTATGCTCTCTGGGAAGTAAAAAGGACCACCGATCAGCAAACTGCACTTGTTACATATTATGCTTATGCCTTTGCATGGTTAAATTATGGCATCATCCTATGAGGAAACAGTACGGATGCACCCTCACTCTTCATGATGCAAAAGAAATTAATAAGAATCCTAGTTAATATTGATATCACAGACAGTTGCAGACCTCACTTTCAGACCTTAAATATCCTTACACTCTCTTGTAATGTATATTTTTGAAATATGAAAATTTGTAAGGACACACATGGACTTTTATAAAAAAAAGGGTTGATATACAATCAGAATACACGCTTAGGCATAACAATATATTAAATTTACCCACGTCTCGATTACAAATGCATTCTTGTAGCCCCTATGTAATGTCTATAATAATATATAATAAATTGCCCATAACTTTAAAGAATGAAGAAACACATAATGACTGTGTAAAAAAATTGAAGGTATTTTTACTAAGAAAATGTTACTACTGTGTCAATGATTATTTAAATGATATCATCTAACTGGGTGTAGGTATAAAAACGTCTGTATGTAAATTAATACTTAATTCTAATAATAACAGTAATTAAATAATAATAATTCGATTAAATCGCATATGTGTAAAAGCATCATAAAAATATAACAATTTATAAAAATGTTCCCCTCTTCGGGATAAATTATAATTTATGTGTTATTCTGATATGTAAGCTATATTATTGTGAAGTTTCATCAAAATCCATTCAGTCGTTTTTGCGTAAAAGAGCAACAAACATCTTCACATCTTCACATCCTCTCATACTCACAAACTCTCGCGTTTATAATATTAGTAGGATAGGCTTTTGGATTACCCGAACTTTCGAACACTTTGCAGCTTTCATGGTCACGGGCGAACTAAGATGCCTCACGTCCAACAAGTCACCGTTATTACAGAAACTATTCGTACACTACTCGCAAAGTGATCATCTACCCCCACCACGTTTTACCACACGAAATTTTATTACTTAAAATTAGGAATGCGAGAAGAGAGTACGGCTCACTCATCTCCCTAAAGTGAGGCTAAGCAAGATACTGCTCGTACTCAACAAAGGGATCACCTACCCCCACCGCTTTTTGCCAGATAAAAAATTACCAACCAAATCAAAAGATTGTAAATTAGAATTCCAACTTCAATTATTATTTCAAAGAATCAAATAGACTAACATTATAGGGAATACAAACACAGCAATATCTCGATGAATTACGTCGGCTCGTCATTAATGCTGCGAATTATACAGATTATTCATGAGCGTACAGACTTAAGTATTATTTTGACTAATGCCCGTATCAGAATAACGCGAGGGGATTTAGTTGAAGATCTATTAATGTACGCTAATATTTATTTAAAACGACTGGGTGTTGAGTATAATGGTATATTCGGAGTGATGGCTGCTCTAGAACTTTACTTCGGCTGCCCATTGTAGGATCTGTGTGTTTACTCTTGAATCTCGATTCCCATCCTATATCCTATCGCAGCTCGAATTTGAGCAAATTTGATACTCTTAAAAGCGACACTAGCGCACGATTGGAATCGAATTCGGTGGATTTTTTTAAACTTAATGGATTTTTTAAAAAGGATTCGACTCTCGTCGATTAAATCAAATATTTGCTACTCCCTACATGATTTTGACGTATACATTCGAATTTAAAATCGTTAATGTTGCACAATTTAAAAAAAACGTCTTTGTGGTGATCGAGTTTGGTAACGTTATTAATTTAAAGTAATAAAATATGGCACATTTGGTGAAAATAACAACGGCAAACGCGAAGAATTCAATTCGATTTTGTTTAAAAGTACCAAATATAAGTTTGGTGAGATTTGAATTGAATCGGATTGGTTGATTTCAAGGGTAAGCCCACTGGTCCAGCCGCAATATTTTGCGTTATATTTGTAAATTATATTGTATTGTGGTGTGAAGGGCATCAGGCAAGAGTGATGAAAGGACAATGCATGGCTTTATAACTCATGGTATTCCCTCTCTATCGCCATTAGGCCGGCCACTGGTAGCGAATACTTGACGTTCGTAGCGAACCCGGAGGGGTCCTTCTTCCTTTCACGTATCGTCCCTCACTGAAGACCCCTGGAATGACGCCCTCACGTGATTAATCTTTCCGTGGGTGAGGGTGTTCAATGCACATTGAACATGCAACGCAGCAAACTCAAAAGTAGAGCATGTCAACATACAAGTAAAGCATGTCAACATAATGTGCAAAATTAGCACTGACATGATTTAAAGACACTGCGTTATACTTTACACGTACGACACACTAACACAAAATGGTATATGTGTGTATTAGCAATAAGTAGTATATAAGGTGTACATTGTGTAAAATAAATCAGATTTGAATTTATTCATCTCTCATTTACATCCCTCTCACTGTGGCCAAGACACCCTTAGCCGTCAGTTCTGACCAGTCCTGTGAGTCTGCTTGACTGGCAGTGAGAGTTACCAATCCTCCACCTAAACCTCCATCTCACTGTGGCCAAGACACCCTTAGCCGTCAGTTCTGACCGGTCCTGTGAGTCTGCTTGACCGGCAGTGAGAATTACCAATCCTCCACCCAACATCCAACCATCCAACCTGTCACCTTAGGTAACGCGGTGCAGGTATCCCATCATATAGGCTAGGAACTTAAGGGCTTTAGGTACTTCAAACTATAACCTTAGGTTCTTCTGTCAAACACGGCGTTAGTCCACTAGCCCAGACTACGCCTATACATTTGGTCCTTCGAGTAAAAGTAAAGATTTTCCTCCCTCTAACCCCCCCGTAGGTTTGACATAACAGACATACGAATCAGTTAAGAACGGGCTGGTGTACTCAACAAAGCATCAGTTTCGGAATTGACTGAAAGACTTTTACTTACGTACTCTGTCAGAAAGCCTCTCGTTGCGGTTCGGTCACTGGCCTCCCACAAGCGGGACTCACCAGCTGATTGAGAAGTCGCACCTTCAGGGACGTGTTATAGCGAGAGCGCAGGTACGATAAGTATTGACTTAAAACATTAGTAGTAGGGAAGTTAGGGTAGGGCTATTAGGGAAGAAGACAAAAGAAGCACTATGGACATACAAGAAATAAACACAGCAATCAAGAGCCAGGAGGAAGATTATAACGAGATCAGGAGGATAATTACAAACATTAAAAAGGACTCCGTGAGCCGAAGAACACAAAAATACATTGACGAAAAAAGACAAACACTAACTACTATTTTCCAACGGGTGCAAGAGAATCACTCGAAACTGGAAAAACAAGAGATGTTATCATCTCACAAATATATCACTACAAATTACTTTGGAAATATCCAAAAACAATACAACGAGGGCTTAGCCCACCTACAAAACTATGAAGCAAGACTTCAACTTGTTCAGGCGATATATGAACCTGAAGAACAAAACACAAACGAAGAAGAAGGGAGAGGGAATCCCAAGACGTTTATACAAATGTTCAGGATATCCCAGATGTCAAAAAGGCTAATTCAGGCAAAAGAATCAGTCACTGAAAACAAACCTATATGGCATTTACAAACTACAATAAACAACTTACAAAAACGATGGCAGGATATTGAAGAAACACACATTGAATTATTATTGGAGGAGGATACATCGGGACACCTTTACTTCAAAAATAAATATTTTGAAAACACCCAAATTGAGTTCGATACTACAATGGAGATGCTGGAAGAAAAAATCCATGACAGTTCCAGCGAAAAAATAACCTTAACACAGTCGTCAGGAAAACTACCCCGTATCTCTATTCCAACTTTTACTGGGAGTTATGACTCATGGTATACTTTTCATGATTTATTCAAAAAAATTATTCATGAAGATAAAAATATTTCATTGGTAGAAAAGATGCAATATTTAAAGACAAATGTAAAAGGTGACGCAGCAAAAATTATACGTCATCTAACGATAAGTGAATCGAACTATGAAACCGCGTGGAAATTGCTTACGCAACGTTATGAAGACGAACGAATGATATCAATTAAATTCATCGATAAATTATTAGATTTACCCAAGCTAAATGTTGCGAATGCAGCGGGTTTAAGAGACATGCACGACACCATAAAAGAATGTTTGGAATCTTTAAAACATCAAGGAATTGACATTTCAACATGGGACCCTATTTTGGCTAGACTTTTGGCCAGGAAATGGGACCAACAAACTGATTCAAAATACGAGGATCAGTTACAACACCCAAACAAATTGGAATCGTTTGAAGAAATGTTACAGTTTTTAGAAAAAAGATTTAAAAGTTTAAAGTCCTACGATCAGCAAAAAATTACGTATAATCACCTGAGTAATAACTCGGTGAATCATACAATAAATAAATACCGGGGAACACTCGTACCAATAGCAGAATCATCAAAAAGTAAACATTGCTGGTACTGCAAAAGCACAGAACATAATATAAATAAATGCCCTAGTTTTAAAACCTTGAACGTGACGCAACGATATAAGGAAGTCTCAGACAAAGAAATGTGCAAACGCTGCTTAAATCATAATAAACAAATAAAATGCACGAGCGAGTTTTATACAAAATGTGAAATATGTCAACATAAAGGTCATAACACACTATTACACCGAACATTCGATTCAATTAAAAGACAACCAGAGTCTTCTGAGTATACGAAAAAGTTCACTCCTAAACCAACTATGAGTGATAAAAAACAAAACACAACGTTATCGAACTTATCAGCTACCAATTTAGAGGCAAAAAATACGGTCTTATTAGCCACAGCGCTATTACAAACCACGTCGTATGATGGAACACCACAATTATTAAGAGTATTGTGTGACCAAGGTTCAGAAGCGTCATTTTGCACGGAAGAAGTAGCACAACTGCTGTCGTATCCAAGACAAAAGGTTCGAGCCGAAATAAAAGGCATTGGAGACAACGAACCTAAGACATCGAAATATACAATTAACATAAACCTACAACCAAGGTACTCTAGTGAGTACAGACTACCTGTAACACTTATAGTACTACCAAAGCTTACAAACTCGTTACCAAGAAGTAACTTACAACAATTACAAGAGTTGGACAATGTTCTATTGGCAGACCCAACGTACAACAAAAAGGGACCTATAGACATAATTTTAGGTGCCCAAGAATATAGTAAAATACTATTACAAGGTTTTAAACGACTACAAGGCGGTATAATCGCTCAAGAAACAGAATTGGGTTGGATTTTATCCGGGTTATATCCGCAAGACACAAACGGTGGCATCAAAGTATTAAGCATGATGACTCGCACCGACGACATACAACAATTAACAAAATTTTGGGAATTAGAAGAAATTCCACGACACTATGCACTCACCAAAGATGATGAGTTGTGTGAAAATTACTATACAAATACTACAATACGAAGTTTCGACGGCACTTATACGGTACGACTGCCGTTTAAGGACGCGAACATAAAATATGGCGAGTCAAGGAAAAAAGCCGTGGCTCGACTATTACAACTAGAACGTCAGTTCGAAAAAAATGAAAATTTACGCCAACAATACAAGGAATTTATGTACGAGTACCTAAATATGGGTCATATGAGAAAAGTACCTAAACCAGAATATTACACAGGAGAGTATTATATTCCCCACCAAGCGGTAATAAAAGAAGACTCTCTTACAACAAAACTACGAGTGGTATTTGACGCTAGTAGTAAAACAAGTAGTAAAATAAGCCTTAATGAAAATTTACATAAAGGACCACGACTTCAACAAGACTTATCAAACATATTATTACGCTGGAGAACGCATAAGATTGCTTTCATGGCCGACATTATGAAAATGTACCGGTTCATAAAAATAAACCAAGAAGACTATAAATATCAAAGAATTTTATGGAGATTTTCTCCAAAAAAGGCCATTAGTGAATACGAACTAACAACGGTCACGTATGGCACAACAAGCGCGCCTTATCTGGCCGTGAGAACATTACAACAACTAGCATTAGACGAACAAGACAATTACCCTATCGCCAGTAGAGTAACGTTACAGGATTTCTATGTTGACGATATTTTGTCAGGAGAATCCCAGGAAAGCTCCGTCAAGGAATTACAAGAACAATTAATAGCAATGTTAAACAAAGGTGGTTTCCAACTACGAAAATGGTCTTCAAATAGTTCGGAATTGTTGAACAATTTAACATGCGATAAAGAAGAAAGTCGGATGCTGAAACTTCCCTTAGACGAAACAAGAAAGTCGTTGGGAATTATATGGTCTCCAGGCGAAGATAAATTCTGTTTTCAAATAACTATCACAGAAAACACAAAACCCACCAAACGGTTCATTATGTCAGAGGTGGCGAAAATATTTGATCCGTTGGGCTGGTTGGCCCCCATCATCATAACACTAAAATTACTAGTACAACAACTGTGGACGTCTGGGATGGAATGGGACCAACCAGTAAATGACATAATACGAAATAAATGGACAGAAATACAAAAACAGTTAAAAAACATAGAAAATATACAAGTACCACGATGGTGTCACACGATAGACAGGACAAAGTTTGAGCTGTATGGATTCTGCGACGCCTCAGAAAAAGCATACGGGGCTGTCGTCTATAGCAGAGTAATGGTGAATAACAGTTACTACATAACATTGCTCCAAGCTAAGTCAAAAGTTGCACCGAAAAAACAAAAAACAACATTACCGCGTCTTGAGCTATGCGCCGCAGTATTATTGGCTAATTTAATAGAAAAAATAAAAAATGCTCTAAACGGTGATAACAATACCGTGATTTCATGCTGGACGGATTCTATGATCACGTTGGGATGGATAAAAGGAGATCCTGGGCGATGGCATACGTTCGTGGCCAACAGAGTGTCAGAAATTAACAGCATAATACCTAACGCTCAATGGAATCATGTCATATCGTCTGAAAACCCAGCGGACATTATATCAAGAGGATTGGAGCCAGAAAAATTAATAAACTGTTCCTTATGGTGGAACGGCCCACCATGGTTACAGACGAGTGATATACCTATTACAACAACAGCACCACAGCCAAATGAAGAAGCCAAGTACTGTTTATCAACAACAATTAATACTACGAATGAAAAGTATGACATCTGGAGTCGATTTTCTAACTACAATAAAATGATAAGAACATTAGCGTATTGCTACAGATTTATCAGCAAGCGCAAAAAGCACGAACCATTATCCTGTACGGAACTAGAAGAAACAGAGAAACGAATTCTATGCATATTGCAACAAGAAGAATTTTACGATGAAAAAGAAATTATTCGAAAGAAAAAATCACTGCAGAAAAACAGTAAATTATCCACACTAGATCCATTTATTGATAACGATGGATTATTACGAGTTGGAGGTCGAATAGAAAACGCTGACTTGCCATATAATCAAAAACATCCTATACTATTACCACGCCGACATCATATAACGTCATTAATAATACAAAACGCACACATGAAAACATTACATGGAGGAAATAAACTAACTACAGCTGTCCTACGACAAAAATACTGGATTATAGGTGGAAAACAAGTTGTCAAAGGTATACTAAAAAAGTGCGTCAAATGCGCGAGATACAGGTCCGAAACGAAAGTACAGAAAATGGGGATACTTCCAAAAGCAAGAGTCACGCAATCATATCCATTTAGTCACACTGGAGTGGATTATGCGGGACCAATACAAACAAGAACAATGAAAGGAAGAGGTCACAAGTCCTACAAATCATATATTGCTGTATTTGTATGCTTAGCAACAAAAGCAATTCATCTAGAATTAGTGGGAGATTTGACAACTGAAACATTTATTGCGGCACTGCGGAGGTTCATGGCCAGACGAGGACACGTGTCACATATGTATAGTGACAATGGCACGAACTTCGTAGGCGCAGCGAAATTTTTGGAACAAGAATTATTGCAAATAACACAGTCACCTGGATTCCAAAATACGATGACCAGTATAGGTACTCAGTGGCATTTTAATCCGCCAGCAACCCCCCATTTTGGTGGGATTTGGGAGAGCAGCGTAAAATCAGTAAAGTACCATTTACGTCGAGTAATTGGAGAATCGACATTAACGTACGAAGAAATGATAACATTTTTACATCAAATTGAAGCTTGCCTAAACTCGAGGCCGTTATGTGCACAAAGCGAAGACATCAATGATAATACAATACTAACGCCTAGTCACTTTTTAATTGGTCGGGAAGCAGTTGGAATCCCAGATCCGTTATCAAACATAAATACTGATTTAATAAATAGATGGAAACAAATTCAAAGAATGAAGAAAGATTTCTGGAAAGCCTGGTCATCTGATTATTTACATCAACTTCAACAAAGATACAAGTGGAAAGAAACTCAAGAAAATATCAAAATTGGAACCATAGTACTAATAAAAGATGAAAACATAAGTCCAAGTAAGTGGCCCTTGGCAAAAGTGGAAAGCGTTCACCCAGGAAGCGACGGGGTGATAAGAGTAGTGACACTCAAAAAATCGACAGGTTTATGTCAAAAACGATCAATACATACATTAATTCCTTTACCCGTATATCAGGAAGAATTAATGACTAACACGAATACGTTAAGAAAAAAATACCGAAACGCCTGTGAATAGTAACATAGCAAATAACATAAATAAAAAGTCTAAGACACTTAAGTCAGGCGTGTTACTCTATACTACATTATTATTGTGTATCGGACAAGTAACAAGTACATCAATGTTTACTATGAAACATTTAAATCCAGGCCTATATGTAGAACAAATAGGTACTTCAACAATAAACAGAGGAAGTTTTAGAATAGAAACTAATTACGAAAGGAGTGATTTGGAACTGAATTTAAATAATACGATAAAAATAACTAATCAGTTTCAAAAGTTATGCACTGACACACAACAGTATACAAAAGACACCCATTGTGCAGAATTTTATTATCATTTGAACGAAGAGAAAGCACGATTTGAGAAGATAAAGGATTACCTTACTGGGATAAAAATTTCTAGAAGGAGACGTGGATTATTAGGACAAATGTTAACATACGTGTTCGGAGTTAACGATGAAGTATACAGAAGTATTGACTCATTGAGTAGCAATCAACAAGAACTTATAAACGCCGCCAATCATCAAACAAACATAATGATATCTACAGTATCCGCTGTAAACCAAACCGAGGAGCGGATTAAGAAAAAGTTAGAGAATTTTGAAAAGAAGTTAAATGAAGCTATAGCATTCATGTACGATAACGACGTATGGTATAAGATGGTAGACGCTAACAATGTGAAAATACAAGTAATACAAACGTATCAATTAGCGAGCAATTACATAACAGAGATTATTCACTATTACAACGGGTTACTTGAGATATACCTAAATAACGCATCGATATACACGATTTTGAGTCCTAAATACGCTAATGATATAATACAAACAACCAATCAAAAGTTACCTGGAAACTTAAGAATAATTCAGGATCAATTAATACAGACTAACATGGAAATAAATGCAACACATATAAACGTATTTGCGTACTATCCTATTCATGACATAAGAAAATATACGCTAATACACATAACGGCGATTCCTCAAAAGTTGACCGGGAGTTCTTTTGAATGCTTGTCAATCCCAAGAGCATTCATAGGCTTCGACTATAACAATGAACGATACTTTGAATTAAGTAAAGACGAGTTCAAAGATTGTTTACACAAAAAATCGGAGTTTGTTTGCTATCCCGTGGCTGTTAAGAACATGCAATTGAACAAGAATTGCATTGTTGACCAGCTATTCAGCAACAATAATAACACTAAATCACAATGCACATCAAGAAGATACAACATTCAATCTACAATTCTATGGAAACAACTTTACATGCAGAATACGTGGATGTTTATCACTACAAAAACACAATCAGCTTCGATAATATGTGATGGACAAAGACAAGAAATTAACCTAGAGGATATAGGAGTACTACACATTTCAGAAAGCTGTGTAGTAAAGACGTTGAACAACATTCTTGCAGCTAAACGAATAACAACAACAACTGTGCAAGCATCATATTTTAAAAGGAGTAATTTTACTCTAGACACACAAGTAGTCCAATCAGAGATACCAGACATACCGAAGGAGGAAGTATTAGATAGCTCCACCAGTATATTTGACCACTTAGCCGCTTCAGAAGCAAAGCTAAAAACAAGATTAGATAACACAATATGGAGGCGAATAGAGTCTCATTCCTATGTGGTTAGCACCGTGACATCTCTTTCTTTAATAGTATTAGCTTGTCTTTTAATTTATTTCAGACCACTCAAACAATGTCGAGATAGACTTACGAGAAGACAAAACAAGGAGACAACTACAACACAAGCCACAGAGACAGACAAACAGCGGGCAGCTCCACCACAACCACGGCCACGGTATGGGAAACCTCGTCCCCAGACTACAGTCCAAACACCACAAACGACGGAAGGACACATTGGACCATATGAGGTTATCGAATTATACGACTTGCAGTCGTGTTCCTGAGAGACCCCAGAATGTTCAATGCACATTGAACATGCAACGCAGCAAACTCAAAAGTAGAGCATGTCAACATACAAGTAAAGCATGTCAACATAATGTGCAAAATTAGCACTGACATGATTTAAAGACACTGCGTTATACTTTACACGTACGACACACTAACACAAAATGGTATATGTGTGTATTAGCAATAAGTAGTATATAAGGTGTACATTGTGTAAAATAAATCAGATTTGAATTTATTCATCTCTCAGTTACATCCCTCTCACTGCGGCCAAGACACCCTTAGCCGTCAGTTCTGATTAGTCGAGTGAGTCTGCTTGACTGGCAGTGAGAATAACCAATCCTCCACCCAACATCCATCTCACATCCACCTGTCATCTTAGGTAGCACGGTGCAGGTATCCCATCATATAGGCTAGGAACTTAAGGGCTTTAGGTACTTCAAACTATAACCTTAGGTTCTTCTGTCAAACACGGCGTTAGTCCATTAGCCCAGACTACGCCTGTACAGAGGGTCTATTCTTCGGTCCAGTTACCCACGGTTTCGGTTAGAGCAGCACCAAGCTAAGGTCTTCGCGGCGGAGCATATCAGCTTAGCCTGCCTCGGCTTTGAACTATTCCACTGCCTCTGAAAAGGAACCGAAATATCGATGATCGAGGCTCCTGTGGGAGGACTGATACGGGGCCCATGAAACTATAAGGCGTCTGTTTTATACACGGCCACTCTCAACCACAGCCTCACAAAACGCATGACAATCTCCTCGTTAGGGAAACTTAAGAGCATCTTCTCGTCTAACACACCTCAGAGTCTGTAACACAGGTCTAAGACCAGTGTGTGTTACCATTGATGACTTAGGCACGAAAACGTGGTCACTTAATGTAGGCCTCATTACCAAGCTCAAAATCCCTCAGCGTGTTATGGAGCTGGCTATGCTCGGGAGTTCTCTACGAGATAGAAACCAGATTACGGAAATCCGCAGAAGAGCAGGTGTAACCGATATAGCACGAAGAATTAACAGGCTGAAGTGGCAATAGGCAGGCTCCATTGCTCAACGAACCAACAAGCGCTGGGGATGAAAGGTTCTCGAGTGGCGCACCCACTAGGTGGACCGACGACGTGAAAATTGCTGGGCATTATTGGATGCAGGGGGCACAAGACCGCACTCTGTGGCGTAAACTAAGGGAGGCTTACGTCTAATAGTGAACGGGGATAGACTGAAATGATGATAAACGATGATGATTGAGCGATTACTTCGCCAATGAATTAAAAATACATTCGATGTTGACTAGATAATCTTCTCAGATATGCTATAGTTCTCACGTTGATAACGATTGTCCGATGCACCTCAACAAGTACAGATTGATTTTGGATCGTATATTTAGGGCAAGACACGGTGCATCTGTTTTTTTTATTCCATTATTTAAGCCTGATTTTATATGTTCACGATGCAAATAACCCCAAGTAAGAATTTATCAAAAAAATATAATAGGACATACACTTAATTTCATTTTTTATACGATCCACTTTAGCGTTGTCTCAATCTTACTTGACACCCATCTATTTGCTAACTTTTCCTAATAAGTCCTGCATAATGCCTTAATGGTCACGCTTAAGCCCAATACCTTAATGGTCACGCTTGGTGGACAAGTTGACGATCGCAGCCTGTGTTACAATTCTCATAAGAGACATTCTAGATAAGTGCTGCTGCCTATTCTCGTGGTCTTTCACCACTCAGCAGACTCACTTATATCATTCTTAAACGGTTACTATAAGAAAATTCGCATTTGTAGTAAGATACTTCTTATTCCTTAATTACTAGAATTGCAATGTCCGCAAATCCCAAAGAAAATGATAAAAAATACAATCTATCTACATTCAGACTCATAATAAGTAAACTGCCAACCAAATAAAACCCAAATAACTAAAAATAAATAATACATGTCGCAGTGAAAATGAAAAAATATGAGGGTTTTTTATGAAACGTCTTATCCAAATTTTATTCAAAATTAAAATAGGCCGTAAAAGAGTTTTTCATTTCCAGGTAATGTGACTGGTGAGTATGAAATATGTATTATATTTATAGCAATATTACCTTAGAAGGCACATGCCATTTACTTTTCAATGTTGCCTACTTGACGTTCAGTGGTAATCTTCGTATTAAAATATTAGTAGTAATCATCGTCTCAGCTCATACACATCCCATAGGCGGGCTTTTTTTTGCGGTGGGTCGCGATCGGCGCACTCCTCACACCACTTCGTCCGGGGCCACAGAGGGGCATAAGTACGCACACCCGCAACCCACCCGAACACCACGTCACCTTCGTCATTGGACCGACCACCGAAGCAGGGTTACTTGTCATCAGTAGTCGGCCCGACGGAATACCCCCTATTAGGGGTACCCTCACATCGACCGGCGTCCCCCCCTCGGGGAGGACGTCGGGCTTTCCTCACGTGGTTGGCCTCTCGACGGGTAACGGATTAATTCCCCGATCACGTAAACTCGGCCTCGGTTAGGGCGGCATGAGGCGCAGGTAGTCGCGCCTAAGCCGCC